>CM012451.1:23092057-24511863 GCA_003999625.1 Oryzias javanicus | reverse complement strand
GTTAGCTAACAGTTTAAAGAAAAAACAGAAACTTTTTCTGCTTGTCTCTTATGAAGACATTCTTTTGAATTATGCTTTTTTTTTCGATTTCCTCCTTTCATACTTTTGCTGCTCTTCCCATTCCCCCCGTTTCTTCTAAACTCATTTAATCCCACTTTGTTCAACTGTGCTCTTGTTTTCTCATTTTGAGGACTGAGCTATGCTGCGAATCTGCAACACAGCGGGACACCATGGAGTGATAGATGGCCTCTGACAAGGTGCAGCACAAGCCAACTAGTCATATGCTCCAAGCGAAAAAATAAAATTAAAGAGGATTCACTATAGCCAGAGAAAAAAACGAGCCAAAAATTTTTATGTAAGCATAAAAAAAAAAGGTTTGGGGGTGGTGGCTGTTGCAATGTAAGATTAATGAACTTTGAATATAATTAGACATGTTAGGACTCCACAATGGCTCTTAAGGAATGAAAAATGTGCAAACTTTAGACATGTAAACCAGTTTATCCATAAACACAAATTCTAAAAAATTGGATAAAACATGAGATAAAAGTGTGATGGCAAAGATTTTTGTTTAGGTGTCCATGCTGAAAATCCCCCATGTTCCTTTCATTCTCACTGATGATGACTGATGAACTCACACAAGCTCCTTCCTCTCACAATGAAAAGAGATTGTTTCCTGGATCACTCACACATGTCCACAAAGAAAAATGCTCAGAACATTCATATGATACATTTGCAAGCAATAAATGTATTAGGTTCACGTGGAAGTGTTTGAGAGAGATGCCACTAGGGCAACAGTCTTAGAAACAAAGATTAGATCACTTCTCTGAATTGCTGTTTCCAAACCAAACTAAGGGACACAATAAAAGAAAAAGTTAAGGGGTCGAGTTAGGGAAAATTTGAATATATTTTTTTAAGGTTGAAATAAGGAATTTATTGGCAAAAGGTGTTTTTTGCATGTGTGAAACTTTGTAAAGTTTTTAGAGAAACTTCCAGACATTCCTTAGTGCTAAACTTTAATGGATTTACAACTTTCAAAGTCTCTTAAGGGTTAAAAATAAACAGTAGTTGCATTTTGCCCAAACAACAGTATTAAACAAATGGGAATTGTCAAAAAAAAAAGAAAGAATGAAACTTGACTCTCTCTGATCATCTTTTTCATCTGCTTTTGATTCACAACAGTTTGAACAAAGAAAAACTCAGAAATGCAATTTTAAGGCTATTTTATATAGGTCCTCCATCATGAGAAAAACGCCACAAGAACATGTTAAAAACTCTAAAAACAGAGGAGTCTTTGAAGTCCCTTTAATATGGGGTTATGGCAATGTTTTCTTTGGTTACCTTAAGAGTGGGCACTAGCTTAAAAATGGAATGGGAGAAGGAAAATGCAACAAATCCTAAATTAAAAAACAACTGACTTAATATTAAAGTCAACACTAAAACAGTTAAAGAGTAAAGCAGCTCGATCGTGTGATAAAACTGAACTTTACAGATTATTGCATATAGAAAACTTAGGTTTGCTGTTGAACAACACTCAAGATTTTCTTTTTCACAGCAAAAAATATTAAAGGTTCTCATTCATCCGGGTGATGTTGTCTTAGGCTGTATTCACACTAGATGGGTCCAGATCAGGGATAGTCAACTCCAGGCCTCAAGGGCCACTGTGTCTCCATGGTTTCCAGATATCCAAGCCCAACTCAATCCTGGTTCACGCGTGTCCAGCCAATTAGACCATGCCAGAGACGGGTATGTTGGTCAACGTGCAGGAATGCGGCCCTCAAGGCCAGGAGTTGCTTTTCACTTTTCCAGACCGAGTCAGCTTAATTTGGTCTGGATCGAATCCTGAACCTTGCATTTGGTTTGTATTCAGACAGCCATCAGGCGGACATTTCTGCTCTAAACCAAAGCTTGTCAACAAAACCACATGACTAAAAAACTCTCCAGTCGTAGGCCAGGAATTACAAGGGTAGAGCAAAGCCACAAGAGAAAGACTGATGAAAGTCCAACACAATGCAATCATTGCTCAAACATTATATTTCACTGACCAATTTTGAACATCTGTTTAAATATCAGGTACAACATTTTTTACCTGTTGCTATTGCGGTAACAAGCCGGTAACTGGCAAGACAACAGCTATCAAGGTACGCTGATAAGTGTTTATGACATATAGACTGTTGAGAAAACAGTGTGAGAAGCTATGTGTATCACGTTAAAAGTTATTTTAATAAGCCTGCTTTCATCAGACTACATTTCCAGAGATCAGTCTGATTGGAAACGAATCGAGACCATCTCAAAAGATGAGACCAAGAGGGGTTCCAGCATGGGCCTGGACCAGGATCCAGACCCGCTTGTGTGTATTCAGACGGAAAATTTGTTGAAAACGAACTCTGGTTCACTTCAAGCGGAGCAAATGTGTCAAAGCTGCATCTTAACATACCATTTGTAACTGTGGGTCAGCTTTTGGAAACTAAGGTGTCCAGTGAATTCTGATTTTGGTTGGCCGAACAGTTCTGAAGCAGAAATGCAAAAACAACTCAATCAAAGCTGTTTATTTTTATTTCCAAATGACTTAAAAACAATAGGTGAAAAATGTAACATTTAAAATAAAGACTTACTATTTTTGTGACATGCAAATATCATTAATTAAGCAACCATGTTAAATATATATGTATTTTTTTTACTTCCTGTTTAATATGTAAAAATTTGGTATCACTTTTTTGAGTTTGCACAGGACACTCCTGGACTCATATGAAAGTTTAAGACACAGCATTAATGAGATTTTTATAATTCATCAGCATTCAAGTCACAGTTCTGCCCAATTGGCATAAACTGGCTCAAAGCCGTCAGCTCCACAATTAGAAATCTGACACAAAACGTATGTTCTCCGCAGCTCTGATGGGAAAGTGGAGGTTGGATGTCATGCCAAACAAACATACGAGAGGAAGGGCCGCTTTCAAACATTTCCCAAGCATCAGGCTATTAAAATGACATTCATTTGCAGGTTGCTGGCACTTGTCTTGGGGCATATTGCAAACACATGGTATTACATGTTATGTCCATCCATGATTTAAACAGGAGGTATCGTTGTGATCAAGTGAAAGCAGACTCTGCTCTCTCTGTGGAAGCCATGTGGAGAAAGTCAAGAAAAAAGCAATCAATGCAGCAATCAAGGGTCTGTCATGCTGGGGTTACGTCAGTGGTTGTAATTGCAAACTGACAGGTAGAGAGGAGATCGTGGCATGTTAGAAATCCAGCCAAACAAACGTAAATAGGTCACGTAATTTTATATGAAGCCATGTTTGTAAAGAGTTCCTTTGTCTGAAGATACTTGGTGTTACACTTTAAAAGGCCTCCATGTGTGAAACTCTAGTGCTTTGCCACAGGGCTCAACTCAACTTTTTCACTGTCTGCATGAACACAAGTAATCCAATCATCCCAGCTATTTAAGGGATGGTTGTTAGAGATACACCTAAAATGAACATGACTTTAAACATAGCAGCACTAAGAAGATGCACATGCTGGCTGAAGGGACAAATGCATTAAACTAAACCACAAAAATCTGTGGGGGAAAAAAATCCTTTTTAACCCACGCGCTCTGGAGTGGAATTTCTCTAACTTTGTAGAATTGGCACAAGGTATAAAAAAAAAAAAAAGGAAATAACTTTGAACAAATTGTTAAAGCTATTCAGAAACTATCAAGAAAGACACAAATAAACCAAAAAACAAAACACTATAAGCACAGATAATTTGAGAATACCACCCTACATATTCAAAGTAAATTTTGTTATTCAAACTGATGTAAGCTATTGAAGGAAATGTGTCCCTTTTTTTGTTGTTGTTTTAGAGCTAACAACTCTAAAAGTCTTTTTTTTTTTTTTTTTTATATGATCACAAAAACAGATGATTCTACGTCAGAATTATGAAATGGAACCGTATGATTATTAAACTGAGCAAAGCTAAGCAAGTAGGTGCTTAAAAGAAAATTCATAACAATTACCAGCCATTTTTTTTATCACACTTGTTGATTAGTTTTCAACTTTTGGTCTTTCAGGTGCAAAAACATGGTTGCTAGCCTGCGAGTATGTGACCTGTAAATCCAGATTTTGCCTTTAGAGTTTTGGATGATGAATGTGATTATTCATCACACTGTGGTTTAGAGACAGAAACCGAAACACAGACTACAGCACCAATATATTAAAATCCTTTCATGGAGGCAGTATCATGATGTGGGACAGCATCTTTCTCAATTAAGATGTTTATGCATATTTTTTAAAATTATGACTTTTTTTTAAAGGGTAAATAAGAAGAATAAATAATTTGATCAAGATTATTAGCAAGACTGGGTAATAAAAAGAAAGAAATGAATAAAATACATAAAAATAGCAAATGAATACAAAAAGACAAGATTTTGTTATATTTTTTTGGGTATTTGTAATATTTTTGTGTATTATCACATGGCTCCAGCTGATGCATAAGAATTATTTGTGTGTGGTAACTTCTAACAGGTATTCCATACATTGTATTGATATAATACTAGGCTTCTGGCAGTATTGTCGAGTTCACAGTTAAAATCTTCATTTTCATGCAGCCTTTTGTTATCCAGAAGTTCTTTTTTTAACCATGTCGGTGGCCTTGTGGCATAGCGTCTGCCTTAAAACTCGGCCTTGAGAAACCACCAAATGGTTCACAAGTGCGGCTGTGTCTGCAGTACACCACTCCCCAAGGGGATGGATCAAATACAGAGAACAAAATTCATACACCCAGGGTGTGGGTGACAACTAACGGGACTTTGACGTTTAACACTGGAGATGTCACTAGTAACATCTAAATAACACACATTCTTTAACATACCATAAATCTTTGACTTTTACGCGATCACCATAAATCAGCTGATTCTGATACGTAGAATCGCGACTTCACATATCGACTTTGCATTTATGTGCAAAACATTGCTAACGTACATTGTTGCTTAACAGCAAAGCCGCTTTTCTCCGCGACATCGTTATCTGATTTACACGGATTGCATTTGTAAGTTCTGATTTCAGCAAAATCCGCTGCCAACTAGAGCTAAAGCTTTAGTTTAAAAGGGTTTAAATGGGTGGAGAAAGATAAAGAGGGAATGTTTGGTTCAGTACTGCGTAGACATTTTTGTGGAACAAAATCTATTCTCCAAAACATCTAAAAAAAAGCAAGAAGAGATATACTGTAAAGTCTATTTACTATTGTCCTTTCAGCGCTTTTGATGTAGTCGTCAACATTTTACTGCATGAAGCACAATGAGGCAAATTTTCTTTGTGATTTTGGGTTATATAAATAAAACTGAATTGAATTGAGTGGTGCATGAATGTTTTAATGCTTCTGCGATATTTGCACACTTTAAATCTCAGCAATGTGCTGTGGGCAACGTCAACAAAACAGATTTTTGCTGCATAAATTTCCCTCTATCTCCTGCCTCCATGCTCTCTGCAGGTGCTGCTCTGGAGTATTTCCAGTAGTGACAACATGTCTGACACAGACCATCTCCTGTTGAGAAGCGTGTGTGTGAAGGAGCAACTGTGGACACACAGAATAAAGAGAATTCCCTTTGGAGTAAATGTATGAAAACAACTTGTGTCTACTGCAAAGAGGTCTGGTTACAGAGCTGGTTTTGAAGAAAAACACCAAAGCGGAGAGAATGACAGATCAATTACCCAGCTCTTCATCATGTGAAATTGTGGCATAAGCATGTAACAAAAATGATGTCATTCTTTCAGCTGGACACAAACTGTATGTTTGTTTCAGGGTATCAAGCTGGTATGTCTCAGTGGGAGGTTTCTTTTGTGTCAGCACCACATTCGGAGTTGTTTGCAGATAGGATGAGGCTTGTCACGCACAAAAATGAGAAAATTAGACTTTCAAAGTGTGGTACGCCAGTGTTGTGAAAGGGTGTAAGTTAAAGCAATCCATGTTTCTCCCTCCTAGTGTCTCTCTCTCTTTTTTTTTTTTTTTTTTTACATCTGACTAACCAAAAGCTTTTAATGTTTAAACATAACCAAACTTGAGTAAACATGTAATTGAAAACATCCAGAGACCTACATGGCTTTGCTGTCAGATCAAAATCATCTCCATGCAGACTTTGAGCATTATCTGGACTAAAAGGTTTGCTTAAATGCACAAAAAAACTTCTTCCAGGACTTTTAGAGTCAATACCTATTTAAAAAAAATGTTTTTTTTCCTATTTTCTGCCATTTTCAGATGCTATCTTACACAGTTTTAGTATTATTGAGTTCAGAAATGTGAATGCAACCCTTATATTGTGTCTCATATACAATTAAAGGGGTCCAAACTCTGTTAACCCTTACACTGTGTTTGGTTAGCCCTTATATTCTCTGTTAACCCTTATGTAGTGTTCAGGTCATTATTGACCCAAACCCTACATAAAGGGTCCAAACTCTGTTAACACTTATATTTTGTTCGGTTGACCCATAAATTCTCTGTTAACCCTTTTTTGTGCTTGAATCAGAACGAACCCGTACATAAAGTGAAGAGACCAAACTCTGTTGACCCTAATATAATCTTTATATTTATATATATTATTATCATTTATTTATATTTTTTATTATCTTATGTCAACCCTGACTTGTTTGGGCAATATTTGTTGTGTTAAAACTCAACATTTTTTCCATCCTTGTGACACTTCTGTTGAACAAATTTAGCAAACAGTGATACGCTAAAGTTAGCCCACACGGACGAGTGCTGGCTGCGCTATATGCTGCCGACAGATCTCTATAGCGCACTGCGCAGGCGCTGAAACGTGACACCACGTGACATTACATGCAACTAAAGCTTGTAGGACAGGCGCGGGGGGGGGGACGCAGACAAGTTTTGACACAAGTAGAGTGAGGAAGCGATGATAGTTTAGGCTTTTAATTATCGGCCCATTATATCAGCAAAATCTATTCTAACCTCTAATGCCAGCACAGCAAACTTCCACTATCCGCTATTATGTGCACTCTAAATACAACACTTGAAACTCGAACATCTCTAAATAATGTTCCATAAATATTGAAGAAATAAGAAAAAAGTCAGAAAATATTATTTATTTAAGTAGAAAACATTTCCCTTACAACACAAACAATGCTACCTCTAAATAAAAGTCGACAACTGCAATGTACCTGCAATGTCTGTTTATACTGTATGTAGTTCTGTGTTGTAGTTATTATTCTTGGTTAAGTGTCACTGACTTCTTGTCCAGCTCACCCTTAAAAAAAGATTTTGATCTCAATGTGTTTTTTTTTTTACTTGTTTAAATAAAGGTTTAACAAAAAGTAAAAAATGACGTCTAAATCCTCCATCTACAAAAATAGTGGGTGTTTATCAGCTGGCTCTGGGAGTAAACTGAATGACTCATCTCTTTCATTAAAAATATTCCATTACTACTTAAAGAAAATTGATATTTTAAGCCACAAAAAGAGCAAAGATTTATGATGCTGTGAAAAAGTACTTTTGGGAGCTGGAGACTCATATTCACAGGTGAGATGAGTCTAGACCTGAGCTGCATTGAAAGTGTGGGATGTGTCAGAGAAAATATTTTTTTAAAAATTCAAACTATCGGAATAAGTACAAGATAATAACAAAAAAAAAAAAAAACCTAACTGAAAGGAAAAGGTGTACAAAATTATTTTTTTTGATAGTAAATTTGATTGAATAATTTCATTTAATAATAATAATAGTTTAATTTAATGGGTGTTTTTTTATGTTTTACATATATGTGCTTAAAGAGAACTGTTTTTATTTTGTTTCATTAAACTGCATGATATAAAGGTTAGAAAGTGTTTTAAATGCTTTGGCTGGAACCACTTCTCTAGATGATGACTTGTCAATGTGACAATGCTTAAAGACCTGATAAAAATTGTGTTTTTAACAGGATTTTGTTACCTTTTTCTGACAATGGAGGACATATACGTATTAAATCAAGGCTAAAATTGCATTTCTAAGTATTTCTTTTTACAAGTCTTTGTGACTCAGTAGATGAAAATGACAAGCTTTTTAAAAAAGAAAAAAAAATGGCATCAACTAAAAGAAAAGACCACTGGGAAAATACTGCAGATAAAAAGAAGATTTCTTGTTCTCTCATTCGTTGGTATGCAATTTATATTACTTAAAATGGGTCTATTATAATCTTGAATGTTGCTTCTTTTCACACCTGTCCGCCAAGACATCCACCAACTTAATTCTGCCATCAGATTTATAGTTACTTTAAACCCAAAGAAGAATAAAAACTTTATTTTTGCCAGTAGGACAACTCACTGGCTAGTGTGAAAGCATCAATCTTGGAAGAGGAAAGCAAGATATTGCAGGAATAATTTTTAAATAATTTTTTTTCAATTAAGCAGTTATCAGCAAAAGCCTCTATCTAAAGCTTTAAGTGTCAGTGGTAACTAGGAGAATGTATTTAATTGTACATGACATAAAAAACTAGTCTAAAAAAGATATTGAAATATAAAATGGATCAAAGAAACACGGGAAGAATTACACACCAGATTGATTAGAAATGATGGTTTAGGTTTCCGTCGGTTGCAAGACAATATGTTTTCATTTTCAAGCGAGTACAAACAAAAAGGTAGAAGTAGATGCACAGCTGTGCCAGTTTGTTTTGATGGAAAGATTTTCAAGCCATTCCCAGATGTTGAGTGAATTCCCTCGTCTGTGCCTGCTGCTAAAGCTGCTCTCTTCTGATTTTCACCTTCAGTGTTCCTGCATGTCATTAAGGGCTCGTACCTTCTGTGAAGAAAAGGAATTCTACTTTAATTTCCACAATTATTGTCTTACAGCTGGTCAACAAAACCATTTTAATTTAACTAAAGGAGAGGAGGCCTTCTTTTGATTGCGTATGCACTAATGAGGTGTACACAGAAGAACTAGACAATCAAAACAAACTCACTATTTTCTTCTCTGCTTTTTATTGATTCAACTAAATCCTAACAGAATAGCATGGAAATAACAAGCTAACAATAAAACAAATTTTCCCTCTCTTCAGAGTCTACAATAACATTTTATCAAGTCTAAGGAGGACCTGGCAGCTCAAGGAAGAGCTGAGAAGATGTCAAACAAATCACAACTCATTACCTCAGTAAGATCTTTGGTAACAAAGGTTCACGTGTCATAGAAAAGTTTATGAATTATTTCTTAACACAAAACCTTTTGGCAAAACATTGAACCTTTGGTACAAAGAGAAGAGCTCAGGTATTAAGGACTGATTTACTCCCCCAGATGTTGTTTTAAACCATCAACTGATTATACACGTGAAACATTCCTGCCACATGATAGCGTGTGAATGACATCAGACTATAAAACAAAGAAAGTAGAGAAGCTAAATAATGATGTCAGGCCGCAAAGCATGAACTTCATTACAAAACAAACCTTTATCCCATTTTAAAATAATACTTGTCAGTGTTATATATCTTACAATAAAAACCTGGAATGATTCCAAGAAGATGTTTATTTTAATATTGAATATTGGAAGATTTGCAATATAGTCTAATTTTGAGATAAGTGTTGTATTTTCCCTCTTCTGCTCCTCCACTTCATTATTTTCCTTTATAAATCCATATGCGTTTCCATATTCTAATATTATGTGTGATAAATGCATTGCGGAAGCATTTATTTCTGCAGAAATAAAAAGTGTTTAAATCAGGGACGTCCAAACTTTTTGCAAAAAGTGTCAGATTTGGTGAGGTGAAAATGTGTGAGGACCAACCAATGAGCTTGCATTGTTTGGACTATTTTAATAGCAATACTTTTTTGTTTTGTTGTGTTTTTTTTTTTACCACAATGAATGTAATGGATACTTTTCCTTTCTTCACATAAAGAAGAATTATGTCTGAAAAAATTTTAAGTAAAATTTTAAGTAATTTTTGAAGACCAGAAAAAAATTGGACTTTTCATGCCTAGTTTAAATCAATTTATCTTACTACAGTGTTTGGAAGTAACTTTGAGTATAAAGTCTACTTTACAGTAAGAAAAAATGCTGCATTTACTTTAGCTAACTGGGTTGAAGCATCATAACAGCGCAATGTTGAAATTTACTAATACAATAACTCAGTTTTTATATTTGCATTATTCACCATGGTTCAATAAACTGCATAATGAGTAAGCATCGACAGAATCTTCAAGATTTCATGCTGTCGCCCAATTTTTACGAAAATTTTTGGCATGGTCGTGAATGTATGTATATGGCAATAGTCAATCATGCAGAATAGCCTGTTTTTGTATACCACAGGCTACTGGTGGCACATCGTCCACTCAGAGCCGCTGCCAAGGCCAGCGATTCAGCTGCCACCGACCTGTGGTCGCCTAGTTGTCGTCCGATTTCCCAATGGCGTCAACCCTGCCTGTCCTTGG
Source organism: Oryzias javanicus (assembly GCA_003999625.1). NCBI lineage: Eukaryota > Metazoa > Chordata > Actinopteri > Beloniformes > Adrianichthyidae > Oryzias > Oryzias javanicus. The sequence goes on along the minus strand of CM012451.1, from coordinate 24,501,483 downwards.
ACTTCCACCGCATGACCTCAAAAAAAGGGTGTTGGCCACTAACCAATGTCAACTCTCAGAATAAAACCGTACGATGACCTCAGAATTTAAACTTTTTCTTAAAACCTCACCGGTATGTTGTGTAAAAAGGCAACTGCCACCTCACGATTACAAATACCACTGCGCTGCCGGAGTCCAAACCCAAATATATTGATTAGATCAAAGCTATAATTACAATTAAGTTTGGAAAAAAAAAATTCTTAACTGGATTAATTTAAATGATAAAAAAAAACATTTTTTTGTGTACTATTGGACTAAATTTGAAAAATTATTGTATTTTAAGGGATTAGAGATAACAAGGGAACTACACACATGGAATTTCATCAACTAAAATAGACAGCAACATCCCATGATGCCTTTCTGGCAACAAGGCGAGAAGTCTAAATGATATTCAGCTGCAGGATGCAGGTGCAACACGTCTGTTTTTGGTTTTACTTGAATAACTAAAGCTGTGATGTTTTGCTGGTGTTTACTATTCAGCTTTTACTAATGCGTTTAAATAATCACATTCATAAAAAAACTACGTCTACTAAAGCATTCTTGCAAGTCTATTCAGAGTATTTATTTTCAGATGTTATCTATAACATAGTAGAACATTTTGTTATCATTTTGGAGTCTTTTTTGGGTGATTCTGAAATTCCAAAGAGGCAAAAAAACTGAATCTTTTTAAAGTCACTCATAAAACCACAATGACATCAGTGGAATTATTTCTTCCTTGGCGTTTTTTAATAGAGGGCTTCAATAGAAGAATTATGACTTCAATTATCTTAAGAGTTCAAAAAGCAAAAGGAAGGGCAATAAAACGCTGTGGCAGCCTGTGGTCGCTCTGGCTGTAATAACCAAATTACAGGTATCACAGCTTGTAAACACATTTTAAGCAGCTGAGAATTTTTCTGATTTAGCTGTTAGGATTTGCACGCATTCTTTTTTAGATACTTTTCTGTGATATTCTGAGCTGTTTAATATACATGGCCTCGTAAAGGTCTCAACCTGGATTTTCAATTAAGTTTTGGTCAGAAATGCGTGACAGATATGTAAAATGCGGTGCAGTAAACTGAATTAAATTAAGGCTACTGAACAGTCAGCAGATGCCATGTGTTATTGAGGGTGGAGCCTGGCAGAGTATACATTTGATTAAACCGTACAGTTTGTATTTTTCACATGTTTTTGTCTTTTTTTTAAAAGACAGAAAATACATCTCGACCAGGATTTTCAATTTTGGTTAAAGAAGATGATGGTTTTGCTAAATGCAGCACAGTAAACACAACTAAATTAAGAAAGATTGCAGAGGTGACAAATATTCCAAGAAGGCACAATTTCCTGCTGGCACCGCGTTCTCATTTGGTGTTTGATAAGCCAGCACTGAATATTGCAAGTGTTGGCAAGTGAACCAGAACAGCAACTCAGAAAGTAGCTCTAAATTTGATTATCACTTTGGTTGAACCTTAATACAGCTTTGTCTTAATGATGTCCATTGTTTTCATAGAACCTGAGGCCATCTAAAGGGATATTCAAATGGAATGTACTATTGTTGTGTATTGCGAAGTATTTATAAGGATAAAGCTGTTGGCATGAAGCAGCCCTAATCCCACTATTCCCTCCCCAGACCTGAAAGTCCACACCAGCGATGTGCAGTGAGGTTCACGGCTGATGTCATCAGTCAGATTTACAGACATATGAACTCTATAGAGCAGCTTATTCATTATTTGATTGACAACAGTTAAAGTAGTTTGTTTTAAGTTTGTTTTAAATTTCATTTCAACATTTTTCTTCTGTTTACAAACTGTAGCATAGCAAAGAAAATCCCCAAAACTGTTATTATTGATTTATTTTTCCTTATAAATTAAGTCTGTGCGCTGCTCCTTCTGAAGAAACACAGGATGTTTATAGAAGTCTTTCTTTTCTTTTAATGTTAAAAGTCTCTCTGTCTTAGTAGAGATCACTATTAATGACGTGTCCAAACAAATTCTTGAGTTTAGCGGTTTAAAAACAAAATCCTCTATTATGAAATATTGAAGAGTAACTGGACGGCTGCACTTGACTTGCTGCCGGTAATTCTATTACTCTTTAGCTGCGGTGTCACATTCTCTGGGCTCACCAGCGCCCTCTGTCTTGTGGCATATATACTGCAGCGCGACAGGCACCTAGTCTGTTAGTTTTTAGCGGATAAAAAGACTAAATGAATCACAAACTGGTATCAGACAGATGTCGAGAGATAAGTAAATTAGGAAATTAAAATAAAGCGTCTTTTGTGATTTATTTATTATTCATCTTTATTTAACCAGGAAGTCTGATTGAGATTAAGGAATCTCTTTTACGAGGGAGTCCTGGCCAAGAGGAAATGATGATGATAGAAAGACCGAAACAATGCAGCATATGCGTCAGCTGCCGCTACAGTCAGTGTGTGACACACTAGGGTTACAGTGGCCTCACCCAGCGCTATTTGAAAAGGAAACGCATAAATTTGCACTTTTTTCCCAAAGAAATGTTGAAAACCCACACAGAAAAAGGTAATCATAGAAAAGGCATGTCTAAAAAATATATCATTTGGTTTTTATTTATCTCATTTTAAGAAGTATATTCGTTTTATTTAATTTATGCATTTTTTAAGCTGCATGTCACTGCTTTACAGTCCCTCCCACTAGCTTACAGCGCCTCACAACCCCAGCTTAACATTAACAGTGCAACAAAAATGGCAAGCAATGTTGGAGCTGTATAGTTTTGAGCCAGAGTCTGAGCTCGAACGAGGAAAACTGAGACATATATCAATCTAGTCATCTGCAAGTGTTTGTATTAGAATGGATCAGAGCAGGAAGCTTGATATATGCCCTCGTCATCAAAGAATTGCCACAAGAATGTGTTAAAAACACCAAAGACACTATTTTTATCGGAGAGGGTCTTAAAGTGACCAACATGCCTTGACTGAAAGCTAGAAACCAACAAAATGATCTGTTACTTTGTGACTTAAGCCACAAAACTCGAGTCACACTCAAGTCTCCAATGCAGGGACTCGACTGAGATTTGCAAATAGTTATTTTCTTGAGAATATTGCGGAAATGTACTGAAATGATCATTTAGGACAAAAGAATGACAGCTTTATCCACAAGGCTTGACAACATGACTCATACTTGCGTCTAAATACATTGACTTCAACTTGTAAAAAGTAACTTGTGATTTGTGAGCATCTCAGCAAAGAGGACAACCTCATCTATTAATATGTGACAAAATAATTACCCGCATTTATTAATACACACCAACCCTCACTGGCATCTGAGATTTTTACTTTCTCTTTCTTTCTATAGGTAATTAATTCAATTCAATTTTATTTATATAGCCCAATATCAAAAAGAAAATGTTCCTCATTGGTGGAGTTCTATTTATACTTAAAGAATGCGCTGTTTAAATGAAGCCTTGATATCTCAAGGATTAAAGATTTGATGTCTAAGCAGGACCTGGAGAAACTAGTGCATGCTTTCATCTTTAGTCGACTTGATTACTGTAACAGTGTTTTTACAGGACTACCAAAAAAAATCCATCAGGAAACTGCAGCTTATTCAGAACTCTGCTGCTCGGGTTCTCACAAGGACCAAGAAAGTAGACCACATCAGTCCAGTTCTGAGGTCTTTACACTGGTTACCTGTCTCTCAGAGGATAGACTTTAAAGTTCTGTTACTGGTTTATAAAGCTTTGAATGGTTTAGCACCAAAATACATGACTGACCTCCTGACCCAGTATGTACCAGCCAGACCTCTCCGATCATCAGGATCCGGTCTTTTATCAGTTCCTATAGTCTGAACTAAACATGGAGAAGCTGCATTCAGCTTCTATGCACCACAGATCTGGAACAGACTTCCAGAAAACCTTAGATCTGCTGAATCACTCAGTGTATTTAAATCCAGGTTAAAGACTCACCTGTTCTCAGTTGCATTTGATTAATATGTATTCAAAAGTTTACGTCCGCACTTTTTATCTATGCTTGTTTTAAATTAAAATCTTTTTACTTTCTTTTAATTTAATTTTAATGATTTGAATAATGAATGACATTTTTACTATTTCTTTTGATTGTTTCTTTTAATGTTTTATGTAAAGCACTTTGAATTGTCTCTGTACATGAAATGTGCTATACAAATAAACTTGCCTTGCCTTGCCTTGGGGTAAAAGTCATTTAATAAAAAATATTTTACATTTATCACAAAAGGCACAACTTAAAACATGTCTTGGTTAATCCAAACTGTTTTACATCTTCAAAGTTATCAAACCACCTTTTCGGCTTTAAATGAAAAAATCTCTATATCTGCTCTTTAAAAAAAAATAAATAAATACAGAGTTCTGTTGTATTTCTGCTGCAGGTATTTTAATGTCCTATACCAGAACACACAGGACTGCAACGGGGAAACACTTTTACCCGAGAATTCTTTAGGAAGAGGAACAATTACAAAAAAGAATAAGTATGGAGTGAATGATTCTAGATAGAAGAATACAGTCCTGAGTAGACATAAAATGACACCGACCGTGACCTTGTCTAAATTTGGGGTAATTTCTCAACTTAATTCCCCTGTTGGATTTGAGTGTGCATGTTAACAAATAGTGGCCCCATTACTGATAGCTCTAACAAGACCGGGTCAAAGGCCAGACAGTGGTGAGTGGAAAAGGATGGAAGAAGGCTGTCAAAGGCTGTTTGAACACCACCTGCGTCTACACACACACACACTCACACACACACTTAAACTTGGAGACTGAATCTAATTGTTTCCAGACCCTTTTCTAACAGATCTTCAGTACTTTTGTGCCCAAGTTTCCTCCTTCCTTCCATCACCGAGATGACTCATTTTGGCAGAAATTCGAGTTTTCATAAAATGTTTTCAGTGTAAAACCAAAAGTCAGGTTCATTCTGATGTGTTTACATTTATATGACGCTTTAGTATCATCCAAATGTAATCAGCTTTCTCATTTCTACACTATAATTAGGAGAAACTTCACTTCATGCTGTGTGTATTTTAAAAAAAGACAGCAGCTTGTCATTAAAGCAAATCCTTTACACCAAGTGACCTTTAGTACTCATTCTTGTAGCTAAACTCTTTACTCTTATTATTTTTTGTAAATTTAGTCTTTTTAGTAGCTTTATGAACAGCTTTAGTACATTTTAGGGACAATTCCACAGATTACAATGACAATGTCTTAAAAGACCAAAATATAAAATATGAAATTGCTTTGATTCATTCATATTGCATCAATATTTTCTTTTGATCTTTTTCTCACATATAAAGTGAGTTATTAAAGTTTACTTAAGGATATTTAGCATTACTGACTATGAATTACGGTTTCACAGATGATCATAAATGAAAGTAAATATATTTGTGTTGAATTTATCACCTGTAACTCATTTGTGTTTATTTTTCTTCACTATCAAAGAGACAGCTGGTGGGCTGTGCGGTTCAGTCAGGAGAGTAAGTAGTAGCCTTCATGACAGGAAGTAGCATGTTTTATGGGAAACGTGGTTTTAATTTTCAAAAACATTAGCAGTAAAGCACATGTGTGAAACGGGGTCTACCTGTCAAAGCAAAAAGACAAACACCCGACTTTATGTGTGAGCTGAACGCTGTTAAAATATAAAAAAATATTAAATAAACACATTAAGCTTGGAGATGTGTCTATTTTAATGAAGTACACAACAAAACAACTCATTTTCTAAATTAAAAGAGGGAAAGAAAACTCAAGTGGCAACACTTTTTAATTAATGGACTTATAATATTCGTTAAGGCTGTCAATCATTTATAATGAAGCCCAATTGTTTCATCCATAAGAAATAACCATAAAACCACAGTCAGAATGTAAAATATTCAAGCAGAATTTGATTGGCTGATACTGAAGGGCGTAATTTTATGGATGTGCTAAAAAATGGAAAATAAACTGAAATTAGTTTTCTCAAATTACTTTTTTTAATTCATACTTTTGTATTGATGAACAGAACTCTACATTTAAAAAAAGAACAGATATAGAAACATAAACCTAATGGAAATAATCAGTTTAGGTTCATTTAAAGCCAAAAAAGGTGGTCTAACTATTAAAAGATGTGATACAGTTTGAATCAGCCAAGATGTGTCTAAACGACAAAAACTAAACCCGAGTTAAATGCTGCTGAAGAACAAAATAAATAAGTTTTTCAAAGATTTGTCAAAACCTAAATTAATTCTTAATCGAAATCTCTAATACTCAAATGAAGCTTAATGCAATTAAAGAAGTTTAATTTCCAGTTATCCGGTAATCGTTTTATAAAACATATTTAGGCAAAGAAATAAAAAAGAAATGTTTCATTTCTCGGGCCAAAAAAAATATTGTGATCACATTTAGGTTTGCCATATCACACCTCTGATATGTTGTCTGTTCAAACACTATAAATGAACATTCAAAGGTACATTGTACAGTGCTTCTCCTAAATATTTTCTTTTTTTTTCTTTTTTCCAGACATACGTTTTAGAACTTACTGTCTGAAAACACTGGGAGACAGCATGACAGACTGGAAGGTGAAGAAGCCTTCGAACAGACTTGCAACTTTTGGAAATTAATGTGCAAAGGTAGAGGACTCCTGACACGACCTCTTCCCTGAGCCGGTCTAAATTCTTACTGTGTTTGTCTTCCGTGATGAATGCTACCTGGCCGTGTTTTGACTTTTGCACTTGAGACTATTTGAAAATAACCCATCTGATGTATCTCCCTTTATCACTCATGCGGCCACACACAGGTCACTTTGTTCCAGGAAAGCGCACGATCTAACCGAATGAAAAATAACAAGACGAGCCCACCAGTCCTGCTTGCAATGACCCAAAACATGACTGATATATTCAAGCGAGTTCACTTGGGCTCGATCTGGGTTCTTTGTTTGATGTAATTTATCACTGTCTATGCAAAACATTTGGCCAAATATTTTACATGCCCCTGCATCGACAGTGAACATGGGGTTTTGCGCATTACCTCTGTGTATCTAAACTTTTAACCACTGGAAGAACTTGTAAGCGTGATCCTGGCTTTCACTCAGACGGACATTAATATATTCTCTATGAATGAGTTGCCAGTTAGTACAGTCAATTCTGCTTCCAAAACCCCTTTTTTTCTAGATGCACAAGTCTTTGTTTTGGATTAAAAACCTACTTAAAAGCACAACTCCACTACTGAATATTCAGGATACGCAGAGATTAAGAAAATCAAAATCAAAAACTTGATCTGGTTCCAGTTTATATTCGTAAATTCCCATTTCACTTTTCAATGGACAGATTTATCATTTACATATTCGTCGGATCTAATTTGGAATAAAACTTAAAGTATTAAATAATTTACTGGCAATCTCATCACCTCACTGCAGACAAACCCTATCTTTTATTTACGCCTCATTTATTTTCTTCTGCAGCTCTCCAGTTCCCATCCGAGTCGAGCACAATAACAGATATGAAATGTAGCCCACCCAAAATCAGAACTCCAGAGTTCCTCCTGCGGTCAGGCTGCGTTAAATGTGATCACGCTGACAGCAGAAATCTCGGCGCTCTGTTTACTAGCCGCTGCTGCTTTACCCTTCAATCCGTCCCCACATTCCTGCTGCACAAAATTACATTTGTCATTCTGAAGCTGATGGTTTACACTGGCATGCCTTGAACCCTTGTGTGAGTGCGGGCGCATGAATGTGCATGACCCACCGGGTCCAGAAAACATGTCAGGATGTGAGCGGGGGCCAAAGAGGCAGTTTGTGAGTGATCTCCTACCTGTTATTGTTATGTTACTGTAGATGTTGGACAGCTGCTCTTTCAGCAGGACGAGCTGCGTGGACGCCGCCTTCTCCCTCTGCAGCTCCAACATTATGTCAGGATGGTTGGCCAGTTTGCAGCCCTTCTGTTTGTCCAGGGCAATGTCACTGCGCACTATGTCTGCAAGCCAGGAGGAGAAATTCATCACTAAGTCATCATATTTGATCTTAAATGTATTTTCAAAGTAAAGCCACATGTTGAAACCATTTGATCCCCTGAGAGAAAACACTTCTTTAAAATATTTAAATCTATTGTAACCTGTTTATAAGTGCATTATTATCAAATATTCATAATTTTGAACGTCTGCTTGGTTTGGATTAGTTTAAATAAGGCTTTATCACTAATTTTGTTGACCCCAATTAATTTAAGAAGATGTGGAATTGTAGCCAGGTGTTTTCTGTTGGTAGAGGTTTCTAATTTAAGCAGAAATAAGACTAAAACATCCAAAATATTGTTGAATTAAAAGCTGAAATGCTTATTGGCGCGTGTCGTCAAACGTGGAAGGATTTGTCATTTAAAATAGCAACTTTTTTTTTTTACAAATAGGTTATAAAAATAAGTTATGCCACACATACTCTTACTCCAAAGTACAAGCAGTGGGTCACTTTTCATTTTGCTGTCTGTTAAGACCCCCGCGCTTCCTCTGCGCGCGGCTGGTTCCGTCCGGGCGGGTGGAACACAGGGATCGAACTAGACACGTGCCATGTTGTGAGCTCACCGTCCTCGTAGTTCTTCAGATAATAGTCCGGCCCCGGTCCTCTGAACTTGGCGAGGTTCTTCTGGTTGTTGAACTGCAGGAAGTCGGTTCTCTTTCCGCCAAAGCGAAGAAAAGCAGGCGACAGGCCGCGCGCCAAGGTGACGAGCCGCTTCGAGCTGTGGACGCGCGCAGCCGCAGAATAAGAATTAGATAGAAAAGAAAAAACATTATGATAAATTATTTATTAATATTGTAAACGTAAAATAAATAAAACTTGTTTTCTTTTTTTGTGGAAAGGATACACTTTTTAACTTGTGTAAACTATGTTTTAAGTTTTTGTTAATACTATTATGCCCATATATTTTTTTTATTTATTTTGAAGATTTAGATGATTCAGGGTAAAAATATAATATTCTCTTCGACCTATTATTTTATTTGTTATATCTATAAAAGTGTCAAAGTTCAGCCCAATGCTTAATATGAAATTAAATATAACAAGGGCCCTTCCAAAATTGGGCAGAACCTCACGGCTTAAAGCGCGCAAAATGACACACTTCAAGTCAAGATGAGAATTAAGCAATAATTTATAATTCTAAAGCAACACATTTTTCTGATTAAACTCAAAGTGGTATTTCAGAAAAAATGAAAACACTTGGGTTGTATTTTTGTTTTGAAAACAAGGTTTTCTGATATACATAAAAGTCACCTTGAAGTGTAAAGCTGTTGCAGGTGTTTTGCCTGGAAAAGTCGTAAATTTAAATAGAAAAAATGCCCCATGCACCATTTTAATAATTTTTCATACAAGGTTTGCACGCAGAGTGACAACAATATCAGCTGAGCAGTGAAGAGCAATGCGTTTCAACCAAAGAGAGTCGAACAGATGATGCGTAATTGTTTCTGTCAGTGTTGTGACGTTCCTGTAAACACTGAATTAACGCCATTTGCCATGGTTTGGTTTTTGAAAATGTTGACATCAGACATCTGTTTGACTTTTTTACATGAGGATTTTATGCAAAAAAGACCAAATTAACACTTATTTATTTATAGAATAAGCAAAAGTTTAGAGTAAATGCCGACAGATTTACACCATCTTTAATTTAATTTAAGTTTCGATTTATTTTAATATATAACCATTTTTAGGCTTAAATATGATTAATACACGGATAAGGAAAAAAAAAACTTTGAAAGGTTTTCCTTCTGTGTGTGGAACAGGCTGTGGATTACGAGCACGTGCGCACACGGTAGCAGCACATTTCGAAAAAGCAACTTTTTGTTAAATAAGTTGTTTTAAACCCGTTGATAATGTGCGCATGTGCTTGAAAATCAATCTTGAATGAGTTATAAGTGAGAATGAATCGCGCTGGATCTCTCTGTGGTGGTTCAGGCGACGTGGCTGCGTGCGTAATGGTTAGGAAAATCCTAAAACTATTTCTTTTTCATGATATGTGTTCATAAACATTTATGGTTATCATCATAGCTCTTTGGTACCTCAGAAAGTCCAGCCAACCGTCTTTGATGATCGAGGGGTCCAGCTGCAACGAGAGGAAGTTGTCGTTGAGGACTCTGATCGGACTGCGGGTGTTGACATCCAGAAGAATCAGCGTTCTTCCCAAGAACCCCGGTCGCTTCCCGCCAGCCGCAGGTCTCTGATACGCAGAGGAGGAAGAGTACGAGGAAGAAAGCACAATCTGCAGCAACAGAATGGTCAAAGATGCCATCCACTGGGAGGACCGGGGGGATACGCACTGTGAGGATTTGGGCATCTTCTCGTATTGGAGAGACGGGGCGGATCGGTATGCGTAATGAGGATGGAGGGGTGGAAGAAAAAAATAAAATGCTGCCTCAAAGCTCGATGGCGGTTCTTTACTTCAATCTCATCGATCTGGATCTGTCTTCCTGTCTAGCTGTCTCACTCTCTCTGCCCCCCCGCCCCTCAGAGTATTTTTGGGAGCTGCAAACAAGAGCGCACGCCCCTAGACAGCCTTCCCGGTAGTGGGAACTAGAAACTGGTTGGAGGGGAGGACGCGGGACCTCCCATTTCAGGGTTCTTTGAGGTATGAGGCTGTTTAAAAGTAATTTTCCAAGTTTACCGGGATAACAGTGGATTTAGGATAAAATTGTGCATTGTCCTTTTGATAGTCATGCAGTGTGGCAGAGGTCTCTCAAGTTAAAATAAGTTTTATCTCATGTTATATCATGAAATGAATTATAATTATATTGTAAATCCAAACATGGAATAATAACTGTCGTTAAATCCCACGAAATTAAACATGTTAGGGATGATTTAGCCAAAAGGCTTCGTCCTTGTAAAATATCAACCAAATTGCTTCATTGTGTATAAAAGTTTATTAGAAATTCTGGGATAAAAATTTGAAAAAAAAAATTCGTCAGTGTCCTGAATTTATCAAGAAACCTCAAAAAAAAAAAAAAAAAAAAAAAAAAAAAAAAAAAAAAAAGAAGTTGGAGCACTGGAAGGTGCGCGCCGGATCCAGCTTTACGCACGGGCATTTCTCGGGGTCTATACTTAGATAAAACACTTTAAACTATAATTTATGTTAGAATCTTAGTGTTTGACACACTCCGAATGATAATATTCATGCAAATATAAATTAATGCAAATAAATCATTAATAAGATGGAAATACTTGATGCTTTCCTGGCAAAAACATTATGTTCGTTAATGTTTAAAACACAAAACAATGTGTGCAAAACTTGCATTTTTAGTTCAGGGAACAATCATAAGAGGTGCGATTTACATTTTCGGAACCAGCACACATGTTACTCTTTCATATTTGTGTGAGTGTTTTCTCCTAACGATCCTCTAAAATGTCTCCTTTACATGTGTTTTAATAAAGAAATGAAGGGAGGAAAGTACAAAGTAGTACAAGATTTCCTTTGCTTAATACACAAGTTTAAGTAAAGGAAAAAATCATCGGGGGAAATAATTGAAGTTTATGTATATATTGGCAGCAAAAAACTACAGTAAAAACATTCTCCAAGAAAAAAAGTCAACTTTTTACGCACGTGTGAAGTAGGAGTGACACCTACACACGTATTAATATTTGGGTTTAAAATACTCGCTTTTCTTCTTGGGCCTGTTCAAGTACAAGGAAAATGCGTCTCTAAAGCCGCTCAATGTTTTTTTTTTTTTTTTTTTTTTTTTAGAAGTATGCAGAGTGAGCTCTCTTAAAACTGCGTCTTGACAACTTGAACCCGAGGGTTCATTATTTAATATTGTTATCTGCACGGGAAAAAAATGATGAAAACAAACGTGCGTAAAGCCGTAAAAAACGTGTTCGAGATTAGAAGTGTGTGCTCTGCATCTTTTCTAAACTGGAGAGATTTAAAATGTGCTGGGAGGACAAAGGTTTATCCTATGAAAAACAAATTTTAAAAGTCAGTAAAACACTCTGAAGTCGGGCAGCAGTCAATGAGAACATCAGGAGAGACAACATATTGCTTCTGATCTTTTCGTTCTTATATTTTCTAAGAAAACTTTTTTTTCTCGGAAATCCATAAATCAGAACATAATTGAAAGAATAAAAACAAAACATTTAAGCTCTTCACTTGTCAGTAAAACAATTGGGTTAAAATATTTTGCAAAATTATATATATTTTTTGGTCATCTGGCTTCAGAAAAAGACAATGTTTGCTTTTCAAGGTTTCACATGACGTCTCTCAGAGAAACTATAAGTACATTAACATGTACAACCTCCGAAGAAATCCCTTGGTGCAGGAATGACCTATAGCTTCAGGGTCAGCAATAAAAGAGCTATTAGATAGAATCCTCACATGCAAGCGCGTGTTTTCTGTGTCTTCAAACAAAAACGAGAAAGAAAAAAATGAAGCTCCATCAAGGAATATTTTTTTTAATTTGGCATTAAAATATGTACAGAGAGCATTAAGCTCTTGCAAAGGCGGATACCTACTTTTGAAAGTTTTATTGTTATAGCCTTTTAATAAATTCAAGTTTTATTATATTTTTATATTTTTATTTTTTGTAAATTTAGTTCAAGTTTTTGGGTAAAACTCTTCCTGGTGCATCTTTTGATTGATTCATATATAATGATCGCAGACTGAGAAATATACTTTACTATTTTAAGTTGAGAGTAAACATTTTATTGTCACAAAGTAAGCAATTACTATTTTATCCAAAAATGTATGCAAATTTAAAGAAAATGTCTTTTAAAATATGACTGCTACACACAGTGATGAATCTGCAAACTTGAACATGAAGTATTTGTCATTTCCAAACTCTGACAGGCCAAATGAACGGGACTTTCTGAAGCGCATTGCATCAAAGTAGGAGATAATGCTGCCATCTAGTGGAGATTCTGACACAAAGCCTGAAGTGTGCAAACGCAACATTTTCACCTGCAGTTCTGTTCTCTTTCAGATTTCATCTCTTCTTTTCGTTTTCGAGGATGAACGTAGGGATTCCTGCAGATCAGATGTTCCGTCTGCTTCATTCATCATTCATGACTGGGCATTTCCTCTTTTCTATTTTTAGAAAGCAGCTGAAAGCAAGTTGCGTCAAGATTTGCCATGTATATTTCAGTATCCTCCACCTCCCCTCTCTGAGATTCTCTCTCTATAAATCACACCGTCCTGCCGCTCCATCCATGCCATCCCCACACCACGTGACCCACTTCTCCCATGCCCTTCAGTGCTTCATTCAGCATGATGGCTGCGGATGCTGCGGATGCTTTCCGCTGCATCCTGCATCCGCGCCGGTTTCTCTTCTTCTTTCTCGCCGGTGCGCTCTCCTCCCTCACGCCCCCCGTTGCTGCGCTGCTCGGCGTCCGGCCGGAGGACACCCGGAGCGGGGAGCTGTCCGTGCAGGACGGGATACTGAGGGCGACCGAGGGGAGCCGCTTCATGCTCAGGGTTTACTACTCCGCTTTCCCACTTTCAGAGCATCCCAGCAGCCCGAACAGCAGCGGGAGAGCCGGCGCCGCACCTGCCGCTCCGTGGATCGCGTTCATAGAGGAGGCAGGTGGGAGCATCGAGGATGCAGAGAATCGGCTGCGTTCCAGAGCGAACCCTTGCGAGGAGGAGAATGCGCGCAGCTCTGATATAGAACTGTTGGGCTCTTTTAAGTCCACATCAAGTCACAACTCCGTTTTGGTGGAGCTTTTAGCCAAAGATCTGCGCAGAAATGAAGCAATTAAATACTATTCTATGTGCGCGTTTGACGGAGTAAAGTGGCAACACTTCAGCACTAAAGACTTCTGGTTAGCAGTTGTTGAGAAACATCCAGCGGCAGATCTTTGGCTCCAAACAGGGGTCTCGGTGCTGTTGTTGGGACTCTCTGCTCTTTGCAGCGGTCTGAACATCAGCATGCTGGCTTTGGACCCAGTGGAACTGCGCGTCCTGCAGAACAGTGGCACAGAGAAGGAACAGAAATACGCGCGGAAAATAGAGTCCGTGCGTAAACATGGAAACTACATCCTTTGCACAGTGGTGCTGGGCAACGTGCTCACAAATACATGCTTTGTGGTTTGGATGTGCCAGATTTTAGGAATGACAGCTCTGTCGACTGCCTCGTGCACTTTGGGCATATTTTTTATTGGAGAGATTTTGCCCCACTCCGTGGCGTCCAGACACAGCCTCGCCATCGCCTCCAAGACGCTCTGCGCAACCCGCTTACTGATGCTGGTGTTTTTCCCCATTGCATATCCAGTTTCCAAGATTTTGGACATCATGCTGAATCAAGAGATAAGCAGCTTTTACACCCGGGAGAAGCTGGTGGCCATGCTGCGCGTCACAGACCCGTACCACGATCTTGTCAAAGAAGAGCTCAACATCATCCAGGGAGCTCTGGAGCTCAGGACCAAGACTGTGGAGGACGTTCTGACCCCGCTGTCAGACTGCTACATGCTGTCCTCCGACGCCGTGCTGGACTTCGGGACCATGTCCGAAGTGATGCAGAGCGGCTTCACCCGCATCCCCGTATACGAGAACGACAGGTCCAACATCGTGGACATCCTGTTCGTCAAAGACTTGGCCTTCGTGGATCCGGACGACTGCACTCCTCTGAAGACCATCACGCGCTTCTACAAGCACCCCATGCACTGCGTCTTCAGCGACACCAAGCTGGATGTGATGCTGGAGGAGTTTAAAAGAGGTAACCGTCCGATCTCGCTTGCAGGACTTTTGCTCCGCGTGCCTCCCTCCCTGTCCCTGCTCTCTCTGCGTGGCTTTTTGTTGTGAGCATTTTTGGGGCCACATGTTTTCAGAGCAGAGCAACCTCCCGCCACTTTAGGAGTTAGATGTCCTTTGAAGTCACTGCGCACTTAAGAAGTACATTCTCAGTGCAAATGTCAGTGTATACATAAGTCCATTGGCTTAAAGTGGACCTGCCAGTAAAGCCCTTTGATCCCCTCAGCAGTGAGAGCCATATGTGGAATGTGAGACCATGTCACACAGTGGGTTTGGTTCAGCCAGAGGTTAGAAAGCACCAATAACCAGGACTTAGTTTTCTTCTGCATGAGAGACTCAATAAACCTTTCCCCATGTGAGCATCATGCTGAGCTTTTTGAGTCAAACATGAAAAATACAAAAAACAAATACAGATTATAATTTAAAAAACTCTTTCTGTTATCCTTTCACCTGATAGTCCTTGCAGCTCTAGCATCTGTGAACAAGTGTGTGAGCTCCCTGTGGACTCTCTGCAGAACTGTTTATAACACTGGAAATCAGTTCAGTGTTATTCACTGCATGAAATATAGACAACCAGAGGCCACTGGAGCAGTTATTAACTATTTCTATGGTAAAGGGGGATTAAGATTAAAATCTGTTTTTTTTATAAAAGGTCAAAGTGGGTCGGCAGTTCACTTTGGCAAGGCCGTAAATAAAAACTGTCACGTCTGCAGTAGGTCAGGAGGTCTGCAGCTTTGTCTCGTTCAGGATTATGAAAAATGACCTTAATCATCAGCGTCTGACCCACGATTTCCAGCGTCTTTGTGTGGCATTCTGAACAAAGTGCAAAGGTGACGCCAGGCTTCACCTTTAGATTATTAGTGTGTACTTAATTGTCAGCCCACTGTGACTTCCTCCTGGAGTTCTTTTCTCTCTGTAGGTCGCAGGCATCCAGACCTGCAGAGAAACCATGAAAAATTCAGCGTCGACCTTTCACTTCCCCTCTCCAGCGATTCCCACTGCGCTCACAAGGATTAAAGGCTCCCAGATTGGGCTGGAAGCTGTGACGGAGTCTCAGGGAGATGGGTCATGCGTCGAGGTGAAGTCTTTGAGCAGAGAATTGAATTTCAGCCGTAATTTAATCGCTTTAAGGAAAACATTTCGGCAAGTTGTAAAATTTCTAACAGCAAGCCTTTCTGTAGTTAAAGAAAAATATTTATATAGCGGTTAAAGTTAAAATGAGGCAGAACTGAAGAAAGCTAACAGAGTCAGAATATTTTTCTTAGTTTTTAGTCACAAACTGCTACCTAAAACACATAGGATACAGCAGTTTTGCATTTTCAGATTAAACAAAATTTTGTTGTAAATTCTTTTTACAGTTTAATGGGATAATCTCCTGCAAACAGACCAATTAAAGTAAAAATAACCTTCAATATCAGAAGTTTCTTTAGAAATTAAGCTTCCAATGTTCTCTATTAATGGCCCAATCTGGCAAAAAATTATAGGGCATCAATAAAGAAAAATAAACTTAAAATTGCATTTCTGAATAGCTCTTTATTCAAATCTCTGTGAATCTGGAGCAGACAAAAATGCTGTTTGATAAAGAGCGTATATGTAAAAAATCCCCTGGGTGGGTAACAAGCTGCTCCTCTCCATTCCGATGCATCCACTTATAGACGACTATCTTTATTTTCCTCCTTCTAGCTGGCTGGACAGCTCCAGTATTGCTCGCCAATTTTGATGACTGAGAGCTCTCAGCAAGAGGGGAGAAAAGGGGGCGGGCCTAAGAGTCCCACCCACATTTCCAATGAACTCCTGCTGCTCAGCAGAAACTGTCCTAGAAAATGACAAAGTCTGGGTAAAATGGGTTGTGTCAGGAATTACATCTGTGCTGATTGGGTAAAGCTGATTGGCTGTGACGACGTCTGATAGGATGTGCTAAAAAGTGGATAGTTGTGAAATCCTTAACTACACTGTTTGTTTAAACTAAAGACTTTATGAGGAATTGATTGGATCTTATATATTAACACAAAAATTTCACTTTGAGAAAGAAAAGAAAATTGAAAAAAGAGGAGAAATTATTAAACAACTGAACAAAAAAGTTAACATAAAACGTGAAAAAAAAGTTGTCATCCCAACAATTTTCATGTAGAATTTTCTAATACTTATTTGTTATTTATAAATGTGTACTTTTTACATGTATTGTCATCTCTCTCTCTCTCTCTCTCTGTAAAGTTTAATGGCAGCCGGCATCCAAATTTGTTGCATTGCTGCCCCCTGTAGGTCGCCACTTAAATCCTCTTAAACAGCCCCGTCACTTTCAGAAATTTCCATAATGGTCTCCTGTCCTCTCCCGTCCTGGACAATATACCCCTTACGTCCGTTATCTGGAATCCCCTCCTCTTAAAATCCTCAATCATCACCTGTCTTTCACAAACATACTTTCCACAGTCCATCAACACATGCTCTACTGTTTCCACAGACATACATTCATCACACTCTCCATTGACATGATTCCCCACCATCTGCAAGGTATTATTTAGATTGCTATGCCCTATTCTCAGCCTGGTAAACCACCACCTCTTCTTCGTCTGTCCATGCCCCACACTCGGTCCCCCCCATGTCTCCTGAATCCCATACAAGTTGTAAGTCTGCCATGTTTTTCGGATCCCCTCCAAACCATACTCTTACCCTCAGATTTTGAGAGTACTATGTTGTTATCTACATGTATTGTCATGATTCAGTGCTTAGGTTTTGTCATGTTCTGTTTTCTCTGTCAGTCTCACCACGTTCAGGTTAATCATCCACAGCTGTTTTCATTTAGTTAATCAACCTCAGTGTACACAAGTGTCTGGTTTTCAGTTTCTCATTGTCAGGTCATCTCCTCATCTATGTTCTGTCACCTCACTGGTTTGTTCTCCTGGTTTTGTCCTGTTTAAGTTGGTTTAGTAAATGTTTATGTTTCTGCCACCAAGTCTGTTCTCCTGCATTTGGGTCCTCCACCACATCCCTGACATGTATTGCATATTATATGATTTAGGTTGTCCATCAGATTTACTTTTTTTTTCTATTTCTGGCTATAGACTCTGTGTTAAACTTTTCTCACAAATGTGAACTTACTGTTTCTGTAGACTTTCATTCATCTATGGTTCTACGGCAGAAACAGTTTCATTTATCTATTTAATAAATATCTCACCTCGCCTTTCATCTGTTATCCAAGAATTGAGAATTGGATAGGAAATTAAAATGTCCTCAACTTAAAAAAATAAAACCAGATTCCCTTTTTTTTTTTTTTACTTTTTTTTGCTGATTTGAACCTTCTGAAGTAAAAGTAACTTAGCAACAGTTTGGCAGTGTGTCAAAATACACTTTACTATTTGTTCAAAACCCATGATTTAAACATCACATTTTTTTGTCTTTACAACGAGAGTTAAAAAAAAAAAAAACATTTTTCCTTTTATTGTTTTGTTATAATAAGCTGTACGTGGGTGTAGTAGTTAGCACTCTCACCTAACAGAAAGGAGGTGTGAAAACAGTCTAGAAACATATTACAAATGACTATCTATTGTAAATTGTCCCTAGGTATGAATTTGTGGTGGTGACCTACTGTACTTCCCCTTCGTCCAACAGTAGCTGGGATAGGCTCCAGCAGCCCCATGACCCCGACAAATAGGAGTTTTTTGTATTAAATATGAAAAAATACAGTCAAGCACTAAAACCTCATAAAAACTATAGACAAGTGGTAAAATAGGCCAGTTAATGCAGACTTTACCTCTAAAAAATAAAAATGATCTTGATAAATAAAAACACTTCAATCATAAAATGTTTGTCTGGATGCCAAAGTGTTATTGTACCAACTGGATCATTATCATGTAAACAAGTGGTAAACAGCCAAGAAAACTATTGATGTAGAAATAAATTATGATTCACTTCTCTCTTTTTAAGTTGCAATCTTGCAGAAAGAAAACAGAATGAAATTCCATGAAAATCCTGTTGATGGAAACATTTTTTTTTCACATAGAAACTGCAAGAAATCAGAAAAACTGGTGAAGCGTTAACATTTGCGAAAGGGACAGCCGTGGAGAACCAGGATTCTCCCCAGGCATATGGATGTGCATGTGTGATTGTGGGAGAGTGTGCAGCCTGCAAGATTATTATGTAACACACGAGTGATGTAATGCGGTGCCCGGGCGCGTTACAGCAGCTGAGGGCAAATCCTGCTCTGATTCACCTGCGCTCTGCAGGCAAGCTGACCTGAGCGCCCAAAGCAATGCTGCTGTGTCAGACAATTTGATGTGCAGAGATGCCTGTCAGTCAATCTTTTATTATTCTTTTTTGCTTGTTGGGCTGGATTAAAGCTTCTGATACATTTGATCCGCTGGCTGGCACTGATCCCGCCTGAATCAGCTCATCTCCCGCAATCTGAGCCTCAGATTTTGGTTAAAGCAGAAATCTGGGACATTTAACAAGTCATAAATAAAACAGATTAAATTTAAAGATGAAATTGAATTAAATGTTTGTCCTTGGTGAGTTTAAAGGGAACGCTCTTATGCAACACCAGTTTGTTTTTTAGTGATTGCAGTTGTCTTTTGCTTCTCTGCTCCCCCTGTGATGTTGAAGGTTTGTGGCAATGCTGAGCCCTTGTCACTTTGCCTTCGTCGACTCAAAGCAACAAATGCTGTTGGCGGGCTGTGTCATTGTATATGGCAGGGCTGTCGAGCTCGGCTAATCACAGTATGTGGGGGCGCAGCGTTCGAGGCTTGCTCATGGGGGGAATAAAGCTCACATGTGTTGTTTCTTCTGCAGAGGTGGCATGGGCAGTTCTTCAGCAGACATCCCCAAACGGATTGCATAATCTTAATGTTTATGTAAGGGGTCAAGTCATCAAAAGTGCTCCCAGACTAATCCCTAAATGTCGACTCTGTTTTTGTCTCAGAACCCAAATGAATGGAGATTTCTAACTCAACCTCCAAGGTGAATGTCTGTGTTTTGCTACATCAGTGAGAGCTGACTCTCTACTTGACCCCACAGATCCGGCTAGAGGATGTCGACTCCAGTTACTTTTATACGGTTATGCTGCAACTGCGGGAGAATTGTTGTTTGAGTTTAGAAAATAACATGTTGCTAATACAATGATCCTGCATGCAGGTAAGTCCCACCTGGCTGTGGTTCAGAGGGTGAACAGTGAGGGCGAAGGTGACCCTTTCTATGAGGTGATGGGCATCGTCACGCTGGAGGACGTCATTGAAGAGATCATCAAGTCGGAGATCGTGGATGAGACTGACCTGTACAGTAAGTATTTACTGCAGTCTGTATACAGTAGAGAACCACTCTAGAAAAATGTTGATTTTGGTGCTTTTAACATGTTCTTATGGCATTTTTCTGATGATAGAGGACAAATATATAATATAAAAAAAAATCTTACAATTGCAATTCAGATTATTTGTTAGAGATGGAAAGTAGTAGACTAGACGGAAAAATGCAGTTATAAAAAGCTTGTAGGTGTGACGAAGGAAGTCCAGCCTCCCTGCTCTGTTCTATTTGCAGACAAATAGATCCATGTATGTCTTCATTTCTCTTGTGGGTCAGAACTGCACAGCTGGATACCTCCACTTTTGCTCACCACTTTTGTTGCACTACTTATGACAGGTTGGGGTCGTAAGCTAGTAGGAGAACATGTAAACAGATAGATGATGGGAAATGGGGCATGTTTACACTGTGCCAAAAGTACAGTGTAACAACTTAGAGGTGAAATTCTAATGAACTCCTGCTCTGCGGAAACTATCTTGTAGAAAGCGTTAGATTTTTTTTATTTTAGCTGAAAACAAAACAGCTTAATCATATTTTAAAGACCAATAAATCAAAATCTGTTTGGAGTTCAAGTTTAAAAGATTCTTTTGATTTTCTCCTTAACGTGATTTAGGCCGAATCTGAACTCCCTACCCCTGCATTCCCTTCAGACAGACAGTAATGGAAAAATATGGACGTTTTTATGTTCTATCAAATTCAGAATTTTTTTAAAGCTTTGAATTTTCCTTATTCATTTTTTTAAACCCATGATTTTCAAGCAGTAACATTGTTTGCCCCGAGATGCTATTTTCTATAGTTAATATTTCAATATTTTAGTTCCGAAACTCAACATTCCAATAGAAAAAAAATTATATTGAAATTAAAAGCTTTAAAAAATTCGGAATCTGACAAAACAGAAAAACTTCTAAAGAAAGCATACGTCTCCCATTCATTGATGTCATCAGTGGTCACCGGTCAACGACATTAGCATGGTGCTGCTAGCGCTCAGAAAAACAACATAATTTTTTTTAACTTTAGAAATGTCATGCTAAAACAAATGAGTCATTACTTAAATTTAAAGGTAAACTTCTGTGCTTCAGAGTGCCCCTGCATGAATAAATGTGCTTCTCCTCCGTGGGAGAGGGCTCTGCATCCCTCCGCAACAAGAGTTAGGCCTTCAAAAAACGATCGAAATATCCCGACAATTGCAGAAGTAGGAGAATAATTTGGATTCTCTACAGGAATGCTGTGGTCAGGAGCCTTTTTTTAACACAAATGGGGCCCATTAAGTAGAATCCCAGATACCATTTGGAATCTTTATCTGTGAGTTTTTCTCATCAGAACTCTTTATTACATCTCCCCTGTTGTGTTCAGCTCATTTCTGTTGCATAATTAAATCAGGAAAATGGACGACCCAGGATCCCGGCTAATCTCATAATCTGCTCATTTTTAATTAGCCAGGAAGCCTCTATGTGAAGATGCTGTGCCCCTTTCGTGTGCCTGTTCTGAACAGCCACGTCTGTACTCACAGGAAATTTCAAGCTTCAACAATATTTAATTTTATAACAATATTTTTCAACAATACTTGCGGTGCAATTTACGATCTCATTTTAACTTTTGGTGGGTATTTTTTGTTGTTGTTGTTTTTTTTGTTTTTTAATCTGAATAAAAAATCCCTACAGTGTCAGACTTTGCACACCCCCATTTATTTCTGCTACACAACGGATCAGTTTACAGTAGTATTTTTAATAATCACACTTCATCAGTTTTCAAAATGCACAAAATACACAACTTCTACAGTGGATCTGTACCAGCCCAAGTAAGAGAAAAATGTTCCCATCAGGACATCAACTTTTATTCTTCTGCCTTTTCAAAAGTCTATAATATTTATCCTCAAAGCTGACAACCGGAACAAGAGGCGAGTGTCCAACCAAGAAAGGAACCTGCAGGATTTCTCCATCTTCAAAATGGCTGAAAATGAGCTGAAAGTGAAGATCTCCCCACAGCTGTTGCTTGCCACGCATCGTTTCATGGCAACAGGTGATTTGGTTCTCATGGATACAGATGCTGCACTTGTGCTTTCACTTGTTTTCTTACTTGTTTTCACTGAACCTGTTGTCCAGAAGTGGAGCCTTTCAGGCCGTGCCATCTGTCAGAGAAGATCTTGCTGCGTCTCATCAAGCATCCCAGCGTTGTGCAGGAATTGGAGTTCAACCCTAGGAACAAGCACGCTCCTCAACACTACCTCTATCAGAGAAACAAGCCTGTAGACTACTTCACCCTCATCCTGCAGGTGAGAGCAAACAGTCTGGCAGGTTATGTTCATTAATTCATTTATTACATGAGATGACTAAGTTAATTCTTACTTCAAGAGATGCATAAAACTACTGTACTCTTTTTCAGGGGCGTGTGGAAGTAGAGATAGGAAAAGAGGCTCTCCGTTTTGAAAATGGACCTTTCTCATACTACGGCATGCCAGCACTAATCCCTCCCCTGCATTCTGGTATGTCACTGCATGCTATATGTAATTCTCACAGTCATGATAATGGAGGACAGCTGAGTTTGGCAAAAATGCTGCAGTCGTGGATGTTTTCTTTCTCTAATTGCCACCCAGCGTCTGTCTGTCACCCTGCAGGAGCCGCAGTCGAAGCTGCGGGTAGAAAGTAATTAAAAGAAGTGACTTCAGAGACATTTCCCTGAGGAAGGACGCGACCTGAGCTGGATTATATGAAATCCAGCTCAAGCCGAGAGAGCGTCTTCTTACTCGCTCTTTCCTTATTACTCGCGGTGGTGCATCTCAGAGAAGAAGGACCGTTTTGACTTTATTATTGAAAACTCAAAAAGTTATTCTTGAAGAGTACAGATACAATCATTGGAAGCGCTTTTTTTAAATGAACCCACAACATTTTTTTTTCTGAGTCATCATTCTAAAAAAGGTTAACTCCGGAGCTCCATTGTTGATGTTCTTTAATTTACCGAATTTTTTGATGATAAATGCGATCAACGTAATTCCAGTAGATTTGGGATTGTTTACAGATGTCTCCTTCAAAATCAGCTGGAATTACGTTAACTGTTGAAAAATTACAATAGGCTAAAGATTGAGTGTTTTAGCATCACTGGTGACATCTGAGGTGCTAAGGGTTAAACAAAAGCATTTCCTTGTATGATTCATGGACAGACCTTGAAAAATAATTTTATGTAAATGTTCATCTATTTATATTATATTACATTATATTATATTATATTATATTATATTATATTATATTATATTATATTATATTATATTATATTATATTTATATTATATTATAATTATTATATTATATTATATTATATTATATTATATTATATATATATTATATTATATTATATTATATTATATTATATTATATTATATTATATTATATTATATTAGGTATTAGGAATCATCAAGTAACAATAAACCACACGACTAAGTTGGTTAGATATAACACTGTTTCAGGCTGGAGAGAGCTTTTAACTCACATGTGTTCATAACCCAGAACCAGAAAAAAAAAGCTTCATAATCCAACTTTTTTTTTTTTTTTTTTTTAATGGTTTTATAACTCGGGAAGGAAAAAATGATCAAAACTCTTCTGCATTTTGAAATGTAAAAGAGCGAAGGGAATTGGATGTGAGGTGATTACTAGGACAAGTTCATGTGATGCTGCAAGATGATGTAGCATCTTTGCAGCATTGCACATGAGCAATGCAACCTTCCTCTGTTTCTAGAGTCTTTAGAGGTTTATTCACATCCAAACAGAACTTTAATAACATTGTTCTCACTATCATAAAAATGGGAGCATCATTCCTTGGGGATGTTTTTCTTCTTTATGAGCTGAAAACAAACAAAGAAAACCCTTTTTTTGTCTTTTTCTATGCATTTTTTCTTTCAATTTTTTTCTGTCATTTTTAGCTCATTTTTATGTGGATTTAATAAATGTCACAGACTCACTCACATTCGCTATAAAATGCAAATCGCTTGATTTAGCTAAAAAGACAGAAACTGATCATGAACCCCAGGGAGCATCTGTGCTCTTTAAAGACTTCGGAAAAATGTCTCAAAGAAGGGCGCTTTAATGGAAGGTATTAATGCCATGTATGTTTTTTTATCAGGTAAAAGTCATAATTTTGAAGCATTTTCCCTTAAATACACACATTTAAAGAGATGTTGTCAAATAAGAACATTAAAACTACTTTTGTGTTATTGGTATGTGAAGTTTGATATTGAAGATGAAGTGATTTTTATGTTATCTATAATAAAGAAAATACATTCTCTATATCATTTTCTTGGCATTACAGTTGTGGAAAAATGGCTAAAAGTTCAACTTTTCTGTTATTCAGCTCGCAGGTGCAGCTCCCGGAGCAGCGGCCTGAACCAATCAGATTCGTTGCTGAGTGGAGGCAGCATGGGCCAGCTCCCGCTGGGGTCAGGACTTTATCTCCCAGACTACTCCGTCCGGCAGCTTACAGACCTGCAGATCATCAAGGTGGTTACAGACAGAAAAGCTAAAACAAAACACACCTCCATCATTATAACTCAATTATGGCTTATTATAAGCTTAATCAAGTCCCTATTCTCTTGTAGTGCGGGCAATAAATCCTGATCATAAGAGAGCAAAATATAATGAGCCGTGCTGCAGCATTTGGCTTTGATATGTCCTAATCCCAAATTCTGAGTTAATGCAGACATCCTGCCCCTCCACACACTATTCTTTAATCACTAAATGAGCTCCATTATACACACAAATATTTATCCGTGGTTTAACTAACTACACATATGTCTTAATATTAATTTTTTGTTTGCTTTGAAGGAGGTTAAGCCTGAATTCAACCCATTTTGGTCCACATGAACAGAGCAGCAAAATGAATACAGTTAAATGAGCTGTGCTGGCTCCTCCCTCTCAGCCATGCTGCAGGGTCGGAGCTGCAGCTTCGGTCAGAGCGGCTCACAGACTTTGTCTTCAGATGAATGAGCATAGAATATGTTTTCTACATGTCACGTGTGAGGCTGTGCATGCGGTGAGTTGTTGTTGGAAGCTTAAATCAGGCAGAAGAAACTACCCTCATAATGCTCAGATTTGACTTCTAACAATGACGGTTATTTTGGAGCAGACTCAAACGCTGCTGCTCCAGCTGTGCTGGGACGCCTCAGCTGATTAATTTTGCACGAATGACTGGATTTGAATATGATGTTTACAGATTGTTACAAATGTTACTTAAAAATTTGAAGACCAAGAAAGCAAGAAAACATAGCGCTACCCTCCCTGAAGGGTTTAGGTAGTGTCGAAATGTCCCCTTTGGTCCCAGCAGGACTAACATCTGTTCTTGTCCCCAGATCACCAGGAACCATTACCAGAATGCTCTGACAGCCAATCGCATTGACAGCTCTCCTCAGACACCAGATGCTGTGTGTCCTTACTCCAAAGGGCGATGTCCGGCCCCTGAGGCGCGCTCAAACAGCATCGCCCTTCCCCTGACAAACCCTCACACTCGACTGGGGCTAGCACGCCTTGCACACCTCCACCCGCATGCCGGCCTTCACAGCACCTCGCACCTCAACGAAAGGAATCGCATAGTTCGTAAGTAAACATCCATGAGCTTATGATGACAGACTGACTTCTAATGATGTTTTAAGGTGTTTTTATGTCATAGTTAATAAAGTTAATTTAATGAGTGCATAAATGAGTCATTCTATGATTACATTTTATCTATTCTGGCTTAGAGCCAAAAAAGAGCACACAGACATGGAGGGCTTACCATAAGAAAAAGGTTGGCAATAGTCTGAGTCCCCAAGCTGAACACAGCTTAATAAAGTTTATCACACCCCATTATTATTTGTGAAAGTGAGTTATGGGTAAACAGCACAGTTTTCCCAGCAGTTTTAAGCCCAACTGAAAATGACCCCGTTCCTCTACAACAATGGGATATTTTAACAGCAGAGAATTCAGTTTTCCCAGCAGTTTTAAGCCCAACTTTACAGGTGAAAAATGTTTTGGGAGAGTTGACATAATTAGGAAAGGTTTGTGGATCTGTTGGGCAGCTTTTTGCTTCTCATCAATATACGTATCAACCAGGGTCCTGTGGTCAAGGGAGGCAGGTGACGCAATGCCTCATCAGGCGAAGCAGTCCTCACCTGCTGGAGCAGTGTCTCACCTGATGAAGCAGAGCCTCACCTACGGCAATGAGATGTGTAGCCTATTGATAATAAAATAAGTAGGTCCACCAACCTGCTCCATAAATCAAATTCTTATGTTTGATCCTAATAATATCCTTTTTTATCCTCAAAATTGCTGTTTTTGCTGTATTTCACATATTCCCCGTTCAATTTCAGTGCAGACTACAAGTTTTGCCTGATGGCAGTTTTTTAAACAATTTCAGTTTTTAAATGCTTATCAAAATCATTTTGATCCTTGCAATTAGTTATGTTAATTAGTGGACCAATGAATAACCTAGATAAGGATTTTAAATAGAGGGTCCTATTATATTTCTCACCTGTTGCCCCAAAACTGTTAGGCCCACCACTCCACACAGACACTTTAGTTCGTTAATGATGAGGTGATTATGTTGTGATTTCTACACACGGTAATAAATTAAGCTTAAAATATGTTAATGTTTGGCCTGAATTGGCTTTAAAAAAACAACAAAATACTTTTGCTTGGGTGTAAACCACCCGGCAATAGTGCTCTAGGGTTAATCTTCAACTGGACCCTGAAAACAAAACAAAAAAAAAAACAAGTTCTTTACCTCCCTCTACAGGCAGATTCACTAACCCACTGTTGTGACTTTTTTATCCCACAAGGCAGTAAATCAGACGGGCAGAGGAGTCCAAATGATGCAGTGTTCCTCCGGATGGATGAGATTCCCTATATTCATGAGGACTGGCCAGAGAGCTCTGCTGACAATGGTAGGAGCCACTTTAGGATGAAAACTAAACTATGGAGATTTAATATGTTTTTGGCCAATTTGTAGCAGAAATTAAGGATAAAAATGTTTATTTTCTGGGACTTTTAAAGGCAAATTATGAAAATAAAAACTTTCTTTTGTGTTGTTTAACTCTGGTAAACATTCCGCATCCATAAAACCTAAAATTCTTTGTATAAATTCCGATTACAACCCATTCATTTCTTCAAATCTGCTCCTGTTGTTCACAGATGTCCTCACAGAGGTGTCCACCTCTCCCTTCATCAGCTCTCTGTCTCTGTCCAGCTCCGAGGAGAACATGGGAAAGAAGCTCCTGCGCAAACTGAGTGCGTAATGACCGCCGTGTCACAGCTCACCCACACATAACCATCAGATGTGTCTGAACTTTTTTATCAGCCACAGCATTAAATCCAAGGGTCTCTTAGCAACAGCGGCTGTGTCGTGCCCCCCGCTGTCAGACACATGACTCAGTTGTTTGCTGCTATAAGATAAATACGTTTTTTTCCACCTGTTTTAATATAAACGTCAAAAGACATTTTAGGCAACGCTGCCCGTTTGTGACCTGAATTCCAGCATCTTCTCTCCTGTTTCTAGGTAACAAGAGGAGGAAAAAGTCTCGGGATGAAGAAAAGAGTTTGGAGGAGGGTTCAGAGCAGCCGCCAGTGACGAGCTAACACGAGGAGGCTGAAAGCATGCGGCAGCCTCGGCCTCATCAGTATTCCCAGGCTGTCCTCACTGACTACAACTTCTTTAGACTCTTTTGCAGCTCTGACTCAACTCTCACAATAGACTGCTGTAGCCAAAAAAAGGAAAAAAAAAAAAGAAAAATACTCAGGACTGCACTGGCGCACCCTTCATCCTCTTTGCTGATCATAAAAACTGGATTTTATCAAACCTGAATGACAAAGATTTAGATTTTAGCTGCCCTTACATGGAACTATAACTTCACATTCATTATTTACCTTTTTTTTTATATAAAAGCTGCATCCATAACATATAATATTATATGTAAGCCTTGATGTTTTACAGATGGTAAGTTTTTTTTTTTTTTTTTTTAATTTGAGCCTGCTTTGACTTTTCACCCGCTCAGTCAAAGACTGATCGGTTGTGATTCCCACATGTTGGAAAAGGATTTTTTTCACACTGAACAACTGTCTGGATGTTGCCAAAATGCTTGAAATGACTGCCAGGAGGACCAAAAATCACACGGCGTACAGGGAAAAAAAGCCACAAACAAGAGCACAACTTTCAACTTTAAAGACAAGCCAAGAAATAATATAATAAATGAAAATGTATGAGTAATAATAGAAAAAAGAAAAGCCACGTGGCTTCATGGAAATAATCTTGCACTTCAGAGTTGGTAATGTGATGTGACTTCAACTTTTTTTTTTTTTCTTTTTGCAAATTTCGCTTGAACTGGACCTTATGCTGCAGAGTGCATCCACTCGTTTAATACAGTATGAGTATACATCCTGTATGCAGATGATAGCTTTCTGTTCAACATTATGACACATCCAGAAGCTTTAGTTACTTTGCTCCCTTCAGTGGAGCATATCATCAACCCCATGTTTGTTGGTTTAGAAATTAAGAAGGTAGGGGGTTTAGCATGTTTCTAAATGTTTCTATAGATTTCTCAGTTTTTCATATGCATGCATATGTAAAGGCTAATGATAATCCTCAGTCTGAAACAGTTTTTCCCCTCTTAAGGTACAGAGTTCATCTTGAGAATAACACGTTTAGGTAACAGACTGAATCAGGACAAAACAAGCACAAGCAAGAGCAATAATAAAACAAAGTTCAGTTGTGTTTGTCATGCTCAAAGTGTACTACTATCTGCAGCATGAAATCTTGCAGGCACACTTACGTATCATTCTTCCAGCCAAATGCAGTGACACACGCTGACGTCAAGAAGCCAAGCACTCGCTCACAGACACAGCACATCACATTTTGCGCTGCTGCACTGCAGAGCTGTTCAAAAGTGATGCAGCTGTACACACACAACCCTCAGGAGAAGCGTGCTGATCTGATGGCTGGGAATTTTCCTGAGTCAGAGGCTTTAAGTAGAGAGTACTCACAGAGGAAGTCCTTTTATTTTTAAAGAGTATTAAATTCTTTATGTTAAATATACCCAAAGATTTAAAAATATATATTTAAAGAAGAAATATGCCAAATATAAATAAATCTAAAAAATTATTAAAATTTTTCACATTCTATATTTTTTAATAGAGGTCAGTTTATTTCATGTACAAAACAGAAGTCATCTTTTTTCATCAATGCAGGAAAACATTTATCTTTATTGAAATAAATCATTCATTCATGTCAGTGTGTCTCCTAAAAGTCTTCTTTATTGCTTTACTGTCCATAAGGAGATATGATAACAGGTTGGTTGATCATTACCATGCTTGTACCACAGAGGTCTTGCCTAATAGTACAGCAGTGCCATGACCAGTCAACAGTAACTAGCTGCTACCTGTCAGAACCAGATTCATGGAGAGCACAGGTTGATCTGAAGTCATGCCACTGGTGTCATTACAGTTCAAGCTATCACAGAAAAGTTTATCTACAAGTGAGTTTTCCTGAAAAAGCACACGAGTGTACATTCATTAACTGATCTGAGCATGTGTGGGCTTTTAAGGACAAATGCTTCAGTCACTTTGGTCCCGATATTGCTGCCCGAGCTGGAAACGGAATGTTCTATTTATGAAAATATAATATTGAAACATTGTTTTGGACTCTCTGAGGTAATTACAGCACAGTCATTGTTACAAGCTTCCACTAAGGTTCCTGTAATGACAGGCTAACTTAGGGGCAATAAAAGACAAAAAAAAAGTTCCCTGACAGAAGGAACGGATCAAAAATTAAGAACATAAATACAACAGACATCATCTACAGGAATCTTAGGAATGTTCAGTTGCATAGCACAATCCCTGTAAAACAGCAGAATCTGTGCTGTCATAGTATCTGTGCAAACCAGAACTGCATTTATTGTGCAATAAAGTGTTGTGGAAACGGCGTTCCTGTGACGGGAGCAGCTGGTACCCGTGCAGAATGGAGCGCTGGGAGCTCTGCTCACCGCATCCCTCTACTGCACCTTGGTGATGGCGTCGTGGATGGACTCAGCTACATAGTTGATGTTCTTGCTGGTCAGGCCACACATGTTGATGCGTCCGCTGGCCATCAAATAGACGTGTTTCTCTTTTATCATGTACTCCACTTGTTTGGCTGCAGGAAAAGCATAACAGGTCAGATAACCTTTAAGTGTGGTAATAATTCCAACTTGAGTTATTAAATAAAAGAATCTCATTCTTACTTTTTGCATCTTCTTTTTATTTTAAAATTTTAAAAATGTTATTTCTTAAATTAATAACAAATCTCTGATTTTTTGGAATCAAATTAATTCATTTTGACAGCATTTTTGGTTAACTCAAAACTGTAGGAGTTTATATAGAAATGCGTGTTTGAGGCGAACTTACGGTTCAAGCCTGTGAAGCTAAACATGCCAATCTGGTCTGTGATGTGGTTCCAGGTCCCTGGTGTGCCCAGAACTTCAAGTTTGGCTCGAAGCTGAGCCCTCATCAGCAAAACCCTGTCAGCCATGGTCTTGACATTGTCCTTCCTAAAAAAAAGAAAAACATTCCTATATTGGATTTGGGCTTCATGCAAAGCGAAGCTAACGTCACAATGCAAAGATTTCCTTTGCTGACCATTCAGAGAAGAGGTCAGGTGAGGTGAGGGTGAGGGAAACTACGCGCGCTCCTTGAGACGGCGGGTTGGACCAAGTGATCCGGACGATCTTCTCCATCTGAGAGAGAACCCTCTTTAGGTTGTCTGAGTCGCGAGCTACGATGGTCAGGTTGCCCACACGCTCATCTGGTAACAGCACATAAAATAGTGTTTCAATCTTAGTTTTTCGATCAAGTGACATTAAGCAAAAACTGTTAAAAAATCTTCTCAAATTTCACATAAGAAAATTTTACAGTATTCAGAATGTACTCACTGTAGAGGCCAAAGTTCTTGGAGAATGACTGAGCGCAGAAAATCTCGAAGCCTTTGGAGACAAAGTAGCGGATGGCCCACGCGTCCTTCTCCAGGTTCCCTGAAGCGAATCCCTGATAGGCCGAGTCAAAGAACGGAAACAGCTTCCTCCTCTAGAAACAAGCAAATGAGCTTTTAATTTCAAATGAAGTCCTTAAATATATAATTTTAAAAATATTGGGGCGATAAATACCATCATAACTTCAGCTATTTTCTTCCATTGCTCTTGCGTTGGGTCTGTTCCGGTCGGATTATGGGCACAGGCGTGCAGGACGAAGATGGAGCGTTCTGGACAACTCTGCATGAAATAACACAAAAAACTATTAACTAGAATCAAAAAATGTATGTAAATAGTTGGCTGAATTTCACTTACTTCCAAATCACTGAGGAAACCAGCCAAGTCTAGGCCTCTTCTTTCTGCATCCCAGTACTTGTATGGACGAACATCCTCAAAGCCGGCGTTGTTGAAAACACCGTTGTGATTTTCTATTAAGAAAAAAACAAAAAAAACAAGATGTGATTACTCTTATTGTTTTTTTCCTGCAGATAACAAACAAAAAGATTGTTTTACAGGTGCTGCACATATCTAAACTGATAAAAAATGAACATTGCTGATAAAATGTGATAGCAGGAGAACATGTTTCCTAATGCGAAGCTTTAATAACTTCCTCAGATTTGAGTGTGTAGAGGTTCCTCATGAAGCAAAGTCCTCACATGACGAACCTTTACTCGTAGAGATAGGCCGGTTTGTACTCTGTGCTGCTTGTTTACTTTTGTGCATGTGTGGGCTTACCCCAAGTCGGTGCAGACACGTAAATGGGTGTTTTCGTGTTATTGTTTCCATTATAGAATCGCCTGAGGAACTCTGCACCCATCTTCAAAGCACCGGTACCCCCTAGACACTGGACAGCCCCCACCTGACCAAAGCCAGAGAAAAGGCTTAGTTTTCAAGCAACCACATGAGAAAGAGAAGGAGTGTTTGGAAGCACTAACCCTGTCCTCCCGGATGGCAGGACTGTCATCTCCAAGCGCGATCTTGGAAGCAGACGATCTGAACTCGGGCAAGCCCAGGATGGGCAAATATTCGTGGTTTAGTCTGTCATCGTGCACAATGAGCTTCTCCACCTTTTTAACCACCGGCAAAACCCAGGGCTTGCCTTCGTCTGTCCTGTAAGCTGGCGGAAACATGTTTTACAACAAAGAAGAAAAGGAGAGTCAATAGAAATAGGCTTTGGTGTGTTCATGTTGCAGAACAAATCACATTTTTTGGTGATTTCTGGCCTTACACTGAGCAGAAATTGTTATTTTCATGGATGATTCCAGACTATAAAACAACAAATGTGAGCAGAGAGTGGAGGATCGAAATCACACACTCCAAATTGGTCTTATTTCCTTTTTATTTTAGATCTTAAGTTACAAACAAATACACAGGTGGATGTAAAGGCAGGAGATTATAACTTCTCAAGCATATTGCTTATCACTATTTTATTAGAAATCCTATTATTGTGATAAAATAAAAAGTCGGAAGCCGATGTTTTTATCTCTGCTGCTTCTATTAACCTGAACTCTTGCAAAAACTTCTCCAATAATCTCTTAAATTTAAGACATGTATCAGCTTTTTGTGCAACTCTACTTGTTAAAAATGACTGTTTTAAGCTTTAAAAAAGTGGGACAAATATTTATGATTTAAAGTATATAAGTTAAGGTAAAAAGGGATTTGTTTGGAGAATTATGAGAATGACTGATTAATATTATCCGACAGGTTGCTGTTATTTTTGGTGTGCCAGGGTTCCGTGGCCTAAATCCACCAGCTGCATCGTAGTATCTGACCATCTGCACACGCAGAAGGATGGTGATTATAGGACTTCACGTTACACAAATCACTGGATTCCAGGAGCTCAGTCCAGACCTAAGAGAGCTGTCCTTTATGTTTTTAAGTATTATGCAAATTATAAGAAATAAAAATCTTCACTGAGCATCAAGGTATTCCTTTTATGTTGGATTGAGAAAGACAAAGATTTTGCATCACTGAAAACAAATATCACCTCTTTTAAAACCATTTTTTCTTTTGAAAAATCTGGCATTTAAACAATAAAACATAAAATATTTAGAATATCTAGTGAATGCATTTAAATGTATAACTTGTGTAGAATAATAGATAGACAGTAAACTCTGAACAGGTGACATTAATCTCTTTGGTCCCTTAATTCGCCTGGCAGAGCCGCTTCCCCTGGCCCGTTGCTCTTGGTAACCGTTACCATGGCTAACACTGCGCGCGAGCTCACCTCCAACCCCGAGGTTCACCTTATTGGGAAATGGGTCGTTGTTAAAGTCCTGGGTTAGCTTGAAGACCGCGACCGGGGCTGCTTGTTGGACATCACGGAACACCGACATGGCGTTTTTCAGCTTTTTCTCACTGAGCAGCAGTTAACGGTCACCGAGTGAGCTAGCTAGCAGGATGTGAGACGAGTTTCACCTTCAAACTTGGATTCGAGGGCTGAAAAGTAGGTGTGAGCGGCTTTAGCCAGTAGGAGTACAGCTTACGTTGACGTACACGCCAAGCCCATCTCTGCATCGATCTGTTGGTCGGGTTAAAGTTCAGGAAAACGCACGGACAGGAGTCGTTGACCAATGAGCTTATCTGCCGCGTGACTGACAAACCTGGCAACAAATGTCTGTGCGTCACTGTTTGTCCTGCTTTAAACCATCCAGCCACTAGATGGAGCCAGAGGCGGTGGTAGCGGAGCAGAAGTACTGGGAAGTTTACAAAATATATTTAAACTGTAGTGTAGACAAAATAACATTTGAGCTTTTGAACATTTGAATTTCTGTCCCGCTGCAGAAACTATGTCCTAGAAAACAAAATAAACGAAATAATCACAACTAAAGACCATCAGAAACGATATTAAAATTCATCAAAATATGATGGAAGTGGCATTTAAATGACTATTTTCTTAAAACTTCCATGCTAAAAGATTTTTGAAAACTGTTCATGTCTACCTCTGCTTAGCTTTGAAAGCGTTTAATTTTGCCTTTGCTTTTACTCCTGCTGTGGCCACTTCCCTCTGTCTCTTGTTTATCATGACTGTCTCTTACTTGATTAAGCTCCAGAACTATTAAACATGAGTAATTTTGCATTTATTTGATACTGCAAAAACAAAAAATCTTACTTTAACTATTGTGATATGGGACATTAAAAATAAGTGGCCATTTCTATTGTGTTTAAGGTAGAATAAACATAAAAAAATAGGATGTTGGCAAATTCTGTTATATTTTGTGATCAAGTCCAGGGCCAAATATGACACAGAGGGAGGTCCAGAAGTGGATTTTGTCTCAAATTTGACACAAACTACAAAAAATAAGTTGCGTCTCCTACCCGAAGTATATATAATTAGGCAAGCTTACAACAAAATGTGTATTTGAGGCAAAAGCAGACAGCTGATTGAGTGAATGCAAGTTGTTTAAATGAATTTGTGGAAGTGTCCTCCTAAGTTCTGTCTGAGGGCCTCAGCTGAGATATGGTGTAAACAAACTGGCTCCCCTGTGCTCGCCCCATGGCTGTCTGCAGGAGCTGAAGTGGTTGATAAATGGAGGCCTGTCCACCCTGCTCTTCCATAACAAGACAAGGACAGGTTTCTGTTGGCGGTATGGGCGACTAAACATCCAGCATTAACTTTTAGTGTTGTGTTTGCAACCAGAATTTTTTTTTAAAAAAAGATCCTCCTCCCCTAAAAATGTGGTCTTCAGGTGCATTAAAAATGAGACAAAAAATGTTTTTTTTTTTTTTTTTTTTTTTTTTATAAATGTTTTTCTGCCTTCAGGTTTACTTTTTGGGAAATTTCAAGCTAAAATTTGAACCAGTGCTAAAAAATAAAGCGGAAAAAATGATTCTTATATTTTATCCATATCTCTTACTTGCTTTCTGCGCTGTCAAGGAGGTTGCTGGAGCCTATATTCATGGTTCTCTTCTCTTTGGTTTTTCCCGCGCTCTTCTTCACTGAGAGCCCTCATCACCGCCTGTACCCCATATTTTGATCCCACCTATATTGCCAGGGCCCTATACTGGCCAGGTGTAAAACGTCCTTATCTCGATTTAAAGTTTATGTCCCAGAAAACAGAGCACACCTCGTGCGTAAAATAGATGTAAATGCGCCACAGAACATTTTAGTTGTCCCATGCTTGCGCCCAAAATGTCCCCGCCACCTAATTGACCTAACGTGCGCAATCTACTTAGCGCGTTAAGTTCCTAATTAAAAACCTGAAAGCATTTTTTTTTGACCAATTTTAAGTATTTCATCAGCAAATCCTAACTAAATAGCATGTGCAACTTCCTTGCGTAAGGAGGAAAGAAAATATCAAAATATATTATATATATATTCAAAAATATACCCCGTAATGTTTTAGTGTAAACAACGTTGACACATGCTTAAAACTCTGAAACATTTGTTGAAGAGATGCAGCGCTGCTACTTGAGTGCACCAGCAGAACGCTATACGCATCCAACAGTTGTCCCTGCGCGCGCCCCCGTGTGATTGTGTGAGAGTTTGGCACAATCTTACTTATCACAAAAGTTCAACAAAAGACTTCAGTTTTATTTTTAAAATAATTGATAAAAGCCAAAGTGGTGGACTTCTAAGCTCTCGTAAAACTAAACCTGAATCCAAATGACGCGCGAGCGCGTAAAGGGGGCAAAAACCAAATGCACTCAAATGCGCTGAGCATAGTCAGAATGTGTTTGTGTGGAGGTATGTGATTAAAATTTAAATATTTTATAATTAGAAAAAATACTTTTACTAACCATTTTGTCCAGATTCTGTGTTGTATTATTTGGGTAAATGGGAGCACAGACTGAACCGGTCATGGTGATTTAAGAGGACAATAATTCGGTTTTCTACTTTCCTCTTAACTTGATATTGACAGTTTAATCTTAGACGTTTCGTTTGATAAAGTTTTGCTTCTTTCTGCCTGCGCTCCTCATTCTTTCCAATCCCCAGAAGAGAGCACTGACCATCGCCTAAACTCAAACTTTGAAGCTCGTGACACAAAAAGAAGCGCGCAGCTCAGGGATTGCAGTTTGTTTCTTATTCAACTTTTTTTTCCTATTATTTTGATTATATACCCTCGCCTTGTTTTAATGAATCTCGTACCCAGGCAGTTTTTGTGTGTTTTATGGAGATATTAGTAGCCTAACAGAAGCATATAATGTCTTAAATTATTGAAAAATGACAGCTTGATCCCAAGAAAAACAAAATCAGATGGAAATGGGTAATAGAGTTTCCAAACGCCTGTTAATTTGTTTTTACACACAAAGACAGACCATCGAATGAGCGCACCTGCGCGTGTTTGATGCTCTGAGTAATTGCAGGCTCTGAACATTTTCAAATATATGACATTTTTATCAACTAATTGTTGGTTTATTGCTTTGGTATGGTTGCAGACCCAATGAATGTTGCAATTGCAGGTACAGCTGCAGTAATACAAACTGTGTGAGGGGGTACGACTCTGAAGGGGCAGCTTCCCCTCCTTTCCCCCCTCCAGATCCACCCCTGCCAAAAAGAAAACATTGCCTTTGCCTTCCTAATCTTTTCTGTGCTCAACAGTGGACACCAGCCCTTATTATCCTTTTTTCATGACTCCAAAATAAAGTGTAAAAAAAATATTCTAAGATTTTATTTATTTTATTTCATTTCCAAAAACAACTTTTCTGACTGTTTTAATTTTAAACGGAGACCAATAACTGTGGAAGTAAGATCATCTCTCAAGACAATTTTGGGGATCAAAAAAGATTTAATGTAATGTTTTCCTATTGTCTTGATTGATCATCCATCCACTTCGTTACTCGCCGTATCCTTTTTTGGGTTGTCCTGGCTACTGTTGGACACGTCTTTTGCCCACACACACTCACACATGCACAACTGTCAAACAGTTACTAAATTTCAGTAAAAAAAAAAAAAAAACAGTTTAATTAACCAAATTACTCTCCTTGTTTTCAGAAGCTGACCATTAAAATAAAAGCTGTTTTTATTTTACTATCTTTCATCCTTTAATAGTAATTTTAGAAAATTGACATTTAAATTTAATGTTCAACTTTTAAGCATCTAAATGCTCAAATTTAACAATAGGATGGCGTATCATATGTTTGGCTCCTGTTCTCTGACTTCATGAAGTTCTCATAATTCACTTTCACCAAACCAGTCCCTCCCCCAAGTCATCATTCACTCCCCTCTGACAGTAGATGTTTTCATTCTTTCCAAACAGGTGAGGGTGTCTCGTATGCGAGCTATCACTGTCAGCCTGGCAATTATGGGATTTAAGCTTTCAGAAGAAAGCCGGGGGCCCCGAGGCGGGGTTTGCTGTGCAGTGAAACGGCCCCAGGGCCACCGTCTTTGCTGTGATGTGAAGTATGAGTGGGGATTGGCAGTGACAGACGCACATCCTGGCAGAGGAGTGTTGACAACAGGAGTGTGTCACACAACCAAGCCCCTCGGACATCTGCGTTTATCTTAGAATCACAACTTCTTTGGCAAATTGGAGAAATAAAAAACAATACCCTTTAATTGATAAGAGTTTTTCCCAGCAGTCATCATTTGTGCTGACACTAAAGCACACAAAGGCACGCATTCAGGCACAAGACAGCCACATTCCAGCTGTGGTATCACTGAAACACAAACACGAGCGTGTGTGCACACACTGCCGCGCATTCCAAGGGGGGCGTTGCGGCGTTGCTCACATGTTGCCTTGGCCCCCGCCGTCTGTGGGTCACAGATCCATGGTGAGTGACCACCTTTTTAGCTTCCCGTCCTGTTTGTTTTCCAAAGACAGCGTCATCAATTCTACAACAAGGGAGCAGACACAGCAACAACAAAGAGCACAAGACCTCCCTGCGCAGGCCGCTGACTGACAGGGCATGCATGCAGTAACAGATATCATTCATCTGTGTGGATGACTGCATCCCCCCACCCCACCCCCCTCCATTGCATGTTTTTAGTTGTGCAAATCCGGAAAGGAAAGGGTCTCCCTTTGACATTTTTTGCACGTGAATGTACAGACAAACGAGAAGTTGAAGGAGATTCCAGATAAATCAAATGAATTCTCTCCAGCGACTGAATAAATGCATAGATTTTAACCTGTGTTATCAGACCCGTCATCAGTAATGCCTCGCTGCATATTTACATTTCGAGAGCCTTTACCATGCAGCTATGATGTTCACAACCTTTAACACAGATACAAACACATGTTCTCATCTATAGAGCTGCTCTCCGTCTCGTCCCGACTTGTCCACACACCTAAATATATCAAAACGTTAAGGGAACTTTATTTTTTTCATTGATGTCACACTGAGAAGAGATAAAAATCCTCCTTCTGCTCACAATCAGATGGAAAATCATCTCACAAAAACCTTTGGTGGATCAGTTGATCAGCTATTTTGTCTAAACTTTTCAGCTAAGCTTTTTCCTTTTGGGGCAGCTGCCCCTGTAGCTCCGCCCCTGCAGAAAAGCCACAACTTTGTATTAAACTCCAACATAACCACAGCAGGATAAAACAGCTGCTTTGACTCGACTGTGATTTCTGTTCCAGACAGAATTACTACTGTTTGCTAATAGACTTGTCTTGTTGTGCGTTTTTGTGTCCTTCGGGCCGTGAGGCTGGGTGGAACCGCTAACGCATGATTGATGTTGTCTTTTGGCTGACTCCAGCGCTCCAGCTTCAAAAAAGCAGGACACAAAGGCGGGAAGTGGAAGTCTATAGGTCTGAATTTTTACCCCAAATGGTTACTTGCTTGGCCTCCACTTGGTTTGTCTGGTATGATCCCAAATTGTTGCCTCCATCAGCAGGTAGAGATAATCTCGCTTCACTCTCGAGGACACAAAGGTCAGAGGTCAGGAGTAACTGGGAATCAAGATGCCGTCAAACTTTTTGCTTTGATTGTTTTCATCTTCTGACATCATTGTAGACATTTCAGACTATATTTAATTTCATTCTAAGTTACATAAATAATAAATATCATTAAAATCAATCCTAAAAAATATTGAACTTCTGTATGTTTTTTAATGCATTTATTTAAAGTGTTTTAAAGCCACCAGAGATCTACGTTCTGGTCTGTGAAGCTCCGCCTCCTCCCGTTTCTTTATCTACACGGCTGGAATGACAGCAGCACAGAGGATAACCTTATTTAGGTTGCATGTTTCCTCCCAAACCAAATTCCCAACACCATAGATCACACATATTACAGCCTTACATCCCCTTGTTAGCCGTCATATATACAAACACACACCTGCTGGAGCAAGGCTGTCCGGGAGAGAATTACAGCAGCCTAATTTATGAGACCCAAGGGAGGGCAAAGGCCAGCGGACCCAGACAGCCCTGACCTCACTTCCTCCTCGCAGGGTCTCCAAGTTCTTAGGAACCAGGTTTTCTTTCAATCTATCGCCTTTTTTCCAACACACAGCCTAATTAAGATCTCTTTTCCCAAACTGGTCAACACAGCCAGCCCCGCGGGGCAGCTGGAACCTGAAATATCGGGCGCTCTCGAAGCTGATAAGTGGGTGAGAACAGGGTTTCGGGTGAAACTCAGATGTGGCCCTGAGCTCGCCCCTGGCCTCCTCATTTCCTCCGGCGAGAAAGCGCTGTCATTCGTCAATCGGGCTCAGGCAGGGGCACAATAGCGAAGTCTGGGTCCTGGCTGCTCACACCATCGCACAAGCTGCTGATAAGACTCACCTTCCGGGACCTAGAAGAACCAAGGCTTCGCTGTAACACAACAGCTTGGTCCTCTGCCAGGCTCACTCCATGACCATGAAATTAAAGGAAAGGGAAAGTTTGTGAAAGGCATCCTTGACTCTTCATGGAGTCGAACATATTAAAACCACTTCAGGGACCTTCATTTTTTAATGGTATCTCTATTTTCATAAATTTGTCCATTCTTAGAGAGAAGGTCAAAATCTGATGTGTTACTTCATTGTAAAAGCATGGCTTTTAGAGGATATTTAAAGATGTCATCACACTTTCAATTCTCCAAATCACAGGATCAAATAATGTTTTTTAACTCTTAAGCCACAAAGGGTTCTTAAATTTGACAGAAGGGTCAAATCAGGAGCAGATGCACGGAGTGTTTTGGAGATCCAAGTCGAACTAACACGGAATCTGGAAAAATAAATGCTTACATTTTGATTGAATGTACATCAGAAAATAACATTTTGGAGTTTTTATTTCAAAACATTTGTTCTCATTTTCATGCACCGATTGGTTGATGTCCTTCAGAGATATATGTAAAGTTAGAGAAGTGCTGCGTTCATGTGGTGCTGGAATGACGGGAAAAATGACTGTCCGACTCAAAAAAAAAACACAAATGGTCAGAAAAAAACAACAAATCTCCCAACAGCACATGAATACAGAATAACTTTCTAAACAAAAGTCAATGTATTTATAGTGCGCCATCTATGTGGAGACACCAGGGAAAACAAAACATCATAAGGATTATTAATGTAATTTATTCTAGTTTGGCAGGCTAGATTGAATAGTTTAGAGGGCCGTATGTGGCCCCCGGGCCATAGTTTGCACTCCTGACTTAAATTGTTCAGATCAATAAATGGATCTTTGAAAATTTCTGAACAAATACTGAATTTTTTTAACTCCCTTCTGTCACAGCAGGATATTCTCATTGATATTTGAGCTGAGAATCACTGCAAAATTATTCAATTAAATATTGACTGCTCCACTCTACTCCAAAACTATGAAAAACCTATGAATTATTAAAAAAAAAAAATGTCCGAGTTTTATTTGTAAAGGTAAGAATTCAAGTACTACCTGATAAATAAATTAAACTTCTTTTGACAAACTCTAAATTCAATCAAATATGTATGCAAAAGATTTTTATGATTTAAAGAAACAATTGTATTATTTTCAAGTGTGAATGTTTTTATCAACGTCATGCATGACTAATTATTCTTCCTATAAATCTTTGAGTATATTTATGCTGTTTAGTCTTTTTTTCTAATTGCTTGAAACCAACAATTTCCAAATCAAAAATGTTTTTTCTTTTCTTTATTTTTTTTAAAAATCTTTTTTCCTTTAAAAATAAAATAAATGTATCTAAAGAGAAATCCGCTCATGGGTTTGAAAAATCAATATTTAGTTTTCAAGTGAAGTGAATATCGATTTTGTACATTAAGTGATTTTAACTTAAGTTGTTCCTCAGACATTTTCATCCATCCGCTGCTTGAAGACACACAATAAGAGCGAAATTGTCTGCTTTAAACAAACTCATTTTTAAACATTCGTGGGAGAAATTACTGCAGGTTTTAAAACTGTCAGGAGCTCCTGCGCGCCTGCGCTCCACTCCTGACCTTAATGCTTTTCGCGATGATTTCTGAGATGAAGATGATCTATGGTCAGCAGCTCCGAGGACCTGCTTGACACTCTGCGAGAGTCTGGGTTTTGTTACAGGCAGGAAACAGACTCTTCCGCTGCGTAAACACGCGGCTTAACTTGACCACTTTTGGACTGGCGGTGACACGCGAGGACCGCGATGGTCAGCTCGAGGTTGGAGAGGCTGCGTGCGCGTCGATCGCGTGCGCGCTGATGCTGAAAGCTGCAGAGCCATTAGGCGATTGAGGCTCTGATAGGGATGACGCTTTTAACAGCAATGTAAACAGAATTGGTACCTTTGTAAAACCCATTTATCCATCAAAATTACTCCTAATACTGTGAATGGAAACGACTCAAAAATCCATTTGTGTCATTTGTTATTAGAATAATAGCAGATATATAAACAGTAACTGTGGAAAATAATTCTTACTAATGATTTTATTAGTTACTTAATAATCATCAACCTAAAACAAATGCCTTGTAGGTAAATGTTTATGCGTTCTTTAACTTTTCCTCTTAA
Source organism: Oryzias javanicus (assembly GCA_003999625.1). Taxonomy (NCBI): domain Eukaryota; kingdom Metazoa; phylum Chordata; class Actinopteri; order Beloniformes; family Adrianichthyidae; genus Oryzias; species Oryzias javanicus. Next base: position 24,459,658 of record CM012451.1, on the reverse strand, counting down.
AAAAAGTTATTTTTCTTTTGTTAAAAAGCCTCTCAGGCTCTTGGCGTCTCACTTGGACACAGACTGACGAAGATGAAGGTGTCCTGTTACACTAAGCTTAAACTTTAGCACTTAAAATTTCTGAGGAATTATAACATTTAAAAATGAAATAATACAAGGAGGAAATTTTAAAAATGTGTTAAAAATGTTAGTAAAGGGCATAAAATTACAAAAATTAATTATTAGGAATGGCTTTAAAGCTGAAAAAACGCATTGTGACACTGAAAATCTCTGTTTTGACATGAAAAATCTTTTTAGCAATAGAAGCAAAATGATTTATTCACTTATATTCATTACCCTCTAGATCAGAAAACGTTTGAAATGAGTTGAAAATTTGGAAAAAGTTTTTTTTATATAGATTTGCATTTTTAAACGTTTAGATTTGGGACAAATGTACCTTTTCTGGCGCTTTCATTGCAGTTTTTAAATGTCACATAAGTTTATTTTTTTAAAAGCTCTACTTATTTGTTTGTCTAAATTTGGATATGGAGAAGATTTGAACAAAATGTAAAAGTAAATTCTACTTTTTCCCTTGGTGTTTTCAACATTATCTGGATCCCAGAGGACTGTTATCTTGCCCGCGGATGCTGAGACAGGAAACCAAGATATGCGTAATCTTTAACCCACCGCAGCGATGATTCTGGTTTGATTTAACTCGTTCACACCTGCCGAATAATTCCATGTAGAAGTTTGAACTTTACTTACAAGATAAATCAAATTTTGCACACAAAGAGCAACAGCGGAACCTCTTTAAATTAGTAATACAATGTAATTTTGAAAGCATACTTACCTTATGTGTGTGGAGTCGATAGTGTCGGTATTATTTTATAAATGTCTTCCTGACGCGCAGGTAGATCCAGAGAGAAGCGCGCGCCGTGAGCCCCTCCCCGATTCAGGACGTCACAGAACGACAGAGGACAGCATCTCAGCTGACCCAGCTCTTCCTCCAGACAACTGACTCCAGCCAACCACACAGGACCCTCCTCTCGTCATCTCTCGGCCCCCCCAGTCATTGACAATCGGCCAGCAGAGAGGGATGTCACAGCTGAGTGAAAGCCAACCTCCGCCGGGCTGCGTAAAAAAACAAGAAAAACGGCGCATTTTTCCCGCTTTGCGCGCTAACTTTTAACTTTTACGCGCCGTGAGGAGACTTTGAAGCTTGGAAATCTATTTTCTGCTGGTGGCTACAATGATTCCGAGTCCGATTCTGGCTTCCTCCACCACGCCTTTTTCTGTAAAGGACATTTTGAAGATGGAGTTGCAGCAGCAGTCCCAGCAGCACCAGCTCCAGCTGATCTCCTGCCTGGGTCTCTCCGGCGCGCTGTCTCAGCCTGGAGTCCTTCCTGGCAAACCGTTGGGCTCTCATTCGCCGCCCTCCTGCATGCTGGCAGGCAGGGACAGTCCCAGTCCCATCAGCTCCTGCCTCTCGGAGAACGACGAGAGGATGTCGTATCTCAGCGGGCTGAGCGTGCAGGACCGCCTGGTGGAGTCGACTCTGCCGCTGGACGTGTTTGGCAACACGGCGCAGAACAACACGGAGGAACTCCGTCCAGACACTAACCAAGAGACCCACAACAGTGAGTAGCTCAATCCTGATCGACAAAAACAGGAGTTTACGCGCAAGTTCACATCTTAGAAAAGCTATAACAGACAGTTCTTCTTTTCATGCAGAAGACCTATGCAGAAAGTTAATCAACTGAAAACCACAACATCTTATTAATGCTTTTTATTGTTGTTATTACAAGAAAAATAAAAATGCTCAGATTATTTGTAACGTCTAAAAGAACGTAAACTTATATTAATATTTTTTAAAATGTATGAACTAATAGTTCTTTACAAAACTGTGCGCGTGTTGCCTGCATACGCTTATGGCACTTCCGGACTTTTCCAAGTTGTTTACGCAGAGATTTAACACCAATTCAAATCCATAATTGGAATGTAACTTGTTTTACATTTAAATTTGACTCCGTTTTGAAAAATAATGTAAGACTTTTTAACACAATTGTGTAAAAAAATAAAATAAAATACAGCGATTTCTTAAGTGAGTGAATTATTAATCTAAACAATAAAAGGGTAAATAAATAAGTGTCGGACACCCCAACCATTTATTATTATTATTATTATTATTATTATTATTATTATTATTATTATTATTATTATTATTATTATTATTATTATTATTATTATTATTATTATTATTATTATGTCTTTTTACATAAAAAGAAAATCCTACATTCAATTATTCATCCAAAATTGAGTGATTCTGTTTTGAGTAAATCTCAATAATCTAAATTTTAAACATTATATTAATGTGAATGACCATTATTAAGATTTTAAAGGAAAAATAATGTATTTTGTGTATTATGGACTCCTCTCAAACTCTTCTTCCACCTGCAGAGGGATGCAGCGCGCTGCTGCGGCCCGACTGCGAGGATCCAGACTCGGAGAAGTCCTCCACTAAGCAGCCGAGGACCAGGAGGAAACCCCGCGTCCTCTTCTCCCAGGCGCAAGTGTTCGAGCTGGAGCGACGCTTTAAGCAGCAACGTTACCTGTCCGCTCCGGAGAGAGAGCACTTGGCCAGCTCCCTGAAGCTCACCTCCACCCAGGTCAAGATTTGGTTCCAGAACCGAAGGTACAAATGCAAGAGACAGCGGCAAGACAAGACTCTAGAGATTGCAGGGCATCACCATCACCACCCGCCGCCACCAAGGAGGGTGGCTGTTCCAGTTTTGGTCCGAGATGGGAGGCCCTGTCTGTCTGGATCGCAAAACTACAACCCGCATTACGCAGTGGGAGCTCCAAACCCGTACAGCTACAGCGGCTATCCGGCCTACAGCTACAACAACTCGGCGTACACTAACACGTACTCTTGCACATACTCCAGTTTACCCGCTCTTCCACCGACCCACACCCCCGCTAATGCATTGATGACCATGAATCTGGGGAATATCGGCGCACAGAGTCAAACGCAGGCTCCTCAAGGGCCCGGGGTCGCATCCTGCCAAGGAGCTCTGCAGGGGATCAGGGCATGGTAGCCCAAACTGAAGAACACATCCATCTGAAGCAGGAAGAATATAAGCTTTTATGGAACTGTAGCGCATGGCAGGCTCACGAAGAAACACAAAAGAAAAGAAAGAGCATTTAAGCACACATCTATGCGCCTTTTTCTTTGACCCACTTATAAGAAAACTTTTTCAAACTGATGGCACGTGTAAGAAAAACGATATAAACAAGGAAAATCTTTTTTTTTTATGCATTTCAATTGTAATTTGCTATTTCCAGTTTGTCAGAGTTGTAAATGAGCATTCTGGTGATTGATAATGTTTTCTTTTTTACTGTCGTTTTCAGCTTAAACACAGCGCGCTGTGGGTTTTACCTGAAGACTTTGTTTTTCATTCGGGTGACACTAAAAGCTCACAACTATGATGAAACACTAACAAGACTGAGTCTGCGTTCAAGTGGCAAAAGCATCAAGATGAGAAGAATTGCTCGTGGAATTAAAGGACGCAAACATCATGTCGAAAATGTTTACTTTTCTGTTTGTCTCTGCGCATGCGTTTGTCTCTACACTTCCCAGGAATTATTTGGGAGAAAATAAAGAAAAAAATCTTTTAAAATGTCGGAATTATTTATCACATTTCTTAAATTGTTAAATGTTTTCATTTTTTCTAAGAGAAATCCTCCTTGTGTCTAAGACAAGAAGCAGACAGAATTAAAGGCTGTGTCCGGTCAGCGATGGACATTAACCAGACAACCAACATCCTCGAGAATCACAAGACTTTTTGACCCGCAAGTCATTCATAAATATTGCTGAGGGCACACTTGTTAAGTACAGCACCAACAATAATCAAGTAAAACTAAAAGGAAAGTGCAAATTTGTAATAATTATTACGGATTTAGACAAATCCGTGCTAAAATACACGCTATCTCAGCTGGAGGGCTTAGAACAAATGCCTTCACCTACATGGGACGCTCGACCACGCTATTAATGGAGATGAATGGCAGAGTAAACAGAGTGTTTGTCTGCTCTGATAGCCTCCCTGTCCATTTCCTCTGGCTACTGCGCTGCCGGTAGGACATACCTGGTGTCAGCTCTAAGTGCTGCGCAGTCACTAGTGTAAATAGAGCTGGCGACAGGACGGCGATGCCTGAGGTCGCAGCGGCTTTGCTGCGGCTGCACTGACAGGAGCTGGCGATCGCTATCGCGGCGTTTCCAAAGATAGCAGCTCAGCTGCTCATCGCTGCTATACAAGTGGGGAGTTTCCCAAAACAGAGAGGCCTAATGGCAACCGCTCAAGGAGCTCAGAAAAAGATCTTTATTCCAAATATAGAGGGGGAAACGTGGGAGGAAAAACAGCAGCAAGGTGTCTGCCACGGAGCTTCTCGATTCTTTTATATATAAAATTATTTTTTTTCTTTTAGTTGATCGTTGTGGTTTAATTAAAAACCCAGCTTTGCTAAAATGTCAAATTTAAATAAAAAATAATAATGATTGGGAAACTGGATGTGTGCGTAAAGTTGTAACGCTCTGGATTTGTTTGTAAACTTTACCAGATGCACGTTCAAAGATTTTTACGCATCAGATAAATTCAATTTTTACGTATCATCCAAGCTTTTACGCATATCTAAAATGAATATTAATCCTCTGTTATAAGGTATGTATACTTCACCGTAGAAAAGAACTTCGTTAGCTCAAATATGAAGTCAGAAGGAAAGAATTGCATAATTTTCGATTACAATAATGACGCGCTTTTTATGCATAAATACATTTAAGTTTCCAGTGCGGACATGCTTCGTCACTCTGAGCTGATTTAGCTCTTTAGAATGGAGAGTTACTAATACGAAAAAAATAAAAATAAATTAACAACAAAAATGAATCGCTGCATTTTTCACAGAGTCTGCTCGACTTCAGACTGGGATCGTTATTGAGTAATACTTGTCCGTTTAGGTGAGGGTTCGTGCGCAACTGCTGCCTGTCTCACGCTTAACTTTGGAATAAACGCATCCTGGTCACATGGCGGCGCTACTCACCTGTGCTAATAATCTTCTCTGCAGAGTAGTTGGATTTCAGCATTAACCAAAAAAAAAAAAAACTTTGAAAAATAATATTTTTTTATTGGGAGTCCCACACACCTTTAAGATTTTAATAATACATCGAGTATGCTAAACATAGAAAGTACAAGTAACCCATGAAAAAACGAGGTTTTAAGATACAGATGCTAAATTTCCCACTGAACCCCGTTTTTACGCACAGTTAACGCATGCGTCTTTTTACTTTGCGCAAAACATTTTGCAAATAAAATCACTTGTCTAAAGATTTAGAATGCATATCCGAGGAAATATGCATGACGCAGACTATATATTTTATTTTTTTTTAACTGCAGACTCTGAAAAATCTGGCTGAAAATAAGAAAATGCACATGTCAAAAATGTATAGTTTTTATTATTAATAATATTATTATTATGAGACAGGCTCAGGACAAGCTGGTTTTACCGAGACATAATAGCTCTATTGTGCTCTGCTGGACACTCAGCAGGGTGACCGGCTTCAAGCTGGGCGGCGCGAAGGAGGGACCATGCAGTAAAATCAGCCTACAAGTCTTAACTTGGGCTGCTGCTGAGACAGACTGCTTGACAGCTCCTGATGCTCTCTGCTCACCAGCACGCGTATGCAATACTATTGAATTAGAAGGATCAAAGAAAGTGGTGACAATTTTCAAGTCACAAAGACTTTTTTTATTTTCCCCCCAACGTCTCTTGATGCCTACCTGTACATCCTATGCGCGAGTGAGGAACCCTCCGCGCTCTCCTTGGGAAGAATGACATCAAGCTTTTCGCCTTTTTCAATCAAAGACATCCTCACAAGGCGTTACGCCCCAGGGAAGTCTGGTAGCACCGATGCAGAAGAACTCCGCACTGGGGATGGCAGCTGCATCCTTCCGGAAAGACTTACACCTCATCCAGGGGCGTCTCCAGGAAACCTCCGACCCCTTACCTGCAAGCAGGAACCCTTAGAGACAGAGGTCAAACAAGGTGGGGAGATTTATTTAAATAAATGTCGTGTTTGCATATGTTTACATGGCAACAGGGATGATGGGACATTGGATTTCTGCATTTTCAATAGATTCAAGCTTTCAGAAAAGGATAAAAATGACAGAAGGCGCATCTTTACTTTAGAAAAAGGTTCGATTTGTATTTAAACTAAAGAGATTCTAAAAAAAAAAAATTCTCAATATTTTGAATTGAATAAACAGTCTAAAAAATTTGCTGTCACAAAAAATATTTTAGACTTAGAAATGTTTTATCAGTATAATTTATTTTATGTTATATTTTATATTTTCTAAGAATGCATTGTTTAATAAAACAATGTTATTATCCCATAGCAGAACAAAATAAGATGTAAAAAAAAAAAAGTAATAATTCTTGCTTATTTTCACTTTCCCACTGCAGAGTTTTCTGTGGAGCGAGATGAGCAGCTCCAAAGCCAGACGCGCGCAGTGGAAGAGGGACGTCTCCAGCGCGCGGAGGCATGCTGTTGTCCCCGGGATGACCGCCAGCGCAGGCCAGGACCCAAGAAGCGCGCAAGAGCGGCCTTTTCCCACACGCAAGTCCACGAACTGGAGCGCCGCTTCAGCGCGCAGAGGTACCTCTCAGGCCCAGAAAGGGCGGATCTGGCGGAGGCCCTGAAGCTCACAGAGACGCAGGTGAAGATCTGGTTTCAGAACCGGAGATATAAAACTAAACGGCGCCAGGTTGCAGCCGAGGTTGCCGCGCTGAACCCGACAAAGACCCTGTCCGTTAAAGTCCTGGTGAGAGACGAGGAGAAGCAGCAGCAGCAGCGGGGGACTGCCGTGCACCTCCCCATGAACGCGCCTCTGTACCAGGAATACCATTACTACCCCTACCTGCACTACTACTACCAGCCTTGGAGCATGGGCAGCATGCCGTGTGGAGTGATGCTGTGAGATCTCTGAACTCTGCTGCCTCTCATTCCCTTTTTTTTTTTAAATTTTCTTTGTATGAAATAAGCCTCATTCCACTGGTTTTAAACACGTTTTGTTCACCCACCTTTTAAATTTAACAAAGGGGATTTCAATGAAAATTTCAGATGTGAGCAAAAAGGGAATTTACTAACTAAAAATGCATTTTAAAATTATTTAATCTGGACAACCTTTCATGATATAATTTTTGCTCTAATCGTCTTATTTTTTTCGAACTTTGTTCTATTTAGTCACATATTTTTGAGAATTTGTTTTTAAATTCAAAAGGCTATAGAAGACATATTTTGAGTTTGATCTTTCTTTTTGATTTTAAAGGACACATTCTATTGTTTTTTACCACATAAGACCTGGCGTCCACATGCATGGCCATCACATTTTGGGTTAAAAAGTTAATGCTGCTTAACTGGAGTCCTGTGTATCTGAAGGGTTAGTTCAAATGGGTTTTACGAAGTAAAAGTCATCCACCAACTTAATTATTGTCACTTCAGAACAGGTGTGGCTCTTCTGTCCAAAAATGTGATATTCAGATAATTTACATAAAGTAGGATGGACAATCACTAACAAAATAGCTGAAAGAAATCCAAAATTAAGAAGACTTATCTTAATTTAAATGTATACATTCTGTAACTTTGAGTAAGTCATTTCATTTTTCTTTTAAACTACATTTTCCCATAATCAAAGATTTTATGAAGTAATAGATTACAAACAAATCCTAAACTTTTACAAGCTTTTTCTGAAAAAAAAAAAAAAAAAAGAAAAAACTTTAAAGGTACTAAGATGGAAGCAATCTTTTTTTAATTTTAGGGACACTTTGTTGATGATTAAAAAAACTATTTTAACCTCAATGGATTTTGTATTTTGAAGATTCATGTATTTATCGGTTATCTTTTTATGCCAAAGCTGGTTTTGGGGAAAAAAAAAGATAATGTAAACAAATGCCCCAATGTGCCAAATGTGTAGTGTGATTTTGTGAAGTTTGGACATGAGCTAAAAGTGCTGTGTAGCTGCGCTGCATGTGTCAGAGAGGGTCAATAGACCATGGAGGTGTTTCACCATCCAGCCATCCTGCACACGGAAGACAGCCCACATTCATCAAGCTTTACTCAGAAGACTACACCCCTATGTTGAAAGCATAAACACAACTGCCACACTTGAAATAAAAACATAATTCATACACAAAGTGTCTGGTGTGGCTTCCCTCTTATCTGATAGTATTCACAAGCCCGACTGTGTAAAAATGTGTTATGTTAGCACTGCAAGCTTTAAGAGCAAAGATTTCTATCTAAATTATTTTTTGCAACCCAAGCAAGACATAATCAATTAAATAATGTTTTTTCTGCTGCTTTTTTACAGAAATTTGTCTCTAAGTTGTTGCCATTTCCAGTCATCCCTTTGTTTACTCTCTCTCCCACTAGCTTACAGCCCCTCATAACCCCAACTTAACGTTACCGGTGCAACAAAAATGGCGAGCAATACCAGATTTATTTGACCGTACACCATTGAACCAGATTGAATCTCAGACAAGGAAAACAAAGACATAAATGGATCTTGCCGCCTACAATTTATTGTTTTTTGTATATCAATTTTAAACTTTTGAAGTTATAATGTAAGCCCATATCGGTTTTTTGCTTCTTCCTGCACCAACTTTTTAATGTATTTCTATTCTATATATGTAGGGGTCGATTCTATCCCCTAGATCACTGCTACAAGCTTATTCCAACTGCACTTTTTTACCTGCTTCTCATTCACAACAAGTAAATACTAAAAAAAAAAAAAAATCAGTTTTAATGTTACTTTTGTCAAAACATGTCCTCCATCATCCGAAAAATGACACAAAAACATCCTAAAAACACAATTTTCTGTTGAATCTGTAATAATAATGTGTTGCATTCTGTAACTTTTTAACCGTTAACACGATCAATGCAACTCCAGCAGATTCTGTAACAATTAAAAAAAATAATAAATCAAAAAACAAAAACACTGGAACTCCAGGGTTGAAGGGTTAAAAGGTTTATACAAATATTAACGTGTGTCATTTTTTTGGTTTTGTTTCTCTGGGCGCAAATGAAACGCTCAGAAACTAAAGAGGCTCGACGTTTTCTTTATGTAAAACAGGTACTTAAGTTTCCCCTTTCCCCTCACTGTCTGCTTTTGCATGATTTATCACCTCTTGTGCTGTGGCACCAGCCCAAACCTCTCTTATCTCTCACATCAAAACATCACTTCAAGTTATCATAAGTGGTTGTGCACAACAGGTTTTCAGGTGGGAGGAAGGAAAGCACGTCTGATCTGAACTGTAAGTCCGCCGAATCAACCGAAGTCAGTCACAGATAGTTGCGATTCAGGACGGAGCTGCACTGTGGCTGCCAGGTATTCCCTTTTTTTCTCTGAGCTCTGATTATTCACATTGTGCTGATGAATGGTTGGTCTAGTCATGGCTGCCTGCCGTGACTAGATAAGGTTTTGCTTTTACTGCGCCCTGTTTGTGATGTGAATTTCCATAGAAGACAAAGAAAGACGATGATAAAGTGAGTGTCACAAAGCCAGAGTTATTTGATGCAGATCCATAGGTGTTTCAGCACATTACAACTCACTTATGAGACGTAAAACCAGAAAGCAAACAGACGCTATAGTGTCTCATTATATCTAAAGTCAAGGCCTATTTGTTTGCATCGGATTATTTGCTTAACTCAATGTTCTTGACAGGATAATGCATTTTGTCCAGCAAGAATAAGCGTGGCAATCACACTGCTACATGTTCTTATTTGCCGTTGTAGTACTTTTGTCACATTTTACAATAAGACACTTCTTTGTGCAAAAGGAGCAATCAAATGTGTTGGTTTAGCAAACGACTTTGTTACAGATGCTGAAGAGGCTCTGCTTCGCCTTGTTAGCTGTCTGTCTTTTTGTGCGTCTTTATGTCTGCCTTTTTGTCAGTAAATCTGTCAGCAAGGTGCCAGAATAAAGACACGCTCACCTCTTTTCAACTCCTTTCATTTCAGTTTGGTTTCAAGCATAAATGGAAACAAAAAGGCTGGACGGAACAAAAGTAAAACACCAAATAGGAAATGGAAAACTTTTTAATTCTAGTGGGGATTTCTTTAAATCAGACCGTAGCTGCTCTTTGCCGACATCAGCTGGTTTGACCCCTAACTTTTTGCAAAGCAGGTGAGGTGAAATGTGTGCGGTCCAGCATTCTTTGAACCTTTATAATAACATAAAATGCAAAACGACTATTTAATGTTTTTTTTAATTGTAATTAGATACTTTTCATTTATTCACACGAAACAGAAAAATATCAAAATCTCTTTCTCTTTTTGTAAATTAAAATGACTGTGAATTTCATATTTGAATACCAGAACTGATTTTTGATTTTATGACAGGAACCTGGAGGCCGGTGGTTGACCAGACTTTGGACACATCTGCGTTAATGCATTTCCACCAATAATAATAAAACAAAAAAAAGATGGTGACGAAGTGGCTAGTGCTTTTTCCTCACAATGTAACAAAATGAGAGCTTTCTATTTTAATTACTCAAAAGTTTCTTTCCTCCCTGCATTCAGTGCTGGGTTGGTAGCCCCTCCTTAAGTTGTTCTTCATTGCTTTCCCTCTCCCCTTTTTGTTTTATTGTCCGGTGGGAGAGGAGCTAAGACGGGCAGCTAACATTGATTTCTGTTTCTTTTCTTTTTGGAAAAAAAAGTGACAGAATGGTGACCTGTCCAAGGTGCACCCTACCTTCTCCCAGAAGCGGCCAGGTTAGGCTTTGGCATCCCTGTGACCCCAAAAGGGACAAAGGAGTTTAGATAATAAATGGATGTTTTTCTTTTTGTGTAAATGCTAAATTAAGGTAATTTTGGAACCAAAGTGGTTTGATGCACATTTGCATCAATAAGTGTCAAGAGGATAACTGTAAAATAGTCTGAAACTTAAATAATCAGAAGTTTCTGCTTCAGCACCAGAAGTTTCCAGGTCTTTTAGTATCAGACTGAACAGAGGATTTGTCAACACTCCAAGTTGTTGGTCAATTAACAGTCTTATTACTCAACATTTGAGTTTACCTTTACAAATCCAAACATTAAACTAGTGAACAAGCTGTTAAGATAAAGGGCTCACTCCTTCATCTGCTAATCTGACCTGTTTGGTGGATGTGAAAGTTCATCTGAGGTCAGACATGTGACGATTGATCCAACTGAAATAAAATTTTCATTTGTCTACAAGTGAATGGAGATGTTTTTAGACAATGAATGTAGAAAAACTCAAGCAAACTGAAGGATGTTTACTCTGATGGGGTATAGGGGAAATGAATTACAGCGTCTGAGTAAAACCCAGTTGGGAGTGAACAATATATTTTAATTCCATTTACGTTTTAAATTGTCTGCAGAAAAATCTTGGTGTGCAAAAACCCTGAGAAAAACATCACACCTTTCTAAAAATATTTGGTGCTCGGACATGTGGCCCAGATTTAACCCTGTAAAGCCCACCATATCAAAGAATTGATAAAAATTAAAATTTATGGGGAATTAAGATGTTTTTAAACCTGTTTGATCAAATCGATTTCAAATTGTTCTATATCCTTTTGTTTGTGAAATATAGATAGTATTAATGATGATACGTTGGGTGATTTTGTATGTTTTTGTGCAACACAGTGTTAGTTTAAGTTGCAAAAATGTTGACAAGAGCGTTTAGGAAAAAAATGTATCTTAAAACAAATTGTCTTAAATTTGACCCACACATTTTTAGCATGGTCTAACTGTAATATAAAAAGTGAATTATTAACACATTTTGCATCATTTTAATACAGCAAGCAGTTGTTAAAAATAATAATAAAAATAGATTAGGTATTTTTACCAAAAAACTTTAAAAATTATTCAAACTTTTTCCAACCAAAAGTGATTTTGAGATTTCATGGAGGCAGCCATTTTGAAATGAGCTTCTACTGCTTCTGGCAGAAGACATGGACCAAATTATATACAATTTGCTTTTTGAGGAAAGTTGGGACCATGCTAATGAGATAGGGGTCTCAGTATGTGTGTATCAAATATGATACAAATGGCTGTATCGGGTTAAACCAAAGAGATGAAACGATGAGAAACCCGACATGAGATACTTCAACAATCATAAAGCAGGTGATTAGTTTAGGTTACATATTAATAAAAACGTTTTTATTAGTGCTGGACTCAACAACACTGTTTTTGCTGTTATTATTCAACAGCCTCAGTGCTTTTTGTTTGGAGGACGTAAAGCACGCTTTGTTCTTCTCCCCGTTGCTGAGAGTTCTTTGTCAACACTCCCTCCTGCTAGTTAATCTAATATTCACAGTGTAACAAAAATGGCAAGCAATACCTGAGCTATCCAGACATACAGCTTTTTGTCGGACAAGGAAAACAAAGACGTGCATGGATCTATTTGTCTGTAAGTGAATGCATCAGAATGGAGCAGAGCAGAGACAAAAGGAAGCGCATTCATGCCGCTTTGAATATAAAAATACTCAGAAATGCTATTTCAAGCTTCATTTTCTTTATGTCTTCTATCATTATAAAAAGCCAAAAGAACATGTAAAAAACACACAAAAAAATTTTCATCAGAGTGGGTCTTCAATGCAAAAATAAGTCATCATTTCTGATTTTGAAACGTTTTACATATTACTTATGTTTATTAAGGGCAGATCATTTCACCAGAGGGTTAACAGATCAACATTTTCCTTTATTTTGTTTCTCACTTTCACCGTCAAATTGTTCATTAAGTGCAGGGGACTTTCAAAAATTCTGATTTTAAATCACATAAACGATAACTTTGAATTTATGTGTTTGCATAAAACCCCCGAGTCGCCTTCCCACCAGAAGTTTCTGGTTCAAGCCAGTAAGTTGGAGTTCATGTTTTCTATTAATAGACTTACAAAGTAGAGAAAGAGAGAAAACAAAAAGAGCCAGACAGGCTAACAGACGAGCGTGTTTACCCACCTCTTTGCACTGCAGCATCATCACCTTACATAACACCAGTTTAAAAAGTCTGATTTCAACAATGCTTGTTGATTCCAGTGGAAACAGGTAATATCCTGTTGTGTTTTTTTTTTGTAGCTCCTGAACTTTTCAGCTGAGAGGAATGTCTGAAGAGGTGGAGCTGCCACTCTGCTGTGCAACACAGCAGAGGCAGCCCTCATCTAATCCATGCATGACTGTACTTTCAAGATACACACTGACAGAGAATGCGTTCAGAACTCCCGAGCAGCAATTACACATTCATATCCGATGCGCCTTTTGTAAGAGGTATCAACCGACCTGAGTTCTTGTTGATTTAAACGCGGCATCTATGCATAACAGCTGCATGCACCGAGTCTGAACGAAGGGATTTAGAGCTCACGCGACAGGGAGAGGTTTTCCTTTTCACCAGTCTATTCAGAAACTCCACCAGCCCTTTACTCCGGCTTAAAAATCAGCTACATGTTTGACTTTTAGGGGAAAACAGAACAGCGGTGTGTGTTGCAGACTCAGGTCAGGACTCAGGAAAGACCGGGGTCATGGTTAATACCCCTGTTTAAAGACAGATCTGTGACCTTTTGACCTCAGCCTTGTCTCTTTCTTGTACACGAGAAACGCACACATACACACAAACTGGAAATAATCCCACCCAGAGGACTCTTCAGGCTAGTCCCTGAAACTATTAGCAGATAGCATCAGTGCATGGTGGAATGTAAACATTTACAGTAAAGCTACAAGAACATCAACTCCCCCTGGGGGAGACGCATCTATCACACAGCAACCTCATCAGCTCGCATAAACTCTCCCACTTTCAGAAGGAATTAGAGGTTGCACCTTTATGCTCAATTTCATTTGATAACCAACACATAGGATCAATAAAACAACTTTTGACGTGAAACACATTGCTTCTCAAACTGTTTTCTCAACAAAATATATGTCATAAACAGTTATCCACTTACCTTTTTTAGCCATAGCATCCTCAGTAACCACCTTGCAGCATACCTCCACCATACCACAAAGTGCTACACCTGATGTTCTTTCAGACGTTCAAAATTGGTTAGCAAAAGATAAAGTTTAAATAAGTAAAATATTTTGACAAAGATTGCAAGAGGACTTCTATTCGTTATCTCATTGATTTATCCCACCTTCGTAATTCCTGGCCAATAACTGGCGAGATCTTTGGTCACAAGGTCTTGTTTACAAGCAAGTCCACTTGGCTGCAGTCTGAATACAGACCAAACGCAAGGTTTAGAGCTTGATCAGGACAAATTTAATAGACTCGGTCTGCATCAACTGACTTTTCTAGTTTGAATATCCCCAAGAGGTTAAATTTAAACATTAGATGATTCAGCAAGTTCTTGTGACAAATCCTGCTGATTTGAAGCTTTTTCATGCTAAAATATAACACAAAGGAGCTGTGTATTGAAATCGATGCATCATCTGCAGATATAGGAGTTTGGGTCATTGCAGAGAGTTAGAATAATAGAATGAACCCATCGATGGCCAGTGTTGGGACTAACGCCGTTTAAGTATAACGGCGTTACTAACGGCGTTATAAATCAAGTAATTTAGTAATCTAACTAATTACTTTCATCCTCGCTGTAACGCCGTTATAGTTACTTCGTGTAAATCGCGGCGCGTTACTTCAAAGTTTGATGATCTTGCTGGAGCTGGGCGCTTCGCACCCGAAAGTTGCTTGTGTAATGCGGAGGGAGATCTCGAATGCGAGATCGTGATTGGTTAAAGTGTCAAGTGGGCGGATACTAGCTCGCGCGCATGAGCCCGTCACCATAACGCCGGGGTCACACTGGACGCGGAAGAGCCGCGAAGCGGAGCCCGCTCCGCTCTGTTGTTCACACCAGACGGGCATTTTTCCGCGGCGGTCCACAGGCGCTTCTGCTAGAGCTTTTTTTGTTTTTGCCATCATGGTTGATAATTTCATAACCTAAAGACATTAACCCATGTTCCTGCCAAGAAAAACTGCTCTCTCAAAACCCCGCCCACCCGCTCTGTCGGCCCACTGTACTGATCTGTGTGCGCGCGCGTGTGCATCTCTGTTTTGTGTCTGTCTGTGTGTGGGTAAATTAATAAACTACAATTATTAACCCATATTTCTGCTAAGAGGAGCAGCTCACTGCATCTCTTTTTTCTCTCCCAAAATCCCGCAGCCCCGCCCACTCGCTCCGGAGTCTGCTCACTGCATTGATCTGTGTGCGCTCGTGTCTGTCTGTGTTGTATTTTATAAATATTACCCCCTGTTTCTGCTAAGATGAGCTGCTCTCTGTCTCTCTGTTTTCGTTTTATTAACTCCCGAAACTCCTCACCCCGCACCGGAGTTTATCCACGTTGATCTGCGTGTGTACGTGTCTGTGAAAAAAAGAAAAAAAAAAGTGTGCGTGTCTGCCTGTTTTGTGTGTCTCTGTGCTCGCGCACGCACGTTTGTGATGTGATTGTATGTTTATATCCGTGTCTACCACCTGTTTAGATACAAAAACATGATCACATTTGTCAATTGCGGCATTTTATTGTGAAAAACTGGTTATATTTTGAAAAGAAACCGGATTTTCTCATGTATCTTGATGCAACTTCCGGCCAGGATTGACGCGGAACGCTCGCGGCTCGCGCACAAAATAGGTCAGACGCGGAAACGATCCGCTGCACCGCGCGAATGTGGCACCTGTAGAGAGACTGTTTAGCCTTGGGAAACTTGTCTTTTCACCAAAGAGGAACAGGCTCTCAGACCAAAGATTTGAGAAGTTGCTACTTTTGCGCTACAATCAGTGGTTCAAAAATTAAACCCCATATTCAACTGGCTGCTTATGCTGGTGGCATTGTTAAAGTTCAGGTTAAGGTGCAATAAAAGAATGTTTAAATGATCAGACATAAAGTATTGTTACTGTGCTCCTAAATATTCTTGTTAGGATACTTGTGTTATGTTGATACTTGGAACCTTTACTTTTATTTTTATACAAAGTTTGGTTTTATCTAAGTTTATTATTGTTGATATTTATAGTTTGCGTGTATTGTTGTTAAAATTTTATAAAGACAATGTTAAAGCTGTGGTGTGATATAAATAAAGACAGCAGAGATTTTGTTACTTGACAGTTATTTATAATTATTTATTGTTTTGCACTTTCAGTTTTTTAAGCCATTTTGTTTAATTATAGTTGTAGGTAAGATACTTGAAGTATGTTAATAGTTGAAACGTTTACCTTTTTTGTGTGAAGTTACATTTTTTATATACCACTTGTTGCAGTGTTTTGTGTGATAATTCTGACAAATAAATATTGAAAATTCTTTCCCTAAACCCTCTCTCATGTGTATCCTAAACTTAGACAATATGACTCCATTGGAAAACTATACCAGTATACTATTGTCGGTTATCATCTATTATTGAATGTAAATTATTTTTTTTATTTGTAACACAGGAAAAAATACAAAATATTACCATATTTAAAGAGAAATTTAAAACGAGTTACTTTGCCAAGTAACTAATTACTTTGAAGATGCAGTAATTGAGTTACTAACTCAATTACTTTTTGGGAGAAGTAACTAGTAACTATAACTAATTACTTTTTTGAAGTGAGATGCCCAACACTGTCGATGGCATAACAGACAGCATAGTTGTCTATGCTTTTATGAGTCTCAGTTTAACGTCATCAGCAATGCACGTTCATACAATTACATGCACTGTTCATTGACTGGGATTTTTTTTTTTTTTGAAGCGCAACCAACACCTCTGCTGTGTCTATATCCGGCTTCGGGGTTCAAAACGCTCATGTGACTTTCTGCAATTTTTTTGGTACATTCAAACTGGCTTCATACGGGGCTGCACGGTTTTATGAACACATTCAGCTCATAGTGTTCACACCGGAATAGCTGGAAGCCTCTTTTTTTGGTGTTTTTCTACAGTTTACTTGTGCTTATCCGTCATTTACAGTAGAGGCTCAGTGTGAAAAGTCAAAGTGATGTAAATCCAGTAAATCTTGCTCCAGCTTTTTTTTTCTTTCACAGCTCTAGTCAGATACATGAAAGACTTGGTGTCAAATGATTCTGGCTAAGGCAGAAAAACCTCAGTTATTAATTTCTACTTTGTGATCACGTTGCACTTCCGAGTTTTGAAAAGGATTCTACCCAAGTCCAAGTCCCTCAATGGTCACAGTTCAGCATTACGACTTAGCAGTAAAGAAGTTCAGCCGGTCGAGCGATCAACGCTCATTTTGAGAGTCAACGACCAGATTGAAAAACTTGTGTAGCAATGCCTGACAGCGAGAGTTCTGGACGCGGAAGCCAGAACTTCGGCTTGACGTGCGTTTACATAGACTTTTTCATCAAAAGTGGCCGCTTGAGCTTGGGTGGACACAGCGGTCTGTATTTACCTTTTTTGGGCTCAATGTTCAAAACCTGAGTCCACTAAATTGGTGCATGTTGATAACAAAACCAGGTTAAACTTTGGCCAATCAGGGATTGCATTTGGTAGTGACTAAAGAGTGGCATGCCTTTTCATTCATAGAAGTTCCAACCATTTGAAAATTGATCATGGAGGACAAATGATTAATTGTGGTTTGCACCCGTCAGGAATGATATGACATCATGTCTGTCATACGTTGAGTTAGAGCTGTTAAAGGAAAAAGCCTGGAGCAAGACTCACAACAAGTGCACCACTTCGGTATTTTGCACCAAGCCTGTGGGTGGAGAATATGTGTCCCAAAAATGTCCCATGCCTCAGAATGAGATATAAATCAGAACTGTGTGATTCAAATGCTTCAGGTTTACTTGTAAATAATATAGCAAAAACAGCAAAAAGTTACTAAAATGATCATTTAAGATGAAACAAATGTACAAAAATCTATATTATATGCTGGATTTTTATTTTTTGTGTTTGTAGAATTCATGCTTTGCATTGATATCCTTTGATCAGCCTTTTCACAACAATCTTCTTATCGTTCCATATTATTCTTATTCAGTCTAATTTTTTTTAAACAACAGTTGCAACTATAAACAGAAATATTTGAAATATTCCCTTTGGGAGTGTCTTAACCGTTGACTTCATCCAAACAGCAGAAAACTCCAGAAATGAAACATGAAAACAGAGCAGCAAATTCTCTGGAGCGTTTCCAGAAAGTAAGTGTTGAGGCTCTTCCGTCTCCTTCATGATCTGACGTTTCTGCAAGCCACTTCTCACTCATTCGGTTGTTTTAAAATGAGTATTTATCCATCATAAACCTTTTTCAAACAAGAAAGTTTCGCAGATAAGCCGTGCAAACCTTGCAGAGGGAAGCTTCACCTTCTCTTCTTTGTGAGAATGAAACTACAGTACTCCAGCTGCATGAATTGCATTGTGCTGACATTTCAAAACTCTGCTAATGTTGCAGAATCCTAATTAGAACTTATATGCATCTAAAAACAAATTGTTTGCACGCGTTTACTTTATTCCCAAAATTGTATTTTAGAAGGACTCTTTATTTTATGAATATTATTTTTTAAATAATTTCACTTAGAGTCTAGAAATGTGTTCTAACCTTTACCCAGGATTACGACTTAATTTAATATGATATGTTGATATTTATCTTTTTATATTGGTTTAGTTCAAACAATCAAAACAAACACACAAAAACTAAAGAAAAAAAAAACAAGGGAAAAAGTGAAAAGATCTGCGTAGCAAACACTGTAATTTTGAAATTATTGTTCCCTTTAAATAACCCTTTAAGTTTTCTCCTACTACTTTTCAAATCTTTTTTTAATTCTGTTTTATGACAATAAAGCTGTTTAAAACTCATTATTTGTGATGCTCTCTGCCAGCTTCCTGTTTTGTTTAACTAAGAGAGAGAAACCTGGGACATTATTTTTTTTTTCAGAAAAACTTAATCTTTTATTTTGTTCTTTATTCACTTAATTAAGTCATGTAAACACCTTTGAGCTCAAACAAAAATGTTCTTAAGCAAATAAATTACATTTACGTCTATTATTACTGTAGGTGTTGAGATTTTTTGCATTTAGCTGAAGACACTTGAAACTTTTTTTAATTATAGTTTATTCATAGTTTTTACAACAACAAAGTATTATGAACAGTTGGTTTCCACACTAGTCATCTTAAAAGTAGTACACACTATAAAGAAAAGAACAAAATTGATTGTATGATTCTCCAAAAATTATTGTTTTTAATCCTATGTTGAAAAATATTCGCATTAGCAATAAATACCAATATGTCAAGTACTCACCGAAAACAATCGTTCAAAATATCTAAGCTGATGGTTTCTTCTGTCCTTGAACAAAGCATTTGCTTCTTTTTACAATTCTTTATTATATGCATATACTGAGGAGGTGAACAGGAAGTTTTCCGAGTTGTAAAATGTCCTTCCTTGACTCCTTTCAGCTCTCATGTCTCCCCCACACATGCTCAGACGGACGAGCGCTCCTCCAGATCCGTCCAGAGGAATCCAAATGTTTTAATTAGCGGTGATAAGCCGAGACAAGGGAAGCACTGAGCCGCTCCGACACACACACACAGACTCCCATCTCCTATCTGTGGGCTGATAAAGGAACTACTCAAGCCCCACTTAGGGCCTCTCAAGCATCCCTCATCCTTCTACACCTCCAGTGGACGAAACCCTCATCATTCCTGAGAGAAACAAAACATTTCCAAAAGTTTTACTGAATCTCATTTTGTTAGTCACCATCCCAAAACTTATTGTATCTTGCTTGATAAAGAGTGCTTGGAGCTGTTTTGACACTCCCCTTGTCTAGTGTCTTAGGTTTTTTTTTTTTTTTCTTTAAATCCAAGTCATTAGCTTTTAACCCTTTGACATCTATCGATGCAAATATGCACCCAACCACTGCATGAAAGCAGAAAAACAAGAGACATTTTTTGCCATAGTTGGAAGTAAATTTAGGCGTTGATGCATTTTCTCGCTGCAACTGAAGAATTAGAATAATTTAGAAAGAAAATACATCTTCACCTTTGAATTTTGTTTTTTCTTTTTCTTTCTTGTTCTAGATCAGTAACCTGAGGCTCCGAGGTCACATACGGCTTTTTCATCCCTCCATTGTGGTTTTTCGGCTTTGAAAAATATTAGTTGACATGAGATGTATTTTATTTTGAAAGGACCTTGTATGTTCTGCAGTCCACATTTAAATTTTTAAACATATATTTAAAAAAAATCCCTGCTATTGTGTCCAATTATTGTAAATATGTAATTTTCTTTTCTTTTTAATAAAATACTTTATTGTTACAAATTGTATTTGGCTCTCGTTGGGTAAAAAACTGGTCCAAAAGGCATCTTTTAGCATCTTTTAGCATTAATCTAGATGAGAGGTGGTAATAATACATTTCTGAGACAAATAAAATTTGACGTTTCACAAATTGTGACCAAAATATGAATAGAAATGATTATTTTGATGATATCCTCAAAGCCTCCAGAGACTGCTTGAATGCCTCAGCTGGATGGACTGGAGCTCCGAGGCATTGCCTGTCGAGTTTATTTGACAGGAAGCAAAGACAGCTGTCTTTTCAAGATCAAGTTCAAAGGGCAGAACGCTTTTTTTTCTTTTTTTTTTTTTTTTGTTTCTCCCTCAGTGTCCCTGACTGCACCTGTGTCGCTCTGCTGCAAACACATGTGCAGGAAAAACCACGTCCCATCCACTGACAGCCATGTGCTCGCAGGCAGGTCGGGTGTGCGATGAGGGCAGCGTTAGTCTCTGACCTTGTTTACCTCTGACGGGAATTTGTCACAACATTAGAAACAGGAGGGAAAGGCAGAGGAGAGAAAGCTGTGGACACCTGCAGTCGTGTAACAATGCTGCAGTTTATCAGACCTGTCCAGAACTTTACTCCCAAACGCCCAAGGCTGTGTGTGCTTTTGTGTGCATGTGGCCTCCACTTTGATCATAAAGGAGGATGGCAGAGTAAGTTTCCATCTCCTTAGGAGACAAAGACATTTTTGTTTTTCCTCGTACACACAGTTTAAGAAAACCTTTTTTAATTATTATTTTTTCCAATCGTTTGAAAATGTCAGTGGTAGGATCTCATTTTTCTATTCTGGCTCATTAGCGATGACATTTTACTTTAAACACTTGGATTTATCAAGAAGCTTTCTATTCAATCCAAGTCTTTCTTTTATTGTATGATAAGTGAATAGAACCCTGTTTCAAAATAACAAGCATGTCGATGCCATCTAAACAGCTTCATTCTGTTCCAACATTGCAACAAAAATGCTTTTAATTCGTCTCCTTGTTGCTGTTATTCCCCTCCCTGACAGATAAATGACTGCAAGAATGAGCATGTGAGCGTACTTGCTTCAGCGTTTGTGATCATCGTGTATCCCTGGAGGTGGTGGGAAAAATCCTCCTCCGACTTGTTCTCTTAAGTGATGACAGGACGTCTCCCCCACATCCAAAACCTCCACAGCCATGGGAAGCTACAACTGGCACAGCTGCTTGAAAACTTCTTCGTCATTTTTGGCTGATTTGTTCTTATCGGGATTTCACGTTTCGGTATGCTTCATAATTCAGCCTAATGTTGCCATGTTTGGAGTCGTGTTAACAAAAAGCAGCCAGGAATCATTTGTCACTTTATAAAATATAAAACCTTTATGCTCCGACCTTTTTGGAAAAGCTCACAAACAAGTATGAAAACAATGTCCCATTTAAAATCTGGTTTTTATGTTTTCTTGTCCCAACATGTAAATAATATTTAGTTTCAAAGTAAAATCAATATTTTTGTTTCCATCACAAGTTCTAAGAAAGTTCCTCCTAAACTATTTAGTTCAAACAAAGGTGACATATGTTAAATCAGGTATCTTCAAATTTTTAACACTATATTATCAATACATTTCCACCAATGGTGTTTATAGTGCAAGAATGTGGTGAATCTGTCAGTGTGTACAGTAGAGTCTGACTGTATTTAAAAAATTCACATAGAAACTTTTTGAAAAGTTAATATGACAGAAACAACAAAATAATAAAAACTAACTGACCAAAAAACTTGTTACTCAAAACGTTTTTTGATCAGTTAGTTTTTTTTGTGACATGTAACTTTAGAAAGTTGTCAAGAACTGGGGGTGTAAGACTCAAAATACAGGAGATTTAGTTTGGTGGTGGAAACTTAAACTAAAGAAACCTAAACATGTCAAAAAGAACAGAAATTCAAAAGAAGAAGACAAAGTAGATGACCTGACAACAAAGAACAACAACAAAAAAAAGCAGAGTCTATATCTGAATTCCTTCACTATAGTGTATTTGTCATTTTGTAGAGCTGTCGCAACATACAATTTCAAAATCGAGTGCCCTTGAAAGTTTTCAGAAGTCTTTTGCAAAAATCCGGTGTGCATCAATGCTCACTACACTGATGAATATAGACCACAATGCATTGCATTTGAACAATTTTTGCAAAAAAAAAAGTGCTGTAAAATATTAACTATAAAGTTTCCATCATCAGAACACAGTGGATTCATAAATATATATAAATTGATGGTAGTGATTAGATTTTCACTTCATGAATAGCCAGAGACTTAATCACACCGAGGATCATTAATGCAAATGAAAACATCTGTGAATGATTGGAAACACAAACCTGGTGTGACTAACATGACCAAAACCAAGAGCAAAAAAACACAGAATTCTTTATTATGTAAATGTGTAAAAACTCAGTCATACACTTAAACTAATTACATTATATGCAATAAAACTCAGGAAATATAGTAGACCCTTAATGTAAGGGCTTGAGGCTAAAGTTTTTTGGGGTTTTTTTAAGCAAATCTCAACATTGTTGGTAAGTTGTCTCTGTTAATCAGGTTTATGCATCAACATCTGCTCCTTTTTTTTTGTTTGTTTCTTGCTCGTCACTCATGTTTAGTTCTTCATGTTCAAGCTGCATTCCGATCATATTTTGATCTATTTTTAAAGTGTTTCCAATGTTCTTTTGATCATAATTATAAAGTTTTTAGCAAACACCAAAAAATCTGTACAGTTTTGATCTTAATTTTCTTCATGTGTCCTCCATCATCAGAACAACGGCACAAGAACATGTTAGAAACACAATTTTCATAAAAATTACCTCAAAGATCCTTTTTTTTATTTCATGTTCTTTTTTATCATTACTAAAATGACCATTTGTCTGTTTGAAGCCTCACTTTTAGTCCCTCGAATCAGCAAAAAATCCAACAAACGAGTAATGCCCAAATAAAACCAATTAAAACTGCATAAAACTTCTGAATAAATGTCAATGAAAGCAACAAATTAGAAAAAATTATTATTATTCACCAAGCATGGATTGGACAGTCCAACCCTCACATTCCACATTTGGAAGCTTCCATCCATCACTAACATTGATGCAAGCCAAATCCCCAAAAAAAATTTTCTAATGTAGTCATCTAAACAAAAACCAGCTCGGATTTGACAAAAAATTTGAATATCCACCTAGATCCCATCAGGAAAACAGCAACAACACTTTGTTTCTTGATGTTCATTGGTTCCTCCCAATCATCGAAACATTTAAACACACTCACTCAAAGCATATGTTAGTCCCACAAATTCCTCTTTTTCTCCAGCACTTTTGAATTCTCTCCTCTTCATCTGCCTCAGCTGGGAAGACAGCAGCAGCCAAAGAATTACTCCGACAGCCTCCTCATCCAGCAGCACCCCGAAGAGCGTGAGATCTCACCCAATGTGTCTCTGCATGAGAAATCCCTGCAGGTTTGATGAAGAGTCTGCAATCACACCTCATCCGTTTTCTGCAGGGCCAAGTGGGTTTTATGGCGTAAACGTTTATCACTTTATAAGTCACGCTGAGTGGTCCAGTCATCATTTGGCGTTAAATATGAAGAGAGGTCTGATAAGAGAAACAATGAAAGAAGCATAAATACATGGAGGGAGAGAAAGACGGTGAGTGACTCGGAAAGAAACTCTCTGTCAGACATTCCAAAACGCCCACTAATGTGAATTTTTTTTTTTTGGGAAGTGTGTGTTTATGTGCATGAAAACACCCAGGTGCTTTTTTCCAAGGGCTTTTTAACCAGCAGTTTGAGTTTCCAAAACATGGCGTACACCAGCATACAATGGAGGGCTGGCATGTGCTGCCTATCCTCCAGAGAAAATGTCGGTGGTACCGTCCCATCATGAGGACCCGTCTCAAATAGCAAAACATGAAAGAACCAATTCAAACATAAAGAGAAAATGTGGTTTAAGGTCAGCCAAGTAGCAGTAATATGAGTTATGGGGACAGATGATACAACAGTGTACATCTGTGCATGTTTATACACAATTATCATCTCACTCCAGTCTGACAAAATCTCCCCAAGAGAATCATTACGCCTGAGAGGAATCCCCACAGGACTCCTTATGGTGGCGGCAGCTTCTGATGCAGATTCAGATAAAATGCATTGAATCTACAGCTCAGAGCTATCTACTATATGTCCAGTGAAGATATAAAATGTCATTTATGTGGAGTTATTACTGAATTTTATGACAAGATAAAATCATCAAAGTGAAGAATGAAATGTTAAATCTTTTGCTATTCGGCCTAAATACACCTTTGTAATGACTTATTTATTTAGATGTACACCACAAACATCATTTATGTTAACATATTTAAGTCTTAGCTGATCTAAATTCGGGCTAAAAATAAAAAATGCACAACATTTTGGGTCTTTTTCCTCTTTTTTTTTTTTTTTTATCTAGACACCTCGTAAAAAGAACATTTTGATTTTGTCTGGTTATCACACAATGCAGTTATTTTACTTATCACAAACTTAAGTGATTTCCACAGGTGGACCACATTTATAGAGGGTCTCCAATGAGTTTCCCTAAACCTGATCATCTTGTAAAAAGAAAAAAATCTAATAAATATGCTTATCCCTCAAACACTTTTGCTATAAAAAGTTACAACATCACTTTTGCTGGGTAATTTTTACTCGATATAATTTAGTTAATAAAAATTATTTGTGATGAAAAATAGATAAAAATAGGAAAACACATGATAAATTAGATTAGTTTTATTTTATTTTTAACTGTGGTTTATGTAAGAAAATTTAAAATAAAAATATGGGAGGATCCCAAAAACCAGCTTGAAATTTACTGAAAAATTAGGAATTTGAGAACAAAAAAAAACTACGCAGAAAGATTTGGCCTTTGGTCCACCCGTCCCTGGGACATGTTAGACTTTACCCATGACACTCAGAAAAATGCAACAGATTAAAAATCATATAAATACTTACAAAATCACATGGCGATGTGTGAACTCATTGTTTAACTTGTTCAATTAAAAGTTTTGTTAACTAATAAAAATTGTAATATATCGATAGAATGTAAATGTTTTTTTTTTTTATCATTTTTGGGAAACAAAACAATATCCCTTATGGTAAGTTGCAATATGGCTCAAAGTAATTTGCTTTTTTTTTTTTTTTCAATTCTTGCAAAAAAAAAAAAAAATACATATACATACATACCATATATATATATATATAAATATATATATAAAAGTGATTATAAAGTGAGACATGCTTTTTTAACTTACCCCCCATCTAAAAAAAAATCTAATTTTCTTTCTTCTATATTTTTTTAATAATATTATCAAAATAATGGTTTAACTATTGAAAAAGCTGTTTTTAATATGACTTATTTACGAAGAAAGCAGCTTTTTAAGTTGGTAATGTGCTGTGTCGTCCTTCCCTTCGCTCCTTACCAAAGTGCAGACTCACACACACACTCAGGCAGAAAAACACCTTTCCACTACAGACCACACATACTGTATACTGTACTTGCATGCAGACACAGCAGGAGAGTAAGCGACAGAGACAGTTCATTAACTCTCGCTGTTTGAACAGGTGTGTACCTGACAGGGATGGCTGTGAGTGGGTGTGTGTATGAAGAGACGGGGGAGCTGTCACTCCTCGCCATAATCTGTAGGAGCTTTAACACTGCTTTACTAAAACTCACAAGACCGCATCACGGATTCTGGTTAAAGATTTTACCTTGGTTTCCCATCCCTCCACCTCCTGCTCTATAGAAGAATGCATTAAGAACCATTGTGATTTCAAGTTAGGATTGAGCATTTTTTTTAAATATTACAAAAGTATTGTGGTCAATCAAGAAACTAATTTTATCACCTTTATTTTTTTATATATATTAATTATAGATAAAATAGGAGGGTTTCAGGTTCACATCCAGGTCACTATTGGTATTATTACTCTTTTATAATTTTGTTTAGTTTTTTTTTTTTTTTTTTTTTTTATGAAGCACCAATTCTTTAAAACAATTTTTTATATCATGCTTTTGCCTGCAGTTAAGTGTTAACTTTTTCTTTATTTAGCAGTATTTTTTTTTTAATACAGGATTTAATATTTTTTCAATAAAATGATTAAAACAGCTTCATTTTACTTACTTCTTCTGCAATTCTCGGTTTAATGTTTTCAATCTCATTAACGTGTTAACATACAGTTCACCTCCGTGTTCGTCACCTTCTCGCTGTTCCATCAGTTGACTTCGTCATGCATAATTTGCAGAATTCCAAAGCCTTGTGATGGAAAATATACGTTTACGTATACATTTCATCTTTACAATTAAATGTGTCTAACCTTTGTGCACAGCCGTGAGGCCACAAGCTTTATTTTCTTATTGTCAGGACGCCTTGATCACAGTGTATAAACATTTTGACTTCATTAGAACATCTTGTCCATATTAGATATGGCGCTTACCTTCCTATCCTAAGTTTCTGATTAAAGTTGTTTGTATGGCTCTATAAAATACGAATGTCCTTCATCACAGGCAGGGCTCTGCAGACCTCTCCTCCATGCTTGCAAGACGTGTACTTTTCTCTGCTCTGTTTTAATAAACATTCTTAAAACCGCTTGACAACATTTCTTTATTCCACCGGATCCAACTATTTTTCCACCACAATCTTGGCGTCACGAACAGGATCCCTCGTGTGTTCGTCGGAGGATCGGACCAGAGGGATTAGCTGTCCTGAATCACAAAGATTCAGCCTCATCTCACCAAATCCAAAAGAGTGACGAGGACTGTGGTCCGTGATCTCGATCGACCGCGACGGAATCATCGAACTTCGGTGGACAAATAGATCCGGTGAGGAAGATTCTATTCTAAAATATTTCCTTGGTAATAATTTTTTTGCATAGGTTGATTTGGAACATTAATAACCACTGGCTTTTGCCCCTGAAAATAAGTCAAGCGTTTTAAAGAACAAAAAAAAAAAAAAAAAAAAGATGCCATTTGCTGAAACCCATCATAAGAGAGTCCTGTGCGCGTAATCTGATCAATTATCGCAAAACCAGGTAGCAGTAAATTTCATAAGTGAGTCCCGTGAATATAACTTGATCCGTTATATGAGACCGGGTAGCATGAACCTGTGACCCACGTCGTGGGAAATCAGGGAATTAGATACGAAGTAAAGTGTTATAAGAGAGTCCCGTGAAGTATAGCTTGATCCGTTATATGAGACCGGGTAGCAGAACTCTGTGACCCACGTCGTGGGAAATCAGAGAATTAGATAAACGGTGCACCAGAAGCTTCTGGAAGACCGACGAATTACTGTGACCCAACAATCGAGACCAGGCAGGCCCCGCGATATACATATATCGTAGGATAGGCATATGTGCATATATATATAGGCGCATGTCACTTACATGCGCATACATATATATAATTAAAGTCCTGTGAGATTAGTTCGGGAAGACCAGAATATGGGTAATGCAAATGAGAAACAGAGCGGAGGTTCAGACTCAAGTCTGGTCACGTCCATGAAAGTGCAGCATGGTGTTAAATGTTGTGAGTTTATGGATTACTGGTGTCAGAAACATGGGTTCCCCGAAGGAAGTTCTTTGAGTTAAAGCTAACTAGAGAAACTCAGAAAAAGCCTAAATGAAGATAAGACAAAAAATGATGTATGTGCAAAAAAAAAAAAAAAAGAGCAAAGGAGGTTAAGCTCATGGATGAAATGAATGAGTGTTTGAAAGTTTGGGAAACGGAGTGTGAGAGATGGAAAAGGCCTGCAAGACTGTGACTACCCTGAAAATAAAAAACAAAAAAAAAATGATAACAAAGAAAAGTCTGATGAACCGTCTACAAATATAGAAACTCTCTCAGCACCCTTTTGTTCTCTTCTACACAGAAGCTCTGGAGTGCTGCAGTCGGATCGAGTCTGGACTCTGCCCCTCCTCCACGCCGGCCACTGCTAGCTCAACCGGGTTAGCCAGAAACACCCAGTGATGATGCAGACCAGAACGCAACAGCAGCATCCATGCGACCTGAGATGAAGCAGCAGCGACAGCAGAAGCAGAGCAGATGCCCCCCCCTCCTCCTGTGAAAGTGGAGGAAGTTAGGCTCCAGCCTTCAGCTCCTGCTGAAGTGGTGTTATCAGCTCCTGCTCACAACACCAGCTTTGGAAAGGCAAAACAAGGAGAGCAGCAGCAGGAGGAAAGCCTGACAGTGCTAACAGCTCCCATGGTTCAAGTTGCCGGCCCAACTCGAGCGACTGCGCCTGGACTGCTGATGACGTCGGAGCTGCATCCAAACACCTGCCCAAAAACCAGAAAAAGGTGGGAAGATCTTGACGTGAACCCTGGAGGACTTTGTCAGAGACTATGTGCCCAGTTCTGGAGAATTGGCTAGAGTCATGCTGCATCCTGAGACAATCTCAGTTTTCCACTCTGAGGAGTCACTTCAACATCCGATGTCAGCCTGCGACTCACGACTGGCATGATCCTACCAACCAGAATGCAGCAAATATGGCCTACAGACGATGGAAAGATGGACTGACAGCGGCTGTTCGTGCCCACTTTCCTGTCCAGTGCGACTACAAAAGGTCAGTGCCTGCATGCAACATGAGGAAGAAGATGTGGAGGAGCTCCTTGACCGGCTGCAAACCGCTTACGACAACCACACCAGGATGACCAAGCCTGGCTCCCCTCAGGGGGACATGACACCTCTGAGACCCTCCTCAAACAGGACTTTCTCAACAACCTCCAGAGGCCCCTCAGTGACATCACGAAAAACCCTCATGTTGGTGGTGAGGACAGCACTGTCCACCTGGCCCAGGTGATCACCCACGCCAAGCACATGCAGCACCGCCAGCGGAGAAAGGAGGCCAAAGGAAAAAAAAAAAAAGAAAAAAAAGACAAAGAGCGACGCCCAGCATCATGCCCAGCTGCACCTCCTCCAACATGCGTCACTCCCACAAGCCCCTGCAAATGCTCCTCCTCCTGCTAAGCCGCTATACCAGCCTTACCCCCACCTCACACCCCTGCTGACTTTGCTGCAATGAACGCGTGCTTCCATTGTGGAGCCCATGGACATTGGTCAAAGAACTGTCCACTGAAAGCCCAGAACCACCGTGGGCGTGGACATCAGAACCAACAGGACCTCCTCTTGGGTGTCAACGCGGAAACTCCCAGCTCCCACCATCAACAAGTAGACTGAGGAGAGGGAGGGGTTAGAGGTCTGGATTCGGTGCCGGCTGTGGCCTCCCTGCTCAGATAAGAACACACACACACTTGCACATTTACACCTCCCCACAGATGATGACACTCTGTGTCTCCCTATGACAACAGTAACTATCTCAGACAGGCCTTTTGAGTTTATTGAGTTCATTGAGAACATTTTTCAGTACCCCTCACATGTACCAATCCTGAACAGCTCTGTTCTCACACACTTTTCTTATTCCCTCTTGCTGACTCTTTAGTCTGATGAGTCATGAATTATTATTGAAGTTAGGCCTTCCACTCCTCTCCTGATGGAATGACTGTTGAACCAAAGTGTGAATGTGTTTGCGCTATGGTTAATCAACCTCGCCTCCCAGATATCCAGTGCTCTTAGCAATGGCAGATCTACTATGGACGACAGAATGAGCTTGTAGCCTTAGCTAAAGACAAAGTTACTTTCCCAGATCAGCTGATGCTACCAGAAAATGTTCATTGTACTGCCTAAGTTTTTTCAGGGGACCCAGACCCAGTGCATAAAAGTGTGTTTTTGAAAAGTGTGAATGATTGTTTGTCTGTGTGCAGTCTTTTCTGGACTGCGACGCGCTGTGCGATGTTTGTTTCTGTTTTATTATTTTTTAGATTCCAGGAAGTGACCCTCACATTTCCTTGTCCAAAAGCCCCACTGATAAATGGAAAGATTTGGGTTCCTGGACTAGAGCGTGCAACCATGCTCTAGATTGGCAGCTTGATTTTTTTTCTCACTTCAGACCCGACGGGCTCAGTACCCCTTGAAGCCTGAAGCGATTGCAGGCATCACCCCAGTTTTTAACTCATTTTTGGAAGCAGGTATAGTCATCCCTTGTGATGATTCCCCTGTTGATACCCCGATTTTGCCTGTTAATAAGTATCGCCCTCCTCCAGTCTCTGAGGAATGGCGCTTTGTCCAAGATCTGACCTCTGTCAATGCAGCTGTACATGCACGTGCTCCATCTGTCCCAAATCCCTGCACCCTTTTGTCTAATGTATCACCTAACTCTTGGTGGTTCTCTGTCCTTTATCTTTCTGATGCCTTTTTTTCTGTTCCTGTTCACCCAGACTCTCAGTTCTGGTTTGCATTTCAGTTTAATGGATGAGGGTACACCTTCACCCACATGCCACAGGGCTACTGTTAATCATCTACAGTTCACAACAGAGCTCTCGCCGACTCTCTCTCCACTTTCTGCCCCACACCAGGTTCTGCCCTTCTGCACAGCTTGAAGCCACAAAGTCAGCAGACAAAAATTGCAGTTTGCCAGAGAAGAATTCACGTTCCTTGGCCATCTTGTCAGTGCAGAA
Organism: Oryzias javanicus; assembly: GCA_003999625.1. Classification (NCBI taxonomy): domain Eukaryota; kingdom Metazoa; phylum Chordata; class Actinopteri; order Beloniformes; family Adrianichthyidae; genus Oryzias; species Oryzias javanicus. The sequence goes on along the minus strand of CM012451.1, from coordinate 24,428,875 downwards.
GGTAAAAGCCTTTCCTCCAAACATCTCACTGCAACCCAACAGGCGCCGAGACCGGAGACTGTTAAGCAACTCCTGTCTTTCGTTGGGTTGTGCTCCTACTGCAGAATTTTTGCTCCAAACTTTTCAGAATTGACCAAGCCCCGAGGTGAGTTAACCAAAATCTAAACCAATGAGTTCTAAAGTGCAGTGGACAAAAGAAACTGAGAGTTCTTTCACAGCACTGAAACTTGCTCTCCTATCTCCTCCCACTTTAGGCCTGGTGGATCCATGCAGGCCATTCACATAGACTGTGAAGGAGAGAGGGGGCTGCATGACCTCTGACCTCCTCCAGGATCATGGTGGAACTCTCAGACCAGACACTTATTTCTCCTGTAAGCTTGATCCTGTTGCTGCTGGACTTCTTCGTTGCCTGCGTGCCATTGCTGGGGCGGAGAAGACCCTAGCAGCTTCCAGAGATCTTGTGGCTACTCACTTCTGACACTTCTGGTCCCCATGAGGTCCACCTCATCCTGGCGGAGCGCAAGTCATCGCACTTTTACCCTTCCCAGTTTCCTCAGGTATAAACTTGTTTGCTCGAGCTGCCGAATTTCACTGTTAAAAGGTTTTCGGTCCTAAATCCAGCCCAGCCACTGTGCTGCTCACACCTGACGAGGGTCTCCCTCATGACTGTGCTGCTGAACTCTGACTGACGGCCCGCTCTGACCTGACAGGACTGACCAACCGCTCCAGAACCAGACTTTGTGTTTTTGTTTTGTGGTCCTGTCTCTGAATGTTACTGTGCGAGTTATTCCGTCTGCATGGCTCATGGGACTGCAGAGTCCGCGCCTCTGTCCTCCTATGAGCCGGCACTTTACATTTTTTTTTTATTCGAGCGTGCCGAAAGTCACATATTGAATTTGGATTATTAGCGACCGGCATTTTCGATTAGAAATAAACTCATAATTAGAAACTATCTCTGGCAGTTGAACATTCACTTGTGCTCCAAAACAGAACTTAAAAGAGGAAAACGTTGCAGAAGCTCAGAGAAAATGTTTTGTTAAGCTTATCTCTGTTAGGAAAACACAGGCTGAAGGCCCACAAGAGTCTGCAAGCAGAGCAGCTGCAGGCAAAGATGGAGGTCACAAACAGAGAGCTGTGATCAAACTTGTTTTCATTTTTAATGTGAATTATTACAACTGTTTTTTCCCCAAGGTTCTCATGTTGTTCTTTTCACAGTTTAGGGGGCTTCTGATATGTCATCATCATCTCCATGTCTCTGTGGCCTGTTTTGATACAGTGAAACCAGAGATGTGGAAGTAACCTGCCTTTCCTCCCTGGATGGAGAGCATGATCAACTGAGAAACTGAGAAACACCATAGGAATTTTTTTTTTTATTTGTTGTATATGTATTTGTTGATTACTGTTGACTCTTTTGCAGAATTTCCGGAAGCCTGACCAGCAACGGCTAACCCTAACCCTAATCCTAATCCAAACGTTCTCTTTCCGACCCAAATGTCTAATCAATCCTTTTTTTCCTCACTACAGTTTTCCGGGTCAACTCGGACAACAGGTCTTATTGTACGGTTGTTTATTGAATTGATCTAACTTTTAGAGCATCAATTGGCAAAAATCTGTGCACAGAACAAATTTAAATGGGTTTAGGCACTTTTTACTTTTCTCATTACTGTCAAATGTGTTGTGTATGCTAACACTCAGTTCACTCCCAACGAGCTTCAACTAGGTTAATAGTTCCCAGGACCTGCACAACCTCTGAGGATGGATGTAGAACCCATCGGGTGAGTATGAGGCAAATCTTAATGAGATGGAGGCTTTGTGTTAGCTTTTGCGTCACAGGTGAGAGGCCGGGCTCCAGACTCTGACAGGCGGTGAAACCACGAGCACTGGATGAGCCTCTTCCAGGTCCTCCTCACCGGGCAGACCGCAGTCGAGATTCGTGGGCGAGATCGCTGGGCGAGCTCCTTGGGTTTGTGCATCGTGCTGCCAGAGGGTCCCACCCCCAGACCAACACCGAGCCCCAGACCTGCAGCTCCTGAACAGCGGACTGGCCTGTCCGGCTGCATCGCCCCGGGGAGAAACAGTGTGGAGTGAAATAGCGTCCCACTGCGACAGTAGCGTGCCAAGCTCCAACCCTTCAGCCTCACCGTGAAGAATCCCCGCCCCTGGCATCCATTCAGAGAGTTTGGCTGGCCCCTGAGAGGCCCCACCGGCCTCCTCTTCTTCCTGTCCATCATCGTCGTGTTCCCCATTCTCTGGATGCTCGAATCCCCTTCGTCTCCGTCCCCTGCTGCCCCCTCTTCGACCAACTCAACTCCCCTTTCCCCTTCTCCGAATGACACCTCCACTGCCCCTCCGTCCAGGCCTCCAATCGAGCCCCCGCATCAGCCGCTGATTCTTCTCCCCCGTCTTGCGTCCACAAAGGCATTGGTGCAGAGGTTTGCAATCTCGTTCAACACCTCCACCTTCCCCCTGCCTGTGCAACCCCCCAGAATTGCGTCCTGGAATAACACTTCCTGTTTCCAAATGACTCTGTTCGTTTATAGGCCCGGCGCCATAAAAGATCCCTTCACTTCCTTCTCCATCTGTAGCAATATTAACACTGTGTCTGATGTAACTGCTTTGTTTGGTGTTTTGATTGTTGGTCCACATTTTACTTCACAGCATGCTTTTATTGTTCGTAACAGGGAGCCGACAGTTGATGATTGCTTCGAGGTGATGTCAGGTATTTCAGGTTCTACAAATAACTGGCTTATCTTGGCAGAACAGGTTGGCAGTTCGGTTGGAAGTTCGGTGCACTCTGGTTGTGTTGTTTGCTTGGATCCCTGGCCGCTTTTGAGGATTGCTCCTCTGCCACCCGCCCTGAGTTTCTATTGCATGTCCCGTTTGTTGTCTCCCGTTAGCTTCTGGGACGAGGTCCCCTCCCCTCTTTGACGTTGATGTTGCTATAGGTGTGTTTTCTTGTTTTGCTAATAGTTCTGCAGGTCACATCCTGGTTGGTTCCCTCAACTCCTCCTGCCTGCCACAGTTGTGTTTGTGTCTCCCATGGATCGCCCCGATGCTTGTCCTGCCCGCCTTAGGTGCTCTGTTGATGATTCTTCCTCAGGTCCTACTTATATTGATGCGATTGCCGTTTCCAAAGGTGTTCCAGAGGTGTTCCAGATGAGTGCAAGCTTGTCGATCAGGTCGCTGCAGGGTTTGAGTCTGCCCTTTGGTGGTGCACTATTATTTAAACTGTTGTTAATTACGTTTATTCTCCGACGGGTCAGCTGATCAGAGCTGTTGATGGCCTGCGCACACTTAGTTCTAAGTTGGAGGAACATTTAGGTGTTAATACATCAGTATGGGATTTTTAGGAGTCCATTTTTGGGAAATATCAGGCCCTTGTTGCTTTAGTTCTTATGTCCTTAGCTGTGTTTTCCTCTCTTGTCGTCCTCTGTGGGTGTTGCTACATTCCCTACATTCGTGCTCTTCTGATTTATATTTTTAACATATTTTTAACAAGGCTTTCAGCAGGAGCGTTCCCCAGCTCGTTTACAGTCCCCTAACTGCAGTGGTGCGTCCCGCCTCGTGTCTGATTTTGAGCTGGATTCTGATCCGGACCATTTCTCCTCATCTGGTGATTATGATAATGGTGATACAGTTGTTAATTATTGTTATTATTATTTTTTTTCGGCTTCGTTAGTTTTATTGATTGATTGATTCATTAGGCCTCATTGATTTGACTAGTTTAGGGACGGACTTGTTGAATTTTATTGAGTTGGTTGGTCTTTGGTTGAATTTTTAGAGTTAATTGGTTTGATTGGATTTTGATTGATTTTTTTTTGGTTGATTTTTTTTAGTCATGGTTCTGCTGTGAAATGAAGTCCCAGTGTTTTGCATTGCTTTAACCGGTTTGTGTTTCATAGAGTTTGATTTTGTGTTTTTCTAATCGTAATTTTCGCCTTTGTGTTGTTCCTGTTAGGAACAAAGGGGTGGAGTGTGATGGAAAATATACGTTTACGTATACATTTCATCTTTACAATTAAATGTGTCTAACCTTTGTGCACAGCCGTGAGGCCACAAGCTTTATTTTCTTATTGTCAGGACGCCTTGATCACAGTGTATAAACATTTTGACTTCATTAGAACATCTTGTCCATATTAGATATGGCGCTTACCTTCCTATCCTAAGTTTCTGATTAAAGTTGTTTGTATGGCTCTATAAAATACGAATGTCCTTCATCACAGGCAGGGCTCTGCAGACCTCTCCTCCATGCTTGCAAGACGTGTACTTTTCTCTGCTCTGTTTTAATAAACATTCTTAAAACCGCTTGACAACATTTCTTTATTCCACCGGATCCAACTATTTTTCCACCACAGCCTCCCTCTTCCAGCTGTTCCTGCGCGGGCGACGGCTCCACCAGTTCACGTTACGGCTCCGATCTCCAGGGTCAAAGTTGAAATCTGCACCTGTGCACCAAGACTAAACAACTGTACCTGACCTGAATGAAAAAATAAATACCTGAAAACGCACATAAACGGACACGCTGCTTGCAGCACAGATGTGAATGAGAGGACTGCCTTCATTTCAGCTTAAGATTTCTGTCCGAAAAGGGGGGAAAAGTATGCAAAATAATTCATAAAACACATCGAAGGTGCACAGAAAAGGAGATTTGTTTCATTTAAGCAGCGAGTAGAGTCCTCCTGCAGAGACTTTATTCAAAGAGTGCAATTCAGTGTCAGAATGAAACACGGACATTTCAAATAAACCAGCATGTTTATGATATGTAAGTACATCTGCAGAGAAAGCTGCACTGATCTGCTCTGTCAGACTGCATAATGATGGTGAGAAAATAAACTGTATTGCCCTAAATTATATATATTTATATTGCCCAATTTAATTGGTAACTGTGTATTTTATCATCAGATAAAGGGGAAAAATAAATATACACCAGTGAATTTCACATCCAATCTCACTCATACCTTAATTTTCAGGACACTAATATTAGATCAGTGGGGAAATTGCAGATCAAGACTGAAAAATAAGTAATATTCATTAATTGAGCTTTAGTTGAAAACTTCACAGCTGGAAAAATATATGCCAATGATCTTTTTTTATGTGTGAAATGGTGATGACAAGTAGCAGATGCTGCAAAAGTTACAACACAACACTGCCCCCTGCAGGCCGTTTTTGTGGATACATTTGCAAACATATTTTTCTCCTACAAGAGATGAACTGAAGTTAGAACTACTCTTGAAACTGCGTCTCAGACAGAACTACTCAAACTGCCGTGGAGAGGTCTTATCTGCTGACTTGCAGAGGTTCTATGTGCGCATTAATACCTCCTCACAGCCCAGAAGAACATTATTAGAGGAGTTTTAACCCGGTGAGAGAACTTTATCTCAGCCTCCATGCGTTTTCCTCTTCTTGTGTTGACGCTTGGTGAGTCCGTACTTGAAGAACTCGTAGACCGACCAGCTGATGGCTGTGGACGGCATCTGGTAGATGATTCGGGCTTGAACTCCCTTGAAGAAGCCCTGCAGGCCGCCCAGCCTGTAAACTGTCCGGAAGGCGTGGGCCAGGCCAGAGATGTGTCTGTGGGCTCCGTGGCTGGAGGAGCTGAGAGCCTGCGACTCCTGCGTGTTGAGCAGGGTCTTGCAGACGTCCAGCGGCGTGGTGGCGGCCGCCGCGATGGCCCCGGCTAAAGCTCCGGAGAGCATGTGGGACGAAGGGTTGTACTGTCTGTGGGGGTTCAGCAGCTCCTGGAGGTGCTCGTAGGTCATGAAGTGGAGGGCCTGGAAGGGCACGTTCATGGTGAGCTGCGTGGTGTAGCTGCGGTAGAATGCGGCGGGGCCCTCTTTCTGCCAAACGGCGCGTACACAGTCCAACACGCCGCGGTATGGGGAGTTATACATCTGCATCCGCTGCTTCACAACTGGAAAGGCAGGTTTTTTCCCAGGATCCACCAGTGAGGAAAACATAAAAAAAAGAAACAAGTTATTAGGATTTTACATGAGCACTATTAGAAGCAGTGGCTGCTAAGACAGCTGCACAAGACCACTAAGACCAACGTCCTTCAACTGATGTGTTTGGACAGGCGGATAGAGACAGCTGTGAAAAGCAAAGGCAGTGTGGACAGTTCAACCAAGCTTGGCACCTGTAACGTTCTCCTTTTTTTTTAGTGGAGGACAACACATCTTTATTCTGCATCCAATTAAGCTTAAAAGTTCAAACGACCCCCCTCACCTTCTGCTGGGTTCATGGCAGCATCATGAAGCAGCGTGGCCACGCACCCAGCTGCTCCTGAAACAAACACAGCTACACTTACTACCTTGGAGAGCAGATTCAGAACACAGAAATGAGACCATTGCCGACCAAAATAAAGCCAAAACTTAATAATAGAGAGCCATCTAGTGGACATAAATCTTATGACACTTTTGGACTCGAACCCCAAATCATCATGGGATGAAAAGAGGACTTACCCGGCCTCCTTCTAAACTGGAAAACAAAGAAGGAAAAAGCAGCAATGATGAAGCAAAAGTTGAACAATAGGAGAGAAGATTAAAAACTTATTTAGATTCTATTTTGCAAATGTTTCCTGAAGGCTATGCAGTTTCAGTTTCTTTGTTTAGCAGGTTAAGATGATTCAGCAGTTTAGCTGAACTGGAGTTTTAAATTTTTTTTTAACTATCCTTGGACCTTTTAGTCGTGATCTCACAATTATGACGATCTGAACATTGATGGCGGATTCTGTATATGTGCGCGTTATGTGGTACCATTAGCCACATGGCTGTTAGCCCCTGGATGAATGACATCACTCAAAGTCTTTTTGAGCTTTTCGTAGCTGGCAAAATACAGGGCATGTGCAGGTCCGGCCCCGATCGCCGTGGCGTTCAGGCCTCTCAACGGGCGCCACACTCCTTCTGTGGCTACTATTCGGCGGAGGGCATCCATCACGTTCCGGTACCGAGCTGCGGGGTCAGGCTGCAGACTCTGCATTCGAGTCTGGAAAACACAAAAACACAACGTTAACTAAATCGGTTTTAACTATAAAAAGAAAAGCTTTTAGAGATTTTAATCCAAAAAGAGATTGTAAACAAGTAGCAGCTTAAAAACATGGGTGAGGAAATGAGGTGTGTGACTCTGGGTGCGGTTCATGTCGGTGTACATGAATGACTGAATAGAAGGAAATGTGCAGTTACAAGCTTCAGGGTCACAAGGGGACATAAGCTGACTTCCTTTAATCCTCTTTTTTACTCATGACCCTGAGCGCCCCTCCCTGTTGGCCTTAAGACACATTAATATTATTGGATCTGCCCGAGGTTCCGATAGCACTCCAATCCGTGAATGTCAGAACTTCACCGTGCACCGCGAAGGCACAAACAGGCCTCATATCACTTTTTATTACAGCAGAACTCAAGCGTCTGTTCTACTGCTCTTCCATTTACGGCGGTACATAATGTATGCATGCTTGGAGGGCCATCATAGCTGTAGGTCCGCTGTGCTTATCTAACCTGCGTCAGCATAACTCAAAAAGCAATGACCTTGTGCTCCGTCTTATAAGACACATTGCTTAGTAAACACAATTTTTTTTAAAGAATGGGAGAAAAACTTGCATTAAAAAAACTCAATGAGGGCAACATCCTTCATTGCATTCAATGCTTAAGGCTTTTTTCATACAACTTCACAGATAATCTGTTTTTTCTTTTTACCTTTAAAAATTCAAAACAATCATAAATTAAAAATACATATTTTAAAATAAAAAGGGAAACATATTCTTTCAATTAATTTAAAAAAAAATTTTATCCGCAAAAAGTTATGGTTTTCAAAGAAAAAATTTAAACTTTACACATAAAAATAATTTTAAAAGTTTTTGCTTTTTTCAATGAATGATAGAAATTTCAAACTTGTAAATAAAATGGATTGTTTAAAAAATGGATTTTGACCCTTACAAAATCTTAATCAAGACACGTTCTAAAAAAAAAAAAAAAAAACACTTTTTTGACTTACTATTAGAATTTTAGAAGAAGTTAAACCATTGATTATTTTTTAACTTGCCTTGTGTCCTTGACTTCCTGTGGCCATAAGAGTAATTCTTGAGTTCAAAACACTGTTTCTCTGAATTCAAAGGTAAAGGTACATTTAGATCAAACAAGGGGATCATTTTAATGCATGTAATTAGCTTTAAGCCTGACATAGGTACCTCATATGATTTTAAATACTTTGATGTTTATGTCTGTATTTTGCTGAAAAAGGGACTATCCTAAGTGCATACTCTGTTATTCAACATCTGAATTTTCTTTTAATCTTAATATATACTCTATATTTTGCAGAATTTACAAGAAAAAATGTTTCATGAAAGCTGGACAATCATAACTTATGAGATTTAGAATCAATACGTTTATTTTAGCTTTTACAGAAACACAAACAACTGGGAATTTACCCAAACTTGTTAGTTTTTTTTTTTGTGTTGATGTCTGGGAACAAAGTGTTCCCAAACGCTGTGTAATTTCAATAAAATTGACATTCAAATAAAAGTCAAATTTCACTTAGTATATTTAATAATAAATAAATATATATCAAAAGAAATTGATATGTCTGAATTGATGGGGCCTCGAGTAGTTTTGTTACTTGTACCTTTCAGATGAACTCTCCCTGACTTTACGGCCCCTTCACAATAAAGTTCTTGTGTTGTATCGCGTCTGTGCTTTTACATATTTCCAAAGTGCTATATTTTCTATTTCATCTAAAATATTTTCATTTTTCTGTTTTAAAGGGGACCTGGTTGGTTTTATATTTTTCCCCCCTTTGCATTATTTGGTTGGTGAGTTAAACTAAAATAACTCTTCAAGTATTTCGCCCCTCATGGGCCACCGTATGCTAAGCAACTGAAACTATAAAATTGCGTAACCCCTAATCCTCTAATTTCCTCTGAAGTTTTGATAGTACAGTTGTAGTCCCGAACTTATATTTAAACGCATGTGCTCAAATAACTCACTCTATAATTAAATGTTGTTATGAAACTCAATCTTGGACTAAAATAATACACGTTGAGCTACAGAGTCATGCTAATAGCTTAGCTAAGGCTGCGGAATGTTAGCGTGCTGACTGACCTTGTCCTCACAGCCGTCAATGCAGCGTGTTCGAGTTAGCTGAGAGCTAATAAGCTACATTAGAAATGCAATAATAATACATTAAAAAATGCACACAAAGTGAATTATTTAGAAATAAGTTAAGGTTGTGTCCTAGTTGATTGATTAGCGAGCTATGCTACCTTCACGCAGTCGATGGGAAACATGACACAGTGTTCCATGATTCCGGCCACAGCTCCAGCCAACATGTGGGTGCTAGTGGAAGCTCCCCGTGGCAGAGCCTCATAGTCCGGCTCAAAGTCCTCTGCTTGTGCATCTTGAACACTACAGACACAACCGACATTCTGCAGTTCTGTTTCCCCTCCGATCCGGGGTGTCAGGCTCCCCACGATACTTTCCGAAACTCCCCAGAACCTGCCCCCCAGCCATCGAACTTCAGCTCCGGCAGAGGCTCCTGCAACCCCGGGATCCCCGCCTGTGGTCTCCGTTGTCATCCGACGCTTCCTCACGAAAGCATCTGCTTCCATGAGGAACAAGATAGTCTGTGAAGGTCTTTCGTTCGCGGACACGCTGTCTTGTTGTTGTTTTCAGGCCTTGAGTTTTACATCCCCTGGGCTTGTTCAGAATCTTCCCCACTGGAACAGAGCACCCCCGCCCATCTTCTTACAGCCGGCGCCCGTAGAGGCCTTAACTGACAAACACCAACTATAAGACCCGCCCACCATCCAGAACTGACCGTTCATTGGTTAAAATCGACACATCCTCGCTACGCCAATGAACAAAACTCATGTCAATCATTTCAGCAGCACATGATTTTGAACTTAAAAATGAAATACCTTTTAAGTTTAATTTAAACTTTTTTTCTTAATTTTTTTTAATGACATAATATCAACAAACAATTTTGAATATTAATAAATAAATAAATAAACAAATACATACATACATACATACATACATACATACATACATACATACATACATACATACATACATACATACATACATACATACATACATACATACATACTACACTCATACCATACATACATAAAAAAGTTCAAGTAAACTGGAACTTGAGTATTATTTTTCATTATTTGAAAAAGTTAAACCTCTTTTATTGTTAAGAAATTGTAAGTATTCCTTTTACCACTGTAGTTTAGAATTAGAAAAGTTTCTTTTTTTTTTCAACTTATCTCCATCCATATGGAATCCACCTACGAAAGACTACAGAAAGAATTATATTAAGAGCCTAACCTCTGACTCAGTGTATGCAGACAGGTTCACTCACAACGGAAAAACAGAATGTATAAACACCCAAGCAATGCTTTCTTAATTATATTTTCTTTTAACATTTTTTTTAGCATACATTTTAAATAATTTTTAACATTTACCCAATCTAAGTAGAAAAACATTCAGTTTCAGGAGGAGGGAGGAGTTTCAGGGGAGAGGAGCAAGGTTATTTTATTATTTTTGCCATACTTCGAGCATTTCTTATACACAGGACAAATTAGAGCGAACATTCAATAAAACTCTATTTATATACAGCACCTCATAAACCTCCTAAGTTGATAAAGATTTGTAATACTCAATCTTTTAACTCTGATCTTTTTATACGTGATCACCAAGAGATAATTTGGAAAAGACTTAACCTTACAGCTGATATTGAAATGGCTTGGAACTTTTTTTAATCAGAACTGAGTCAAGTTATTGATAAACACACCCCTTGGACCTCTATTGAGGTTAAAGGATATCCTCTACCTTGGGTGAATGGTGACCTCATTAACCTTTTTAAATAGACAGATGGAGCTTGGTGTAAACATAAGCAGTCTAAACTGCCAGGTGATTGGGAGGAATACAAGCGTCTATGCAATATGTGTACAACTAAGACAAGAAATGCTAAAGCAAATTACGACAGTAACTGTTAATGACTTCAACAGACCAAAACAATTTGGGAAAAAAAAGAATGCCTTATTTAGTGCATCTCCGAGTACTTTTAATAACACGATAATCAATGATGAAGTTGTTGATGATCCACTTGTGATTTCAAATGCTTTTAGCAAACATTTCTCCCAGATACCCAAGGTTCAATCTTCTATGCATCTCTCTGAACATGATCTCATTCCTCAACCTTCTAATGGTTCTTTTGTGTTTGAATTGGTAAGCCCAGGTAATGTGTCACAGGCCATAAGTAGTCTGTCAGCAGTGGTTCCGGTCCAGATGGTATTGAGGCTAAGTTCCTCAAATTATGATCTTTTGTTTTATGTGTATTTAATATTTGTTTTGCTGTCTTGTTTGGTTTCTACTCCGTCATTTGTTATTAACTCTTGAAATGGAGGACACCCTTGAAAACGAAATGTTTCTTATCGAGGGGTTTATCCTCCTGTCTCAGTTTGAATGTGTAAATAAATGAAATTATATATATATATATATATAGCCCAATATCACAAAAAATTGCTTCTTTGGGCAACATACCGGTAATTGTACAGAAGCAGAAAGTCAATCATAAAATATAAACAATAGCTAATTGATAAGCTAAACTAAACCGATTAAATTAAACTAATAATCCATGCCCTTAGACGTTCCTTCTTGGTAAGGAAAAATTCCTAAAAAAACAGATTCCAGAAAAAAAGGAAGAAACCTATCCACATGAAGGAGAAATCCTCCCCCAGGACAGATAGGTGATTTACCAGGACTATGAAAGAAGAATTAGCTAATTGAACTCTTCAGCTATGTATTTCAATAGAGTTCAGTCAGGCAGGACTGAGGGACGGGTGTACACATCTTAACCATTATTAGCTTTAAACGAACTAAAAACTAGATATATAGCATTACCTGCGATAATGGTAGTGTGAATGCTGTAGGCCTAAGCTGAATTTGGCCGCTGAAGATACTAGTGCTGGTAGCTAAAAAGGCTGAAGTTGAAGTCTGAAGTCTGGCCGTGGACTGCACTTCTGCATCATCTGAGAACTTCATCACCACTCGTCTCTTAGCTCTATCTGAATTAACTCTATTCAAATACGTAGTTGTAGAATCTTATTTTTCTTTACCAGTTCTGGTATCGCCTGTTCGTCCTGGGATAGGATCTCTCCCTCATGTAGGAATCCCTAAGGTTTCTACGTTTTTCCTGACTCAGGCTTTTTAGGAGTTTTTTCTTACCGAGAGGGAGAGTCTAAGGGCAGGGATATCCAGTTTATTTAGACTGTTTAGTCTTTAGTTATTTTTTTCATGTTTCATGACTATTTTCTGCATCTGTAAAATTACCTGCATGAAGCCCAATGAGGCAAATTTCTTTGTGATTTTGGGCTATATAAATAAAATTGAATTGAATTCACTTGAATTAAATTGAATTCAATTGATAGCTGAAATTGCTGAAGCTAACAGCTGAAAACACTGAAGCCAATAGCATATAAAATATTAGTTTTAATTGCCAAAATAACCTAAAAAAATTTAAAAAAGCCTAAATTAGCCAAAATAGCTAGCATGTACCAGTAGCTGAAATATTAGCTAAACTCAGAAATAGCCTAAAAAAACTGGAAAAAAAATCCTAAATTAGCCAAAATATCTAGCATGTAGCTGAATTAAAAACTCCAAAGTACCTTAAAAAAACCTCAACAGAAGCCAAATTAATCCAAAAAGCTAGCATAATACCATTATAACTTTTAACAAACTCACTCAACTCCCTTGCAGTTTATTTACTGTGGGTACAGTTACAGATCTCTGGCAGTTTTTATAAAGAATACACATTCACAAGTTTTTAGCTCTAAATTTTAATTACATTTCAAATCGGTGTTTACTAGAACAACACCTCTTTTTGACATCACAGCAAATCTGATCTCAGGTTATTAAACTCCTATCAGAGACATCAGACTTTTGCGAGCCATCTGCCAAAAGAAGCTGGGTAAGTATGGAAACATTTCAACAAGGTAAATGTTATTTTATAGATTGGACCTGCTTGAGTCAGACTGGTGCTCAGTCCATGAGAGGTCTTATTGACAAAGGCGCCAGTTCACAACCAGCCAATTAAAATTTGAATGGAAAAATGCTGGAGTAACTGCAAAACAAAACTGTAATAACAAAAGTGAAACATAAATAGTATTTTTTTGACAAAAGTTTTGCAGCAAAATTGAATTTTGAATGATCATTAAATATAATAACTATCTTTTTGGGCCTCAACTGTCAGTTTTTATTTTAAAAAGTGTGTTACAGGAGCTAACATCTTTGCTGTTATTTTATCACAAAAAGGGTTAATTGCATCTTGGTCCGGAGCTGTTAGAGCTTAATTGAATTTTCTGTTTTATTGCCTGGAAGGGCCTTCAAGGGCTGCAGTGTTGAATTTCTGCCGACAAAGGGGAATGAAGTGTTAATTTCTGCTTACAAGAACAAAATCTCCAGTCTGTATCCTATGATCTTGTTATGGTTGATTGGCTGTTTTCCGCAGACACTCCTTTAAGGAAAACCAAGCAGACGGCTTATTAGGATCATTCCTCTTCCCTGAAAGTAATGCTTCTCTAATATGCCAAGGGAGAAAGGAATTTTAAGTCTCAAAGGAAACTCTAGATCATCATAAAACCCCATTTCATTCTCCCTACCAAGAGAGTGCACAATCTATACAAACCCCAGGAGTTGTTTTACACTGTCTAAGCAGAACATAGTTAAAAATCCACATTATAAAGGCAAGATGAGAAGATAATTTGCTAATGTTCTGCTGTGTTTAGTTGTTTTTGCTCCAATCATCACCCCCTATTCCTGTTATCCCAGCCAACGAGCTCCCACTCTGAAGCAGTCTGCTCTATGGATCGCTGTTTATCCGTCCACGCAATTGATGTATGGCCTCTTAACTCATTATTGCATGGAAGATGAACCACTAGGTCAACATGACATCTTCAACAGCAACACTAGGAAACCATTTCGCTTTAAGAGCTCATCTTAAAGCTCTTAAGATGGGTCCTTATACCTTGATAGAACTCAAACCTAGGCAAGCAAAAAAAATAATAAAACCAGAGAAAACATTGTGTAAAGGAGCATATGTATCCAATAAATATTTGTAGTCTGCTTTTCCAGTCATTCAACATTGAACAGAGATTATTTTAATTTAGTAAATTTTCCAGCATTGATCTGTATGAAATTAAAGATTTAGTCTCTTCTTAGACTTTATTGATAAAACCTTAAACATAGTGAAAAAGCTGATCAGCAGATCTATCTAAAAGGTCCGAGCTCTATATCTCCTGAGGAGACTCCGCTCATGCAACGTCCGTCGAACCATGATGAGGATATTTTTTGGAGTCTGTGGTCTGTAGTGCCAGCTAAACTTCTTAGAGACAATGATGGAGAGAAGGCTGTTTCAAAAACTGCAAAGTATGCACTACAGAAGATCTTTCCTTCTGCTTACTTTATAAAATCACCTGAAAAAAAATTTATATGCCATTTTACACTCAGCCAGTTTGCATAGTGATCTTTTTTTTATTTTAAAATTTTTAGTCTGGGGAACTCATTTAAGAGTTTTGCTAAAAATGCCATTTCTCCCTGACACAAATGAAGTATTCTGTTTCAGATCAGACAGGCCCAGATTTAGCCAGCCCCACAATAGGGCGAAGGTAGAATATCTGGAAGGGGGAGGGATCCATATCCTTCCAAATCCCCCAAAATATATGGAAACTAGACTATAATCATGATATCAAATCATTTATGCATTTTATGTTCTTTTTGGTTTATCTTAAATGCTCTTCCTGACACTTTCATCTAGATTTAACAGGCTTGGGACAAGCGTTACAAGATACTGGTTTTATGACCTGTCGAGGCTGCACTTTTTATTTAAATTTTCATGTCTGTCTGTCTTTGTCTATCTGTCTGCCCCATATATTACAGTTGACGTTACCTATAGAACATGCCTTACATCTGGCCCTTGTGAAATCAGGCCAAAGCCGTCACCGTGGCTTCCTGATAGTCTGCCAGTTGGTACGGGTCAGTCTGAAAGGAACTTCTGTCGCCAATCATGATTGATCTCGTTTGAAGTCCACATCCTTTCCACTGAAAGTGACTCGGGAGAATCTGTCAATCAAACATTTGAGGCGGGGCCAGCGGCCGCCATGCTTATACTGAGGCATCTGATTGATCAGATGCCTCAAGGCAAAAGGACGGAAAAATAACTGTCCACAGTCCATGGGATTTTGACTTTTTGGAACCAGCTTGTACTTCCTATTTTGAACACGAGAGGGGAGGGGTTGAAATGTCCAGAGAATATACAGTCAAGGGTTTGTCATTTTATCCTTATATTTATTTTTATTTTTTATTCCTTTTAGGTTAGTTTTTTTTTTATTATTTTGCATTTGTGGTTTTTTTTTCTCTCATCACATTTGGTTGGGGGGAGTCACAGCATTTATTGAGGCTCTGCCCCCTCTGCTCATGCCTGTATCCGCCCTTGGAATCAGAGCTTTGGTTTCTCAGTGTCAGAAGGTCAATTTCGCCCTCCAGTGGTCCAAAGGAGAATGACAGATTGAACTTATCTGTGTCTCCTTTTCTACTTTCATTGATAAGGAAATTGTATACAAAAGACAAAAAAAAAGTTTTATCGTTTGATACATTAACCAACTTTTGTCTATGATGCTAAAAACAGACAAAATAGGATTGATGTGACTTGTGTTCACTTTTCTTTTTATTCTGCTCCTAATTAATTTTTGTTACAAAAAAAGTCTAGATTAATTTTTTAAAAATCTGAATGGGGATGGGATGGGATTTTTTTTTTTTTTAATCATTCACTGCTCCTGCATGGAGCTCTGTTGTATAAGGAGGCGGGACTGTTGCGTTTCAGCGCGTCAAACCGTCGACATGGCTGCAGCTGCGGCGGCGCGCATCGACCGAAGAAGCAGATCTGTGTCTCTTTTGGGAACACTGACTGGATGCAGAGCAATCCACGCCGCTCCAAGATCCCGTTATGACGCGCTGGTCGTCGGAGGAGGTGAGATCCGTGGAATGCATGGAGGGGGGGAAAAGACACAGCAGTGCCGCACGCTGTGCAGCTGCAGTGCGCCACTTTTTAGAAGAAGCTGCACAAAGTTTGCTGATGAACATCGAGATACCTGGTCTCTTTAAATGACAGGAAACAGTTTAACCATCTATAGAGAGTGATTAAGTTGTAAGATTTGATGCAAATCACAGCAACTTGCCATTACGCAACTCTGAACTGCTTGAACTTTGTTATTAAATAACTTTTGCGCACAGCAAAGACTCTTTATTGTTTCAATAAAAACACAATTAAAACTGATCATTTTTGGGCTTATTTTGTTTGTTTATTTGTTTCATTCCAGGACACAATGGACTCGTGGCAGTGAGTTCAAGCACTACTTTTCCAACACTTATTGTACAGCATGTCCATCACTGTAAAGATGTGTGATTGTGTGTGCAGGCTGCCTATCTTCAGAAGGGAGGGGTGAAGACAGCTGTGTTGGAGCGCAGACATGTGCTTGGAGGAGCAGCTGTCACAGAGGAGATCTTCCCTGGTATGATGGATCTGACAGCCTCTACATCTTTTAGATAAAACAAAGAAAAATGCAAAAAATAAAAATACAATTGTTTGCATTGATGTGCAACAGATTTCCAAGCATCTGTTAATTCTTTCCATGATGTTGGCACATTTTCTGCACGGTTTGTTACACTTTCCGCCATGAATGACGGTCAAAGTCCATGTGCGGCTTAAATTTTATGAGACGATGTTCCTCTGAGAGTGATAACACATCTGTATGCAGGATTCCACTTCTCCAGGTGCTCCTACCTGCTCAGTTTGTTGCGACCTCACATAATTAGAGATCTGGAGCTTAAGGTAACCACATCCGGTTTAGGATGATTGCCTAAGTCGAATTTATTTTTATTCTTTTGGTGTGCTTTAAATGTTTAGAAACACGGACTTAAGGTGTACACGAGAGACCCTCATGCGTTCACTCCTATGTTGGAAGACGGGGTGAGAGGTGCCCCACCACGATCCCTCACCCTGGGCTCAGATCTGGCCAGCAACCAGAGAGAGATTGCCAAGTTTTCCCAAAAGGATGCTAAGGTGTTCCAATCATCAAACAGTGCTTTGGAAGTATTTTTCTACTTTCACTGCGAAAGGCTATAAATTCACCTTCTTGTGATCTTTCCCCCTTCCACATTCTTTGCAGGCTTACCCAGAATTCACTGCACATCTTGAGAAGCTAGCCGGAGCTATCCACCCTTTGTTGGACAGTCCACCTGTAGATATTCCAGGTGTTATGACTGGATCCCTGAGGAAAAGGCTGTCTGCAGCTAAGACTCTAATGCCAATTCTTAAATGTGGTGTGTTGATAGAAATGCACTTTAAAAAATATTTTTTTTTTGGGTTACATTTTAACCATTAATATTCTTTGTGTGTTATTTAAAGGTTTAAAACTTGGAAGGGATGTTCCTGATTTTTATGAGATTGTGACTGCACCCATTATGAAGGTTTGTCATTTATTGTTTGCAAAAAATCTTTTTTTGTGTGTTTGTTTTTAAAATGCTTAACTTAAGTTGTGCTTCAAAGATCCTCTCTCGTTGGTTCGAATCGGAACCCCTAAAGGCAACTCTGGCTACTGATGGCGTGATAGGAGCAATGACCAGTCCTAGTAATCCTGGTAGCGGGTGAGAAATTCTCAAAGTACTCATGAACAAAGCAGATTTCTTTCTACTCTGCCACTGATTCATTGGCCTCACAGGTATGTGCTCTTACATCATGTGATGGGAGAGCTGGAGAAGGAGATGGGCGCATGGGGTTACGTGGAGGGAGGCATGGGAGGCGTGTCTCAGGCGATGGCTAAAGCTGCTCGATCCTATGGTGTTGATATTTTCACTGAGAAGGTAAAACTTTATTAATGGATTATGATGATTTCAAATGTTAGGACCCTTGTTGCAAACATCGTTTAGAGACCTACTCCAATGAAAACAGTTTTTTTTTGTGTATTTAAGATACCATTGTGGCATTTTTCTCAAGATTTATAATTTTTATTTTTGATGGATTTAAAAAAAATGTATACCTCAATGTATACTCATTCTTTTTCTATTATTACTTTTTCCTGCAAGTATGTAACAATATTTTGATTGTTTCCTTAATAACTGCATCACTTCTGGGGATTTCTGAGTAAATCTTCTCATGTGATTTATAAAGTGTACAGGAATGTTTGAAAAGAATGTGATTCCTACTGAAGTAAACTATGTGCAAACTCTGTTTTTAACATGTCCTTGGCAGGATGTGGAGCAGATTCTTGTTGCTTCAGATGGATCTGCTATGGGAGTTGCATTAAAGGATGGCACAGAGATCAATAGTAAAGTTGTTTTGTCAAATGCCACCCCATATGTTACCTTTAGGAACCTCACACCTCAGGTTAGTTTTTAAAATTGTGGTTTAAAACTTTTAAAAACAGAATAATATATAAATCAATGTGACTTAAAAAATGTAGAAGCTTGTGTCCTTTTCTGAAGTTTTGGGGTTCCTCAAACTTACAGTTTTATATTTATTAACCAAGCAAGGCAAAGATGAAAGCTGATTTGATTCAAAGAAGTAGAACAAGTTTGATTCCATGACTATTTTTTCTGAGATTCCAGTAGCTTTGTCTCGATTATGCTGAGTTTAGTGAGAAAAGTCAAATATTCCTGTTTGTAAATGAAATGATTTTTTTTACTGATCTATATTTCCGCTGCAGGCTGCCCTTTCTTCCGAGTTTATCAGAGCGGTAGATCAGATTGACTACACCTCGCCTGTCACAAAGATAAATGGTGAGTCTGTCTTATTTAAAGTATGGAGCTTTGTATACACATGTGTGAAACCTGTCTTTCACAAAGCATGCGTTACACTTTGTGAAAAGTAGTTGCTACATACTTTTTGATGTTTTTCTTGGTTTGTATTCTAAATTTAAGTTTCTTCACCTTTAGAAAAAGATGGTTTATTGTGCATTAAACACAAATCATCACTGTGTGATTTACTCTCAGGAGTGTTGGTTTACTCTTAGATTTTTCATTTTTTTCTACAAAAACTGCCATTAATTCTCTTTTGTTCACATACTTTTTTGTTGTTTTTGCTTCCTTGCGTACCTTATTCCATTTTTTTTAAACAACTTTACAGCCAATCCAACAAAAGTATTTGCAGATTGTGAAATTTTATCTCAAGATGGCACTCCTTAAATGCAGTAAAGTGCAGCCTTATTCATGTTGAACTGCTTTAACACACAATGGTTCTACACATGTCTTTCAGTACATTACAGATCACGGAAATGTTCTACTTTTATGTTTCTTACTTTCCATTTTGAAAGAAATAGTCTCCCACCTTTCCTATTCTCACCTTCAGAAAACATGTTCAGTTTTTTATGTTGATGGCACACCAGATCTAATGGATCAATGTGAAAAAGATAGGCATACTTAAAATCAAATCTGGAATTAAAGAACTTTAATCTGGACCTCAAACATTCTGTGCTTCTCCAAAATGTACTTCTATCTGAGAGGAGTTCCTGTCCAGTTTTCTTTCTCCTCTGCCTAGAAAAGATTTCTCTGATATTTCCTCTGGTTCAGCAGCGGTCGGACATCAGAAATTCAAAACTCATTTGGTTTTGTCTGGTTCACCACATATCTGACTGGTCATTTTCTGTTGTATCTTCTAAGTTTAAATCCTCCTCTGCACCTCTGGTGAGCCACACGGCTCTGTTTTGGGACCTCTATTCTTCATTTTATATTTGCTGCCTTCACAGCATATTTTAATCTATTTTAACAATATTTCTTACCATTATGCAGATGACAGTCAGGTTTATGTGTCTTTTAAACCTCAGGATGTCTTTAAAGTACAGATTTTACTTAGGTGTCTGGATACGGTCAAGAGTTGGATGAATGGTAACTTTCTCCACCTAAATTAAGCTAAAACTGAGGTCCTTGTCTGTGCCCCTGAAAAATGCCTCCCCCACATAGTCCAGAGGATTGGTCCGCTTTCCTCTTTTGTCAAATCCTCTGTTAGGATTTTTTAAATTATATTTTCATAATTCTGTTTTTGTATTCTGTGTTTTACTTTGTTTTTTCTGTGAAAAACTTTGTGATTTTCATCTTAAAAGCTGCTATATAAATAAAGCTTACTGTTATTATTATTATTGTTATTATTGTCAGTGTGGTGAATCTTGATGCACTGCCTCCACCCTCAGTTCACTATTTATGATGCTCCTCTAAATGATTGATTGGATTTTTTATGAACTGGTGTGTCTATCATTTTTTTCCCTTTACTTTCAATTTTCTGTGTTTGGGTGCATCACTCTATTTTTGCCCTCCCTGTGAATGGTGTTGATGACTCTTCTGGACATCTATCAAGTCAGCAGTCTTCCTAATGATTGTGTAACTAACTGACCCAGACTGACAGACTATTTAAAGACTCAGGAAACATTTGCAGTTTTTTTTAAAGCTAATTTGCTGACTAGAATGTGACACCATGACGTTCTAATATTTACATTTCTACAATATTCTAACTTTTTGAATCACATAATTTAGGTTTTTTTTTTAGCTATAACCATCAATATTTATATTTATATATCATTCTATAGCACTTACAAGTTTCACTTTCTGAATGAGTAATTATCCTATGTTTTACAGTGGCAGTGGACAAACTACCAAACTTCTTAGCATGTCCCACCCCGGACGGTAAACCTGGACCCCACCATCAATGCTCCATCCATCTGAACTGTGAAAGTGTGGAAGTGCTGGAGACGGCATATAAAGAAGCCACAAACGGACACCCATCTACAAGGTAAAATATATGTATACTCCTTATAACATGCCCACTAAATATGCATCCTACATTAGATCAACTTTAGAGCATTCATTATTTGGGTTACTTATTTCCCTTGTTTTAAGTAATATACCTAAATCAATTAATATTTGAATTTTCTGGTACAGATTTTTCTTAAAGTTGTTATCAAAACTGCAAATACATAGAGTAAAATAAGAGCATACAGGTTATATTCCTATTTCTATACATTTTCCTAAAAGTTTTTGTGTCCTGATTCGGTTAATTATCTTGCTAATAAGTGACTCAAAGACATAAATATTTGTCTATATTCTGCAATATTTTCCTCTGTTCCTGTAGACCTATGCTGGAAATGACCATCCCCTCTGTGTTAGACCCCACTCTGGCTCCCCCTGGCTGCCATGTAGTGTCGCTCTTTACTCAGTTCACCCCTTACCACATAGAGGGCAGGGAGTGGACCAGCCAAGACCGAGAGGCATTTGCCAACACTGGTAAAAAGCAGATTTAACACACAGAGCTATGTAAATTACAGCTTCTGAAGTATGTATTTTGCAAATTCTGCATATATGTGTGCTTTTTCTGTGTTTGTAGTGTTTGATTGGGTGGAACAGTACGCCCCGGGGTTTAAAAAGTCAGTTGTGGGCAGAGATGTCCTGTTGCCACCAGATCTGGAGAGGATCTTTGGACTCACTGGAGGGGTACAAAACATACCGCAGACAACATAGACCGCTGAGAGCAATTTGAATGAGGACATACCTCTCATTTGTTTGACACATTCAGCTATTCACTGGATGAGGAAGTCATTTGCATCATACTCAGTGTTTAGTCACTGTTCTTTGAGCCGTCTATGGTTACTGATATTTTTACCACAACCCATTTTTCACAATCTGGTGTCACATCAGCTAGGTTATGCTGACTGTATTTGAACTGCATTTGCTGACTGCTTCATATTTTGGTGAGAAGATTTCTTTCATCAAATAGAACAGCACTAAAAATGTCACATTTTTGTCTTGTTTTCACAGAATATTTTCCACGGTTCAATGTCTCTGGACCAGCTCTATCTAGCAAGGCCTTTGCCCTCCCTCTCAAACTACCGCTCACCAATTAAAGGGCTCTATCTGTGTGGTAGTGGATGTCATCCAGGTTGGTCCTTCATGGTGTAGTAATGGGTGTATTTATGGGTGAATATTCTGAAAAGCTGAACCTTGGAGCTTGGAGCGCACACTTATCGTCTCCGCCTGCTGATAATCCTGGTAATGTTGGGTGACTGAGTAAACAGATAGGGATTTCCTGTGTGTAATGATTCTCAGGTGGTGGTGTGATGGGTTCTCCTGGCTGGAATGCGGCACTCACCGTCATGGCTGATCTGAAACGCCACTAGGACACAGCAGCACGAGTGTGGTTCCGTCAGAGATCCTCTACGACGGCTATTCTGCATTTTTTTAATATTTTACAAGCTTTGAATGGCTTTATCTTCATCAGGAGTGTAAACATGGCACCAAGGTGACATAGATATATGAATATATGATATTTAAAGGACACATAACAGAGAAACCTTTAAGAATAATTAGGTTTTATAAGTTGAAAGTCTACTACTAAAGATAGTCGTTTAGCTGATAACAAAACCTTACACAAGTGTTAGGATTTTTTAATAATTGATTTTTTTAATAATGTGAAAAAAATATTTTGTATTAACTGAAAATAGTTTTTAATAAATTCACAATTATTTAAAAATAGTATGTTTATTTTTTTTTTTTTTTAATAACTGTATGATATTATGTCTTGTTTTTTTACACTTAAATATTTCCATCAGCAAGAATGTCTGGTATTCAAGTGGTATTTCTTCGATTTTTTGAAGTTTCATATTCTGTTTTAGCTTTCTTCATCAAGAAAAATAAACTGTTTTATAGAAAAGTAAACTTTGAGCACAAAATGGAGATGAATATATTTGAACATTTCTAATCAAGGTTTCTAGATTCAGGGCAAATACAAGTGAACAAAAGGACCATTGTTGGAGCAGTAATGTGACTTTTTCCAGTCAGTTTCACAGAGAATTTATCTATGAATTTAATCTCAAACTGGAATAATCGCATTACTTGTGATTAATCCAAAAAATACTGTTTGCAGAAGCTTCTAATTGAAGCTTAAGTCCTAAATGAGCTAACAAAGTCAAAGTTTGGCAAAGTGTACAAAAAATGCATAAATAAGTTGCAGAAACCAAATGCTTGGTAAATAGTAAACAGAGTGTTAAGTTAATGTGTTGACTGACACCAAATTTGATTGTTTGAAACTGTTGAGGCAAAAACTACTTTAAAAATTCTTCAAATCCCATAAGAGAAGAAGAAGCTGCTGCTCAAGTCTGTATGTAACATAGATCAGAAATGTGAAAACAAGCTACTCCATTGAGGGAAGATCCTTAGCAAAAACAATGGCTCAGAGGCAATTTTGACTCCCTTCTGTGTTCAAAAACATTTTACCTAACAAAAAAATGAACCCTTTTAAGAATCCAAACCCTTGTGCTGGCTTCAGGTCACTAGGTTCAAAGTATGTTTGTGCAATCACAGGTTAAAAACTAGATTTAAGAGAGAAACAAAGTGATTTTATTTATCAAATATATAAGATTCAAGCTTTATCTCAGATTTGAAACTAAAATATTTCTTTCACTGGTTTGACTGATTTCACAAAAGGTGTGTTAGGAATTGGAAGCTTGATCTCAATAATGTACACTTAGAAACAGACTTAAGTAATGTGTGAGATGTGTCCTGCAGCTAAGCAACAACAAAAAAAGAAGAAATAAGATGTTCTTCTTTACAATATGCAGTTTTTACTACCTTTTTTAATTGTTTTGCCTGCTTTATGTTCTATTTTGAACATTTTGCTCAAATAACCAAATGATTTTTGTAAATACTTCTCTCTCTCTGTTTTTATGTATTTTCTCCTTTCATGAAGCATCAAAAACACAGAAACATGCACTTTAATACAACTGCGTTTTTACAGCTCCATGAAGAAAAAGGAGCAGTTTGAAGAATAACAATCTTATTTTATTTAATGCATTGGGGAAAACCAGGCATGCCCTAAACTAAACTAAACTAAACTAAACTAAACTAAACTAAACTAAACTAAACTAAACTAAACTAAACTAAACTAAACTAAACTAAACTAAACTAAACTAAACTAAACTAAACTAAACTAAACTAAACTAAACTAAACTAAACTAAACTAAACTAAACTAAACTAACAAATATATAAATATTTCGGTAATTGAAATGGGAATTATTGTTGCATAAACGTTTACGTGTGTAAATGTAACCATTCTATACTCCTGCAGACACATTTTTGGGTGTACTGTGCCTTTAAGACGTTCCTCGGGGTGGACCGTGCGTCGTAGTTTGACGCTCAGGAAGTGGATTAAACCACCAAAGATTACCGCAGATTTCATCCCCGTCACCCTATCGTTACAGTAGTTTTTCGCACAGTTGAAAAAACATAGTTTAAAAATTGTTCGAAGTCAATTTGGGACGATAATGCTGAATGGTTGCGCTCATGAAATTCACCAGAGACATATGCAGACTTTTGGGACTGGGAAGCGGTAAGAAACCGTTCTTTTTCTTCTTCTTCTCCCCCCCACCACAACTTTTTTTTTTTTTAATGAAATGACAACAATCAAACTTTGGGACGTAGCTAACGCGTGATTTAGTTTTCGGGCGTGTTCGGGAGATTATTTAGTCTTGAAGCTAACAGCGAGTGTAGTCTAACACTAATAAAAGTTTTAGCTAGCTAGTTCCCCCCTCTCTCGTACTTTTTTAAGTTTGCCCAAAAGATTTCAACAAGCTGTAGTTCCACCAAAAACAGATTTCTACTAAAACAACTAACTTAGTTCTTACTACCTGCCGCGTGTGGGCTAACACAGCGTGTTTGAAGTGAATACAGTCTCATTTAGCTTGTTTTTGTCACAACAGAGTTTGAGAAAGGTTAGAAGTTTGACTAGAGAGATGGGCATCAAGCTGTGTCTTTATATGTCACAAGCCTAGAGTTTGTTCCTCTTTGTTTTCGCTCTGTGGTAAATTTCCTGCTGCTACAGGCAGCAGCATGTTAGTTTATGGGCTTGTTGATAAAGTGGCATCAGAGACAGCTGAACATCCAGGAAGGCCTCATTTAACACTCCCAAGAATTCAATTTATGTGAGCAGTTATCATTTTTACATTTTACCATTCACTCACACTAAAGATGGTATTTTACTTTGTTCATGACAAAACGTCAACTCAACTTTATTTACCTCAACACCTTTACTTGATGCAAATGTGCATCAAACTACTTTGGCTTCAATAATACCTAAATTTAGGATCTGCTTAAACCAAAAACACATGCAATTAAAATTATTATTAAAATATCTTATTAAAATAGCTATAATAACAATAAAATCATGCTAGGTGAAATTCTTTGCTGTTCCAGAACCTACAAAAGCTGATCAGCTGATCTATGCTTCTGGGTTGCACGGAGAGGGGACGAAATCCTTAAAAAACAAACAAAATAAACTCCAAAATTCACAGAAAGCAAGAGTATAGAAGTCAAGGTGAGATGTAATCAAGCCGACAGTCATTTCTTTAGATTTCTCATGTCATGTGAACTTTTACACGTTTCAGACACACCCAAAAACAGATGAGCGTTCTGTCTTGATGGAATAGGAATGCAGGTTAATTGAGGCATAGGCCCCTGCTGCAAGAGTCGTATAGTCAATAGTTGCATCTTTTTGCTTTTCTGAAGATTTGTTAAGAAAAAGTGCAGCTTTTGCTTACATTTTTTATTATTGTGCAAGTAATTGTTCTATGAGACTTTGTAACAGTTTTTTTTTTTTTTTTTTTTTTTTTGATATTTAAGAAATAAGTAGGCATGCATGTTTCAAGCTTGGTTGGGGATTGTTTTGTAGGCGTTACTTATTTTTCCACTGCCTAAAACATGGTTTGAGTTCTTGAAACCAAAACCATATATGTATAAAATATGAGGAAGTGCAGGGCTACGATCAGGTTTTTTTCCTTCTGTGTCAGTTTGTAGTACACAGAGTTTGCGTTTGGAAAAGCCAATCATCACTTAACTCGTCCGTCGGTGCGTCACCAGCCCACAAGCCACAACACGAGTCACAGACCGAAGTATGGATTTGACATTCCCTGGAAATCTGTGCAGAGCAAATGGAAACCTTATGGGATATATATATACATTTTCATTGTGAGGTGTTCTTAGCTTTATTCTGCCTTGTTATTTTGAAGCTTCCTCTGGGGCTAAATTTACAGCAGCTGGTTAGTTTATTGTGACTCACGTACACACGCGTGGATCTATTGCTCTTTCAAAGCAGTGTTTGTTTTCTGTGTCATATTTAGCCCTGTTTCTGGGGAAAAGAAAAAAAAATTAAACAGTAGTACCCGAGACAGCAAACGTTTGTCTTTTAACACCAGAAAGAAGCTCATTGAATCAGTCTGACTGAGCGGCCTTCTGTTCTCCGTGCCAAAGTTTGTTCCACGTGTGGCAATTTCTGACGCTTCCAATGAATTACAACGAAGAAAAAAAAAATCTTTCTGTCTGTTTAGTGTTGTTTACAAAGTTTTACTTGTTCCCGATGGTGAAAGTGGTCAGACCAGAGTATGAGGCTTTCATAAGAGACATGCTTTTATGGCTCAGTAAACGTAACACTTGAAAATAATTATTTCCTGTTTATTCTTTTTGGACACAAGTAATGAAACCTGGAAAAAGACGCAGGATTTAAACTGTTCTGTGTGGATACGCTGCATGTGGAGTGAATGCTAAAAATCCACACATAGTAAGCCATTGGTTTTGACCAAAAAACTTGTTTTTAAAGATGTAGGCCTTTGTGATCATTAAATAATGAGATTTCTAGATTTTTGATATTTGCAGAAGTTGATTCACGCTTTCGGCAGGATTGCTGTCTGTCTGCTTTCCGAACAATTTATTTTTAAGAAATCTGCAGCTCTTTCAAAACCCTCTTGACATTTTGGACCAAACTCAGGAGATCTGACCACACCCCTCCTGTTCTCTAGTCCTCACTCTGACTCTCATTTCACTATAGAAGTGATTTGAAAATCTTTATGGAGCGCGCCAAAAATCACAGACTTAAATCCAAACAGAAAGGACTTGCAACATTCTTTTTCTGTACACCTGCAAAGATTCCTGTTCCAGCAAAACAAATATATTTATTGCTGTTTTCCTCTCAAGTTTCTCCAAATGTGGAAATATTTTGTTGAACAATGAAAAGTTAATGTCAAATTTTAAACTTTTGAAATACTTAAAGACAAGACACACTAAATGTAAAGAAAAAGTGGGAAAGGGATATCAGAAGTGGACTCGGCTGTCCTCCTCACACTCTAGAATGAAGCAAACATGGCTGGAAAAATGTTATGACATTCTTGAAAACTCCTCACTAGAGTTAACGTAGGAATGCTAATGTTTGAGACAACGTAGCTCGGTGGAAGTAAATCATTTTCATGTGTTTTTGGGATTGTCCCAAGCTCTGCCGGTACTGGAGTGCCCTCCAGAAAACCCTGAATTATGTGTTTTCTGACTCTGTTAATATATGGGTCATGTCATAATTCTAGAACTAAAGATGGGTAGAAAATAATTCCAAGCCCTTCAAGGTGGTTGATACTAACCCACTAGCTTTAGAAGAATGGTATAAAAGTATTAAAATTTTTTAAATAGAAAAAATAAAAACTTGTCTTACTTTAAAAAATGTACCTTGCTGTGGTTAAACAACAAAAATATGCTTAACACTGGTTTATGTGTAGCTATAATACTTAGAGACTGGATTTTTGTTCATGTTTAACATCACTAAATAAAGCTGTGAAGAGATTTACAGTCATTATTGACAAAAACCCAAACCCAAAGGGAGAAATGTATTTGGTCAAATCCTTCATCATTTGATTTAAATTTGTGCTTTAATTTTTTTTTTTTCGAAGCACAAATATATACAAAAATGTCCTAAATATAATCAATGATTAAATCTGATGAATGATGGATTTAAAAACACTTCTGTTAGTTTTGGTTAGTTACTGCTGTGGGACTCAAATACGTCAGATGTGTTTGTGGTTTGCAAACCCAGCAGGAGACAATCAGCTGGTAGATCCTAAAGTCTGTTGAAGCTGCTGTTCTGGTCACCGGTAGAACAAACGTCCTGTTACCTTCAGATGTTCCCAACTGTGTTTGTTTTTTGAATGTTGCTCCTCTCTGCTGCTGTTTTGTTTAAAATCCTTCTCTTTCATTGATTTTTGTTGCATTGTAATTTTCCAGGTTTTCTGTTTTTATAAAGCAGTTTAAAGTCCTTTTAATATATGATTTAAAGTTCTTTTGACATGTTAAACTTTTTGTGCTTCTATGCATTTTAGAGAGTTGTTCCCTTCTATGAATTGGGAAAAGATTTACAATTGGAAATGAACAAATTCAAACTGGATATAAAGAGTCTTCATTGGCAATACTGTGCCTTCTGAAAGTGGCATTTTGTGAAATAGAAGATGAAATCTTGAAAAGGTGTTTAATGACCTCCACAGGCCCTGCTGTCCAGCAGCAGGGGGAGCAGATGGACTGCGGTGCAGCAACCCTTGACCCGGGTCACGATGCCTCTTTATCACAGGTAAACAGATAATGTCATTCTGACCGGCTCTTACCTTAAGTGTACGGGTGACATTATAATCCCCATTACTGCTTTTAATTTGTCAAGGATGCATTAAATGGAGAGGAGGATGTAAGTGATGAAGAGAAAGTCAGAAGGAAAGTAGAGCGACGAAAAGCCAAGAGGAAGGTGAGAAGAAGTTTTTTTTCTTTTTGTTTGTCTTGATAAATAAATTAACTTTTTAAAATCTGTTTTAGCGTCGGCGAAAAAGAAAAAAGCAGGAACAAATCAAGCAAACGGACAGTGCTGAACAGGTAATAAAATGTAAATAATGTATACATTCTGTTATAATGGCAAGCTAAAATCTGATGTTGCTCTAAGGACGATGAAGAGGACGGCGGCGCAGAATCAGAACTAGACGAGAGCGAATCCGAAGCAGACATTGTTCCTGAAGAGGAGAAACAAGCGGCACAGAAAGAGGGGAAAAAAGAGATCAAATCTACAGCAATACCGACCACAGTCATTTCTCCTGTAGAAAACAAAGGACAGCAGAAAACAAAAAACAGGACCTTGGAAGAGGTATAAAGCGTTCATCTGTCCTCAAAGTTTTCTACAATTTGATAAACACTTAAATCTTTTTCTGGCAGGAGCCAGAGTGGGATGTAAGCAGTGCCTTCTTTGCTCAAGCTGCGAGCCATATCAAACCCAAAGGAGTGAGTCGAAAATCCAAAGAGAACAAAGAGAATGAATCCAAAAGAGAGGTAAATGAACGCTAACACCGTCAGATCAGAGTGTTTAGCTAAAAACGTTATTGTTATTGTCCACGCTGATTGCAGCAGCGTGTTCGCCGCCGTGATCAAAGTCTGACAGGTGGACTCTGATCCATGGCGGCCATTATTGCTGCTTTTCATGATTAAAACCAGTGAAACTAATATTGTTCTTGCAGACAAACGGGACTGACAGTATGAGCAAGAAAAGCGCCTCGCTGACGGGTAAGAGCACGCTCTGTCACCAGCACTTATATGGAAATCAGAGCTGCTAGTAGTTTGATTCTACATTCCTGACTACAAGAATGCACAGCAATATATCCATGCTTCCATCCATCGGCATGCTCTGTGTCCTGCAGAAAAAGGGATCAAACTGGTGCAGGAAGGGCAGTACGCACAAGCAGTCAGTATGTTTACAGAAGCCATCAAATGTGACCCAAAGGATTACAG
This sequence comes from Oryzias javanicus, assembly GCA_003999625.1. Taxonomy (NCBI): domain Eukaryota; kingdom Metazoa; phylum Chordata; class Actinopteri; order Beloniformes; family Adrianichthyidae; genus Oryzias; species Oryzias javanicus. The sequence goes on along the minus strand of CM012451.1, from coordinate 24,399,211 downwards.
GTCAGTTTTCCTCAAATCCATCAATCCATTATTAAAACAATTTTTCACATTTTCTTTTTCTTGCATCCTATAGATTCTTCGGGAACCGTTCCTATTGTTATTACTGCTTGGAGCATTACCCTCAGGCTCTGGCAGACGCTGAGCGATCCATTCAGCTGGCTCCAGACTGGCCCAAAGGTTATTTCCGCAAAGGCAGTGCTCTTATGGGCTTGAAGGTGGGTGCAGGGCACAGGTGTCGCAAGAAAACGTGTCAAGCGCCTTGTTAAACTGCAGCTTGCGCGTTACAGCACTACAATGAAGCAGAGAAAGCCATGGAGCAGGTCCTGAAGCTGGACGAAGACTGCGAGGAAGCCGAAAACGACCTTTTTAACTGCAAACTTCTGCAGCTTATGGTAAACACACCCCCATGTTCACTATCTTTTTGACCAACTCTTCAATTTCATTTCTCACATTGACGTTTTTTATTTAATTTTGTTTTTCTGTAAGGAACTTGGTTTTGAGGAGACACAAAGTGTTCGATTGCTGGAGAGCTTTACGACGGTGCAGGCTGTTCTGGCGTCTTGCTCCGATGCTGCAAAAGGTGACTGGCGTCGTAAATGTTTCATGAAACACCCCGACGAGTTTTCTGCGCTGCTGTGGGGGCGAGGCGTTAATTTCTAATCCATTTTCAAACATTACTCAGGTTCTTGTCATTTACTGGTTTACTATTGTTACTTTGCAGCCGGGAGCCAAGACCCCTCCGTTGTGCAACCGGGGTGAGTGCTTGTCCAATCTGGCTTTGTAAAACTATGCTCTAGCTTCTTTTTAAAACCTCAATCTCTGTTTTTGATCTTTCCGTTAGAAGCCCGTGCCCCTCGCTCTGGGTAGGAAACGTGACCACGGAGCTAACGGAGAAACACCTTTGGGACCTCTTTAAAATGTATGGACTGATTAAAACATGCGTCTACACTAACATAAATAATCCTTTTAACACATTTGAGCTGTGTGTTCTCTGTATTGTAGATACGGGGAGATCGAGAGCATCCGCGTGCTGCATGAGAGATTCTGTGCCTTTGTCAACTTCAGGAATGCAAACATGGCGGCCCGTGCAATGGAAAAGCTAAATGTAGGAGCTCATTTCTTTCCGATTTCTCTAGTGGTTTTATTTAATTTTTAAAATTTTGATATATATGCTGCTGTTTCCAGGGTCATTGTATTGAGAACACTCGCTTAGTGGTGCGCTATCCTGACCGGCGAGCGCAGAGGATCCTTCCTGTCCCACTCAAGAGTGTCCCTGTGTCACAGCAAGCTGGGGCAGCTGTGGGGTAAGAAACACAAATATTTCAAAAACATTTAATTATTACAACTGTCAATCAATTAAAAATTTTTAATCACAATGAATCACGTAATGTTAATAGGTATTGCAAGAGTCATTGCAATTTTTTACACTGTTCAGAAATCTGAATGATGCTAAAAGCATAAAGAGTTACAGTTAAACTCACATTTGAAGCATTAAATTGCATTCAGTTTATATTTTTTAAAACAAAGAGAAAAAATAATGTACAGAAAAGAGTAGATGCTACTTTACCCAGCATCATCTGTCTTTAAGCCTTCTTTTTGTTTGGCTGTTATGGAAAAAAAGGTGCAACCAAGTTTGCCTCTTCTGTGGATGACTCATAATAAATCCCTCCTCCCTTCCCTGGGGGGGTAAACGTCCTCCCAAAGTGTGCCCGTTCATAAATTCACACCAAGTGGCAAAAACAAAAGCAGGGATGAAACCTTAATAAAAGGCTGCAAGTCTATTTTATTCATGGTTGATATTTGCATAAAACTACAGACACATTTCTTCTCTTCAGAACTGATTGAACACTTTTAAGGCAGCAATTAATCTGGAATATTTCAAGAAGAAAATAAAGATGAGCAAACTGCAGCTGAGCACAGACCTGAGTTTCTTTTGAAGGGGAACTGAAAAGTAATTAATAATAATAAACTTTATTTATAAAGCACTTAAATTGCTCATACAGACCTGAAGCGCTGTACAATAAGAAAGGATTAAAACATAGAGAATCCAATAAAATTAGATTAAAAGTGTAAAATGAAATGCTTATAGTTACATTCTTCAAAACAAAAACACATCAGAAAAAATACATCGAAGAGAATAAATGGAATGTAGAGGGACAAAAGAAAGAGAGGGAACCTCTTCATTGAGTATTAAAAGCCAAGTTTAAAAAGTGGGATTTAAATTATTGATGTCTGACATTTTTGATTACATAATATCAAAGGGAATGCATTAACTGGCACAAAAATCAGTTTATTTAATATAGAGAAGATATTTTTGAGCCTTATTTGCCTTAAATGTTAAAGCATATATGATGCTCTATGACTACAAGAAGCTGCAGCGTTTTTGTACCACCACATTGCAAGCTAAAGTCACAGATTTGAGATCAAAATTTCCTAAATAGCAAACAAAATTTAAAGTTTTACTAATTTAATTTCATAATTTGCAAGTGAAAATATAAAATATTTGCTTTCAAAAACTTTTTTTTTTTTTTTGCTTTCAAAAATATCAGAGACACTTGATTGGATAGAAAAAGAAAAAAAAATATCTTTTTTACAGAGTATTCCAATTTAAAGCTCTAAAATGACAAGTTTGTTACCCTATATCTGACACATGTATATACTCTTTCTTAGCATGGGAAATTCATAAAAGCAAAAGAAAAAATAATTTATTCTTACTGGAAATGTTTCAAATTTTTGTAGTTTGTTTTTTTGCATTTTTTGAACCATTTTCTCTCTCTCTCCAGACCTCGAAGACGCGGTCCAGTCAACGGAGATGAATGTTACTTCTGGAGAACCACTGGTTGCCATTTTGGAGACAAATGTCGCTACAAACACATTCCCGATCAGAAAGGCAAAGACAGGAAACCGTGGCAGCCGTGAGCGCGGTCCGAATGACGCGCAGGGAAGTGAGACGTGCCAAACGGAAGTGGTACCTATCGGATCAGGATCTCCAGGCTGCAAGTACTTTTCTGTAACAGAATGGGCCAGAAACTCCAAAGGATCATAGCTGAAAGCTTGACTCTAAAAGACGTATAAGATAATTAGGAAACAACCAGCTGAAGTTATTGACCCACTTCTTCTATGCAGTTGTATTGTCTTTGAGCTGTTAAGCTACAGAGACCCGGACAAGTGCCTTAAAGTGGTGTAAGTAGAGGGGAGGATATTCCTGGAATTCACCAAAGAATCATAAAATAGTTAAAACATGCAGAATTAGCCAAATATATATATTAACTTTTTAAATCTATTGGCAGCCCATGTGATGAAAGATCGTTTTGGAAGAGTGTCTATAAAAACAAAAAGTGATGGAGGACTTGCTGTTCTGATAGTTTTAGGGTGTGGTAGCAGAAACAGCACCTGAAAACATTATGCAATGTAGTCCAGTTATTTCTGCTTTTAATGAGACTACTGCTCAGTATTTGCTGTTTTTTTTTTTTTTTTTTACAGTCGGGGAATTGAGGTGCTTCATCCCACACTGTAGAATGAATGGATGTTTGCCCACTTTAAGGTGGAGCCTTCATTAGTTGCCATCACAACAGTATAGGCGTCGGTATGCTCTCTTCAAACACTGGCTCCATAAACCCCTGACTTCTTGATGTCTATGCAAAAACCACGTGCCTGTCAAACACAGTCGGACCTGTTCACCAAACTGTATCTTTTTAAAACAGTTTTAATGTTTAAAGTCATTTCAGTATTTCAGTGGGATTTTGGCCTTTTTTTTATTATTATTATTATAATAAAAAAAAGACACTAGATAGTACATTACCAGCAACCCAACACATGTTTCATCACCATTCACTAAAGAACAGCTACAAGTGAAGGCCACACTACGTTCCTAGTACACTATGAAATGCAGAGTGAGAGTATTTATGTTATTTATGTAGGCTTTTTTTTTTTTCCTCAAAAGTTCATTTTTAACACATTGCAAATAAAATCGAGCTGTTTTTGCTGTAAAAAGTTTTACCCATAACTTACACTCTTTGGCATTACCAGACAAACTTTAAAAGAGGCCTATTGTCACATGCTAAAACTTCTGCTTTTCTTCTCATTTTCTGTCTTGTGGTTGAAACTGAGCTTTTATTCCCTTTTCATGACTTCACTTGTTTGTCTAGAGCACTCGTTCACCTCTTGTTTATTTGGTTCTGTTAAATGCGGTTCACATTACATTCAAATTTGCAGACCCACAACTTGTGTAACATTTGTGCACTTCACTTTCCTTGTATGAATGTTTCAAATCTGACTTTTCATATGTAACTGTTTTTGTCTCCTGAACTCCTTCAGTAAAATGTAATCCAAATTTGTATGTACACTTTAATTACCACAACACTGCAATCTTGTTAAATAATCTCCTAAATATTTTATTATAATTGGTGCACTGCAAATAAAGGTGTTTTATATTTAATAAATATATCTGAACAACCAGTATTCTAATGTTTTCACGAGTAATGCTTGAAACATTGAAAATGCTGTTTTCCTGACAACCACAAGGTGGCAGAATTCAACCAAGATGGTTCATGATAAACCAGATGCTTTGCATGTCCTTGTTTTTTTTTTTTTTTTAAGTGTCCTATAGTATTTTTTGATCTTCAGATCCCCGACAGAATATAAAATCAGCAGCTGAAGGAGGAGTATGGAAACTCATCATTTCTAAGAGACACTTATGTGGCCAACTTGAAACGCTACGGGATCTGTAACCACGCTGACAGACGGAGGGATACGGCAGCTCTGAAACTGTGTGGGAAAAGCAACCAATATGCCAGAAAGGACATTTTCAATACAGAAACTGAGACCTGCTGCCTCTTGCAAAATGCTTGTGTAGTTGTTAGACTGCACATTTCATTTATTAAAACTATAAATTTTATTTAAATGCCAACAAATCCAAATCTTTGCATCCTTTTTCTACAAAAATTTGTTGCACAAGTTCTTAGTTGCAAAAATAAAACTGAATGATGGTGTTTTATTTTCATAAGCAGGACTTGAAAATGATATAAAATTACAATAAAGTACACCCTGCTGGATTTGATTTGAAGCCTTTATTTTTCCTAAGGCCACACGAATGATCAGCATTTTATTTAACTTTCCATCCACCCATCCATCCTTTTTCTAAAGCTGCTTATTCCTGTTCAGGGTCACAGGAATGCTGGAATCTGCCCAACCCCAGGCGAAGGCGGGGTATACTTCAGACAGTTCGCTAGTCTATTGCAAAGCTACCAACTTTAAAAATCTCTAGTTTTGATACAATATATTCTGAAAGTGATAATTAAGCAATTAGTCGCAAACTAGGGCTTGCGTTAAACCTGAACCATAAACTAAGAAAGAATCCCAAAATAGATGTTATGTTCTAAAAGCTGACAAATCTGATAAGAGAAGTGATAAATCTCCTAATTTCAGAGTGTTTAATGATGATTGGCTTTATTTTTCTCTCACAGTGGAAAAAAAACATAGGGAAACTGAAATTTGAATGACATACATGTCCAAAGTCTGGCCACATTAGGTCAAAGTTCAAATTTCTATAAGCCCATATAATAAAATCAAAAATATTTATTTGTTTTTGGGATCAAACCTAAAGTGGTTTCTACCTGTAAATAAAATAACAAATTGAGTTCCTTTATTGTTTACATTATTTAAATTTAGAATTTTTCCCTATTTTACATCTGGTCTTCAAATCAGAAATTCACAGTAATTTTGGCTATATATATATATTTCTGTTCTATGTGAAGATATGAAAGATATCCCATTGCAAATACAATTTTATTAAATTGTTAATTTGTATATAATAATACTATAAGGGTCAAATGGTTAGTCACCACACATTTTTTATCAAATCTGTCCCTTTTTGGAAAAACATTTGGACACCCCTGCCCTGTAATTCTTCTGTTAAAAAACCTGACAAATTCATTTTCTTTTCATTACAATTTTTTTTTTGATGAGCTGTTTTTATTTGATCTGAACTCAGATTTGTGTGATTTATGATAAGCAGACGGGTGGGCAAATCACCTTTTACTTTATCACTCATTTTCAAAATAGAGCTGACTTGAGTGGAGTAATATCATTGTTACACTACAGAAACTTGCTTCCTAGAACTAGATTAAAAAAAATAGAATTTTAGACAAAAGAAAAAAGTACTAGAAGTCTCAAACTGTCTTTAAAAAACTCCTCATCACTAAAATGAATCCACCTCACCCCACAACCAACCTTAGCGCCTCTTAATTTAATTTAGCACGTCTACTTCTTGATGTTTGTCATTCACTTAATGAATTTTTCTTAATTTGCAAAACAGAGGTCAACTTTGTTCCCCTTTTACTTTAAATAAAACTGTCAGCTAACTGTGAAAAAAAAATAAATAAGTGTGTCTCCTTTTGTGGCCAAATTACAGAAAATATAAAATAACTATAAATGAGCACAAAATCATATCTTTATTACTGTCAAAGTAAAAAAAAAAGAGAAATTCAAATTGAAACTTTAATTTTTAGAAAGTCCTTTTCTAATTTCAAAAATTTTGAACTCTAAAATTCAAAGGGTGGAGGCTCCTATTAAAATTCCATACATACCACACATGCTAGAAGTAATTTTTAGGTGTTTAAAAAAAGTATCTACAAAAGCAGTTGTTATTATTAACTCAATTGGAGTCGACGTTTTCGTTAACTCAGACCCCCCGTGTGAGCTCACGTGCTCCCGTAGAGGTTTGAAAGTAAAAGTTTTGGGGACAGCAGTGGGAGCGAGCACTGCAAGGAGGTGTTAGTCAGTTGTTTCATTTGAAATATTGTTATGTAGAGATGTTATTTATTTCATGCCTTCACAGATTGTGGGTAAGGGCAGAGCCGGCTCGGTCTGCGTAATTAGAGAGGTGGAGAGAGAACGCACTCCGCCGCAGAGACCTGCTGGGCTCAGACGGCCATGTGAGCTCAATGAGACACACTTTCACTCTCCTGGACCCCCCCTAAACTCCAATCAGGAGCTCGTTCACATTTTAGTTTAATTAGTCTAATTAAATGCAGAAAGAATAGATTTATAGTGGAATATCAGCATTCATGAGCTTGCTTTCTTCCCTTTTTCTGTCTGTGTCGGCCTCTGATTTGGACCTGATAATAGGGGTTCTGCTCTTCCTGTTCGGGTTTACCACTTAGGGAGGGGACCACCACCTTACCACCCAGTCACACCATCTCTGGGTCGCACCAACATCTTTATTACAGCTTCAAAGGAGACATATATGAGAACACAGACATGCAGTTAGTAATGTATAATTCCATTGCTTCCAGGAATGGGAATCTGCATACGTTTAATGCATTTAACGGCTGCGGTGGGATGTTTTAGGCTCCTATCTGGCTCTTTCATACTTGTCATTATTCACGTCTGTGAACGCACCTTTTAAAAGGTGCCCGCCAAAGTTTACTCGAAAACAAAAATACGCAACACCCTGAGGTCAGGAATGCTCAGATAAATTTGTCCCAAGTCTTCCCGAAATGGCTAGAAGAGTAAATAAACATGTAAATCTAAAAGAAACTCAGTGAAATCGAAAAAAATGTCCTTTCATCTGCCTGAAATGATTTTTCTCTCTTCATCACGTGGACCTAACATATAACATGCTCCCCGAGCAGGGGTGGTAATGTATATTCCCATCAGTTACGTTTACCATGACTACTGTGAAGCTGAGTCTATTTTAGAACTGGTGGTTTGTGGCCATCTCTCGAAGGAAATATCTACCCTGTGGTATAGGGAGCTTCTTTAAGACACTTGGAACTTGTAGTTTAAAACTATTCTGGACGCAAAGTCCTTCCTGTTGGTTACATTTAAACACACACGTTCCCCACTCCCCTAAAAGTTGCATAAAGTTCCAAGAGGTACAGTTGTGCAACACGTTTTTAGCCAATCAGAGGAGAGAGGCGTGATGTAGATCACTTTTGTAAAAAAAAAGGACATTTTAATTTATTAGGTGTTTTATAGGATTTTTTCAATTAACTCTTTAACACCTTTTAAAACCTTTAATGTGTTGTACCTAATATTGTAATCAATGTAATTCCAGTAGATTCTGAAGGATTAAAAAATTACAGCTACAGTATTAAAGGGTTAAAGCTAAACATCTCAAAATCAACAAGACGTAAATAAATAGTCAAATTCTGAATAATAATCATCAAAAATGTTCAAATACTGATTTGATTTATTGACATTTTCATCCATATTTATATTTAATCCTGAAATGGGAATCGACTCCTTTTTATACAGTTTGGATAAAAAAAAAAAAAATTACTTTAGCATTTTGACAAAACTCAAAGAAAGAGACAAAGAGGAGGGAGGCAATGAAGGAGGCAGGGAGGGATAAATGGAGAAGGAGGGAAGAGGGGAGGTTTGACTAAGAGTAGCTTTTATACACGCTCCACGCAGTCGTACTCCCTTTGCAACTGACGTTCACTTCTGCAATAATTGCTGCCTGGCAGGTGAGTGATTTCCTTTTCCCTACTTGTGCATTACCATTCCTAACATTGAATTTATTTAGTTTGATTCTGGTTTAGATTCAGTTCTAGTAAGAGTGTAGCAGGTGTTTTTTTTTTTTTTTTTGGGGAGTGAAGTGTACTCTCTTCCACTTTTTAAATACTTTTTTTGTTCTTTTTTAAATAATACATAACTTATGTCTTGTTTTATATGTTCTTTACTAAATAAAGTTCTTAAACTTACTGATTTGTGGTTCGTTTAACTATAATTTGCTATAAAAATGACACAAAAAAGTCAAATAACTGTTGTCCTATGGCCTGTTGTAAGTTGTTTTTTTTAATTCACCTGTTGAAACATGCCTCATATATTTTTGCTGGTTAGTTTGCTTTCGGGGACGTTTGTTCACTTGAATTGCATCTCTTAAAGTGTTGCTGCTCTGTCTGTAATTAGATGCCAATGTTTGACAAGAGGGGAAAAGAATGAAAGTGATGTGGTGGAGCTGCAGCACTGTCAGATGAAAGCTTCCACTGATGTCAAATTCAAACTCTCTTTGTAGTATTGTCAACAGCTGAGTTATGCAAACTCATAAAAGTAGCAGTTTCCAAACATATATTTAAAAGGAGACAGTTAGATTTTTGTCTAGATGTTGGTTTGTCATTAAAGCTATATTATTAAGTATTTTATTCATTTGACTTAAATATTTTAAAGTTGTTAAACCAATATTCAGATTTTTTTGTTGTTTTTATCTGCAGGGCTTTTCCTTTCTAAGATGACCCGCATCCTCTGTTTGGGCTTCTGCCTCCCCATCCTCGTGCTGCTGTCAGTCACGTGCCCGGCACGTGCTGAGCCCCCACGCGCCGCGTCCTCTCCGCGCCGGACAGCTCGCGCCCCAGCCGCAAAGGTGCGTCTAGCGGGGAACTTCGCGCGAGAGCCGTATGAAGGGCGCGTGGAGGTTCTGCACAACAACACCTGGGGGACCGTCTGCGACGATGAAGTGGACATCAAGCTGGCTAACGTCGTCTGCCGAGAGCTGGGGTACCAGGGAGGGGTCACGTGGGCGCACAGCGCCAAGTTTGGGGAAGGAACAGGTGAGAGCGAGCGCCTCTTGTCGAACGCGCATGCGCAGTGCACTGAAATGGCCAAAGTGGATCCAAAAGGGACACATTTTACAGAAAAGTTGAGTATATAAATAAGTAACAAAACAAACGTTAAAGGCTATTTTGCAAAGACAAATGGGGAAAAAAACTAATTATAAATCGTTTTATTTTTGTTTTATTTTATCTTTTTTATTTGTATAGAATTAGAAAAATAATAAATCGGTATTAAAGCCTTCTTTCCATAATTTTATTTACGTTCTTTCTTTTTCTTTTCCACTTGGGTTAATAGTAAAATGACAATACCAAACCTGACCTATTGGGGGCAGTAACTGCAAAAATTCATTCCATCTTTCCCAAAGCCACTGTAGAAAAAAAATGTTTGAATGTGTCATTGTGTGTCATTATTCATTATCATATAATATACATAACTATTATTATAATACTATGTATTTTATGTATTATATTAGTTCAATATCGATCTAATTTTGTTGAGGAAAAAAATATTTTGAAACATGTTGAACCCCAATCTAGTCACTATATGCACTGATTTGGATTTCATTATGCATTTCCAACAAATTTAGCAAAAGTAGATGTGAAAATTTTGTCACTCAAATAAAAAAAAATCCAACTTCACATGATGATTAAAACATTAAATTAAATTAGATATGTAATATTATATTAGATAACATTAAATTATATTATATTATTCAACCACAAAAAAGTTAATGAGTATTGTTAATCTAAAAAAAATTAAATAAATCAAAAGTACTGTAACAGAATTAATAGAAACTCCATCCTTTGAACCTGCTGAATCCCTTTTGGAGTCACGGGGTTGCTGGAGCCTATCCCAGCTACTGTTGGGCAACAGGTTATCAGTCTGTTGCATGGCTAGAAGAAACTCAACAATTCATAATAATTAATCATTATTAATACTAAATAATAATCTGCGCTGTCTAAATATCCATAAACAATTCTCTGATTTCTACATTCTTTTTTTTTTTACCAGAAATGTGTTTGTCATCACTTCAGTTGTTTAATATTCTGACTGACCCATTAGTATTTGTCAGAAATGACAGAATGTAGTTACTAACTGCAAATATTGTTCAGTTTCCATATTGAAAATGAGTCTTTTAAAAAAATTAGTCTACCTTGGTCACATATTCATTAGTGTTCAGCTATCACTAGATTACTTTATCGTGATATTTTTTTTTGTATTTATAAATATAATATTGGTCCCAGCTGTGCTTAAAGTAAAAAAAAAAAGCTTAAAGTAGTCAGCAGTTGCAGCATCTTTGTTCTAGCCATCGCCTGAACCCATAAGTCACATCTACAGCTTTGTTAAAAGACCATCAATTTAAACATCCCAAAGTAAAAATCATCTTGAAGCCACAAAACTCAAATGTCGTGCAGTATCGCTCCACACCCACTCTGACAGAGCAGCAGTTAACATATATGTAGACTGTAAAAAGGCACTTGCGTAAGAAGAATCAGGATGAAATTTACTTTCTAGACTTGTTCAACACTTTCTTTGGTTTATGGTCATTCTTTACTGCTGCTTTTAAATCCAAATTAAAGAGATTGTGGGTTGGATTTAGGGAGCAGGACCTCTTTGGCCGTGTCCTCTTGTAAAATACAGTGTATCTTGCTAAACACCGCACTAAGGTGCAACTCTAAATCTGCCAGCCCATAAAAGTCGAGACGTTGAGGACCTGATTCTTGTGTAGATGCGCTGTCCAGTCTGTCTACTGAACAATCAATTCAAACCGTGAATAAAGCTTTGGATTTCTTCTTCTGCAAGGTCCCATATGGATGGATAATGTGCGCTGCGACGGCTCCGAGAAATCCCTGAAGGACTGCAAACACAATGGATGGGGGGTGAATGACTGTAAACACTCTGAAGATTTAGGGGTGGTGTGCACCACACAGCGTAGGCTTGATCTGGCGACCTCCGTCAGGGGGTACACTACTGCTGCTAGGCCCTATGGCAGTACCTCACCCCAGTGGGGAGGCCACGTGGCAACCCAGAGGCATCCGGGGTATGGATACCACGGAAACGGACATGGATATGAGATCCCCCGACTCCAAAGACCTCATCATTATCAGGTAAAGTAAGACACCTGTTGTATTGATTTGTAGATCTAGAAAGAAATTGAGTTGGATGTGTCATGTGTTTCGTCTGAAGCGTCACAGCAAAGTGCAGATCGAAGAAGTCCGTCTTCGCCCCATCCTCATGGCCACCAAGAAGAAGGCCCTGATCACAGAGGGGGCAGTGGAGGTGAAACATGCTGGCAGGTGGAGGCAAGTTTGCGACAAAGGCTGGAGTCTCAACAGCAGCCGGGTTGTGTGCGGGATGCTTGGATTTCCAGAAGCTACTCAGTACAATGTCAAAATGTACAAGTGAGTATAAATCCACTAAAAGTTGATCTCTACGACCTCAAAGTTGTAAAATACAGGGATTCCTCTACTATTAAAAATGTTCTAAACTCTGAAGAGTAAAAACAAAGCTGTAGCATTCTATAAAAGGGAACAAAAAAGCTTTCCGTGGGCTTATCTCTCTCCCCCAGCCACTTTTTTCCATGTGTCCCCCTTTACACCCCCCCTTTTTCATCTTCAAGATGATGATAAAGGGATCCCTGTCCCCTCTCTGCTGCCCTTTCTCTGCACTTCTCTCTTGGCAAATCACCTCTGCACACCTCATTGGCTTTCTCTTTTTCTTTTCCCTCCCTCTCTCTTTGATGCTATCTGCAGCGTGCTGCTAAAAAAAAAAAAAAAAAAAAAAGGGCAGCACTTTTAGATCCCCATGCTGAGGTGTAATATCACTGCTGATTGGGCTTTAACGTTCCCATCAATACCATGTGTGAGACTGGAGTAGCTATTTGAGGGTGGAATAAGGATCTGCATGGAGCCACTTTTCTTGTTGACAGTGTAGCTTCTTTAGGCAAAATGTGATTCTTTTTTTTCTTTACTGTACTCAAACATCATTACCATCATGCATGTAGGACGATGCCACTCTGAGTGCATATATGAAAATCGGTTTATGTGCAGTTTACTTGATTTTTAGTAAGTTCATTAATTTGACACAAATTGGGTTTAGCAAAATATTTCAGTACACAAAACTAAATTACATAAAAATTAAAGCAAAAAATGATTTTTTTTTTATGCTAAAAGTAAATAAAGTTAACAAATATTACATCCTGGCTTTGATGGTTTTAGTACATTTAACAACGCAAAGCTCTTCTAGTTAAGGTGGATTAAGCAAAATAGTAAAAAAAAAAATTGTAAATAATTTATTAAATTAATGAATTGGATCTTTCTTTAATGTTATTATTGCAAAAAAGCATTTTTGTTTTAGTTTTTTAATGTAAGAATTTGTGATTTAACTACCAAAAGTATTACTATTAGATTTAGTTATTTTATGTAAAAATTGCTTTATTAGCAACAACCTAAAAGGTTTTCACTTGAAAATTTTAAACCAATCGATACAAAATGAAATTCTAAATTGAATTTAATTGTAAAATTGTGAATTCAAACCAAATTGATTCAGGATTGTTGCAGTCATATCCAGCCTTGGTTGCTCAAATTGTTTTTTTTGGGACAATTTTCTCGTTAAAATACGCCGTTTCAGCTCCTATTTCTTTATTATCCTCCCTCCCTTTCAGATTGACCACCTTCAGGCTTTACCAGGTCATTCTGTTTCTTGAAATGTTTGTTGCTTAAATTTGTTTAAAATGGCAAATCCGATTTCAGAACGCAGCGGGTTGCCTTTAAATGCCTGCAGAAACGGAGAAAGTCTCCAAGAGACGACTCTTTAAAACCACAACACGACCACATATTACTGGATAATTACTCAGCTTTTAAAAGATGGAGTGTCGGATCATATTTTGGAGGGAAACCCATTGGATTCCGCTCCTGGAAAGCTGCTAAGGTGATTCATGGTTTTTCCGTTTCTTCTTCCTCTTGGCGACGGTTACCGTGACTCAACTGAGACCGCAACATCTCTGTAGGGTTGGTGCTCAGCTAGTCGTGCTTCCAAAAGTACATGGCACAGCTGAGGGGCAACAGAGTTTTTTTTACATCATATATCCTGTTTTTGATTGACGAAATAAGTCAAATGTTTGTGTCGCCCTTGAAGTGTTTTGAACTTGTGTGATAGTGTGAAGCTATAACAAGCTCCCTCAGCTGGAGCTGGGACTCATTCAGCACCAAATCTTAGGTATTAAAAGGACGCCAGAAGAAGCCACTGTTGCACAGTCAGGCTTACTATTCCTGTATAGGATCTTTTATTATTACAGACTCTCTACATTACAATTGTGATGTCTTTACACTTGATTTTTGGACGTTAACTGACTGTTAAAAACTGAAAAACTGTTAATTGAAAGTTAACATTTGAGATATTTTCAGCTGCTCTCATGGCTGCTTTTGGCTGGAGCTGTGAGTTAAAGGCCTGTTGGGAATCTGCTCATTACTGTTTTTACTGCTTCTTGGGTCACGTAAAGGAGCCTAAATAATAGTAGTTTTTTTTTTTGCAAAGCCATAAAAAGGTGGTAACCACTGTTTATCTAAGGGAACTTAGACATTTTTGGCAAAATGTTTGCCATTACGTTGAAATGTTTCATTGAGGGTGTGTAAATTACCAGGCTTTGGCACAGACGTGGCCAGGACTTAGCCTTTGTGTGACCCGGTGTTTCACTGAGGTCTAAGAACAGCACTAGTCTGATCCAAATAGATGTGATTCCACAAAGATTAGAGCGTTTTCATTCGCGGCTCCAAAAGTGCACATTTTCCACTAGGGGTGTGTATTGGCAAGAGATTACAATACGTATCGCGATACACGTGTTATAATACAATACCTATATCCCGATATATCCCAGACAATATTTCACAATTTTTTTTAATTATGACTTACGAATTATCTGACTATTAATACATTTTTAGCAGAAATAAATAGTAAAATGCATGTTATTTAATGATCAGAATATTAAGCACTGCGACTGTATCTCATAGACAAGCTGCTTTTATCCAAATAAATTCATGGTGCTTTTCTTTTGGGAATTTATGGAATATTTAAGTGAAAATCAAAAGTATGACTGAACTAAATATAAAATATCGCCTTGACAGTATTTTAAATCAACACAAGTATCACCCAACAAAGTATCAATATTTTCCACGATCTCCTTTAGCTTTGAAAACAGGAACAAGATTGAAAATCCTACTCTATTATTATCAGAATACTATCAATTTTTTGAACTTCTTGCTCCAAAGCGGTTTGTTAATTAATTAATGATATATTTTTTTTTTAGTGTGTGTGTTTCCATATGGCCCCTTCCAACATGCAGCTCTGTCCCTCATTCCTGTCTCTCAGGCCCCTGTTCTTAGAAATCAGACACTGCCATTTCTCGCAGCTGTCTGTGTGTCTTGGCTGAAACTCTGAAGATGCTGTAATTATAAGTTGGTCAGGACTGGAGCTTTTCATGGTTTCTGCTGAGGGTGAAGAAAAAAAGAAAAAAAAAAACACAGTCAATTACAGCTGTGTGTATGTTACACGGTGAAGCAGAGCAGGCAGAGAAGATGCTGGAAGGTGAAAGGAGATGAAGGCAATGGATGGGAAATAATACAATTAGTAGATATTTGTTTAAAGAAAACCTCAAATGATTCTAGAGAAATAAAATAAAGAATACTTAGTGGAATAGTGAGGGGCCGGTGGAAGACCCTGAAATAAAGACAAGTCAGCTACAGATCCAGAATCAGAACTGAGAAGTTGGTAATTATTTTTTTTATTTTTCACGTTTTATCGCTGTTTAATGGAGTTTAATATAGCTGTAATTCAGTCAAATGAGAGACCTAAGGGTATCATTTACAGCCTGCGCAGTAGTCCCACTGCCCTCTGAAGAGGGTTAATGGTTAGCTGGTTTGTCTGTGGTGAGGTTGCAAACGAGTCAGATGTTTTTTTTTTCTTCCTCCATGGGAAAATGTGTATGTGCAGCAGGCTTTTACTGACAAATATAAATTAGTGTAATTCAAGATCACTGTTAAGCTAACACGTTAAACCACCTGCGTTGAGTCAGACACAATTCACTTTAAATATTCCTTGGCGCACATTTTTATTACATCACGCACGTGCTTGACAGAGTTTCAAAACGTGGAAATTGAAGCCGTTTAAACATCTGGAACCCCCTTTTCTAAAGTTCATATAAAGCCTGTGTTTGGTGGATTTCGGCTTCAAATTGGCCTGAAAATTACCCAGTTTAAAACTTGCATTCCGAAATAACCTCCACAAAGTACCGATTGCTTCAATGAAAGCACTTTTTCAAAATATGAAAATAATTTTTTTTGCTTCGGTGGCGTTTCTAGCTCACGAGCCAAATGTGTCAGTGCTCAGTTCCTTACTTAGAGCCTCAGGAAAGGCGTTATTATGCGATCCTGGAAAGTGCACAATCAGCAGTCCGTGACTTCATTCAAACTATCAACATAACATTATGTCTCTGACAACGGGTCTCTTGATTCCAACATCCTCAGTTTGTTTTCAAGGTTTGAGCTTTCAGTGGAATTTCATGTCAGAAGAACAAACATTGACCGATTGTTGGTGTCGTACTAAAAAATGTAGATTTATGTTTGTTTAAAAGTGGCTGTGACTAAAATGAGCATTTAAAGCCTGCAGATATGCTACATGATTGGTGTGTTTTAATGAAAGCCAGCCCAACAAACAAGCCTGTTCTCGTCTTTTGTTTCAATCTTTGTGTAAATGTTAGTTTGCTTGTGGTGCTTCAATGAGTTTAAAGTCTTCCTGATGTTATTGTTTAGGAAGAAATATGTCTTTGCCATTGCTTTGAAAGGGGCTGACATTGCATGTGTGACATGTTATTTTACCACAGTGTGTTTTCCAAGAGAACAAAGGGGTTTGCTCTTCACAAGTGAACCAGTTTAGCTGCTATACATAAGTGTGTTTGGTTCCAGTATAGAGCTGTGGTTTGTATGACTTTCATGGTGAAGAGCGTCTTTCCCTGCAGAGTTCTCTGTTGTTGCATGACAGCAGCTTGTTGGGATGCATCTGGCTTTTGAGTTTACAAATATTATTCATTCATTTATTTTTTTTTCCCCCAATCTTCTTTTTTTATTGCTTTTTCCTCTTTTATTCACTTGTTGTTTAATTAAAGCACACAATTCCAATGCCTTTCTGCATTAGTTCTTTACTAATAAATACATGTGAGGGAGGACATTTTACTCAGGACATTTTTGAATAGACTTTTCATTACGAGCGTTTGCCCTGTGAGTTGGTGAAATGCACTTCTTGCTTCTTACTAGAACTGCATTTATAGTCTTTATCTTTAAAAATGACGCAGAATTTTTTTACATTTTGGCTGCAAACAGTTGCAGACATCAAATTTCAATAACTATAGTTTGAATTAAAATTATACATAAGAAAATCAACAAATTGAGAACTTGTTTTTCAATAAAAATAGTCTTTTTAACAGGTTTTTGTGGCATTTTGGAGAAAATTAAGCCTTGCATTTCTGAAGATTTCTTTGATTGTAAATGGTGACTGGCGTATACTCGTATAACACAGTCCCATTTTTTAAAATTCTTGTACTGATTCTTGGCCAGGGCTCCCTTGAAAAAGAAGTTTTAAATCTCAATGAGATCTACCCTGGTTAAATAAAGGTCAATGAATGAGTAAATTCTCCCATGCTGAACACTGGTACTAGCCTATGAGATGATAAATATTGGATAGCTCAAATATATAAGTAGCTATTTTTGTTGCATTGGTGGGGGTTGTGAGGGGCTGTAAGCTAGTGGGCGAGCGTGTGAACAGAGAGCTCTCAGCAATGGGAAGGGGCAGGCTTACTCTGTGCCAACAGTTCAGCCCACAACTGAGAAGGAGAATATCTTATAAACTACTGCAGCTCTGCAGAAAACTCTTAGAAAACTCTTTTTTTTTTTTTTTTTTTTTTTTTTTTTGGGGGGGGGGGGGGGGGGGGTGTCACAAGTAAAAAACCACTATGCTTTTAAAACAGCTTAAAGATGATTGAAGTATGTCTTTAAAGTTGCCAATGACATTCATACCGATTTAGGTCAAATACACATAAATTGGGCCTTTTTCCTTTAGATTTAGATTTATTTCAAACTTATAAAACAAAAATCTAAATGATACAAAATAATGACAATAAAATTAAATCAAATTTAAGAAAGTCTTTGTTTGGCTGAACTCAAAAATTCATGTTTAAGAAAGAGAAAGCTAGGAGCCCGTGTTTATTTAAGCCAATCCCTTTATCTACTTTTAACATATTAGTCAATAATATTCCACAGAATTATCTTTTCTTTTTTTTTCAATCAACATTTCTCAATTAATAATAATTAAAGACATTTTTTTTGCATTCCATCTACCTTGGTAGGCAGGTTTGGTTTCAACTTCTGCTTATTTTGGTACTGAAGTAAATCTTTATTAGTTTTTATTTAAAATAAACAGACAAAATGAAAAATGTGTTTACTATTTGTTTATTTGCTGTCTTACAGGAAGATTTGGGACTCCAAGGTTAAAGATCCAACAACAAGGTAATTCCAAACCAGGGAACAACAAAGTTTTGACAAAATTTCTAATTTGATTAGCCAATGGAAACACAATGGAAACATATTTCAGATTTTTTCTAAACAAATTTTAGACTTAAGCATTTTTTGTGCCTGAAAAAGACTCAGTTATCATTTGAGACTCAACATTTTACAAATACACGAACTTTCTTGCTGTTTTTCCTCTAGATTAAGTTACATGGCAAAAAAGAAAGGATTCTGGATGGAGAAAGTTCACTGTCTCGGCACCGAGAACAGCCTATCAGAGTGCCTCGCTCAGCTGTCAATCCCCCGAAGTCCCACCCCCTGTAAGAATGGAAGACATGCTGTGGTCAAGTGTGTACCAGGACCACAGTTTGCTCGCATCTCCTCTGGAAGACCACAAGCTCCTTATCCAGTGGTGGTAAGATGTGTCAAATGTAGTCTATAAAAAGTTTGTTTTCTTGATCCATTTTTGATTTGTTGCTTCATCTACAATTGAAGAGTTCAGACCAATTTCTTTATCCTAAAATAATTCTAAATCTGACAGAATTGAGGCCACAAGTAAAGGGGTCAAATACCAACATAAAGAAACTTAAGGTTTATATTAATGGATTTTTATAAAAGAAATTTAATTTTTGGACATTCTGGAAGCTGTTTCATGGTTTGAGGGTTTGTTATGGTCTGCCCCCTGGAGGTCCGAAGTCATTTCAGAAACCCAGCGCTTAAAATAACGCAGAATCATCAAGACGGAGACAAACAACCACAAACATGCCTCTTTTGAAATGTTTTATGTCAAGAACATTGCATGCCTTTTGTACTTGTGATGTTAAACATAGGGTAAAACAAATAAACAACTTTTTATGTCCTCTGGGAACGCCACTTGTTTGCGTGAAATGAACTTTTCTGATCTCCGCTGCCCCGCTCAGCCCGTCCGTCTGAAGGCAGGCCCCAGGCTGGGAGAGGGGCGTGTAGAGGTGCTCCGAAACGGAAAATGGGGAACCATTGTGGATCACCTGTGGGACCGAACCGCAGCCAGCGTGGTGTGCAGGGAGCTGGGTTTTGGAACAGCCAAGGACGCCCTACAGGGAGCCTTTATGGGTCAAGGTGAGACACCGCGGTGATGTTTTTAAAGCTTTGGAAATTCTGGAAAACTCCACATTTCATTAAATTGTTTAGAGTCTGCAGTTAGGTTGTTTGAAAATGTTTATTATGCATCATGGTATGCCTGGGAAGACGGGGAGACTTTTGCTTATCTTTTAGTTATCGCAGACGGCGCACCCGTCTGCCCTGACTGATTAGATAATGTGCAGGCATGTGTGTTTGTCTTTCTGTCTGTGTATGTTGCCTTGTGATCTGCAAACGTGTTGATTGCAGTATTTCCAGCTGTGATTGTGTAAGCACGGTGCCAGCATTACCAGCTGCCCAAACACACACACGCAAAATGAAAGTATAAGCTACGACAGTTTACTTTGGCATTTGTTAACTAAAGCCAGGGACACGATCGCTTTCTAAACTTAAGTGAGTGAAAGCCATTTTTTCCTCCTGGAGTTTTAAACGTACAGATTTGGTGTCACACGCGCTTTCATTTGGTATCCAGCTGCACCAGCGGTCTCCCCACCCTTAGGAGATGTGAGATAGAACAGCTCCCGATCCCTCAGGCTGGGGTGTAGTCTCACAGCATGTTGAAAGAGATGAACTGTGGTTGGATTTTTTTTTTTTTTTTTTTTTTTGCTGCTTTAGCAGTTTATACGATCAAAGAAAGCATATTTTACTATGTGATGGATTAGACATTCTCACCTTTTAAAGTGAGATGATGAATTTCTGTTACTTATCTCAGAGTTTATTCACACAGAAGAAATTTTAAATGAGTTGGCCCTTCAGCGCTCTTCTGAAACGCTGTCATCTGGCTTTGATCAGTAAATCGGCGAGCGGGGTTCAAGTGTTCAATTAGTCAGAAGGGACATAAAGGATTTAAACTTTTAAACAGGTTTCCTCTGATGTGACCATAAAGCTACATCTGTGCAGGCGCTCCAGTCAAACAAGTCTGCATGATTCATGCTGGTAGATGCCATAAAAACCAGCCTCAGACTTTAACATCATGACATTGTTCAACAGACTTAAATGGGTTTAGCAAATGGCAGTTTTACAATCCTCACATTTACTCCATTTCAAGGCTTATATATTTCGTTGTGCTCATAGAAATGTAGGTTTTCCTCGTCTTGCTTCAGAAGTTTGTGCTTTTTACTGCAGTAAATAGTTGCATTTAATAACAATACTCCAGCAAATTATTTAGGGATCGTGTATATCGAATATATTTTATGGCGCCAAACAATGCATTTGGTTTCAGCTGATGACTGAGAAAGAGATAAGAGATTATCTTAAATTTAAAAGACCAGATTATTACTTTTTTAATTTTTGAATCCTCTAAGATTTACTTTTTAGTTGCTACGAACCATCTAAAACTCCTGAAGTCTTTTCATGTCTCAAATACAACTGACACAATGCGAAGCAGCCCAATTTCTTTGAAAATGTGGTCATGAATGTAGACGGCGGCAGTCATGCGTGCAGAATGGCTTTTTATACACCACCGGGCTACCGGGCACTTGAAATGGTCGGTAATCCAGTCAGAGCTGCTACCGGACGGCGATCTGTCCGGTGGCAGCCCAGATGTCAAACCCATTTCGTAATGGCGTCATCACGGCCTGTCGCTGGACCGACACTGCCGACCTCGAAATGAGCAGCCACTATCCAATGTCAACTTTAAAAGAGAAATAGTTCAGACACTGTCAAATTTTAACTTTCTCTTAAAACCTCTGTGACAAATTTGCTGAAAAACTTATATTTATGTTGCCAAAATGTGACCGTAGTCTTTAAGGTGAATTCACACCGAACACAATTCACGGGAAAAATTCCGTTGGCCCACTCCGCGCTGCTCAAATATAACCGCTGCTAGACCGCCGCGCCTGTCGCTTAAATTGCACGGGACTTTTGATCGCCTAATTTCTTGTCTGTACCAATTACTTAACATTGAAACTGGCCGCCTCCACTGCTTGAATTGCGTTCAGTGTGAATGCACCTTTCAGTAGAAGGACTTCAAGGGGTTTTACTGGGGAGCAGGAGCAGGAGAAGGAACACCTGGCTTCATTATTAAGCTAAATTAAATTATTTAAAACTACTTATTTCAATATTCATAATTTTATTTGTCCTAATGATTTTATTTTAAAACAAAGATAAAACATTTTATGCAAAAAAATCTTATTTCACGGAAAAAAAATTTTCTTTTTTTTAACAATATCATTATAATGCTAAAGGGTTTCTGTATCTGATTTTTTGCCGTCCTGTACTGACTTCCAGAGAGCACATTATATTTTCCTGGCTTATTTCTCTTTGCATGAAAAAAAAACATATAATTATAACATTTTCAGTGGTAGCTCAGTTGTTTAAGACAAAAAAAAAGTTATATAATGTGAAGATGTTTTATTTACATCAGTTACTTTTTCAGACAACTACAGACATGTCATCTTTTCAACTTAAGAATAATCAAAATCAAAAAGCCTAAATAGGTAGATAAACAGTAAAGAAACAGATGTTTTGTGTTCTTTCTGCTCTTGAACTCTCCCATTTAACCATTTTTCTCTCTCTCTCAATGTTGAATGATGGGTGAGGTCTGCAGTTTATGTTGTTCTGCTCCTTTTATGAAGTCAAGTCGTCATCGTGTTCTAGGAGTCATTTTGGTGCAATCATTGGTTCAGTTTCTGTCTATGATTTATTATTATTGTACTATCTAAAGAATGAAGAACACTTTATGCACACTCCATTGCTTTACTACACAATGTTTTTAAATTGCAATAAAAGATTTTGATCAAAGTCAAAAAGGGGGAAAAATTATATAACAAACACTGAAACAATACCAATACCCAAAATAAATAATAAACCAAAAAAGCATCTCATCTAAAAAAAAACAATTTCAGTTTATGTCTGTTATGTCTGAGGTTTGTCAGGACTAGTATCCACATGATTCTCATGAGATATGGATATTAATCTGAAGAGATGAGCACACAAACAAGCAACTCGACAGTAGAAAAACATTCAAAAACACAAACATTTGTAAATTCCCCGACTACATTTATCATGAATAGATATAAAGCTAGAAATGTTTGAAATAGATCTGTTCATTGCTTTATATCTGGTGTAAATTTAGCTTTTCAATAGTCCATATGTTTATATATATATATGTATGTGTGTGCCAGTGTTACTCAGGCTACTTAAAAAAAAAACTTTTTAATGTATTTAAAAATAAGTCCATACTTTATGTTTTAATTCTATCACAACTCCAATGTGTCACAGGATCTCTGCATTAATTCAATTCAAATTTCACATTTAGATGAGGGTTGATAGAATTTTTTTTTTTATTCTATGTTTATTTTTTGTTAAAGTGAAAGCACTTAAAGCAAAAGTGAAATTACAATAGATGTTTTCTCGGTTTGAGGCTACGAACCCTCAAAATCTAAAGGAGTTTTTATCAAAGATGAACAAAATCAAAGCGTCATAAAAGGCTCCTTACCTCTGCCGTGTCCTTCAATGATCAGATTTAAACTCATAAAACACTGCTGAGTCTGCATAAAGAAAATCAAGACAATACCCTTGGGTGCCCTGCAATGCATGCAGGGATTTATAGGCTCCAAAGCTCCTTATGTTAATGTATTATCTGTCTCTTTGAAATTCATTTTTGTTTTGTCTTAGTGACACAGGAATTTCTTTAAAAACTCAACGGAGTTGTCAATGAAAACATTTGATCAAAAATAATATGCTTAAACAGGATCAAGGGTAATTAGGTCTTCAAACTTCAAACGATCTATCATTTTGATCATAAAACACTTTTTTTATCCTTATAAATTTGATATCTTTTAAGTGATATAGGTAAAAAAAAAATGATTTACTATTCAATCTTGTACCTAAAAACGTAAACATTTGCGCACCACTTGCTGGAAATTCTTTATGATAAACTTTTATAAAACTGACCAGATTCCTCATTAAATAATCTACATTTGCTCACTCTATAAAGGAATACATACAAATAAGGAGTTTTGGTGGTGGTATAGACAGCGATCCAACCGTGCGGTCATGCTCTCTTCACCTCAGCGGCTGCGACCCCTGAGTCTTATGACCGAGCTTCCTCCACCAGCACAAAGAAACCACTCAAATGCTGACTTGTCTTTGAAAACTGTGTTTATATGAAAACATGAGGTCTGCCAAGTTCAGGATCAGTTCTCTTGAGTTATGCCAACCCTTTTTTATCTCAAGCAGCCAGACCCACCGACACAATTCACTGCAATTAGCTTCAGTAGAGCGGCCATAAGAATAGTGATCTGAGTGAAATGATGCTATGATGCCATAAAAAAAAAAAATCTTCAGGTGGATACCATAATATTTTTTATTGTTGTTTTAGCCATCATTAATAAAAAAAAAAAACAAAAAAACAATTTAACTTTTATTTTTTTCTAAACATGCATAAAGATCAAAGTTACAGTTAAAAAAAAAATTATGTTACTATAGTTCGGTTCACTTATTTTAGTTCAGTTACTATTTTTATAGACCAATCATTTATGGAAACTTTTTACTTTAAGTGTATTTAGTAGAAATTAAAAAAATAATTATAAAAATTTAATTCAGCTAAAAATGCATCTAAATAGAAAATAAAACTCAGCAATCATGTAACGAACGCAGAAGTAGGTTGTGCATATAGCCCCAAAATCAATTTATAAATATATGAATAATTGTAAGTACAATATTTTCTGGACTATAAGATGCTACTTTTTTCCTAAGTTTTGAACCGTGCGGCTTATACAAAAGTGCGAGTTTTCTGTGAATTTTTCTCCCTCTGCTACAGGCGCTCTAACCAGAATTAGAATAAAAAATAAGATAGCCGAAAAATCAACGCAAAGAAGAATAGCCTACGCTACCATTTCTTTAGCCGATAGAACTGGTAATTATTTTTAAGTCCTCATCCCTTCATTATGGAAACCACATAATGGAGTTGCTTTAAGTTGAAGGCCATCAAGCTTTCTATCCAGGAAGGAAGGAAGCTTAGTGTCAATGAATCTATGGTGAGACGTTGGAAGGGGCGGGTACATACATGTACATTTACAGTACAAAATCATTCTGTACATGCAGCAAATATCTCGTTTTTCAACATAAATATCTGCGGTTTATGTATATCTTTTGTTTTTTTTAAAGAAAATAGAGTGGATGCGGCTTATATACAGGTGCGCTCTATAGTCCAGAAAAATACTGTAACATTTGGAAATGACTATTTATTTTACAATTGTAAATTATACATTTTGTGATTTCTACAGTCCATCATTGCTTTAAGTTGCACGAAGGGGGTCAACTTGCACAAGTACTAGCAGAAAGTGAAGCAAATGCAGTTCTTCGTATTCATGAAAAACACACGCAGGACAGCAATCTTCTATCTCGCATATAGACTTCACGCTGCTTGCCTTTCAAAACCCCCTTAAAGCTTCCATTCTTACAGATGGCGGCGGTTGAACAAACACATTCACTAAAGCATGTCATTCTCTATGTGCTTGTTCTTATAAAACTTTAATTGTTGAAAAACAGCTTAGTATTTAAATAGGAACAAACATTATAATAAGGAAGCCTCATGATTTATATATTTTCAATTCAGTCATCAGGCTCAAATAGCGACATATCACAAAAGAGTGAATTGTCTGATGCTTTTTTTAAAAAAAAAAAAAAGCTGTGGTTGACTGCAAAGAATTATGGGAAAATCACCAGACAGAAGCTGAGGTATTGGTTTTAACATGTGTGCATTTATCTTTATGAGATGACGGCACGTATAGAATAAGTAAAGTATCACCTTTAAAACATGTTATTTACAGCTTTGAGTTGTGAAATCTCTCAGACAAAAGAAAACATGGTTTTAATGATGGTTTTAGCAACAAAACACCCTGGCGGACACGTTTGTTCAGAAACTTAGATAATTGTTGCACTTCACAAAGGTAGGATCTGATTGCGCCTAAAGGAAGGCCACCAGAACAAAAACACTACTTACACTTTAGTGAGTCTAAAATAGAAATGTTTCGAGTGAAAAAAACGAACGCTGCTATTCTCAACAAGAATGTTTGATCGCTTTGTAATTAAACTCCATTTGTGTATTTTTTTTTTTACATTGGCTGAACTTCTATGTCTGGTGATTTCTCATATAAATGTTTTTTTACTGTCACTTTCAAACATTTAGTGCCGAAGTTTGTGGTTTGATAATTTAGAAAGTCGATGTCAGGAAGATTGAAAGGACGAACTATCCATGAGTTAAATTACAGGGACAATGTTTCTATTTCCTCTTTGACCAACATTGTTATTTTACTGAGTCAAAGAACATGTGCACACATAGAGCTCTGAATGTAGACCCTCGTGTCTGTTTATATTTTTGTGTGTATAAAGTGTGTGTGGCGAGGTTTGTGGCATTTATTTTTGACTAACATTCAACTCAATGGGTTTACCCTGATAAGTTAAACAGGGAATTCAGATCTACCCTGAAGATAGTTGTGGGAATGGTGAAGTTTTGCCCTCTTGATACGCAGAAACCCACTCATGGTGACCATTATGGAAGCAGGCCTACAATCTAGTAAAACCAAAACAGAGATGGATTGGGTTGAGCTGACTGTCGGTGCTTACTGTCTTTACGCCCTCGCTTTGGTTTGTCTGTCTCCCACAGTCAGTGTGGTTTGGACTGTTTGTTTCTACTCTGCTGCATTTCCACATTTGCTACTTGCACCTTTTGTCTTAGGAAAACAACAAAACCATAGTTTGCTGGCGATTATGTCAGATGATTTTTGCGCGGGTTAACTTTGAAGGCTTTTTCATCTCTTATGTTTAGAGATTATCGGGGTTTAAACGCTGCTGACACAGATTTGCCCTTGTTTGTTAGGTCAGGGTGGACTGCATAGTGTTGTTGCTGTGATGCCCGATTCAACAGAATGGGGGTAATGAAGTGTGACAGATGCCCAGAGTAGATGTTTTTGCTGCTGCTCTTTGCTTTGCAGGAGCATTCTGTCGAGGAAGATTGAAACTTTTTTTATTGCAGGTTTGATTCTGTAGAAGTGAAAGCTCCCGTGAAAAGAACATGGAGCCTCCCCTTTGTGCCTTTTTGCTCGATAAAATCATCTTATGGTGTCTGGTTTTGTCCACAGTGGGTGGCTCCAGACAGGCACAAGAACTTCTTCACCTTCGTTTTTGTTCTTGCTCTTTATCTTTCTGCTTTCAAATGCCGACGTTCTTACAGCATTTCTTTGTTCGTTTTTAGGTACTGGACCTATACACATGAACTCAGTGCAGTGCATGGGGTCTGAGCGCTCCATCCTGGACTGTTTCTTCCAGGAGGTCCAGCCGTGGACATTTAAACACACCCAAGATGCATCAGTACGCTGCAACATTCCCAAAACTGGTACCGAGAAGATGGTAAAAACCCTATCACTTGTAATTCCTTTACTAGATCTCAATGAGGACTGCCACGATTAGTCGACTAATCGACGACTAATCGACTATTAAAATAGTCAACAACTAATTTAACGTTACTTTGTATTATATGGAGTTAGAGTGCAGTAAAGTTAAAAAGTTATAATGCCATAATGCTACATTTTTGGACTATTTTGGCATTTTTTGAGGTTTTTTTAGGCTATTTTGGAGTTTAGCTAACATTTCAGCTCCATGCTAGCGGTTTTGGCTAGTTTAGGATTTTTTCATTTTTTTAGCAAAATTTTGAGTTTAGCTAATATTTCGGTTGCCTGGTAGCTATTTTGGCTCATTTAGGCTTTTTTTGTTTTTTAGTCTGTTTTGGACTTTAGCTTATATTTCAGCTACATGCTAGCTGTTTTGGATAATTTTGGATTTTTTCAAATGTTTGGGAACATTTTGTGTTTAGCTAATATTTCAGCCAAAACTTTGGCTGATTAAGTCTTCTTTCAGTTTTTTGGGCTAATTTGGCATTTAACTAACATCAGCTCCGTTTTCAGCTACCAACGTCAGCGTCTTTAGCTATCGATTTCAGCATCTTCTGCTGTCAGCACTAGCATCTTCAGCGGCCAAATTCAGCTTACAGCATTCACACTAGCATTATCGCAGGTAATGCTATATATCTAGTTTTTAGTTAGTTTAAAGCTAAAGCACATCCAGTTTGCGCATGACCTGATTTGTCCACTAGTCGGAAAAATAATCGGTGATTAGTCGACTATTAAAATAATCGTTTGTGGCAGCACTAATGATAATGCGATAGAATTTAATCTTCCCAAACTAATGGATCTTCAGGTGCGGCTTGCTGGAGGAAGAGTGCCATCAGAAGGTCGTGTGGAGGTCCTGATGGAGGTCGGAGGTCGTAAACGCTGGGGGTCGGTCTGTAGTGAAAACTGGAGCATCACTGAAGCCATGGTGGTGTGCAGACAGCTCGGTTTGGGCTTTGCTGCCAACGCTCATCAGGTAACAAGCTTCCTGACTACTCAGCAGTGTTTTATCTATTATTTTTATTTAAAGTAGAAAAAGTGATTTTACCTTGATGGTTATTTCTTATGAATTTGCGTAAATCTTCTTAACAGTGTTAGAATTATTAATGAGAGACTACAATTCATTGACAGGAAACGTGGTACTGGCCTGGTAACGCAAATGCTAGTGAGTTGATTCTCAGCGGAACTCACTGCGTGGGCACAGAGCTGTCCATTCAGCAGTGCCGCCGCAACAACTACGTCCACTGTCCTCGTGGAGGCGGAACAAAGGCAGCGGGGGTCAGCTGTTCGGACAGTGAGTCGGACGATCTTTCTTCTGTTGTGTCTTCTTTCCCTTTGAACTTGCGTAACACCTTATACCCCTCTCAGCGGCTCCGGATCTCGTTGTGGATGCCCAGTTGGTTCAAGAGACAGCCTACCTTGAAGACCGACCCCTTCACCTGCTGACCTGCGCCAATGAAGAGAACTGTCTGTCGTCATCTGCCGCCAGGATGAACTGGCCGTACGGCCATAGGCGCCTGTTGCGCTTCTCCTCCCGCATCATGAATCTGGGTCGCTCCGATTTCAGACCCAAAGCGACAAAAGATAGCTGGACATGGCACCAGTGCCACAGGTAGAGCATCTGTACTGTTGAAGTGTTGATATGTTTCCTCTGTGGGCTGTGTGTTGTGTTTGTTCTGAGTTCAGGCTGTTATTTTGTAGCCTGCTGTCAGATGTGGTTTGTTAGAAGCTGCCAAAGTCATGGCAGACACCTGTTTCCTGCACAGTATAGGTTCTATATGATCTAACGACTAGATTAAATTAGGTGTAATTATGTTTTAGTTGCTTAATTGCTTCCTGGAAAGAAAATATGGAAAATATTGGAGAGCTAAGGTTAGGATGCAATACAGATGTTAGACATGGTGTTTCCTCAAAAAAATACCAAGAACAGTAATCTGAGAGTTATTAACATGTCTGCCTCCCCAGTTCTGGCGAGGTACAAAGGACAGGGTAACCCAGCAGTAAAGTCCACCTCAGTTTATTATAGGATATCAGAGCTCAAGATGTGAATGTCAAAGCCCTCCATTCACTTAGAACGAACACACGGCTAACCCTCGCTGATGCTAAAACAAACCCTTGTGAGAGGTGTTATGGTGACACCCATGTTTGTGTTTGGGGGGTGAGGTCATTGGGATATGAGTCATAGGGAGCCAGTGTTCGGTCAGTGTAGAAAGCACCCACTCAGCACACACACTCACCTGGACTTTCCCCTTTGGCGTCCCAGGCACTACCACAGCATCGAGGTGTTCACGCACTACGACCTGCTGACTCTGAATGGCACCAGGGTTGCAGAGGGACACAAAGCCAGTTTCTGTCTGGAGGACACATACTGCCCTGATGGTAATAATCAGCACTAATCCTTTCATCTTTCCAATTACTCACTTATTACATAGTCAGAAAATAATACCACATACATACTCTATACAGGGAGATGTAGAGGATTGAATAGACTTTGATGTTTTGGTTGTGCGTTGGTATTAGGTATCCACAAGAGGTTTTCCTGCTACAATATGGGGGATCAAGGAATCTCTGTGGGGTGCTGGGACACTTACCGCCATGATATCGACTGTCAGTGGGTGGATGTGACGGATGTTCGTCCAGGTGACTACATCTTTCAGGTAAGCCATTTTAAATGTATTTATTCCATATATACAGGGTGTACTCTGAACAGAACCCAAAAAAAACCACTGTTAGCATGTCTTTTGGTGAAAGTTTCCCTCCAATAATCTTTCGATCTGTTGTAAAAGTGTTCTCAGTGGTATTTTAATTATGTTTTTAGGCTAAATCAAAAAACTTTTGTTGTTTTTGTAGAACATAGTTTCTGCAGAGTGGCATTAGTTAATTAGAAATTCACAGAGTTGAGGGCGGATCAAGGAGTGTCCCTGCCTCCTTCCCAACGTTTATCTATTTACATGATGTCTTGGTGGCTTATAGCCCCCAGATGTCAGCTCAGATGAGGAAAACACAGACGTACAAAGACGTACATGGATCTATTTGTCTACAAGTGGATGCATCAGAATGGAGCAGATCACTTGCAATATTAGCTTTCACAACACACTTTTTTTCAGCTGTATTTTTGTGTCTGCTCCTGATTCAACACGATTTGAATAAAGAAAGACTTGGAAATGCTTTCAAAGGTTATTATATTTATAAATGTCCTCCACCATGAAAAAAAGGGAACAGGATCATTCTAAAAATACCAAAGATAAGAGTGGGTCTTTAACATTTAGCTATGAATTTTCCAAATATTTGCATGATTTTTTAATTATTTAATTTAATTTAACCAATAATTTAAAATTTAGGTTTAGAAAAATAATGTACACATAACAAATGACTTAAACTGAACATAGTTAGAAGTTATTGTTAAGAATTTTTTTTACTAACCTTTAAAGCTGCTGTTTTGCCTGAAAAATACAAGAAACCACTCTAAAAGATGATTAATTCATGGATCTGGTTAATCTTGCGCACTTTTATGAAGTCGATCATTGAGTTAATCACACTATTAGGATTTGTAAAAGTTTGAAGCGTAGTTATTTCTTATTAAGTTCCAGTTTTTACTAATAGCCATCAAGGGAAAATGATAAGAAAATGAACTTTTTTTTTTTTTAAAGTAAAAAATGTAATTTCTGAACTTGTTACACACTTATTTATCACATGAATTATGTTACGAAAATAATAATAAGTGAAATATGTGAATCAGGAATTAGAAATGTTTTAAAGTGGTAAAACCGCTCATTTCACACAATGTGATCTTGTCAGATAAAGATTAACCTTTTCACACTTTATTTCATTTAATCTCTCAAAGTTCAAACCCTCACAGAAAAATAAATCCAGCATTATAGAATGCAAACAAAGATGTGCTCTATATCAAAGATTTTGTAGATTTGACGAGCTGAACATATCTGTGCAGGAGACACAGCATTCGGATCGATTGACAATGTCTCCAGCCAATCAGGAAGCAGAACACAGTGTGCAGCATGAAAAAAAAACATGCAAATTTGCACAGAGAAGAATCTATGAAACAGCTAAATAAATAGCAAGGGACCATTGCAATCCATTTTATTTGTATGCAGTTTATTGCAGTTGTGTCAATAATGGTTGAAACGTTTTTTAAAAATTGACCCAAATAAGATATGTGCTGCTGTCTTACAAAATACCATAAAGATGTGGCAGAATTATTACAGAGCGACTTATGGTTTAATAGTTAACGACGTTACTCGGGTTCCATAAGAGGCCAGACAGTCTTTAATTACCACCCTCACCAGTTTCCTAATTTACCCATAACTGATATGTCACACAAACGTATGTAAAGCCAAGCACTTTCAGCATGTGGAGTGGGTTGCATAATTATAAAGTGGTGTCAAATAGAGTCATAAAGATGGAAAGAATGACAGGGGAGAGTAAAAATGGAGTTAGAGAACAGACACTGGAAGACCTGCTGGAGGTGAAAAGGTCAGTGTCTTTGAAGAGAAATGAAA
Source organism: Oryzias javanicus (assembly GCA_003999625.1). NCBI lineage: Eukaryota > Metazoa > Chordata > Actinopteri > Beloniformes > Adrianichthyidae > Oryzias > Oryzias javanicus. The sequence goes on along the minus strand of CM012451.1, from coordinate 24,368,068 downwards.
AAGAACATAATTAAGAAAAGCAATGAAGCAGTTTTTTCTTCAGGATGACTGAAATGTTAAAACAAAAACAGCTTCACTGCAGCTGAAGCATCCACTGTGCGCAGAGGATGAGTGTCCGTTCTGATTTTTATGGAAACGTTTAGCGGGCCTGCCCTGGAACCACCTCCAGCTAATGAAACACCAATTAATCTACATTAACTTTTGCTCCCTTTAGTCAAACAGCAGCTAGTCTCCATTCCATTAGGAACAGCTAATTTACCACCGTGAAATTCCTACCCCTCTATTTTTATCTTTAGATCCACTTTACCCTAAACTCTGTATTCTGGACCCTCAGCACACTCTCATCCAGTGCTGTCATTTACTTACAGACAGTTTTACACGTTCACTTTGTTTTTAAAAGTTTTGTGGAGATTTTTTTTCTTTCCAAAGTTTGTAACCTGTATTTAAAGTGGGTGTTTCAGTTTACAGAGCAGCTATTAAAGTAAGTGGGTTCTCGGTGTTATCACCAGTCTAGATTAGGAGAAGGGTTGTATCAGCACCTCTGGAAATGACACACTTTCAGTATGTTTAGTGTGCAGTCAGGAAAAACGCTGATTCCAGACATTTTAAACATACCTGTACATTAAATCTATCAAAACAAGTTTTTTTTAGTGTTGTTTTTTTCCTCTGTAAAGCTTAAACCTGACATTATGCTACATCTAAATTCCATGGTTACAAAGAAAAAAGCGTGTTTTACGTGGGCAGAAATGACTGTGACATTTTTGGACGTGTTGTAAATATATTTTTGCCATGGGTTTGTCTAAGGAGCACACCGCAGTTTTTTTTTTTTTATTTTTAATCTACGTCAATAACATTGTAGAAGGTTTCAGCTCCAGACAAGAACGGAAGATTTTTTTCCAGCACTGGGCTTTCAGTCGCTATTTTAAAAGCGCTATAAGATGTTTTTCAATTATGAATGTGCCAATTTTAGCCAAAATAATAATCATAGTTTCTGTAGAGCGGCAGAAGTCCATAAGTAATTTGCCTTCAAGTTGTGGGACATGTAGTAAACATGAGGGAAAAATACAATTAAAAATGAAAAAAAAAAAAAAAAAAGTTGGCAAACGGGATAGTGGGCGGAATTTTCTTCATATGTCTTCCATCAAGAATATGCAAAAATGACGAAAAGCATGATTTTCATCACAGCGGGTCTTAACACAGCAGGACAGTTAGAGACTGAATCCACTCTCAGCCCAATTTTAAAAAATACAAAAAAAACGAGACTGAGGTTAGCCTGAGGTAATCAGAGGATATTTTTATTACTGCCTCGATAAAAATAAGAAATAAATCAATGCTAAATAAATTAACAAGCGAGCGAGCTCCGCCATTCTTGTCAAACCATTCAAAAATGGGCGGAGCTTTATACTGGAACTGCAAGGCGTGATGACCTGAAACTTCTGAAATTATGTGAGACTTTAACCAGTTGACCAATTGTACTACCTAATTTCAGCCTATAGGGGGCAGCACACAGACGGGTTTAGACTATATTGTCAGGAATTAAAGGGTAACCAAACACTAAGTCAACTTTTTTTTTGGTGTTGACCTCTATAAATGGGGCTTTAAAAGTTCTGTCAGTTGGTCCTTGCCACATTTTCAACAATTTAAAATAGCTTATGATGCTAGCAGCATTTTACCACTGAGACACGGGTCTCCTTCAGTCTGGACCGTGAGCGCCTTGCTCAGGAGAAGGTGGAGTAAAAAAAAATTCTCAACCTTCACAGAATGTTCTGTGGTGAAACTGGCATCACTTTGCCCGGTATCTCTCTCCATATTAAAGATGCAGCGTGATTTTGTTTCGCTTACCTCACTGTCACTGTCAGATCCAAACCAAACCTCACTTATTCACCCCGCCCCCTTTTTTCTGCATTTTTCAAATCTGAGCTGAGTGGAGTCAGCCTCCATCTGTCCTATTTTGTTACCCTTTAAACAAGTTTATTTCAAATTCAAAAATGTGGCAAGGACCAACAGTTAGCTATTTTAAAGCCTCATTTATACAAGTAAACAGTCAGAAAAGGTTGATTTACTGTTTGGTTACCCTTTGAGAAAGCCCAGGTTAACACTGAATTTATCTTTACAAAACTCATTCCGTATGGTAGAGTCATTCAGTTTTATAGATGAGAAGCAGATTGACTGTAAAAACAGTAGCTTGTGTTAGAGCTGTTTAATTGCAGTCCCTCACACATTTTACATGCAGCTGCTGTCTTTTCGCTCTTTTTCGGTGAGCGAAAGTGCAAAATAGCCACAAACTTGCTGGAGTGATAAAACAGTTGGTCAAAGATGAGCACAGCTTATAAAAGTTTAATGTGCGATTTTGCAGGTGGAAGTCAACCCTTCTTTGGACATGGCTGAATCGGACTTTATGAACAATGTCATGAGATGTCGATGCAAGTACGACGGCCACAGAGTTTACATGTATAGTTGTCACGCAGGTGAGCATTTCATCCTTTCTAACACTAATATTCATTCCATCCTCTAAAAAAAAATATGATTTGAACTTTTTTTTTCTCCTCTTCAGGTGACGCCTACAGTGCAGAGGTTGAAGACCTGTTTGAGCATCAGAGACAAATCACCAACAATTTTGTGTAGACTGTTCATTTAGATGGCCCCACAGTGGGAGGCAACGTCAGTTCAGGAGGGGCATGAGTGTTACACTCCCGCCTCTCTGGATCTTGAAACCCACACTGACAGAAGATGCTACGGTCAAAATATGAAGAAGCACGTCGCATCCCAGCATCATCAAAGGAACTCTAACCTCAAGTAAAAAAAAAAAAAAAATCTTAGTTTGTGTTTTGGCACCATAATAATAATTTCCAAATTTAGATTCTGAATGTAGATATTTCTTAAAAGAATATTGAAATGAAAAACAATGCCACTGTAGCACAAGTAGCAGGTGATCTACAGGGTATGAAATTCCAAGAAAATGTACTATAAATAAGTTTAATGGCCTCTTTTTCCATTTTTTTGTCCCTTGTTCTTCATAGTAAGACATAGTGTGCTTTTGACTAAATTATTGTTAAATATGACTGAAATACTGGTGCTTTTTGACAATACTGTACTTTATGACATAGACCTCACTACGTTTTAAGTAAACCGGGGTGTACAGGATGTTTTAGATAGTTTTCTTTTACTTTAAACGAGTTATTACTGCATTGGTTTAAGAAAAAGAACGTAGTCGTGCTTTGCATTTAGAATATATAACAGGAGGGCAGTTTGTTTCTATGGAAATAAGCACTTTATCTTTAAAACAACAGTATTCAACTTTGACCCCTATTCTGTTCTGGTTATCTATCAAATCAACTTTTAACAATTACTAATGTCTAGCTCCAACTTTTTTTTTTTTTTTAACAATAATGTTCACAGTAAGCATTCATACTTTTAGGTGTTACATAAGATGACTTTATTGTGTTTTACAACCAGGAAGGTGAAATGTAAGCCTCATGTTTCATGCTCAAATGTACTATTTATGTTGTATTTTAAAGCTTTTATTTATTCACGGAATTCACATTAAGCATATTTTATTTTATTTCTGTTTTTATTTTTCAGGCATAACATAACGAAGGGGAAAAAGTGAGTTTATGCAGTACTTAGATAACATCGTATTCCATGATTCAGAGGAATCAGTTTGATTTTTTTTTTTTACTTTTGTCATTAAGAAAGCTGTAACTGTGCAGCTTTTCTTTTCTAGCCGCTTTCATGAGATGGAAAAGTGGTCTGTCAAAACCGCAGTGCTGTGGTAGACAGGCAGGCTGGGTTTTTGGGGCATATAAAAAGCCTTTTAATTATGTCTGTATGGTTAGACTAAAGATTACGGTTTAGATTAATGCTTAAACACGGGCTTTATAAAGTAACACCATTGGAACTGTTGCTGGTGGAATAGTGGAAAGGGCAAAAATCTCTATCTTTAGAAGACGACAAGAGATTCTTATTTTCTGAGTTTCAACAATGGGAGACAGTGACTGACAAAACAAAAGCTGCCATTTTATAGGCAGCCATGTAGAGTGAGACTTTGTCCCAAAAAAAAAAATGTCTGGGAGAAAAAAAATAAACTTCTCTATTCACATTTCAACTCAATAAAGAGTGACCTGGTTTTTATGCAAGCTAAGACTTATAAAAATGTACTGTAACTCGCAACACTTTGCTGATTTCATCAAACTCGACTTCATTAATGGAATCTTGGAACATGTGATGATGAAGTTGCCTTAGCCTTTGTGTGTGATGTGTTTGACTCCTCGTCTTAATGAACCTGTGGCTGTTGCATGGCTTTTGAAGGGACGTTTTCCAGGACATGTCACCGATAAAGACACTCTTTTTTTCCTTTTAAATCACCAGTTTTTATGACTTTCTTGTGGTTTATAATTAACTTTTTCCAGTGTGGATATTTCCAAACAGTCAACACGGTTAATGTTGATCATTTCATTTTTCCAAATTTGATTTCTATTGCTTTGTTCTACTCTTAAATTGGTTCACAAGCATTACCAGGGTCTGCTGTATGTTACCTAACTATTGTATGACAATCCATTGCTCAAGTCGGTTTCTATTCTTTGTTATACTGTATACGATCCTATGCAATGAGCATAGCACTTTTATTGTTTTCTAAGGCCAGTTTTGCTTTTAGAGCCGAATATTAAAAAAAAGTGACACTTCTCTGCAGAAATATTCATAAATAAAAGCTGTGCTCAGGGACTTTGACCTCATCTAAATATATATATTTAAAAAATACACTTCATGTGATGTGATTCAGTTAGCTGTGATGACACAAAACGAACTGCTGCCGTGTGAACTGTCAGCAATACAACACCTAATCTGTACCCTGTATTTTTTTTTTTTTTTTATTGGTAAAATTTATAGCGTGCATGTGAAGTGTTTGTTTTTGCCCTGAAGGGGAAGTTCAGATAACTGTGGATACACACTGGCTGAGTCAGAGTCAAATCACAATCCATTCGCTCATCATTACTGTGAATCAATAAACCTTCATCTAACACGAAGCCTTCATCTTTCCCCTGTCTTGATGTTAATGCATGACACCACACAACAATTGATCAAAAAGTATCATAAACTGCCATTGTCGTCTTTAGATAGTAAATGCTTTGCTGAACATTGATCGGACGTGACACTCGGACCACCTTCCTCATGAACAGAGCTGACGGGGAGGTTTTCCTCATTTCTGGGAAAGGTTTTGCATTTATAAGGATGCTCCTCCTTTCCTTGTTATTCCGTCCAGCTGATTCGACTGGATTAACCCCAAAACTGGTTATAACACCTCCACCTGTAGCTTCAGGTGGAACCTTTGGGAATAAATTATCCAAAGACAAACTTTCAAGCTGTTAGATGTGCTTGAAATAAATCCTCTGTAAATACAGCCTGTCCTGGGAACTGAGAAATCACTTAAGTATTCTAGAAACAAAAATACACAGACCGAGCCCAAATGTAACGCCTGAACTGAAGCGCGTTGGGTCTGCTAGACCTGGGTGGAGCAATCAGCTATGAAAAAAAAAAAGCCTTTAACAAAAGTCCGATTTGATCACAGCGGACAAATCCACCCAGAAAATAAACATCAGAGCTGTGAAGTGGTCACTCGCTGGGATAAAATGGCTACTCGGCAAACAGGAAAGAATACTTGAAAGCACCTGGGTTCATCAAGTGCGCTTACACGCGTTCTGCATCCTTTCATTTGCTTTAAGCACGGTCTATCCCTGTAAACATCTGTCGCCTTTCACCGCCCGTGGGTTTTCAGTCAAGCAGATAAAAGTGCGAGTTTACCCGCTAGTCTGTCTGGGTTTTGTGTTGGACTGCTTATCTGAGCGTGCCCCGTCCCTCAACCCTTAACAGGTGAGATATGCTCCACAAGTGTACGCACGGAGCGTGGACGGGAGACTGGATCTTCTATTCAAAAAGCTAAACAGGAATCCATTGATTCTGGAAAACGATGGAAGAGATCTGCCCGATATGCTCCTGCTGGCACACACGTGCGTCTAGAAATAATTTTAAAAGAATGTGATTTTGTCAGACTTTGATTACATCTGACGACGCACATCTACAAATCCAAGCATACTTGACTGCTGTGTTGAGGTGAATCCAAACAAAAAAGAGAAAAGGCTTCTGAACACCGCACATTCATGACCACGCAGTTCTCATTTTATCCTCACGGTCCCACTTCCTGTGTGCATTTTTATTTAGAAGGCCCCCTGCCGCCCCACCCTGCAGTCTATGGGGACCACAGACATCTCCACAATGGAGACTGTGTGTGCTGTCTGAAAGACAGACCTGTCCATACAAGCTGCAACCCCCCCCCCCCCCCTTCAAAATACTTTCACAGGCCCACGTACAAAATATCATAACAAACTTCTGCCATCGTCCCCTATGGAGGCAGCGCTCTGCGGACCTCTGACAATACGGGATTTGGATCGACCTTTCATTTAAAGTTTTCCTTGTCCCAAAGTGACTCCTTTATTCATCACGTATTGTGAGATGAACCTAAAATAAATGATGTTTAGAGCTTTCTCCTGCTTAGAATTGATTTGCTCTTATCCGTTGCTGTAAGTAGGAGATGCTCTCCTTGAATAATTGTTTTCTGTTGATGGAAAAACACATTTTGAGATCTGCTCTGCGTTCACAGAGAGACAAATAGGCTGTGCTACAAAGTGCTTGCTAATGCCTTTTCCTGCTGAAGGTGCTCGAGAATTTTCAGCTAGTCACCCATGCACGTGTGAATTAATTTGTCTCTATATGTGTGTGCATGTTCTTGTGCACGTACGTAACCCCAACACCTCCCCACCCAAAGTCCTCTCTCCTCCTCTCCCCCCCTGGGAGATTTACAGCAAAACAGCTCTGTGAGAGAGTACACATGCTCTGCCCAGTCGCTGTACTGCACCCTGACAATTACTGCTATATATACCACTCCAAATGAGAGCCATGAACTGGCGTGATTATAGGGTGGAGCAGAAGCTATGAGGGAGAAGTGGGGGGGCAAAAAGGGAGGCCAAACGACAGAGAAAGGGTGAAGAAGATCAAGTGGAGGTGACTGAAGTCAATGTAAATAGCGTTGCACCGTTTTTCATGAACCACATCAAAGCTTCGGTGGGAAACATTTCTTTTCTAAAAAAAAAACCTGTAAAAAAAAATTCCTCATTCTCTGCATTTTTCTGTTTGTGTAAACGTACACTCTAACTTATATAATGTATTATTCAGTGGTGATCTGTGACAGACTCTGGCTCGGCTGTGACCCCTAACTATTAGGGGTCTGATGTGCAAAAAGTAGGAGCTTTGAATATTTTGTAAAGGGATTGGCAAAGAAGTGCTGCCCTCTTCTGGAAGGCAGGAAATAGTATGATTGTTTCTTAAAAAAAAAAGAAAGGGAAATTATTTTAAATTATTAACACTTATGCTATCCTCTGCATGTTTACATTAAAAGTGGGGTCATCTAGACCCCACAAGACAGCGTCCTGATTTTTTTTTTTTTTTTTTTAAGGATTCTTTACTGACATAAAATCCTCTCCTCCATCGTTCACCAGGAATCCCACGCCAATATAAGGGTGGGGTCATCTGCCCCCCTTAAGAGAGCACAAGGGTTAAAGCTCACAAGTATTTACCAGTTGGATCAGAGAGATGAGAAATGAATAATGGGGCAAAATAAGACGGATTACCTCGAGTTTGCCAGGGAAGCATTATTAGGAGTATTTTCAGCACAAACAGTGACTATCGTGGGACTATATACTTAACTCTTCTCCTCCATCTACCCATCATTTTGCTGGGGGCTGTCCATCTCTGAGTCTGACACTTCAGCAGATTGTTAGTGACAAATCAGCTCGGAGATGACCACATGCTGCACCCAAAAGAAAGGTTGGAAATTCCTATTGACACACTGAACAGTTAAGGATACCCAATGATCGTAATCAGGAGTAAAATTCATGGAATAGATCACTTTACCTTCGCTTGTCTATAAGACTTTGGGATAAAAGGGATGAATTGAGGAGCAAAAAAGTAATGTTTATGAGGAAAAAAACCCAGCAGGATCACATCACATCGACCAGTTTTCATCGTACAGAAACCCACGCTCTGCCTCACTCCAGCGGCTCGTATAATTGGAAGCATTTTGGCATGAAGATAGAGTCACGGTGGCATATCAATAGGCGTGTACTCCAAGGGCATGCAGATAACACAAGCCTACTGTTTTTTAGCAGGTCATCTCCACGATAGGGTCAACGACCTTTTCTGAAGGAAGACGGGTAGAGTCACATACAAATAACTTTAGTTAATCAGCGGCGTGGAGCCTTGTAGTACAACTCTTGCTGTTTCAGTGATCGTTATCTCTTTACACCTGCAAGAAACGGTTCCAAGCGTTGTCTCATTAATTATGCATGCCTGAGCGCCACAGAGAACCCTCCAGATTCTGTGCAGCTCAAGGAACCGAGCAATGAAATTAAAGCAAAGAATATAAGTAAGCATGACTGGAAATCATCCTATAATCTGCCATCTGCTCGGACACGTTTGATTGAATTGTAGTAGAAGGAAAGTTGCATGCTGTCAAATTCACAACTTTGATACATTTCTTTTTTTAAAGGTCAAAATATTTTTCGTCAAATTGCCCCACTTTGCTGCCACTGTATCCTTCAGGGAGGGAAGAGGAGCAGAAATACTGCACAAATACGACAACTAACATTAACCCTGCATCCTCATCCTCTGGCTGGCTTAAGAAACTTTATGAGCAGGAACTCTAAAGTGTCTGAAAACAAGAAGAACAGTTCTTTAATGCTCTGTCCTCGACTGCTGCATGTGTACCATCTCTTTAATTTATGTAAGAGGGTGTTAAAAATTTTATGCTGCTCTTTCTAGGGACTCCACATAACCCTAAAAAAGCAACAATATACTGTCATGCCCTTTTTTATTTATTGATAGATCTGTTTTTACTGTCTCCAATATTCTACTCTCTTTGGATTTTATAACTATTTCTGATTTCTGACCTCATAAATCTCAATTTTATATATTTTTAGAATTAGATTTTTTTTTGTCTCAAAATTGGAGCTTTAATGTTTTAATTTTTTTAAATTTAAACTTCTTTTTACATATTTTCTATGAAAAGCCTGTAAAGCGTCCAAATACAGAAGCGGAGGCTTCAAAAGGACACAACGCTGTAAAAACCTTTGCACAGTTTTGGGTTGTGTCCTCACGAGAGGAACTTTTATTATCAGCTCTCTTGACTTCAGTAAAGTTTCTTTAACACTCACTGACCCATGAGCCCTGAAATACACATTTTCACTTCGTAGCTGCAGGAGAACATTATGGCTGCAGAGTCTTTTTAAATGAAATAAACACACAAATATGTGCAATTATTCCAGAATTTCCTGAATAAACTCATAATTTCTGAATATAAGAGCGTCTTTGAGTTAAAAATGCATCCAGGTAATTGCATCATAAAACGGTAAAGACAGCTTGTGAAGGACGACATCATTTCCTCCCCCCATTTTATTGATACCTACCCGAATGATGTATTGTAAAATTTGCATAACCAAAACTCCTAGTATTTTACTATTCACATATTTCTACTGCTTGTTTAAAATTGAATTCTGTTTGTATAAACTACTTTTTAATTCAGTTGCACTTGGCGACTAAATATGTGCACATAACTTTGCTAATTACAGACTATCACCCTTAAATAAGCATTTTTATTTCTGGATCTAATATAACTTTGAGAGAATAACTAATTTATAGTCTCTGAAGGGAGATCAGTCAGCTAACAGATGAGGGTGGAGCTTAGTAATTAATACAGAACACAGTAAGAGATTGAATCTGGCTCTATTTTTTTGTTTTCAATTCTGCTTCCCTTACATCCTCACATCCCTACCTCTCCCAGTGCCTTAGCCACATTATTTATCTGCGCTGTCATCCCATTGTTGTGATTATGGATGTCATGCAGTCGTAAAGCGGTCCACGATCAATAGGCCTGAAATTAAACCAAAAGATGAATTTCCGCAGAGAGCGCCACATGCACTCCTGAGCAGGAATTGCCTTGCAGGAGAATGCCTGATTACCTCACTGAGGAGACGGCGACAGGAACGCATGAGGAGGGACAGCTTGTTGACTGAGCCGAACCGGTGACGGGCCACTTTTTGTAGCTAGTTTCAACAAAAAAATATAACAGAAATTAATGATAAACATATTTTTTTTAATTACTGACCCTTCCAAGGTCAACTCCTTGTGATGATTCTCTATTCAAATGTAATAATTTCTGCCTTTTTCTACAATGCTCAAAACAGTCAACTATATATTGAAATTAAAATTTTACATGTTCAATATTGAATTAATAAATAGGGAAAAAATAAATATAAAATAAAAATAATAAAGAAAAGAAAAAGATAAAATCTAATGAAAAATAATTTTGTTCTGAAAAGGTTTTAAATATGATTCAAATTGACTATTTTATTGTTGTGATTTATACAAGATTGCTACCAAGATGCACTGATATCAAACATGTAAATATTCATTATTTTATTTTTAATAAAAAAAAAAAAAAAGAGGTTTGTTTGAGGAAAAACCTTGTGCGCTTTCAGCAAAACCACCCGCTGCATTTCAAGTTTAGTAACATCAATTCTAAAATAAAGTTCTGGTCATAATACTATTCTTTAGCACATAAATAATGATGGCAGCCTGCAAGCAAATCAAAAACAAACTCTTTCCCCCTTAAACCTGCTTTTAAGCGTTATCTGTGTCTGCTTTTTTTCCTTCAAACTTGTTTGTCTCATCCCTCATTTAGAATTGATTTGCTATTAATGTTGGGGGATTGCAGTAGGAGGGTGACACAGGCTGAGGTGGATGCAGCTGTATGACAGGCTTCTTCATCTCCTGAAGCAAAGTTTGGTTTACATCAGCCACAGGGCGGGAACTGTCATCAGGAAAGCCGGGAGCTAATGGGCTGGATTTATGCCCTCATCTCCACCTTTTCGCGTGGAGCAGAAGGTGAGCTCACCTTCTGAGGTCTTTTTAGCATTTCTTTCAATTAGTTTTGATTAAAGTTTGCCGCCTGGAGGCTAAAAAACACAACAAGGATGACATATAAACATGATTGTTACTTTAATTGTTTTTGGAAGTTCCTTTAAGGCAGTACATGAAGGCAAATATAATTTTTAATTCTTAAAGACAGCTTTGTGTTGGGCAACACACAATGTTTGGTTTTCAAATCAATTTGACACTTTCTTTGACAATTTTGTCTCAGAGCGAATAATGGCCTGACATCCCGCATTAACGGAAAACGTCGTGACTCAAGACTGACGTCTGACCGCGCGGCCTCTAAATTCACAAAGAAACATTGTGTTCCGTCAAGATTCTGCACCCCAGATGTCAAAGAAGGTTAGCATTTTTTTTTTTTTCACACACAAAGAAGAAACAAGCCAGGAGCAATCTGTGTTCAATCTTTAACTCTGACCCAGCAGCATGTTCAAGTGATGGAAATGTCATGTGACTTCATGTTAAACAACAAATAACAAAAGTTTGTTCAAGTGCTACTTCTCCATATGTGGATGATCTGCAGTATACTTCTGGTCTGCTGTCAGCTCATCAGTGCAGATACCACAGATATTCCATGTTTCCCTGATGTTTTATGATGTTTCAGCTGTTTTCCTTCCTCTTGATTCTTCATCCGCTGCTTTCCATTCCCACTCTTTCCTCCACACTCCATCTCTTTCACGTCCTCGTGAGCCTCGCGGTGCCTGCGCTCATTCTCAACTATTTATTTGCTTTATTTCCTGTGATCAGCTATAAAGAACAAACACTATTAAGCTAGCCAATCAATAAGGGGACATCAGCACTCTTACCCCCCTCCTCCACCACCACCACCACCCCTCCCGGCCGCAAAATAGATTTATATCTCTTGCCCGTGCAACATAAATCACATATTCATACATTAAATTAAAAAATGTGATTGATAGCAAAGCAAGAAGTGTTTATAAAAAGGTTGTGATGTAAAAAAAATAAATATATATTAGGGACCGGAGAAGGTGAGGGAAACACATAAATGCAATTCTTAACAGTCAGGAGGAAAACGGTGTTGAGAGGATGAAACAGAAGACTGACAATTCGTCAAGCTGCAGCAACAAAAGCAGATCGTGTGACTAATTGTCAGCAGTTATACTCAGTCTTGCAGGAATGCAATAATCCGAAGCGGTAAGAACGAGGAATCCTGCAAACATTCGTCTTGACTTCAAAGGAGCTGGTTAACCTCAGCGTCGGTGAGCGCTGAGCGCTCCTCTGTGAGGTGAGGGTGGACAAACGGGGTCAATCACAGGGTGACACTTAATGGGTTATATCCAGATTGTGCCTTGCATTACAGGGCCAAGTGGTTATGGGCACACTCTGGAGCAGAGACACAGAGAAATACGACAGCATCCATCAGAGACTTGGTCAAAGAGGGAAAGGTGCGGGAACACAGAGGGGCAGAGAGCCTGGGGTTGGAGGGCTGCCAAGGACATTTAAGAGAGCTGTCAGGGGAGGCTGATCTATGAAGGACCCTGGCAAAACCTTATAGTCCCGTGTGTGAGCGTGGGTGTGTGTGTTGGAAGGAGAGCACAGAAAAGCCGTATCTGCAGGAGCACCAATGCATGAAGTAACACATGCATGCACACCCCCGGAGGTTTGAATGAAGCACAGCACGAGTGTGAAGTTCAAAGATCAGAGCTGAAGCGCATCTATGTGTAAATCAAATGGTTTCAATAAAGGCATGAAAGAAAACAGAGAAAAAAACAACAAACAGTAAAAAGAAAAGTTCCCAAGAGACTAGCAATATAAAAAAATGCAGTTTTACTAAAAAAAAAAAGTTTTTTTTAGAAGTGTATCTTTTAGTTTGACATTTTACCTTGAAAATCCATATTAAGATTGGTGAGATCAGCCTTTGTCACAAAAAAAACAAATTAGAATGATAAATAAAAACAAAAACATGGAAAAAATGAATTATTGATTACAGATCCATCATGTGAAAAATAACGACTTAAAATTATTCTTTCATTTCAATCCTTTCAGAAAGGCTTCAAGTTTGTGAAAAGCTTTATGCAGGCAAAAAAAAACAAAAACGATCTATTTAATGGAATTTTGCTTTTTTTTTAAATTTGCATCCCATCAAAGCATTAAAAATACTTTTGTGGATATAAGATCCTAAGCAAATTAAACGACCAAGCCTTTAAGAGATTTTTTTGTCTTGTCGTGTTATTATTTTCACCTTTCTCTCATTTTTTTTCTTTGTGTTTTATACCACTGGACCACTGCAACACATTCTGTAAAATCTATTACAGCGTAATTGCATCAGGCTTGGATACATTTTGGATCTATCAAGTTTTAACAGGAAGCTCATGTAAGTAAAAATTGAAGGTGTGGAATTTAAAGGTGTGCATTAATCACTGTAGCCTGGCCAGACAGTATGTGGTGAAACAAGGCATTGTGGGATTATTTGAGAGTACAGTCTGAGTGAGACTAAAATTCAGAATTCCCTTTCCTACTTTTGCAAGCTTCACACTCATTTTGTAATGTAGATTTTAGAGATAATTTTGCACAACAATATCGAACAGCTGCAGAGGTGAAGTCAAACCTGTTAACTCTGGGAATAAATGTCAACTCTGCAAGGAGGGACACACCGGTGGAAGCATTACTAAAGCCTAATGATATGAGAAAAGGGTTCTCATCTCCAGAGCAGAGGGGATTCATCACCATGTAGCACTATACATCTTCCAACTACCCTTAAAGAGGACTCTTCTTCATGCTGTAAAAGCCCATCACTTCTCACATTTTTATCACACTCATCCTCCCCCCTGAAGGAGCTCTATTTTAATGTGTGTGAAGCTGAAGGGAAGAAGTTGGTGGGGGGTGACATTGACAATAAGCCAGAGTGAGGTGATGTGAGGTGATGAAGAAGAATGCGTACCTGATGGAGACAGTCACTTGCTACAACACAATAGCAATTGTTTATACTAGTGTCTCCCAAGGGAGGAAACACAATTCACTGTCCATGTGAACCACCACTGTGGTTGCATTCAGCTGAGGGCTGACAGACGTCTTATTGTGCCCTCATAAATAACATGATTAATGGAGAAGACTGTATATCAGGATACAAGCAGGCAACTTTAAAACAGTTTTTTTAAGGAAGCCTGATCTCTTAGATGTGCAAAACAATTATTTAACACCCTAGAGTGAATACTGACAACCTCCTATTGTCTCTGGATTTTCGGATCCCTGGATTTTCCGCCGCCGACCTGCAGGTTGGCACCAGCAGATCACAGACAATAACAGTAAAGACAGATGAGCAGAGTTTTATGACTTCAGCACTTTCAGTTTGAAGTCTTCCAGCCCCAGTGAGTTTAAATTATGGTGGGAGACGTCCTTGGGATGTGAACATCTCATTTCACCAGCCTGAAACGCCATACACACACACATGCGCACACACACAACGTTTTTTCATTGGGGGTGTCTATAAGCAGTTGGACTCAGTCAAGCATGATATAAGAATTATACATCTGGCAGCTGTAAACCTGCAAACTCCTCTCAAACACATTCAAACACTAGCATTTGTTTATCTGAACAAGAGTCAGTTTACATTGTTAATGGTTGTGTTAGTCAATGTTTGGAACAAATGAGTATTTTCCTACATTTTCCTCAAACAACAGTCAAATAACGTGTCAATTGCATTCTTTTTTTTCTTATGGCATCAACAAAACACAGCTAACTAACTTTTTATATTAGTTACAAAAAAATAGGCTCAAAGACCCACTGCAATGAAAATTGTGTTTTTTGGTGATTTTAACATGTTCTTGTAGAAATGTTTTAATCATGGAGAAAATCTATAAAATCATTTCTAAAGTTTCCTTATTCAAAATGTGTTGAATAACGATCAGGCATAAATTTGCGTTTTGTAAAATCTTGTTTTTTTTTCTCCTTCTCCACACCAATTCTGTACCGTTCACTTGCAAACAAATAGTTTTTTTTACTACGCTAATCCTAGCTGGGGCTTGTGAGTTTCTATGAGCTAGTGGGAGAGTGAAAATCGTAGAGGTTAATATCACTAGAGATAGCACGCAGGCTTTTTACTGTCGTCTAAGATACACAAAGAGTGACGCCATATTGGAATGGTGTAAAAACAATGAGACATAGCCTTAGCAGACACTTAAAATGACCATAAAATGCTTACATTTGGACTTTTTCCTCCTCACTGCTCAGGAAATCCTGGTTATTCTATCTTTCTCTATTTAGTAATATAATTGCTCGCGGGTTGTCTGGTCTGATCTGAGGTCTAACACACATACAAATACCATATACCAAATACCAAATCCTACATAAAACGAAAAAGATTGGTGGTTTTGCCAGAAAAGTGGAAATAGTGCGAAGTCTAAAGCTGCCATTGACTTTGAAACTTTTAAACTTTTCAAGATTATCCTAAACGTTCACTATTGAGAGTGTACTCACTCAGGTCTTGTTAAAAATGTTTTAGAAGTTCTCCTTTATCATTTGATGGGAATAATTTGAGGTAATTTGAAGTGAAAAGTCACATTCTTGGGTTTTTTAGCTCTGCTTATACAATTGTAACATAACAGTAAACAGGCATCTATACCATTCAAATATGACAACACGTTTTTCTATTTTACTTAAAACTGAATAATTAAATAAATGAAAACTAGGAACAATAGACAATATTGTTGAAGGAAAACAGTTGGAGTAGGACTATTATGTCCAATTGTAATTTTTGCATAATGAAAAAACATGACTAACATAATAGCAAATAGGTGCAAGTGAACATGGTTGTAATTGCCCCAAATATTTTTTTTTTTTTTTGGGGGGGGAGTTTAGATTTTTTTTTTTTTTTTTTTTTTTTTTACCTTGTAGCCAAAGTTGTAAAAATTGTTCAGCTAGGATAGCAGTGAAGTTGCATAAACAACTTTAAGTGCTCCATGCTTTACATATAACAAACTTTAAAGATTCTGTTTGTGGTTAAAAAACAAAAAACTTCAAAATATTTCGGTTTTTGTAACTTTTTATTCGCCATTTTTGTCCCCCTTCAAAACAGAAACGAACACCTGTGGACACGCCCACCAAAAGCCTCCGCGCTCTCCGATTCGCTGTCTGATTTTAGATATTCAGCAAGGCGTTCTCCGATTGGCTAAAATCTCTCACCACTGATTTCATAAAGCAAATCTTTTGGAAGTTGAGTAAAGGGAGTAAGTGTGGAGAGAAAAAAAAAAAAGCTCGCGTGATAACAGCTGACAGTACCTCCGTGTTTCCCGCGTCTCTCGCCCCGGTGTCAGTTACTGCAGGATTTGTTGGACTTGCATCGCTCCATCCGTGAGTACCTGAGTTTTAGTCCTCCTCCTGCTGCTGCTGCTGCTGGATGACCGTCTCCTCCGGGATCTGGAGAAATGTGGCGCTCCTCCTGAATCCGATGCACAGAAAGTTGATCGCAATTCTAATGTTGTGTGATGGTTTATTAATGAATCTTTGTAGATTAAAACTAAAGTTGCAGAAATAGTGATGGTGTGTGCTTGATCTTAATTATAATCATTAAAAAGCAGATTCTGAATAATTACTGCAACAGTTTAATTTAAAAAGGGGAGTTTTTGTAGTTAATAAAATGACAAAACTATATATTTTTAAATAAAGATGGATAGATTTAGTTACAATAGACATTTTTAAGAAAAAAAATGTCTAGTTTATGTTTAGTTTAATTGAAGAAAAATGCATCGAAAGAGTGTTTCTGGTGACTTTTTATTGAAACTTGTTCAGTTGTTAGATTCTATTCAGAAGTTAACATGTCAGTGTGGCATCACTTTGCGCGCGTGTGTTTGCGCGCGCGCGCTGCAGTGAGGATGTCCTTCACAGGGGAGAGCTTCTTCAAGTATGTGTGCTTGTGAGTGAAGATGTTGCAGGTCTTTGTCGCAGTGCTATCAGGATCAGAGCTGGGGTAGAGATGCTCCAGAAAGCACATGCTGATGTTGCACGTTGTGTTAATGGGCTCATATCATCCATACAAATAACCAAATCAAAAATCTTTTTTTTTTCTGCTTCAAATGACTTTTTTTTTTTTAGCCTTGGCTATTTCACGCTGGTTTACTTTATGTTACTTTATGGGATGTTTCCCATCATTATTACCAACCTTGCAATTGTTAAACCCATAGGAGTGCTATCATTTTTTTCCCTGTGTATCTCAAGTGGTTAAGCTGAATGTTTTGGTTTTGTGGGCAATGTTCTGCAAAGTCACATGTGTATTTCATCTTGTTTCAACAAAAAAAGTTGATTTTTTTTTTTTTGTCTGATTGCATTTTCTTGTCCTTCCCCTTAAATATAACTCTCCGCTCCCATCGATCACACACAACATTAGTGGCTCTCTAAAACTGCTTTCTGTGGACATGAACTGACCAGCTCATTTGTCATCACCTCCTGCTGCAATGATGAAAAACTGAGGTTAATTAACCCCTTCTGCTAAAAGCCACCACTCCTCTCCAAAGCATATTGTCGCCGTGCTCTTCAGCATCAGCCAGTGTCAGCAGAGAGGGCTCCCTATCACTGCATTTGAGAGTATTATTCAAACAGCGGAGTAGTTTTATCTTAAATGGAACTGTTGAAGGAGACATTAAGGAGCCATATATCACCTGGTCACTGGGATCTGAAAGGGAGAATCTGCGGCAGGACTGAAGCGGCGACGGGAGCGTCTCAATGGCATCAGGGATGGAACGACTAAGGCTGCATTCATAAATCCACCCGCAAGAAAATCAAGTTGTCAGCTTGTAAACACCATTTAGTGTGTGAGTGTGTGGTGTAAAAATGTAGAAGGTGACCCTTTTCTTTACTGTCTCACCTGCACTTGTTTTCTTCTTTTCCTGAGTTTGAAGCACCATCACTATACCTGCCTGCAAACAGTGGATCAATTCCTCTTTGTTCACCTTTTGCTCTGCTAAAAAGACACTTATACATCACAAAGCTGTAAAGAAAAAAAAAAGGACACGATTGGTCTTTGTCTTTGAAGAATCAGCACATTGGGCCTGTTGTAACAGGTCATCTTGGCTTTTCTCTTTGCACAACATAACGCTGTACTCCATGTATAGATTTTCTGTCCAGAAATTCCTCAGCGTTTCTACATGTGATGGGTTTTTCGGATGTGCAGAACACGGCTGATTGCAGTGGTACATCTTGATCCGTTTGTCTTACTACAGCAGAACACTCGGCTGGTGGTGTTTGCTTCATGTTGGCTTAGCATAAAGACACTGCAGTTAGTTGATGTTTGTTAAATTGATTTTATTGGGTTCTCATTTGCACAGTTTGCAGAAGAGGTGCGGTTCAGGTGAAGAGTGTGGACTTTGAGGTTAAGTTGTGCAGTTTCAGAGGGAGGCAAGTGCATTTTTATTATTTATATATAAAAAAAAGAAAAAAAAATGCAGTAAAACAGGGCATTCATCAGTGTCGTGCTATGCTGTGCTCCTCAGGTTAGAATGTGGTGGCTGCTTTTCTTCCTTCCTGCTCATTCGGCTCAACGATCAGAACCCATGTTCTCAGCTATAACCAAGACTATACTTCCCCCAGACTACGAAAATAACCCCACCCAGCTCAACTACGGCATGGCCGTCACGGATGTGGACGGAGACGGGGACCTGGAGATATTTGTGGCTGGGTGAGAAAAGTTTGAGCCCGTTTCTGCCACTGATGTTTTACTTATTGTTGTAATTATTCCACAGAAACGCAACAATGTGAGAATTATCTCCTTCTAAGGACGGTAATAATAATTCTATGCAAGTTTTCCCAGGTAAAGGCTAAAGAAAAACAACACAAATGAGAGACACAAAATGATAAGGTCCCCTGTGACTCACACCACTGATGAAAATGGATGTGATTGAATGGAAGACCTTTGATGGGAACAGTTTTGCAAGCCTGCCTCAATCCAGTGAAGCTGCAATGAGTTTCTTATTGCTTTACAGAATACAGATGAGACAAAATGAGCATGCTTACTAAAAGTCATTTAGCCAAAACATCCTATTCAGCAGGTATCCCAGGCAGGAGATCATCCCAAAGCCTCATAGAGGATGTAATTTCATTTTGCTATTAGGGGAATCTTCGCATGAATTGCTTCTATTTAGTTTATATTACATCGTTGTTGCTGACCTCCAGTACTCATGGCATAATAATAACCTTTAAAGTTTTTATTATTTTTTCAATCTTCCATTCAAACGTGTTCAATAATTGTATATGACTGGAATATAAATACTTTTTGTTGCGTTCCATCCTGTTTTAGAGTGTTATTGTGCTTCCACTGCACAGCTAACCCACTAACATTTTGATTAATTAATTAAAAAAAATACTAGATAAATGATTAAAATGCATACTGCAGAAAGATTTACATTTTTAAATAAAGGCGATTTTAAAATCACGGATTAGAGGTAGACTTAAAACATTTTTTTCATTGGTAAATAAAAAATGAAATTACTGCTTCTTGGCCTTCCAAAAACATTTATTTTTAATAGTTGTAAGCTCTTATAATGATAATATTTTGTCAAGAGAAAAAAATAATTACTGTAGATGATGGAACCAGGCAGTTCAACATTTCCTTTATTTATTCAATAAATTAAGGAAAATCTACATAATAAAAAAAAAAAATCAGTAATACAGCAGAAATATAACGTTTTAAAAAAAGAAAAACCCCGTGTTATCACAAGCGATAGCTTTGACAATGTTTTTTGCCAGACATTGGTTTGGCCTTTAAGAGATAATGCTTTTTAATAATAAATACTATTTTTTATATTTAGTTTTAATCACTTTTCCTTCTGGTTCTTTTCAAGCAAATAGTTAAACTTTTTGATAAACTTCAAATTTAATAGATTAAATGTCTCATGTATTTTATGTATAAATAGGTATATTTATGATTAAGAGTATTTATTGTGGCATTATTTACACGTGGATGTGGCAGTATATATATAGATCTTCTTTTGCTTTAATTTTTCCAATCAAGTCACATGTAATCATTCCAAGTTTGATATATATATGTCATATATCATTGGTATTTTTAGTTTTGATTGCTTAAAATAAACCAAAATCAGTCCAAATCCAATTCACCATATCATGAAGTTGAGCCATAAAATAGTAGCAATAAATAGAGTGACAGGAAGACAGAATCATTTACACTGTAAAAACATTCAGCCTCCATGATACTTTGTTTCCCTATGTTTTGGTTTAATACTTAAATAAATTCAATCACACTATGTTTGATCAGTTCAGATAATTTTTATTATTATTATTATTATAACCTTTATTTATACAGGTTGGTCGATTGAGAACAACTTCTCATTTACAACAACGACCTGATTAGGCATCAACAGTAAAAATAGAAAATAGTAAAAAGTTACACACAGATTAAAAATGTAAACTTCTGACAGTAATATTTTAAATATTTACAATAACAGTCAACAGGAGGCACCAAGCTAATAATTAACATAAAAGACCCATTAAAACGATAAAAACAAATTTAAGATAAAAATAAAAAAAAAATAAAATAAAAATAAAAAGCTGAGCTAATAACACATTTATGAAAATACATTTAAAAAGTTATAACTCCCAACTTCTAGTGTGTTAAAGATGCTTATCTTTCTTCACTTGTTGACAGCTATAATGGCCCCAATCTGGTGCTGAAGTATGACAAGCACAGAAAAAAGCTTGTAAACATCGCGGTAGATGACCGCAGTTCGCCGTTTTATGCCCTGAGAGACCGTCAAGGCAACGCCATTGGAGTAACAGCCTGTGACATAGACGGGGACGGACGGGAGGAGATTTACGTCCTAAACACCAATAATGCCTTCTCTGGTAAATGTATACAGAACTCACCAACTATATGCTTTAATCATATAGAAGCAAAAAGGTGAATATTTAAGTAGTTACTTAGGGTTATCTCATCAGAGGCATCACCAGATAATAGATACGACAAGTGCTGCTATTAATCATGAGGAGAATTACAGAAAGCAAACACTTCACTGACCTCTTTTTTTGTTAGGCTTTTTTTTGCCTGTCTACTGCCAAAAACGACTTAGCAGATCATAATAAGGACTTCAATATGGCAAAAAAGTTTTTTTCAGTCACACACACCTCAAGGTATCCCACTTAAAAAGAAAAGAAAGGTCTGTAATGTTTATCTTAGGTACTCTTAAATGTTGAGAGACGAATATAATATACATTGTAATTTTTCAACGGTGCAAAAATGTTGTATTTAGCTCCCACAAACAAGCATGAGTTCGACTACTTTTTGTTTACGAAGTTCTTCTATCCTTCACTGGTTACCTGTGTTAATTTCACCTGTTTGAACTTGTTAGCTGTATGCAAGACACCTGTCAACACCCTTAAACTCTTAAACGGCTACAAACTCTCCACCTTGATCAAGACCAATGAGCTGTCAAAGGACACCAGGAACAAGATTTGTACACCTGAACAAGACTGGGATGAACCAATCAACAATAGGCAAGCTGCTGGTGAGAAGAAATCAACAGCAATTATTAGAAAATGGAAGAAATACACGATCAATGACAATCTCCCATCACTGGGTGCTCCATGGAAGATTTCAGCTGGTGGGGTACAAATGATCTGGAAAATATTGAGGCAGCAGCCCAGAACTACACAGAAAGAACTGGCTAGTGACCTGAGGAGAGCTGGAGTAATTATACTATAGCAACACGCAACGTAGTCATAGATTCTTTCAGTGTTTTAAAGAACCGCCTGCTCAAATGAACACATGTCCAGGCCTGTCTACAGTTGGCCAGAGACTATCTGGTTAATCCACAGGAGGATAGGGAGAATATCATGGGGTCAAGTGAGACCAAAATGGAAAACTCCGTTATAAACACCACTCACTATATTTGGAGGGGAAAGAGGGCTGAGTTGCATCCCAAGATCACCACACCAACTGTGAAACATGGTGATGGAAGCATTATGATTTGGGGCTGCTTTTCTGCTATAGGGACATGATGAGATGCTGGGATAAAAAGTCATTTCTAGCCAGTCTCAGGACCTGAATCTAATAAAAAATCTGTGGAGGGAGTTCAAAATCCATGTTACCCAGTGGCAGCCCCAAAACATCACAGCTCTTGAGAAGATCTGCATTGGAAGAATGGACCAAAATAGCAGCTTGAGTGCAAACCTGGTGAAGACCTACAGGAAACATTTGACAAAGTATTGAGATGAACTCTTGTTATTGAACAAATATGTGTTTTTTGCACAAATAGACCATTTCAAAGTATGTGGTTCCCTGGGACTCTTTTTTTTTTTTAAACTTTCTGTTTTTTATAGTTGAAGTGGATCTTTGATTAACACACTTATCTTTTTAAGTGGGACAACTTGCAGAATCAGTACATTTTTGCCCATCTGTTTGTATGATCTTGGTCAAAACAAGAGATAAGTTAGGCAAGACCAGTTTAAAATATTTTCTCCATCTTACCAAATATATATGGAAACAAGAAACATTTCTGTTGTGCTCTTTGATATATGTACATCCTCAAATAATGTTTTCAATACTGCTGTGTTGACAGTGATAGTTTGTACAGCCTTTTAACTGAGTAAAAAACTAATATACTAATATTAACATTTTAACCTTAATTAACTCCTATGCATCCAGTTCCAATTGTCTGATGCTGTGTTTTTATTAAAAATCACCTGTATATGTCTTAGTTTGAATCTCTTATATCTGAAGGTCGAGCAACATATTCTGACAAGCTGTTCAAGTTTCGGAACGGTCGCTTCGAGGATCTTTTAAACGATGACATCAATGAGCACAGAGATGTAGCCAACCCGATGGCGGGGCGATCAGTGGCCTGTGTGGACAGAAAGGTAACACACCGACACGCTTATGTAGAGAAAGCACAGTGTGGATTCATCAACTCACACACTCCGAGGAGTCTTATGCACAGAGCGTCTGTGTTTTTTATTAGTGATAACTCATGCAATGCTTATGCCTCCCTTCTCAGCATGGGCTATGACAGTTCATTTGGGGGAATGGTGTGCCGTTTTCCTTCTTCTGTCCATAGAAGTGTAATTACAGAGGCAAAGGCTCGTTTGTTTTACAGTGCACCATACAAGGTGGAAGGGGTAGCGGATGCAGTTTTCACCCTTTTTTCCATCCTTTCCTCATTTTTCCACCAACAGACTCACCAGTTTTTTGTTTTTTTTTTGTCTCTTATCTGCAGCTCCACACAAACACAAACACACAGCTCTCACCTCTCACAGAATGGAAGAAAGCCAGTAACGGTGGAGAAGAGGACAGCAGGGATTACAATAAATTTTAAACCACACTTTTATCTCTCTGATAGGATGTGCAGGTGCCAAAGAGATTGGAACGATAATCTCCTTTTAATGGCATAATTCTTTTAGAGGAAGCCAAAGAACTGATGTGTGCCCGTTCCTATTGCTGAACATGTTTTATTGGAACATTTGTAACAATAGTTTACTCATAAATATGCTACGTTATCGTTTAACACAAAGGCTGCATTTGTCATCCAACTATTCAGTGTCACCCATTCTGTCTCCTTGAAGGTGGCATCCCATTATTCCTCTTAAGAAGCTGATGCGTTTAAGGCTTTCTCATTCAACTGATGAATTAGTTCGCTTTAAATTGGCAGTTGCAGGAGATAACTGGGTTTAAGCTCACAAATAACAGAAATATGTTACAAAAAAAATAAAATAAATAACAAATGGCAGTGAAGAAGAAAAAAGGACTGGAGCAGTTGCACCAACACACACGTTTGAGGCATGCATATCATATTATTCACACCGTCAGTCGCAGTGACAGAAATTAGCCCTGGGTTAGAACTTATAGGAAAATCATTGACTTTTACGTTTCTTAAGTAAGAGCCTGTAGCCGCCAGCTCTTTTCCTCCAGTTGATTTTCTGTGTCTTTGAGTGTGCAAATATGTGTCGTGCGCAGCAGGATGTGATGTAAAATTCACACCGACCGGCCTCGTTTACCTTCCCCGTCTGGTAAAATTTCAGTAAGGTGAACACAAACGGTGGAATGGCTTTTATTTGCGAAGGGCTCTGCAAATGTGCTTTTATTGATGGAAATGCGTTAGGCCTGGTGGGAAAGCTCATTGGAACTGAGTATGTAGTCTATTAGTGTAGTTCCGTCTGTGAGTTTGTGTCTGCAG
Source organism: Oryzias javanicus (assembly GCA_003999625.1). Classification (NCBI taxonomy): domain Eukaryota; kingdom Metazoa; phylum Chordata; class Actinopteri; order Beloniformes; family Adrianichthyidae; genus Oryzias; species Oryzias javanicus. Next base: position 24,343,895 of record CM012451.1, on the reverse strand, counting down.
GGACTCTGACTGATAATGGAGTGTGAAATTAATCTCCAAAGGGAGGCAGAGCAACGGAGACAGGGCGAGGAAAAAGGGTAAGGGGCAAAAAACAGGGTAAGCTGAGATAAAGGAGAAAAGAAAGGGTCTGTCTCAGAAGAGGTGTATAACGTTTAGAAGGAAAGCAAAAATAAAATTCTTCAAGATTAAATCTGGTGTTACATATGTTGTAGTTAGGGATAAAATGCCAGGATTGCCCGGTTTGAAGAGATTAACACTTGCTTAGCCCAAAAGAGCAGATAAAGTCTCTCCCTTCAAATGCCATGTCTTTACCTGAAAGAGAAGCTCCCGGCTCAATGAGAGGACTTTAAATGCATCAACCAGATGGCCAGTCAAAATGTCACTCCTGTTAAACATTTTATACATTTGCAAACACAATCTGTATCACTATTAACTATTGGGAAAATAGCACTAATAAATTCTGACAAAGATCAAAAATCATCAGGGGTGCAACAAAATACAGATTCAGTGAAAAATAGCAATGTCTCATTTGGTGATACTTTTATTGAATTAAAATACTGCTAAGGCGATATTTAATAAAATATTTATGAGCAAACATATAGTTCAATCTCATTTTTGTTTTCCACTTAAATATTTCCTACATTACCAAAATAAAAGCATCATGAATTTGCTTGGGTAAAAGCAACTGGTTTATGAGATACAGTTTCTGTCAGGGATCATCCAGCTCCACCTCTGACCACCAGAGGGAGCTCTTGCCTGAATACTAATCCGCTCTGTTATCATCAGCTGGTTCTCATCCGACTCATTGGCTGTTTCCAAATTCTGCTGCGTATTAAGTGTATTGAGTCATCATCTGGGCTCTGTTCTGTGCGAAGTATTGTATTTGCCACTGAAACAAGTCTGTTTCTATGTATTGCCTCCTTGTGTTTTGACCTGATGCCCTGCCTCGCTCCTTGTCTGGCCTTTTGCCTGGATTTTGACTTTGCCTTGCTTTTTCCCTTGTCACATCTTCTGCCATAAAACTCTGTTGCATATGGATCCCAGTGCCTCAGCCTCTTTGTTACAGTTGCAGTGCTTAATGTTATGATCATTAAATAACATGTATTTTACAATTTTCCTTTCGTGAAAATTGCATAAATATTCATAAATAGTGAAATATTGTTTGGTACTGTCTTTGGAAATATATCGGGATACGTATTGTTTCAGGACACTTGTATCGCGATACGTAGATACGTATCATATCACCAGATTCTTGTTAATTCACACCCCTAACAGTGTTGCCAGATAGTGTCACAGTGTTCAAGTTCAAAAGTCATCAGAAAACCGCCATATCAAGCAAAAAAAGACAGTGCCCTGGACCATTAACCGTCTCCTCTTGGTGCGTTCACTGAGCCTCAGAACAAAGAACATTAGTGGAATTCCCATCGCCACACAGCCTAACTTAGCAGACTAAGTTAGGCTAAGTTACTTGCTCAAAGCCATTTTTGCCCTCAAATTTAGAACCAAAACCACCTAACTGGGCATGAAACTGCCCAATCTGGCAACACTGACCCCTATTAATTAGAATCTGAGAAAGGGTACTAATGTTTTTTTTTTTTTTGGTGATCTCTAGCCAAATCCGAAGTCTTCCCCTACCCTTACGGCTTCTCCCTACTCCTACATTTAGACCTCTGAATGGAGAGTTAAGGAAAAATACTGATTATGTCCAAATTTCTTCCCTACTCACTATATAATGCACTATAGTGAATTTGCAATTTTCTAGTGCTGTCCGTATCTACTATTCCAAAATTGAGTGCGCTAGAAATTTGTCAGAAGTCTTAGCGAAAAGCTAGAGTGCATCTATGCTCACAATTTTTTTTTTTTTTTTTAAAACATGTTTAAATGTATTTTTTTTTTTAACAAACCATCCACATTTTCATCATCGAACACTGTGGAGTCACAAATAGGCATTATGAAATGTTCATATTTATTCAGTTTTCTCTGTGATAATTCAGTGACGTAATATCCAGCGTTAAGCAAAACTTGAGTAAAGTAGTGAGCATCCTGTCCAAATTGCTTTAAAATCCAGGGCAATACATTTTCCCGCACTATATAGTTTGTAAGTAGTTGGGAATTGAGAAATAGGCAGTGTCTTCAGATTCAGACGTTATTCCCACTTGATGACATCACCAATAGTCGCTTGTGAGCTATGACGGGCTGCTAGCGCTCGCTAAATCATAACAACATAGGTCTTATAACCTTAGGTTCTATAACTAAAACAAAATGTCATCACTTACATTTAAATATAAACTTCTGAGCATCAGGGCATACGTACTTGAAGAAAAACGCTTCTCCTCCATGGTGCGACGCAGAACACCCTTGCAGCAGAGGGCTCTGCGTCCCTACGCTGCAAAGATTAGCCCTTAGAAAGATTATTTGAACAACCCTACCCCTCCAAATGCCCCAACACTTGCAGAGATACGGAGAAGTCGTAGGGAAAAGAAAGGAAACGACACAGCTGTGTCTCACCTATTTTACTCTTACCCTTAAATGTTGCGTGTTTTGTTTTGATTTGTTTCCCGCAGCATGTCCTCATTAAATTAAGATGTGCATGAATATGTTTGCTCCGCAAGCTCACCTAGGGGTCTGCGACCCTGATATTTCATGTGGGCTACCTGTGTGCCCCAAACAGGTTTGCACATTTTTAACCCACTAACTGCCTATATCCAACTGGAAGGGCAGTCGTGACTAAATCTTTAACTGTTGACTTTAAGGCGCCACAGCTGAAGGACTTGATATAGGAGTAAACATCTCTCTAAAACTCAGTTTTGTTTACTGAGTAAGTGAGGTTGACTTCTGTGATTGCAAAACAAACTGAGCATCATTACGGCCTGTGGCGCCATTTAAAATCAAATGGATGAATAAATAGATAAAGCAGAGTCCAAAATAAAGCGTGGTTATGTGTTCTCTTTATGCATATTATTTGTTGACATTCATAACTGTAAAGACCAATGAATGAAAGAATGCATACATTATTTGTAACATCTGGATCTCCAGCTTTAACAAGTAAAAACATTAAAGTCATTATTACGCTTGTGTTTCTTTTTTTTATGTACTGGTCATAGAGATGCTGCATAACATGAGATGGAATCTGTTCTTCATACAGGGCTCAGGCCGATATGCTATCTACATTGCTAATTATGCCAGTGGAGATGTTGGCCCTCATGCCCTCATAGAAATGGACGAGGCTGCCAGCGATCTGTCCCAGGGCGTCGTCGCCCTCTCCAATGTGGCGGAGCAGGCGGGAGTCAACAAGCTAATAGGTGGGTATGAGGATCTGATGTGTTTGTGTTCAAGCTTTTGACAGAATGTCAGAAGAATTTATACCAACATCTGCAGAGGAGCATGTGTCTCTCTGTACTCAAACTGGAACCACAGAAAGCACAGGAAGGGAGGAAACATGTAAATGTATTATTTTTTTAATAGCTACATAAACTAAATACTCAATGCATTAATACTTGTAAAAATGCAGATAGGAGGAACTCAATAATACTTCCTGTAATAAAGTGATCTTTTTAAAAAAAAATGTTTCCACATAAACTAAATGATTTTAATAACACCTGAAATTTCACCTAATTTAAAAAATAAGTTTATTTATTTATGTTTTACTTTTTGAAGGCCAGAACCTCCTACCTTTGCTAGGATTATCTCATATCTAGAATGTTTTTGCCACCTTAAAAAAAAAATTCTACCAAGACAATTATTTTATTTATTTTTATGAAATTTCACAGAATTATTAGGATTATTGGCTTTATACTGTTTGTAGGCAAAAAGAAAAACCTTCCCTTTATCCCATCTACATAAACATGCAATATAATTAAAGTTTGCCTTCTATATGAGTATCATTTATTTTATTTATTCTATTAGTGTTTTTAAACCGTATCAACAAGTATTTTCTATGTTTAAGGTTTTCATGGTCTCATTTTATTTATTTTTTTATTCACATGCAGCAATTCTATTGGACAACCTTTAAATTAAACATTTGAAAAACCAAATAGTATTGTCTTTGGTAAAATAACCTTTTAAAGTTAAATTTATGTACACAAAACCTGTAATATTATTTATTTATGTTGAAAACAGATCATTCTCCATTTGAAATTGATTAGTTTAATAACAGTGTCAGGAAGATGATAACAATAAATAACTCATAAGTGTAATTTCTGTGTGATTTGTTTATTTTTCCAGATAATTAATGGAAAAAAAAAACTGCAAAAAAACGACCAGAAAAGTTTTCTTCCGTCCTTGATGCTGAGGCTGCAAAAGTGACATGACTTTGTGTTCGGGAACAGTAGAATGAATCTTCATCATCTTTAGATCTTCTCTGCATAAAGGACATCACCTGATCCACCGATGGTGCAGACTGAGCTGGCCCAAATTTACTGTGAATGATATATGGCAGACGGCTTGGCCATCAAACTGCCGTTAATCAGGGCGCGGAGACGGCCAGAGAAGTTGTATATCTGATGGTTACATATCTCTGGATAGACATTAGTAGTTTATGGCCACAGGGGGCGAATTATATTTGTCTGGGCTGATGGAGCGAGCCAGTAAATCAGTCCTGGCTCACAGCACTGCCTCCACATACAGGAAGGGCAATCAGAGCCCTTTCAACTTCATAATTAAACTCCGCTGGCCTGAAATGAAACACTTTATCCAGATACTTCACTTCATAGAAAGTTCCTGTAAAATCTTTGGGTGAAAATTGTGCTCAATATTCACAGGGATGAAGATTCTTCTAAGTTGTAGTTCATGCAGAACATTGATGGACTTACATTGCTGTGCTTGTATGTTTGCCTGTGCTTACACTGTAGATTGTTGTACCTGCGTTTGTGGGTGTGTGGCCCATCAGAAACAGTGTCTGTGTCAGCAGAAAGTCCTGCTACACTTAGAGCAAATGGCCCGGAGAGACAGTAATGATCCCTCACCATTCACGTCTGATATAGAGCTGATCGCTCTCCCTCTGTTGCGCTCATTGTTTCACTTATCCTGCCTTTTTATTTCTATGCCAAAATGTCTGTTCACTCTCAGTTTAGTCGGCTAATTTTCTCCTACTGCTGAGCCTCGTTCCGCTGTCTCCACCCGTGCAGGAGGAAGAGGAGTCGTTGTGGGACCCATTGTTAGTCAGACCTTGTCGGACATCTTCTGTGACAATGAGTATGGATCTAACTTCCTGTTCAGGAACAACGGAGATGGAACTTTTACTGATGTCGCACAACAAGCTGGTAAGAGCACCTGCATTTTAAGGAGGGGCTTACTTACAAAAGCATGAATGCCAATTTTCAGAGGGGGGCTCCTGTATTGTGTCAGAGAGAATAGTTTTTGTCTAAATCCGAATTCTTCCCCTACTCCTACATTTAGCCCTCCAAAGGGAAAGTTATAAAAAATGTTCTTAAATTTCGGATGATGTCATCAATCATTGCTGGTCATCGCATAGCTGCCAGTGCTAGGAAAATGCATATCAACATTGATTTTATAACTTCAAAAAGTCGTGCTAAAACAAAAAGGAATTACTAACATTTAAATGTAAACGCCTGTGCTTCAAAGCACACCCAGGTGCATCACAGCATGACGCGGAACGCCCGCATAGCGGAGGGATACAGAGCCCTCCGTTGCCACAGCTACCCTTTAAAAGGCTTATACTATGCTTTTCTTAAGTCTTTCAGGGTAGACAGCTGCCATCATTACCTTTGGCACACAAAAGAACACATTGTTTATGAGATATGAGTTAATTTTTTTTTAGCTTTTTTTATACCCGGAAGTAAGATGCCTTGATCTCTAAGGCATCTCCTTTCGCTGATTGTGTGGCTCCCCATTTTCCGATGGGGTCGTCCATCGAAAACAACTTTTACAAAGATGGATGTGGATACCTTATATCAGCCTTTAATAGGCCTGGCCATGGCTACAACCAGTGCAGCGATGGCCAGAGTTAGCGGCTGAGCCCCGCTAGCTGTGTGGTGAAGTTATAGCGACAGAGCAGGGCTAACTAAGCGGCGAAGCCAGTGGCTGAGCACTGCAAGCTAAGCGGAGAAATTGGGTGTTTGTGTAGACACTTCCTGAAAGGGGCTGTTCTTATTTTGTGACATCAGTTCGTGAGAACCCGCTTGTTTTCGTGGGTTGGGAGGGGCTGGTGCTGAGCGCACGGGAATGGTCAGAAATGCTTGAATGGGTTAAAAATTTTCAACCAACTATTTTGATTAAAAATGGCATGATCATAATTTTAAAAAAGCTCAAAAGATGATCCGAGTGGATCTTTGAGCCGTGCAAGAAGTGCAAAAAATGCTCTCATTATTATAAGCCTGAAATTCATACAATTGTCCAATATTTACAGAAATGCTTATTAGTTATTTGTCAACTGGAAAAAAAAAGCTTGAATAATAAGCATCATTAAAATTCTCAGGTGTGGAAGACCCAATGCAGCATGGGAGAGGCGTGGCCTTGGCAGACTTTAACCGTGATGGAAGGACAGACATCGTCTATGGGAACTGGAATGGGCCTCATCGACTCTACATACAGCTGAATAATCGCAAGCAGAAATTCAAGGTGGGCCATAATTGATTTTTAACGACTGTAAACTTACAAAAGGAGAAACTTGGTTCAACGTCATTCATAAAACAGGCTTTAATGCTCCAAAATGAGTTCAACTGGTCCAGATGTTTGACTTTCCAGGCTTATGTTAAACAGATCAATACCCATGCAACAGCAGGATGGGCTCATAGCAACATAAGGAAAAAATTAATTACTGTCATCATCGCAGGTCTGACACAAACTTCATTAAAGTGATCATAAACGTGTGTGGATTTGTGAACGTTATAAACAACACATTGAGGCGCACTGTTTGCATTTGTGCCGAGCTCAGTATCTGCTGGATCTGCGAGCATCGCTCTTGCTGCTGCCCGAACGCGAAGCGGCTGCTGATAGAGGAACCAAAAAAAGGCTGTGAAAGCCAAAGAAGCTGCACAGGCCATCAGTCTCACACGCACAGGCGTGGCTTTAAACCTCATCAAGAGTACCGTCGTATGTTATCCGGTCTGAAGCGAGCGCTGCACGTTACTATATTATTTTCCTACAGATGCTGCAGCCTGGAGTCTTCTGCCCTCAACTACATCTCCAAAACACAACACAAAATGTGGGTTATTTTGCAGCTTTATTATGGTCTGGCCTTTAGTTTCTTTTGTTCCACTTCATAATAGCATTATTTTCATTTAAATTAATGCATTATTTTAAAAAGGGCTGTCATTCAATTAAATTTGTGAGCAACCTGTAATTAATCTAATAATGTTTTTTTTTAATTCAACCTAATAATTGCTGTGAAAAGCCTAATTTTGAGGTATTTTCTTTTAAAATTGCCACTTGTGGGAGGAGCTACCAGGGAATGCGTTTCGGATGATCGCTATAGGGAATATTGTCTGTGGATATCTCAATTAGAATGTATGGAAGACAGAGATGATGTTGAGAAATAATTGAGGTTTATTTATTGTGAAGACTTCTACAAAAACATTGATAATCATGTCTTCATGTTTAGATTTATATGATTATATTATTATATAATGATTTTCCTGGTACAGGCGGCTGGATGACAGCCGCTTCTGCTGTGTTTCTATGTCTCTGTGGCTGAGCTTGAAGGCTTACTGTCTCATATTAACCCAAAGGGGATAAAATAAAATTAGGAGACCTTTTTCCCTTTTCTTTAATGACTCGATAAAGCCCGAGCCAGTAGCCTCCGCACCCCGCAGCATCTCTCTGTTTTCCGGCATATCGAGCGAGTGAGCGAAAACCACTGAAAATGTCGCGTGCCCAAAGCTCAGATCCTGATGGGCAGATGCGATGCAGTGACCTGTCGAACTTCAGATATTTCAATTTTGGGACTTCAAATTGCCTTGTGTCGCGGCTGTACCATTGACTTAATATTGAAACTGGCGGCTTCTGCTGCGTCGATCACGTTTTGTGGGAATGCACCTTTAGAGGTGAACTGTCCTTCTGAAATGATGCTTCGTTTAACTTCTCATGATGCTCAGCAAATATACCACTTTCCTCCACTGCTGCATAGCGAGGTCGATGCAGGCTCAACAGCCGTTGACATGGCAACGTGTTTTACAGCATATCTAGTAGTCCTCTTTTTACAAGAGAAACAATTTAAACTTTAAAAAAAATCAAGATTAAACAATTACATACATGAATATAGACATCTAGCCCTTTTCTGTCATCCTCATTGGTTTTTGTTTACAATAGCTGCTCAATAAAAATACATAAAAATAAAATAATAACAAGGTTAAAGTACTAATGTTTTGATTTGATATTTATTATTTTGCATGTGACCTTGGTAAGAGTGGGATAATCCAGTTTGAGGTGTCCATTATCAGAAATTAATGGACTTTGCAGAAGCAACCCATCAGGCATCGGAATGATAATTTAACTTCTGATAGCAGACATTTATCCCTTACATAATAGATAATAATTATAGATTAATTCACAAAATAACTCATCAATTTGTCTGTAATGATTTAATTAGGATTAACACTATAATTTGAAACCCCTAGTTGTAAACCTATAATGGGGAATTTCTATAAGTTGCATCAACAACTTTAAAAAAAAAAAAAAGTTAGATTTGCAGATATCTGAAAATGTCTTACATTTTTTAATGTTATTTTCCTCTGCAGATGCTCGCTATGTTTGCTTTATTTAATGTGTTAAAAAAAGAGGCAGAGCCGTGAATAATCTAGAGTAACTACATCTAACTGAGTGGGTTTGGCTAATTATTCCTTCTGTCAGACAGTCAATTACAGCTGCTGATGTATGCGTTTGGGAGAGTTTGCTGATCTGCGTTTACCCTTTCAAACTAAAATCAATGTCTAACAAGCAAGAAGCACAAACACAACCAATCTGATGAGTTATCACTTTTAAGCCTGGCTGAATGAGCTGTACTGATATTTAAGGACAGTTTAGTTGTGATTTACTCAAACAGTGATGACGAGAGACCTCTGTTTAAAAAAAAAGAAATAGCCAGCTGTGCACATCTGTCGTCTGCTCCCGCTTCTTCCCTGAGCAGCAGAGACAAAGATGAGTCGAGCGCCATGTAAATCTCTGGAGGTTTCATGCTCTGTGATCCACCCGTCACTGTCTGTGCCCACATCTTTTACCCAGGAGATAAACGTCACTGGAGGCATCTTTATAGGGGTCAGGTAAGGGGTTAATGTGTGACAGCCCGGAGACAGTTCCATCACACACGTGTCTTCCACACACTTTAACGCACACTTACAGAATTAACCGGCTGTTTTTTTTTTTTTTTTTTTTTTTCCTGAACAAGATTGTTAAATCACCGGCCCACAACATATTTAAGAGCCCTTTCAGGCACACAAGCTGACACTTCCAGTATACGTGCTAACCTTTGGCATGCTTAATAAAGCTCCTGTATCACTTCAGTAAACTGGCAATTAAATTGGGCTGAAACAGCAGCTTCCCTTTATGTGGAAAGTGCCGATTAGGCCTCTTTATTCTTTAATTAAACTGTATCGGGTACATTTTTGTTGAACTAGGTTCACCTGCAGATAACTGTACACATATCTGGATGTATACAGGATGTGAGAGATATAAACTTTATAAAATAATTTAATGTAAAACAAGGCCTAAAAAGTTTAACTTTTTTGTAAATTTTCCCTAAAAAAATGTATACATTCTCAAAGGAAATTTTAGAAAAGTCATGGCTTTCATTAACGAGAAGCAACCAAGAATTATGTTCACATCTGTGAATCGATTTAAAAATGTACTTCTCATCTAACACTATAGGGAAAAAAAATTAGAGGTGTCCCTCTCTTCCACTGCGGTATCAGATGGCCTCCCCTCTCCTTCACCTGAGAAGGAGGTCGTCGTGGGCGTCTCCTACCCCCAAAGCTTTATGAGCCTTATAATTAAAACAGGGAGTAAATACTGTGGGAAGTGAAGAGCTGCTCTATAAATCACTAAAACCCATCACTTTGTCACCAAAGCTGGAAGATATCTGTTACTCTCTTAGTCCAAAACTTTCTCCTCAGAAGATACTCCTTTGTAGGAGGAAAGAAGGACGTTATTTATGCCAGAGAAGAGCAGCCCTGTTGTTATAATAAAGATTTTGACTCAACGGTTTGAGTATATGTAAAAAATGTCTAATTCAAGGTGAAAAGAATGGGGACTCTGAACTTAGATAACTAATATTATAATGCAGATATATAAGAGGAATATATCAGAAAACATGGCTTTTTTCCAACCAGAATTTTAAAACACAGATTTTGTATTTATAAATGCATATATTCTGGAAAAAAATAAGATTTTATTTTAAAAAAAAGAAAAAAACATCTTTGGGATGTAAAAAATACAAGGCTTGAGCTTTTTGAAAACCCTATTTTCAGCTCACAGATAAAAAACATGATTTTTAATAGAAAACTTTTCTGCCTGTAATAAGAATTCCAGACATGTTGAGGTTTCATGGAGCTCCAGATGGGATGTTGTAAACCACATTTGTGTGAAATTGATAGCAGCTAACACAGATTTACTGTGTGCAGCAACTTTTACGCCTCATGCAACATCATGCAGGTGGCTCACCTAAGCAAAAGGAACCCTTTTCACCTTTTGACTATTCTTATTAAATAAGCACATTTTTTCAGTGCTGCAAGTTGTAGCACACATCAATTTATGCTACTTATCGTGCAGCTTCTCCCAAAAAGACAAAACAGATGCAATTAAACACAACGTATATATATTAGGATTGCCACAAACTATTGTTTTAAAAGTCGACTAGTCACCAATTAGTTTTTGATTGGTCGACTTGTCGGGACATGCGAAAACTGCATGTAACGCACACATCTTAACCATCATTAGCTTTAAACTTTAAGTGTTTAAGCTATATGCTAACTAGAAATTAAGACAATTAATGAATCATGCTGCTTCTTTTCTTTATTTGTTTCTGGAATTCAAACAAGATCTAAATCAAATGAACTATTTTTTACAAAAGATAAAGTTTTGGTTTCACTGACTCAAATATAACTAAAGTACATTATGTGATGCTGAGCGCTCACAACTGTTTTGTACATATTATAAGATGCTCTTGCTTGTAGCCAGGAAAGTTCGCATTAGAAGTAAGCAGAAGGTTAGCATTTCTGCATGATTTCTTTTGAGAGCAGAATTTCTCTTTTAGCTGAGAAATTTTGCGCCAACTGGGTAGTAGTTGCAGAAATGTACAGAAAACATTTAACTAATAAGTTTGCACTAATTTTATCTTAGTTTAGGTTACCGAAGTGACGATCCCTCTTTAGCATTGTCATACTGGATCACGACGTGCTTCTTCTTCAGGTGTTTTTCTGCCATGGAACACAAGTTCTGCCTTGCAGATATTGCACAGGACACTTTTCTTTTTTTTCTTTACTTTTTTTCTGTTTTCCACTTCAAGCTACTTGGGCGTGTTGTTATGGTACCTGAGTCTTCCTAGAACTTCCTGTGACATCTCTACTGACCCGGATTAGCACCACTGCTTGTTTGTCAAAGACAGTGGCAGACGCGGCCTTAGAAAGCGTGCGCCGTTGTTTCGAGATAAAAAATAAATAAATAAAAATGACTAACTAGTGGATTAGTTGACATAGGATCGTGGCAGCCTTACTATTTATACTAGTGAAACATTTTCAGCAAAAAAAACAATTTATTAAAAAAAAAAAAACTATAATAAAACAATGTCTCCTATAATCACTAGTTTATTTCTCTCTGATGACCATTTCCTTTTTTCTGTTGGGACAGATAATAACTAACGTCAAAATAAATGTCTTTTTGATTTGGATGTCTAATGTAGAACAAATGAAGGAATTGAAGCAAATCTTTATAAAGTTTTTATTAGATTAATCTTGAATTTTTCGAATCAACATACACATGTTTCCTTTTGATCTTTTTTAGGACATAGCCTCCCAGAAGTTTTCCATGCCATCACCGGTTCGGACCGTAATCACTGCCGACTTTGACAATGACAACGAGCTGGAGGTTTTCTTCAACAACATCGCTTACAGAGGCCCCTCTGCGAACAGGCTTTTCCGGTACAGGACAGATTTCATGCTGCATGAACGATAGTTTTAATAGCTCTTTAATTGTGAATTTATGAGACTTTTCTTGTCTGGGTTTAATATTCTTAAGAGAGGTGTGGAAGCTGAGGAGAATTTGAAATTCCCAGTTAAGGATAGTTATCGTGTCTGGCGTTCCGCCTCCTCCTCCACACATGGGTGAATCTTTCATTAAGACAGTTTTGAGTCTCTTTTTTTTTTTTGGCTCACGGTTTGGTTTCCTTTTGCAGATAACAATAATGAACTCAGTGCTCAAAATATAACGTCAGATACATATCAGTTGATTGATAGCGAAATGAAGCCACACCTGTCTGAATAAGAATCTGACCTGGCATATTTTTATACAGAGTCAAAAGTATCAATAATCAGTTTACGGATGAAAGATTACCTGGATCAGACTTTTCCTTCAATCTGCAAAGGAAGCTGTTTTTTTTCTGGAGTGAAAGGGTTAATGCTTCACGGCTTGTGGCTCCTCTATTCTTTCCAATACAGATAATTTAGCTAATTTATTCTGGTCTCTGGCCCTGAAAGATAAAAAAATAAAATTATAAACACCTTAAAAGGAAAAAAACAAACATTTTTTTTCTTTCTACTTTGATTTTTTTTTTTTAAAAATCAACATATTTTACAATGTAAAGAGTCTATGGAAAGTTGTGGAGGCACTAAAATTATTGTTCGTTGTCTTTATGCAGAAAGTAAAAAGAAAAATAATTCTTAAAAAATGTGGATTAAAAAATGGATTTCATCTTAATTTTTTTATTTTTTTATATCAAAACTACAGCTTTTGTACTATTGTCAAAAATACTCAGTAGTTTTATTTTGACAATAAAAAGGGTTGTATATTTTCAATCAATTTTCCAAAAACTACTGAGCATTTCTGCCACATTTTCTTCTATTAAATGTCTTTAACAGGGTAAGCAGGAGAGAACATGGTGACCCTCAGATCGAAGAGCTAAATATTGGGGAGGCAGCGGAGCCTGAGGGACGAGGAACTGGTCAGATAAGACATTAGTTAATCACACTTTCATGAGCATATACAGTAATGCATGAAAATAGGGTTTGATTTTGCACATGCTGTTTGCAAATCACACCAATAGATGGCAGCAGAGTTCCACTTTTTGGCTCCACATTAAGGCTGTCTTATACTTGATGTCTCGTTTTCCACTGGGATGTTAGATGTTTTGTCAGTTTCCCTCGCTATGATCTCTGCTCGCCAGAAATCTGGGTCTAACACGGTCCATGCGTGGCCACAGACGTTGATGGAGATGGTCGTCTGGAGCTGATCGTGTCCCATGGTGAGAGTGCGGCGCAGCCGCTTTCTGTCTACAAAGTCAACCAGGTGAGTGTTTTAAAAAAAAAAAACACAAACCTTGTATGATTGTAAGTCTACCTCCCCTTCCCCTCATTTTCCTCCTCCTTCTCTGTTAGGGTCTCACCAGCTCCTGGCTGCGAGTGATTCCTCGCACCAAGTTTGGTGCTTTTGCAAGAGGAGCGAAGGTGGTAGTGTACACAAAGAAGAGCGGCCCACACACACGGATTATTGATGGAGGCTCAGGGTACCTTTGTGAGATGGAGCCTGTGGCCCACTTTGGCCTTGGTAAGATTGAGCCTCAGAACTGTGCGGAGATCAAACTTCTCAACGAAACACATGTGCTCCTGCATGGGGCTCCCAAAGAGAGTTGATCATCTCACCTATTATAACCTAAGGATTTGTGCAAAATAGTTTCCGAAATCCTGAAGGATTCCTGAAAAACTTAGCGGCGTCCGCCACACCTTTTATTTTGCAGAAAAAGAAACAGAAGAGATGAAACACTTAGCTTGGACTTTCCTTCGTCTGATCTAATGGGGTAAAAATTGCCCTTCTCTGAGAGCCAACTGTTACTCTAGCAGCAGCAAGAATGGGCCTTCATACTCTTCGCTCTCTCCTATCTCTATTGTACCTCTTTTTATTGTGGTGGAAATCTGAGATCGAGTCTAACATGAGAGTGCGTCATGGCGGCTGAAATATTCTCTGGCCCTCAGACAGCGCACCTGCCTGGCAGGCCAACTGAAGATCTGTTTACATTAGAAATGCCACTTTAATTAAGGGCCACTGAGGGGGCCTCGGGGGGAGGGGCGGCTTTCTTTATGAAAAAAAGAAGAGGACTGCTCTGTCCATGAAGAGAGACAGTATAAGGAACTTTTTGTGTCACCTTTCTCTGCTGTGACTCTCTCTTAGGGAAGGATACGGCCACCACTGTGGAGGTGTACTGGCCTGATGGACGCTCAGTCGCCCGGCCGCTTGAACCTTCAGAAATTAACTCAGTGCTGGAGATCCACTATCCAAAAGATGAGGAGGAAGTCACTCCAACAGTGGAAATGAAGGTACATCACATGATTAAGGAAATTGGGGAGCACCTTAAACATTGTTGTGTCCTGTTGAAAGGACTTTAACAGTTATTAAACACACATAAAGAGTTAAACCTTTTACAGCAAAACTTTAGTTCCAGTGTTCACATTCTTTCGATTCCTGTAACTCTTCAATGTTTGACACAGTAAATGTGATTCCAGCGGATTCTGAAGAGAAGAAAAGCAGATTTGTGGTGATATGTAACATTTAACAGTAGAGTGCTTTTGTAATTGATGTTTTTCTTTGCATCACAATCAAGGGATTCATATTGATTGGGTAAATGATGGAAGATTTAGGAAATGCCAAAAAACGTGTGTTATTCTGGTGTCGTCTGTGACATCTCTGGCATTTATCAGTTAACTTTCTCTTTGTTTTCCAAATGTGGGAACTCAAGAAATCTGTCTACGGGTTACCCACTCTGTAAATGCTGAAGGGCTATTCAACAGCCAAAGTGCTTTAGATTAGTAAAGAATAAAAGAGACGTGATCATCCATCCATTATCCACATCTGTTTTGGGTTGCTGGAGCCTATCCTAACTACGGTTAGCAAAAGGAGGGGCCCATCAACCCAGACACTCACTCCTTGAGGCAACTTAGACTCACTAATTGACTTTAAACACATATTTTGCATGTTTAGCATGAACCACTACTCCACAGTATAACTGAGTAAGCACCGAACATTGTCTGTATATGAGAACTGGACTGAGTGAGTGTGACATCACCCATAGAAAATGCCTTGTTTCCAGTTCTAACAAAATTAAGTCAATTCAGTTGCCATTCTTTCTTGATACGGGCTTCACCATTTTAAAACCAGAAATTGTCCACTTTTGAAAATAAAACAAAAAACAAAAAAAAAAAAGAATTTGTCAATAAGCAAGTTGGTCTGAGTCTACATAACTATAGTAGCCATTCTCTCCAATCAGGAGTTAGCATGTTAGAAGACCAAACCCCTTCCACTGTAAATCTGTCAATCAAGCGTTTTCACGAGCCAATCAGATGCCTCAATAAAAGGAGACCACATCCTTTTATTGAGGCATCTGATTGGTCAGTTTATAACTTGAATTACTTGTGCTACAGAAAAAAATAAATATTATGATAAAAATAAGATCAAGATCAAGTGGGTACTTCCTGTTGGGAACGTCGAGGGGGAGGAGTCAGTCTATCAGTGACACCAAGTGGGAAAAGTTCTTGAAGGACTAGCATGACTAGTTTATTTCTTTTCCTTTTTTTTCTCTAGTCAGTGATTATTATTTGGGTAACATCAGCCTCAAAAGTTCCACCTTTTATTAAGCTTTCTATACGCTGCACCTTTGAAACCTAAAATTTGTCTCTATATTCACCGTCATTTCACTTTGGAGAACAATGACGAGTTTTGCTTTGTCCTGACTCCGTCTTGCAGTGCGGTCACGGGTTTTCCCTGAACGAGAACGGGCGCTGCACGGGTAAGCAGAAAGTTATCCTGTCGATCCCTCCTTGTCCGGGTTGCTTTGAGTCTTGTGTCTCCCTGACCTTCCCTTCCCTCAGATAAAGATGAGTGTACCCAGTTCCCCTCTGTGTGCCCCCCTGAACGCCCTGTCTGCACCAACACCTACGGCAGCTATAAGTGCCGTGCCAGGAGAAGATGCAACCAGGGTTTTGAGCCCAATGACGACGGGTCTGCTTGTGTGGGTGAGTGGTTCTGATAGAAACTCGTGTCATCTACAAAGATCGGGAGAATCCAAGTGCAGCCAGAGAACAAAATGTGTTCAGTTTGAGCTGCTAGCATCTCACTAACCAAAACCCCACCTGCTTCCTTGCATGGCCGACCTCTTTTTGTGTCTTCTTTGATAACATTTTCTCTGTTCCTTCCTTTTCTTTGCAGCCCAGGTGGCTTACTTTGGGGGAACGCGGTCTTCCGGCGAACGCAGCCCTTTTCACATGCTGCTCCTCTACACTCTTCCACTCATCTCTGCCCATCTGCAAACAGGAGTGCTGTAGCTGCCGCCGTTTTCTCCTCTTCACTCCTGAGCGCGGATGTACAGAAACTCTACAATTCAAACTTTTCACAGAAAAACTCCTCTTCCTTCTCCTCTAAGGATCTCTGCTGTCTTTTTTCCATTAGGTATTTACAGCATTGTCCCCTTGTTGCTGCTGCTGTTTTGTCACCTTGTAGCTCCCACTCCTCTCTGGACTTTAAAGAACCGTATGGAGAGCATGACCGGGAGCAACATGTATCAGAACTAATTGTGTCACTTTGGAGCCCCTTCATCACCTGACACTTCTCCTAGTGGAGCTTGAGAGTCAGCACAGGAACGGATCCAAAAGGTTCTGGAGACACCGACGTCTCATTTGCTGCCATACTAACTGTTAAAACATCCATCTTTTTTTACCAAGTTTTTTTTTCCTGATCTTGTGTGTGAGCATGGATCGGAACATGCAGGACTCAGTCTTTAGGACACGTTTTTTTCACCTATAAAATCCTTCCAGTGGAGAAAGAAAACCAAACGAAAGAGCAGGTTAGCTTGGCTCAAAGTTTTCCCAGGTAGTTGTACTTTTCCTCTTAACTCGATAAGGAGCAGCCATCAACTACACAGGAGAAAAAAATGAAAGGATGAGTATCAAAAACAAAACATTCTATAATAGGCATGAATTTAAAGCTATTTCAACTTTATTTCTGATTCAATTTTATATGAATTTTTAGGTGAGGTTATGAAAGGTTTTAGTTTAAGTCTGAAAAAGAGGCAATTAAACGAGATCTCTCTACGTAACATCTAAAAAATACAATTTATAAAGGTAAGATGATTAAAAAGAAATGCAGAATTATTTTTTTTAATCTATCATTTCTACAGTTCATGTTTTGTAAAAATATTTGTTTGAACAATTGAGGTTACTTGTTGACTGACAACTTTTAGTACTGTAGTATCCTGTAAATGTTGCATTACACCCATGCTGCTGCAACAGAACAGAGGGCTCCATCTCAGCCACTTGATTCAGAATGAAAATGGTCATAAATAGATTCCAATATATAGGATTTATAGGCGTAATGCAAATGTGGCTTTAAAAGAGAGCTCTTAACCTCTAAAATGGTAACCAAACTCAAAATCAACTTTCTTTGGCTGTTGACCTCTATAAATGGGGTTTTAAAAGTCCTGTTGGTCATTGTCAGATTTTTGACAAATTAAAATAAACTTGTTTAATTCTTGAAAATATAGTCATAAACTGTTTTTATGCTTAATTGAGATATTGCATTTGAATTTTGTGATTGTCAAACCATTTTATTCCCACGTCATGATCTGCAGCTCCAGTAATGATAACAGTCTTGTTCCCCAACCCCACCCCTCTGGATTTTCACATTTCCGTTGTGGGTGGAGTCAGCCACCAACTTCCTTGTTTGGTTAGCTTTTACGCTACGTTCACACCAGTCATGAGACGAGCATTCAAGCAACCACTTTCAATAAAAAGTTTATGAAAACGCGTATAAACGCATGTTTTGGGCTTCCAGCGTCAAAACTGTTGCATCACAAGTTTTTAAGTCTGTTTTCAGGCTCCAAAGGCTCCACTATTGAACGAGTGTTGAAAGTGAAACAAGTTGAACGTTGACCAATCAGAGACTTGGATTTTGTAGCAACATATGGGTATTGTCCTCTTTAATTCATGGAAGTTTGATAAGTGAGCATGAAAGACAAACTAGTAGCTGTGGTTTGCACCTGGATGAAAATATATGACACCAAGTATTTTATGTATCGTAGTAGAGATGTGAAAGAAAAAGCCTGGAATAAGGTTTGTGATTTGTGAAATTCAGCATTTCACACCAAGCCTAACCCAACTGTGAGTAGGTGTGCTAGGATTGGATAGCAACAGTCCAGTGTGTCTAAGAACCTCCTTGAACCCACATCTCATGCCTGGTGTGTGTTAGCATTAGAGCATCAGAGTTGGACCTTCTAAAGAACTGAAACACTTCAATTAACATTTTGAGGTCAAACCTGCTTTTTTGTGCCATTGTTTCCAAGAACATGAAAAGGTGTCCAACCATGAAAGCGGAATGATGGACGCATTCAAACTATTAAAAATCACTGGCTGTTGTTTTAGCTGTTGTTGCTTTGTGTAAAAGCAAAAGAAACAGATCAGTCTATAAGTCGATGCTTTATTATGTTTTCAGATAAAATGTTCTGGAAAAGCATGGATGGAAGGACAACTATTTTTTTTTTTTTTTTTTTTTTTTAATGAAACCAAATCATTGTTTTCATGATGCTGAATCAAAACTTGTTTGGATGAAACATTTCACTTTTTCTTTGAATTTATGTTTTTTTTTTTTTTTTTTCAAGCACTTTTGGCATAAAGTTAGTTAGTAAGCACACAGAGAATAAATGAATATTTAGTAAAGGTTGCTATCAAATGATGCAGAGAAGACGCAGTGTGGAGTGCCAAAGCTTGCAATATGCATCCAAAAAACTCCAGCTGTCTATTTTGGAGCTGGAATTAGCAACAAACCGAGATGTTCCCATGTGCAATAAAAACTGCAACGCAGTGCGGCCCATGTGTGAGTTTTGGAGGAGTCCAGCAGAAGATCTTGTCCATTTTTTACATCTTCACCCTGACTTAAAGAAATTACCATTTTTTATTTCCACAAATGAAGAAAAATTCAGTTGTTTTGTACTGTAAACATAAACAATGCAGCATTAATAAGGAAGCACGTGTTATCATCATTCATTAGCATTACCCGCTTTACCTGAAAGTAAATGATGAAAAAAGATATAAAAGGAATTTAGGAACAACAAAACTACTGTTTGACTGCTTGAGTATGAAGGCAAATTTCAAATTATTAATTCTGATTTATTTAGCTTTTTTAGTTAAAAAAAGGGTCATACTAAACATAACGTCTTCAGTTTTTTCTTACCTGCACCTTAAGTTGCTCATTTCCTTTTTTTTGTGAGAAATTTTCCCAGTTGGCGACACGTTCCCTTAAAAAACAACAAAGTGGTGTTTGGGTGTTAATAATTGTATGTATATTTATCTCTTGATGGTTTCATTCCTTTAGTTATTATGTAAAACAATCTCCTTAGATTTGTGAAACTCTCATCTGGTACTTTCATTATGAGGGTCTAAATTGCAGAAAATCAAACAAATATTTGAAAATTGACAGATAATATTCTTTCAATAGAAAGGTTCAGTTTAAAATTAAAAAGCAGAGAATCAAAATGTCCTCTGGATTATCATAAGACACGCAGTTATCTGTGAGTTCATTAAAAAAACATTTGATACAAAAACGTACCAATAAAAAAGCTCCTCTTTTACCATAAATGTCATTCGCTCACCCTAATGCACTCAATGTTTCTATTACAAAACTTTTTGCCTTAAATGTGTTGATGTGCAGAGACCCTGACAGTGAAAGCGTTCTGCATGTGGACCGTCTTGAAATCATGTTTCAAATATAGAAAGAGAGCTCAGGCTTTCAATAGAGGGTAATAATAATAATAATAAAAAAATGATTATTGGGACACATAGCCAGTCTTTTGAATATTTAATACTAAAACACGTCTGGATGTTTCAGTGTGAAATATTGATGGTCATCAGCTTGCTAGGATGTTTTATATTATTAACTACATTAGCATTAGAAATGCATAAGAGAGAAAATGGTTTTCTGCATCAAAAGAGAAAGCTAAACTAAACATTTTTTATGCATGTTCATCACATTTTTCCATAATGAATTCCTTTATGCTGCAGTAATGTTTGCATTTTTGGTGCTCGTGCAGCGTTTGGCTTATCTTCCTGCGAGATTAGCGGAGCTGTGCCACCAAAAGGAAGCAAGTTTCTTCGAAGATAAGAGAGTTTCTGTCACGAAACCTTTGAACTTTTTTGGCAAACATCTGTCCGTGGGCCACAGCGTTATTCAACGTCCCACGCTTCACCTCAAATTATGATCAGATACTTTCTGTGAACACATTGTCCCACTGTGACTCGGCGCAGTGGAGTGTCAATGAATGCTGTACGCTGATGTTTTCTGTTCAAAGTGAAGCTAATGTAAAAGTTTGATAACGGAGAATACCACTGAAAGCTGCTGGGAGCAAAAAGATTTAAATAAAAAAATAAAATTAATATTCATAAACGCAGAGTCTGTATCTTTTTCTGCACGAGTCAGTATGAGAGAGAGTAATATAGTCTTTTTCTGCAGAACACATCAAGAAAGTGTCTTTCGTTTATTAAATAGCTACCTTATTTCACTAAATGTGGCAATAAAGTTTGGGTTTGAAAGTGTTACCTTCATTCTGTGTAAACTAATAAATTCACACTTCAAGTCATACTGTGAGTTATAGGAAATAATGCAGCAATGATCGCATAATATACCTCCTTCATCCTATTTAAGTCTTTTTTCAGATGGTCAATGGAGTTTCAATCATGCTAAATGTAAATATAGATGTCCGAAACCAAAATTGCATGAATAGACATCTTCATCTGTGGCATTAAGTTATCTTAGTTTCGATATTACATCTATATTTTGGCTTTGAATCTGCAGAGAAAGATGTGCTGCTTGGTTGTTCTGCTATACAGAAAAAGGCAAAAAAAAATTAGGTGGGTTTCAAAAGAAAGTGAGTAATACTTATACAACTATTTCTAAACAAATTCAGTTTTTTTTTTAATTTATCAGCTATTTATATATTAAAAAAAAAATATATATATATATATGGAATTTTCTCAGGGACTTCTGGTTTCATTTTCACCTTATAGAATCCTATGGATTGTCCATCCTTTCTTTTTTTACCCAAATCTGAGGTCACGGGGTTGTTCAAAGCCAATGTACACCCTCAACAGGTCGCTACCAAGGGGCAATTTAGAATAACCAATGTGAAGTATGTTTTTGGAGGTGTAAATAAATAACAGTTACTTTGTTAAAGGCTTTCACTGGTGTTATAGGTTTAATGGACAAAATTTTACTGGACTTTACAATTAGCTTTTGTTTAAAAGTAAAAACAACCCAAAGTTGTAAAAAATGAAATGACTGACAAGGATAGTGCTTGACTTTGTGGAATAAAACCTAAACCAGAATGCTGAATCATGCTTATCCCAATCTTAGAAACATCTCTGCATTACAGTGTCATCGGGGAATTTCTAAAGACAATTCTGTAAATCCCCTCATCATCTCCAGACATGTTCAAACAGTCCGTCAAAAAAGGTCTGTGTGGCTGCAAAAGAATATCTATGCTTTCAAGATAACAAGGGAAATTGAGCGTTTTGTTTGGTGCATGACATCACATCATAACGCCACGTAATCTTGAATTTTGGAAGATGGAGATAAATGTTTGGGAGGCTTGACCGAGCATAACCGGCGATTTTTTCGTTTTATTTTGACAAATGAAACAAAAAGTGCATTTGTGTGTCTGTTTCGTCATCCAAGTGTCATCATGCCCTTCTTGTATCAACTGCTTTTGTGCGAGAGCTTCTCTGGCGGTATGTTTAATCCATTACGCTCGCTTGTAGAGCTTACTGTAATGAATGTCGTCCACTTCTCAAGCCCTGCTGCCAGCTCAAATATTTCTGGAACACCAGAGGCATGGAATACAGATCCCTCTCTCATATTTAAGAATAAACATTTTAAACTATCAATAACAGAAAGTGACTCTTTCCCCTCTCAGACAAAGAAAACAAAAAGGAAAAAACATTAAGCAAACCACTTCCCTTCTGCTGGTTGTTCAAATTACAAGTTAGGCTGTGGAGACGGGATAACAGAAAGGTACTGTGTTGAGCGGCTAGAGCTCTCCAAAACTCTTGAATCAACTATAGCAACAGTTGTCATGAAGGCAATAAAGACCATTTGTGTTCATTGAAGGAGCTGTACCAAAATTCACTTGTCGGGGCTTCGCTGCCTCAGTCTGTCTAACCTTCATGTTTCTGCTTCAAGAATTTATAAATTAATCAGACTATGAGAACCCTACCACTATTGTACATTTTTAGCTTCAGAAGGTTATGACCAATCTACAACAGGTCTGGGTATTGCTTTTTTTTTTTTTTTTTTTTTTCGTTAGACTACGGTCACATATTCCAAAATGCCAGTACGTGGTGACCAAAATGCAAGTTTTTCATCAAATTCCACATCGGGAGCGGCATTTTGAGGTCCCAAGGTTGTCGTCTTGTGACAAGTGGGTGGCAGGAAGGCAGCAGCGCGATAGCTGACTAATAGGAGGGTCTCCAAAATCTTCTGATAGTCGACCAATTTCAGACTCCCTCTCCCCTGCCCCCTCACTGCTATCCCATTGTTAGAAATTGTACGGTAATGGCGTGGACACTCGACGAGGCCGGGGGCCCAGTGATGGCGATCCCAGTTTTGATGCTGCACAAAAGCACCAGAGCGACTCAGAGACATGCGGATTGACAAATTGAGGTGGAATCGTCCATGTTAACCTATTATAGACCATCGTTTATTCAAGATGGCCATTTGTTTAATTGTTTTAATCCATCTGAACAACAATTTAAACCCAAATAGGATCTTAAACTGATTTCAGTCAGACTTTAGACTTTCGATGGCACCGAAGAAGTGAGGCGTGATATTATTGTACTAAAGTTTAACTGATCAGGAAATTTAATGCTGCCTGAGCTCAAGCTCTGTTACTATGGACAAAGAAATCCCGTCTGAAGGCTGCAAAAGTAAGTCTGATTATCAGGTACAGTTCACAGTTGGGTTAGATCTTATCTTGAAGACAGGGGTAATGTTGTTTCCATTTGTGGTGATTAATCAGGAAGTCACACGGAGTGCCTCAGGGGTTGACTCTGGGACCTCAACTGTTCAACTAGTACATCTGAAAAGGTCATGGAACTTTTTTTTGCATTGCTTCATCTTCATTTTTTTCTCCTTTCTGCTTTTATTCATTTTAAGAACACAAAAGCTTGAATTTCCTTCATGGACAGAAAGTGCTCCACAATATTAGCTGCCATGCCTTGTCTTTCCTAAGTTTAGTGATTACACCAGATCTGTACCATGCTTTTATAAATGTGTATTTGCCATTTATAAATAAAGAAATACAAGATGTATCTGGGCAGGCCTGCCTTGGGTAAGTATGTTCGTGGATTACTCTAGAAGTCACGCGGAGTGCCTCAGGGTTTGACTCTGGGACCTCTGCTGTTCGACTAGTACATTTTTTTCCCTCTAAAAAGGTCATGGAACTTTTTTGGCACAGCTTTGTCTTGTATTTTTTTTTTTTTACTCTGGGACCTGTGCTAGAAAGAGGCAATTAATACCATATATATTCTTGATGTGCACAACAGTTTTACTAAGACAACAAAAATCAACTTAAAAGATTCATAGGAACCCATAAAGGTGCTGTCCAATGCGTATGATGTCTCAATAACTTGATATAGCCTACAGGTATCATGGATATCCCAAAAAAGACCATAAATTAGATCCTTTTATAAACTTTCTCACACTTTATTCATCTTTTTTAAACAGATAAATACATCTTTCCATGCTTTGACAAAGAATCAGAACCGACTTTTTAAAATCCATTGCACATCGATACCAGTAAACATATAAACAGCATCAAGTAATTCCATACTCTCTGCAGCACAAATCACCATAGAAAGAGTTTCATTTGGAGCTGAATTGTTTCTGCCCACATCAGCATAAAACATCAACTGAGTCGTTTTGAAGCGAACAAAGTCATGACCTAAAGACTCAAAAATATTTGCACACCGACTACACAGAGTTTTCACCTTTGAAGGAAGACTTTGTAGTTTGTATTGCACTGCTGGCCAATGACTTGCTATAGTTTGTCAAACACGTTATTTGCTTACTGTCTGACTTTACACACTTACAGACACAGTACATTATAAATACAAATAAAAAAATGACACATTAAAATAAACAAACTGTACAATTCCTGCTTGGCACAGCTTTCAGGTATCACTAGTTCCTCCAAACTGGATACCAATATTACCCTTTAAAGTAAAAGGACACAGGTACAATAATCTGTTGAATGGATCCTGCTGTCCTGGGATCTCCTATCAAATTTCCTTCAGACTGAACCAAATACATGAACCAAACTGTTGTTTTTGCTCATTATGTTGAGCACAAGTAAAATCAGTATCCCTTGTAGAATAGCTACAGTGTTTTGATATGGCCTAGGAAGAGCTCTGTGACCCAAACTCTTTTGCTAAAGTACACCCACATATTCATATAAAGGTTGTCAGAACATTTATGTTGTTTCCAGACATTATTGGAGGACAGATATGTGCAGATTGGCATGTCTGTTGATCTAAAAGGTTTTTAGAAAGGGAGAGTGGGGGCTTCACATCTACCCAGCTTTCAGTCCTGCTACTCTTTTCTTTAATAGATCTTCTTCGGCTCTACTTCTAATTTCAAGGCTCTATTTTTTAAGATCCTGGACCTTTTTGTACCATAGTAAATACCTGGATTTGAGTGTACCAAATTTAAGTTTATTTTGTTTTCAAGATAACTATTGTAGATTACCCATCACTCAAATAGTTCCCCACCATGCAAATACAGTACAAAACATCCAAAACAAAAAAAAAAAAAAACCCATAAAAATTATAATCATAGCTTTCTGTATTTAAATTTTTGTCTTAAATAACAGCACAATCTATAAAAAATTCTGTTTCTCAGGATAACAGGTGAAATAAATACCAAAAATCCTATCACTGAACCACATACCAAAATATTGGAATATTTTTTTATGCAGTTCAGTTAATGTGTCTGAATATTTAAAGACTTGAAAATGAACAAATGGTGCATTTCAGTTCAAAAAGGGGATCGTTTCAGTGTCACCTTTAGACATTTTTGCACATTTCCCAGCCTGTTCTGATGCTTCCATCAGATATGCATAGTAGAGATAAACCAAACTTCAACGGTAAAGCTACAGGAAATAAGCATTTGAATTAAATGACTGCTCTTTTGAAAGAATATTAATTTGCAATTAGCCTTAAATAAAATAGTTGAACCTTCATTTCATTAGTAGTTTTAATATTTTTAATTTACAAACTTAAGTTGTTTGCAATTGTTTTCTTGAAACCTCACATTTCCTCCGTGTTTTCATAACAATTATGGCTTTTTTCAAGGCAATATATGATAATTCAGATGTTTTAACTCTAAACGGTAAAGAAAAATATATTGCAGCTACAATTCCTCCTCATCAATCAATATCATCATGCAAGTTTACCTGTAAAGTGCATTTCTATATATTTTTGACCACATCACATCAGATTTCACTTTTAGGGTGATTAGCAGGAAAATAATGGCTTACTGTATAATCAGTGGTTTTTAAGGTGCAAATATTTTTAAAGTAACTTCAAATTCTAGGCTTAGACTACTTCTTTTTTACACATTAAAACATTTACTGAAAGTTGCAGGTACGTTTTTTTTTTTTTTTTTTATCTTTGGGTGATTCTGATCCTTTTTAAAAATACATCATTCTTCAAATCAGAAATCTCAGAAAGTCCCCTAAGATGTGTTAAGTGTTTGACCAGGAATTCTACACTCACCAAGAATAAAACAATAAATACATTTAAAAATACATTACAGTAAACTCAGTTTACACTGCTACACTTTCATGTCTTTCTTTTATTATAATTTAAATTTGGTAAAATGCTCCCCTGAGGATTTCTCTATAATCAATGATTGCTCTGTCTCTTCTTTACATCATTATTATCCATTGTATAAGCTACATACTTAACAATTTAATTTAAAAAAAATGTGTTTTTCAAAAAATGACAGCTTCAGAAACATTACTCGCTTCCTTATTTGCTGAAATATTAAAAACAAACATTCAAACTCTAAGTTTTCTGCACCCAAACATGGTTTGAATGAGGATGCTTTTGGATTGAATGTTTTATTGTACGGTTTTTACATGTTGAAAATATAAAAATCCTTACCCTATACAGTTCATTTACACAAATACATTGTCTCTTGAGAATATTTATTCCTGTCTGGGTTTTTTATTTAGTCTGACCATCAGCTCCAGGTCGGATGTCCAGTCCACCGGGGATGAAACATGAAGGCATCAAAAAACAAAAAAGCACAGGAGGCTGAACACAAGCACAACTGATCCAAGCTGCTGTGGTAAAACACAAGTGTTGCTTAAACTCAGGTAGAATCAAACGATCACCAGGGATGATGCAAAACATGAGTTCTGCAAAGTTTTTTGAGTCAGTTTAGCTGATAGATGAGTTTTTTGGCGCAAATATGTGATCATAACAGATGTGGTTGAATTGGGTGGGGGGTGGGGGGTGTTAATGCAACTGAAACTGAATCAGATGATGGGCGTTAAAAAAAAAAATAATGTTCCAAAACATTTTTGATGGAGAAATGAGAACTTTTACATATTTTTATTTTTTTTTAGCAGTTTTCATTTCTGTTTTTATAACAAGGCTACTATTGTGTCCAACCAATCCTCTCATTAACATACACTCCCACTCTTTCATGATGACACAAATCTGAAGGTTTTTGTTTGCAAATGAAGAGTTTTGCTCTTTAAAGGGTAACAAAACCTTAAATCAACTTTTTTTGTATATTGACCTCTATAAATGGGGCTTTTAAAGTGCTGTCTGTTGGTCCTTGTCAATTTTTTGACAAATTAAAATAAACTTGTTTAATTCTTTAAAATATTTTTAAAAACGGCCCCCTATAGGTTGAATAGAGGTATTACAGTTAAATTTCATAATTGATTTAACCATTAGTCCCATGTAATTTCAGAAGTTTCCCATCATGATCTGCTGCTCCAGTGATGATAACAGTCCTGTTCCCCAGCAACACCCCTCTGACTGGATTTTCACATTTCGACTGTGGGTGGAGTCAGCTTCCAACTTCCCTGTTTGGTTACCCTTTAAGATGCATCATGCATAAAACAGGAGGCCTCAATAACTCATTGCACCTGATTTGAATGATTCCATCCTTTTCATCAGTTTGAAAGATAAAATCAAGCATGTCTCTCTCATTATTTATTATAAACTTTTTTTTTAAAAGCTCAGTTTTCCAAGAAAAAATATTGTGTCTCTACAAATGAGAGTTATTTTCAATCTTTTATCAACCTTTAAGTTGGGAAAAATATAGAAAAAGAGTTGCTCTGCGATACTTTTTAGCAAATCCAAGACCTTTGGTAAATTTTTTTTGTCATAAGCATGATCAAATGAGGTAACTGTGTTCATAAAAAGTAACCATGGGAACAGTTGTCTAAAAAATAACAGCAGTATTCTGCAGTGCTATATATTTATGTGTCGGCACTGTCACACTTACTGCGTGGAAAAGAAAATAGCTGACAAACACTGTTAGTTACACTAACAGTGATGCTCTAACGTTTAAAAAAAAATCCTCAAACCTCAAATTTATTTTAAGTCTTAAAAGGTTTGCTACATTTGACACATATTGGAATTAAAGTTCACCAATTTCTGATTCAAACTAAGGCAAACCAGCACAACTAAGGATTTGTTCCCATTGAGCTGACTGTACCAGAAGATATCTGTGCAGGAAGTTACGGCCACTTGTTATAATTGTCTGTGTGTGCGCGCATGTGTGCACGTGCCATCAACCTTCAGTGGAGTTGCATGCATGTGTGACAGTGTGCGTGAGTGTGACCTGCAGCTGCGATTTGGATCATTTGTATTCACTGTAGGGAATGAAGAGAATAAATAATTCAAATGCACGTGAAAGCAGCATAATCCCACGGTAGGCCCAATTTGCTGGTTTTCAAAGAGCCTCAACCACCTGATACAAGTGCAGTCACTGAAGAAGAACGGAGGACAGATGGTTGGTAGTTTTCCACCTTTCAGATGTCAGAGCTACTACAGCAGAATGTCTTGACAGTTGTTCAGAAATTAAACCCTTGGGTCTCAGTGGTCTTTATCAACATGAAGTGAAGAAGAAGATCATTTCGGAATGAGAAAATAAAAGAAAAATGGGATGAAAGGGGAAAATATGTATCTGTAAAGATGCTACCTATAGATTCCAGCTGCTGTGTTTGTTATCTCTGCTAACCATCCAGTGTGTTTGTGTCATCTGCCTTTCCTGATACGCTGAAGGCCCCAGCAGGTACAGTTGTAAATGCTCTAGATCACCTCCTTGCCTTTTTCTTTTCCGGTTATCCTAGAACCTGGTGCTCTCATGTTTCAGCATACGGATGTTGGTGAGTGTCCCGCTGCCCCTGTGGTGGTACCCGTAAGCCTGGCGCTGGCCCTCCAGTCATCGAGCGCTGCTGTCCGATGACAGGGTGCTGCTGGGACTCGAGCCCGCCGAGCCCTGGTCCTCGAAAACGCTGACCTCCAGCTGAGGAGACGTTTCATGTCAAGGATCTTCTTTAATTCTCTAGATAAGACTAAAACAACCTAAAAAAAAATGTGTTCATGAACATAGAAAAAGCAGTAAACGAGTGAAGGATACAACCCTCATCCCTCTCTCTACGGGGTCTGTGAGCAGCAGACCTCGAGGGGCGTAGATCTTCTCATTCTGCTCTTGAACGTAGCCAGATATCTTCTTCAGAACCTGAAACACAGGAGAACAAGAACAGTTTCAATAAGAGATTCCAGACTTCTGCGACAGCTACATCGCATCTGTTCCAATGTAATCTGTGTTCCATGTAATAACCATGAGAAAGTGAGAACCTCAACATGAGCTAAAGGGCCTAAGAAATAAAAATCTCATATTTACAGAACAAAGTAAAGAAAATGACCTTTTTCTACATAGCTGTGAAAATCACTTCATTCCAGTCTTTGCCTTTCTTTATTTTTTCTAAGGGATATAATCCAAACTTAAGCTACCATTATTCTAGAAAAACAGCCATCATTTTTCACACATACTTTCAAACCACTCATTAATCACAGCTGTATAAATGTGAGTTTTGCTCCTTTTGGCTGCTCCTTTTCAGTTTTATTTAAAATAAAAAGGCTCACTCAGACAAACGCCATGGCTTCGCTGGATAAATTAAATGTTAAAAATGAATCAACTCGACTGGCATTACACATGAACTGTCTTTCAATACTTACTTATTCAACTTAAAATGGTACAGTTTGGTGATATTAAATGGGCTAAATACCATATGTGAGATATGTCTTTTGCAACCAGCGTATAATTGCACACTTTAAGACTAAAATGAAATTACATGAACTATTGTGGAGAAAATAAAGATTTTGATCTCAACTTTAAAAAAGTGGCCGTTTGTGATCCTTGTTTGTTCATTTGAACGGTGAGAGATAGAAAGTCAAGCAAAAAAAAAATCAAAAATTGACTTTTTTTAATTTCATCAAAGGAAATAAGTATTTAACCCTTTTGCCATCAAGACATAGTACTTTGTAGCAAAACTCTTATTAGCAAACACAGAGATCAGACGTTTCTGAGAGGATCACCAGGTTTCTGCATTCTTCTCTTTGCAAATGATTTCTAAATCTTTCAAATTTAGTGGCTGTTGCTTCACATCTCTGAGCTTCAGCTCTCTCCATTGGTTCTCTACAGGATTGAGGTCCAGAGACTGGCTGGGCCATTTCATGACTTTCATATGCTTCTTCTTCATTCCTTGATCGCATTGATAGGTGTGTAATATTTTTTTGACTTCTTTTTGGGCACTTTGTCATAGAACTCTGGTTTCTATAAAACTAAATTGTGACAAATTGGAGACAAAATTATGGGGTTTACATATTTATCTAAATATATTTATATCTAAATATATAAATCTGAACTATATATTTAACTCAAATCTAAATATTTAAATCTTAACTATATATTTAACTCAAATCTAAATATATAAATCTTAACTATATATTTAACTCAAATCTAAATATTTAAATCCTAACTATATATTTAGCTCAAATCAAAATATATAAATTTGTATTATATATTTAACTCAAATCTAAATATTTAAATCTTAACTATATATTTAACTCAAATCTAAATATTTAAATCGTAACTATATATTTAGCTGCAAAACTTATATATTTAGTTTGAAAAAATAAATATTTAGGTTAGATTTAAATATTTAATGATCAAACTAAATATTTACTTGCAAAACTTAAATATTTAGTTTGTAGGCTAAATATTTAGCTTAAAATTAAATATTTAGTTGGTTAACTAAATATTTAGTTATTAAATGTAACATTTATAAATATATTAATTTAAAGGGTGAGAATATGCATTTGAAAAACAAAACCTGTTTTTTTTTCTCCTAAAACACACTAAATATCTGAAAACATTGATGTAAAAACTTTACATCTCTGATTTACAAACGGCACCCCATACAAAATTGATCCTTTTTTAAGAATGACTTTCAAAACGGAAGAAGACTCACTTTATTGTACTAAAAAAAACAGCAATTAACATAAAATGTTATGGTTTGGTGTTTTCCTTTATTTGGTTTTGTAGTTTTGTGTTCTTGTACTTATGTTTTGTCTCTTAGGTGCTCCTGCAAGGTGGCGTAAGGCAGGAGGCGCGGCTTTCCCTAATTGGTGACGCGGCACACCTGCAATCAATTCAACCTTCAACCTTTAAAAGCCTCTCCCTGGCTCCACCAACCTGCCGGGTTATTACTCTTCCATGTGGCCTCTTCCTGGTTCCTGTCTTAGCTGTCTGTGGTCTAGCCTCCTGCCTCCACCTCCAGACTGCTGCTTTTGTTTGCTGCTGTTGTGAGTTATATTAAATATTCACTGATTGAACATCAAGTCTGGCTCTGCGCTGGGATCTGTCTACACACCTTGACATAAAAGTTGGTTTAAAATGTATTATTGGAATTGATTTAAAGAAAACACCTGTTAATAATTGATTATTAAAAATTTGAGGAAAGTGTGGAGAAATTTGTTAAGAGTACAGTGGAAACTACTCTTAGAGAGTAAAATGTTTTTTTTTTTTTAAAAAACTGTATTTTATTGTAATAGCCCAAAAGAAATTGGCAGATAAAAAAAACTGTGAGGAATTATATTTTTACAAAATGGAAAATGAGACGATGGACATTCCAATGAGTAAAGCAGCTGAAATCCAATACCCAGTAAATACCAAAAGAATAAATAAAACAAGAAAATAATTGTGTAAACAGAAACTTTAATAAAGTTTATTGGATTTTTTTGAATGCTGCTGTTCTGCTTTCACCTTTGTGACCCACAAAATTTCAAAAGATATTCAAAATACTGTAAAGTGAGAAAGACATGGCTTTTAATGTAATAATAAAAACAAATAATTAACAGCTGATTTATTTAAAGAAGAATCCTTAAGAGTTTCAATGTTCAGATTGTTTTATTGTGTCTCCAGAAAGTCTAAACTTCTTGTAGTTTTAGTTAATTACAAGATTATAGAATTAGATAAAACCACATTTTAAATCTCAAACATTTAAGTGACGATACATATAGATATTGTAGGTTCTTTTATTGAAAATTAATTTCAAAGCAAAAAAAAAAATAATAATTTGTCTTAAATTTGTCTTATTATTTTCACATTTTGTTTCCTCTGATTTTGTATTTCTCCGAGGGAATAACACTGCTGATAAAATATATGTTCTGACTGTTCTCACATGTACCTGTTCTGACATGCTGGAACAATCAGTTCTCTGTGATGGGGCAACATGTCAGGTTCTCCAGTGATTCTGCTCTCTGATCTGAGTGTGCACACAAAGCTGCAACTTGGGTGGGTATATTTTATCATCTTCAATCATGGCAACATTCATAAAGTTAAACAGGTAAATAAACAACTCTTCTGTGGAGTTGATAGCATCTGAACATCTCAGCGGAGCATCAATAGCTGACATGGAGATGAAAGGTGATTTAGACTGAGCCGTTTCTGCATAGCTTCACGCAGCAACATCTCCTTTAATGTTTTTTTTTCTGTTTTGCTTCTACACGTTTGATGTAAAAATGTTTAGAAATGGTAAAAAGATGGAGTTGACTGATGTAGCGGGTCACACGACTCTGAGGATTCAGGACTCTCTGGTTTTATCAAGAAAAACGAGGAGTTTTCAGAAAATCTTAAGAGGATTAATCAAGCTTATTGTGCCCATGAATGTGTTTTGGTTTCATCCCCAAATGAAAAACCAGACTCACACCACTGCCTCTTGCTCCAGTTGGTTACATGAGCAGATCTGAAAGGTAGCAGTGCCCAGCAGCACCAAGCTAGGGCATGCCTTCCTTTGTTCACCAACATCAGGGTTTAAACCCTTGCAGACAGACAGCTGTGTTACAATGAAACAATTTCATCTACAACATGCAAACATTTAATGTCCTCCTAAACCATCTGTTGTTTAAATATTTACCAATGGTCATGTGGAGACTTTACGCTAACATGGTCACACCTGCTGCAGACGGCCTTCTGCTTCAAGTAGAGCCCATCTTCTAAGCATTCCTTCGAAGCTTCATTAGGTTTGCTGTGCGCGGCAAACTTGTCTAACTATAAAATGTTCTTTGGGGGTACATGTAAGCTTGAAGTAACATTAAAGCTAAAAGTTTTATAATGCCAATAGTATTGTGGAAAACTAACAAAAAAATGAGGTTCTTTGAAAATCCACATTATACCAAATTGAATTTCTTTTTACTGCAGATTTAATAGACCCACTCCAATGAAA
Organism: Oryzias javanicus; assembly: GCA_003999625.1. Taxonomy (NCBI): domain Eukaryota; kingdom Metazoa; phylum Chordata; class Actinopteri; order Beloniformes; family Adrianichthyidae; genus Oryzias; species Oryzias javanicus. The sequence goes on along the minus strand of CM012451.1, from coordinate 24,310,885 downwards.
ATCATGTTTTTTCTGTAATTAACATGTTCTTTTGGGTTTTTTTTTCTCATAATGGAGGTCAAAACTTTATATTTCATCTCAAAAAATCAATTTTGAGGATTTCTTTACTCTAATCAATGTGGAGGACTGGGTAATAGTTGTTGTTAAAACAGATGTTCATATCATTAAAAAAATGTGTTTTTTTTTATTACTGATTAAATCTAAGTATGAATTAAAAAAAATAAAATAAAATCTGCAACAGTAGGACTTAAACCCAGGTGGGTTTTAGGTTAAGGACAATAAGTCTGTACCACTGCACCACTGAGGGACTCATTGGTGTTCTGCAAGTGTAATAAGGGCAACCCACCACATGGTGCAGGACCCAGGCTTTAGATTTTCAGGAAAGATTCGTTCATCCATAGATTTCTCACATTTTTAAACAGGAAACAAGTGTTTCTGCTGTGACAGCTTGTTGGTTTACGAAAGGAGATTTTGTTATTGACAGCGACAAAGGAAGTCTATTTTGATATTTTCAATAGTTTATTAATCTATTATATACTTGTAAAAGGCAAACGAAGAGGAAGAGCAAAAAAAAAAAAAAATTTAAGTACAATCAAAATAATAATATTGCTGGAAGTCAGCCAAAGAAGAAGATAGTGAACATGAAGGAACCGTTGTGTTTACTGTGGGGCTCAAACTCACAATTCGTGCAAGAGAAAAAGTTAAGAACGCCTTCAATGCCTTTCTGTAACACAATAAGATGGGACTTTGGGCTATAACAGCGTTTTGGATGTGCGTTTTTTACGCAATAAAACTCTTTCACACCTGTCTTGGAACAACGCCAGACTATGATAGTACAGACAATACAGTCATTTTCTGACTGTAATTACGAAAGTTCTAAGAGTCAGTGAATGCACCGGGACTGAAATTACCACATTCTTCGATTTTGATTGTTCCTTCGTGTTAGCGCCACAACGGGGCCAAAAGTTTGAAACATAAATTTTCAGATTCTAAAACAAAAAAAAGGAGTTGAAATTGGAAAAAAAGGTTTGAAACAAAAAAAAAAGTTTTGAAACTGAAATTTTGAGTTTTGAGACCTAAAAGAACTGAACATTTGACGCTGAAAATAATTAAGTTTATTTTAAAATAGCAAAAAGTTTTGGACATCTAATATTTCACTGGCCAAACACCAATATTTTTTTCCATTTGTTTCATTTGGGTTTCAAATAACATTGGCCCCAAATTAGTTCCATAAACTAGTGGTCATTAGGTGCACTGCGCCACGTCCAGTTACCTTTGTTTTCTACATGGGATTCAATTTGAAAGTCAGTGTTTTCCATGTATTGTTATCTGGGAATCTTACTAACACTAATCAACTTTTTTCTCTTTGCAATTTTCATTTAACAAGAGCATATTGCTCTTTTATGTTTTTCAGTTTTTTTAAATACAAGTTTCAGTGTAATTCAAGTTTTTTAATTTTATTTGGTTTTGGAGCTTTTTTCTTTTCATATTATCCAAGTTTTACAGTATCAATGTTACCGACCTTGCGACCCCGTGAGCAAAGATTTAGGTGTGTTTACATGTTCTACCTTCTCATAGCGTGTCTCCATGCAGAGGAAGACGATGTATGCGGTGGCACAAGCCAGGCATCCCTCCATGTATGACTGGCCTCCGATCTTCTCAGCTTCCATGTAGTAGGAGTTCAGCGTCTTCACCGTTTCCTCCAGCAAAACTCTCTCAATCTATGCAAAGACATTGATAGATGTGCTATAAAAAATAGAAGTTTGGTTGTTTTAAAAATAAATATATATAGATACTTTATTACAGACTCAAGGTCCATTTACCACAAAGACACAACCGATAAAAGACTTAAAAGGAATAAAATAAATGTACATATGTATATATAATAAAAATGTAAAAAAATACATAAAAACATAAAAAGAAATAAAAACAATTAAAAACTAAAAAGCTCAAAAAACAATTACGGACATAAAAATCAAAAACCTAAAAAATTTCCAAATGTTAAAAGAGGCGGCCATACCAAAACCTCCGGATTGGGGACCGGTATTTAAAAGTGCTGTATTTCACATTAGTGAGAGTTAAGATGATTTGGTTATATATATATAAACTACCTATTAGTGTTTTTCTTAGAGTAATTTACATTTATTAGCCTTTCAGTGATTTATAAGCACTTTTAGAGCTAAAAAATGTAAGTAAACTGTGGATTAGCTGAGTGGTAGAAGCTCCGCCCTCTATTTTTCTATAGACCTACAACCAGCAGGGGACCAGAAATGGTTGTCGGTCCTGCTTAACGGGTCCATTTTGGAATGGAAACGCTTAAAAGTCCAGTCCGATCCGGAAAATGGAAACGAGGCATAATTGGGACCGAATGCCTTCCTGCTTACCCAGCCTTCTGGGACAGGACTGAGGGAGTTAAACCATCAAGTTGCTATGTATGCAGCTCATTGCTCTCCTAAGAGATGGGTCAAATGTGGGGGACAAACTTCATACACCTAGATGGGTGACAATTTAAAAGAATTTAACTAACTTTGACTTGAATTAATTGATCTAATCCTCTTAAATACATCTAAGCATTAATGCTGGATTATGTCTGGAAGCTGGGAGTCTGTAAGATATGCATTGTGTGTCCACAAATGTTCTGATGTGAACTCACTCTGTTGTTGAGCTCTGATGGGAACTTGTTTTGGAATCGACACACAGTTCCTTCACTGTAGTCTCTCTGTATGAAGACCTTTGTAACCAGCGATGCACAGTGCTGCATCTCCTGGAGGTTATGAAACTGAGGAGAGAAGGAACAAAGAGAAAAAAGATCAAGATTTGCATGAGAGAAGTGCTATTTTCAATCATTTTACCCAGAAATCCAAGTAAATCTATTAATTAACTTCCCAAATTGGTATCAAACAGCACTTTATAAGTCAACATTAACTAGTGTCTTTAAAACCATAATCCAATATTTCCTCAACATTCATTTGTTGCATTTATACTTTAAGCAATACAATCAGTGATTCGTAGCACAAAGCATGAATGGAATATTACCAGGTTAACATCAGCACAAATTTAAAGTAGTTAGCATCCTCACTGCATTCCTTTAGCAGCACAAAGCCCCGCTGCTTTAATCACACTCTCAGAGACTTCTCTTTACAGCACTTTAGTGGTACAGTTTACACCCAAACAGCCAGTAAAATCTATTCCCTGCTGATCTAAATAACTGCCCACAAGAGGATGGTAATTAGTGATACAGGGGGTGTATAGAGAGAGAGAGGGATGAAGAGACCCAGATACAAATGGTAGAGGGAAATGACTTGAAGTCATGGCGACTTTGAGAGTCTAAGTTTCCTAAAAAAAGGACAGTTTTAAAACTTCAAGTGGAGATTTATTTCTTTCTGTTTTTACCACCGACTGTTGACCAACATCATTCCAACTGTCAGGATGCCAAACATAGTCCATTCCTGTAAGCAAACCCACAGAAGCAGCCTTTCATCTCTATTTTGAGAACATCCCTCATAATCAGGAATAGTATCCAAGTTCCTATTTTCATCTCTCGACAACCACAAACGTCTCAAAGCCAGGTCTTTTTTTTGTCTTCCTTAAGACAGATTCTATCTTTAGGGCATCGTGATGAACAAGTCACTCTATAAATAGATGCAATCATCAGCACCCTGTTCAGCATCGTTTATGAGAGGCTGCAGCGCTGCAACCATTCTAAACAAGAAGTATCGTGTTATTCCTTCAGGCAGCATTTAACCTGAACTTATGTCTTAAATCTAATAACAAAGAGTCATCAGGTAAAAATGATTAAAGATGTAAAAGTTGCAAAAGATGTTTAAAAAAAAAGCTTAAAAATAATAAAAAAATGAGAGTTAAAGAAGGCAAAAATCAAAAGTACTCAGTAACCCATACTGTAACGTCCCCTCTATCCTACCTCAGTTTGGTATAAAGGTCATGTTGTGGGGAATAAAAAAAAACTTTAAAGTTAATTGAAGTCATAGAGAGTGAAGCAAAGACACAGCATTTTGATCATGAACAGAATAAAACTAAAATACAAAAACCTGGATGGAAAAAGCTTCTTTAGAGGGATTTTAGGCTTAATGTGTCCAGTTTCTGGTGTTGTGGATGCCACATTACTTAAATACATTTTATCATCATATCAGTGTAAATTATTTCAGACATGATCTGATTTTTTTGTTTGTTTTCTTTTATTTTTCGGAACTATTCCGTGCAAGATGGAAGCTCAAAGAAGAAAACATTTTTAATTATAAATACAATCCACCATTGAACTGAAAGCTTTGAAATCCTACTTTAAATATTAGATGAGTAAAAACAGAAAGTTCCTGGTATTTTCTGCGTATTATTTTTGTAACTGATTTTTGCTTTACAATGCATGGAAGATGTTTTTGTCCTGACTTAAAGATTATCTAAAAATGATAATCTGATGCCGAATTGACTTTATTGTTTCCAAAATATGTTTCAAATGTGTTAAAAATCTGATTAACTCTACATTTGGAGCCAAATAAAGAGTTTAAATTATTTTTTGTCAATAAACATTCTATGCTAGGCTGTAAAGCTATGTCTGTCTTAAAACCAAATTTTACAATAGTTTGTTTATAAAACTCCCTCTACATAGACAGATGTGCATACATACACAATCGTTGGTGATTTTAAATAGCAACCCCATTAACTTCCTCATCTCCAGCTCTTAAAGTAAGCCTCAGTGCTGCTAAGCCATATTTCCTGGTTAAGTCCCTCCAACACAAGCAGCACACAGTGACAACGTGGGTGAGAGCTGTCAGTGGGCAAACATCACGAATGGTACCCAGATGATCACATTGTTTGCAGTAAATGGACTCAAGTTTTTAATCTCACAGCTCTTCCTGCATTTTTCTTCCTGACAGCACTCTATTTTCATCCCTTTGTTATTATAACTGCTCCCCTGCCATTATAAGCAGAATTTCCCCTGCCAGGCTGCTTTAGCCAGGGGTCCTATAAATCAAAGTCTGTTGACAAAATCTAGGTGGAATTGCAGGGATTGTGGGTACAAAGCATGAGGAGGAGGAGGAAACATTTCTTTTGGAAAAAAAAAAGGTAGACTTTCCCTGCCAGTCTCCCTTTGGCACATTCATCCTTCAGCCGGAGCCAGCTACAGACTGAGAGGTAGATCTGTCAGGGGTCCTGGATGTGGAGACAATCCATGCAAACCATCTGCAGAACAACCAGCCGCTCCATTCCTTCATCTGCTGTCTTGGCGTGTGATAATGCAAACCGAATCATCACCAAGTGCTGGTTAACAAACAGGAATCTGATTATACAGTTTTAAAAATACAATTGGACTCATAAAAAGTCAGTCTTTTAGACTTATGCCAATGCAGAAACAAAAGAAAAAAAATAACATAAATATTAATATTTTCTTCCCTGTCCGGAGCACTCTTACCTGCAGTGCCATCATCTTCAATGACATCTTCAGTGGGCTGCTGACACATGCACAGTGGTCTCTCAGACATTTCTCTGCATGCTGGAGGTTGCCGGCTGTCTCCTCCAGTAAGATCCCAGTTATGATAACTAATGCTGCCATGTTTTAGCATTAAGATGCCTGAGCAAGGACGCATTGAAGACATACAGCTGACCTGCCAGTGACCAGGCATTACTGGAGCTAAAAATAGCAAGTGCTGTTGATTGTGTTTGAGGCAACTAGTTGTGGGGAACTGCAGCGAGCTACACTATCAATATTTACATGTGAATGTCAAAGTCGTGGCAAGGTAAGAAGACGGGAATGTTAAAGTGTCCTGAGTGAGTCATGATTTCTGTGAAAGGTAAGAACAAAGCCTCCTAAAGCTGATTCCAAAGTAGAACAGGTTGTCTCTAACCATGGTGCTGACCACATCCTCATCACTGGAAAAGGTGGGAAACTCTTTGATGCTGTAGTTAAAGAGCTAACTGGCAAATTAAGCTCCAGGAAAGAAAAAAAAACACTTCTTGCAATCAAAACTATAAACATGTCCCTCATTCATTTAGCTGTTTTAGTCAAACACATGCGCCACAACAACACAATGAGTCTCCAGCACTGCGTTTTCAGCCTGCCTGGCTCAGGCTGAGGGCGCAGGGGATCCGTCCTGGAATACTAACAGGAAGGCGGTGGATGTCCTACCTCTGTCGCCATGCTGCACCGAGCGGCTGCAGGATCTGCCCCGTGCTGAAACCGACAACCGATCACTCGCTCGGGTTGTGCTGGACCATAGACTGCACGGCAGAGCTCGGCGCGGGGAGAGGGAACGAGCGCACTTGCAGGCGGGCACGCGCAGGTGCGTGCGCGACAGCAGGATGCGGATGCGGCTGCTGCTGCATCCATACACATTCTAATGCATTATTGATCTCAATCCTACTAACATTTAGAGTAAAGGTCAATATTCCAAGTGCTATCATAATGCTTGCTCTATTTATGCTTGTTTGTTTACTTAGGCATACATTAACTAATTAGGGCTGCTTAAAATATTAATTCAAAGAAGATTGATTTATTTGTAATATTTCCATTGGTTTCCTGCATGTAATTGTTCAAATTAAAACCCATATAACTTTGATGGATTAGAATAAAAACAAAAACAAAAAAATGAAATGAACGAATATTAAAATAAAAATCTACAAAGAAACACTACGCATTTGTCAATCATTATCATTCATTTATGAACTGGTTATTTATTGAAGACACTGTCCACTCCACTAGACTGTAACCTCTCCACAAGGACCAAATAGCTGTCAAAGGACACCAGGGACAAGACAGCTTGATGATAACTGTTGGAGCAATAATTAGAAAATTGAAGAAATACAACATCAATGACAGTCTCCCTCCACATGTGGCTCCATACAACATCTGATGGAGACCGATCTTCAGAACGGCGAGGAAACAGCCCAGAACTCTGTCAAATTGTTGCTCTCTTCTCGCTACTTTCTCTCTGCACCTGGCTCTAATTACTTATCCCACTTCACCTGTATTTTTCTCTGAGCCTTCCCTGTTTACTCATATGGTGCCATGAGTGTGTGTTGTGTGTTTTGCCTCTAGTGTGTTACTTTGTCTCCTAGTCTTGCATGGTTTTCTGACCTGGTTTTCTGTCCTGACCTGATTGTGGTTTGCCTGTTGCCCTGACCTTTATTGTGTACTTTACATTCAGATTTTGGCTGGTGGGCTTGAATTGTATTACCTTGGACTTGAGTTACAGTTGGGGAAACATTTCTCCTACATAAAAAGATGAGAGGCCTGTAACTTTCATCTATACCTCAACTATAAGAGACATAATGAGGGAAAAAAAATCCAGAAAATCACATGGTTCAATTTTCAAAGAATTTATTTACAAATGATGGTGGAAAATAAGTATTTGGTCACCAACAAACAAGCAAGATTTCTGTCTTTCACAGACCTGTAAGTTCTTCTGTAAGAGGATCCTCTGTCCTCCACTCGTTACCTGTATTAATGGCACCTGTTTGAACTCGTTATCTATATAAAAGACATCTGTTCACAATCTCAAACAGTCACACTACAAACTCCAAAGAGGGGTCTAAGGACACCAGAAGCATTGTTGACCTGCACCAGGCTTGAAGACTGATTCTGCAATAGTTAAGCTGCTTGGTGTGAAGAGATCAACTGTTGGAGCAATTATTAAGAAATGGAAGACATATAAGACCACTGATAATCTCCCTCCATCTGGGGCTCCCTCGAAAGAAGCATTTCCAGGTCCTGGAGTGGCCTAGTCAGTCTTTAGATCTCAACCCCCATAGAAAACCTTTGGAAAAAAGTTGAAAGTCTGTGTTGCCCAGCAACACCCCCAAAACATCACTGATCTAGAGGAGATCTGCATGGAGGAATGGACCAAAATACCAGCAATAATTTGTGAAAAGCTCATGAAGACTCACAGAAAATGTTTGAATGCGCTCATTGCCAACAAAAGGTATATAAAAAGTATTGAGATAATATTTATTTTTCACCAATATTAATAAATAAAGTAGACAATGTTTTTTTCTGGATTTATTTTCTCATTTTGTCTCTCATAGTTGAGGTATAATTATGATGAAAACTATAGATCTCTCCTCTTTTTAAGTGGTAGACCTTGCACAATTTGTGACTGTCTAATTTTTTTTTGCCCCACTGTTTATGTTCTAATGTTTGTCAAGACTCCCAGCCTCCATTTACCTTCAAGTCTTGACGTCAAGGATCCCTGTTGCTCCTTAGTGAGAACCACACCAAAATATTTATTGAATGCTTGTTTCTTCCTTTGAGCCGGCCGGTCAGGAGAATCCAGAGGTCTCCAAGACTCATGGAAACGCTTTCATTGAGTCATTCTACTGAGTTATTAAATATTAATAAATGTCTTGGGTGAGTCTGTGTCTCTTGGGGTTCTGCCGCACCCTTCATAGCATGGGAGTGGACTCCCAATAACCCGAAGAGAGCTGGGACCACAGTGACAGAGATTACAAATTAACACATTAAATTTAGAGAATGTCATGTGGTCATGTAAGCCCAAAATGGAAAAATTCTTTGTAAAAATGCCACTTGCCTTGTTTGTAGGGGTAAAATATGAGTAGCATCCCAAGAACACCATACCTACTGTGAAGCATGGGGGTGGAAGCATCATACTTTGGGGATGCTTTTCTGCAAAGGGGACAGGAAGATTGATCCATATAATGAAAAAGGATCAATGAACTGTGTATATTGACATTTTTGGTTAAACTTTCCTTCCATCAATGAGAACAATGAAGATGAAACGTGCCTGCCAAGAATTTTGTTTGTATACTTATTTTCTCCTCCACTTGCTGTCAGTTATTTTCCACAGTTGAACTGTATCTACGCTGACCATTATAGTCCTCATCTTTTGAAGAATTGATCACTGCCAAATGTCTCTTTGCCCCACTGTTGTGTATGTTTTTATGTATCAATTCATAAAAGGACGTGTGAGCACAAAGACTAATCCTGCGGGTAATGAGTGAAGAGGAGAGCAAATTTTACTCAGTGATAAGATTATTTTACAATTCTAGTAAAACATTTTTTATGGGAATTGCACAAGAAAATGGCCTTCAGTCATATTTTAACTCAGGTAACAGAATAATAGACATTAACTGAAAAACAAATGTGAGACGGATGGAAAAGTAGCTTCAGATAGTTGCAAATATGAAGTAATTACACATAATTTATATTTTTACAGTGGTTTCAAAGAAAAAACAAACTAATTTTAATCTATTCTACTGCACTCACTGATATTTCGACAATTTGTTTCATCACACAAAGTTCAGATTTATTATTTTTTTTGTAACGTTTCTTTTTCCTCAGTAAATTAATTAATTCTCAGTGTACTCTATATCTTTAGGCCCTTTCACACCAACTTTTCATGATTTCATGAACACAGTTTCCTTATAATGTGCTGTAAAGGATTGGCTTGCATGGTTTGTCAGATTATTTCAAAAAATCCACTCCACTGAAAATGGCGTCTTGAACATTTTCTTGCAATTTTACTTCTCATTGTCATGATTCTGTGCTTAGGTTTTGTCATCTTCTGTTTTCCCTGTCAGTTTCACCACATTCAGGTTAACCATCCACAGCTGTCTTAATTTAATTAATCAACCTTGGTGTATTTAAGTGTCTGGTTTTCAGTTTCTCATTGTCAGGTCATCTGCTCTTTTACATTCTGTCACGTCACTGGTTTGTTCTCCTGTTTTTTGTAATGTTTAAGTTATTTTAGTAAACTTTTATGTTTCTGCCACCAAGTCTGGTCTCCTGCATTTGGGTCCTCCTCCACCATCCCTGACACTCATGATACAGGAGAAATGTAAAGAAAATTACAATTAAAACAGCCTTTTTGAGCATTTCTTTATTTAAATCATAGTAGTTAAAAAAGCTTGTAATTGTTATGTACAACTGCAATCAATGAGCCACAAGCTCCATTTTTATGCATCCACGAGTAGCTCCATGAACATCTTTGTATTCCTTGTTTGAGCTGGCATTTGGCTCCGAACTGCACGTCTGGATAGCTTCAACATTGTTCCCCGATTATGTTGCACTGATAATGTTAGGTTTGGGTTGTAAGAGGCAGAAAACTAGCAGGAGAATGCGTGCACAAAGGGATGATGGGATATTAGCACAAGATTACTCTGCGATAAAGCATCCTCTCAGAAAAAGAGTTAGTTTGATTTTGCCTGAAAACTGCACAATCAAAAAACACCAGTGTAAAGCTTTTACAATATATCAAAAGATTATTTTACATTCTTGCTCTTCCTAAAAATGATCTAAACATCCTTCTGTTACAAGTGATTGACAGGTTTTGTTTTTTAAGGCCATTAAAGTTACGACTCGAACACTATAAAGAATCTGATGGGAGTATGCCTTACCTTGACCCTGACCTTAACCATAAAACATGCAATAATAGACAGTAATACACAAAAAGATAAACGGTTTAAAGCTTAACAATAATTGTACATCAACAGCCTGTCTTTGTTTGGAGTTTCACTGCAAAATAGGAAGAAAATTAGACTCATTATAACAGAGAAGACGGTAAAGCACACCGGAATACAGAGCCTGCAAAAGAAGGTTTAAAATTGTCTTCACATTTACTTTTGTGAAGACAAATTGTCCCCAAAAAACTCTAAAGCTCTAACTTTTTGTTCTAAACCACCATGGTGAGGATTTGTGGCTCCTTGCAGCATAATATCTGGAACATAAAACACCCTATATGCCGCAAAAATCTTTAATATGAAGGATTTTGAACAGGCCAGCAACCACATCATTGTGATTTGGAAACAAAAACTACTTGGCTAAGTCAAATAAAAAATGGGGGTTTACTGTTGTGGTCAGTGGGGCAAATTATTTTTTAAGCCTCTTGTGTTTCGGCAGAGGAAACTGAATCCTGAAAAATGTGAGCTGCTTTATTCTATTTTATTTTTATTCTTTTTACAAACTTTTGAAAACTTTTTAGTGCAGGAAAAACGCTCATTTGAAGCAAATTCTAAATTTATGATAATATTCATTGTAGCAAAACGTATGTGGAATAAATCTAAATGTCGACTTTGATGCCAACTCATAGCATGATGGTAATCAGCTCATAACATATGAATTGAAAGGATGAATCGAACAGGTATGGGATGGAGATGCTAAATTTGTTAAGTGATAAATTAAACACGTGGGCAGGTTTATGTGAGACAAGCAAAAACTTCAATTTGCCAACTGGAACTTTATTACTTGATGATAATAATTCAAAAGTAAGAAGCCATAGAAATCCGCAAAAATAATGGAACAATTGAAGATGAAGAACACAAAGTAAACACAACCATTATCTGTGTTTAGGGATCTTGTTTTTTGTGTGATTGGGAGCTTAATTTTTCAAACTCTCAAAAACCAGTATGATGCAGTTCCAAAAATGACCACTGGAGGCAAGTTGCAAAAGCAGATATTTCCCATAGATTCCTTTGATAAAGTCAAGTTTTACACCAAAACTAAATGTATTTACATTTTGGATTGTAAAATATTGTCATTTTTTGATGCTTTGTTTTCTGTTTATGACACCTGGTTAGTTTTTTTCAATTATTTTTATTATTATTATTTTGCATTTTGATGTTATTGGAGTGCAAATTCAAGTTGTATTTATTTATTTAATTTTTTTTTTAATTATATCCAGGTGGTATAGGTATGGTTTAAAATAAAATGAAAATACTTTTTATTGCCCAATTTTGCCATTTTCTTGACCCTATTGTCAGAACAGACTCAGTAAAATCTTCCAAAACCTGCTGTCAAAAAGTTCAAACCGTTCTTCCACAGTTGTAGCTTGGAAAGTAAGGAAGCTGAGTTATTTTTATTTCTCATATCTTTAAGGAGATAAATAATAGTATCATCAAATAGAATAATGCAAAAATAAATGGTCACTCTGAGATCTTTTGACTAAGGTTGTCAACTATTTGATCACAAAATTTATCATTATTTTCAACCTGAGGAGTTATTTCATTCATCTTTAAAAGGAAAAAAAAACTATCCTGAGATGCATAATTCATAGAAGTGTATGAATTATGGACCTAAAGCACTAAGTTAAAGTTGAGATGTGTACATTGACGAAAGGGAAGAATAATTTAGAGAAACATGACTTCTCAATCCTGATTGTGTTCTGACCTACTTCTTTGCTTTAACCCATTTACCATATTTTTTTTTCTGTCTGTCCACAAGTTTGACCTACATATTTCAACCTTTACAAATGGATTATTGGATTATGAACAACTGCTTTGTTTATCTTTATTTATTTCATTAAGGAGAGATCTGATTGAAAATTATAATAATAATAATTTGCTGACACAAAGTATGTGCATGAAATAAGTCCATAGTCTTTGTCAGTTAGGCTTTAGGCGGATGACTTCTGTGCATGCTGGTGGGGAAAAGCTTGGATCATAGATGAATACCAAGGTCTGGGCGATACATAGCATTTGGGTTTGAATCCGACACTTGTCAATATCACCAATACTGATATTTTTTGTAAATGCTGTGGATGTGACATGAACCTCAAAATCTCAACTCATTTAATTGCAGTGAATGTTTTTTTTTAAGTTTTGCTTTTTTGTAATTACTTGACAAACATAAAAATAGAAATGGGACAATTTCAAAGTAATTTCTGCAAAGACAGATACTTTTAGAATTAAAGACGCAGACACTAAGCCAGAGTAAGGTTTCTCGCGAGGAGACACCACCACCAAATCTGGCGCAAGTTTGCAGAAACCCTTCATTTATTATCTGTGTCTTGCCAGGTGCCATGTTGAAAATTAACAACTAGATCTTCTCAGCACAGTGCAACATCCTTCACATGCAGGTTAATAAGCAGAATAACCAAAAGGCTTATAAAAGATATACATGCAACATCTCACCCTGTTTTATGACTCTAAAAGCTACATTTTCATAATCATGAGTAGACAACTTCATTTCTGATTTTCTGCCTATTAATCATTGTTGCAGACCTGTTAAAACCTACACTCAAAAGGAATATGTTTATTCAGGGTTTTTTTTAATTAACGTAGACACTTTATTCAGAGTACTTAGGGGAAGTGAACTAGTGTTACAGATGGTAAGTGTTAGCTGAAATTAAAGAATAGTTTATTAAAATTAAAACATCATGAAATTAAATAAAAAGTGAAGACATGAATGCAAAACAGTCAACAAACCAAAAGAAACAAGGGAACTATGATGCAAAAATAAATCAAAATGTTTAACGAGAAGAAAAGAAACAAATGGTAGAAATATAAATAAATTGTAACTTCCTGGGCTTTAAATAGAATTCTAGAAACAGGTGAAAAGGAACTTGTCAAAAGCAGCTCAGCATTTAAATAGAGTGGAAATAGAGTGAGCGATGCATGCCGCCATGCTTTTTCTCTGCTGCTGAGATCTCACAGGACTGGTGAGAGTGAGGAACCACTCAGCCGGGTTCTTTTTGGTGATACAGAAAAGTTTCAAACAAGAGTTGAAATATCAATATCTTTGGGTTGGTATTGATCCGACACCAACTTATCGATATTTTTGGATCGATCCACCCAGAACTAAAGGCGACTCCAGGTCTGGAGGGCGGAAGTGTCTGCGTGATTTCCAGACATCCTGATTACCTGGTTCAGCCAATGAGAACATGCCGGAGCAAGGTATGCTGGGAAAACATGCAGAAATGTGGCCCTCAAGGCCTGGAGCGGCCAATCCCTGGCCTAGACGCTGATGGTTGAGAGGTCAGTCCAAGACAAAGCATTGGTCCAAGGATTGTTAGTGTAGTTGAATTGATGAATGGCATAACTCAGCTTACATAGACGTGAGGTTTAGTTTGGTTTTTATAGCCAAAGCTATAAAAAGAACACAAACCTTATTTTATTTCAGCTTAGTCTCCTATCCAAAAAGCAAGAGGAACATGGCACAAGAATGGCATCTGTTCTATAGTCTTGTCCCTGAAATATCTTGAATCTCCTTTTCTTCATTTGACCACCCATACGGAAAAAACCTATATAAAACTTATAAGAAATTAGCATGAACTTCAGTATGTTTCACATATATGTGCATCTTGTAAGACATATAGGTCCTTTATATGATAAACTCCTGAAAGTGGCCTATTTCTGGTTCTTTTCATATATTACATTAACCAGAAATATATATGCATCATATAAAAAAAGTCTATATGGAATATAAGAAACATGAATGGCAATTATGTTTTTCATACATGTGTCATATAATATTCATAGTTTTTTCTTACATGTTATTTTCCAAACATATAGTTTTCATATATGAAAATAAAAATTTAAATGTACGTTTTCTACAAGTAAAATGTATAATTCTTACGGGGAAATTATACTTTCCTTATATGTTGTTTTTACTTTTATTATATGTCATCTAATTAAAATGACTAACATAGTATAAAAAACATATAAAATATGTATCATTACATACAAGTTTTTTGTATCTTAATGGTATATAACATCATAGTAAAATATATTTTCTTTACAATTTTTTTACAAGAAAGTTTGTTCAATTATAAAAATTATAAAAACTGAAATTGCATTATAAATTGCAACTTCAAACAGGAAAAACACATACTGCCTTAAACTAATTTCAACCATTACAATTTCCCTCCCTGTCACATAAATGCCATTCTTCAATGTCTATAATACTAAAAACTAAAGTTAAGGAACAATCGTGTAACGTTTCGGGTTGGTGGAGGACACAAATGCAGGACAGGAGGCAGCAGGAGTTCCAAAAAACAAAATCTATTTATTTAACAAAGAACGCAGTATCACAGGGAATCCAAAAACCAAAAGAGTAACATAAACTGAGAACAGACTTGACTTGGCAATAGAACCAAAACCACTTGAAGGGGGGAACAAACAGTACGGGTCAGCACAAGAGGAAGGGAGTGACAAGACATATATACTAACGGGACTGACGAGACACAGGTGCCAATGAGCAAGAAAGATTGGGACGAGGGAAGTCAAACTAAACTGAACAAACAGGGAAGGGCCTTCAAAATAAAAGGAAACAACCTAAAGAACCAACCCAAACCCTAACCACTTATGACACAGCAACATTTTTACTTTTTGCCCGGAGTTCTGTAATCTTGCCATTTATTGTGGTACCGATGCTGGAGATCTGTGTCCCTGGCCACCTCTCAAGAGTTGCACCTGCATGTAAACACACACACAAAAACAAATTGCACACACAGATGAGAACTTAGTGTACTTTGTAATGTCAAAGACACCAATAAAAGTAGGAAGAATCATTATATAATGTTGATGTCAAAAAGTGCCAGATTGTGTCTTTATGGTAAATGAGGACTAAAACAACCAATCCCCCACCCACACACACACAAATAAATAAAAAGCTGAAAACATACTGTAAATGGCGTCCAATTTATGCTTGTCCAATGGTAGACGAGCATCGCCTCCGCCTCGTTTGCCCCGCGAAGATTGCTCACCAGGAGTATCTCTGGTGGGAAGACCGCTGTGACCAGATGTCTCACAAATCCCGTGGCTGAATGAGAATTTGAAGCGTACGTCCATGCCAGTTTCTCCACCAGGACTCCAGTTCCAGGGTAGATCTCCACCTGTTTAAACAAGGAGATAAGTGCATTCAGGGTTAAAAAAGTGTATATTTGTTCAGCTCAAAATAGTTTAGACAGCAAATTACACTAATCATACTCATAAAAAATACTCATAAAAAATGTATATACCATATTAATTTATTCTTTAATAAAAATAATTACTTTAGAAGACAGCAAGTCCTTCTGGGATGGAGTCACAATGTCAGACACGGAACTGGATTCTGTTGCTCCAGGAGGGGATGGTGGTGAGGGACTACAACTCTGGGGGGGCATCGGTGGTGTATTAAGCTCCAGCCTGGATCGCTTAGTCGAATCAATGACATTTCTCATGGTTTTCATGAGTTCTGGTATGTCTGCACACAGTACATCAGAAACAAAAATACAAACACAAAAGTTATTTTACATCAGTGCCAAGTAAAAATATAATACAGTAATGGCAGGATAAAACGCTTTAGAAAAATGATTTGACAAATTATTTTGTGAATATGAACAAATACCTTGAACAACCATCTCCTTTAATTCAGCGTTCTCCTTTTTCAGCTCCTTGATCTCCTGCATTAATTCAGATACCGTCTTTTCTGGATTTCTGTCCCTTGAAGGAGTTTGTGGACGACAGTACAATCTCTCAAGAAAATCTTCAGCAGGGTCTTTTCTTTTCTGTACCTTTGACTTCTGGGTGTCCAGAGAAAGAAAAATCAAATCAATTCATACAGAAAAAAGAAAAACAACTGAAGCTTTTCAGTTTAGTATCTCATCTGCACAAACAACAGGTCCAGTAATAAGAACTACAAATGATGGTATATATATTGAGGCTAAACACTGCAGTCTATAACTGCAAATCAGAAATACAAATCACTTCCATAATTTGATGTAACATTCATTTGAGAAATATTACAAAAGAGCTACATATAACTTGATATCACCTTGACATGTAACGACTGAGTCAGAATCTGACTGTCAGTGTCGGTCGAGTTATCTGACTCATCTTGATATTTCTGAGGCAGGACCGATTTCCTCTTGGTTAGTAGAGGTTCATCAGTCTTCAGCAGCGAGTTCATTTTACGGGTTGCCTCAAAGCGAGTTGCTAGAGAACAAAAAATGAAAGAAAAAAAAAATTAAAACATTTTAATTCATTCAAATTAATGATATATATATATATATATATAATATATATATATATATATATTATATAATATATATATATATGGGAAAGACTCTGCATATACACACACTAAAAACTGATGAATCTTGTCTTATTTATGTTTGTACACTATATCTGTTGTATTAATTAGGTAGTGGGTAGTGGTTACTATAAGCAGTCTTTACTTCAGACCATTTCAACAGTATTACCGCTGACAAACAGCACAGTGCCTCTGTAGTGAGGCCATCCTCCTCGCGGTTTCTTCCCATGGCGCCATTCCATAATAGCTGAATACTCAACGATAGGATACCCATGCTGGTCCATTTTGGAATCGTCATATGCCCGGATGGTCTCAGTCTTGACTTCACTTAACTTCCCAGCATCCTCTCCTTCAATCCACCTCACCACAGCAAACTTCCGTTCCATGAGATCTGACATTATCAAAACAAAAATATTGCCTAGGTTAGCAATAAACAGCAACAGAACAACACATAAAAAAAACATGTTACAATTCCTAAAGTGTTTTTTTAATTGAAATCTATATGTTCTATGTTTCAAGGTATCTGGACATGTAGCCTAGTTAATTGAGAGATCGTTTCATATGGAAGCGTTTCTGTCACATAGTTAATGCTAATTTTTACACATAAAAATTTATAGGAAATTTGAAAATTTTTCTAATTTAAAATCAAGAAGTGTATCTCATGTAGAGAGGTGAGTACTATGATCCAATACTAATTTTGAGTCAATTGATTACATGACCTAGAAGCTATTGGGCTAAAATGCTTATTTATACACATAAAAATTCGTAGAAAATTTGAACATTTTTAAAATTTAAAATCAAGAGGCGTATTCTAATGTGTTGATTTTGGTAGATTACATGAGCCAACACTGATTTTAATTGAGCTAATTACATGTAGAGATGATTTAGTCAGTATTGAGCAAAAATGCTGAATTTTACATAGCTCTAAAGCTTTTTAAATGCTTATTTAGCTATTGCAATTTAGCTCAATAGCTTCTAGGTCCTGTGATCGATTGACTCAAAATCAGTGTTGGATCATAGTTCTCAACTCTCTAACCGAGATACGCCTCTTGATTTTAAATTTTAAACTCTTTGGATTTTTAATAAATTTTTATGTGTAAATATTAGCACTTTAGCTCAATAGCTTCTAGGTTATGTGATCAATTGACTCAAAATTGGTATTGGATCATAGTACTCCCCTCCCTAACTGAGATACACCTCTGGTTTTACATTTTAAAAAATGTCAAATTTTCTTTGAATTTTTATGTGTAAAAATTAGCATTTTAGCTCAATAGCTTCTAGGTCATGTAATCAATTGACTCAAAATCAGTGTTGGATCATACCATTCACCTCTCTACATGAGATACGCCTCTTGATTTTAAAGTTTAAAAATTTTCAAATTTTCTATGAATTTTTATGTGTAAAATTGCATTTAACTCAAATAGCTTCTGCTAAGGTTATGTGATCAATTTAGACTCAAAATTGGGATTTTGATCATAGTAACTCCCCTCCGAACTGGATACAACCCTTATTTTAAATGTGTCAAAATTTTTCACATTTTTTCTATGAATTTTTATTGTTAAAAACCACAGCATTGCTGGTTGTTTCTCAAAATTGTGTTAGACTGTTCTCAGAGTTGCACTGGATCCGGACCCCGTGAGCGTGTGAGGTTTACCCTGACCGAATGTCTGTCGAATATCCAACATAAAACTAACTTCACCGCGGTCAGACACGAGACGGGCCGCTCGGTCACACTGTGACACTTTTTATTTCAAGAGGGGACCAAATAAAAACAAGAATCAAACTAGTGGATCTTTTCATATTGTCTCGGTTAAAATAAGAAAATTATCATAAGATTTATGAGGCTCAAGCTGGCTTCTTCCCGCACTGCAATGCCGCTCTGTCCGCCGGCCAGCCAGCTTCCTGCCGGGCAGAAACAGAGCTTTCCACCGCGCGGTGCGAAGCATGTCGTGGGGCCGGCGTGGAGCTGTCCGGCGGTGTCTGCGATCGTTTCACGGCAATCAATGCAGATTATTGATTTTTTTCATTTTAAAATTGAAACATAAACGCTAAAATAGTTACAGGCTATCTACAATGAAAAAAAAAAATCGTATACTGAGATGTCTCCCTTTGATATCACAATTATTGCCAGTTTAAAATTTACTTTTCTACATTCAGCTAACAATTTATGCTAATCTTAAACGCTACTCCTCCACCACGCCAGAAAAAAAAGGTGGAGGCCGAATTTAAGATGAAGCCATAAAACATTTACCTCGACATAACTATCTGTATACACAATATATAGAACGTTAAATAAGCAAATGTACTTACCACCAGCGCTAGATTCACTTACAGGTGTTTTATCCATGTCCGCGAGTTCTCTTAGTTGGCGCTTTTCTAAATTCAAATGACGCAGACGGGTCAGTTAAGATCTCGCGTTGACACCTGTTGCTTGGAAGGCTGACGCATCCACCGCGCTATCTCCCCTCTGATTGGCTAATCCTAAAATTTTCAGTCCTATATTGACCCATCATCGCTTTCATTCAAATTAAAAATTAAAAAATAAAAACGAAATTAGCGGTTCAGAACATGGATGGATTATAAACAAGACAGCCATGTCGAAGAGGAAACTCCTTACACCTGACTTAACAGAGAGAAACTGGTTGAGGAAAAACATTCCTGGGCGTACTTTAACGAGATGGAAAAAAAGGTACGTATGTCTCCTAAATGCTGCTCGAAAGTAACCATAATCTTAAAGTAAGTAGTAATTAATAAATCGTTACTCTCCATCTTTTTTGTCAGGAGAATCGAAAAAAGTTTAAAAGACAGCGGAGAGCACACAACACAACATGTAAGTGTAACATATTTCTGTCTCATCAGCAGGGGTGAAAGTAAGCCGGAACGGTCCGGAGCGGCGTTCCGGTAAATGATTTGAAGACGGAACGCCGTTCCGGCTGGAGAGATCAGCTGTGCGGCCAGTTTTCACTATATAACACATGACAGAAGCCGCGGTCGCTCTTATGGAAGAAAAATAAGAAAATTGACATTTGAGCTGAGAGCAGGCATCGCTTTATTTGAATGTTTGCATTGTATTTGTGGCGCATCAGACAGTTATTGAAACCCGTCTCTCGCTCTCTCTCTCTCTCTCTCTCTCTCTCTCTCTCTCTCTCTCTCTCTCTCTCTCTCTCTCTCTCTCTCTCTCTCTCTCTCTCTCTCTCTCTCTCTCTCTCTCCTGGTCTGCGCTCTCTTGCATGCGCCAAGCGTCCCGAGCGCTGCAGACCCCCGACTTTCTGAACAGAGAGAACAAAGATTGAAAAAGTGAATCGTGACGTGAAATAAATAATTAACTTATTTAAATGAAAAAGTAAACAAAAAAGATGCAGAGAAAAGTGAATCAGATTTAGTACCGGCATAACAAAAAATCTACTTTCACCCCTGCTCATCAGGAAATAATAGTTTAAGTCTTAGTTCAGCTGATATGTGCCAAATATGAGTTGACGTGTTATACATTTTTTAGAGCATGAACCAATGAAAACGTGCAGTGGGCAGTGAAATTGCACTCCACCATCATATGTAGTTTGTAGTATGTTTAGATAAGATAAGATATTCTTTATTGATCCCACGTTGGGGAAATTCACTTGCTACAGCAGGTCAGTGCAAAAGAACAACAGTGATGTGCAAAAATAATGAAAGGGTGTTTGAAATGCGCAAAAATACAAAAGCAATAATTTACAATAATAATAATAAAATCTACATACAATAAACGAAGATTACATTATACAACATTGTACGTGAACCCGTGTCATCTGAAATGGAAATTTATTGCTGTAAGAACATTTTAGGCTAGATTAAACGCCATGCTGCACTTATGTATAATTAATTTTGAAAAGCGTAAATATTTTGTTAATGACCCTTGGAAATTGTAATAGCAGCAATGTCATCTACAATGCGTTAAAGGAGAGGCTGTTTTTCATAATTGTTTTAAGGGGCATCAACCCTTTTTCGTATGTCTTTTTTCTTCTTTTTCAATCAACAATACACCTGTGCTTCTCTTAGAATAGTGAAGATGCCACCCAGAAAGTTGACAAAAGCGCAGAGTTGACACAGGTGAGGAGAAACTAATTTTATAAAACTTTCTAATTCTGTTGTTCATTTTTGCTGTTTTACTGCAGATTGTGTCTTTAATTTTCATTTGTGTTATACTTAGGAAAGTGATGAATATGACACCCAGATAGAAGAGCAGAGAGGAGAGCCTCTTATACTGACACAGGTAAATACAATCTGTTATATGCTAGACTCACTCATTCTCTCTCACTCACTGTCAAACTATAACTTTTGCTTTTCAAGTATATCTCTTTATTTTTTAAAAATAAATAACAAATTTGCATTCCTCCCAGGACCGGGAAGATATCACACAGAAAGCACTGCCTTTTATACCAGCACAGGTGAGAAAAACAACTACAGCTTTATACACTTCTTTGTCCCACTTTATTCCTTACTCCTACTATTAAAGTACAACTATTTAATGTTGTTCATTTGTGTCATTCTTAGGAAAACGATGATGATGATGATGCCATCCAGACAGTATTTGGAATTGAACCAGTGGTACTGGCACAGGTGACACAAAACCGTAATAGTTAAGTGTCTTCTCTTTCTCTTATTCTGTATTTAACTGTTTATTTGTATCCTTCTCAGGAAAACACTCATGTTTCCAGCCAAGGACAAGAGGAAAGAGCAGAATCTTTCACAATGGTACAGCTCAGGCTAACTATGTCATATGAAGCTGTTTATTGTATTTGTTCACTTTTTTAGTTGAGAAACAACATTTTTGACATTTTGTTATTTAAAAAACCTTAACAGAACACCCCATACATTTTTATAGTGTACTGAAATGTACATGCTTTTGTTGCTTCTATATTTGTTATGATAAGTAGAGTTAACAAGAATATGGTTATAACTTGATGCATTTGGAACATGATATGTTATTGTCTTTTTTATGATAATTTTAGAGTTGTGCCTCTCAAGAAGTAGATGCCCACTCCCGCGGACTAACAGCAGAGCAAAGCATCATCTCGATTCTGTCCTTCGCAATGAGACATAATACTACAGGTGTATTGATGGAAGATCTGCTGAAACTGCTCAAGTTACATTCTGCTGGGACTAGTGCAGTTCCAACAAGCAAGTATTTATTGGAGAAACCGTTAGCTTGTCTTGCTGATCAGTTTGAACGTCATCATTACTGCAGAGTTTGTACTAAATACATTGGTCCGTCACAATCTCAAGAGAAAATTCTCAAATGTGTCTCATGTTCCTCATCCACAACAGTTGTGTCAAGTTTGCAGGAAGGACATTTTTTCATTACTATTCCACTAAAGGATCAGCTGAAAGATATTCTTGAGAATCAAGGGATGCATGATATCTGTTTTCGTGCAGAGGAAAGTGATGGGGATTTAATAAAGGACATAGGTGATGGAACTCTATACCAGACCTTAAAATCAAAAAGTGAAGAGAATTTTCTATCCCTTACATTTAATTGTGATGGTGTACCAGTCTTTCAGTCTTCTAAATTCAGTATTTGGCCAATACTGTGTTGTGTTAATGAGATACCCCCTGAGAGTAGAGATAAACATGTACTTTTATGTGCTTTATGGTTTGGTAACAAAAAGCCAGACATGTTGTGTTTTTTCAAACCATTTGTTGAGGAGTGTGTCAGTCTTTCTGAAGATGGTTTTGAGTGGCAGCATCCTAGTGATCATTTACTGAGGCGCATTAAGGTGCATGCATTGTGCTGTGTGTGTGATGCAGTAGCAAGGCCATTGCTACAGAATTTTAAACAGTTTAATGGTGAATATGGGTGTGGAATCTGTCTTCACCCAGGGGTGCAGACAAGGAAAGGAAAAGGAAACACAAGGGTTTACACATGTCCTGATGAAAAGCCAAGTGACAGAAATCATAAAACCACAGTAAAAATAGGACAAATTGCTGAAAGAGAAGGGAAGTCCATACTGGGCATAAAGGGCCCGTCTGCCCTTACCCACTTACCAATGTTTGATTTGATCAATGGGATGGTCCCTGACTACATGCACTGTGTGTTGCTTGGTGTGTGCAGATATATGGCAAGTTTATGGATGGATTCCAAGAGTATTTCTGAACCATGGTGTATTGGTGCACAAACGGCATTGATGGACAGACACCTCTTATCAATAAAGCCTCCAGGTGTTGTTGCTCGAGTTCCAAGATCTCTAACAGAACGCAAATTCTGGAAAGCCCACGAGTGGCAGCACTGGCTTTTGTACTATAGTTTGCCAGTTCTGAAAGGCGTACTTCCCCAGAAATACCTTTGTCATTGGGCATTGCTGATAGAGGGTATAAGCATTCTGTTGGGGTCAGCACTAAATGCTGAACAGATAAATCACGCACATGAAGCATTAGTGTACTTTGTTGGAGGTGTGCAGTCACTGTATGGAGTAGAACACATGACGTTCAATGTTCATTCACTTCTGCATTTGAGCAAAAGTGTATTGCACTGGGGTCCTTTGTGGGCACACTCAGCCTTTATGTTTGAAAATTTCAATGGGTATCTCCTGAAACAAGTAAAAAGTAGTCAAGCTGTACCACAACAAATATGTAAACAAGTGGTGTTAGCCCGTGCATTTCCCCGTTTAGCACAGCAGTTTCTAACTAATGCGCCTGCAGAACTTAAAGATTTCTGCAATGAAATGAGACATGGAAAGCAGCGTATCAAGATTAAAAAGGTCACTGGGGTGACTGCCCTTGGTCCACCACATGTAAGCTTGGTGACTCTTGATGATCAAGCTGCTCTCCACTCAGTGAGAGAGGTTCCCACAAATGCTGTGGTGAGGTACTACAAGAGAATTGCTGTAAATGGATTAGTCATTCATGGCCGTTCCTACAGCAAAACAAAACAAAGAAACAACTCTGTTGTACTTTTAAAGGATGGGAGTATTTTTAGAGTCTCACACTTTATCGACGTGGGTGACCAGTCTTTATATGCCATAGGAAACTATGGTAAATGCACAGTGCAGAAATTTGCCAGAGGTTCTCATGTCAGAACTGAACTGAGCTACATGTCAACTGTTCAGTTTCCCACTGGCTTTAACAAAGCCATAAGTGCCACTCAATTAATTAGACCATGTGTGTATATTCAGTGTTCACAGTCCACCTCAATTGTATGTAAGCTACTGAACACATATTACTGTAGATAAAACAATGTGAATATTTTCCTTTATTCATTTTGAGGTTCCAAAAGGAGAAATTTCTGCCTCAAATATTACCAATGTCACTAAAATGAAATATTAACTATAAGAGCAAAGATCAACTGCACATGTATTCTTATGTAAAACATTTTGTACTTAATGTTATGTCATGTTATTATTCTATTATTAGTCTTTAAGAATAAAGAAGTCTTTCTTTAGCATCCGATGAAGGAATGAATCTGTCTTCTTCTATGTCTTTGCTTCAAATTATTTACTTCCCACATATATTTTCAATATTTGCTGTGTGGATACAATATCATTTTGCTAATGTAATTAGAAATAGTTGGTCCTTAAACCCATCCATCTATCTTCTGACTCGCTCCATCCCTTTACCGGGGTCGCGGGGGTCTTGCTGGAGCCCATCCCAGCTTGTCACAGACTAGGTTATATTACACATGTTACACATGCCTACTAAAAATAATGTATGTGGAACTACTATCATACACTTTTTTTATATGTTACCAAAACATACAAGTTTCATATTGTCCTATTTTACTAAGGATCTTATAAGTGGTTTGACTGTCTTGTGCTTAACATATAAGTTTCAGATAAAACAGACAAAAAACGTATAGGATTCATATATATCATTTCCATATGGGCAAACATCTCTTTAATCTTCTAAACATCATGTTTTTTTGTTTTTTTTGTACTGATAAGAAATCCAAATTCAAGACCTTTAGGTAAAAGTAGAAGGTCAGTGGATGATTGGCCTGTATTCTAGTGTTTAAGTAGTTTTTTTCTTCAACTTAACTTTAAGTTTTTAACTTTGACTTGCATGTCAGTTCAGATGGGAAAGCTAAAAGTGATTGAAAGTGAACAAAAACAGACTCAGGAAAACTGCTGCTGCGTTCAAGCTTCCATCATGGATAAACGTCTGCACTCTGTCTCATACGGAGAAACTAATAACAGAGGATCCCTTCATAGGAGTTCTCCACCGGGTCTGTCAAAGCCTGGATCTGCATCTCAGCAAAAAAAAAAAAAAAAAAAATTATAATGTGCTGCCTTTAATTCTCATCACGATCTAACACTCACACACATATTGGATTTTCCACATTTAATTATTTATCCTTGTGTTTCAGAAACACATTCCTGGTTTCTGCTTTGCTACAAAGTTTGGAGGCTTTGAAATAAAGTGTGCTTCTGACCTTGCAGACGAAAAAAAAAAAAGATAATCACAGCTTTTTTTCCTCACATCTTTTAACTTGTGGTCCTGAGGTTGTGCAAATACTCTGACAGGGTTTATGTGGTTTAAAATTGGAAAGTTAATTATATAACCTACACTGTGGGGAGTTTCTCATCCTGAGCACTTAGGTTTTATTAAATATGACATGAGTTAAAAAAAATTATTTTGTATTCTTTTCATGCGTTTTATATCAACTATTCGAGCATGTCTTGTGATAATTTGTACCCTGACAACCTCCGCGATGACACAAATCTGTTTATTGTCTCATGGGTTCGTGTGTGTGTGTGACTGTGTCGTCCTGGAATGCTGACCTGTTCCCCTCTTTGGCGATCAAATCGGAGACAATTTCAAGCACAGATTGTATTTCCAGGGAAGCTTGCATTCCTAACAAAGTTTTTTTTCCTCTTTCTGTGAGCTCACGGACACTTGAACACATTTGTTTTTGTTGTTAAGCGTGCATGTGTCTCACCTCAAAATCCCTTTCTATTTTTTGCTACCTGTACAAGTTGGGGGGAGCGGACAACTCTGCGTTCATGCTTGCAGTTTGTTTCTTTTTAATCTCTCAACATCTGGGCGTTGTGCCACAGCAAACACCCCTCTGCTGTTGACTTAACCACAGCTTGAGAATCTTTCTCGCACACACAAATACATAGATTTTGTTTGAGGGAACACACTGAAAGAGATCTTGTTCTCCTCAAACATGACAGGAAATGAGAAGTTTAAAAAAAATGTATTAACTTGGACCTTTTAAAGGCAAATAAACACACCCTTAAATTGTTTCAAATAACCCTCCAATCGTCTTATTTTCCCTTCCGTTCTGCCACGTGTCCTCTGCCAAAAAGCGGACGGGATTGTTTCGGTGTCTTGTCCGTGCAGCTTTTCAACAGTTGCCTTGGTCCTGTAGGAAAGCTGATCTGTCTTTCTCTCTGGAAATCAAATCTAAGACTTTTCATTTTCGAGGCAGCGGATGCTCTCATATCTGATATCGGGGCTGGCTGGTCGAAGGCCGCATACCAGCAGGGATATTAGTTCAGAGTGTGCAGGACAGGGTAAAAGGCTTCTTCTTGACGTCCACGTTATGGCAGGAAAGAAACCACCGGGGAGAAATAAAAGCTCAGAGCAAAATGAGAGTACAGAGGACAAATAGCAGCGAGGAGAAGATAATGACGGGATTTTGGGAAGAAAGAGAGGGCTGAGAGACACTAAAGCAGACAGATAAATCACATAAGTCGGCTACTTACTGTATAAATCTTGGTATGTGCTGCCAAGTCAAAAGAAAACAAGAAAACTTCCCATCTGTTAAAATGTCATACGGTCATTGGGTCATAGTTTTATAATGTGCTGCTAATGTTTTTAGCAACTCAGAAGAAATTAAAAATTAACACTATTACCATTTATCTAGAGTAATTCCGGGTTCACACAGCGCCGCAAAACTGACTGCACGGAATTTTCTGGTGTGTCTTGGCGTGACTTCCTGCCAGGATTGACGTGAGCCGCCGCAGTAGACCGCAGCGTGTCGCGTCTAGTTTAACTGCACTACAGGTTAAGGCTGGGCGATATGGCCAAAAAATCGAATCCCCCATTTTTTCATTCCAAACTTGATTTTTGATTTTAAACATTTTTTTTCTTCATCCTTTTACTTTCTGTAACAAAGATTACAAATGACAGAACCTTTTTTAGCAAAAATAATTTTATTCTAACATGTCAAAGACAAAGTGCAACTAAATACAAGCTGTAAAAATGTTTGTAGAACTATGCAGCAGGTGTTT
Organism: Oryzias javanicus; assembly: GCA_003999625.1. Classification (NCBI taxonomy): domain Eukaryota; kingdom Metazoa; phylum Chordata; class Actinopteri; order Beloniformes; family Adrianichthyidae; genus Oryzias; species Oryzias javanicus. Next base: position 24,283,921 of record CM012451.1, on the reverse strand, counting down.
TGTGAGCTACTGCTAGCTTCAGCTACTATAAAGAGAAATACACACATTCAGCAGAGCACTTTTTGTAGCAACATCCTTCAAACTAATTTACAAAGAAAACTTATGTGATTGTTATTTTTTAAAAGTATTATACTAAATGCAAACAGAGAAAGTCCCAACATAAAAAACTTCAGAAATTTCTTATCAGTCTCTCTGGTTTAGGTGTTTCTACACATTCTAGTAAGTATTCTATTTTATATTTTATTTTGTTTTGCTGCATTTGCCATGATGTCAGTTTTTCAGCTGATCACTGACTGTCATGTTACAAAGAGACTACTAATAACATTAGCACAAAGCAGATTGATGTCTGGTATCACTATTATATTAATAGAATACAGTTTTTATAAATGTACAATGAATTAATGTTGTATTTATTCGCCTCATCTTAAAACATTGTTTGACTTTGAACAACATGTTTACATATAGGAGACACAGGAGCAGCTCATTAGCATTAGCAGCTAGTATCGTAGCATGCTAGCATCAGTGTGTAACAACAGCGCTGTCTTCAAATCAACACTTCTATTAAATGTTCGGTTGCTGCTGTAGACCAGCAGTTTTATCGTCCAGTTCTGTCTGGATCCTGTTGAAAATCACTACATGTCCTGTTGCTTCATCTGCCAAAGAGCTAAAGGCAACACGGAGACAGAGACGATTCTTTTTTATTTGTGAAAAAGCTTTTTTTTTGTCTCTGCCTCATTGAAGAATCTCCTCAGCGAGCTGCAGCGTTCATGTCTGCGCTTTGCAAACTATGGAATGGCTGACTTTACGGCTAACTACGGAAGCCCAAGAGAGAACCGAGGGAAAAAAATAAAAATCTCGATTAAAAAAAAAAAAGTCTTAAACAACAAATTTGATTTATTAACATTAAAATACATCGCCCACCCCCTACTATAGGTTAACAGAAGCGCCTCCATTCCACAGAGCTTCTGCGTGAACCAGGCATAATGCTTCAGAGAACTTTGCTCTCAAAAATTAAAAGCAAGGGTTTGCAAAGGAATGACATGAGGGAGAAGGAAAAAAAACTTGATTTGTGCACACATTATCCCACGTGAGTGACAAAATATCTAATCTAGCAGAAAAAAAAGATAATCCCAAATCAAATTCTCCATTTGCTTTGAGCTGATTTGCCGCTTCAGGAAACCTTGGCTCCGAAATGACTAACGAAGCACAGAAGCAGATATGAGAGGGATTCAAAGTGTTTGGGAGATAGATTCACTGATTAACATCAATAAAAATGGATATTTGTGCTCAAATGACAAGTAAGGCCGAGTTATCCTAACTGTTCTGCATTCATGCTAAAATGCTGCTTTATTGTCCCATCTGCTGTACGCAGTGGTGACGGCTGTGATCCTGCAGCGTGCCCACCGCCAGAGGGGATGCGGGCGAAGAAAGCGAGGTGAGCCGAGAGATTTCTCCCTCGATCCCTCATACGCACGTTACTGCAGCACCATATAAAGACAGATCTGGCCTGCTTAAAGAGACATCTCTTCCTGCAGAACCACGCAGTCGCACTGCTGTGCTGACCCGCATGTCTCTGTAGATCAGGCCTGCCTTTGAAAGGCATTAGAGATCAGGAAAACACACACGGCTTGTTTTCTCACTTTAGGTTTTACATAAATAATGGCCTCTTCTTGAGCTGCGCAGCGAATTCCATCCACATTTTCTTTCCTTATGACAGATCTGGAGGAGCTCCTAATGCATATCTCAGCTCCTGCAGGCCTGAGATACACACATGGTAGGGCTTTTACAGGACAGCAAACATGCCTGTGTGTTGGGATTCACAGGTAAACCACGATTTCACTCTAATTTTGTAAAAAAAATGTTGGAAAAATCATTAATATAGCATCAATAGTGTTCATGCCAAAAACGTTTTAATGATGAAACCTGTGGCTGAATTATATAAAAAAAACTATTTTTGTCTGCCGTGTCTCACTATTTCTGCTTTTTTAGGGCTTGAGCCAAAATTACTAGAATAAATGCTTTGTCTCTAAGCTGCTTTGGGTTATTTGCTTTAGAAAAAAACAACTTCCCTCCAGGACAAAAGTTGAAACTGCCATGTTTGATATAAACAACATCTCCAAAAACAAACTATTAACGACTACAATATGTAACTTCTTGCTTTGGTTGCAGGAATTCTGATTATTCTGAAGCTTAATAAAACTTATTATCTAATTCAGGTCTAAAGTTTTAAAAGAGGCTGTAAAAAACATTATTAGATTATAGTTAAATTTCATGGATCCTGCAGCTATAATTAAAAGTTTTTGTGTAAAAGGATGTACAAAGTTAAAACCTGAGGTCTTGCCAGACAGTAAATGGTGTTTACTTGTAAAGTGCTTTTCTACCTTCCTTCAAGGCCCAAAGTGTTTTACAGTCACAGTCATTGACATACATATTTTCTCACTGGACAAAACGAGGTGTTGACATCACCCATAGAAAATTCTTTACCTCTGGCCCTCGCAAAATCAGGCCAAAGCCGTCACCGTGACTTAAAGTAATAGTCTGACGCCATTTTGAAACCAGTCGACAGTGATTGGTCCAAGTCGGGCTGAGTTTTTAGATGAACTACTGTCGCCAATCATGAGTGACCTTGATTGAAGTCCACACCTTCCACTGAGAGCGAGCTCGGGAGTATCTCTCAATTAAACATTCGAGGTGGGGGCCAGCAGGCTTTTATTGAGACACCTAATAGGTCAGTTTATAACTTTTGGTAACTTGTGATAAAGAAAAAATAGCTTTAAAAAATATTAGAAAAAGATGTTAAGAAGAATGTATGGGAGCAAGACTTGTTATTCTGACAAATAGATTGACTGAGTAATAATTGTTTATTTCTCAATGGAAGTTTTAACAGTTTTCCTCATTTCACTCTGCAGTTTTTCTTAAAGCTGATCTGTGCTCTGTGGTTGTTAAAATAGATAAAATGTATGTTCTAACACATTTAATGTGAAAGCACAAGAGAAACACCCTTACCAAAACAGGAACACCAGAAATCAAAAAAAGACAAAATCAGTGATGTGTTGCAGTACAACCAAGAAAATAAAATTGTGTTTGGTAATAAACAATAATTTTTGAAAATAGAACTTTCAGCCGATCAGTTTAATCCACTTCCTTACAGAGAGAGACAGAAACAAAATGCTGACATATGAAACAGAATTTACAAAACCTTCAGGACTTTTCACAATAAAATCTCATCAATGATCCTGAAACAGAAAAGCATGAAAGGTTCTGGACTGAAGCCTTCAATGGAGTGCACTGTAACATAGCAGAGTGTAACAATACCACTAATAGCAGGCATCCCACCGAGACAAGAAAAATGAGCCTGTCGGGAAAAGGAAAAGAAAGAGAGATCAAAAGACGCCCCTCCCTTAAAGTTCTAATGGAAAGTTTGGCTTTAAAGGTGATTTTTGCAGCCAAGGCTTTTACAAATGGAAAATGCATGTTTCTCCTCAAAGGATTCAGCCAGTAATGTAACTGCACGTAAACAAAAGCTACAAATATGAGCGGATTTTAAATTCCTGCTAATTCTGGGAAATTAACGTGATACAAATAATTAAATTCAAGAGATTTTACCAGATTAAGCAGGCAGCTGAACCACAGTCGTCCTCACAATGTGAATCACAACCATTGATGATGAAAGTGGAATGTTAGTCTGGACGCTGAATCTGTTGGAGCCTACAACAAGAGCTAAAATTCAAGCTGCTGCTGGGGAGCCTTATTTAATGTTGTTGAGCCTGCAGCAGAAGGTAGGATGAAGGCAGCCCGTTTCCAGCCCGCAGATGGGAGAACAGATGGCAGAATCCCCAAAGTCACCAAAACTAAGGTTCACCCTGAAGTCAAACTCTCCTCTGGCAACGGCAATCTCAAACTTGCAAACACTGAAAAAGAAAATCAAGCAAAAAAAAATATGAGGCTCATCAACAGACAAAGTATGTGTTCAAGTGTAACTTCAAAAGTTTAAAATACACAATTAGGACCCAAGAGAAGTCGGTTCTTGTAAATCTATCATTTAACTACATCTGGAAGACAAAGAGAGAAATTAATTGCCATGAAGATATGATTTTCAGGGTTTGTTGTTAGAAAATCAGCCAGCATGGCCAAGTGGGCCCCATATGGTTTACAAGGGGTCAGAAGTGTGGCCCCCAATTGGGTTTGTTCGCAGTTTCTCTGGTGGGAACTGCGGACTGCCAGCCTGGGCGGTAACACTGCTAACTCTGCGGGCCCCTGGAAGCGGCACTCTCTTGCTCTGCTGGCCCCTGGGCACGGCGCTCATTTACTCTGCCGGCCCCTGGGCGGCACTTGTTTCCTCTATCCGCCCCTGGGAGTGACACTCGTTTACTCTGCCGGCCCACTCGCTTGCTCTTCTGGGTGTGGCACTCACTTGCTCTGCCAGCCCCAAGGGTGGCATTCGTTTTCTTTCCAGGCCTCTGGGCGTTGCACTTGTTTACTCTGGTGGCCCCTAGCCGCAGCACTTGCTTGCTCTGTTCAGTGTGGCACTCACTTGCTCTATACCAGCCTCTTGGCACGGCACTCACTTGCTCTGGCAGCCCCTGGGGGCGCCACTCGCTTGCTCTGCTGACCCCTGGGCGTGGCACTTGTTTGCTCTGCCGGCCCCTGGGCGTAGTACTCATTTAATCTGCCGGCCCCTGGGTGTGTCACGAGACCTTGGGCCGTGGAGCACATTGCGCAGTCCACCGGGCGACTGGCTAGCGTTGTGAGCCCGCCCACTGGGTGCCCACTTAAGCCAATGACGGCGAACACAGGTAGGGCCGTCATGGAAACTGCAGATAAATCCAACAGATCCCCCCATTTTCTCCCCACTTTGAAACCATATGTGGCCCTTAATTTCTCAAGTAGTTTTAGCATTACAATCTATAAACCGGATCCACCCAACGACCGGACAGGAGGGCGGAGCTAAGATCTTCGATCCGGGGGTTAGCATCATTTGTGTTAACTAACTTCATAATCTCGAAGCGCTGGAAGAACTGAGAGGAATTAAAGCATTTATTTAGTAGAAGTGTTAGTTTCAGGTATGCAGACTTAAGTTATGTTTAATAGCTATAATTTGTGGATCAAATCAGATTTTTATGACAGACTATTAAGGCCACAAAATAAAAGAGAAAGTAACATTATGAGAAATAAAGTCATATATTTTTGACTTTTTTCTTGTATATTTACATGTTATAAAGTTGTAGAATAAGGATAGGCAAACTTTTTTGGATTTTTAAAATCCAATTGAAGGTCCAAACCAAGAGCAGATGTGTGGAGTGCTTTGGTAATCCACCTTGTTAAAGAAAGAAAAAGCACGTAATCTTGATGCATTTCTGATATTGATATCTAATCGTGGAGGTGGACCAAATCTGGCCCGCAGGTTGTAGTTTGCCCACCCCTGTCGTAGATTTTTGATTTTTAAAGTCATAAATATTACAACTTTAGAATACGCTTATTTAGGAGAAAAAAAGGTAATAAATTTAACCAAAGACTTTTAAAGTCACATGACTTTATTCTTGTCATTTAACAGTTACAACTTTTATCTTGTAAATTTGTAACTTTAAAGTCATAATTGAAAATAAATATATATTTTTTTGTGTGTAAATACTTGCGTTCAACTATTTTTACTGCTCCTCTCTAGTGGACATAAAGAGAACTGCAACGGGAGCTGGGTAGAAGGGGTGCTCCGTCCAAAAGAGAAACCTTTGTGAATCACATGTCTAATGCATTGATTCTGTTGATGCTTTCTTCTTTGAAAACAAACCCTGTGCACCTCCATAAAGAGAAGCCCCTCCACCCCGCAGAGGCTGAAGACTCTACGAAAAACTCCTCTGTGCCTTATCAGGGACAATGAAACAAAACCATCAAGCAAAGCTGGCGAGCGGTGCAGCTGTTGACAGCTTTTGTGCTTTTATAATGATATCATGAAGGCTAACAGCTGGGCGGTGGATGCCAGGCCTCATTTCGTCCACATAAGGGTGACTTTGAAGGAATGAATAAGCGCACTGAGACACTATAAAGCACAAAGAGAGACTGACAAAGACATGAACAGTTTCCATGTTTAGACATATGCGGAGGAAACCACAGAACAAAATCCTGCTTCTTCTCGGAACACATGCGCTTCATTCAAGTTAATCAGAGTACCTGTTGTTTGTTTGCTGATATAAACACTCCAACAGAAAAATCATTTGTGCCTCTTCAGTATTGTGAATGTCTGCTTTTACACAGCACAATTGTGAAGAAATTCAAAAGTAAACAGATAATAACCTCAGCGTGCTTTGTGCTTAAAATCTCAATTTCCTCTCATCCTTTCTCTTTTCTTTTCTCTGATTTCTTTCTACGTGCTGCCTCTGCCTTCCTATCTGCGCGGACATCTTGCCAGCCACTCTGCAGCTGCTTTGAAGTCCTTTGTGCTGTCCACACTGAGAAAGCTGGGATCCAGGCCTGACGGGGAGGAGGCCGAACGGAGATATGCCGCTAATTACAGAAGAGGAGGACGTGAGCAGCCACACAAACACTCTCTCCATCCTCGATTCATTCGGGTCCCGCCTCCGCATGCTCACTCTCATTATTTCTTCAGTAGTTATAATCCATAAACCTGATCTGTTAAATGACTAGACCAGGGAGTTTATGATATTTTTGTTACCCAACTTCATAATTTGAATCTGGAAGCACTGAGAGGAATTAATGCATTTTTTCTGGAACTTTCCAATTAGAAAACATTTCAGAAGAGTTGTTTTCTTTGTTTTTGTCTGCATTTGCTTAAATTCTGCTTAGATTTTTGGGGAGATAGGACAAAAGTTAAATTAATGGTTCAATGGTTAAAAAATAAGACTTTTTCACTTTCAACTCAATTTTAACATCTTTTACAGTAAAGACAATTTCTGTGCGTCGTTTCATACATAGTAGGGTAAAAACATGGTCCTATTGATAGCAGCAGTCACATAGACCTGCCAGGGGGCACATAGTGTAACCGACCTCCAACAATAACTAGAAGAGCGTCCCAGGAAATGAGGATGGAGATGGAGGTGGTCACGAAAGGATAAGGGGTGAGGACAGAAATCAAGACAGCTTTTCATTGCATGCCAAAAGAAAACCATATACATGCGCAGAGGGATAGAAGAGTAAGCTTCTGGAAAAGACTCACTTAACTAAAGGCAGGGGGAGAGCTGTCTTTTGACTCGGTGCCAGCGCCCCAACCTCCTATCATGAAAGGAACAACTTCCTTAAAACCAAAACAGAAACAAATTCAAAGAATGAGTAAAATATGTCTCTCCATCTCAGTGAAGACTGGATGCATTTCCATATTCAGGAGCATGCCCACTCGTACTCGTTTCTGAAACTTTGACTTTTTAAAATTGCCACAGGAAAAATGACACGGTAAAAACTGAATTTTAAAGAGAAAAAAGACCCTTGTATCAAGAAAAATGGTCTTAGCAAGTCAGTTTTTCCATAGCAAAATTAGTTTAATTAAAACATGACTTTGTGAATAGACATTTTGTTACAAAAATAATAAATCTTTTGGTTTTTTAATACTTATTTAAAGAATATTTGCCATTGGGGAAATAATTTTTGACTTAATCCATTAAAAACAGTGATGTTCAGTGGATTCCTGTCCCTTTAGGATGTCTATGTTCCACAGATAAAAAGATAAAGCAGCCTGGTTGTCTTTTTATCCCAGACTCATAACATAATGTGTATTTAATGCATGTAAAAACAGTGATCAGCATATGTCATACACAGTATTTCAGAGTGTAATGTCCTAGAATACATACAGATTTGACTAAAATTGGGTTGTATGTAATAGATGAAGTCAACGACAGATATTTTTCAAGTTACAAGTATGCATTTTTACATAATTTCTAGGTGGATTTTCTTTGCACTTGTTAGCTTGTTCAGGTGAGGCAGGGTGAGGCTCATGTTTAGGTATGAACACCCAATGAATCCAATAATTTCCACATAGAGTAATTATGAGTAACAGGATGTGTTCATCTACAACAATAACTACAAAAATGAAACAAATAACAATGAGAGAGATTTTTTTTTTTTTTTTTTTTTTTTTTTTTTTAAATCTACACATTTAGGACAGGAGAAAAAGTCAAGGAAAGGGGAACGGATCCAGCCCGCTGGGTGATTATATCTAGCCCATCAGATCATTTTGTATTGTTGTCATTGACGGCCTGATGTTATTTTGGGCTGGTAGCATATTGCAACACATTCTCGTTCCCAACTCGTCTCATATGAACATATGGTTAAGGACCCCTCAGCATCAAAAATGTATGATTTGGGTGTCTCCAACTCACCGTTTATTGACATGCTGGGTGTTCCACTTAAATCAGGGGTCTCCAACCTCCAGGCCACAAATTGGTACCGGTACGTGGATCACAACGGCATCCCAATCCTAACCTTAACCCGGTACAGGATGTGGCTCAGTTCTGGATGCAGTACTGGATCCGGTTAGGGTCTCCGTACCCGCCACGTCCCAAAGTTTGGTTCACGTTAAAAAGTTACATTTTTAAAGCTTTAAAAATCTACTTTTAGTGTGTTCAATAAATGTTTATCTTGTTTGGTCCGCAACCCAAAGTGTGTTTTGGATTTTGGCCCCCTCTGGAGTTGAGTCTGACACCCTTAATGTGGGTAATGGGATCTGAACTGTGTCAGATTCCACACATTCAATCATAGTCCCTATACTTCTTCATGTATTTTAATAATAATGTACTTTTACCTTTTACAATTTAATTAGTTTTTTTTTTTTTTACAGTTTTATATCTTTGAATCATTCCCATGCCCTTTAGTAAAGCTCAATATCACCAAATTGTGTCAAACTCAGCAAATGTTTCTTTTCCTATAGAGAAGTTGATGGTCATGCAGTCACAGAAACTTAAACAAAACGAATCGTTACATTTATTCATTTGATTTCCAACCAAATAATCCAAAATTACCAAATAATTAGACACAATTACATGTGAAAAGGTACTTACTGTTACGACTCCATTCTGCCTAAATATTACATACTTTTTTTCTTTTCTCCACCTTTTTTGTTTGCTTCGAAATCAATCTTTAAAGTCAAGTTTTCAACTGCAAGCAGAATAAAACGTGTCTGATGAATTTATTGGTATTTCCTGGCAATTTCATAATCCCCCTTAGAGGTTTGTGAGCACAATCTTTAACTGACAAGAAAACATTTTCTGACATGAAGTTTTCCTGGCTTACAGCTCGTCAGTGTTCTGCCAATTTATACTTTCACTATGATTAAATTGATGAAGCTGAACAATGGAACTTGTGTCTAATAAATAAGCTTAACCGCTGAACACAAGCAGAATGATCCATTCCATAGCAATTTACCAATGGTGGAAATTCACAAAAACATGCAGGTGATTAAATAAAAGAACGACGGTGTGGATTTGACAGGTTACTCTGAGGGTGAAACATGATGAAATAAATCCTGATTCTAAAAGGAATGTGACATGCACACAGAGTCAGATTAAGTTAGTCATTTTACATTTTACAAGTATTTAAAAACATTGGTTTGGCTTTAAAATATTGTGCAAGGGAAATATTCCCAAATTAGATAAATATTTGAAAGGAAATTCAAAAATCACAATTAGTTAAATAATCAACTCAAACTGAATTTGTAAAATGTTGCTCCCCATGCAAAGCCTCATATTATGCTGTACTATACTGTAACACCATCATTTGGATTTTTAAATAACAATTGAGGCCATATCTTTGTGTCACTTTTTCTTTAATATTGCAACTTCCGATAACTACACTAAAATTGTGAAACTACTGCCCCTTTGTGCACAGCCCATTAAAATTCTTCTTTGAATTAAAGCCATGAGCGATGCTGTATGGCCGACCTCTACATGCCACCCTTACCGCCTCCCTCTGTGCCCCACCGCCGCCCTCGCCATCAACCCTTGACCTGTTCTGCAAGACTGGTTTGAGCTGTGTGTAACAAATTTATGTAAAAATTTAGTTGGATTTAACTCCATAACAACCATTTTATGTTTTTGTTGCCTGGGGATACCAAACAGATCCACGTGAGTTTCAGAACAATCTAAAAAAGTAAACTTTTGGATTTCCTTGGCAACGGAGGTTATTTGTTAACCACGCCCACATTCTTGATATGTACATATCCAATGTTATATTTTTTGTTCAACTTTAGCCTGGGATAAATTAATTAAATGATCACAATATTACGTTGAAAAATGTGCGAGAACGCCACATTTGCGACTTCGCCATGTGCACGTCTGTCAAAATCTACCACTTCTAACAGCAACATTTTTCCCCGATTTCTTCCCAATGACGCCCAGGAAGATAGGAAACAGTTAAAAAAAAATCCCTATGATGAATTTTCATTTGTATCTGTTATTAAAGGTGCCTTATGCGGTGGTTGTACATTTATGCTGGCGGCATGTACAAAACTGTCCTTTTCCCATTTTATGGAAAAAACATGAAAATTGCCAAATTTCGCACTTCATCACAAAATGGCTGCCATCCCATAATAATTTTAAATCTGCCTTTGCCTATCCCCAACACGTGTGGTTTTGTTGGTGGATTTTTTTTCAGCTCCATAAACGATTTTCCGCCTATTCATTTTTTTCTTACAGTTTTGAGCGTTATGATCTTAGGGGTGGGGGATGTCGCTTACTATTTAGAAAATTCCTTTTTGCCGGGTACCAGGTGTGAGCAAAATGTTGGTGAGTTTTTGCAAATTTTTGTTCAAAGATGCAGATTTTTTTTCCCTGTTCCAAAACAATATGGTCCTTGCAGTCAGTGACTGCTGCAGGTCCATAATTATTTTTAAACATTCTACGTTTTGTGCATCATCGTCAAAGATCATCTATACAGAGTGATGATGCCTCAGGTTGCATGGAACCGTTTTGCACCTCCAAAACTGCTTGTATTGGAGTGGGCCTCTTCAGAAAAAGCTGCAACAGGCACTGGCCTGAAGCTAACCCCGCACATGCCTGTCTAATGGCAGTGATATGTGAGTGGGACAGTGTACACTGCTTCTCATTGATGAAATGGAAGGTTTTCCTTTGAGCAGGCATGGAACAGCCAGGTGGTCTGCCCTTGACATTTTTCATCAGTACAAATTGGGTATGTGTGGGGTAATGTACCCAAAAGGCGCGGAGACGTGAATGAGAGCCGGGAGAATTCCGCTTTTCTTATTCAAAAGCTTGTGTTGTCCAAACCAAGCATAGGTGTATGGTAACCAGACTTGGAGGAGGACAGATGAGGTGGTTTGGAACAGCGTTCTTTCTCTTGTGTGAACCAGCTTTTCCTTTACCGACACTTTACATGTGGACTGCTGAAAAGAACCATTGTACTTAACAATTAGCCAGCTTGTTCTTAGCTTCATTTGTCTGGGCAGGAATGGAGGTCCATGTGGTGTTATGCAATATTTTACATTATTTAAACTTGCGCCTCTTTTCGTTTACAGTTGCGGGGCGCTGCCAGCTTCGAGTATGCGCTTCATCCACAGACAGCTTAAACACAACACAACTGTTGTACCACCTTAAATAACATTAATCAAAATCCACCTTCACTGCCTGACAGAGCTGGATTTGACTTTCAGCCTCAATAAAAAATAAACCGAATTCTTAATCTCAAAGGAAAGTAAAGTCTGTCCTTTCTGTTTTTTTCTTTTTTAAGACGATCAAGCTGAGGTCAATGTGAGTCACGAATAAAAGCAAAAAGCTGCACAATTCAGCTGTTTATAAGAGCAAATCCAATGCAAGGTTGTTCATTTAAGAACCTCTTTGTTTCTCTTTCTCTAAGCTTCCATTCTCAAATTTACTGGTATGTGTTTACATCACGTCCTCTCTATTCTGGCTGCTAATAGCTCCATATAGCAACTAAGCTAACAGCAGTTTTGTCTTTATTTTAAAAAGTTAATGTATGCTGGGAAAAGTAAAAAGGAGCAATAAATCTACTTCTTTGTCAAGAAATACTTAAATCATTTCAGTCCACTTTTCATAAATGTTTTTACATTTTATTATATTTACTTAATTTGTAGTAACTTGTTACATATGATGCTACATTCATACCAGACGTGATTTGCTTGTCAAATTCACTGAAAATGTCACTTAGCCAAAGCAGAGTCTCTGAGTGGTTGACCTCACCCCATCTGCCCAAATCGAGCCTGTATTGACCTAACATTGAAACTCGACGTCCAATGTGAATGCAGCTTAATAACTTGTATTTTAACCTTTGTTTTATTTAAGTTTATAAGAATTTCATTGATGTTATGGGTTGGTTTTGTTTTATTTCCAATCTTTTTAAATTTAGTGTAGACAAAATAAACCACTTTGGCACAGATTAGAATGAATACCACCCTTTTTTTTCTTAAGACAGTCTATGTCAGTGTTGATACCTATGAAGTCTTGATTTTTAAATTAATTCTGATTAAAATTAAAAGGCTACTGGAAACCCCCATTCTGGGTCAAGTTAATGAGCTTAATATTTCAAAAACAAAGAGTTAAAAATAAAATAACAAGAAGGTAAAGAGATGTGACTTATTTTAAATCTTGCTTGACATTATGAAGTTCTTTTGGATAGGACGGCCTTGATACACTGGTGGAGCAGAGAACTTCTGATCTGGCCGGTTCCCAGTCCGTCCATGGGTTCTTGGGCAAGGCACTGAACCCCAGATTGCTCCTGGGGGTTATATGTTGGTGCCAGTGTTTGCCAGCAGCATGTGAATGTGTGTCTGCATGGGTGAATGGGACTGTGACTGTAAAGCCCAGGGCCTTCTAAGAAGGTAGTATACCACCATATAAGTATACAGCTTGTTTACAGCTTTTACCAAAGTAGCCATGAGTGTTATTGATTCACTTTGTGCAGAAGACTCTTTAAGTTTCCTCTGAAGAAGGCAGACATAAATGCCAAGGCCTTCTTCCTTATCAGCTGGAAATCTTATCATGCAATCTTTCCCAGAGATAGGGTAAAATCCTTCCCTGTTTGTCAAAACTCCTATCTCCTTCTCAATAGAGATTAGGTTTAAGGCTTACCTACGACCCTAGCCATCACAGAAATGAGCAAGGGGGGGGGGGGCACACAGCGGCAGAAGATGAAGTGATATGGGGAGAAGGAGAGAAGCAAATTGACTGTCCTCAGAGACATGCTTTGGACTGCTCGTTGAAAGACGAGCAGGTGGATTAACACTTGGGCATTAATGCGGCAAACAGATAGGGTCACAGGAAAGTGGTTTACGATAGCTTCTGCAGCCCATAAATCAAAGAAGATCTTGCAATGACCCACACTTGGACTCACATTACAAACAGCAGCACTTCAAAAAGTAGGAACCAATGACCTTAAAGACCAACTCCGATAAAAATCACGTTTTTAGGTTTGTTCTTGTGGTATTTTTCTTAAAAACATAAAAAACAAGCTTAAAATTGCATTTCTGAGTATTATTTATTCGAAACTGCTGTGAATCAGGCATATATAAAATAAATGGCACTGGAAAAAACTTTTAAGAGCGACGTACATATCACTACGGCAAGCCACAAGCTCCCTCCATTCTGCTGTATCTGCATGTTGACGACGAGATCATGTACGTCTTTTCGTCTTTTCGAGATCATGTACTCCAACATGGACTAAAAAGAAACTTCAGTAAATGCCAAATTTGCCAAAAAAAAAAAAAAAAGCTAGCACGTTGTTAAAATACTAGCTAAACTCCATAATGGCTTAAACACATTAAATACATTAAACAATAGCTAATCATTTACTTTGAATAAAAAACCTCAGTAGATAGCAAATTAGCCAAATGATTTAATTCAATATTTCAAAAGCTATAAAAATCAATAACCTAGAATAAAGGCAAATTTCTAAGAAATGCATTTACTGTATCATACAAAAAAAAACATGTTTTCCAATTTTGGCTAAACATAATCATAATTAAAGACAAGGATCTTAGTGGGACTTTGCATGACTTTAAAGCATTTAAAAGGATGTTTCTGGTGCTGTTTAACATGTATTTGCTTTGACAAAGTTGATCCCCTCCCCCAGAGAAACTCTGTTACAGTCAAGTCTTGTTCCAGAGTCTAAACTTAGCTAGAGTTCAGTAGAATCTTCAGAACTGATCAAACTTCTACTTTGAACCAATCCAATCTCATTTCCTTAAAAATATACAGATCAAACAGTGTGTATGTCATGAGATGGGAGGCGGTTTAAAGTGGGGGGGACGCTTAACTTTATCCAGCTTTTTACTGAGTGAAGTCCACCAAATGTACCTTGAATGAGTTATGTCAAAAGGTCGGTGGAAAGTACATTCTCTCCAGGGGGATGCACTCCTGAGGCTTTTGTTCTTTGTTCCTTTTTCGCCTTTTCCCCCAGCTTCCCTCTCCTATTTCATCTGCTGCTCTTTCCATCTGACTGCGCAGTCAAGTAGTGAATGCATGTGGACAAAATCAAGATGCAAGGATGAAACATATGCTGCTGGAAATGACGAGACAGAAGCTGACGCTCACTGGCATTCCCCAGTTGGAAGAAACACTTTTTTTTTCATGTTTCGACTGCAAACTGGATATGTAACACGCTCTCACACATGTAACAATTGTGTGAATTTTCGCACGGCGGTAACAAGTTTTGCCCAAAATGCTGACAACAGACCTCATCTCTGCCTCGGTTAAAACAACAGCTTGTTGAAATTCACTTGTGTGTGTGCGTCACACTCGAGGGGAAGTCTCCTGTCACTCAGGAGTAGTAAAAAAAGCCCTCTGCCCCAGTTTGGGTAACCCTTTCTTCTATCTGTCTCTTTACATCGGGTTCCACGATGGTGAGCTGGTCAAAGCCCCTTTAGAAAGAGTCCGACAGGGGAGGGTTTAAGCTGACAGCTGAGGGAGGTGTGAGTGTGTCTGCTGGCGCTTGTTAGGCCAGATGAGACATTATCTGATTTTTCTATCCTCTTGGTTGTGGCGTTGAGCCCAAACATTTAAGCAAAAGGTTGCAGAAACAACAGCTATCAGGAACGTCAGCAAGGAAATGGCAAACACAGCAGCATGGCTCACCGTTCCGGCCCGCCGTGACTGCGTGGTGCTAAAATCCTCCGACATCATTTCATCACATTTCAACAGCTATGTGTAATAGTTCCCTTTTGGACCACGTTGTTCCTGGCTTGAGGCTGAACGAGCCGCATTGAGGAGGAAATCAGTCACACCGCAAAAAAGCCCGATGTTTCCTGATGGCCATTAAGCTGACAGGTTTGTGCAAATGTGTGACATTCATGGAGAAATAAAGGCCTCGGCTGATGTATTCTGTTTTTATATAAGCCTGCTCTTTGTATATTTATTTTTTGTGGTCTGCTGACTGACACTGCTGGTATTGTTCATGGAGGTATTCACACATGGTCCTGAGCATGAGCAAACAGTGGACATGTTCGGGGAAAAGTCACATTCATAAGACATTTGTATGAAACCTGTTCGTTTTTTTTCCTCTGGTCTGAGTTGCAGAAATAGAAAAAAAAAAGGAGGGAAGGAAAGAATCTAAAAAGGACATTTTAGGCTCATGTTATCCATTCAGGAAATGATTCACAATTTCATGGTTTGGCTCTGGACTTTAAAGTTTTTCAACGCTGCTTTAGAACCTTCTCCAGGATGTTTACATGTGGATTTTATTTGTGGTTCATCATTTCGCTGATCAATTTTTAGCTCGGAGATTAGAAATATTAAAGAAAAAAATGTGGTCACGCAGAAGATTTTAAAAATGTTGGGAAACAAAAATGGAAATAAATGAGTTTAATTTCACCAATGTTCTTGGATCATCAAAAATAAATAAAAAATGTACAAACTGCAGACTGTAGACATCAAAAATTTTGAGTGTTCCACATGTTATGACAGTTCTGCTAATTCTAATTATTGCACTGTGACATTTGATTGTGCAGATGGTTCACAAAAAAGTCTTTATTTCATTGTTTATACATCTTAAGAAAGCAAAGACTTTTTTTACATTAACAAAATGTTATTTTCTGTCTTGAAAGGAAATAATCTCATCAAAAAAGTTTTTCAATAGTGAAATAATGTTAGTGTAGGACACGTGTCAAAGTCAAGGCCTGGGGCCCTGATCCAGCCCGCTGGGTTTAAATATCTGGACCTCCTGACCATTTTATATCTTTGTTCTTAACGGCCTGGTACATATTCTCATCCCCAACTCGTAACATTTTGACGTATGGTTAAGGATTCCTCTGCATCAAAAATTGATTTTTTTTTCAACTGGTCTTTTTTTTTTTACGTGCTGGTTTCCAATTGATTCACGGGTCTTCGACCTGTGGGCCACAAATTGGTACCGGAACGTGGATCACACCAGTATCCTAACTCTAGCCTTAACTCGGTACCAGACGTGGATCTGTACTGGTTCGGGATGCAGTACATCTTCCAGTTGAAGTACCAGGCTAGAGTGTACCGGGTTAAAGTACCAGTACCGGGCGCATCCCGAAGTTATATTTTTAAAGTCTTAAAAAGTTTGTTTTTGTGTGGCCATTACATGTTTATCCTGTTTGGCCCACAACCTAAAGTGGGTTATGGATTTTTGGCCCCTGTGCAACTGAGTTTGACACCCCTAGTCTTGGTCGGAACATTTCTAATTTCTAATCATCGGTCTTTTGTTTTCCATATTTAAATACAAATTTTCAAATTTCAAGAATTTGTTTTTACTTATTCCTACAGTTTTTGCAGTATACACAGAATCCTTTTTTATTCATCTGAGATAAATTTTTCTCTCAACATTTGTGCAAAGATGTTGGCCAGAAAAGCAGGAAAACCCTTTTTTCCCCTTCAGGACTAGTTCTTAGAAGAGATTTCTGTCACTTTCTGACTCGTGCAGTGGTTCAGTCATGCTGCTGTGTGTGTTGCCTGTCACATCATCTTCTTGTGTGGTTTGGAATTCCAACTCTGCTCGGAGGGCATATCTGGGCGGTTGGCCACCTCACCCACTCTCCAGCCTTCCCTACTTAACAATCATCCTGACGTACACACAACACACACACAACCACTTTCAGATGCACACACTCACTCTTACAATTGCTAAGACACTCTTTTCAAACCATGCTAAACCTTTAGACACAACAATACAGGCTGGACCTAATCTTCGCAGCAACGTCCAATCAGAGGGCTGGAAACTTAAGAGCGAACTTGATTGGCTGGTGGCCACAGGGGCCAGTTAGGGGAAGGAGAACAAGAGGAGACAACCATTGTTGACTGATTGCCGTGAAAGACACTTTTGTTGCTGACTTGAAGGCATGACATTGTGTTTGTATCAAGAGGAAACGCTGGCGTTTCTGAGATCCGTCAATGCTGCACTCATGTCTATGCAACATACTTCATTAAGATAGTTAGTGAGTGCACAGATAAGACAAACCCTCTCAGTCTGCTGACTATAAGCCTAGAGTAATAACCATTAGCGATAGTGCAAAGGTTTAGCAGGAAATCTACAACTGTTTGTTAAATGAGGGCAAAGGCAGAGACAGAAAAAAAACACGATTGGTGAAATTATGCTTTATGTCAGCAGTTTTGGATGATCCGTCATCATGTCATCTGTCCAGTGTAATGAAAAAGTCTTATTTTAGGATATTTTAATAGTAGTATTTGGATTTCTACAGACGCCACTGTCTACTTAGCAACAGAATTATTAGTTGAGATATTTTCTGCCTTTGAAGGGTTTCTATTAATAATCAATGAGACAGCAGAGAAACAGAATATGAAGCTTCTTTGCATTTTAAATCAGTGCAGAAAATATCAACAAATATCTAACCTTTATGAACAATTTTCATGTTCACAGACAACTTTTCCCACAGTCATCAACTCTCTCAACACAGTAATACCATTACTGCCAAAAGTTTAATAAAAATCACATTTTTTAAAGTTAAAGTCATGGCATATAATGTTAGAAATGATTCTTGTTCTGGTCAAACTCCAATGTCGTGCAAAACTTTTGGCTCTGGAAAAAAGTGAAAGCGTTGCCAAGATTATGGAAACTAACGGGTTTCTAAGATAATGTTAGCTTTTTATTTGTGAGGCGGATTTCCTGTAACTATATCACGTTGTTTTGATTTATTTCATTATTATTGAATGCTTGTTGATGGACTGTCTGCCTTTCCGGAATTTTATCTTTAATTGTCTAATAAAAAGTCAAAGCTTGTCAGATTCTTATCTAGAACACCACAACACTTCACTATCTCAGTGTCATGTTTGTTCAGAATCATCCAAACCCACTGTATCAGTTCATCCAGGTTCAGGTGCAAGAGTTATAGTCCTTAAATGGATTCCTCTCGTGTCACCACTATCCTTATGCATTGTGTTCACACTGGACTGTCGCTACCCAATACCAGTATATGTACTCATAGTCTGAAGAAGTTTGGTACTTCTGTGTTTTGAAAAAGACGCTACCCACATGTCTTTACCAAACCCAAGTCCCTATATGGTCAACTGGTTTAACTTTTAACATGTGTTTAATGGCCACATGTTTTGTACACATGTTTTGGCCTGAAAAGAACCTAAAAAATGGAGTGACCTGTGAATGCATAGGTATTAAACGCTAAGCCTGAAACGGTCATGTTTACGCACGTTTACATAGATTTTTCATTGGTAGTAATCACTTGAAGCTTGATGTGAGCACTTCCTGTTCACAAATCGAAATGTTATTCTTTTCTGAAGGCCCTAACAAGGCTCTGATGGAAAGAGATGAAGAGTCAGTATGCCCCTATGGACAATATGGCACCAATAGTCACCTGTAACCGTACACAAGCTGTCAGAATCTTCTACGCTACACCTTCCTCTCACTTGTTGCATTCTTTGAATATTTTTGTGTTCTCAGTTTAAATGAGTAGTTTGAAATAGGTACATGCATTCTTTGATAACTGAATCTTCTCCAGTTTCATCTGAGTGAGTCTATCGCACCATCTGCTGCATGTTTTTACATATGAAAACAAAGCTGAACGAACTTGCCGTGGGTTTGTCTCTTCCTCCTTCTTGTCAACTTGCAGGGAGTAAGGGGGCAGAGGGAGTGTCCTGAGGGCCGGTGGGAGCCTCCCTTTATGGCTGTGATTGGCCAAAGCTCTTGTGAGTGAGTCTAGGGGAGGCCAGTAGGAAAAATGAATGTTTTGTGAGCGTGTCAGGGGGGCAGGCAGCTGAGGAAAGCAGCTACCGCTGCCTCTTAAAGTCTTGATTCTCTTCTGCAGCTACAAACTGATAGGCAGACAGCACAGGGGAGAGCTAGAGACAGTTGTGAGGGGGCACAGGCAGGAGTGAGAGGCTGAGGACGAAGCAGGTTAGAACAATTTGAGGTTTTATTTGTTTGCTCACACATCCCCACTACACCTGAGGCACACAGTCATATTGGGAGGTGCTTTAAGGAGACTTTGAAAGCTGTCATCCGGGGGAAGAAGGGAATTAAACTTTAGTTTTTGCTTCATCCATAGAGGAAAATAGGAATACAGATTGTTTGATAGCCTAATTGTTCCTCTTTGCATTTTGTTCTTGCACAGTTGCTTTGGAAAATTTGGATACAACCTTCTCGAACTGCTGTTCTGAACTCAGAAAACTATGGCACACGGACAAAAAAGCCCCAGGTGGGCATTAACCCAGGGCTCCTTTGGCCTGGCTCTTGGCCTGTTGCTCCTCTCCCTCCTCCTGCATACCATTGTGGCCGCGGATGAGTACGACTACTACAGCTGGCAGTCGGACAACTTCCACAATGGCCGTTTCTACACCAAACAACCGCAGTGTGTGGACATACCATCCGACCTGCGCCTGTGCCACAACGTGGGCTACAAGAAGATGAGGCTGCCCAACCTCCTGGACCACGAGACCATGCCTGAAGTCAAGCAGCAGGCGGGCAGCTGGGTGCCCCTCCTTGCCAAAAGGTGTCACGCTGATACCCAGGTGTTCCTGTGCTCACTGTTTGCGCCTGTATGCCTGGACAGACCCATCTATCCCTGCCGATCTCTGTGTGAGGCTGTCAGGGACAGCTGCGCTCCAGTGATGGAGACCTATGGCTTTCCCTGGCCAGAGATGCTGACCTGCGACAAGTTCCCCATCGATAACGACCTCTGCATCCCCATGCAGTTCGCCGGAAACCACGCCACCTTGCCTCCAGGTAATACCAACTCAACAAAGATAAACTGTATTTGGTTTGTGTGGTTTATAACAGGACACCTGCTGTATGAGATTCACAATGCCACAAGAACAGCTTGGTGGTTGATGTGAAAGAGTACGGGAGGCTAAAGGGGAAAGTTCTTGAGAGAGTGGACGGTTCAAAAGAGCTGACTCGCCTCAGGGAGCGACAGGACTGAGAGACTGAGAGACTCCAGAGGACAGATCATCAAGTTAAGATAAATTGACTGAGATGTTATATACGTCTTAATTAAAAGAAGAAAAAAGGCAGACTTGTACACACACTCACCTTTCAGTACACATCTTTCCACAGCTAATCAATCAGTGTTGTGAATGGGAATGTCCTGTGTCAGGGTGAACCACTTAGAAGCAGAAAAATCTTCATAAAAACCTTTCAAACTGATGAGAAGATGGACAACTGAGCCAAAAGTGGGCTCAGGGAAATTAAGTTAGAACTTTTTTAAGCTTTGTGTTTGTATTTGTGCAAATACCATGACTATTTAAGCAGCCTTTTCACAGAACAATCAGCACTGAGAGGGATTCGATGAGAGTCTTTAGACGGAGGAGTGGGACAGTCCCCTCTGTGTCCCAGTCCTCAAAGCTTTTGTTGGGTCTCGCAGCCAGCAGGCTAATTAAGCAGACGGCCAATTACTAAGCTCCTGATAATTAGTAGACATGACGGAACAAGAGAGAAGAGAAGAGAAGGAAAATGGTTAAAAGTCTGATTGTTGGGAGAACCAAATGGAGAGGAGATCCTGAGAGGCAGACGGTGCATCAATCTTTCTGCTGCATTCTCTGCTTTCATTAATAGATAAAAAGAACTACTTTCCTTGTTTATTGTCATTTCTCCACAGCTTGTTCTTTTGTCGCTAAAGAATTATAAGTTTCTCTGCAGCAAAGCCAATAAAAGCCCAAAGAACCTTATACTTTTTCATGTTCTACATAACATGCTGATGTCCAACAATCTGTCCTGATTGTCTTTAAAAAGCAGAGAAAATGAAAATTGATTTCTAGTCAACATTGAACACAGCTTACTTGTTCCATTAGAGAAAATCGCTGCTCTGTTTTTCTAGGACAGTTATCAACCATGAGATTTTTTTTTTTTTTTTTTTTTTTTTTGCTTTGCAGAGTTGTAATTTATTTTTGCACATGCTCTCCAAGTGGGAGGAAGCTTTAACTTCATCTGTCACATTCCTATGCAATCTAGACAAACAAGGATCAGAGGTGGCAAGATTTCAAAGAACATTACAAAGTTTAGTCATTTAAAGCTGTTTTCGGAACAAATACAAAAGGCAGAATCCGGATTTATAATAGCAAAAGAAAAGAGTATTGTTGTAGCTGTGGATCTGTGTCTTTGTTTTGCTAAAAAATTGGAGTGAACCCACATTGCTTCATGCACAAAGGCTTTGGTCACTGGCATTTTCTCACTGAGATTCTCAGATGTGCCGATAAGCTCATCCAGAGGACGAACTCTCAACCGCACACAGACATTTCCACGCTTACACACACTTGCAAGAGAAGGAAAAAAAAAATCATCCAGCAATAACAAAAAGGGAATTTCATCAAATATCTCTTAGAAGGGAGCTTTCTGCAAACCCCGGCATCTTTGATTGGTGCTCTTTATGTGGGATCATGAAAGAAATCCTGCTGTAATCCGTCTGAATCATGAGGAGATGGGTCAATCGAGATTTGAGCACTGTGCCTGGTGCTCTTCACATCTAGGAGGGCCCAGATGCTGTGATTTATTCTGCAGTTACACAACCCAGCATGCTTTTGAGTGTCTGTGGAAACTACTGGGTTACAGTCACTTTTCACCCCTCTGCTTCAAAGTAAAGAAAACTGCCACTATTGAGATCGTTTTGTGTGCGAGTGATAAGATTTGGCACATGTGTGTGTTCAGCGCTCTGTGGGGTGTGATTAAGTGAAACAAAAGTCTTTATGTTTTACCGGGAACACAAGCAAGACGGGTGACAAAAAGAGGCCCATTTTGCTGGAGCAGAAAAGCCCGGCTGAGCTCGGTCTGTTAGGCAGACAACAGTTTCTGCCGCTCCATTAACTCCGGCCCAATGATGCCGCGTTTAGCTGTTGCCCTTGTCAGTAAATAAATGGCCGTGATAAATACTGACAGAGTTGTTTCTAGAAAGTTTGCTTAAGAGATGTTCTTCCACACCATGAGACATTTTTAAATGATTTTTGCAATTTCCTGAGATATTAGTGCAACGTTAGTGACACTGCTAAATAGCAGACGGAGAGGGAGGGATGCGTCACACATTCTTCTGCAGGGTGTGTTGGTCATAGTGCTTGTCAATGTCGAGGTACATTATTGCAGCAGGATTTAAATGACGCTATATAATTCGGTTTTCAGTCGGTGGAAAGCTAAAAAGTCTCATAAATGTGATATCTGTTTTATTTTTCAGGTATTTATACTTTCATGTTCTTTTAAGGACATTTTTACTTTATAAAAAAAAAAAAAAAAAAAAAAAAAACATTTGTGGTAGTGTTTTATTTATGAAGTTTTTAACCAAAATCTCACAATCGAAATGTCTTAAAAAGCCATTTTTCATGTTGATATGAAACATCTGTTTCCAAAATCTCCTCTGAGGGGGTGTGGCTTTTGGAGTTGAGCTAAGCAGCTCCGCCCCTTATCCCCCCTGTCTGATTATGATAACTCTGTGTCTCGCATGTCAGTTTGGGCAAAGAAACATCAAATCAATCATCAAAGACTCTTTTAGCTAATTATTGAATGTATATTGATGTTGCTGTGACCAATACATTCAATCCATTGGTTTTTCAAAGCAGAATCCTTGGTGAAATAATGAAAACTAACATCAAAATGGTCTTTGATTGATTTACAATCCTTTACAACTGCGGTTAAATGAGCCGGCGTTCACATTTCTGTGGTCACATCAAGAGGGTTTGCGGATTCTCGCAGAGATTTTCCAGCATTCTCAGCCCTGCTACCGAAAATATTTTATGAAACTTGCACAAAAAAATCCAGTAACTGCTGATTTGACCAAGTAAATGTGAACGGCTGCTCATTTGACTGCAGTCAATAGGAAGATACCATCTTCTCTTCAGCAAATGAACTAGACACGCTAGTTGGGCTAGATGAGGGTTTTAGCAGGTGCAGCATACTGTAGCTGTTGTGACATAAAGAATGCTCATTAATTCAAACAGAGCCTGTCAGTGACAGTTTGATTGACAGCAATTTAGAAGGAGAAATACTCGGAAATGCAAAAATGAAATGATTTCTTATTACATGTTTTCTTTCAAAGAAAAATGCCACACATACATGTTAGAAACTCAAAAACAGGATTTTCATCAGAGGGGGACTTTAAAGCCTATTGTGTGTGTTTTTTGTGTTTTTTTTTTTTTTTGGAATAATCAAGGTAAAGTCCCAAATGGACAACATTACCTTTACCAAAGTCTTTCTTTGTGACTGGTTTCGGTTACAGCTATATTAAAGGGGACAGGCTACTCTGTCATGGCTGCAGCAGCACAATGGATGCCACTCATGTGGACCTGGCTGCTACATGAAAAAGGAAAATGTGATCCAACGCTCCGTGTACAGAAGAGAACTTGCATCCAGTTTCTGCTCCGTATGGGATGTTTTGGGGAATCGAGGATGGGGTGGGGTTACATGGTGCCTCTGGGCCATGTTTAGGGCCTCCTCTGTCTGTCTGTCTGCATGCCACATTTAAACAGATGTTGGGACCAGAACATAAATCACACACGATGCTCAATTTTAGCTCTGCAAACATCTTAAGTGTTGCTGCTCAAACCACAAATGAAGACTAGTTTAAAGAGCCGACCTGGACATTTTTTAAATGAAACGCTCCTCCCCGTGAATGTTCGATACAGGCGATGAGGGAAGAGACATGACAGGCAATCAGGTGACCACGCTGTTCAAGCAGGTCGCCTTCTGTTTGTCTTACAGATGACCTTTCACATCCTTTTCCCCCCATAACATCAGGCGAAAACTCGTACGCTCAATACCTTTTTGTTGAAGGTTTCTTTAGGCACAGCAGGAATCCAATAAGGGGCGATATTAACTTTGAAGAAAGACTCGAGTCAAGTTGTTCAGCTAAATTCTTGGACTCTTGCTGTTCATCATTTCCACTTTGGCTTGATGTTAGAAAAATTAAGTCCAGGACTTTCTAAAATAAAACAACTCCCTGCAAAAACAGATCTAATCATCATCTATATCAGTAGGTTTTTTTTTACTAATATTATTTGTCAGAATCAATGAGAACATTCAAAATGAATTTCTACTCAAGCAAGCCAATGTCAAAACTAGTCCAAAGTCTGAAGTTAGCCATGACAAGAGATACACTTTAATCAAGGATAAATAAAAAAAAGTTCAACTGATTTAAAATGATGAGAAAATATTTGCTACAGAAGTACATCCAGGAAAGAAGTATATATAAAGTAGTGAGCCATGGGGCATTTGTTTCCATCAGAAAATGACTCAGGTTTCCTCAATAGAGACCAGTCATGAGGGCACTTACTGCTTAAGTGAATTCTCAGTGGGATCCAAACCGTGGGGTTCCGTCCAAACTCAACTAAGAGCCATGGAGGCGCTGCTTTCTTCTGACATATGGTCTGGCACCAACACAGCTGGACCTCCTTCCAGCATACCACCCCGGTGAAACCAGAATGAATGGCCATGCGGGCCCAATAAGACGCGACAGCTTCAAAGAAATCGCTCAAAACGGACAAATCCAGAGACGCTTCGCTTTCTGCTCCTCGCCGTCGGTGCGTGGTTGTGTGTGTGAGAAAGTGCGTGTTTCAGTCTTCATGTCAGCACCAGACAATTACAAGCCGGACCCTGGGCTCAGGCCTCCTGACTGTGAAACCATGGGAACCCTCTGTGGAGAAGCAAAAAAACCAGGCAGTTACTCTACAAGAACATGGTTCAACTACCTCTGACACGCACACATGCGCACGCACACACATGCCGGTGACCCACGCGGCGAAGCATGCCAAACTTTGACCCCTGTGATTATCTGTCCAGACGCTGAGGTCTGGACTGGGGTGATAACCTCTGAACTCTGATTTTTACCCCGGGGGCCGAACCGTGCGAGGACTGTCCCATGTGTTTAAAGTCCCTCTCCGATGAAAATGATGTTTTTTGAGTTTTTAACATGTATGTGTGGCATTTTTCTTCTGAAAGATAACAAATGTAATAAGAAATCATTTTGTTATTGCATTTTCGAGTCCTTCCCCTCTTGAATTGTTGTCTATCAAACATGCACCAAACCTCTCATCTGGCCCGGCTAGCGCGCTTGGCTCAAGTTGGCATTGATGCGGTAAAATGAGCCATCATATCATAATCAGACAGGGGAGATCAGGGGCGGAGCTGCTCAGCTCCAAAAGCCACACCCCCTCAGAGGAGATTTTGGAAACAGAAACTTCAAATCAACATGAAAAATTGCTTTTTAAGACATTTAGGTTGTGAATTTTGGTTGAAATCATCATTATTAAAATACTACCATGAATGTTTTTTTTTTATTAAAATATTGTCATATGGGGACTTTAAGAAGACGGTTTTGGGTGGGAGTCAGTGCGAGGAAGACATATTTTAGACATTGTGGAAGGTGAATGACTGAAAAATGTAAAACATTTTTTAAGGAGTTCTTCTGGAAAAAGTCTGCTCGCTCAGCAGTAGCAACGCTGGTTCCCCTCCAAACCAGTCATCTCTTGTTTCAGATCTCTTTGATATGAAGATGCTGACTGCATATGTGGTGTGAAGACTTCTACAAGACATCCTTTTCTCCCTCACTCCTTATACTACATGTGGTTAACCAGCTTGGCTTAAAGCTTTGTTTTTAGAGTGGTGGGCTCATATTAAACCAACCTCTTAGGACGGCTTATGTTGTTTTTACATTTTTATATTGAACAGTGATAAAAGATCCCGATGATGATGTGTCTCCGCTCAGTAGGTGCACAGCTCCAAAACCTCATATCAAAGCAAGCCAGTGCCAAACGTGCTCTTGGGCAAAGCTTGCGTGACCATAAATTTGGAGTTACAAATAAACAGACCTTTCCTCTCGCTGTTTCACAATGTGCGGTTGGTGTGTGGCCCGAGAGCTGGCTGTGTTTGTGTACTGAACCACTTTTCACCATGTTCAGCAGCTCCTGCCGCAGCGTTTATCTTTCTGCACAGCCAAGACCACGCCTGCACCACCAAAATATACAACGGGCAGAATAAAAACATTTTCTCCAGTGTAATTGCAGGGCAAACATCAGTCAGTCTGCTGGACTGGACTGAATATTTGCTCCCCGGTAAATCGCCTCTGACAAGAGGAGCTGGAGGGGGCTGGAAATATGTGACTCAAACGTATTCAAGGTTTAAGTGTTTTGCACTGGCACGACTTTGGCTCGACTTGCTGTGACCCCAGCTGTTAAATATCAGCTAATCGGGCCTTAATGACCCAGAGTAAAAAATCATTCTCTGCAAATGATGACAAAGTGTTTCCCTGTCCTTTCAGTGCCGAAGGTCTGCCCACCGTGCGACAATGAGCTGAAAACAGACAACATCATGGAGCATTACTGCGCCAGCGACTTTGGTAAGGAAATTGAAAAGGACAAATCAGCAGTCCAGCCTCATATCATGCAAACAGTTTTAGACTTTAGGCACAAATTGAGTCTTTTAGTTTCCATGTGGAGGGTGGCTTGATGTAAAAGCCATAAATGTGAGGAACTACAAAATAGGAACAGATTTTTTGGTTTTCAATTGGAATCATGTCCTGAAGGAGTTAACCCCTGAACGCCCAAATTTATTTCTACACATGTAAATATTTTTTTTCATTTGTTTGCTTTCAGGTAAATGTAATGAAATTAGTGTTTTGGGTGTTTTCAATATGATCTTGTAGAATTGTTTTTAAAATGGAAGATATACACTAAAAAAATAAAGCGTAAATTTGCATTTTTGATTTTTTTCCCCCAAACTGTGAATCACAAAACAAAAACAGTTGTTTGAAAAAGCTTGTAGAGGTGCTACAGCCAGCCCGAACCATTGTTATGATTCACATCCATGTATGACGAGTTAGGAGGGGGGATAATGTTTTGGCTATCCCCATCTTGTCATTTTTTTGACATGCTGACTGTTACTATTAATTCAGGGTTCCCCAACTTCCAGGTTGCAAACCGGTCCCAGTCCCAGTTTGAGGGCTCGTTGGTACCAGGCCACAGATGGAGAAAGAATGCATATGGCAATCAGAGGTCCCCAACCCTCTGGACCTTTAGTGATTCAGTACCAGGACGTGGACTGGACCAGTACTCTAATCATAACCGTGTCTGTTACTTCGTTTCGCGGGTTGGGGACTTGTGGTGTATTGGGAACAGCCAGCAGGTCAGAAAAACGACAAGTTAGGTACATCCAAGATGGTGCAGAGGGGAATCGAACCAAACATCGATTTATGACGAGTTGGGAGTGAGAATATGTAGCCAGTATTGCTCACCATTTTTCTTGTAGTAAGTTTAGGTTGGGGTGTTGGGGCTGTAAGATAGTGGAAGAGTGTAAACAAAGGGATGATGGGAACTTAGGGCAGGCTTTCTCCACCCCAACATTCCTGCCCACAACTCACAGGTGTATTTCTAATGAACTACTGCCTCTCTGCAGAAACTATGTCCAAGAAAACGACACAGTTTATTTGATTTTGTCTAAAACTGCATTTTCATAATAAAAATACCACTGAGAACGCTTTTACAATAGAACAATATATGATAGTAGAGGACTTTTAGGTCATTTTAGAGCCAAAGTGAGTGAATGTATATTTTCATCAACAGTTGTCAATGGATTAAAGTAGTTTCTATTAAAGCCCCAAAAAACACTGATGATGTTGTTTTCCAAATAAGACTATTGAAGTCATGTGATGATTTAAGCTTGACTGAGTAAATTTGTAATGTCAACAATCCTGCAAGAAAGGGCAATGGTGGGTTTGTAAACCCTTTTATTGTGAAAAAATGATCAAATCAATCAGTTGAAAATCAAAATAGAAATTTGTTCTGATTCTGTGGTAATTTAGTTTAATTTAATTTAATTTTGAACCAATTCCAGGCAAGCACAGGAAGAAAAAGATATTCTTCAATTAAGAATTAGGCTGATTTTTGTGTTTCTGATTTCATAGAATGGAAATATAAAAAGATAATGTTAATTATCAAATATAATTTTCTTTCAGTTCAGAACATTGTAAGGACCATTACTACTAATAAAACAAAAACAAATGTTTTTTCTTGAAATAAACATGGATCCCTAAATACACACTCTCTAATTGGCAAAAATGTCTAACACAAAATAGGTTTAAAGCAAAGTAGCTGTAATGATAAGATCAATCCTTTCTATGGTTTGGTCCTTTAGAGGTATAACCCCTTTAATGTGGTGTTGTCCAGGTTTAATCTCTTTGTAAATCGCCATGCGATGAGAAAAGGCGGGCTGCAATATTAATCTGGCAGCGCACATTCATGCAGTTGGCAAGCAGTCGCTTTAGCTTAAAGAAAAATCTGTTTCTTCTCAAGATGACAGGCCGCTTCTCTCTGCTCTCATTAGAGGGGGTGAGTTTGTGTACAGACGCAGCCACAGCTTGTCACAAAGATGCTTGCCAGGCTGCACACTGGGCCTCTCTCCTTTACTTCTGACTCAATATGACTCAACGTGGATGTCCATTTAGAGGAGAAACAAAACAACAACAACAACAACAAAAAAAGAAATGGTGGCCTTTTACTGAACACTTACATGAATGCAGTCATTCACAAAATGACTCACACATGTAGGCACACAAGTGCAGCACGTAAACACGCGTCGTCAGTGAAGGACCAGGAACACATTCCTTCTTGAGTATGCGATCACTTCACATGTGCAGCGTTCACACTGAGGGGTGTTTGTACAACCATAGGCAGGCGGGCGAGAAGTGAAAATGGCCGCGGTCCAACCAACCTGGGTGTGCAAGCGGCGACTCATACCGATCCCTCGCCTCCGTCCAAACCCTCGATTAATTTCATCTGTCAAAATGTTCACACAGATTAGCTGCTCTCAAATACCCGCTTGTTCTCTATTAATACAATGATGTGAAAATACCACCTTATCATCATGAGACAGCATTTTTCTAACCATGAAAAGCTGAGTCGGCTGTGTCATAACAACATCTCACTTTTCACAGCGAACAATGTTAGTGAATCTACGGAGGGGCAAACTACATTCGGCAGTCTCTGATTCTGCAAGTTGTTTCACTCAAAATGATGAGAGAGGTCTGTAATGTGTTGATACTCTTCATTGTGATGTAATGCTGGTTGACATTAACAGAGGTCAAATGTTTCCTGTAGGTCTTCACCAGGTTTTGACACAGTATAACTGCTATTTTGGTCCATTCTTCCATGTGGATCTTCTCGAGAGCTGTGCTGTTTTGTGGCTGTTGCTGACCAATGCAGACTTTGAACTCCCTTCACAGATTTGGACTAAGATCTAGCTGAGCCACTCCAGAACCATAAAATGTTTTTTTACATAGCCACAAGCAAGATCCAGCCACATGTCATCTTCAAAACTCTGACTGATGCAGGTTTATCCCCAAAATCTTACCACATACGGCCCTTTTCTTAATGCAGGTTGGTTGGTTTGTCCTCTTTGCCAAAAAAAGGACCCTAAAGCATGATATTTCTACCCCCATTCTTCACAGTGGTGTCCTTAGGGTGCAACTCTTCATTCGATCTTCAACATAATTGGTACCTTGTTAAGTGATATCGACCATGTAGCCCTAGGTGGGAGGAGATCTTTGCTGTCCAGACAGCTCTTTGGTCTTGGTGAAGTTACAGTCTGACTATTACAGTGAAGGGTGTGGACAGGTGTCTGGGAGCAATTGGAGGACAGACGAGCTTCTTAAGAAGAAGTAGCAAGTCTGTCTTGCTTGTTTGATGAAGATAAAAACCTATTTTCTGCACAATTATATGAATGAATTCCCCCCCCAAATACAGTTTAATTTACTGGATTCTTTTCTTTCATTCTGTCTATCACAGTTGACGTATATCTACAATGAACATTACAGATTTCCCTCATCTGTGCCTACGAAGTTATAATGTTTTGGCTGCTTCATTTTTTTTTACCAATTGTTTGATTCTGTCTGTAACACTAGCAACATAACATAAATACTGAACAAATACATGAAAAAATAGAATAAAATAAATAAGTAAAAATTGGCAGGTTTACCCACAGCTCTAAATGTGATTAAATGCTATATATTAAGTGTTGGAGGTTTGTGTTTTATTATTTGCATAGCTTCATCTCTTTTACTTTGATTCTTACTTTAACATTCACTCAAAAAAGGTGAGAAGCTTATTACAGATGGAGTTCCTTTAAAGATACGTAAACCAGAAAACTTAAATTAAAGTATGTCTCACTTTTGATTAAACAAGTTAGAATAAATGACCAAATATCATGCAGTGGAGTCGTGTCACAGCCTCACCAACCACCTACATACACACTTGCTGGTTACCATAAATCTGTTTGCTGACACAGACATCAACACAGCTCACAGGACAGCGTGCTTTGGATGTTGGAAGATTCAAACAAGAATTCAGAATGTTTGGCGGGACACTTCTAGATCTGCCAAATTTAGACAATTTCACCTTAATGTTGACCTCAGCTTGTTGTTCCCAAATAACATCATTACAGCATCTATATTAAGGTTTTCAAGTTTCTTAAGCACTGAACTAAAAAAACTTCCAGAGGATCCAAAAACTGTGAAAGATGTGTAGCTAATCAGTTCAAACTCTTGCCTGGGTTTTTGGTCAAATTTAACTTAGGTTGGTCTTGTAGATAATCACAAAAAAAAATAAACTAAAAAGTTTTTCAGAATACCCAGCAAAACTTAAAAACTGGATTTTGTAGCACAGAAATGGGGATTTTTGAAAAAATTTAGACATTTTGTTAAAAGAAAACTGAGATTGCATATCTACCTTCTTTGTTTTCCAGTCCTGAAGATGAAAATCAAGGAGGTGAAGAAGGAAAAAGGTGACCGGAAGCTGATTGCCGCACAAAAGAAGAAGAAAGTTTTGAAGCAGGGAGTGCTGAGAAAGAAGGACCTGAAGAAACTCACCCTGTACATTAAGAACGGCGCCAACTGCCCGTGCTCCCAGCTGGACAGTCTGGGCTCCAACTTCCTCATCATGGGCCGTAAAGTGGACCAGCAGCTGCTGCTCATGTCCATTCACAAGTGGGACAAGAAGAGCAAGGAGCTCAAGTTTGCCATAAAGTACATGAAATCCCATCAGTGTCCCACCTACCACTCCGTCTTCCAGTGACACAACTGCTCACCCCACTCCATCTACACATAATTCTGTTTCATTAACTTCTATCTGATCTGAGATAGATGCCTTTGACTCACTTATCATAAATGTTCTTGTGATAACGTAAAAACAGTTACTTGAATTGGTAATCTTGTCAAAAAATCTGTTATTATCACTGCAAAGTTTAATGATCATAGACAGACTGAAGAAAAGTAGAGCTAAGGCCGTGTTTGTTCTCTTGTATGAAGCAGTGCAGGATGCGCCGGTGCTCACGCCTGAACGCCAACATAAAACACATCAAAGGAAAGAAATGTAGATGACTCACTTATCTTTCGATAATGTTTAAAGTATGTAATTCATACAAATGCTATTAGATAGCTTTTCTCCTGTTTTATCTCTTATGGGAAAGACGATTTGGACCACTGGACTTTATAATGTTTGGACTGACTTTGTACAGCACTGGTTTCTGGAAAATTTTGGAAGATCCTGGAAGAAAACAAATGAAGGGCAAAAAGAAAAGAGAGAGACCATGGATACAGATCGCAATTTTCCACACCTTAAATTGGTTGATAACGTCTCTGAAAGATCGCACAATTTTTTATGTTAAACTCTCGTGGTATGAAAGTAAAAGAAAAGTACACTGTTGCTGTCACAATGAAAGATCTATTTTCACAATTTTGTCTAACATTTTAACCTCCGTGTAGTCCTGTTATCAAGATAGATATTTGTTTTCTATCAAAAGAAAATGACAAAAAATATATTTGAAATTTTTATAAAGAATAACTTTAAAATGTCTTGTTGTTGTGTCGTTACTAAAGAAAAAAAAGGATGTTCCACTAAGTGTGAATTAGAAATACACTCCAAATAAAATACAAGGTTAAAATACATGGTTATGCCTGGAAGGGCATCCAGCATAAAATTCGAGTGTGCGGATCGGTGAAAGCTGATGAACTGTGGTGACCCCGGACTGTATAAGCTGAAAGGGGAACAGTTTTGAACAAAAAGTTTCCAACTTCCGATTGGACAATTTGGTCCAACTTTCCATGTGCTGTTGATGCCCTGGATCATCATAATCAACATTCCTAGTGCTAACTTTATTCCATTACTTCAAATGGACACACTTACTGTTTTTACAAATTAATTAAGACAAAATCCTTAAAATAAGAGCAAAAATATTCTGCATGGACATTCAAAAAATCTCCCAGACCCCATTAAGAAACAAAACTTGTTTGAATCAAACTCTGCCTTTATGTTCATGCAACTTTCTTTAAGCTCAAACAAGACACATGCTGCTCCAGTAGTTACAGATTACCATGTGATACTCCTGCTTGATTGATATTATATCCATTCCCCACTGGCTCAACGGCATGAGAATGAAGTATGATTTTTAAATCATACACTATCTGTAAATGTTCTTCAATGCTGAGATCCTTTATTTCCTGTGGCGCCTGGAGCAATTTCACTCAAAGAAATCCATAACGCGTTTATGTCTTCTCCACATAAAAGCTGAAGAACATTTTGGATGAGAGCTCTTAGCTGTCTAAAGCATAATTGTCAGGCTCTATGGATTTTATTTAAGCATACGCCCAAAATATTATTTGAAAATATGGCCAACTTTGATGTGAACATTATCACTGTAGTAATGGCAGATATGAGGCAAAACACTAAAAAGGGGATGAAACAGACAGACAGCAGGCTGCAGTGCAAGATGATCAACTTAATGAAAACCATGTCTTTTTCTCTAATCACTCAGGACGCGCACAGAAAACTCATTTACAGCAATAAAAAAGATCAGACGGGTTTTGTTCTCCAAGATGGATCAACTGTGACCCTCCGCTATGTGAAGTGTCTTCCACCCATATTTCCCGGAATGAGGAGAGTTTTGGAGAGCATCTGAAGTGTGAACGCCAGCAGAGCACGGATCCATTTCCAAAAGTTTGTGGACATGGTGAGCAGTTCTCTGAGATAGATAAAAACAAGGGAGGATGGAGGGCTAAGGACCACTTTTGAACCTAGTGGAAAAATCTCACTAGACAGAATACTCTAGACAACATGTAAAGAAAAAAGTTATCTTTTGTTCATGTTGGGAGCAAAACGGAATAAGCGGAAAAAAGGAAAAGCTGAAAAGGGCAACAGGAGAGAACCCTGGCTCAGTCCCAAAGAAACCCATCAGCACCTCCTCAAAGGTCACTTGTGTAGTTAATAAGGGCCTGATGAGGGACCAGCAACGCCAAAAAAGGCACACAGACACTACATGCTCACTTCTTCTTGTTTTTCCTTATACGAAAAATGATCATTTGAACGGACATCAAGGGGTAAAATGTTTACTATTATGGTTAGAGGTACAAAGATGAATGAAACTACATAAATAAAAGAAGGAAAGGGGTTCCAGCAGCATAAACACACACACACAGGGAGAAACTGTGGAACAGGACCCACATTGTGTGTTTTCATTGCTGTGTGCTGATAAGCAGCACCTTTTTCACAGCTGAACAGAAAACACGTCACACACTTACTCACACTTTACACTTAGGTTGACATTCCAGAAGTCACAGCTAAGTTTATATAAAAAGATTTCCTTCATTTGTTCATCGTAAAATGATCTGGTTCCACATTTTGAAAGAAAAGCCAAAGATGGGTGTGATCTAAGTAAAAAAAAAAAAAAAAAAAAAGTAATAATTGAGAAAATAGTTTCCCTGCATGCGTGATGAAGTTCTTTGGGGAATTGAGCCTGTGCTCATGAATCAGATTTATGTTGGGTTCAGGAACCAGCCCTGAACCAAATGCTTGTACCAGAATGATCCGTTCAGTCATATGCAAACTTTTATTTATTTCATCCTACTTTTTGTCTGCTCATCTATTAAAATGTTTTACTTGTGATCATTCAATAACTCTATGTACGTGTAAAAAGGCCACGATTATTTTGTGTAGAAAGAATTCTGCACAATAATTTTATCTTGACACAAATTAGACCAAAATCAACACAGAAACGTTTTAAACTTGATCAAAAGCAGTACAAAAGCAGATGTTTTATTTTGATAACCAATGATCTTTAATCTTTTGTCTATTTCAAGATAAACCACCAAGTCTCCATGAGTTTAGAGTTAATATAGTGTTTTTGTCCAAAACTGCCAGCAGTTGTTAAATATTTCAGCCGTTCTGATGCATTCATCCTTCAGTCAAATATTAACTTATCTGACTACAATTGTTGGAAGAAACATTTATACTGTAAATAAAAATAATGATTTTTTGATTAATTATTTTAGGTGTTTTTCTTGTTTTTTGCCTTGTTCTGGTTTAGCTTGTCTGGCCACACCAGGTTCAGGTGATCAATCATCCAGCTGCCTTCATTTAGGTCAATCATACCCAGAGTTTTGGTTCTCAGGATATCTTCTTTCTTATCATTTATCTTTGTCTGTTTGTTCATGAACCTGACTATGATTATAAATATTTTTCAAGTTTATTAATCAAATATTTAAGTTCTTTCCACAGACCCAGTCTCTAAGCGTTTTTAAGTCCTACATAAGTAATTCCTGACATTTTGTGAATTTATCTGCCTTTACTAATTGTGTGCAGATAATTACCCAAATTTGGGAATCCTGAAAGCAGTTGATCTGTCCGCAAACGTTTAAACTGACAAAAAATATTGGTTGTGTTTTATTGTTTTGCCGTTAAGTTGGTAAAAAAACTGATAATAAAACAGCTTCAGGGAGAAATTTGTGTCCATTTGGGTCTATGTTGATCACAACCAAATGGAATTTGACTAATATCAAAAAGTGTGAGTAATCTGATTACATCTTGTGGACTTTTTCATTAGAAATCCCGTTGTCTAAGCTTTATATGTGAACAATCTTATAGTTTATGCTTCTCTCATATGTAGACCAAAAGGTTAAAATCAATGTTAATTGTTGCTCATTTTTCATCACTTAAATGGCTTACATCATGCTCGACTTTTTTGAACTTTTAAGTGTTTTATAATATTCATTGCTATTGTGAAAAACTACCCCAAAGCGGATTTTTTAATACATTTTCACATCAGTGAGAATTCCTCTAAAACCCTTTGCTCTGAGCACCAGCCCCTTCTAACCCACGAAAACAAGCAGGTCCTCACAAATGTGATGTAGACAAGTGAGGAACAGCCCCTTCCAGGAAGAGTCTGCACTGCCAGCATTGCCCCCAGCAAACAAAAACACCTACTTTCTCCACAGAACTAACACTGATTGGCAAAACTCTTTCATTTTAAACGCACAATATCCGACCCCGCTTTTAATGTAAACAAGCTAAGAAGAGCGGAAGGGTTAAGCAAAGCTAAGTCTTTAAATATAACAAGATACAGCTTATATCTGCCTATCAATAAAATATCCTCAGCTTTGATCAGTAGAAACATGATTTAAAAAAGAGGCAAACATTTTTGTACAAACTTCATTGCCCTTATACTACAGAACTCATTTACAGACTGACAAACTGATGTATTTGAAGCCCTTTAGACAATCCACAAGGACTGAATCCACAAAACAAAGTTATCATCCCTGAGCAAAAAAGATGGCGCCCAGGGAGTTTGTTGAAAGGTCAAAACTGGTGACAAAGTTGGAAAAAAAAATTAACAACCGACCATTTCTCAGGGGGTTCTGGTGTTCGGAAACAATCACATTGACGTCGGTGTGGAAAATGAATAAATTAATAGTTTGAGTGGAGCATCTCCGGTTCTCAGGTCCTGAAACCATCTGTGAAGGCCATCAGTGCGTCCCTGTACTGCTGTGTGCCTACTGAACCAACAAGTCAGCTCAGAGATTTACAGCCAAATGGAAAGTAGATATGCATACACACACACACACACACACATTTGCATCAAATAGGATTCATAGCTATTTGCAGTCAGACGTGCGCCCACACCTGTTTGCACTGAACACTTCCAGAATAACTCAGACAAAAACAAATACTTTCACAAACACATCAGAGGAAGCTAAAGTTCATGCTCATCACACACCCACATAAACGCACAACTACTTGGCTGGAGAGAAGATTTACACACTTTTGGAAAGACAAGCATCAGCCAATAAATAAATCTCTTCCCAGCAGGCCTTTTGACCCCCTCTTTCTCTTATTTTCACACACGCCACACTGGAGGTCAAGGGCGAGCAGGGACGCACAGGAGGTCAGAGGGAAGTGAAAGTGTGTTGGCGTATGTTTTTGTGCAAGACTGGAAGGTTGCTAAGACCGTACACAGAGTTGCAGCCCCGCCACCGCGGCTGAAGGGTAGCAGCCGCGGTGTTTTGGCGGTGAGGTCATGAACTCTGACCTCTGCAGACCCCAGGAGATGAGGCGGTGCAGTCAGGTGGGACATAAGCAACTAATTGACATAATCTCCCATGTCTTAATTGTCAGTCTCTTTTCATACAGACCACAATCAGTGGGTCTCGGGGAGGGAGCGCATGAGTGGCATTCGGCTATTGTTAGGTGGGAATGGGTTCTGTGCCATTGTCCTTTCTGCCATGTTTTCTTCTACTGACCCAAACAACTGAGCACTGTGGGTCTGGGATGTTTAAGGGTGATGAAAAGAATTAGAGCATGGAAAGCAAAGGTTTGGATGACCAACTGCTCTGTGTTTGCAAGAGTTTGGCATCAATCCATAATGAGCCAATTCTTTAGAAAGATACTCAAACACCACCCCTGTATGGTCTGCAACAACTCTGCTTAAAGCTTAATAAACTTCAGCTAATCTCTGTTAAAATATTCACGTGCAATGCAATCATTCAACAGAAGTTGACATCCATAGACATATGTCAAACAAAGGATAACAATAAATTGCTATGTAAGTAGATAACTCTATTTCAGGCTGTTTGGGGCCAAAACCAGAAACATTCTAAAGGAAAAACCTTTTCAATGTTGCATCAATTTCAACATTTTGTGAGTATTAAAAGCCTATTTTGCCAGTAAGTCTTTCCAAGTTCATCATTTAAATGGCCGTGGACACGGAGTGTCAGTTAACGGACAAGCAGCACCACCATAGTGCGCCTCGGGTTGGTAGTATAGGACTGGGTATTGATTATAATTTCCAGAAATTATTTGATTTGATTAAAAAAAAAACTGGATCAATTTGATTACAATTGTTTCTATTGTTTCGATTCTTCAGTTCAATTCAATTTTGAATTTACACATTTATACACATTTATTTAGAAATACAATAATAATGTACTATATGATTTGAATATATTTATTTTAATCTGATACAGTTCACATGTTGAAAAATGTATTAGTGAAATACAGATAAGATTGTCAATAACTTAAAGTGTTACATGGATTTTCAAAAGAAGAAGCTCTAACTAAAATGTTCTGATCGTTATCATTGTAAACATTTTGGCCACTAGGTGGCTACTACTGTATAGCATTACACCTTACACCAGAAGAAAAAGAAAGTATGAGCAAAAAGGGATGCTTCAAACCAAAAATAGTTACTTTAAAAAACATTTACCTAAAAGTGTTTGTATGTTTACGTCAACCAAGCTTTACCATTAGCCGTTCAATGGGAAATTCCATTAAACGTTAGCATCACGCTAGCGGACTTTAACTTTATGTGCTAAATCAATTTTAAATTTTTATGAATCGATTATTGATGTGTTAAGCTTAAATCATTTCAAATCAATTAATCGATTTTATCAACCCAGCCCTAGAAGACAGTCATGTGTTACACATAAACTTGCTTTCTCATAGTGTCGTTAAAAGAGTTGTGTCAATTATGTACTCTCACAACCTTTGAAATCTTCATTTAACTTTGGAATATTCGTTAAAGCAATTTTAGATATGATTCAATTTCAAATTTGCACCAGTAACATGTAGTATATAATCTATTTAATACACCTGAGCTTTGAAAACTCATAAATGTTGGTGGGACACTTGGGATCTATTCTGTTCTCAATCTGCAGGAAACATGAAGCTACATCTCTTCAAACGGCTGTAACAGATGAATAACAAAAAACAGTTCTCTTTATCTTAACATCCTCTGTGAAGAACAGACAAAGATGATGTGACTTTAGTACCGTCTTTATCAAGTATGGAATGGCTCTAATCAAAGGGTTAGCTTCCCACAGAAACAAAAATTGGAAAATAAGTGGAATTTCCTTTAACTGCACAGAAATATTTCGCAGTTAAATGATTGCTCGGTAAGACCAGCAGCCTTGTTCTCACATGGACCACCGGGTCTCCAGTGTTTTTCTAATGGGCTTACAGGGTGTTATTAGCTGAGCGGATTGTAGAATTAACACGATCAAGGGGCCTTTTTAAAAAGTCATACAACAAACAATATAATCCCTGGATCTTCATAATATGTAGCTTCTGATTGCCCTTTGCAACACATGCAAGTCTTTGTGTGTATGTTCAGGCCTAATCTTTTGACAGAAACGTCAGGACAAATGTTCCAATCCAGATTTAGTTTAATTCAGTAACTTACTGTTCCATTTTTAAAGCGGCTCACACATTTTCATGTCTTAGTAAAATCTTTAGGGAGCAGAAGTCAAGAATAAAAAATAAACTCTACAGTTGTTTTTGCTTTATCTCTTATTGTCAAATATGAATTTAAAAGTTTTTGCTTCATTTCTGCTGTCTTACTGCTTTGGTTACACGCTCTTCTTTAAGTAGGAGGAGTGAAGAACAATCTTTTGGTAAACTTGACCTTGATCGTCTAAAAAAGCCAGCTCATCTCTTATATGATGCTTGCACAACCTCTGCCTGTCAACACCAGCGCATAAAGACGGAGCTATCACCAAGAAAGAGTCAACTGTCTCAAACCTAAACTCTCTGTACATGTAGCAACATTATGCCACAGATGTGCAACTGCAACATGTTTAAAAATAATAAATAAATGGAGCATTTTTTATTACTAATCTTACAGATTAAAATCCACTCATGGCTCAAAGAGCCAGCTTCAAAAACTGCAGGATTGATCCATTTTCAGATCTGCTGCCTGCACCCATCCATCCCGTCTGCTTTTGTGCTTTAGAGCTCTTTCCTGGAAGTCCATCCCTCCATTAACATACTTTCATCAACCAACCTCTTTTATCTGCGTTGAATTCATCTCCGTGGTCAAGTTATGACCATTAGGTCACTGCTTACTCACCACCCGGGGCTTTTAAAAGCCGTCCTTGCTGGATGAATCATAGGAGCTTCTCAGGGTGCCAGCTCTTTGCCTGGAAGGTACACTGTCACATTCTGGTCACTGGTTACTCAACAACCTCATTTGTATGCTGTGACCTGATTCTACCACATACCATGAACTGCTTTTTTCAATTATGTTGTTTTTTCTTTATTTTGTAACTGCTTGATTTTTTTTTTTTAAACAAATCTAAAAATCCTTCATAGAGAAAAAGTTCAAATGTTTAGATGTTCAATTTGACATTATTTCATGTTAAAGTAAAACACATCCTGAGCACTTATATATGTCTTATAAATTAAGAAATAAATATTTGGAACTCTGGTCACTGTTAGTTTTATTTTATTTTGTACAACCTGTTTGGATTCTACGTCAAAGTTAAATTTTAGATTTATCTTTTTTTAACAGTGTAAAGATCACAACATCTAAGACAGTAAAGTATTTTTTTAAGTGCTTTTAAACGTTTCAAAGAACTTTACAAAAATAAAACTGCTGTATTAGTTTTTTGTGATATTTACATCAAATACAGTTTGATAAGTTGGGAAATTTGGATAGATTTTGCTCACAACTATTTTTAATTTAAAATAAAATTGACATGAATGTTCAGGAAAAAAAACACCTTACTTACGCCTTACATTATATACAAACATTTTTAACATAGTGTAACTTTATTATAAAAACATATTGACGCATTTTGGATTCCTTCATGAAAAATGAGTTATAATAGATGATAATGAATAAGTTATTCTAACCATAAAGTTTTGAAAAGTAGCTAAACTTTTTTTCCCGCCAAACAATTTCCTGGAAGCAGCCATTTTGAAATGATCAGGAAAAGCACTTCTACTGCCCCTAGTGGAATGATGATGCACTAGTGATGCACAATGTAATGTATTGATGTACAATTCAAAATGTTATATAGGGTTGAAGACCTTAATTGTAAAACAAGGTTTATATCAGCACAATAATTGTTATTCTGTTAGACTGTTCTTAAGTCACACGTTAGGGAGAAATATAACCAGTTTGGAGCCAGTTTCCAGACATGGCTTGCTTCTCTTTCGCTTCTCCTCTCTATATATTTTCCGTCACTGAACAGCTGCAGCCATCAGCTCGGCTGATGGAGGGACAAGTCAACATATTCAGAACTTTATTTGCCAAACTAATCACACAACACTCAAACTGTGCAGAAGCTTGTCCACGCGCAGCCATTTGTGAACACAAACATAAAAACTGCTAGTCAAACACGTGTAATCACCTGCAATTATCCCGTTACGGCTACAAAGGAAACACTTGAAATGTGTCTGATCCTTCATCTATGTTTACTGAGAGCTAACAAGAAAAAGACACTGATTTCACACATCTCAGCTGCCAAAGCTACAAATAACAAGAGACAAATTTTACTGATTTTCTCTGAAGTCAAACCAGACTCTAAATCTGAGGAAGCAAGAGTTTCAATAAGAGGAAAGGCAGTGAGACAGGTTCATTTTTTTGGATTATTAACTTTCATAAATGTAGTGTTAAAGTCTATGAAGCATGAATTTGCTGTCCATGCACTAAATTGTTCATCCACAAAACCAAATGTTTAAGTGTTCAAATATTTTGATGGTTTTTATTTCCTTAATCTGTAAGGAATATCATTCTTCCATCTAAGATAATGGATTGGGGTGGAAATGGATGCACTGTTGAAAAGTTAGTAAAGATAAAGAATGGTTGCAGGGCCTCTAGAGCACGACTTTATCAAAGCAACTACAGGGCAGAAAAATGTGTATATTCCTTTCAAGATGGAGTGTGTGGGGAGGGGTTACAATAATTCATCCTGTCAGTTCAGAAAAAGATGGTGTTACTGGCAACTTGCCAGCAAAAAATGCGTTTTGAGGAGATACCTGAGGAGAAAGGGTCAGAGGTGCTTGTGCACATGCCTGTGAGTCTGTGTTACGACTGCTCATGGTTAATTATGTGTGCGAGCGGGCTTGACAAATAAAAGTCCTCTTAAACAAGGGGAAATCTTAAAACTAACACAAGGTTGGTCCCATAAAACGTCAGACAAAAGCACGATTTACAACAAACGAATCGCTAAAGAATGGAACGCCCCTCATTCTCTGACATTTGGGGCCTAAATCTTATCAAAGACGGCCGTGCAAGAGGTGATTAAGCCGTAACCTTGAGGGCTAGTCTATGATATGTCACCTTTGTGTGAGGGTGTGTGTGTGTGTGTGTGACCAACGGCAGGGCCTCTCAGAGCACTAATGACAGCTGATGATAGCTTGAGAAGAACAGCTCTTTGATGAAAGCTGCTGCGACGCGCAGGCAGAGGAAGAGGTCAGAGTGCTGGGTGGACCACAGCACACAAATGATAAAACTAATAACTCAGACTTTAGTGTTTAACACTTGCCAGTTGTATTAAATGAAGTGAAATTACTTAAAGAGTTACAATAAATTGTATTTTATAAGTCGAATAAGACCAGATTCAAATAAGTCACAAGAGATTTCTGTTTCTGGTCTTATGTTTGTCATCTTTTAAACTCAGTTGTTTAGGATAAGATCAAGTCAAGTTTGTTGTCAGAACTGAACAAACACTTAATCAAAGGAACGAAGGCAACATGGCGGCCAGACATCATCAATCTGTCTCACATTCATGGAGACAAAGACGGTTTAGTGTTGCCTGGAAATATGAAAAATGGTACAATTAGTGGTAATCTATACTTTTCTACAAAGAAAGAAGGCTTCTGGCTTAAATATTGTTGGTAATTTTGTGTCGGGTTGGCATCTTGTTTTTCTTGGATTTTTTTTTATTACTTCTATCCCCTGATATGCTCTAAATCAGGGGAGTCAAACGTTTGGCCCACTGGCCACATCCACCGATGGTTCAATCTGACCCTGTAATGAAGAGGAAAAATTATGGGGATGTTAGTGTAACAGGTTCACAATGTATGTATAATTACACAAAATAGTATTTTTTTATTTTTTATTTTATACCTGGCAATTGGGTCGCATGCTAATAGGGTCCTTCAGATCCCAAATATAAGTTGATGCTCCGCCCTCCCTCTTCCCTTTTGCTGTTTTCTTAATTTGGAAGAGGTGAGTGTGGCAGATATATTTTTCTAAATTTCTGTGTTAATTTGAACTTTGTATGTTTTAGTTTTGGGCACTGTTGGAGCGCGGCACATGCTGACGCCATATTTTGTTATAAAAAGGTATGTCTTCCCTTTCTTAATTTCGAAGAGAGAATGAATGGAGGCTGTTCCAATAAAATTCCTCTGGCGTCACGTAGCTTCTTGGTGCAGCAAGCGCAAGAAGTGACAACACAACGCAGAGCAGAGATGAAGATGGTTACATTAGGAAAAAAAAAATGTTTCTAGCCCATTCCTATAATTATTCCCAGCCAGCAAGGCCAACTGGGCCCCAAATGGTTTAAAAGTGGCCAGAAAATGTGAGCCCAGAATGGGTTTGTCTAAAGTTGATGGCCTCACCTGTGTTTGCCTACATTAACGTAAGAGGGCACTCAGTGGGAAAGATCGCTGGCTAGCTCGCTAGTCGTTAGCCAGCTTGTCAAAAAGATAATAATAATTAGTGATTAGGCTACAAGGTTGTTTGAGGTATTTTTTTCCAAATGAGAAAAAATAAAACAAAGCTACAGAT
Source organism: Oryzias javanicus (assembly GCA_003999625.1). Classification (NCBI taxonomy): domain Eukaryota; kingdom Metazoa; phylum Chordata; class Actinopteri; order Beloniformes; family Adrianichthyidae; genus Oryzias; species Oryzias javanicus. Next base: position 24,240,718 of record CM012451.1, on the reverse strand, counting down.
AACAAGTTGACCAAAGGTTATTTTGGTATTATGGTCCTGGTCCGGCCCACTTGTGATCAGGCAGATTGAATGTGACCCCTGAACCAAAATGAGTTTGACACCCCTGCTCTAAATCCTTGGAAATTCCCAAGCGTGAGCAAGCTTTTGTGATTGGAAGAATGTTTATTTGTTTTTATAAAAGTTCTATTTCTTTTCCTTTCACTCTAGGCTGTTTGGTTTGATTGACAATTGGAAAAGTTCATAAACAGACAATCTGATTCTATATAATTTGGGTATTGTTCCATTTGCAGGTGAACCCTGGTGCTGTTCACTACAGTGTGAAAACTGTGGAATTTCCCATGGAAAGAAAATGTTCTCATCTGATCGGTGTATGGTAATTCTTGATTTGTAACTTAAACAATAGATTTTGTGTCTAACTGTGTGTATTTGAACTTGTGTGTTCACATGTGCAAAAATTACAAAATACAATTTACACAAGCATAACTTCAAATGACAATAGTTGAACCCTCATGCTACTCTAGGCATGTTTACATTAAAAGTGGGGTCATCTGGATCCCACAAGACAGCACTTGGGACGGTTTTTTCAAGGATTTTTTTTTTTTTATCTTCACTGATGTCTGTGACAGACATGAAAGTCTGTCCACGATTGTCATGGAAAGGATCACAAGTCAGGTGATCTGGACCCCATAGGATAACTCAAGGGCTAAAACTAACTACACACACAAATCTTTAAAAAGTACACATTAATCACCTGATACACACAAACATAAAACTGCATATACACACAAATCTGATGTGAGACTCTTTTCACGTCTCCAAAATTTGTGTGTTAGTGATTTGTTTAAATGCTGCTAGAATACTGGGTCATCCGAGTTTTCTTTTTAGGATGCTTTGAACTTAGATTGTGATTAATATTTAGTGAAAACTGGACATTTTCCCACTTTCTTAAACAGGTATGCCCAATAATTGTTATAAAAAGGTCTAAATCTGCATTTTTAAAACCCTCAGGTTTCTGTTTACTCATCACTCCGTCGCAGTTTCCCAGTAGCACCTTCTCCACGGAGCTCTTGCGCAGCCAGGGTGCGTGAGGTCCTCCTCGACACTCAGAGAACAGAAAGAGTCAATCAGCCCTACGCCCGGCTCTCTGGGGCAAGCAGGCAGCGCCAGGTCCTTTTCCACCCATTTGTATGAGTTATAAATCAAGAATTACGAACACACAAATCGGATGAGTCTATTTTCTCTTTATATACTTTCCAATGTGAGAAAATGAAGTCAAGTCAATAAAAGATACAGCATACAAAAAAACTCCAAAAGTTAACATTTTACTTTCATTTGTGATGCTCCAAATACTCAAAGTTGTAGTGCAAAAGTGATAAAAATCTGACTAATTATACTGTGTTTGCCCTTTAAAAAATGGTAAAACAAGTCCCATTAATATACTGTAAAACTTCTATATATCTTTAAACTACATAATACTTCAGTGACAGTTTCAGATCATTTTTCTATGGCCTGTTCATCATAGCCATGACATGTATTGGTCAAAGAAAGACAATGAAAACTCTTTCAGTGAATTTAAACTTCAACCGTCCTTTGGATTAGATCTGAAGAGAACAGTTCAGCCAATCCACAGCTTTTATTAACACGTCTTTGATTTTCTTTCCTCTTGTTTTATAAAGGGAGCTTTTAAAACAACCGAAGAAGAACAAAAAGCACTAACAAAGCAGAAACATAAATTAGTCTGGGGCAGCATCGTTTTCGTCTGATAAAATCAAGATCGATTGTTTTATTTTTTGGGGGGGAAGTCAAAAAAAACGATCAGTAAGAGAATGTTCAAAAGTATTTTATTTAGGAGCAACTGTAGGATAGCGTGCAATGAAATGTTCAGAACCAGTTTCATTTATAAATGGTTTGCCAACCTGTGTAAAATAAAAGCTGACCCCGACTGTAACCTTCCACAGACAAGAAATATTTCAGCTTTACAGCACAACAAAAGCAACGCCAAGATTAAAAATGGATCTGAAAGCAAGATTAAGCTGAAAACTGAGATTTGAGACGTCCATAAAGCAACTGGACCCCTACAGCAAAATGAACATGTAAGGTGATATTTGCCTTAAACAGTTGTGTCTCTCATACTGCAGGATTAAGTTATGAAAAATGAAAGTTGAGACAAAGGAATAGTGAAATAATGGAGAGTATAGATCTTGGCGCTGAAAAAAAATGTACCATCTCAACTGCACTAAATTGTTCAATTATTGCCTGTAATATTTGTATCATATAACCAAGCGGTTTTATTTTTCTACTTTAGAGCAGCAAACACAACGCTGGTTAACAAAGTATCGCATGACTTTGATAAAAATCAATCTCACTTATTGTTTAATTTGAAAAACAAAAGTGTGTACTTGCTTTTTGAACATCTGAGTCCAACTGATGTTATCAACTAACTTATTTTATTTTCAAAGATTTGTACTTCTTTCCTGGCCCTAAGAAAAAAAAAAGTCTGAACATTTCTACCATACCAAAGCTTAAACTGTCATATGGCTCATGGCAGAGTCAGCACATTAATCAAGCATAATATTTCTTCAACTTTCTCGCTTGAGCTCTTAGTTTTTCTTGTGTAGCTTGTAGAAATATATATTTTACGGCTCAGATTATCCGGCTTTAAAGGTACAAACCAGACATAGTTCAACTTATGAAGCATCTCTTTAGTAAGCTGAAACAAGGCCGTAACCAATGGCGGTTGAGCTCATCAACAGAAAACTTCAAAGGTGGGTTGAGTCTACTGTATGGCCGCGGGCTAACGACTTAACAGTCTGGAGACAGAACTGAGGTAGTGCTGTACATTCAGAAGATAACATCATACATCAAACAAGCCCTGGAAACACTATCCTGCTCTTTGGCTGCAGCAGAAAGTGATCTGACTTTAGCCCACACAGGGTTTACTTAGAAAACAGACGCGTGGAATGTTTCCATACAAACATTTTCATGTGTCTCTTTAACTCGTATCACTGTCAGGAAAGATTTGACAGCTGAACCTCTTTATATACAAGCGTTAGAGATGCACCTGGTTCGGAATAATGTTTGGTTGTCTTTTTGCTGAAATGTGGATATCTTGTTGTATCTTGGGGAGAGAAAGTTTGTTTTGCAAGAGTGAAAGATGAGAATGATGGAGTTTTGGAGCCGCCATGAAGAAAAAAAATGAATGTATGAGCATATAGTTGTAAAAGGATGAGGAAAAAAGAATAAAGTTATGAGAAAAAACTTGTAATTTCCATAATAGATGTATAATTATTAGATATCTGTCGTGTGCTGGACATTTCAGACAACTTTTATTTTGTGACTATCAAATCTACCAAGTGTTCTGGCAGATATCTGCATAGAGGTCTACTTCACATTTACTTGTAGCCATCTAATCTTGGGGTATTTGAGACACTGACTTCAGTTCCCCAACCTTTTTGTGGCCGTGGACCGGTCAACCCCTGAGCACAGAAACAGTATACTTCAATACTTGAATGCAACACAAATCTATGAATAACAACACCTGATAATAACACCAGTGGAACATCAAACTCTGGTAATATATTCTGCCAATGAATGCTATGAATATTACGCATACAGGCTCGTTGTGTTGAAGTCCATCTATTCTTCTGCTCCTGCACTTTTTCTTTATCCATATTCTACAAACAACTTGTCTCGTATTACTCTCCGCCATACTACTTTTAGCGCTCAAGTGACTAAAACGTAACTGAGAGAATCTTGTCGATTTTCAAGGTTTGTCAAAAATAAAAGATTGTTTAATCGTATTAATTTTGTTTCAATTGATCCATGGACCGCTACCGGTCACTGCTGTAGCCATCTCCAGTAGATGTACATTAGGTAATGTAATAGATAAGGCTGGTAAAATAAATTGAATAATTGATCTGAATCAATCTAAGCTTGATAGATAGATCAATAATTGATCCATGAAAGTAGAGATTGATCTAGCACATAATGCTAAAGTGTGGTAGTTTGATGATAATGTTCAATGGAATTTCCCACTGGATGGCTAATGCTAACGCTCGGTTGACGTAAACATACAATGCCGAGTAAATGAACTAAAGCATCATTTTTTGCTCATACATTCTTCTTCTTTTGGAATAAGGTGTAGTGCCATAGCACGATCGCCACGTAGTGGCCAAAGTGAAACGCCCTCCAGTAGAGGTAGAACAATTGTTGGAACTTCTTTAATCGGGAAATTTATGTAACACTGTATGGTATTAACAATTTCATTATAATTTCACTAGTAAAGTTGCACTATGTGAAGTGTATCAGATTAATATGAAAAGCTTCGAAACATATATATATATAATTGAAATCAAATTGATCCAGGCTCCGATGAATGGAATTGAATCGATTTAGGAAATTATTAGCAAAACCCAGCTCTACTTACAGACATCCTATGCCTAATGGGAAAAACCTTTAGAAAAATATTTAAACTGCCAAAGTAAAAAAATAAAAAATAAAAAAAGGAGAATTATAGCAATGAGACCTTAAAGGAGACATGAAGTTGACTGAAGGCACAAATAGCTGTAACCTATGACCACATTCACCTCTCTTCAAACTTATTACAGAGTGAAATACAGACCACCTTTTTGTCAGTGTATATATATGTTCTGTTGATACAAAATACACAGACAGCAGACATGTCCGGACTGTCTTAAGGAGGACATGGCACCAGGGAGCCCACATACCCCCCACCCCCCCACCCCACACACACACACAGCACAGCACAGCAGAAACTCTTCAGACTTTTGGCTGAAAGAAGCCTCTGAGATAAAACTCTACACTATACCTGCTTATTTGTTCTGCACAGACAAAATCAGTGCGGTCGCATGCGCTGCAAATAAACAAAAACAGAAAAGATCAACATAAACATCAGATACTTTTCCACTACACAATAAACCAAAATGCACTTGAAATTGAAAACCATAGAAACCTAAGTTCAGCCTTTTTCAAAATACGATTGGAGCATTCTATTAAAAAACAAATTGAGGACTTCCAAAAAATTGTGGTGAAATGAGGAAGAAAGTGAAAGAGTAAAACACCTAACAGAGGAGAAAGTTAAGGTCTGAATGTTGGAGCCCTAGGAATGTTAATCCTCTTTGTGTGTCTACCAGCAATGATTAAACTTTTCTAATATCAGGCATGACAAGTGAAACAAGGTCAGAAATGGGTCAGGTGTGCAAGAAGAGGGAAGAAACTGTACCAAGGCCTGTGGTTATGATCACAGCAGTTAAGCCTAAAATCACACAAGGCAAAGCCAAGAGAGAAGCCGGAGTCACAACCGCAGATATTCATACACAAACAGATCCAGATCCTGTTGTTGTCAGCAGCTTCTATGGTAGCTGCTGCTTGGACATGACTTTTTGAAATACCTAACAATCTATTTGCCACAATGCGTTGATGCATTTTGTTGAATTTGTACAGATTATGAAAATGGATGGAAAGGCTTTCAAACTGAGTGGAAAGGTCGCTGAACCACTTAGCGGCTACGCTAGGCTAGTTTCAGGTGAGGGGTTATTGCTGATCTGTGTGTGTTTAACCCTCCTGTTGTCTTCGGGTCAAAATGACCCGCCGCTGCATTAAAAACCCCAAAAAAATGCCCTAAACGATATTTTTTTTACTTGAAATTTTATGACTTTTCCTAGATTGGCCCAAACAGTGGAAAAAGTAAAATGTTGCTTGTATTCACATTTCCATGTAAGCTGTACAAAAAAAAAGGTACAAAAGGTGGTCTTCGGGTCAAATGACGTGACGCAGATAGAGCTGAAATTAAGGTCACAGAGTTATTCACATACCACAGATGTTACAGTGTTTAGTTGTGTCTCAGATCAATCAGTAGCAGAAGTAAACAAGACAAATTAGGTGGTGTTCTAGAAGACTGCTGAGAGATTTTAAAGGTGCTGCCGACGACAGGACCCCGAATTCTCTCTGTGCTAAGGTCATGAGTGTGCCTTATACTGTTGAAGAGGCTCGAGAGCTGATTTTTTCTGATGTCCAACAAGACAACTCTGATTCAGAAGAGGGAGTGGAGGATGTATCAGAAGAAGAAGATGAGGAGGAATTCAACCCAGAGCATGATGAATCATCTTCAGAAGAAGAAGATGAAAACCCTGAAGCTGAACGAGAGACTTTCCTTTCAAAAAATAACATGGTCCTCAGCAGAATATGACCAACACGGCAGACATGCAGAACAAAAAGTCATAAAGATGACCCCATTCTACCTGTCTATCACACCAGCAATAGAAAAAATAATCCTGGAGATGACAAATCTGGATGGTGTTTGCAAATATGGAGACAGCCGACAAAAGATGGATGAGACTCACCAGCAGGTCTACTTAGGGCTGATAATCTCAGCAGGTGTATACAGGTCCCGAGGTGAGGCAGCAGCTAGTCTATGGGACGCGGAGAGTGGAAGACCAATTTTCCGCGCCACAATGCCACTCAAACTCTTCCACATCTACTCAAGACTGCTATGATTTGATGACCGTGAGTCAAGACCAACAAGACATGTGACAAACAAACTTGCAGTCATAAGAGATATTGGGTCATCTTCTACAACATCATTGATGGTTCCTCCTTCGATGCCTTTGTGATTTGGAGAGAGATAAACCCGACTTGGATGTCTCATAAGCAGAACAAGAGGAGGGTGTTCATGGAGCAGCTAGGAAAGGCATTTGTAACTCCATTCATTGTAAGAAGGAAGCATGTTCCCCATACAGAATCCTCAGTAGCATTGTGAAATTTAGAGTGCAGCAGCTCCTGATCAACCTAAGGATCCACCTACCACAGTCACTTCCCCAGCTAGGGCAAGTAAGAGGGGGAGATGTCAGTTTGGACCTCAAAAGAAGGACTGTAAAACACATACTGTGTGCTGCAAGTCTAAGAAATATAACTGCAAAAGCTGTGAACTTGCACACTGCCCTATATGTGCTAATTAATTGAATGGGTTATGTTATTTTTCATATTTTTGTATTGTGCATTTTTTCAAATTGTTGGCTGGTAAAAAAACATAAAACAAACTAAATAATTGAGACGATTTAAAATGCATTCAAAACTCCTTTTTGCTCATTTTTTCTTTTCTTAAGCTATAAACTCAGGTGTTAACACACTTTGTGGTGAATGACAAGTTGTTTCTTTAAACAAAATAAAATTTGGTGTTTAAAATTAAATTAAGCAGCTTATATTGAGGGTTTGGTGACGACGGGTCATTTTGACCCGGAGGACACGGGGTGTATACAGGAAATGAGGACAACAGGAGGGTTAACCTCTACACTTCCTGGAAAAATGTGCTCCCCAGAGGAGGACGAAGACGCGACCAGCACACATTTTCCGCTTGTGCGGAATCCCCTCGGCACAGTCGACTATACATACTTTCTGTCTCCATTTTTTTTTTTTTCCTCCTTTAACCTGCCCTCTTCCTCTCAACACTTTCAGCGATCTGCATCATTACCACCAGTTTTAAAGGAGGGACAAATGAGGAGCAGCATGGGGGAAAGTGAGGGGCACAGCTCGGTTAAGGGGAGCACGCATGTGTATCATCTGGTGTCATCAGGGAGACCGACTCAAGAAGTATTTCCTTGCTTGCCTCTCAAAGGAGAAATCAAACGCCATAAATCCTCTGTGATTTTTTTTTTTTTTTTTTTTTTTCCATAGCCTCTCTGTGGGTCTTCCCCCTCTGAGCCCACATTCTGGATGCAGTGTCCAAAATAATCTGATTCATAATTTCCACAAAGTGGCTCTTTGAATTACCTTCTCACACCGCTCTGCTGGCCTCTTTTTCTCACGGTTGCTCTTCATCAGCATTTATGGCCACACCATCGAAACCTGCCTTGACCTCCTTCCAAGAGCGTTCAACAAATATTGGCCACATTGGACTAATAACACCACTAATACCTCATCGGGCTCTCACAGTCGCTTTATCTCAGTGGTTCGGTGTTATGTTACCATTTTAGCGTGATATCCATGTTTAATGAGAACTTTTATGTGAGATACACACTCACTTGAAGTCTTTCACACGCTCTCACACACTTCTCTCTATACATATTTTCCTCCATCTAAAGTAGGACACCAGTAATCATTAACATTCTTTCACCGACTGGCAGTTTTATCACTCCAGCCACACAAAGTGACCGCTCCCTTTGAACTTGAGTTGGTTGGCTTTGATTGAGTAAAAATAGTTGAATCTGGTCGTCTGGCCGTGACACAGCCACCGTGTATCTGCAGATACGTGACAGATGGATTTACGCCATCACCTCTGAACCAGTGCACTCATCAGGCCATTCACGTTCTTTGGATTCTCAGCGGGACAGGCAAAACCTGCCGTGCCAAGCCCTCCTCCAAGATACACCAACAGTGGCCACACATCCATAACCATGAAAAGAAAGCAGGATTTTTTTATCTTTTTTTTAAATCTTTAGAATAAATATATATATATATATATATATATATATATATATATATATATGTATATATGTATTTTGTTAATGAAAAATCTAATTTTTTTTTAAATGTATTATATTGACCCAGGCAACTTGGCTACTAAGGAGTCAGGGATTTGGAAGGCCCCTAATCTTATTTAAAAGAAACAGATAATTCCCTCACACACTTTTCACCTTTGCACTGGTTTGTTAAAAAAGGATAAGCTTTCTGGCCATAAGAGAATTTTTGAACAATCCTGCCTTAATCTTCTCTCAGGTATGAAAAGTAAACATTTTTAAAAAAGTTACATTATTTAAAAACTAAACAATACATTTCCAAAAGGGTACAAACTTAATGAAAAAATAAAACAATGTTGTCAATAGAACAGAAACACCTAAATCAACAGGAACATCAAATACTTTTAGAGAAAATAGGAAAAAACTAAAATTATACTGCTCAAAAAAAAGTAAAAGAACTCTTTTATTGGGCCTGGCATGAATTGAACTAAACCTGTCTGATCATTTTCTTGTGGGTTAATCAGCTGAGGGCCTCGTTAATCAATTTCAGCTGTATTGGTGTTCATTGAATTAACAACAGGTGCACTTCAGTGGCAACAATTAGAAAACCCTCCAAACAGGACTACTGTTACATGTGGAGGTCATTCCAAGTTTCTCCCTCTTGATCTTTTTTGGCTGGTTTTCCACTCGTGCTGATTTTGTCTTGTGTAATTCTCTCTACCGGCAGTATGAGGAGATTCCTTAACCCTACAGAAGTTGCACAGGTTGTCCAACTTCTCCAGGATGGCACATCCACACGTGCTGCAGCAAGAAGGTTTAATGTGTCTCCCAGCACAATCTCCAGAACATGGAGGAGATTTCAGGAGACTGCTGGTTATTCTGGGAGAGCTGCACAGGGCTGTAGAAGGTCCTCAACCCCTCAGCAGGACCAACACCAACAACAAAATTACTCAAAAGGAAAACAAAAGAGGAATAATTTTGGTGAAAATTCAAATAAAAGTTAAAAATCACACTAACAACTTTGTAAATAAGTATTAAATAAAGACAAGTACATCTTCATGTTGGCTTGTTAAAGAGTCACTCCAACAAAAATTGTGTTTTTGGTGTTATTAACATTTTCTTGTACCATTTTCTCCATGATGGAGGACACATACAAAATAATTATGAATATTTCTTTATTCAATTTGTTATGAATCAGGAGGAGATCCATTTTTTTAAACTATGATAATGTTAGCTTGGTGTTGTAAGGGCCTGTAAACTAACAGGAATGCATGTAAACAACATAGGTAAACTGGGTTGTCATTGAGGGATTAATTCCGCATCAACAGTCCCACCAACAACTCAGAGCTAAATTTCTAAAAAACTACTGCTTCTCTGCAGAAAATATGTCTTAAGAAATGACAGGATTTTTTTATTTATTGTCAAAAACGCCACAATCATGATCAAAAGACCCCTGGGACTTCTCCAAAACAAGCACTATTCAAAACATCACTTGTTACTAAGGGCTGCGTGAATTGCCATGCACTTCATCTCAGAGCACAAGTGTGTTCATGTAATAGTGGTGTCCCTAAAGTAACTCTGCCTTGTAGAGTCATTACTGACTCTGCAAACACACACTTCCATTAGATCAGACTTGTCACTTAGGACTGCCACAGAACACACACATTTTCATCCTAAGAATCTGCACACACTTTGTTTTAAGCCCACCACAAACGGTTAGTTACAGGGTGTCAATGTTCTGCAGATGTTTACCACTGCCTGCTGAAGCTGAAACAGATGTGCAAATTTTTTCAATTGCACATTTCCTCCAGTTTTGTTTACAGAGTGGCTACTTATACATGAGAAGCAAACTAAATCTACTTTTTTTAGTCTGAACTGTTTAGTCTAACAGACACATACAGACTCTCAGGTGAAGCTTGTTTAGTCTGCCTTATTATTTTACCTTTAATTTACTTTACATCCTACATCACTAAAGTACACTTTAAAAAATTCTTGATCATAATTTTAGAGCACATGAACAAAACATGCAAAAGAAAAACAGTTTTAAGACTTTATCTATTAATAAACATTATAACCCAGGGGTCTTGTTAAACACTAAAGCCATTAAAGTGCAGTTTTATTCTGACCAAAACAGTCTTTGCCATTTAGAAAAATCTGCTTTATTAATGTTTTTGTGGCTAATAACCCATTTATTTTTAAAATTGTAGGTTTTTTTTAATGTTTTAACTACCTAATTATAACTGTTGTAAATTCCCCCAGTATTGATGGACATAAATGGTCATCTGTTCAGGCACAGCGAAGGACACCTTAGGGGTCCAAGTTTGATGTCAGATCAGTATCTTGATGTGACACACCTGTGAGGTGGGATGGATTATCTCTGCAAAGCAGAAGCGCTCACTATCACACATTTAGACAGATTTGTAAACAATGTTTGAGATAAATGTTAATATTGTGTATCTGGAAGGAATTTTAGATCTTTAAGTCCATCTCATGAAAAACGAGAGCAAAAAACAAAAGTGTTGCGTTTATATTTTTGTTGCGTGTACAAGCGGGCAATGCAATCACCCGCGGCTCCGTCAAGTTGAAAAATGTTTCTTGTTCCGCAAATAATCAAATAATTATTGACGTTGCTGTGACCGATAAATCCAATCCATTTTTTCCTCAGATTCCTGGGGAAACTAATAAAAGCTAATATCAGTTTGACCTTTCACTGAATTATAATCCTTTACAGCACAAAAGTGGGACGTTATATTATCTTTTCCGGCCCCTAAAGCTAGCTGTAGCTTTTGTGATGTAAGCAAGTTTCAGGAATCAAATCATTATATTTTTCGGGCACTTTGATTGACAGTTACTTAAAAGGAGAAATGCTCGGAAATTTAAACACGAAATGATTTCTTATTATATTTTTCCTCTTTCCGAAGAAAAATGCTACACATACATGCTAAAAACTAAAAATGCATGATTTTCATTGGTGGAGGACTTTAACAAACTGTTTTTACAATATAGAATGAACTTTTTAGTTGTAATTTCATAAAAACTACAATAATAAATTTAGTCAACAAACTCATCAACACATTTTTGACTGAAAATATGAAAACAATTCCAGGTGAAATTCACAGATTCCTTGTTTGAGTCACATATATGAACAGTTTCTGTGGGTAGAGGAACATCACAGACCTCCCAGCTCCATGATGTGACCGTTCATATATTGTCATACAGACAGTAATAGTACTTCAGTCTGCCTGTGTGGTGTATACCAGTCCCTTTCAAAATAAAATACACTCTGCGTCAAATAAGATTTTCCTGCTCCTGCAGATTTACCTAAATTAAAAATGCAAGAAATTCTAACATTGCACTAATTAATTAGCTAAAAGACAAGGTATTCAAAACAACAGAAACTCATTATCTGTTAAAGTCAGTTTGCACTTTTCTTCATAATTGAAGAGCCACAATGGAAGGATGAAACAGACATTGCAAACTCCTGGTCTAACCAAAGACTTGCAAACACATCCGCCCATGTTCACTATCCATACATTTTGTTGACGCTGAAAAGATTTGATCATTTTCAAAAACAGAAGTGCCGCCCATAGTTTAGAAATTTAGAAAGAAGGGTCTATTTGCAATAAACGTGCACAAATTCAAGCACCCACATGCTTTTTTCATTCCAACACAAACTCAGCACTCACAGAAGACACCAGTCAATTCCTAATAAAGAAATATAAGTGATGTCCTTTTTATTTCCACTTTTTGAATCCAAGAAAGGCCTTACTTACAGCTGTATTCCAGTGGAGACGCCTAACCGCCCCCTTAATGCTTAAGCATGCCAGCAGAAAAAGTCAGAGTATGCGTCTGTTTTCGTTGGCACTTCTGTATTTATATATGCAAACTAAACCAACTATTTATTCGTGTTCATGTCCAAATCTAAAATGTTGAGTCTCCTAATCTTATTAGTTCTCCCAAACCCCAAGTTTCTCACCATCTGAGTTTAAACATACACAAATATCGCATAATCCAGGAATGTGAATGTTATCTGCGAATGGGAACGACAATGAAAGATTGTGGAAAGCATCGGTTTCCAGTGCGTGTTGTTTCCACGTTTGAGACACAAACACAACAAAAGAAAAGTCTTTAAATAAAGTTATAGAGTTCATACCCTGAAAATATTCCATAAAACTCACCTCAGTGCACTTTACAGACACATAAAGTGTGGTTTGAACACCCATTTGGCCGCCTCTCCTGCATGGTAGGACTACCAATTGCATAATCAAAAAGCCCTCTCCAAATCACACATTTATGTTTGATAAATGACTTCAGTTTTGGTCCATTGGGGACACTTAGGCAAGGTTTTGCGAAGTGCAGTCACCCTGCATTGCATACAGTATCCAAATCTTTCCAGATCCCGTTTGAGACAAGCCGGTTAATAGCCTATTGAGCAGATACAGCAAAAGAGTAAATTACGTTTATGGGTTCAGGCATAAAGCCAGCCAACACTTAAAATGGAGTGACATTTCAGTCATCTTGTCTCCAGGTTAGTAATCATTTCTTCTGGGAATAGGAATCAAATAATGCTCTTTTATCCATCTGTTCTTACATCTTGATATTTGCTATGATGGTCGAGGCTGCATTTATTAAGCCTGGAATCATCGTGTGCAATTGCACCATGGGAAAAGGCTCCTGTCAGTATGTCCCCACCCTATATTTGGTTCACAACACAAAGAGGTCTCCATCTGAACAACAGAGGTACAAATGCAACTTGCTGTGAGCACACACTGGAAGAGTTGTATACACTAAAGGCAGACAAATGGTACGTTCTGCCAAGTTATCAAAAGGCAGATGTGAATCAGCGGGGTGTCCTTCTGCAGCCAAAGAGAGAGTGTCCAATCTGGTGCAATGATGGATCTCTGGGAGATTAAACAAACAGCTTGTTATCAGCAGCCATGATGGATGTACAGAGTAATATAGCGAGAAGGTAGGGCCTTTCCCTCGACACCTTACATCCACACACTTGAGAGCCATCACTGAAGCATAGCAGGAATGAAACTGCTGATCTCTGTATCTTGTGTTTTCCCTGCAAGAACTGTAGGTCCACCTGTGAGGCATAAATCACTGGACCTATTGAGTGAAGGCCAAGCAGACGAACACACATCCAACTGAACCACTTTGGCACATCTGTCAATCACGGCTTGGCAAGACACACCAGAAAAGGAGGAGAAACATGCAGGAAAGCGTGGACATTGAATTAGGGGAATAACGGTTTCATGCACACGCAGGCGTGCACGCACGGTTAGGACAGTGAAGGCCTCACAGGTAGCCCAGTTTGATTACTTTTACAAGCATCAATGTCTGTGTCTCTCCAGTTGTGTGTTGACAGCGTACTGTGTGTGGTCGGATTCCCTTTTGGGAGACATGACTGGGGCAACAGGATGTAAACACAAGACACAAATGTACAAAACATAGTTTATACAGAAGTTCCCGTTTAAACTCTAATATGCAGTGGAACTTCAGTGAACCATTAGTAGACCCTGAACTCATCAGGGAGTTTTTGCCAATCGACAGTTTACAAAGATACAGGATGTAACTGACCAGATTTATACATTTAATGACTCTTCAAGCTTGATATTTTGTTATTTGGGTTTGTTAATTGACTGTATAAGGGAACTGGAGTGAGTGTGTAGTACATGCTGGTTCCAAGATCGAATGTTTGATTGACAGATTCTCCCGAGCCCGCTCTAGGTGAAAAGAGTGCGGACTTCAAACAAACGTACTCATGATTATCGACATTGTTGACATAGACCGGCTCAAACCAATCACTGTTGTCCGGTTCCAACATGGCGATGTCCATAACGCAGAAAAATGGTGACTGAAATGGCTTAGTTTCACTCAAGCTGGAGGTGAGACATTTTCTTTGGGTGATGTCACACTCACTCAAGTTAACTATCTTATACGGTCAATGGATTTATTGCTGACAAATGAGATATTTCTAGCCAAAAGTTCAAAAAACCTGATCAAACAAGCCTTTCTTTCTAGCTATCACTGCCACATTACAGATAAATTTAATGAGACTTTGTTTTCTTCTAATTAGAATTATTGAACCATTTTGTGAAATATCACATTTTTAATGTTAGTTTCCTAAATTCAAACTTGCAAAACTATTTTAATCAACTCTTCTTTGTTTTGACAGCACTTTAAGCCTTAAAAAGGAAGCACCCCGCTGGTTCAGTGACACAACTTTCAAGTTTAAAACTGTTTGTGACGTTCAGTTATATTAAAGTTAGAATTCCATCAGCTGTCACACACCTGGATCAGGAAAACTCTAATTTAAGTACCATTTTTTTGGAGTCTTTGTTATGATTCCACTGTGGATTTGAAATCCCAACCTTCCAGTCTCGTGCAGACACACTTCCACCAGTCATTTGAGTTGTGTGACTGTTTTATTTGTGTGTTGTTTTTTTTTTTTTTTTTTTTTTTTTTGATTAATCTGTGCAATACAATGGTTAAAATCAAAAATTGAAAAAGAGAAGAATAGTAAATCAAACTGTGTTGTGTACTGTTGGTGTTTAGCTTTAAAATATCAATGCATCACTTTTTGTACATTTTCCTCCTGATCTGATCCACTTTGCTGCATCACACACATGCATTCTTTTGCATTTAATACATAATCTTGCATTTCAGGTTTTGAGTCAATTCTGCCAAACAAAAAAAGTAAATACAGTTCAAAACTGAACTGCAAAGCTTTTTCACCCATTTAACAAAAGTCACCTGCAAGAAAGCAAACGTGTTCACATGGAGGCCCTTCCATAAATGTTAGTTTTACCCTGAAGACACTGTATAGATTTCATAACTGGGATAAATGAGAAGCGCTGGAAAGCAGAAAAATGGTAGCTTGTCAGAAAATGACTCCGCTTTACTTTCTTTGCTTTGATCCCACAGGGTGTTACAGCTTTTGGAGGATTTAAAACAAAGCCATTGGAGGATTACGTCACGGTTCCACGTGGCATTGAAATGAAAATTCCCAACACTCAAGCTCTGATTTTTGGAAGTGAATGCTTAGAAATAACGATTAGGAGAAAAACAGGATTGCTCATAAAGATGCGTTAGTTCTTGAAGAATTAAAGATCCACTTCAATCCTCTTTTGATCTATTTTATCCATTCCCAATGGTCCTTTAATTATGATTATATTTTATTCAAGAAAAAAAAAAGTGTCATTTTCTAGGACATAGTTTCTGCAGAGTGGCAGGAGTTGATTCGAAGAACTATATTGTTTACACAAAACCAACTATCTTACAGTCCTCTCAACCCCAGCCAAACATTACCGTTGCAACAAAAATATTTGCAATATTGGAGCCAAGCAACTGTACAGTTTTAGGCCAGATTCCAAAGACGTAAATTGATCTATTTGTCAACAAGTAGTTGCATCAAAATGTAGCAGAGCAAGGAGCTCGTGTCTCGCACAGAGTATTTTCTGTCATGGATAAGCTCTTTTTCAAATAACTCTCAACAATTTCAATAAAGAATGAATCAAAAATGCTATTTTTAGTTTAATTTTTTAGTTTATTTTGAGCTATGAAAAAAGATATTCACTTGTGTTTTTGCTTCTAAATAAATGTTATATGTTAATTTTATAGCTGATTTGACATGCATTAAGGAGGCAAAAACACCAAAAATATATTTTTAAATAGTCCCTTAGGGGTTAAAATTTGCAGACTTTATTTTATTTAAAAATATCAATTTTCCTAGTAAAAAAAAAAGTTTTACATAAATGTATTTACAGGTGACACTGTAAAAAAAAGCACCACTGCAAACATTATGCTCATTTATTTAAGACAGTGTAACCAAGTCCAACATCCACCTTTTTACTTACAAGTTTTCTAAAACGCATAACATTTTGCATAAGCATTTATTTATTAATCAGATTGAACAACAGTAACGAGTGTGATTCCTTATTGCTGCCTCTCAATAATTTGTATTCAGGGTTTTACCAATACCCACATGGATGAATTAGTCATTTATAAAGAGCAATCTCACACATATTTTCTAAGTGCTCACACACATGCTCTACATATCAGCTCAGCAGCACAAGTGTTTAAATTCAATGCAGACATCATTAATGAGGACTCAGTTGTTTGGATGCAATTATAAGCAACCGAGTGGAAAAGATGGAGTAAATCAACTGAAAGTTACTTTAGGAACAAAAACGAGGTTCCACTATGTAAACTCAGTTTGCCATAAATTTAATTAATGCTGCTTTAAATGGAATCAGTCAGTCATGAAACTCTGCTGAAGTTCTGCTGTTTTTTCTGCTGAGTCGCTTTTTAGTGCTGCAACTTTCTGGTTTGTTAAAATGAAACTGCAGTCTTAGAGTGCCACCTAGTGGCTGTTAGATGATCCTGCAACCATTGCTGTGAACACAACAAAAAGAAATTTAAAAATGTGCAACTTGAAATTTGTGTTCATGCATCTGTTTTCAATCTATTAATATCACTTGATTTGTTTATGCAATGATCATGGTGACATAGAATTTCTTTTTTTTTTTTAAACTAAAGATAGTGTTTTAATTTCATGTAAGGAAACAAGATGTACAATTTTACTTGATTTATTTCTCCCAATTACATGAAAATGCTTATATTTTCTTTGCCTTTTTTGTTTGTACATTTAAATAATTATATAAGGCTTTGCGTTTCACAATCAAACAATTACTCATTACCAGGTATTAAAATTTGGTGATCATAACCTTCAAATAATTAGTGAAAATTTTCAAAAGAATACTTGGTGTTCCCTTATTTTGCTGATATTATGAGATTCTCACCAGCCCAATGTTCTGTGGCTGGATGTCTGGTCTTGCCATTGACTGACTGGGCGGCACCGACATGCCACATGTTTTGCAGAGCTGTTGTTTTGTAGAGACTGTGGGTGCAAAATAAAAAATCCCAGAATTTATCCTGATCAGCTTTTTTCCATTAAACATTTAATTTAATTTAATTTTGAATTCAGATTTCCAGTACCAACTGATGAGATGCAAAATTAAAGCGAGAACAAAAGACTGAGAAAGTGAAAAATAACTTCCAATAAAACGGTTTTACTGCAAGAAACTACTTGATTATACTAATATAAAATTATTGTATCAAAATCACGTTTAATAATACTTGTAAATGCCCATTATTGTCAGTTTCTAATAGTCCATCTGATTCTATTGAATGTGTTGAATGTGGGCTTCACCCACTGTTGAGGTTTTTAAAAAGAAACTAAAGACACATTTATTTAATTCAGCTTTTAAGTAAATAGTATTTGCAATTTAACATTTTATGCGTATATTTTATCATATCTTACCATGTATTTATTTGTTTTATGCCAGTTAGTGAAGTTTTACCTCCTATGTATTAACTTATATTTTATCACTTCTTTTTTTTTTTTTTTTTTTTTTTTTTTTTTTTTTTTTTATGTGTGTTTTTATACTTTAGCTGTTTTATATTTTGTCTATTTTATTGTTTTAAATCTGACCACGAGCGTTTTCTCACTCTCGGCTGGGGTGTTTGTGTTCAGGCTCATGGGGTCATGGTACTGCTTGTCCACTGGCCTTCCATGTTCGTTGTCCTCTGGGCTGTCTGGCCTTGTGTGCCCAGTTGGGTGCACTGGGCCGGGGGCTGGGGGCGTCGAGCTGGGGGTGCTGGGGATGAGCGGGGCGTGCCTCATGTTGCCTGGATGCTGACAGTCCAGCCAATAGGAGGACAGGGTGTACAGCGCCTTCAGGTTGCTCCTCAGTGATCTGTTTGCTCTGCTTTTTTATCTGTTTGTTTCTGTTTTTATAGTTATGAGGGGCTTATGTTTTTATAGTACTGCATGTGTGGGGTATAGTTTTTCTTGTATTTGTTTTATGTACAGCACTTTGAGCTGTTTTTAACTGGAAAGGTGCTATATAAATAAAATCAATTTGAATTTGAATTTGAAATTTGATTTATTACAAAAATTGATAAAACAAATTTATCTTAAGTTAGATTTTTGTAACACTTTCTCCTAATTTTGGCTTATTTATGAAGTATTATAACTCTTTTTCTAGCTACAATTCATTTTTAACTTTGTAAATTTGCACTGTTTTCATATTTCCTCTAGATGGCCACAGCTACTAACTGCAGACCACAAAGTTCATTTTTTGGTTGGGTGGAATTTGTTGGAATGGATAGAAGTCAGTAAATAAAGTGTCCTCTTGAATGTTTGCTAAAGACACAGCTTCCAAAGATTTGCATATTTTAATTATAACACCACACATTTAAAAGTATGTTAGTTCTTTTCTGCACATTTTAATTCACTGCACTGACCATATCAAAACATTTGCAAAAACAAACACAACAATGGATAAGGTAGGTTTTATTTACAAGCTGAAAACAGCAAGAAACTTTTGATGACAGGATAAGTGTTTCATTAGCGCAGGCACATTTGATGAAAGCTCCACAGCCACATTCAGGGCAAAAGGACGACTTCAGACATCCGATAACAAGGATCGTGTTGATGTAGTGCTGCAGACATAAGATCCGTCTGCCACCTCTGTCAGAACTACATCCAAGTGCATGTGCTTGCCGTTTAGCATATGATTTATTAGAGTTAAAAAAAGCTGAGACTTTAAAAAGGTGTGAGTTTCTGAGAAAGTGTTAAAAAAAAAGCGTTTTGATCACATTTGTGCTGCTATAACTAATGCTGACCCTCTTCCTTGTTGAGAGACGTTCAGGGTGATGACCTGTTCATGTTAATTTGGATTTTATCCCCTCAGGGCTCTCTCAGCGTCAGCTGTCCTTCTATATATGGCTGCTTGCAAGTGATCTGAGCTGTAATGCAAGAGCTGCTGATGCTCCTGAAATCAAAGCTCTTGCAGGATTTCTTCTCACCTGTTACCAATAAGCTCTTTTTTGGCAGAAATATTAGACCTTCACTTGTCTGGATTTCCAGATTCTGTCGTCTATATTTAACTCAAAGTTCCCATAGGCAACCCATTTTTGGGACCACGATTGGCCATAAACTGTAATTCATACATTTTTTGGTTGTGATAGAAAATTTCCTAACAGACCACACCCAGCAGGCGCTGATCTCAAATCAAGAGGGGTGCAGATTTAAAAAGCTCTCCCTCATAAGTAAATAGTCGTCTAAATTTAAACACAGTCTCAGCGAGGGAGTTAGCGGATGAGTGGAAACAACATCTGCTGTATCAGTTTAATCTCTGCTGATTTCTCCTTGTCCTTTTGGTATCTGTTTTGATGAGACTGCCTAAAACAAGGTTTCACTTGTGTGGATAAGAAGTTCCTCTAATACTGTCAGGGTTGATGTTAATCATTTAGGATTCAAATGTTAATAAAACAGCTTGTTTTGAAAGCTGCTGCTATTTACTTTGCATCACCTCTATCGTTTATAGTTGTTGTTTTTCAAAGTAAATAGTAAATTTACCTGTACTCTCATACCACCTTGATTTAACCCCTTAAAACCTGAATTTCTTTTCAAAAATATATAAAAAAGTTTTTGTATTCCAATAGATGCTACATTAAAATGAGATTGTTAATGTAACCATGGCATATGAAATAGCTATTATTTTAGCAATGTCGCAAATTTTTGGGGAGTAACCATTGAGTCCAATTAAGGCAAATATTACATATATTATCAATATTCATCATAGGTAATTTACTGATTTGTTTTAGTGATAAAAATGAATTATTAAGCATATACGTATCTGGATTGCACAATTTTTCCCTGATTGTTGTCCAGAATGGGGATTCAAATCAAATCAAATATACTTTATTGTCCTGAAGAAAATGTGTCTTCCAGTGGCTGCATAACTACATTCGCACTTGCACAGAACTCTGTACAAGTACCACAGCACACATATGAGCATAAAACATGCATGGTATTGAACTTGCTGAGCCGGAGTTATGCACCTCTAAGAAGAAAGGTGTTTGCACTCAATGTGAGACAAGGTTAAAGAGATATTTAAACACACCATAAAATCTAGAAGCAGTCAAATCAAAATCATGTAGAGAGTCATAAAGTACAGTAATCATAATGTTAAAAAACACGCCTTTCCAGCATACAAAAGTGGCCAAACGATGGGAGAATTCATTTAGTATTTGGATTTCTTAAAAACTACACATGTCAAACTTTATTTAAAAATCTTTTTTAGAGTAGCTGGCAACAGATGTTTTCTGGGAATAACATGTAAGATTTGCATCTTTGCTTTATTGGTCTGTGCCATCTTAATGGTGAGAGTTCGTATTCGCCATGCAGTGGATGGGAGGGAACGTTAATGATTCTTTTTTACCTGAAACAGGTCTCATAAACCTTTTGTAGAGAAGAATTCTCTTTCTTGCCAATTGTTTTCATGGCGTTTTTCATGACACTGTCTATTTTCATTTTGGATTTAACAGTGAGTTTGGGAACATGAACAGTGAGTTGTTCCTTCTCTGAAGAGAAACTACTGCTCGCAAAATGTTCCTAGACATGTTTTGACTAGAAATAAACCAGTAGTGGAAGACTATGGTCTGTATTTTAGGGGCATTTTGAAAAGATCTGATTTGATATAAAAATGCCTCAACCATGCCAAGGGGTTAAGGCCCAAAGTTACATACACACACTGATCTCTTTGCTGTCTTACAATGAAACCTAAACTATCAGCAGAAATGTGTCTTGCCAATGAACACTTGGAAACACGCCGTCCAGGGCAAAACCAAGCCTGCAATCCTTGGATCAAACGCCGACTGCTCTCACTGACCAGCAGTTGCCTCCAAGTAAAAAAAAAAAAACAACCAATGCAGTCAGGATGTTTTGAATCCGATTTCTCCCCTACCCCTCCATTTGTTGGGGCATTTTGAGGGAAAGAGGTTTCCGAAATAGTTTTTTAAGGGTTAACCCTTATATAAGGGTCATGCATCCCTCCACTGCAAGAGTATTCTGCGTTGTGCTGTGCCACGGAGGAGAAATAAGTATTTTCACGTAGGTGTCATCTGAAGCACTGGAAGCTACATGCTTACGTAGATGACCGGTGAATGTTGATGATGTCATCAAGTGGGAGTGTTATCCAGATTTTGAGACATTAGCTATGTCCAAAATTATTTCCCCACTCACTATATGTTGAACTATATAGTGAGTAGGGAAAGAATTCAGACATAGCCTGGGCAAGCTAGCTAAATATTAAGCTAGCTTACTAAGACTATGTGCGAATTCCTTCCCAATTTAATTTACAGTGCGCTACATAGAGCATTAATTCCAAAATTGAGTGCACTCGAAATTTCCCAGAGGTCTTTGCAAAAAGCTAGTGTGCTTAAATTATCACTACATTAGCGAAAATAGACCAAAATGCATTGCTGTCGAACTTTTTTTGTAAAAAAAAAAAAACAACTTGTTTAAATGTAATTTTTAAATAACCATCCACATTTTCATCATCGGAACACAGTGGAGTCGTAAATAGGTGTGAAATGTTAGTTTTTAAGGGACTTTCACTTTGTGAAACGAAAGAAAAGTGATAATGGTGTTCGAATTGCTTTTAAAATCCAGGGCACTAGATAGTCCTGCACTATATAGTTTTTTAGTAGTTTGGAATTAGAGTGGGAATTTGGACATAGCCATTATTTTTCCACAAGTCTCCATTTGAAGAGCTAAATTTAGGGGAAGGGAAAGAATTTGGATTTGGCCTAATTAATGGTTTCCATATTAACAAGCACAAATCAATTTAGTCTCAGAAGATGTGCATTAGTTTAAAATACAAGAGGTCTGATGCTTGAAAAAGAAACTTCAAGAATCCAAAAGAGGGAAAAAAAATCCATCAATCATTATAAATATATATAAATAAATCAGGTTTTCATCATGTAGCTGCTTCTGAAGACAAATCTGTTGAGTGAAAAGCTGGTGGACTTCAGCAATAAATCCATACAGAAAACTGCACAAGTGTGACTCTTTCATCGCTGATGCTGGGAAATGTCAGGGTTGCGGTTCGCTTTAAAGGGCTCCAGAGGAATCGCCGAGGACCCGTGTCGAATTGGGCAGGTGCTAAAACTTACATCATGTTGTCTTGTGAGCCTGGAGGCAAGCGGACACAGAAAACACAACTTGGTTCTTACCCCCGCCGCGCACTCTGCAATCCTTTGAAATCCACTATAAAGAGAACAGCCGATTTTTCATTTGGACACCTCTGTAATCTGCTGCAGAACCATCTAATCCGGAATTTGTTTGAACTTGAAGGTCAATCCTGGATTGTAAAAACATACCAATAAACTTGAAGCACCTGACATTTCAAAGAATGATAAATCTCTGCTCCGATAATCATCAGGTGATGCATCAAGCCAAAGGCACAAGTGGCTCTTACATGAAGAAAAAACAGACTTATGACCTGCTTGTATGTGCAGCACCCACAGATGGGCACATCTTGGCTTCCTTGTCCAGATGAATGTTGGCACTAAATGTCCTCTGGCATGCCTCGGCGGGTGGTTTGATAAATTGGCTTTTTCGTCATGTCAATGTGCATTGTGTCACTGGGTTTGTGTGCATTTCAATGTGTGAGGAAATGTGTGCATGGGCAGGGTTGAAATGTCTGACATGTCAACGGTTTGGCGTCTTCACTTTAGGCAGCGATCCTCGGAAAAGGTGTAATGGGAATGCATTCTTCCAGAATAAATGCAAGTAAATTCTAGAAATTATCTTTTCGCAAAAAAAAAAAAAAAAAAAAAAGACTCAGGGTTATTTTACAGAGTGAAATATTTGCAAACAGCTTGGCAATGTCATTCTTTTCACTTAAGCTCTAAATCTGTTAGGCGCGCTTTGGTAACTGCAGTGAAAGATGCAATTTTCTATGGTTGTTGTCGTCTGTGCAAAACATTCAGGCATGAAAAGGGTTGTTGTGATGTATGGCTTTGTGTTGTTGTCTTAAGTGGGAAGAAAAAACAAAAAAAGACAAAGGCACAAATTGAATGCAAATCTCACAAAAGTGCTCATTTGTGACAATTATGAGTTCATCCCAGCCTGTCAGTTCAAACAGAACAATTTCTGTTCCAGCACGTCTGGGTTTTTGAATGGGATGTAAAGGAACAGGCCATGAATAACCTCTATATTGTGGATTGTCTTTTGAGAGACTATCTTCCTTTCACCCTATAAATCCTAATTACTTCAGCCAATAAGCCTCTCTTTCCGTCTCTTTTTCCTTTCTTTTCTCCTGTTCATCTCTGTAAATTTCAATGTTTCGAACAATTAGATTAAACTCAACTTTTGTGGCTTTTATTTCAATTTGCAGGGCTTTCCATAGCTGTCCTTTGAACATTAAAGATTTCTTGCAAATAAAGACACTTAAGCGTTATTCATGACTGCAATAGATGGTTAATATTTGAGGATATATGACTAAAAACACAGAAATCCTTTGAATTAATTTGAAAGATGAGTTAATCTTGAGAAAAAAATGTAGACAAACTAATCAATTTAAAGACCCACTCCAATGAAAATCATATTTCTTGTGATTTTTAACGTGTTCTTGTGGTATTTCTCTTATTATGGAGGACATATATTGCATTTCTGACTATTCAAATAGTTGTAAATCAGGACTACATCTCCCAGCCACTCACCTGAATGCCAGTGACAATCATCCACCTGAATCTAAAGCAGCGCACCAAGCCTCGCTCACAGTGAAGTATTGTTTGTGCCTTGTTATTTATATTACTTTAAAAGTATAAAAAAACAGATATCTATGTTGCAACTAATATGAACCCATTGACAAAGTATTAGCAGCACTCTGACATCATTCATTGACTTTTAAGTTGGTGTTGAACTCCAAATTGAACCAGTGACATGCCAAGAAAAATAAGCCAACACAGCACTAAAATGAGAAAAGCAAAACGCCTGGAGGATTCTGTCCATCTCTGGTCATGGAAGTTTTTCCATGAACTGCAACCATGAATTTTAGTGGTTCCTTATTAAAAACTGGCATTGAACTCCCCCTTTTTAACAAGATGTGCCATCTGTGGATTTCAAGCAGAACAGCCAAAGGAGTAACAACCTCCTTCTGGTCTGCTCAACTCTTCAGCTTCCATTAAAGTCCGTGCAGATCCATGATGTGGAGAAGTTTGAAGGATTTTGCCAGTGAATTCCACATTTCACTCAGAGATTTATTTCACGTGAGCACTCCTAATCACCCCCTCCTCCTCCTCCTCTTTCACACTCTCTCATTCATCCCCACGAAGGATGCTCTCCCCTTCCCTCCCTCCCTCCCTCTCTCCCTCCCTCCATCCATCCATCCTCCCTCACGCTAGAATAGCTCACTTTGTGTCTGCTTTGGTTTTCCCTCCTCGGTGCCTTTCCCTCGGAGTTGAGCGGCTGACATATCAACAGAGAGCTCCGTCTCCCTTCCGCGCCGCCGCGAAGCGGAGGAGCAGCAGCAGCAGGAGGAGGAGGAGGAGGAGGAGGAGGAATCGACGCCGGAGCAGAGCGCAGCGCAGCGCAGCGCCAGGTGGACGCAGCGAGCGGCGTTTTTACGCGCAGACTTTTTAGCGGGATTGTAAACGGAACAGGTGCGCGGGAGGATTTTTGAGGACAGCAGTTGGCGGATGGTTGCTGGCGTCGTGGAGAGGAGTCTCTTCGAAAGGTGAGTGATGGACTCACAAACGCTGACTTTGATTCAGTTACTGACCTTGTTGAAAGTGGGTTATTTATTCCCGCGTTAAAACGGGCTTCCAGAGTGAAGCAGCTGACTCCAATAACTTTTTTGGGTTTCTAATTTGTTATTAAATGTGTGCCTCAGTTAAGTTTTCAGTGCAGGGTTTTAACACTTTGCATGTGAGGAACTGGTTTTCTTAGTTTGGATGCTGCATGGGAAGTGGTAAAAACTCTTAATCAGTTTTAAAAATAATAAAAAAAACAAGTTTAATTGAACATCTAATGAAATGCTAACATAGTTATTTTCTTCACTAATGCACATAAAATGTTGTTTTATCCTGATGGAAATACTACACTTCAGATAGAAAAAGATGTCTTCATGGCACACTGTCCTATATTTACCAGACCCATAAATTGCTCTGAAAATGATGGGCACACGTCCATCTGTCATATACCTGCTTTATGATGCTGGAGTTTAGGAAGAGCCTGTCCCAGCTGCCATGTGCTGAAATCCAGGTTTTATCCCGAACAGGCTCCCTGTTTATCTCAGTCTAATATGAGAAGCATGCCAATTATAATAAAAAATTTCATTCAGATGCATCCAGTTACCGTGACACCCATCAGAGCTTTCTCCTGCTGGTGTCAATCAGTTTGGGAGTAAAGTTGGTCATTCTCATCTGTGTGTCTGCTTCTACAGGATGATTCCAGCTTAGGGTTTGCACAAAACACTTTCCTGCCTGTCAGCGCGACCGACCCACTAACACACACTTAAATGCAGGACTGTATTCTGCAGGATTCTACTAAGAATTTGTCATTCTGACATATTGATCATCACACATTAGATTTATTGTATAGTTTTCATTTCATGCCTGAGACTTGATCAATCTTTTTTCTTGAAAAACTGCATTTTCCTTTTTAATGAAACAGTTTTTCTAGCACCAATGGAGCTTCTCGCCCTGTTTTCATATGGTTATTGATTACTAGTCAGCACGAGTGGTCGTCAGTCCTGTAATGTGATCAAGTCTCTTCATGCTGACTTTTATAACAGTACTTGAGGCTTCTGCAGCAGTAAGGCGGGCAGTTAGCAAATGAACAGAAAAGCATTTCATTACCAGTAAGAGCAACAGTTAACTTGTTTTTATTTTATTAGTGAAACAAATCTAACAGAAATTGACCAGTGTTAGAACCAGCGCTTCTGAAGTAAGTATTAATTATAAAAAAATAGATATGGAATCTAAAACAAAAAAAATATTTGACAGCTTTTGGATTCTTATTGAGTATCTTCTAAAAATTGTTTTATGTTTTTAGTTTTTATAGTTGTTTTTTATACTTTTCTGAAATGTTGATAAAACCCTGTCATCATTCTTACTGGAAAACAATTAAAACAGACAAATAGTTACGTATAAACTTTGATAACGTCTCTGTCTGTGACATCACAGGTATACATCTGATTGGTAGAAACCTGGAATGGTTGCAGGGTGAACATTTTTGTGTGATTTTCTGTTTGAAAGTGTTAACGGACACATAAGAAATGCTCAAAAATATGTTTTTGGATGCTAATGATTGCAGAGGTGTTTCTGGTTCCCAAAGGATACATAGCAGTGGATGCAGTTTACTTTTCCTTGATAAACATGTATTTGAAGATGTTTTTTTTTTTGTAAAATGTGAGAAATGGATTGCTCCTGACTTTACATAAAATGAAGGTGATATTCCTTAAAAATCATGTAAACAGGGAGTGATTTAACTGATCAGAAGTCTGTTAAACAACCAATAAGCTAGTAAGTATGTTGTATAATAAATAGGCTAAGCAAAAGCATTTTGTGATGACAATACCAAAGTGTGGATGTGTTTTGATTTTAATAGTTTATTTATCTCCTTTTTTCAAATTTGTATGGCTTTAATTAAAGGGTTTAATTCTTTTTTTCATAAATATTACTAAAGCATGCAGAATTCATTCATAACAAGCGACACAAATGAAAATTACTATAAGTTAGATTATATATTTTCTAAACCTTTTTTAACAATAAAATAAAGTAAATTTCGTTTTTTGCCAATTATCTCTTTAAGAATTTATGAATCTTTTGGATTTCAAATTGCATGGATTTGTTTTTTTACACATTATTTTAACAGGTTTTACTTTTCCCCTTATCTTGTTGAAAAACGTTAATTTTTTTAAGAGTATTTTTCTCTTTTATTCCATTTTTTTTTACCTGATCCTTTAAGGTTATTTGCACAGTAATCCTTATCTTAAGGTTTTTAAATCTGATGCTATTTATTCTAATACTTTTCTGTATTTTAAACCAAACATTTAGTTCGCTAAAAACCTCAAGGTTAAGTGGGACAAAAACAGTACTTTTTTCAATAAACCACAGTTTCTCTGTGTTTACATAGAGCTTTGCTAGAAAAGCCAATTATCATGAATCAACATTCAATACCTCCTAAAGAAATCGCTCCTATCTGCTTTTCCCATTTTCTTCTCCTTGACCCCATTGGAAAACACCATGCATCAAAGGACTGGAGACAGAAGAAATTCGGAGGGAAATGGAAAAACAACAATGTTTGAATTAACCTCTCCTCTGGTTACATAAACAGAGCTTAACCACAAATGTACAATTTGTATAGGCATATGAACCTGGACAGCGTGAAGAATGCACCACTGCATACAAAAAAAGCAAAAGCATTAGTTAGTTAAGTTGAGTTTTTCCATCCCTTTATTTACAAAACCAAATTTACAATACCCCTGTAATGGAAATTTACAATAGTTGGCAACAGCATCAAAACACTGTGGATTAAAAACACACATATCAATTGATTTTCCTTTCTATGATGCTTCTCGGCTTTAATTACAAAAAAATGGTAATTTTGCTTCACATGTAGGGATTGCAAAGAATTGTGGGAGTGGATTATACCGTCTTCTCCTTGAAGGAATGTATTCTCTGCTAAGTTTTCATCTAACTTCCTTTTCTCTTCATCTTGCTGAGTTCAGATGTTCTTTTCAAATAGCAGTTAATTTTCACCCAGTAAATGATCCTTTATCTCTAAAAAAAAAAAAAAACATTAGAATTTGTTCCGAGTCAACGATGGCCAGATGGCGGTCATTTTCTCTCTACACAGACACACAAATAGAGCTTTGCAGCAAAAAAGTTGCTTTTAGTTAAATGAAAATGCTTTACAGTTTTCACAAATCTTGAACAGCTAAATGATGAACTCCACTTCAAGCTGACAAATAGTCTAGTAGTCATTCCTTTGTATTGACAGATTTTCGTTCCCACACACACACATAAAAAAAGTAATCAAATCAGAGAAAACCTGATTCCAGACTGGAAACATTTGGTTTGCTAAAAGTGAAGCGGAGTCTGTTTCTACTGATAATCTGGAACAAAATTTTCAATCTGAACACACCCAAACAAACTCTGGTCTGAGACCAGGAGCCGCTGTTGGACTCATCTTTTGATGTGGTCTCAGTTCATTTCCATTTATCATGAGCTCCGGTTCACTCTGAGATTTCTCAGTCTGAATGGACTCAACGATCGGAGCGGAAAAACTGAACCAAAACAGCCACCGTAGCCGGGATGTAAACAGAGAGCCGGGAACAAATGTGGAGTAGCGATGCAACAGAAACTCATATAAATGTGATCAGATGTCTGTAAATTTATACCAAAATTAAACAAAAAAAGCATTTCTGTTTATGCATTTTAATTTTTAAATTTGATATTTCCAATTGAATTTTAGTACAAATTTACAAAAGAATTTTTTAAAAATGGAATGCCATTGTCTTTATTAAGTGTCTTTATTAAAAAAAAGTTGTTTGGAGAATTGCTTTTTCATTTCATTTAAGAGACAAGTTATGCAGTTACATTGTGAAAATGAAAAAGCATCTCCAATATTGACTTCTATTTTGAATTATGAGTCACAAACACTTCCATATCCCGGAGGGGCAGAACAATTGTTAGAGCTTCTTTGTTTGAGAATCCATGTAACACTGTGGGGTATATTAACGATCTCATTATAATTTCACTAATACATTTTACATTATGTGAACTGTATCAGATTAATGGGAAAATCCTCAAAACATAAATGGATTATTCATGTATTTCTAAACAAATCTGTCTAAATGTGTGAAATCAAAATTAAGGTTAATCGTATTGAATTGAGAAAAAAAAAAAAATAGAATCAATCCAGACTCTGGTGAATTGAGTCAAATCAATTCTGGAAATTATTGGTGATACCTAGCCCTACTCTGTGCAGACCAGTGGACTATCCCGGTACGAGTTCATCCTTAGATGAAGATCAGATCAGACTGAAGCAGCAAACATTTTAGATTTCTCACATATGTAAGTTTTTAAATATACTTTTTACCATTATGTGGTTATTTCAGTACATTTAGTTCCCTCTTTTAAATTACATGCTAGTCATGCCACTTAATTAGCACACTCATAATGTATGCAGTGTGGCTGTTCCCATGTCTTACACATCTAGAAGTAAACTAACTCATTCTGTACTCCTTTTCTGTCTCTGAGGCAGAATCTTATTAACCAAATGGCATAATTAACCCAGGCCTAAAGGAAGGAAACCAGAAGCAGCTCTTGTTTTAAAAAAAAAAAAGTCCCAGTTTTCCTTTCGTATTATTAAAAAAAAGCATTTGCACACAAAAAGACACAAAAATGTAATGCAAGGAAAGACTGGAGGCATGAAAACTTTCCATGACCCCCCTCTGCTGTTTTAGAGATTATAAAGATTAATTGAACATTTTTGTATGTTTGCTTGATAGACACGTGATTATTAGTTTACAGAACATTGTGAGTAGGTGTGACTTCATGTGAATGTTCTCCTCAAGGAGTGCTCCATAGCAACAGGCAGCATATCATCTTCAAATATCATTTTTCCTCTCACACGGCATGCTCTGACCTTTCCTCTCACAGTGGGTTGTCTCTGCAAAAGAATGTATCTGCATCTGTGTTAATGTGAGTGTGGACACCGTGTAGATCGGTGGGTGGGCCGTTTGACCTTTTTATGGCGTACATTCATTAATAACTGCACAATAACTAATCTAATAACACTCCCAGTGGAAGTCTGCATGATCGAGACATTAAGTGCTTCTCACTGCAGTCAACCTTATTTAATTATTCCTTCGTTATTTATTATTTTCAACAACTAAATTGGACATAATGATGTGTGTTGGTGATATCTATTCAGTTTGCTCTAAAAATAAATATTGGTTTATTAAATTTTTTTTTTTTTTTTTTTTAATTGCAAGTGTTTATCAGCAGGACGAGACGCTCTTAATTCATATGTTGACATTTTCGTCTTATGGTAATGTCATTGTTGGACTAACAGCCCGTTGCATATTTGATATCCGAGCGCAGCAGGCAGAGCTCCTTGGAAATCAATTTTCTCCTGCTTCATCACCACGCTGGAAACCTGGCCTTCTGCCAGATTAGATGGAATAAAGAGAAGAGAGCAGGATATACGGGATCCTTTAGAAAATTAGAGAAAAAAAAAACAACCATGCTCCTCAAATGTAGAACAACTTCTCCTCACCTTAATTTGACAGCATAAGCTGTTTGTTTGCTTTGACAAATTTCTATGACACTGACAAATGGAATATTTAAGGCAGAAGAGGCGCAGATTTTCACTTCACGCAGGTATTAAATATAGACCGTGTGCTGCGAGGTTTTTCCCTATTTAGATCTGCAAGTGTGTGTGATGTGAAGTCATGCATATCAAAAACATATTCTTGTGTCGTCGTTAGTTTAATTGTGATATATATTGCCTGTAAAGACACAATTCATCAAAACTTCAGGTGGACGCATACAAGGTGAATGCAGAAAGAGTTTCCGTCTGAAGTTCTTAACTTCAAATCCTCACATGCACCAACCATGTGGAGAGCTAAAGGAGGCAAGACTGAAGTAAGCAGTCACTGAGGGGAAAATCACTGCTAAATGTCATCGCTTAAAATGCATCTTCTTTGCAAAAAACAATCAATATGTCCAATGAAATAAAGTCAAATAACTAGGAAAAACAACAACCTGTTCACCAGAGGTAAGTCTTAAGTAAAAAAGGCAAATAAATAGAGGTGCACATCTACTTTAGCATTTAACCAGGTTGTGTATATTTATTAAGCCATTGTCTGTCAGGCTGCTGCTTTGATGGAACATCAGTATTAAAAAAGCTAGAAAGTTTGCCTGGCACCATGTATAGGACTATAGGAACACGCAGTGGTGGGTTAATTAAGACTGTCAACGCGATTAATACAAAAAATGAATGTATTGATATTTAATAAAACAAATTAATGACACTTTGTAAGGCAACTATCTTCTGTTTCGCGTTGGATCGCTCAGGCGTGCGTTAATTTCTGAAAATGTACACTTCCTCGAGCATTAACCCACTTATACCCCGCTCACTTAGAAAAGAAATAAATTTTCTTAAATAGTTCTTTATTCTTCCTATTTTTTCAGTTTAGATAGCTTTTTCACAAAAAGTGGAAATTTTAATGTTTAGTGCAGCGGAAAAGAAAAGCGATATATAAGCTGATCGTCACAATCATTTCAGAGGGAAAGTTCACCTCTTAATGCTTGTTTTTGTCCAGATGATGAAGCAATACAATATACTTTAGGTCTGCATCCACATCCAGCAGCCAATCAGAGTTGAGTATTCACCTGGACAATGGTATAAGTTCTTTTAAAGTGCAGAAATATATTATTTCTTATAACTGGATGTCAGCATCTTTTATGATTTCTGCAGATATTAAAGTCTTTAGAGTTCTGCTTTGTGCACACAAATTACACATCTGGGATATCGAAATGAACACTTTACTAAAACTTAAACACTTAAACTAAAAAATTTCATATAGAATCAAAAAAAAAAAAAAAGGAATGACACATTTTTTATCTGGCCTGTTTTTGTTTAAAAACTGCATATTGTCATATAAAAATTCCCGGGCAAAACATAGTGATTAATCTTGATTAACCCAAAAATGTGTTTAATCTGATTATCTTATTATTTTTTTCATTAATTGACTGTACTAGCTAACATATTAGAAAACTATTTTAACAATGAATGCAATAAATATACAGCTTGTATACATGTTTAAAAACAAAAATAATATAAAAAAAAATCTTAGGTGACTTGTACAAAACAAGTGTACTACATTTATTGTTAAAAACTGAGATGTTGCTGATAGTTGATTTTTATTATTAAAATCAGGTATAATCAATGATGAGCTTTTTATTATAAAAATACAAAGATATGAAAGGCCCTTTTAGTGTTATCAAATGGAAACTGCTTTAGAAAAGGAATATAAATGAAAAATACGTCTAAATTCAAAGACGAGGATGTAAGGATTGGTGCCTTTTCATTTAACCAACATTTGGAGGACTGTGGGTAATTTTTCTGTTACATCAGCTTTGGTTGGTCTCAGCTGTTTCAATTTTAGCTTATTACCATTAGTTTTCAAATACTAATTGATGGGTCATTTCAGATTTTAGTCATTAACAGGAAACCGATTTTTGATTTGCCTCGAATGATGATTGTTGAGAAGTTTGAGACTGAAAATGGGGAGAAGGAAAAGTTGTGAAACACAGATTAGAGAATGGGAAAAGGAGAAATCTATAGGTGGGATGAAGTTGCTGAGTGGTTGCAGGAAGTTCTGTTGCCCCACAGCAGAAAATCTATTAATAAACGTAAAGTGATTGTAAAAAGTGTCTACTCTACTTTTTAGAAGTTATTATATTTCAAGAAATGTTTTTTCTTTTTTTTTTTTTGTACTTTTTCTTAAGTTTTTATGATTATATAAAAATGATGACACCAGAGTGCAACCACATGCATCCATTCTAAATTCAATATTTGCTTTATGAATTTTTTCTATGAATATCTGTCATTACATATATGCTGCACAATACTTTTTTGTTGTTGTTACCAACTGAGTAAGAACTTGACATTAGTAAAAAATTCAATTGAAAAATAATTTTTCTGTGAAGCAGATAATTAGCTGTAAGATTAAATGTTATCGTGGATCCTTATAGACTCATCTTCAGTCTTCTTATTCATTATTAATGTGGTAAAGAATTTAATCTGTTTGGGAAAATGAAGATTGTTCTTTTGTTTACCTGATGTTGCTGAATATATATATATATATATTTTAAATTCCCTGGTTCTAATTTCATTTTTTTCTCTCTTTTTTGGGTTTTAGGTTTAGTCTTAAAAGCAAAATTCACTTTACTCAAAGAACACAATGAGTTCCATTGACCTTAGGGTTAATCAGCATTTATTTTAGTTTCCAAAAAAACAAGAATGGTGTCAAAAGGAGTTTTGGAAATGAAAATCTTCACCATGTAGGAAATATTTTATATTGGCAACAAATGACCCCTATATATATATAAAAACACACAATTAAAACAGACACCAATAACTTATGACAAATCAAATCAAATGTGTGCTCATCATGTCAGAGTGAGAAAACTCTCTACAATATCATTTCAACACTGCCAGACGAGTATCATCTTTCGTGGGACACTAAAGCGGCTTGTTTAAACTAAGTGGCAATAGAGAAAATGTCATATTGCTAATTAGCTGTTAGCAGTCCTTCTATCTCGCAAATAAAGTGTGAGAAAAAAAAAGAAAAATGAGGTAGAGGGGTTCTTAAAATAGATTATCTGTCTCTAATGGCATTGGTTTTTTCTAGTCATGACTGTTATGTTCTATAGATCTAAATTACACTCATTGTTTGTCTTCTTTTATGTGTCTTTCTTTATGTTTCCCTCCAGCTCACCACCCTGCTCCTTGCTGATATTGTCTTGTTGGATGTTTGTTTTCATCTTTTTCCTGTTTTCTTTGCTTTTTATCCTGTTCAAATCTGCAATTCCAAAATCAAGTGCTTTACAAATTTCCTATAAATCGGTGTGCATCGATGCCCACTACATTGGCGAATATAGACCACAATGCATTGGGTTTAAACCATTTTTGTGAAAAAAATGTGTTTTAAAAGGAACGCAAGCTCATTTGCATGGTTCATTTCTTGTACAGAGAAATTCAAAGAGCTTTAAATAAAACATTAAAAGAAGCAATCAAGAGAAATAGTAAAGGTTATCATTAAAATAAGATTAAAAGGAAATAAATGTAAATTTAAATGTACATTTTTATTAACGTTTTCGTCATCCGAACACAGTGGATATATTAATAGTTGTCTTAAAAGCTCGTATTGATTAGATTTTCACTGCGTAAAATCTGTAACGTCATGCCATTAAAAAAGGAAAAAAGAATCAGCAAAGTGTCTGAACTGCTTTTAAAATCCAGGGCACAACATAGTTTTTTTGTAGTTAGGGGATAAGACAAAAGAAATTACTTTTTTTTTCTCAAAAACTGGCATAATTATAATGAAGAGACAACGGAGAATGCTTTCATAATAGATCAGAGTGGGACTTTAAAGCAAGGGATGACCTCACAAGGTCATGGATTATTTCCATAAAGCTGTATTAAATCTAATATATCAATATTTCTACCATAGCTATTGTCTTTGAGCTCTGCATTTGGAGTTGAAATCATGTCATCTTCCTTGCTTTTGCAGTAAAGGTGACAGCTTGTATTGATTTATATGCTCACGTGCTCTTTCTTACAATCTCGCTTCACTCGCTCTGTAAAAAGAGATTATAGGATGTATGCATTAGAACTGCTCAAATTTTGCACACAAGTGAACATTTAAAAGCAACTCATGACATGCACATTTTCATGTTCTTTTAATATTTTGTCCAAATATATAACGGCTACCTGATGTAGTCTTGTTCCATGCTTGAATCCAGCAAGGAGAGAAACGAAAATAAAAAAAATTGTTCACATTTCATATTTTGAAATTATAAAAATTGTGTCAGATGACCAATCGCACTCAAAGCACATCAAGTGTGTTTAAAGCTGTGTTATCTATCATTTTTTTCTTTTTTCTGCAATACTTTTATAGAGTTGAAAGGGAATACCAAGGCAATAAGTCCTAAAATGTGTTCCTTACAGAACAGTCTTTTTGTTTAATGTTCTCGATCACTGCAGAAAGTCTTTATAAAATGATTACTCACTTTTATTTGTGTGACTCTGTTCCAACGGGACCGGTACCAAGGGGAACCACTATTATGAAGGTCATGAATTTTAATAATGTATAGGATATGGGAGCTTACAGTAAATCAATCTATATATATTTTAATATTATTAAAATCTAGTCTGTCTATATAGTTCAGATTAGCAATTACTTATCTGTTATACAGTTAAATAAAGTTGAGAATGGTGGTTTCTTCCGTCTGCTCAGAGGGAAGACATGAAGGTTGGTGTGAATGAGTGGAGGCAAATGATTCGCTGCGGTGACCTTTAGGTTAGCACCTGAAAACAAAAACATTGCATTGCATTCACATTGCATAGAGGTTATTCCAGTATTGGGTTAGTTAAATTTTAAAAAGTGGGTTTTATTTTAATTGATTTAGGCTTCTGTGGAAACCATTTCAGTTGACCACTCAAGAGTTTCTCAAATTGCAAGTTGGTGACCCTGCCTTAAAATGTAAAGAGGGGCCTGATCGCAGACAAGATGGCGCCTAACATCGCTGGCCGGAAACAGAATTTATACAACTGAACCCAGTCATAACCCTAACCAAAACTGTAACAATAACACCAAATTATTCAGAATAGTAGAAAAACCATTACTGTTTAAAATGTTTCTCCGAGCAATATGGTATGGAAAGAAAATAGACTCTTTCAATTTGTGTGTAGTTCTTGATTTGTAACTCATACAATACATTTTGTGCATAACTATGTGTGCTTGAGACTTAATCACATGTACAAAAATTCCAAAATACAAAAAAAAAAAAGCAAGACACTGTTTGCACACGCACAGTTTAAAATTCCAACAACTTATAATTAAGTGTACACCAATCTTTCAAAAGTATGCACAAATTACCTGACACACACAAAACCGCAGTTACATACAAATTCGACGCAAGTCCCTTTTCACGTCTTCAAGATTCGTCTGTAAGTGATGCATTTAAATGCTGCTAGAATGCTGAGTCATCAGAGTTTTCTTATCAGCTGCTGTGAAGTTAGATTGTGAATAATATCTGGGTAAAATTTGACATTTTCCCACATTTTTCCCACAACAGATTCCTGCCAATTGATATATATATATATTTTTTAATATCTAAATATCACCATGGCTGCTCCAGGAAGAGCTCCGTTCTTTCGCAGTATAAGAGGATGGGGGTTCTGCAATCTTTATAATGCTCATCGCTCCCCCTCAGCATCACCCCATCCTCTTTTTCAGCATATAAACCTTATACAAATCAAGAATAACGCACACACAAATCCAAAGTTACACACAAACATGCAGACACAAGTTCAAATCAAAATACTTTATATTTTTTTCTCTCCATAATATAGGGATACTTCCGCTTCTGGTCGAGGACTTCTAGTCTGCAGCCAGTAAAATGTGGACAAGCAGTGTTTCATTTTATTTAATTTCTCATCATATAAGTTGATATTTCAATTTTCACATCTTCTGTTTTTTTGTGGGATGGTCCAAACAGACTTTGACATCAGTGCAGTTTCCGCAAACTATTTCAGTTGACGTTTCATTATTTTTAGTTGGTAAACTGTGACCAGAAACACACGGCCTTTAAGTCGCGCAGAACAACATTAGGCTAAAATTATCTTTGTGCAAAAACAATGCAATTACTGTAGTTACTAATGGAACAGAAAGTTCACAATAGTTTGTGCGGTTCAGCACAGCATTCTCCATATGTTACAGTAACATAACAGCCGCCATTAAAACTTTTGGGCTGCCTTTTGTCTCCGGTCATTAACTTAGTTTGCCTTGGAGTCTGCCACCGAAAGACACAGGAAGGCGGAGATCTGCTTGGCTAAACTGGGAGAGCTTAACTTTGCCAGGGATAATAGTCTTCTTTCACCCTCTAATAAGTCCATATTGTAGCCCAAAGCGGTGCATCTTTTATTAATACCATTAACAACTAATGGCCCACAGAGTCAGATTATTTGGAACAAAACTACCAACGAGCTCTCATGAATACAGAGGTCTCATAAATTCAGAGAGGTTATAAAATATAAATAAATGAGATAAATTTGGGGTGATAGGTAACTGTATGTTTTACAAGCTGCTTTGGCCTCTCTGCTGATTCCCTATTAAAGCGAGAGACGTGAGGAGCACTTAAGTGCTGCTGAAGCATTTATCCATTCATGCCACACAGATCCATTGAGTGTGTCTGCCCTCAAAGCCAGCTTTTTGTCTGTCAGCGGCATCAACAAGCTAAAAGGAGAGCGAGCAGGATGCCTCACCAGCCCGACCGACAGCATGAATTCACTGGATAAAGACAGTTTTCATGTGTGCTGGCCAGTAACAAACACTCGGAGGTATGCGCTCGCTTTGCTTGTTTGTCCTGCTGCTTGATTGCAGGTCGATGAAAAAAAAAAACTGACAGACTGGCTTTCAAGAAATCTTCTGTTTGAGAATAGAAAGAAACGCAGAGGAATCTTTTATATCCAGGAAAAAATAGATTGGTATTGATTGCAATTTTAGAACAGCTGCATGGTTTTTCTTATCACTTTGTTTTATTTTTGGCTTTTAGTTTTTTGTTTCCTAGGTAGTTTTTCAGTGCTGTAACAAAGAGCTGTGAAATGTAAATGTTTGTAGAATTTCATCTAAACTAGATATTTGGCAGCATCAGGAGGGTGTAGCATTTTGGTATAAAATTGTTTTTTTTGTCATAGCTGGTGATGTAAAGTAGCTGAACGGGGGTTGAATTCCTTCCCTATTCACTACTGAGTGAACTACATAGTGCATTTGCCATTTTGTAGGGCTGTTCAAATTTAAATTTCCAAAATCCAGTTGTCAGGAGTCAGACATCTATCTCTGAGCCGTCTCCAGAGTATTATAGGCACTACATCTCCCAGCAACCCCTGCGCACAATTCCTCACGTGACCCTCATTTGCCAATCATCCACATGAAACTTAAGCACTGCACGAATTCTTACTCAGTGCAAAGTATTGTTTGTGCCACCCTGTCTGCATTACCGAGTGTTCTGTTTACCTGACCCTGCTTCCCCTCTGACCCAGTTTGCCTGCTGTCTTTCCAAAAAATCAGTGTAGATTGATGATCACACCACAATGCATTGTGTTTAACCAATATTTCCTTTAAAAAAGTGTTTTAGTTGTTTTTTTTTTTTTTTTTTTTATAATTAATCTACGTTTGCATCTTCAGACACATTGGAATCTTAAATAATCTTTGTAAAAAGTTCATTTTCTTGTTACTTCAGGAAATTTTTGACATTTGCAATTTAAAGACCTACTCCAACAATAGTGTTTTTTAGCTATTTTTTTGTTCTTGTGGGATTATTCTCATAATGGATAGCATTTAGCTGTTTCTTCAAATTGTTGTGAATCAGGAGCAGACAGTGTTGCATGAAGCTCGGTGGTGGTGGTGGTGCAGAAGCTTCGGCAAGCCAAAGCTCCATGCTCCGCTCCTTTCCAATCCATTCGCTTACAGACGACTAGATTCGTGTTCGCCTTTGTTTTCTTCGTCTGAGCTGCCATCTGGATAAAAATTTGAAAGCTGGATAGCTTGAATATTGCTCTGCAATTTTGCTGCACTGCTAATGTTAGGTTGAAGTTGTGAGGGGCTGAAGGAGAGTGGATAAAACAATGGATAAAGGGGGCGGGGTTATTGAAGGAGTAAGGAGGGAATTTGGACATAGCTTGAGTCTGTGATCATTAGTGAAACTATCTTTGCTATTTCTCAACAGACGTGTGGACACGGCTTTTACTCAGTGATGAACATGAATCTCTTAAACTTTGGCATAGAAAAAAAAGAGATGCTTTTCACTAAAAACCAAAGCAGAGAGCAGTTATTTTTTTATGTGCGTGCACAAATCTGATCTTAGTGTTAGATCTCACTCACTTCTGACTTGGCAAGTTTGTTGTCATGGCAACGACTGCCAAGCTCAAAGTCGCACATGTTTTAATATAAAGGGTATGTAAGGTTACACACTGATAGGAAATACCAGAGGCAAAGACTCTTAGTCATTCATGTCAAAAAATAAACATAGTGCAGAGTTGCAGCAGAGACTAAGTCTGTTCAATTATTCTAATTAAAAATATATATAGTTTATCAAAAGTATGATGAAATAAATGAATAAAAACAAACATGGGAATGCCATGTGCTGAATCAGGCTTTAGTAAGTGGATAGATTTGCCAGAGCTGCAGGTCCACTGTGACTTCCACTGCTGTGGAGCAGAGATGCTGAGCCTGTCAGAGAGCATCTTTTTATGATTGCACTCGGGCTTTAGCTCTAAATGTGATGACTTTTCACCTTTTGGTTTAAACACTCTTAATCTGTTCAATTAGAACCAAGACTCTGTGTAAAAGGGAAGTGCAGAGCTGAAGAGCTGAGGACGTGAGGATGTGCTAAACAGGCACAGAGCCAAAAAAGTGTCTGAAAGTCAGCATGTGTGATCGGAAACATCCTTTTTTTCAGGATCAACAGTCAGGGGATGATATTAATTAACTTCTGTAAAGAAGACATAGATCAACCGTGTATTATTGTAAAACAAAGCACAAAATATGATTACTTTTGTCAAAATGAAAATATCAATCAATCAAACTTTATTTATAAAAGAGCGCTTCTCGTACTTGGGTAGCTCAAAGCGCTTTACAATTAAAAACAGAAACAAGCAGATTAATCAATCAATCAATAAAAAGAGAGAAACCCAATCCACCCTTTACCCAGTCCTCTTCCTCTATTAACACAGAGACATGACTCCACAAACAATTAATACTTGTAGAAGTCAATTATTAAAAATAGTAGTATGTCTGCATTCTACACGCTCTGTTAGATAATTATGTTTTAGCCTCTGTGTGCAGAATCAAGCATAGTGAGCTGCACTATAGGAATACATTGACACTTGATTGAATAAATATAAAAATCTAAATACCTAAAAATAATACATTTTCATTTAGTACATTTACTAATAAATGAATAAGGAGACAAAAATACATGGATTTTAACTTGGTGATTCAATAAAATGCCAAAACCATTTAGTTGCCTGAAGAACTGCAACAATTCTTCTTGTTTGTCTTCCTTATATCTATACGTTGGACGGTGTCACTGACAGGGTTGTCATTTAGCCATTTTTTGTACACTATTCAGTAGATTTTTACAGATATTTAGCCCAGCCATAAATAATAAGTCATTTTTTTTATACACAAGGTCTACGTTTGACATTTAAATTATATCTGCAATAAAA
The DNA here is from genome assembly GCA_003999625.1 of Oryzias javanicus. Classification (NCBI taxonomy): domain Eukaryota; kingdom Metazoa; phylum Chordata; class Actinopteri; order Beloniformes; family Adrianichthyidae; genus Oryzias; species Oryzias javanicus. The sequence continues at coordinate 24,200,350 of CM012451.1, read as the reverse complement.
TGGTTTTAAATCTTGCATCCTTAAATCCAAGGAGACCCTGGTAAAAATTGCTGCTCTAACTTTTAAATTATGCAGTGATGTAGGAAAAGTGATCAGAAATGTTGCCAAGCGTTATATAAAAAATGAAAAAAAAGCTTCTTTTAAACTAAAGCCAGGCAAAAGTTTGGAGTAATGTCAGCTGCTTAAATTATGTTGCCTGTTAGAATTTCCTATTTACAAATGCTGAAGTTTGCCTCATTTTCAAAGAAAAACATACATGATTAGAAAATCCATAATCTTTTTTATGCCTAAAAATACTAGAAAACAGAAAAAAGAAGGGAAAAAATAAAAGTCTTTCAATAAAAGGAAAACTAAACTTTTAATTTAAAGGACTGTTGAAGTCCAACTTTTCCAAATTATGATCGTATAAATCAAGACGTGAGAAGTATTTAGTTTGAGATAATAGTAGAAAAAGCATAAAAGGCATGACCAGACTCTAAAAATGAAGTGTTGCAGATGAGCAATACACATTTAACACTTTCTAATGTGCTTTGTCTTAGATACTCAGTAATTTTACAAGTTTAACAGTATAAACCAATGACGGAGTATTGGGGCCCCTTTACGAACACATTAAAAAAAAAAATTATGATTATAAATCTTGCAAATTTACGTGAAAAAGTTGAAACTGTTAAATTACGAGAAAAAAAGTTGTATATTTATAAGTTACAGGCTGGATTTATGCCTTTTTTTCTCTTAAATTTATGACTTTCAATCTTGTAATTTACAAGGTTTAAAGTAGTAATTTTCTAGAAAAAAAATCGTAATATTGTATTATTTGTTTTTGGTGACGTAAACACTCTGTCGTAAAAGCCATATGCATATTTTAGTTCTTTATTTAAAAAAAAGAAAAAAAAAATATAACAAATGAAAGCAGGTAATTAAATGTGCAATCAATCTCTATGGTAAAGAAGTGAGATTAAAATAATGGAAAAATTCTCCCTCTATTGGCTAAATACTTTAGATTTTCATAAAAAAAATTATTTCATTTTTAAAAAGTGGTTTAAAAGTTAACAAATTTGGCTTTGAGTGTCTGAAACCTGTAAAACCTGTAGTATCACCCCTCCAGCAATGCAGCTATTGCTGCTAGTACTGGCTCCCATACAGGGCAAAACAGGCGATTTATTCAACTCCATTAAAATAGAGACCAAAAAGGATCTTAAATATAATTTTTTTTTTTTTTTGCTGCATTAGCAGAACATAAAATAGAAAAAAAGCTATAATAAATATATTCTGCACAACAAAAAGTATGGCTCAACTTTATCTGAACTCATCTGAATGGTGTATTGTTTTTTTCACTGCTTCTCTGCTGCAGCCGCAAACAGTAAATAAAAAATAATAATACTTTTATTATGAAATAAATCGCCGAGCCTTGTGGAGAAATATGCACTATTACACAGCTCTAATGGGTTACTTACTGTCTGATGTAAACAGTGGGGTTGGCTGCTATAAAATATCTGTGTAACTAAAATTGTGTGAATTATCTTCGCCTCAAAGGCCATTTTCTAACCACAGGGAGAGAAAAGCGGCAGAAGATAAAAGACGCTTAGATGTAAAAGATTGCGTCCTTGTGAGTTATTGTATTTTGCTTTTAGTCTGAGGCTTCTCCACCTCTAAGCAGACCCAGAAGTGCCGCAGATTAGCCGCTCCAGACCACCCATTCTACTCAATTAGAGTGATCTCAACAGGAGCAGCGTGGTGCATCCCAGAAGTGTCCTGGAAGAAACCATCTGCTCCGCTTTGCTCAGCTGCAGAAACCTTTTAAAAGACCTCAAGTACCTCAGGCTGGCAGGAAATTGACACAATGGGAAACTGATTAACCTTCAATTTGAAAAACCTAAATAGACTTCTATTTTGTCTCAAGATTACTACTTCGACATAACTCTTGTACCCTTAAGATCAGCTTTGACTTTCGAATTTGAACTTCGGTTCAACTGGTTGATAAGAATAAGGAAACACATTTTCTGTTTATGTCTCCTAACTTTCAGATTTTTCAGCTTGCTTTACAGAAAAATAACCTTTCCAGTAGCAAAAGAGAAGTAAAACGGTATGCATAGCATCAAACAACACTTCTAAGGTCATTCTTGTATCAGGCTTTCCATCATTAACCCCACAACCCTATACTTGTTATTCCCTCCCGGGGCTCATTACACAGGTCAGAGGCTGTCAGACTGAGGTTAATACTTCCTTTTCAGCTCGGCACCTAAATCTGTATAGGAGTTTATTAAAATGAGATAGAAGAATCTTCCAATGTGAGCATTGAAAATATTAAGTGTTTGTAGTCTTTTTTTTGTGTGTGTGTCTACCCTTGTATTAGGTGAGGCATATTCTTTATCTTTGCAGACTTTATTTTTTTCCAATAAAGTTTTGCTTTAAAATGATAGAAGAACAATACGTCAATAATAATTTGTATTTTTAAGTTACAATATTTGGTTTCAGGCAATGCTGCATAAATCATTAAGGGATTTTTGTATGGAATAATGCAACATAAAAAAATGTTTTTTTGGTTGACTTTATCAGATTTAATAGATTTACAAATGCACAGCCTCGGGCCTTGGATTTTTAGGATTTCAATGTCACAGTAGAGATGTGGTCTCAGTCCACTAAGGTTCATTCCATCTTCATATACTTGCAGGCTTTAATGAGCTTGTGAATACTCAACTGTTTTTTTCCCCTTTTGCATTGAAAAGAAGGAATAAACATTTTAGGATCATGCATAAGAAAGCTTTAATCATTGTGTTTAAGCCTACAATAACTGTATGCAAAATGTATTTGTGCAGGTCTATCACTTTCACTCATACTTCATTCCCACCTCAGCTGCCCACGTCCACTCCTACTGACAGCATTTTTGTTTTCTGCCTTCCATCCTTCTTATTACTCTTTCTTAAAATGCAAACAAACAAATGCAGCTTGGAATCTTACATATAGCTGGAGATAGAGAAGCCCCCACGAATGTGCAGTCAGAAAACCAATTTACTGATTAGTAATATTTTTGGTAAACTTGTTTTAATGTGTTCATGATTTTGTCAGATCACAATGTCCTGTTGACTAGTTGGGAGATAAAACACACAAGTATTTGCATTAATTATTATTTGTTTATTATAGGTAAATTCACAGACAACATTAATTACATACCGAAATACAACGATTCACCTTTGTAAAAGGGTAGAGCTTAAAAACAAACAATATGAGGGGAAAAGGTCAAATCATTTTGTGTGAGGCAAAAATGAGAAAAACATATTAGAGTGAAGCTTTGATATCAACCAGAATTATCAAAAATTAAGAAATACATTTTAATTTACAGAGCATTCTTAAAGCCCCACTATCATCTTTTCATCCATTTTAAAAGTGTTCCAAGTGGTATTTTAATTATGATTATGCTGTTTTTAGATTAAATTCAAATTAAAAAAAATCTATGTTGTTTTATAGGACAACATTTCTGCAGTCATTTGAGCCCAACCCCATTACCCATCATCCCTTTGTTTACACTTATTCTTTTTATCTCTCCATTGTGGCTTCTCGGCCAAACATAAAATAATTCAGGGAGACTGCTGAGCCAGCCATGTCGACCGTCTGGGTCAGCAGCTCCCTGCTAATGGCTGCCTAACCAAAACTACCTAAAGAAAAAAAATAAACAAAGTCCGCAAACTAAGACTACCAAGGTCCAACCCCAAACTAAAACAACAAAACCCAGTAGTGTAAGACTGCTAAAGACAAAGAGTAAAAAAATTAATAAAAGTAATATAAAATAGCATTTTTTAACGTAAGGATTAATTAATTAGCATTTATTTAATTTAGATTAGTTACATTTATAAATTGATAGCTGAGTGCACATAGATGATAAACTGTTTATTTTTATCCTTGCTGACTTGAAGAAGCCTTGTTTACTCAACACCAACTCCAGAATCCACAGACTTTACATGAAAAGCAAAAGTTTGATAAAAGGTTTTATCTTTTATGAGTTCAAAGCACATATCATTTTATGCTGCACAACATTAGTTACTAGCTGCCCAGCTCTACACTGAGATGATCAGGTTTGGCACAGAGCATCTTTTATTTTTAATATAAGTTGTTTGAGCTTCTGTCAAATAAAAATAAATAATAAAAAAGACAACACACTTTGAGAGATGCTAGTTTCTTTTTACATTTTTGCTTTTGTTCATGCTAAAAAATAGACATAATTTATGCATATTATCTAAAAAAAAGAAGGTCATGAATGAAAATCCAAATTTCTTAAAGACTAAAGTAAAACTATGCGGCTCCTTTTAGGCTTTGATCAGTAGAAAAGAAGCCCAAAAATGGATCTTTTACTGTTAAAGGTTGCCGACCCCTGACCAAGTATGAGTGAGGAGTGAATGAATAATGGATAAAGATTGTAAGCACTTCGAGCCTCTGGAAAAGCACAGATAAATCTGATCCATTATTATTATTAGTAATAGTAGTAGTAGTAGTCATTTGTGTGTCTTCAAGTTTTCTGTGGTTACGAAAAAAAAAAACTTGACTTAACTGCGTCACTCATTTCAGTGATTAAATAAGAAAACAATCTTGGGGCGGCAATGGTCCAGAGGTACGGTGGTCGATCTTCAATCAGAAGATTGAGGGTTTGATTTCCACCTTGTGGGCCCATACGTCCAAGTGTCCTTGGGCAAGACACTGAACCCCACGTCGTCTCTGATGGAAGGTTGGCGGCAGTGTTCAGCAGCAGAGCCGCCCTCAGTGTGTGAGTGTGTGTGTGAATGGGTGAATGGGTCTGTGACTGTAAAGTACTTTAGGCCTTCGAGGAAGGTAGAAAAACACTATACAAGTATACACCATTTACCAACAATGACCTTGTAAAAACATATATTATTATAGATATGGTTTATTTGAAAGCACAAGCAGATATTTACAATATATATAGATTAAAAACAGGTTCTTATTCATGCATGATGCCCCTCTTTGACCGACATCAAGGACACGCTAAAATCTGTCTTCTGGATTTAATCTTTAATATGGGTGAATGGATCCAGCTGCTTCACAGTAGAAGTAATGTGTAATAAACACCCCCCCCCCCCCAAATAAATAAATAAATAAAGAAAGAAATAAAAATAATAATAATAATAAAATTGCCTAAGCTTCTCTCCCCTCTTTCCTATTGATGAACAATTCTGTTGCCTGTAAAAGGCTCAAATTAACCCAAAAACATACAGTGGGTAGCCCTGCAGTGAGAAAAAACCCTGGTTTGAATCCTGACCGGGACACTCCAGTCCAAAAACATACTTCATAGATTAATTGATGATTCTAAATTGAAAAAAGATGTGCATGTGAGACTCTGGTTGTGTCGCCCTGCAACAGAGTGGCAACCCTGTCCAGAGTGAACCCCACCTTCACCCATGAGTCGCTGGTGCCTCCAGCTGCCTGTGACCCCAAAAGAGACTCAGCAGCTTCAGAAAATGGATGAATGGATAGACGGATAAGATACTGCTCATATATCTACCTTTATTTTGAAAAGATGACGTCAAATTTTTATATTAAATATGAATTTTGTTCACTTAGAAATGTATAAACTGATATCAAATTCAATCATTATCATCATGATTTCTAGATGTTCTACTAAAGACTATAACAAGTTATAGATACTAAAATAAATTCATCAGCTTCTTAACTGCATTCTCTTCTGAAAGTTTCCCATTTTTGTCTTATGTTCTTAACTTGATATTATAAATCATGACATACTGTACAGATCTTTTCCATGATCTTTCTTCCTCCTCAGTCTTTGTGTTTGTCTTCCCTCTTTCATGTTTATCTGCCTCTCCATCATCCGCTTCGTTGGCCATGCCATTCCATTAATCTCACCACCAGATTGCTTCTATTAATTACTCCGCATCTCCCATCTTGCATGTAATAATCTAAGTTAATTGAAATATTAGGAAGATATGGATATTTCCACCGTCGCGCTCAGTTTTAATTAGCATGAAGATTTAAAGATAGGCTCTCTTCTGCCTGGCTGGCCTCCGCAGTCTTTTTTTTTTTTTTTTTTGCCACTAAAATTCTCGACATGCTGCAGATTTTCAGACAAATTTAATGTGGCGGTTTTTCATAAAGCATCTCTCCCACTTTGCCTGATGTGACACCTCACATTGTTAAGATAATAATACTGCCGGATCTTAATGCCAAACAAGTTTTCAACTTTTCTTTTTAAATAAATGCACTAGAAGTCTGTTCTTTTAGAGGAGATTTCTTTAAAATTCAAATCCGTATTTATCTGCATTTGCGAGTTTCATTAGATAAAAAAAAGAAAGAAAGCAGCTTTACATCCTGTCTGTAGTTAATGCAAATGCTGTGATGTGATGCATAAATGAACCGACTAAATGCACTGGCTAAATGTGAGAACTGTGAACAAGAAAATGAGATCTTATCCCATTTTGTCCTTGCTGACACATCAAGTCTTTTTATTTTGTCTGATCTCATAAAACTGTGATTCTTACTATAAGGTCAAAAGGCCTCCTTCCTTCAAGGTTAAAGCTGACCTCTGCAGTATTTAGACCTTGGGCTATGAAAATCCTTGTCCTTGCAAACAGTCCGCCCTGCCACTGCCTCACCGAACGGGTCTAATGCTGTTTAATGGTTGATGTTCCCAAACCGTTCCCTGAAGATCGGCCACTTACCCCAGTGCAGTCGCAGGACTGCCTACAGCGTGCACGTAATGAAAAGAATGGAAAATTGAATACAAGCCCCTAGAGCTCAGCATTAAACCATTTTCTATCACAGTACCTGCAATAAAAGCAAAAAAGAAAATATTGTGAAGGACTCAAAGCTTCAGTTCCATGTGGTCTCCATCGTCTTCTCATGGGTTTTTTCACCTATACTCTTACATATTTTGACTTTCTAAGCTGCAGACAGAAGACTGATGAAGACATGAGAGAAATATAACCTAATAGTCATAATTAAAGTAACATCAGCCAAATGTAGTGTTTGGCTACAAAGAATGTTACAGGCCAGTGTCGTTATTTGACATTATACCACGGTCTGGGTGAATACTCGATTCTTATTGGCTAAAAAGTGATAATAGACACCCAAAGAGGAAGTTCAGATAAAATGGCATGAATGGTCTTTTATTATGGTCAATGTACAAGCTTTTTATTTACATTGAGACAGACACATTGGAATTATTGTTCAAAGCTCTCAGAGTCACTGTTTAGTTTAAGGGAAACAAATAGGAATTTCTGTACAAGTTTGAATAAAAATATAGAGTTCACAAAATATGTACACCAGAAAAAAATAAAATAGAATGACTAAAAATTTAAAAAGGTGCAGGTTCACTGGAAGGCTGGAAATAGCACAAGGGCAATTAGAAGAGACAGAATAATCCAATTACAAAAAAGACACATTGAAAATTCATTTGAGGTAGTTTTAGTAACAATTTCAGTTATTATTTTTTGCCATCAGTCTGACTGTGGCAGGGAAGAAGCTGTTGAAGCTGGTCTAAATACCAGAAGGGACACAATAGTGGACATCACGTTATACCAAAATTTATCACAAAAGCAAGACTGTAGAAAGACGGAGTCCCTGGAGAAATCCTTCACATGCACAGGGAGAACATGTAAACTCCACACAGAAAGGTCCCCCATTTGTGATTTTGTTTTGTGTCCCCCATGTGGGACTTGAACTGGGGGCCTTCTTGCTTGGAGGACAGACCGCTAACTGCTGTGCCACCGTGGAGCAGAAAAAAATCTTTGTTGTTCAAATGGCTCTATAAAGAACCCACCAGTATCTCGTTCAAACTATACAACAATGATAAATCTGCCTTTAATTTTAAATTGTTAGTTGTTTATCGCTATGTCTTACTATAGGGTGAATACATGCTTATAAATGATTTTATTATTCAATAATTGTAAGAAATGATCAGAGTCAATGGTGAATATAAACGTGATCTAGGGAATTATTTCTAGTCCTTGTTCCTTTGAAACAAACTTTTGCTTCATTGTCTGGTCAAAAACAAGCAGTAACAGGTGAACTTTTCCTCTAAAATGGTGCTTTTAATCACTTAGCATGACGTTTAGTGTGTTTAGCACTTTCCTCCGCTGCAGCAGAGTGAGGTCAGTGCAGGTTTGTTAGGTGTTACCATGAATACTGGTTACACCGTGTTTAAAATAGTCCTTTTCTTGTGAATTTGAACTTATAAAATACAAAGATTAAAGTAATTGATTTAACATGTATTTATTTTGTGAATGACAGTGGGATAGGTTGGAGAACGCCCTTTGAGAAGTAACTGTTCACACCTCCGTCATCCATTAGAATTGCCGCTCTGGGCTAAATAAAGTTGTTTGAACTTGAATTAATTTATGATAAAGCACACCTCGTCAGGCGTTATCCTAGTATTTTTTCCAGCTTAGTTTGCATGGATGCTAAAGCAGAAGTTTGATAGAAATGTATCTTTTTCAAACTATTACAGCTACTTTATTATATGTTTTGTTCCTATTCTTTAGAGAATAATGACATGAATCATTTTTACAAACACTGAAGTTATAAATTGATGCAGAACAAACTCTCTGTTTGTAAAGTTAACCACATTTAGATATGAGGTTATCTTAGCTAATGCTGCAGTTCACCAGTAAAGTGTGTAGAAATGACAACAGAAAAGATGAAAATAGTTTATGGTAAAATGCAGACACTGAAGTGTGAGCCTGAGGCCATCCAACTCTGCATCCAAAATCATCCATGAGAGGATGTTCTGACAGACGGGATCAACATATTTTGGGCTAAGCTGTCATCCCAAATCTGTCATTCGGGTGGGGGGGAAGCAAACCTATTTCTAAGTTAAGTTTGCATTCACACAAACTGAAAGGTTCACTGTAATTCCACTTCCCTCTGCATTCCAATGACGTTTATGTCTGTTTTTTTAGTCCCAGATGAAGATGAAGTCTGCAGGCGTGGTGGATGGAGGCTTGTTCACCGAAAGCTATTGTAACATCTGCAATGCCCAGCTCATCTCTGAGTCCCAGCGCACCGCTCACTATGAGGTGAGGTAAAAAAAAATAATTTTTTTTAAAATCCTGCAGTGGCTTTTATAGCAAAGTTGAAAGCTTGTGCTGGCAAATTCCTGCGTTTTACAACAACCTTATTCACACCAATTTGTGCTCATGTCTTTTGAAACCCTCCTCATCCATTATACATAGATCTAATGCAGCATGGTAATGCAAGTTACTTCCATGTAAACATACACTCCCCCAAAACACACACTCACTTAATGCAGTCTACCTTTCAGCCGACGCTTTAAGAGAATTATAATAAATGACCATTAATAATCAGCTCCTAAATGGTTGTGGATCAGAATACCTGGATGTTTTTGCTGAGACCTGCCTGTTTCCTCTTTTGTGTGTGTATACACTCATTAAAAAAACACAATTTGGATCACAAAGCAGACTAATTAAGACTAACTAAGGACAAGGGCCTTATCTACAGAGACTGAGAAAAATCCAGCTATAGTGTGTGAGTGTGTGCATTCCTGTAATTACCACTTTCACTTAACGGTAATCTATTTCTGTGCGTCCTCCCTAATGTCTACACGGATATCAGAAGGAATGAAATAAACATGCAGAGACGCTTCTCAGCTGATTTGTAAATCAAGAAAATGAGCAGGAAGCATTTTCATTCTGCTATAGGAAGTAAAATGCAGTGGCTTAGGTGTTAGAGTGTGCTGGATTTTGTCAGTTTGACTCCCCCTGTCAGGTCAGACTCTAAAAATGGGACCCAGTGCCGCTCAGCTTGGCAGCACCGGCACTCCGATCCAGGGGTTAAACCATTAAATGGTTCTGGAGCAGTTATGACGGCAGCTCACGGCGCCCTGAGGGCTCAGCGAGTTAAAGGTGGAGAACAAATTTTGCACACTCAGGTGTGTGACAACTACTGGCCCTTAAACTTTAGGCAATAAAACCAGTAGAAGTCACAAGTTTGCATTAAACCCACTGCCTTTAGCACTGAAGGCGGTTTCAGTATGAAGATCTGCATTCAGGTACCACTAAATAATGATGAAATGTTTTTTCATTTTGTAGATTTAGTGCTCAAATGTTAGAAATTTCAGTTTTTTTCCAACCTAATTAAAGCTTTGCTTCTATAATTCTGTCTTTTGAGATTCAATAATGTGTGATTTCTATAATGCTTGAGAGAACGCAACAATCTTGAACTCATATTTGAACTTTCGATCCGAAAACTGTTCTGGCTTTACCTTGAAAAATGATTTCATCATATGAGAAACCTTTAAAATGTATAAATTATTTTAAAAAGTTGATTGCATATGTGAGGGTTTCTGCTCTCATTTCTTTTCTTTTGTGGTTCTGCTGTTAGCAAATCACAGACAAAAAGAGAAGTTGCAGAGCTGCAGCATTACAATCTTTGTTTCATCTTTCAGAAGGCATTGTAAAGCCCAGGTTTAAAGTCCCCATTTGGCTTAGGGGTAAATATGTTTAAATATCTTTCTTCAGATCAGCCTTCCTTCTTTGATAATCAGCAGGTAACCTTGTCCTCGAGAGGCATTTTTTTTCCTCCTGGATTAAACATGTTCAATTTTCATAAAACCACACTTGCAGCTCTGGGACGATGCAATACCTTTCCTGCAGGGCTCGAAATAGAAGAACTATTGTTCTATTGGCAGAGTGTCAGAATTGTTTGTTAGTTGTGAGAAATAAAAGCACTTTTTTCTATTTATGCAAAATTTAAAGTGTAAACATTTATATACATGTCACTCTTGACCTGACTGCACCACTCTAGATTAACCTTTTAATTATTGTCATATTGTTTATTTTAATTGTATTAAATGTATGTTTAATTGTATTTTATTTCTACTTTATTATTTTAACTGTTTTTATTTTCTTGTATTGATGGCTTCCGTCCAGGTCTCTCTTAAAAAAGAGATCTAATCTCCGCACACGGTCTGTGCAGATGGTATTACTCTGTTGTTGAAAAGAACTTGAAGCATTCAATGATTTGGAGGGGACTTGAGGCTGGTTGGGTTTTGACTTGTGACTCGACTTGGACTTGCCTTCTATTGACTCGGGACTTGAGGACAAAGAGATTTACCTGTGACTTGGAAATCAATGACTTGGTGCCATCTCTGGCTATCACTCACCTTGCTATGTATTAAATTTGTTCTCTGCCTGGGGGAGTGGTGAGCTGCAGACACAACCGCACTAGGGAAGCATTAGGTGGTTCAATCTCCCCTATCCAACTCCTTAATGCTGAGTGTCAAGAAGAAAGACACTGGATCCCATTTTTGGAATGAATCGGCTTAGACTTAAACTCATGACCTTCTGGTCTCAGGGTGGACACTCTACCACAAGACCACTGAGCAGTCATTGTAGGATAATGAAAGGGTAAACTATGTAAGAAAAAAACAAAAAGACAAATAATCCCTCAGTTCCACCATGGAAGTTATCCGGAGTTTCCAATCAACCTGCTTTTGGACTCTACCTGCACTGTTCAGAGAAAACCTTCAGTTTTCATTTCTCCTCACATACTTTCTGTGTGAAAAGACCAATGCTATAGAAAATAGAAACATGTAATATAAAACATTATACAATATTTAAAGTTTCAGTTATCAGTGTTATAAAAAGCTCTAAGTTATTTATTTTATTCAAAGTATTATTTTAGCAGATTGTATATGTATAAGAATAATTTCAATTATGATGTATTTTATTGCGTAAAAATAATTGTATGGATATATGTTTTCAAGCTTTTACAATTGGAAACTAGAGAAAATATAAAACTAAAAGAGAGTGGAGAAGGGCTTAATAGAAACAATTCCAGGCCAGCGTCTGCCCCTTTTTTACCCTATAAATCTGCAAGACCACAACAGCGAATGCCCACTTCTAAGTGTTTATTCACATGCACAGCCCAGTAAAGTGTCTGGCATGTTTATATAGTCTCATTCCTCTCTGTTTGCCTCCTTCAACTTGACTTGTCACTTTGAAAAAACAGAGAAGGAAAAGACAGGGAGACACAGACAGTCCATTAGAGTAGGTTTGGAGGAGGCTGAGCCAGGAGGGTCAGCGCAAGGTAAGCATGGTGAGTCAAGGTCCTGTTTTCAGCCCATACCAGAGCCATCAAAGACATGACCATTTATACACCTACAAACACAAGCATTCTCCCAGACACTCAAAAACACACACACACACACATAGAACCACTGGCAGAAAGCATTAACTGCGGTCCGGCAAGCGAGGAGGCATGCGAGGTTGAAGTGGGATTTTTCTCCTGGGGGCGAAGCAACCGATGCAAGCAGTGAAGCAGCAAGTGCACTTTGGTCAAACTTTAATATTCACTTTTTTAAACCTATATTTCTATTTACACTTGGATACATATTTCCATATACATGACTCGTTTTTAACCTCTTACTTATAATTCATGCTTTAACAAAGAACAATGTTTTAAATTTTACCTGGAATTTTCTCAATTATTAAAATAATATAAAAAAAAGATGTCTAGGGCAAAGTATACTGAAGAAATTACACTTTTGAAACACTCAAATACACAGTTTTTTAAAAAGATTGAGATTTTTTATCTCTCACCGGTAATATGTCTTTTTTTCCATTTAAATGACAGCTTGCAGCTTCAAGGACAATCCTCTCATCATTCAAATAAAACTCATCCATATCCCTATTTTTAATGAATAAAATGCTTTCATATATATATATATATATATATATATATATATATATATTTCACATGCAATTTAACACAGAGAAGGCTACTAAAAAGTGTTATTCCAAATAATTGTGTTGAAATTTCAACACACACTTTCAACACATACCTTTGCAAAATAATCACATTTTCCATTTTTTAAATTAAATTCTGAAATATTTGACATGATTTTGAACCAAACTTTAGTATAACCACCACAGGTCTGTTTCTCAATCAGATCAGGACCTCAAAACACTAAGGCTGGCCCAGGCCATAGTCACCTTACCGGGGGCAAAATGTCTGATAGCATTATCAGCAAAAAAGAAAAAAAAAGATAGACCCACAGAGGTAGAGTGGCAGCCTCCAGTTTTCTTCCTACTTGTCTCACATGAGAAACCAGAGTTCACCTTCCCGCCTGAGTTTCTTTCTTTCTTTCTTTCTCTTAGAGTAAAAAACATGCCAACAAGGTGCGCCTGTTCTACATGCTTCATCCTGAAGATGGAGGACCGCCTTCAAAGAGACTCCGACCAGATAACCCAGTATGTTCACACTTGTGTCACTCCGGTTCCCACAAACACTACCACCTATTTTTATCTCCTACTCACAAATTAATTCAAAATCTCTGTGCTGCTGTTTAGTAATGAGAAAAGATGCAATAATGCTAGCATAAATGCTTTTTGCTAAATGTTGTCACTGAAGATGCTGAAGCTGTTTGCTGAAGATGTTTAATCAATTTATTTTAATTGCTGAATAATGTCAGGGAAATACTAGCTTAACTCAGAAATAGCCCCAAAAAAAAAAAACTCAGTAAATGCCAAATTAGCTAAAAAGCTAGCACCGTGCTAAAGTACTATATTTACTCAGAATTAGCCCAAAAGTTGAGAGCTTCACCGATCCTTCAAATAAGCCGTGGTCACATCAGGAAGCTCTGTGGTGTCTTCCAGCTTTCTCTCAGTCCTGCTAAAGTAAGTATTGTATAAAACTAAAAAAAAAAAAACTGTGACGGCTAATTTGACCACAGAAATGCGAATGGCGGCTCATTTCACCGCAGTCAACGGAAAGATTATCTTTTCTTCTCCGGAACCTGAGCTCGGCACGGTAGCTAGGCTTTGCACATAGTCAGTAGAGCAATCGTGACGTATTAAATACTCATGAATTCAAACAGAGATTTTCTGAGACAGTTTGATTGACATCGATTGAAAAGGAGAAATACTCAGAAATTCGAAAAACAAAATGATTTCTTACTATATTTGTTCTCTTTCATAAGAAAATGCCACACATACATGTTAAAAACTCCAAAAACATGATTTTCCTTGGAGGAGGATTTTAAAAACCTCAGTAGCATGAATGTACTCAAAATGCTGAACATTTTGATACCAAACTTGCATAATTTGCAGAAAGTGCACAAATATTCAAAAAATTAAGTGAAAAAAATTGCAAAATTTGCGTAAAAAGAAAAAGGAAAAGTAGGAATTTCCCAAACACTCTGATTGTTTTTGAAAAATGTCCAATTTATTTTCAGTGGGGCTGCAATGACGTAAAATCTTAAAAACCGTAAAATGTATTAATACCAAAAGTTAAGCAGGAATATCCTTAACAAGCTGAACATTTTGATACAAATGAAATTCCTTTTTTAATTAAACATAAAAAAAATACTCTAGTACTATAGTTGTGGTCAAACTTAGCAAAGCTTGTCCACATCCTACCCTGAGCATCACAGAAATGTCCACTTTGGTTGTGTACATCCGTTCTATAGACTTGATCTAATTTAAATATTAATTAGCTGTGTGTCTGGGAAGATTTAGTGGACCAGCATTTGGCAAGTATTGCTCCTAACAACAGCATACCCGTGCTAAGGAGGTCACTCCTTTACAAAAGCTTGTGTTTCTGTTTGCATGAATTAGCCGCAGGAATACCAATGTGTCTTGGGCCATTTCTAGGTTATGCAAATGAAGCTAATGCTGAGGTTGCAATTGCATTTGTTGTGTATTGTTGGACTTCAGGCTTAACAGGTATTTTGTTACAGCTCCTGGTGTGTTTGTGTGTGCGAAAGTCCAAAAAGAGCTTTCCTGTTTTCAGTACGAGCCCCATTTATCTGGTTAGTGACACACTGCATGAAATGCAAATGTGCACAGGGGGATACACAGTATGCAGAGCCCCCTTTAGGGAAGCCCACACATGAGAGAGGAAAGAAGTGTGGAAGTGTGTCCAAAAATAACTTCACTGGCTTCATTTTTATTAAGCATTTTATAATTATTTTAAATGATATAAGTATATTTTTAGCCCCACAGAACCAAGCAACGCAGAGCACAAGAATATAAAGAAAAAAAAAGGACCACTGACACAAACATGCACAACTAAAAATAAAACGTGTGAATATGTTGACATATTCAGCATCCCACAGTGACTTGCATCTTGCATCAAATCTACCAGTTTTTCTGACAGTGTTTGAGACTTTCAGTGACTCCGACCTAAAGCATGCATCATTGTTACTCCTGCTGAGAAGTAGTTGTAGGAATAAAAAAATGGAAACGTTGAAAGCTTATTTTTATTTAAAAGAACATTTTTCCTCTCTATACTTGAGGGTTAGATAAAGACTGTCCATAATATGACATAAAGTAAGTCTTATGACTTTTTTTTAAAGCCTCTTAAGGTGAAGTTCAACTTTTTTTGTCCAAGCAAAATGCTTAAAAATATAAATTATTATCATTGGAACTGAATTCTCTTTTTGTACAATTCAAGAGACAGGGATAGCCAGTTTAGCTTAGTCTGTTCAGTTTAGTTTAGCAATCAGCTCTTGTTTATATTTTGTGACTGATAATATGTTTTTTGGAAAATTATCTGTGTGGAGCCGTGTTATAATATGGGGCTATATAAATATTATTAAATTGAATTGAAATGCAGAAAATAATTAAAGATAACATCTTTTGTACATTGGAAAAAAAAGGTAAACAGTACAAACTGATTTTACTTAGCCTATTCTAAAATGAATTTACCACATTACAGTATAGAACACTTAAGTATTCATTAGCATTATTCTTAATTTAAAAAAAAAAAAAAAACATTTTACACATATAAATGGATTTAAATTCTTAGTATTTTTATATTTAATTAAGAACCAGCATTGATTGTAAGGATTGTGAACTTTGGTTTGGTTTATGTTCTGGGTTTTGTCATGTTCTGTTTTGAATTGTCCGTCAGGTTTGTTATGATTCACAGCTGTCTTCATTTGAGTTAATTACACTCAGTCTGTTTAAGTATCTGGTTTTCAGTTCTTCCTTGTCAGGTCATCTGCTCTGTTCTGTCAGTGGTTTGAGTCTCTATGGTTTCCTGTCATGTTTCAGATAATCAATTAAATGTTTTAAGTTTCTGCCACCCAGCCCGGTCTCCTGCGTTTGGATCCTCCAACAACCTCCCGACATTGAGGTCAGCTTTAAAGACCCACTTGTCTTTTTGTATTTCTTTATTCAAACCCTTGCTCTGGTCTCCCTGTGGCGGCAGAATGCGGCGCAAGCCCCTTCTAAACACCCGCAGCGCAGAGAGGCTTTATCAGCTCAATGCAGGTGTTGAGAAGGGTCCGGCGCCGCCTGCTATCCTTGTGTCTATAGTGACCAGTGCTTAGGATAGAGCCCTGTGTCGGAGGTGCTGTCAAGGGAGGTGCTGCAGCAAGGAAGCTGTGTATGTATTTTTTAAAAAGGATGGGTGTTTTAAAAATGCTTATTTAGACTTTTTTATATTAATTATCTGGCATTTCTGTGTAAGAAAGTGGGAAAATGTCAAGTTTCAACGGATATTATTCACAATCTAAGTTCAAAACGGCTTATGACCCAGCATTCTAGCAGCCTTTAAACGCATCACTCATGGATGAACCTCCGAGACGTGAAAAGAGTCTCACCTGAGATTTGTGCGTAACTGAGATTTTGTGTGTGCGTAACAAGTGATTCTTGCATCATTAATTTTAAAGATTTGCATGTCTAATTGGTTTCAAGCTATTATAATTTTAATTTGTGGATGTTTACATTGTATTTTATATTTTTTAGATTTTATTTTTTATTTTTGTACCTTTACACAAACGAGTTACAGATCAAGAATAGGAAGGCACAAATCAATAATTAAGCATGCATGAATCAGGGTGATATTTTTTTCTTTCCATAGCCACAAGCTCCCTTCTTCACACTATTCCGATACATCCGCTTTTATACAACTAGATCAATCATTCTCATTGTCTGAGCTAGCATCTGGCTCAAAACTCTACAGCTGGATAGCTCCAATATTTCTCACCATTTTTGTTGCACTGGTAATGTTAGGCCCAGTCTGAATTCTTCCCTTTTCCCTAGCCGTTCTCCCTGCCCCTTCATTTCGCCCTCCAAACGGAGGGTTATAAAAAAATCAGTGTCACATATTTCAGACGTTACTTTCATTCGATGATGTCACCACTAATCGCCGGCCTGCTAGTATTAGCGCAGAGCTTCCAACAACAGCTGTTTTATAAACTTTAAAAATGTCATGCTACAATGAATAGTTATTACCAATATTTAAATGCAAACGTTTGTGGTTCAGAGCACACCCACGTGAAGAAAAGCGCTTTCAGCGTGACACGGTTTAGCCTCGCAGGGGAGGACTTTATATCTCTCCTTTTTGAGGGTCGGATTTAAAAAATACATTTCCTGGAAACGACTTGCACTCAAACTGCCCCTTCAAATGGAGTGGAAGGGAGAAGGAAAGAATTCGGATTAAGCCTTAAATTAGGTTGGGGTTGTGAGGGGCTGCAAGCTAGTGGGAGAGAGTGTAAACAAACAGATGATGGGAAATTTGCACCAAGTGTCCCAACCACAACTCGGAGACAAATTTCCATTGAATTCATGATGTTCTGCAGAAATTATGGCCTAGAAAACGACAGTTTTTTAAAGTTTTGGTTAAAAAATGCCAAATCATATAAAAAAGATCACTGGGAACGCATTTAAAAATAGATCAAAAGGTGATCGAAGTGGTTCTTAAATTGACCACTAAAGTTTGATTTTAGATGTATTCTTGATAAACTGGGCTTGGCGCTTCCATCAAAATAAAGAACAGAAACTACAGTATTTGTTAAGCATTAAGCTTAACAACACATTTGCAAATTGTAATTAAATGAAGCTTAAAAAACACAGCAAAACCCTGGAAATGCAACAGATTTTCTGAGAAATTCTTTTGCATTAACATACAGCAACACAAATAGTGTAGAAATCGGCACACCTGGGTCTCCATCTGTCTCCCTAAGTGAATAAGACGTGACTCAGTCCGTCACGGCCGCCACCTCATATGGGACACCGAATGCACATAAACAGATTATGCTTCGCACACTCGCACAAACACACTGCCCTCATCTGCCATACTGTAATGAAGTGTGGGTGCCACTGTGAGCAATTTGTTTGCCGCGTTTCACGCAGAGTCACAACATTGGAAATAAGATGGTGCAGAAAACTGATGTGAAAGGAGGATATATGGAGTTTAGAATAAACTTTCTTCTTTCATCTCTCTGTTCCTCCCATGGGAGATTTCACACATATCTTTGCGGCACAGTGTCTCACTGTTGTTGTTTTTTTTCCACATGTCTGTTTTCGTACCATGGAAATGCTCCGGTCCAGTGGGAATGACTGAAAAGATTTCCTTTCGCTGAGTGAGAGAAATGCCAAGTTAAAATTCTATGCCCTGTGGTTTTTTGTGTTTGTGTGTAGGTGAAAGTGTTTGTCACAGCAAACAGGGAGGAAAAGTAGGTCATAAAGGTGCTCCCAGATGAAAGCAGGGAGACTCAATGAGTTCTTTTTCTCTCCATTGTCTGTCTGGAATTTTTTCCCCGCACCAGCCAGGCGGCAAATAAATAAATTCTTTACTTTTTATTCTCTTTTTGATTTTCCTGTTTGAACTATTGACCCTTTCAATTAAGAATATCTTCAAACTTAGAACGAGAAGACTGTTTCCCTCCGTCGCTCAGTGATGCTCCCCACATCGCCTCAACACAGAGCCGAGGGAGAAGAAAGGATGAGCTGAAAACAAACAAAGCATGAGAGAAGAAATAACAACTAATTAGAAGTCTATTGTTAGGTGTGTGATCAGAACAAAGTCGACCAAACTCCAAATATTCCACCGTTTAGGCGCCAATGTCGGGCAGAAGATAAGCAGGCATACATGCAGGAGGCGTACACACACACAAACGCACGGGCAGTAATTAGACCGCGCAGGAGTCAGTCTTACCAGCTGTGAGGAGGGAAAGGTAGTGACAGCGAGAAAACAAAAATAAGGATGGAGAAAAGGCGTGAAAGGAAAAATCAAAACGAAAGAAACAGCGCAGTAGATGCGTTTCAGCGGCGACAGATGATGAAGAAAAACAGTTAGTCAGAGACCATTCAAAAAAGGTTCAGCGGAGTGGCAGCTGTAATGAGCTGGCAGTTATTCACGTGTTTGTCACCCACACAGACTTAAAACTTTGCCGTCAGTAAATCACTGGTGTCCTAACTTTCACAGTTTAAGTAGAAGTTTCTTTGTGGCCAAATTCATTTGTCAAAAAAACCTTTGATTATCTTTCTGTAAATGCAATTAACTTGTGTTTTTCACAAAAAAATTACAATATATTTAGCCAAAATTGTTCTTAGCTCTTTATTACTTTTCTATGTTGAATAAATTAACCTAGAACAAAGTTTACAATATGGCGATTACTTACTTAGCACTTAGCAGCCCAGTGTTAAACAGTCACAGTCCAATCCTCTATGCATGCACACACACATTCACACTCAGCTCTATTGTCTAACACTGGCACCAACCTATAACCATCAGAACTAAAGTCACTAACCGTATGAGAACTGGTCCTGCGGTCCAAATAGGAAGTGTTAGCTCTTGTGGAGGAGGGTGGGTTCCAACTCGCATTGGCAAGAAATACTTATTGCTTTCTTTATCAAAAAGTTTTATTTGGAAGTCTCAAAAAACTGTTTTACTGTCTCCAAAACTCACTAAGAGCCCCAGTTAAGGCTACATGAGAGAACAGGTTGCAGAGGAGGAGTCTTGACATGCCTGAAGTCAGTCTCAGTAAAATTATGAATCACAAATGATCTACTTCATGATATGAGTTTAAGTTATAAATTCAAAATAATTGACAACTACAAATGAAGGTGGATTTGGGTCTAACATTCCGGCTCCTAACTGTTGCAGTACTGTAAAACAATTACCAAATTAGTAACTAACAGGAGCCATTTTAGCACATTCTCACAAAATTCAATCTGAATCAATCTGCATCAAATTCTATAAATGATCATTGGTCATTGGGTAAAATGTTTCGCTTCTTGTGGTGCCATTTGCTTCATCATTGCATGAGAAGAAGATACTCGCTTGTTCATTGGTTCCAAGACGTTAAAATCCCATTGATTAAAAAAAAAAAAAAAACGCTATTACGCAGTTGTTATCCTTCTCAGAATAGCCATTCTTTCTCATAGCCCTTATTTAACATATAAAAACCTTTTTTCTTTATGTTTTTTCCGTAGCATAAGGTTCAGATGCCTCAAAAAAAAAAAATATGTTCTAACATTTGAAACACTTGAATGACAATGAGAGGGTTTGGACTTCCAACGGGTTCACTCCTGCCTGATTGACTGAAGTGGTCGCCGTGGAAATGTTGACTCAGAACCGACCAATTTCCGCTTAGTGACATCGTCTGACTCCAACATGACGGCGTTCGTCTTGCGAAACAATTGACTGTGGGCCATATCACACTCACAGGGTCCACTTCTCGTATACAATCCAAGACTTTAACATATGGACTGGCAAAGTGGGAACCAAACATGCAATCTTATGATCTGCACCACGGCCTGCACTGTTAACCTCCATGTGCACATACATATTTCATAGTTCATGAGAAAAAAAAAATATATATATATATAGAGATATAAAATTGAATACTAATTTTACAAAATAGTGTTTGAATTTGTGTATTTTCCTGTCAAAATCAGCTCATTCCTCAGACTAGAATGAGTATCGCAAACATTACATCTCCTTTTCTTGGTATTTAGAGCTTTCCACCACATCTTATCATGTCTGTCACTTGGCTACTTCCAGTTGATTTCACTTTCTCAGTAACCTTCCACGACCAAAAAAAAAAAAAAAAACACTAGACTTCACTCTCTGTTGACTGCCTCTGTTATTAAGTGTGTTTTGACAAGTGAAATCCCTGTACATAGCCAGAGTGAATCATTTCAGGATCCCTGTCCTCAAAATCCACCCAGAAAGAACACCAGTTTTTGTGGAATCCAAACCTTCTGCAGGAGGTTTGTTAAATCTAGTGTTTTTTGTTCAGAGTTCCCTCGTTTGTGGACACAATCCTTAAATAACCATAATATATGAAATCTGCAAAGTAGGATTACAGATGTTTAAGACTGTAAAACTCATCCCTACACACTTTATAAACTTCTCTTATTTAAACTCTCAAAGTTCGATCTTTAATCGAAAAATAATTCTAGTGGATAACTGCACATGCTGTACAGGAGACTTGGAAGAGATTGATTGACAAGGTCTACAGCCAATCAGGACACAAAACACAAAGTGTAGAGTACATTTTAAAAACATGCAAAATTGCATTGAAAAAAAATCAGCAAAACCGAAAGACCACAAAAGATGAACCACAAAATACTAGTGAGGAATCACTGTACATACAATTTCTACAGTACTGCCCCCAGAGGTTATTCTAGGCCAGAAAACTTTGGGAAAATGGTCTGGTATTTGAAAAGATCCACTCCTATGTTTCTGACATGTTCTTGTTGCTTTTTTTCTCATGATGGAGGACAAATTTAAAATAATTTAAGATTAAAACTGCTTTTCTGAGTATTTCTTGATTCATTTAGAATGAATGAATGCAGCCACTGAGATGGGCGGGCCAAAGTCTCTGTGTTCCGCTCCTTTCTGATGCATCCACTGACACACGACTAGATCTGAACGTCTTCATTTTCCACGTCAGAGCTGGCATCTGGCTCAAAACTGTACGGCCGGGTGGCGCTTTTTGTTGTCCCATTAATGTTAGGTTGGGGTTGCAAGGGGCTGTAAGCTATGGAGAGCGTGAAAACAAAGGGATGATGGGATGTTAGCAGAGGCTTACTTCCAGACCAACAACTACAACTTGGAGGCAAATTTTTGATGAACTTCTACCTAAAACAGAAAACTATTGCACAGCCCTCATAAATCAAATATTTGTTTTAACTTTAAATACAAATATGCTTCATTTTTGGAATATACTCAACTGTTGGTTTCAAGAGCTAATGCTTTGTGTGTGGTTAGACTCCTCACCACCTCGGAATAAAGTCAGACGCCGGGTGACAGAGGGGGAGGTGTGGCACGCTTCATAACAAACCTTTAACATGATCACAGCGGGGACAGACTCGGGGAGGGAAAAGAGGCGAAGCGGGAAGAGGGCAAGGAGGGGAGGGGGTGGCAAAGGCCTGCCAATACAGATAAATATTTCATCCCACAACACTCCGAGTCAGTGAGACTGGTGCCCAGAGGGGGAGGGAGGAAGCAGGAAGGGAAGGGGGGAGTAAAGGAGTAAAAGGCAGAGATTGAAGGCGAGGCGGAAAGATGAGAAACAAGGGAGGGGGTGAGAAAAAGAGGAGGGAGGGGAGCTGGAAGACAAAGCTACGCCTGGAAGGTAAAGGTGTCCTCAAGTCACATGTCCACTCCCCATGACACTAACCAGTGCTGACACAACACACACTCACTCGTCCCCTGTTGAACAGCATGCCCCCCTGTGCACTCACATTGAGTTTAAGACGTTTTTCTTTCATTGTCTTTTTGATTTAAGTAACCGTGCTTTGGGATGAAGAGGTTTAGCTATGAACAATTATAAATGATTACACTTTTTGCACAACATGTGTTGGTACTAGAAACCTTTAATGTGAAGCGGAAACATTAATGTTCTCTAGAAAGAAAACAGGAAGTCTGTTACTTTTTTGTCAGCTCATTTTACATTTTGGATGGAAATTCTAACACAATCTTTTAACCTTGAAGTTGTTGCAATCTAGCCTTAAATTACACACACTCTATGATGTGTCGTATGCTATGTTCACACCGGACATGTGACATTCAAGATTGAGCTAAAAAGTGTATTCTTGAATGTGTGTTTAGCATATGGTGTACACACTGGACTGTCACTACCCGATACCAGCACATGTACCTGCAGCTGGAAGACGATTGTTGAGAAATGTCAAATTGGTGCGAATCTCTTGAATCTTGCTCCAGGCTTTTCCCTTTCACAGCTCTATTCCAATATACAAAGGACTTGTCATATAAATCCAGCTGGGCACAAACCTCAATCAATAATGTCTACTCTATGATCAATGTTCAAATGGTTAACATTTTCATAATTGAAGAAGGATGGCATCCAAACATCATTGTGGGCGGCCGTGGTGCAGCGGTAGGGCAGTCGTCCCATGATGGGAAGATAGTGGGTTCGATTCCCTGCCCGCCCATGTGGCGAAGTGTCCTTGGGCAAGACACTGAACCTTAAATTGCCTCTGGTGGGAGGTTGGCGCCAGTGTTCGGCAGCGGAGCCACCACCAGTGTATGAATGTGTGTGTGACCGGGTGAATGGGACTGTGACTGTGAAGCGCTTTGAGCCCTCGAAGGAGGGTAGAAAGCGCTATACAAGTATAGGCCATTGTACCAAGTCCAAAAATGTTCAACATTTAAGTAGTTTTCCTTTCAATGTAAATTCAATGGTGCCACATTTTTTACGTAAAGCCCAAAAATTGACTTAAAAACTTATAACGACCTGTGAAAGCACGAGTTTTGAATATCAAAGACTGAAACTCATCTATATATATAATATTGTATAGACTTTTCATTGAAAGTAGTTGCTTGAACACGCATTGCTGAGGCCAGTGTGAACGTAGCATAACCCTTTAATTGTAATGCCATCAACATGAATTAGGGGATTCCGTCTCAAAGAATAGCGTTCCTCAAAAGAATGTCAACACTGAAGCTATAGATCTGATAATAAAGGGTTAAAAGGTGGAAGAAAAAATGATAGAGTGGCTAAGAAAGAAACAACTTTGCTACTTAAAAAAAAAAAAAAAATGCACTTGATCTGATCAGAACCGGATAACATAATCTTTACAAAACTGTTAAATGAAGCGACTAAGAAGGGATGGGGTTATACAAGTTTGCTCCTTTTTAGGCAATCAATCAAGCTCTACTTGACTTAAGATAATAGTCACTTTACTTAATGAATCAAATGACATAAGTGTGTCTTTGTTTGTTTGTTTTGTTTATTTTTTAATCAATGCATTTCATTATTTCTGTAAGGAGTTTGAAAAATCTCTGTTTTGTCCTTTATTGTCCACAATCCGTACTTGAAATAAACCAAATCAATCAATCCAATCAATCAATAATGACTTTTCTATATTTAGGTTGTGACATTAGACTAGAGCAGGGATCGACCCTCCAGGCCTCGAGGGCAGCAGATATCCAAACCTTACTTGTGACTGCTTATCTGGTCCAGGTCTTTCCAGCCAATAAAACTTGCCAGAGCAGAGCAGTAGGAAAACATGCAGGATTGTTGCCCTCAAGGCCTGGAGTTGCCTATCCTTGAACTAGAGCATAAATGCTCCTACTTTTAGCATTAAAACTAAATTTTGTCACAAGTCTAGTTAAATTACACTAACATTTGGTTGCTTAGAAGATGTTCTTTTATAGTAGCTTAAAAAGAAAGGGGTATAAAAAAAAAAAGGCACAAGTAAGCTAAAGTTGATTGAGTGAAAACAAAAGTGAGCTATAAGAAATCCCAAATAAAGATGTGAAAAATCAGTGGAAGTCCAGAAAATTGAGTTGGTTTCTGATAAGGTTGGAAGAGGACTGTCTTTCTCTGATGCTTTAAGACAAAGAGCCGTCATCCCATTACAACCTCTTCCAGTGAATTCCTTCTTGAAAGAACAGTATAGAATTTGGTTTAAGCTACTGGGAAGAGCAGTAGTAGCATTTTAGTGGTGCAAAAACAAGAGCGAGCAGATGATTTAGCCAAAGGAATCTGCGTATTTCAAAAAGAATAGACCCCAATAATGAGCCTTGGGGTGCCTCGGTTTAGAGCGTATGAAATGAAAAAGTTTTACTTTGCCATTATACTTTAAAAGAGTGGCCAGTGGGGTGAGATGCTGAAAACAATTTTGTTCTAACTAGAACTGTAGGGAGTGTAGGATGTGGACACGCACACAAAAGTGGGTTAAAGGAATAACTAGGCACTGTTTGTGAGCTTGTGTGTTTATGAGCACATTAAAAAGTTTTGTTCACTTCAGGGGTACGTTGGTATATCTAATATTCATTTATAAATCGATCGGTCCGGTCGCATTTGAGAATAAATGGATTTCAGGTTTCCTTCCTCTGAAGCATTGGATATTTATGGGGGTACAGATGTGCTTGGGCTGGGCGTGTGAATTTATGGCTGTAAGTGTGTGTTTGCACATCTGTGTCAGTCAGGCGGTTGGTCTTATGTTTGTATTCCCTCTCTCCCACGGGGGAGCAACTCCCCCTCATCATTAGTAATGAAGCAGCAGTGGTGAAAGGGCCAAGCCACAAACTGAGCCCAGAGAGACAGATGAATATTTGATCATCCATCCCTTTGCCATTGCGAGTGTGTTTGTGTCTCTGTGAGAGAAGTCCAAAGCTCTGGGCTAAATGTACATTTTGCCACTTGCAATTCTCCCCGAATCTCTTGCCTTTCTCACTTTCACCTTTACTTTTTTTTTTTTTTGTTCACCATACATTTTTTAACCTCCACTTTCCCTTTTCACCTTGCTTACCCTTTCATTTCTTGACATTTATCTTTTTTTTTTCTTTTTTTCCCCCCCTTGTTCCTCATCTGCAGGACTGCGCTGAGACAGAAGTAGACAGAAACAAGTGCTGTACGTTGTGTAACATGTTCTTTACCTCCGCGATTGTGGCGCAGTCACACTACCAGGGCAAAACCCATGCCAAAAGAGTCCGTCTGGTGCTGGGAGAGCCGCCCAACCTAACCGCAGCCACAGCCAGCCCTACAAACACAGGTATCTTCAATTTTTCATCAACCATTTTAATTCATACTCACTGCTGAGCATTGGCACACTTATCTAACCGCCTGATGTACACACATGTAGATATGTAGAATATCCATGACAACATCATGCATTTTTAAACACATCTTTGTAAAGCGAAACATTTCCGTTACTTTCAATCTGTTAAAGTTTTTGGTTGTGCTTTTAATTAAATGTTTCACTGTCTACTGATCACATCCTCTTTCTCAAGTTTCAGAGATAATTGCTTGGAAAAGATGTAGTGTTTGACAGTTCCCTTGGTGACAGACTGTCTCTAGATGACAAAAAGGCAGAAAACAGTAACATCAGATGAGCAGTAGCAGCACAACAAGTTCTACATGCTACTCCTGTCTGGCTGCACAGAAAACTGAGTTTAACAAAGTAAAAATTGGAGCAAAAACTGTTATGTTTTCGAAAAACTTTATTATATTTTTAGCCTTTGGTTCTTTTAAGAATACATCTGCAAGTTTAAAACAGCTTTGCTTTTAAACTTGGTCAAAATAAAGATTAGCTGCACACACCACCCTCAAGCTTTTTTACCAGCAATCCTTGAGAATTCTTAACAATAACTTTCGCTGGAAAACACAGAACCTTCAAATTGTTTTTTTTATTTCTTTCCTATTTGTTAGTATTTCCTTGAAATATGCTATTCTTGAAGGTCAGAGAAGGCCACGAGTGTTTTGATTCTTTTAAATTTCTTCTTTTTCCATGTGTGCCTAAAACCTCGGCACTGTAAAATTCTATTTGGAAATAGTCTGACTGTGTACAGTATCGTCAAGGTCAGGTCAGGTCAAAAAGTCTTCTAACAATTACCTGACCTGGAACTATCCATTCAACCCTCATCTATTCTCCTATTGTCTTTCCTAGTCCTGTGCCAACACATTCTCGTCATATATGAACGTATGGTTTGGGACTCCTCCATGTCACATGCTGGTTGTTCCCATTAAATCAGTACCGCATCCTGAAGGTTGGGGACTCACGATTTAAATTTGGGGATACCAAAACATCAAAAAAGTGAAGTGGAAAGGACTGGAACCATACGTCCATATATGAAGAATTAGAAGTGAGAATGTGTAGACGGTGCAGGGTCATGTGGCTGTAGAAACCTATTCCAGATATTCCAGAGCGAAGGCAGAAACACCCTGGACAGTTCACAAGTCCATTACGGAGCCAATAGTGGGATATTTAAATTTCAACCCCCGCTTTTATCTGATGTGACTGTCTGTGTTTCTACCCAGAACCATCAGTAATGAGCATGTTAATCAGGTCGGTCATCTGAGATAGTTTGACCTCTATCCAAACACATGGACTTCATCCAAACACACACTCCAGCTTTGATTTATTTTTAGTTCAAAGCGTTTGGTGTTTAAAAGCTTAAGGCGGGAGTTAGCCAAAACTTTCTGCCTGTGAGTAAGGGGCAGAAGAGAATCTGAAATGTGCATGTACTTCAAAAACCATGAAGTCAAATGAAAGAGAGGCACCCTGGTGCTTTTTAACCATTCGCTGACTGATTTTAGGTCAAGTTCATGACTGCTTAAGAGAAGCTTTTTTAAATATCTGTGCGAGTGGGTTATCTTCAAGGGAACTTTACATAATGGGATTCAATTTGGATGAAAAGGGGGAATTTCCATAAGCGTGTGTCTGCAACAAAATGGGATGTATCTATCAAACCTTAAGTGACTCCTGCTAAGATTTGCCCTGCCATGAAAAATGGTCACTTCTGTACTGCTGCTGTTTCGGAGTTTCTGTGGTCTAATGACAGATGGACCTGGAGAAAAAGGCACAAGAGAACAAGTACAAGGGGAGAGGAAAAGTAACCTGGAACAGAAGAAGTGGATTTCAAGAGAGATTAGAGTCAAAGCTACTCGTTGCGAACACTCAGGAGTTGAGCGCTCTACAGAAGATGCAACCAAGCTGACAGGCTTGGGTGCACACTGGCACAGAGGCACACACATGCAGGATGACGGATGCTGTCGTTTTCATTCATGGACACGGTAACACAATGGTGAGGGGTAGGACCATGGATGTTGAAGAACCCCTTTTGAGGGTGGCGAGCAAAGATCGTACCTGCGTTTCCTCCCTGGAGCACTTCCCATCCCCCTAACATACTTCCTACCACTTCCTTTCCCATACACAGACACACACTGTCATGCACACTCCCCATGACCCACTCCATGAAAAACACTTACTTCTGCTCCAGTGTACAGAAATCACAGTCAGAAGAGGATACAAGTACGGTGGCCCTGAAGTGCAAATCACACCAACAAATCATTTAATGCAAAAACATTTTAAAGATCAAAACCACAGTTGAAAAGGAAAAAGAAAACAATATTAAGAAACATAAAAAGGTAGGTACTCTGGCACATCGCTGATATGTATAACTTCATTGAGAAAGGGACAATGCATATTAATGAACATTAAAACAAATGTAAATATGCCAGATTATAGCCTCAGGCTAATTTCCATCTGGAGTCCCTTGGCAGGTTAATGTTAAAAGAAATAAAACATAGTTTAAGAGATAAACACTACGCATACAATTATAAAACACAGGTTAAAATACAGTATACAGAATAAAACAAATAAAATACAGAAAAGATCATGTTAGACATTTTTCAAATGGGTCTTGGACATCCGCATCCTTATAAAAATTTGATGCTTAGCACAGGATGGATCCAGCATAGCTTCAAACCACATAACTTTTGTTTGAAATGATAGAAGAATGTCATCCAGTCATCAATCCCCATTGTACCAATACCTTTTCCGGTTTCTGTAAAAATAACAAAAGAAAAAACACATTTTGGAAAACAGAAGACATTTCTGGAAATCAAAATGAAATGTTAAAAAAAAATGACAAAAATAAAGAAAGCTGTTAGGAAAACAAACGGCGAAGAAGACAACAATATAGTAGTGGATCTCTCCACTGTCACTCAGATTTTGCTTTTCCACAGAACCAAAAATTAGATAATCACAAAACAAATCAAAAACTTTTTAGGTTTGATTTCAATTTTTTCTTTTTTTTTTAGACAAATTGCATTCATGGAAACTTAGACAAGATATATGTAGCATGAACAGGCGAGGCTACAACTAAGTCTACTTAGGGCTCCTATACACGGTATTGGAGCAGGTTATCAGAATAATTGTACATTTTGTGGTACAAGCACCCAATTTTGCATGGATATACTTTAGGATCCCCTCTTTAAGAAAAGCCTGCTACTTACAAGAAAATTCAAGATTTGAATATTATTTTACATATAATACATTCAATAATATTAGGTAACCCTTAAGTTTAAAAACTGCATTTTGTGCTGAAATCTCATTTTTGAGACTGGAGCAAGCAGACACTGAATATTTTTGTTACAATTGAGTATATGGCAGCCATTTTTACAAATGGCCGCCTTTATGTATTTTTCCAAATTTGGTGCCCGAACCACAAAATGTACGATTTGCCTGAAATATTACCCGGCTCCGCTACAGATAATAAAAGAAAGAGGCTCAAACAAAATAGAAATTCTGTGGATTTGTCTTCAGTAAAAATGTCAAAACTTTGTCAAAACAGAAGCATTGCTTCTGTGTAGTTACAGTTGGGATGACTCTACAACCATTGACACATAGTGGATGGTAAATCGGCACATTTGGACGCACCATCTGGCATCAAACACTTTCTCACACAGTCTGTGGACCTAACTGCCCCCCAGGAGGATCCCTTTGCTACACGTACTGTACCTTACGCATGCAAACAGCCCGTCCAGAGATTTCAATCACGCTCACGCAAATGCGTGCACAGACATTTTACCAAGACTGAAATAAAACATTCATTCCACCTCCCCATCTCCCACATGAACGCACAGACACTCGTGCACTCCCTCACACGTGCGCAGCCGTCATCCGCGAGTGCCGCAACAGCGTCCTGTGGACATGTCAGTGCCCGTAAGCTATTAATGGGCAATCACCATGGTAACCAGTGTCATGTCGTGTGCAGCAGGTCACCTGGAAGTCTGCCATTTCCCTTTTTCCTTCATTCCCTCAGAGGAGCAAGAAAACGAAGGAGGCTAAAAAAGAAAAAAAACAGGAGAAGCTTCAGCCGCACACAAAATGTGGGCAAAAAGCCAGCACTTGCAGACTGGACCCTGGAGTACAAATGGCCTTTTTCCAACCTTCATCTAATTTCCACAGATACAGCCTACAGCAATCTATTTGCTAACAGCTTTGAAGAGTACAACTGAAACTAGAGCTGGCAAATGTCTAAATGTACAAGTGGGTGTTAAAGCGTTTTAGATGTCATTCGACTATGAGAATATAACCATCAAAAACGCTCATTGTTTTCAAAGTCATTTTTATTTGATGTTTTTTAGGTTTTAGACCCCTCGTTTTACTTAAAATGGTACTTCCTTTCACCCTTTCTTTCATTAGTTTTCCTTTTTGAAATTCTTGACATGTTCTCTTTCTCTCCCAGATTCGTCTCCGACAACCCCGTTGCCCACAGACCCCGCTGCCTGCCCCCCTGCGCCCCCTGCTCTCCCCTGGCCCACAGCAGTAGGCAGCGGAAACGGCGGTAGAGAGGCTGGGAAGTATTGCTGCCTTTGTGGAGCCTGGTTCAACAACCCTTTGATGGCCCAGCAGCACTACGAGGGCAAAAAACATCGCAGGAACGCAGCCAGAGCACGCCTCTTGGAGCAGCTAGCAGGCAGTCTGGATGCCACAGAGAGCACAGGTCAGCATCTTGAGCCAGAGCCCAGAACGCTGACAAATGAAGGGCAGTGAGGCTGTTAGGACTTTGGGGCCCGGGAACTTTATTAGCGGGGGACTGAGTTCAGCATGAAGAGGCAGTGTGGTTGTCAAAATGTTCATGTACTGTGGTACATTTTGCACTTTTACTAACCCCAATATTTAATAGTTGAGACATATTTTTTTGGCTCGAATTCCTATTGAAATGTCAAAAAAAGAATCAAAATCATGATATATATCAGGAAGTGTTGTTGGTTGTGGACCCAAAGCAGGAGACCAGGCAAGGTGGCCAAAAGGTAAACCGTTTAATAAATAAACTGAAATATGAGAAAAACCATGGGAGAAACAAAAACGGGGATCGAACAGAACAGAACAGATAACATGACCATAATGACTTAAATACACTGAGGTTGATTAACTAAATGAAGTCTGCTTTGGATGATTAATCTGAACATAGTGAGACTGATACAGACAACATAACATGACAAAAGCACCACAAAAACCCAAGCATGGAATCCTGACAGTACCCCTCCCCAAAAGGGCACATCCTAGATGTCCTAAACACCAGAGAGGGTGGGACCCTAACATGCAAAACAAAAACAAGTCCAGAAAACAGAGCTCCTGCAGCCAGACGGATGTGAGGGGTATCGGAGCCCCTCCTCAGAAACAGCCATGAGAGTCCATGCGACTCTCCACAGCAGGGGTGGGCAATTGTTTTGACTCGTGGGCCACAAAGGGTTCTAAAATTTGGCATAAGGGCCGGACAAGGAGCAGATGGAAGGAGAGATTTGGTAATCAACCTCATAAACTAAAAAAATAATATGGAATTTAGAGAAAAACATGCTTTAATTTGGATTCAAATTCACATATATTAATTTAAAAACAGAAAATTTGGGAGTTTTAATTTCTAAATTTTGATTTTTGTTCTCTTTTGGGTGATCCAATGGCCTGATGTTCTTCAGAGGAAAATGTGAACTCAAAGAAATGCTGCATTTATGTGGTGTAGGAATAATCCGAAAGATCACCATCTGACTCAGAAAGGAACACACACGAACGTCAGAGAAACAACACCATTCATGGGAAGAAACCAGAAATACAATGAAAATAAAACAATAATTAGGATTTTTGATTCAATGTATTTTAATTTGGAGGGCCACATTAAGTAGCTTAAGGGGCCGCATGTGGCCCCCGGGCCGTAGTTTGCCCACCCCTGCTCCACAGGAACTGGAAATAGAGCCAAGAGGGATAAGGAAAAACAAAAATGGTGACTGAACAGAACAGAGCAGATGACCTGATCATGATGGTCTTAAAAC
This sequence comes from Oryzias javanicus, assembly GCA_003999625.1. Lineage (NCBI taxonomy): Eukaryota > Metazoa > Chordata > Actinopteri > Beloniformes > Adrianichthyidae > Oryzias > Oryzias javanicus. The sequence goes on along the minus strand of CM012451.1, from coordinate 24,168,540 downwards.
CAGACACTTGAATACACGGAGGTTGACTACCTAAATTAGGGGTATTTAAAGTTAGTCCTCGAGGGCCGTGGACCTTGCCTTTATCTGCTGCTGATTACCTGGATCAGGCGTTTTTGGCCAATAAGGAGCTTCAATGGCAGGTTGATTGGAAAACATGTAGGACACCGGCCCTCGAGGACTGACTTTGGACACCCCTGAACTAAATAAAGACAGCTGTGGATGATTAACCTGAACATAGTGACACTGACAGGGAAAGCAGAACATGACAAAAGCACCACAGGAACCCATACCGAGAATCCTACATCTGATTCATGCATTTTCAGTTAACCCAAAGCCGATCCATGGTTAGATCTATCTCTCCTACATAATTTGAAAAAGTTATTATATAGTAGTTAATTATTCACCTAATTGGGTGATCAAATATACCATTTTCTAAATAAAACTGTAGTTAACACATTAGTATGACAAATGCATCATAAAATGTCATATATCACACACTATCTTAAGAAAGGGTTTGATATTTAATAATGTTAGAACTACTTCAAATATTACTCTGATTTGTACTTGAGAACTGCTAAACCTGGATTGTAATTATCAACTATAAAAAAGATGGGCATTATTTTTCATATCTTTTAATCCTCCTCTCCTATTAGGATTCATTTTTTAGCCGTTTGAGCTCTCTGGAAATCTCTAGTAATCATCCATTAACTTAAGTAGATATTTCTTTAAACATAATTAGCAGTGAAACATATCCTACCAATTATTTTTTTGCTTCAGTCTAACCTTCAAGGCTATTTTTTTTTCTTAGGGTCACAGTCTGCTCATTTTACAGCTTTCACACTTGCTAGTGTTAGCATTGTAACTGGGGAGAAATGTCATGTGACTTGTGTTGGCATGGTACATCATAATTAACAGTTAATCAACTGCATGGTAAAAAGGAAGCTTATTATGACGCAGGAATCCCACACAAAATGAGACAGAAAGAAATGTAGTTCTGCTCACCAACAGTGCTAAGATTAAACTCCAACACGATGTTAAGTCCCATCGTCTTCCTCACCCCCTGCATCTATATCCCACACAAACACGAACAAGCGCAGCCGTACAATGACACGCTTTTTTTGTGATCACACATTTTTTTTGCCTTAGGGTGATTCTAATAAAGAGTATTTGTCCCAGAAACTGCTTTTCATTTCTCTGAATCCTGCAGTAAAATCGGCGCATGCAGGATCGCACCTCCAGGTTTGACACACATGCTGCAGACGTTACGCGGGCCTTTCCAAGGTCATTCAACTCTCCTGAAAGCTGAAGCCATGCCGTTTGCCATGTGCTCCAGATGCCATGACAGAAGTCCTCTTCCCAAGAAGCCAATGATATTAAAAACATGAGTCATGTTGCCGCCTACAGAGGCACACAGGCTTTAAGTGGTGTCAGGTTAGATAGCGTCTTCCATGTGCGTGATGTGACCCAAATTGTTTTCTGTTTTTGTGTTTCGAGTTTTGACCCAAAACATTCTAGTATATAGAATTACATTTACAATTGAAGGTAAAATTGAGGATTTTCTCCTTTAATCTTCATGCCGTTACAAGGACAGCATCTTAAGTGATTGAACAACCATTTTTTTTAAAGCATCTCTAGTCTGGGACACTTTGTTCTTCACAAAGCAGCTTTCCTGACAGCTCGTGTTTGTTCTTCAGCTCAGACACATTTCCAATGAAGCAAGATTCTCACGTCTGATTGGCTTTTATCACCACTCTAAGTGTGAAGTTACAGGTGCGCTGAGTGTAATCTCAGAGGAAGAGGCGGCTGCCGGGCTGACGCAAGAGGCGGGTTAATCTCAGCCCAGCACACATTCATCTCAGCATTCGTCCTGTTTTCCGCTCTCTGGGACTGTTTTCTCTTTGCAGTCTGTTTATCGTTTACCTACCCACTTCTTACTGCTTTCCGCCTCTTTGCTGCTCGTCGATGATTATTTCGCGTGTCAATATGCAAGTGTGCCGCGGGGGGCTCCGATCTGTCATCACATCTCATCTGTCGTCCTCATTAGCTTCCGCGAGGTAAAAGGGAATTATTTACAGCCGTCTCTCGAAGCTCTGGCTGCACAACCTCATCTTCATGTTTCTCATCCTAACACTACTGACCTTCCCTTTTTATTGGTGTCACTCCTTCCTAAAGCCACCTACAAGGAAACACTAAACCACCACAACATTTAGACATTACTTCTCACTCCTGGGATTTTCATCTGCAAGCGCCAGGAGACTGTCATAATTTTCCATGCCCATGTGCCAGATAAAACCCTTGGATTTGGATTACATAGGAGGAGGATAGAGTTGAAGCAGCAGTGTGCACAGGCGAAGGATGGGCCCAGATGATGTGGCCGAGTCTTTTCATAAATCACAATGGAGTAGAAACCCCTTCAGACAGGCCCGGCGCTTCGTCTGGACTCCCCGGAGACTCCGCTGAGAATTAGAGGCAGTGAGATAAGCCTTTAGGTTGGGAGAGTATGTTTCTGCTTCTGTGTGTGCACGCACATGAGGACTCTAGAGAGGATGAGGTAGTGGAAGAGTGAGAAAAATGTGTGTAGTTGATGAGTTTGCTGGAGTCAGGAAAGAGGTGGCCCCTGTCTTTGGAGATCGCAAGAACTGTGTCACAATTACCTGAAAAAAATGTGATTTCCGTATTTTCTGGAGTTCAAGTCGCATCAAAAAATGCAAAACAAAAAATTAAGAAACATATATAAGTCAAACTGGAGTAGAAGTCACAGTAGTAGGAGTACAGGAGAAAAGTGCCTGTGAACAAATCCACCAGTACTGCGTTCACACTGAATGCAATTCACACATGCGTCGAATTCAATGCTTGTTCAAAAATGTGTTTATAGACTAGACGCTCTTGTCGTGTGCTGGAGAAGCTACTGTCACTGCTACATAAAAGCATTGACTGACTGTTCATCAAGTTGAGTTCAAGTTTGTTTTGAAGATCTCTTTAAAACCATTGATTAATACATCTCTATGTCTAGATCCATGAAATCAATCTTTTCTTTTTTTTATGGCGATCTTTGGGTGTAGTCAGACGGGACACGTTTGGTACACCAATCATGAGTGAGCTTTTTCAAAGTTCACACCCCTTCCACTGAAAGCAGCCTGGGAGAAGCTGTCAATCAAATATTTGGGGTGGGGGCCAGCAGGCACCACATGTTTTGCTGAGCCATCTGATTGGTCAGATTATAACTTTAAATAACTTGCAATAAAGAAAAAGAATAGGATTAGAAAGAAGATGTTAAGAAGGTATTTGAGCAAGAATGGTTACTCTGACAAATAGAATGACTGAGTAATAACTGTTTATTCCTCAGTTAAAGTCTGTGGAATTTTGACCTTCTTGGAACCAGCGGCTACTTCTTATTTGGAATATGAGGTGGGAGGGTTGAGTTGTCCATTTTTTCTACAGTCAGTGGGAAAATAACAAACATACAGGATGAACCTTTTTTTTTTCTTTTGGATTTGTCACATATAAGTTGCTGCTGCTTATAAGTTGCAACCCTGGCAAATCTACAAAAAAAAAAAAGACTTATGCCACAAAAAAATGAGGTTGGGTGGGATAGCTCAACATATATTTATGAAATAAAAGTTAGATCTTTGAAGAATTAATAGCAAGTGTATAAAAAAAAAACATTTGTAGACTAAATGAATGCCAGAACTGCATTAGCATTTGTTGTGGTCACTGATGTGCATCATGACTTTAGCTTCAAAAAGTGCCTGAAGCCAGACGTCAGCAGCCTGTTGCTCCTGAACTTTAGGGCATGCGGAGCTGCAGCTGCTCTCTAACAGCATGTGGTTCAGGTGGCTTCCTAAACTGCAGTGTTAGAGGATCTTTCAGCTGGGGGGCGCGTCAGCTTATCCAACACAGTTTTGAGAGGCAGGCTAGTCAATTTTTGCATAATTAAGTAGGGCATTAAGCAACCCAGATAAGCCAACTTAATTCTCATGCCATCCTAAATAACAGCCAGATTGCTGTGTAGCTTTGCAAAAGCTGGTAATTACAGATATGCTTGTTAGTTACTCACTGATCTGTAGCATTTGATGCAAACTAACAGGCTTGTTTTGAAGAGGTGTTTGGATTATTGCTATCAACTATCAGTCCCCTGACTGCACTTTCCCCACCTGCTCTCCATCCTCATTTCCTCACCAGCTTCTGCTCTTCACCATTACCGCCACAGTATTTAGTCCCATCACTTCCCTTCACACTCTGTCAAATACTTTTTAATTTTTGTCTGGATTCTGTCTTTGATCCTTATCTAGTCGCAGCGTTAGTGGTTTCAAAGCACGTCTTTATCCAGATGCTTTGGTCTAGTTTATCCTTCTATTATGGATTGTGTAACTTTATTATTATTATTTTTTTTTTTTGGCGTGATCTGTATTTTTGAATAATATGCAAATAATATCTCCTATCAAAATACTGTATGTGTGAACGAGGTTTTGTGTGGGCCTCAGATTAGTTATATCTATTATGAGATTCCTCATTGTCACTTCACGAAAGTGGAAGATTATTGCAGTAAAATAGCTCAACAATGAAAACGTTGTGAATATGATGTTTAAAGCTTTAAAAGAAGATAACACTTTAAACAGTACAAAACTTGTGAAGGAGACTCAACATGAATGAAGGTCTGGACGCACCAAACACAACCAGGATGTTCCAAATAAGTCCAACAAAGAGCAGTAACATCTGCTGGCCGACTTGAGCCAAAAAACAGGACTGAATTGTGTTTTAATCCCATTTTGAAAATAAAAATCAAGATAGTTAAAGTCCCTCTTCAAGGAAAAATCTGTTTTTTGAGTTTTTAACATGTATGTGTGGCATTTTTCTTCTGAAAGAGAAGAAATATAATAAGAAATCATTTTGTGTTTTCATTTCCGAGTATTTCTCCTTTTAAATCACTGAAAAACTCTGTTTAAATTTCTGAGCTTTGCTTACGTCAGGATAGCAGGCCCGGCTATAAGATAATATAACATCTCACTTCTGTGCTGTAAAGGATTGTAATTCAGTGAAACGCCATAATGATGTTAGCTTTCATTATTTTCCCAAGGAATCTGAGGAAAAAATGGATTGGATTTGTTTCTCACAGCAACGTCAATAATTATTCAATAATTTGCAGGAAAAGAGACATTTTTTAACTGGACGGAGAAAGAATCAGAGATTTGTAAGAAGTTATTTTTGAAGAAGGATGCAGTACACAGCCTGCACGTTAGGCTATTGTTTTTCTTGCTGGCATGTCTGGGGGGATAAGGGGCGGGGTTACGCAGCTCAGCACCATAAGCCACGCCCACACAGAGGAATTTTTGGAAACGAATTCGGCTTCAGATCAACAGGAAAAATATTAAGACATTTAGGATGAGGGATTTTTGTTAAAAACTTCACAGTCCTAATTAAAATCCCACTGGGAACATTTAAAGAAAATACAAAAAATTGTTGTATGGGACTTTAAATGTTTTTGATTTTAAAATGTCTAGAACATTATTACGCAATAAAAAACAAGTTTGTGGTGTGCTTGAAAAGTTGCAGACACGTCCATCATTGTGGGGATTTTCTTTTAGGTAAAGTTGATTTTATTCAGACAAAATTTAGTAGCAGAAATTTATTTTTTAATCCAATTTTATTGAAAAAAAAAACCCTATGTATCTATGAGGTCTAATATATTTCCAGTCTTAAGATGATTGCATTGGAAAGAAGAGAGGAAGGCTGTCTGATCTAAAACTGAGCAAATTAATGAAATTATTATAGAAATAATATTTTGGGAGTTTGCCCCAACTTGCAGGAATCACAGAGAGAAATAGTTGAAAATAAATCTGTTTATTACATCTCAGCCAAAGAGATATTGTTCAGTTTTTTATAAATTCATTTTACTCCATGGGGTTTAACTGTGTTTTCTTTTGATATGTAAAGCTTTGTTTTCATTGATCTCTTGTGGGAATGCAGGCTTTAAATAATTTCACAGATAAGCATGAAATTTTCATACGTAAAAGTAAAATGACCCAATATGAAAAAAGCTATCGGGATTACCCAGAACAGCTTTCCTGGATGGTTTCTCCAACCCTTTTAAACAGATGGTCATTCTAATTACTATCAAGTTGGCCCCTTTATTAGAATTTTGGAGTTGTCTGTTGAAACTCTACTAGGATTCGGTGCGACTCACACAGAGCTCAGCCCTTTTCTGCTGTGATATGTGTGATACATTCCCAAGAGACGCCCTGTCAAGCCTTTGAAGTTTGTAGGTTTTGATCACATCTCAAGGGGTTACTATTTGAATCCGGTACATTTTTAGTCTAGCAGAATGCCAGGCGCGGTATACCAGAGCTTGAAGGCTAAAGGAGAGTGAAAGCCCTGCAAACAGATATCCTGACAGGAGCGCTGGGCGATATGAGAAACAATCTATATCACGATATAAATTATTTTATGTCACAATAACGATATATATCACAATATACCACTAGATAGTGTCTTTTCAGTTATTCTCGGAAAAAAGATTGACAAAAATGTAACCAAAATGTTTTTTTACAGTGTGCAACAGTTTCAAGTTTATTAGTAGGAAAGCAGGTTTTTGCATTAAAGTTCAGCAATAAAAATAAGCAAATAAAAACGATAAAAACAACAGAAGAGACATTTTTCTATCGCCCAGCACTACTGATAGTTTCACCAATCGAGAAAAATGACATGGATTGATAAAAGAAATTCTGGAAAATCTGATCTAACTATATATATATTTATTTTTACTCTTTGGGAATTCTTTTGAAACAAACATATATTAGGCAGATTTCCTCTAACAGAGGTTCCAAGTGGCACGGGCCTAAAATATCCGACCCCAGAGAGCGACACTAAAGTGGAGTAAAGGCAAAAGGTTTGACTTAAAATAAATCAGACACTGAAACTGGAGATTTTTATGCACAAACGCTCCTCAAACGAGCATATTTTTCTCAGTTTTGTGAGCACAAAATGCAGCTCATTACGTTTTTTGACAAGCATTAAGGAGTCTCCAAACAAGCAGTGCCAGCAACAGCAGAAAGCTCTGTAAATTAAGCGACAGCCAGCAAAGGACTCCACACCCACCCTGCCATACCATCTTGTGTAATTAACAAGGCTTAAAGCTCCCTCTCACATACTATTCATGCTTACTAAAAAAAAAAAAAAAATCTGAACTGTGCTGCCACACGCTTTTGCATGCACACTTTGCATGCATGTAATTAACATGGATTAGAGCACAGCATGCAGTAACGCCAGAACCAAAAGCACTCCATATTTGCTCATGTGTGAGATTTAAGCTGGATGGGGGTCTGTTTGGGGTCTTGTATGGGGCGCCGACACCAGAGAAGGAAAACCACCTTAAAGGCAAATAAGCTGTGTGCACATAAATGCACCTGCAACATTCTATTTGACGAAATGAAATTTTAAAAAGAGAAAAAAAGATTTCATACCACTATAAAATACACAGATTTACATAAAATAGTGTCACAAACTAATAACTTAGGTGGTTTGGAAGACTATTTAGCCAAAGGTTACCCTTTTTTTAATTTAAATCTCTTTCCAGATGCAGCACAACGTCTCCCAAACTCTGATTTGGCTCATTTCAGGCTCCCTATTCCGACATTTTTAATTTATATCTTTCTCAAATGACTGCTTGTCGCTAATACCCCCTCCACCGCACACACAGAGCGACTCGTGGGGCAACATAGAGTAGATATGTCACATTATGCAGCTCCAGCCAACTCAAAATAACCTTCCCTCTTTCGTTCCGAACAGTTTCACAACTTCATTTCTTCACCAATTACCGCCACAGGAGGTCAAAAGGTGACAGAATACACTGACCACTCATAAATCTCAAGCACGGTAATGACAGCGGGGAAAAGGGCACTCACACAGAAGCAGTTCCCTGAAAGCAGACGTGAAGCATTGCGCACTCTGGAATTGCCCCTAAAAGAAAAAAAGCTTGAACAAGTTTTGCAGAAATGGCCTCAACTCTATGGTTTTTTTTTTTTGCACAACCCAGATTTGTCAAAGCTGCTCATCTTTGATTTGCGTGAAGCCCTGCAGTGACTCCTCTGCAGAGCGCAAAATGTTCAAAAACTAAAATAGCACCACATTCTACCTCTGACCAATTGTATCACATTGCTTATCACCAGGAACTCATCAACAACAGAGAGCACTTCCTCCGCTTCCTTTGCCCCTCATAAAAGAAAGACGCTGTTAAAGCTGGCACAGCAATCACCCCAGCAACTCATTATCTGTCTCCTTTTTTTTCTAAATCTCTCTACACGCACCTTATTTTTTCTGGTTATTTCCCTTTCTCAATTGCTCCACTTGATCCTCACTTCCCCACCTCCAAAGCTCTTCATGCATTCTGTCAGAATCTCCGAGCTCATCTGTCTATTTTTGGGTGTTCATGGCAACCACCTGCTAACCCTCTAATTAGTTAACATCTGTGTCGGAGCCACACCATCGAAAGCCCGGATTCACCGCCACAATGGGGTTCAGCTTGTACACGCAGCCCTTCTCGAAGCCGACGTGCACACAACCAACTGCACTGTTCTTTTGCCGCTCCCGGTGTCCTAGTTCCTCTGCTGAAGTTTAAGATGTGAAAGAACACACACACACATTCAGGCACTAGAAACACAAAAGCAGTCATTTAAGAATCTGAAGCTATAACTGGATTTTCTGCTAATGATTAGCCTAATCAAATCTCTTTCCAGATGCAGTCTAATTAGGAAAATTACCTTGCATTTCTGAGTGTAAAAATAACCTAAAGTACTGTAGCTTCTCTTTAGACTTCATTGTGGTTCTCGTTTGGCCCGCTGCTTCTTGCAGGCGAGTACATTTGATAATGACGATAATGACAGCTTTTAACTTGTTTTATGAACCAAAGTGTCCTTGTCGTAACTTCTTTTTCAGATGTGTCTGTTGCTTTTTTTTCAGGCCTGCGCAGTAGTTACTCATGCAGCATCTGCAGCGTAGTTCTCAACTCCATCGAGCAGTACCATGCACACCTCCAGGGCTCCAAGCACCAGAACAAGTAAGTACTTTACAGGTATGGAAATGTGGATTGTCCTTTTAAAACCTGCTTTATGATGCGGCTGCATGAGCGTTGAAAGACTCTCTAACAAATTACCTTTGTGGTGGTAAAAGACAGAAAAGAATGTAAAGCAGGAGTAAAATATCTACTATAATACTGAAATATTTTGCTTTTGGTTTGATAAAAAGTGTAACTCTGGGGGGGATATGTATGCATACGGATGGTATAGATTTTACAACTCATCACTTGTTTTAGTGAATTCTTCCACCTGGTTCACACCGGATACAGAAGCAGCGCGGAACGCAGGCCGCTTCCATTCGGCTCCGTTGTTAATCTATGGTGTAGTTCACACCCGACGCTGAGCGTCGCGGTCATCTGCGGCCGGCCTTCTTTGTGCAGCAACGGCCATTTATAGCGTGAGGGATCGGCTATATTGGCAGTTACTCCAATATAACCAATTTTTCACAATAAAAGGCTCCGATTGATAAATGCAATCATACTTTTCTATCCAAACAGACTGTAGAGATAATATAAATGACCAAACACAGCACACAAAGACACACACAGATCAACATAGTGGGATGACTACGGTACGGGATGTGGTTTTGGAAAAAGCTCTAAATAACCACTGCTGAGCAGAAGCGTCTGTTGACCATCCCAGAAAAAGGCATATTTGGTGTGAACTCTAGTGAATACCGCGTGCACTCCGCGCGCAATATCTGCTTCGCATTCTCGTCCCCATCCGGTGTGAACCAAGGATTATCTGCTTCTTATGTATTTTAATTTTCCAGTTGTAATTGAAAGGTGTTCTATAATTAATTTTGTTCTTGATTTCCAAATTTGTATTTTTTTTTTCTCTTGATTATGAAGCACATTATTAAAGTCCTATAGAAACATTAATTAATTATTGCTCATTTTCCTTTTTTTTCAATTCTAAGATATTATTTTTTTTTATCTCATTTCCCGTTTTAAATGTTGTTTTTCAGCCCGTCTCCTCACTTCCTGTCTTCTTCCACACACATAACACTAGTAAAAACTGTAATTTTACAAAGATCTGTCCCTTCTTTGTTAGATCCTCTGCTGGCAAGTTTTCTTTTTAATCTGTAGGCCTTTTTTTACATTGTGACATGTTTTCCGTGTTTTGCCGATAATAACGTCTGGATAAAGGGTAGAAAGAGAGAACACACAAAAGGGAATAATAGACGAGAATGAAGAAATAAGCCCCAGATTGCAACTGCAGCTGAAAAATGTGACACGTCTCATCCTTTTTACCCAGCAGCAGCAGAAGTGTGACACAGGAGAATTGAAATGCATGTGCTTAACATGACATGCTGTGATTATAGTGATTATATTGTTACTTTGTGTTTCTGAGTAATGAATTGAGAATTTTTATTTTAGCAACAGAATTTTCAGTTTGACTAACATTGCTTTTTAGAGCTGTGGGTGTAAAATACTGTGTCACAGAGGAGAGGATAACCTTTTTTGTCTAGTGTTTGGACACTTTGACTTCTTTTTATGAAAATAGGGTTTTTAAACTTTGATTTATTGAAGCAAATAGTGTTATTTAGACAATTTTATGTGAAAAAAGAAAGTAGGTGGTAGTTGTAGATGCAGGAGGTTGAACAAATGTGCAAAAACAATAAACATTACAGTCAAAGTTTACCAAAAACTGAAACAAATTCTGTGTTTTCCATAGCTTGGGAATTCTATTCAGGGATTTTCTGTATGATTTATTTGAGTGCAGTGCTTATGCATCAGGTTACATCAGAATTTGATGCTTCTTTTTCCCTCGCAGGCAACTTTCATCCATCTATTTTTACCCAGAGCTGTTAGCAGAAATTTAAGATTTCGGAAAGCCTAAATAAGACTTTCACACAGTGTGTGCACCTCACAAAATGAGCATTCCTTTTAGCCATCTGCAGCGCCAAACAGATTTTTATTTTTTTTATTTTTAATGTTGCATGCAGCAAAACAAAATGCCAGCTCTCTAAATAAACCAAATGTTCATGAGAAAGCAAGCTTTAGATCACGGGCAGAGCGGATAGAGACAGTTGAGCAGACTGATTTTTTTTTCAATCAAGATGAAAATAAACACAAGAGTTCTAGATAAACAAATATAGCAAAGTGCTGAAAAAGGAGTGAGGAGATGAGAAATCTTGTACCCCCTTTCACAACACCTTACTGTGTGCATTTTTCATTCTCAAAACCTTCTATTTACCCTCTGTTTGACACCTGTGCAAAAGAGACATTTGCTCATAAGTTCTTATTAATAATTTCCAACAATGCAAAGTTCCATCAGTGACATATTTGTATGTTTTTTTAATAAATACTTTGTTTTAATCTACTTCATAAATCCGTAAATCGATAAGTACGTTTTATTTTTTGTTCAACTGTTAAGTTCAGCTATTTTTTTTCAATTTTAACCTCCATCTGAATCCTTGAACATTTTTGTATGTTTAGTGTATGTTCGTTGTTTCTGGTTTTAAACATGATTGCTGTTTTAAGTTTAACTAGTTACCATATTTTCAAGAAACGCAACTTTAAAACAGTGCGTTCATATGTATGTACCCCATAATCCAAACTGTGAACTATTTTAAGAACTTTTTTCTCTGTAAATTGTACAAAGGCTGTAAATTTGTTTTATTATCATTTCCCCGCATTTCTAAACTCTTGTGTAAATGTGATAGTATTATCAATGAATATATAGTATATGACATGTTTCTCTCAACACTGCTTTGCTTTTTGCAAGTTTAGCTCTAACTTGCTTTATTTATGGTCCATATTTACTCCAAGGAACTCAATTTCAGTGACTCTTTTTCAAAAGCAACTTTTACTTGTAAATCTGCAGGAATATGGCGATTTCCAAAAGTCATGAATTTTTGTAATTTAGAAAAGGATTAATAATAATAAAATAAATACAGAAACCTTAAAGCTTTGCAAGTGAATCACCCAAAAGATAGGGTGGAAAGTCTTAACTTGTTGATTACACTCAGGAAGTGGTAAATGGAATATTTGGTAGATGAGTTATAAGCTTGACTTTTGTATTAGTCTTAATCAATTTTATTTTTCTTAACCCCACAGACTGGTTTTTAAAATAAATATTATAAATAAACTATATAGAATTGACTATATATTTTAGGGACTCCACCCACTGAGGGGATGTCTGGCCGAGGTGAATTATTGGGGTTCTTTACTAGTTCTAATTATAATCATGAAGATTTATTTTTTTTTCTTTCATTTGTGTAGTTTGTTGTTTCCTTTTCTGTCTTAAATATGGACCAAATGTTAGGTTTCAATCACAAATACAACTGCCACCATGCAATGGGGAGGCATTGGCAGAATCTTCTAGATTTCCTGCTGCCGCTCGATTTTTTTTTAAGTCGTTTGTGCAGCCAGTAGTACTTGACGTCTTTCCACCTGTCCTCACTTCAAGCCTTTTAAAAATCTCTTAGACCAGGGAGGTGCTTGAAGCATCGGTGAGCTCACTCCTAGAATCTGTAGGATCTGGTGTGTTTGATTATTGCCAGAATGTTGCTTGCTATGGAGTCCTGATTCTGCTGCTTCAATATTGCTGCAGGCTGTCTCACCACTCAGTACTAACTTATAGGTGAGGGATTTCTGGGTTAAAGCAAGAACAAACAGAGAAAATCTTTTGACAAAGTAAGGATTGTGTTCTACTGGTAAACTACAATAGTTTGTTTCTACTTTAAAAGTTCTTTAAAGCCTGAGTAATTTGTTTGTTGTAATACATTCCCCTGAGTCCTACTGGGATTTTTTTTTTGCAAATGTGCAACAGAGGGAACACAAGTACAGAAGGAAGTCTGTCCTGTGCTGCTTCACTGCTTTATCCATCCTGAGGGAAAAGGAGAACAAGAGCAAAGGTTCCACCTGATCAAACTTACCTCCCCAACCACTAGAGCAAAACTTCTTCATGAGTATGTGTTAGAATCCACCACAGACTCAGAATATCGCTTTATTAAAGCTCCACATTCATTGTTCTGTGCCTTTCAATTGGCCAAACGAGGCTTTGGCACAGAACACATAAACCACAAATGAAGACATTTGCACCTGTGAGTGATAGCATGTGTCATCGCATGCATCTGGGTTTGTGTCACATCTGTGTTGTTTTACACTCAGTGAGAGTCTTTCCTTGTGTAGTGATGAGATGAAAGAAGAGAACAGCTGACAGCACCATTAGTTACTACAGAGTTTCCACCACCAGTGTGGATGTCTCTCTTTTTTTGTGTGTTTTGTGTCTTTGTGATGTTTGGCATTAGGAATGTGTCACCCCAAAACAACAGTCTGCTGCATTCTTTAAACAGCTGGGTGCATCTCTGTCCCAGCATCTGTTTCATCTGCAGGTCATTTGAAACGCTGCATACTCCACACAGTGGGTCCAGGCTGGCTGCTGTAATTGGACCCGTACAGAATGACAGCAGCGGGACTTACAGAGATAAGCAGGCAAATCATTTTCAGTGTACAGTATGTTAGGATTAAGCTTGTGCAGTTAGTTGGCAAGAAGACAAGGACAGAGGCAGGCATTGCATTGAAGCAGACAGATGAACACTAAATCCTCATAGAAAACTCTAAAAACTAATGGGCAGGACATAAAAAAAAGAAATCTAAACAGAATATAAGACTGCAGGCCAAGAGACGCTTCATTGTTCTTTCAAGGCGTGCTGCTGTGTAACAGAAATGAAAGGTTGCCTGATGAGAAATTTCCATTTGCTGCTGTGCATAAAGCTGATTCACTCAGAAGCTCATTAGAGATCAAGGTATATATATAAATCTGTGGAAATAGCAGTTTTATAGCAGGTATTACATACGCTGAATCCAAAGAATATATTTAAGTGTTTTTTTTTATTTTGTCAATGATACGTGTGTGTGGTATCAATTGATAAAAGAATAAATTGAATTTTAGTTGTGCTTTTTGGTTAATTTAAAAGCAAATGTAGAAGACAACATATTGATCTAGTCCAAAAACAGTCTGAATTTAAACTGAGATGAATTAAGCCTCATTGTGATTAGCAATCTGTATGTCATGAATCAGTCCTCTGTCCCCCCTCTGGCCTTCAGCGGGAACTATCTCCAGAGTTCTAGCACTTCCTGGTTCTCCACACTACACTTCCCATCAGCCCCTGCTGCCACTCCCAGGATCTCCTCAGCTGGTTTTCATCAGTAATCACTCCCAGCAGTATTTAGTCCTAGCACTGAGCTCTGCTCACTGTGAAGTCTTTGTGGAATTTTTTTTTTTTTTTTATAGCTGTGCATCACGCTTGTTGCCCTGTCTGTCCCACATAAACCTGCTGGACTTAGATCCAACCGTCTGCCTGTTTCTGACAATGTATTTACTTATTTATGTTTTATTTTACTGTTGTTTAACCAGGGAAGTTCCTTGAGATCCAAAGATCTTTTCCAAGGAATTCCTGGCCAAGAGGCAAAAAAGTTATACATACTAGACAATTTAATATAATTAAATGTAAAAAAGTCAAAAGCAGCTATAGGTTAAATTTTCAATTTTTCAGTCCTTCATAGTAGCATCAAACTGAGGTCTAGATCTGACATTTGGGAGTTCTAGTGCTTTGTACTGAAAAGCCATCTTTCCTTTTTCTGTCTGGATCCGTGGGACTGACAGCGAGTTGACATCCTGGGATCGGAGGGCAGAGGGTCAATCAAGTTTCCGCTGAAGAGGCGGACTCAAATATGGGGGGGACAGCCCAATGAGGCCTTGTATGCGAGTTTCTGCCAGTGCGTGGTTCATCGAACATCTAAAACAGGCCAACCAACTCGTTGATATCAGAGGTTGAAGACCCCTGATTTAATGGAAACAGTCAGAACGACAAAAAACGATGAAACCAAAAACAGCAAAAATTGACGTGGAGGGAGCCCAAACCATATGTCCATGTAAGATATATGTAGGATATATGTAGGATATATAGGATCAGCTGTGGTGGAAGGATCAATTATTAGGATCATTTAAATTTATGGTAACAGTGTTTTCTTGTTTCCCATGGTTTTACCGTCATGGTTGTTGACTAATGCTGCTGATTAGTGATGTTTTTGTTGGCAAAGCGGCTTTTATTTCATCAATATTTCACATAACTCACCTAAATTCCTTTTTTTAAAGCTTCTGTGCCAAATTTAAAAAAATACTCCTTTTTGACATTAGTGTGAACCATGAATTAATGGCACACAGACAGCCACCATGTACGTGTCTTACCATCAAGCCAGGTCCCTAAAAAAAGGAAATGCTGGCACTTACGGCAGTTAAAGGATTTACAGACGCTTGTGTAAAATCGGATATGACAGTTATAGACGTTATTTTAAGTCTTTAAGACAAACCTGAGCAGTGGCCATGATCTCTGCCAGCGTTAAATTAACAGAAAAATAATATCATAGATGTTCACAGAGTTCAAGAGGATTGTTTGGATTACTTTATTATAGCTTTGAAGTAATAATATTTCTACATTGCTGCTTTTTTTTCTCTCTCAGGTTATGACGTCAATGCAAGCCTAAGAATACAAACGCACACTGAAAAACAAATTGAAGTACATTTAAAAGAAAAAAAGCAGATGAAGAAGTGAGAAAAGGTGTCAACAAGAGCGTGAATTGCACTTGCTTGGTGTAAAGTAACTCCGAATGCAAACGGTTGAGCTACCAACCTGCTAATAGGCAGTCCACGCACAGTGTCTGAGTTTGATTATGAGTGCGCATGTGCTTTCTCTCGCTGCTTAAGGCAAGGTGAAAGGCAATGTCAGGAGTGTTGTTTGGCTGTCCTCTGTCACACTTAAACACACACATACACATGGGCTCATGCCTTAGGCTCTCCTCATCCTCCCCCAAAGGCACCGGTCCTTCTCTTCTTCACAAAAATCACAACCACTCCTGTGATGTTTGTAAACCCATGTCAGGAACATGCGATTCTGAAAATAGGACTCATCTCCGCTTGGATGCTGCCAGATCTGTGTTTTCCTGGCAACCACAATATATATATATATTTTTTTTTACCAGACTTTCATACATTTTGATGACAAATGGTTTGTTCCAACCTAATGGCATCTATATAAAAAAAAAACAACAGTCTGTTCCTTTTTTGGGCGATGTTTCTTAGTGTTTCCAAGCTTCTCATGAAGCTCAAGCAGCTCCTGCAGTGATGTCAGCAGGAAGTTGATACTCAGAATCTTCTTGTGAAAATACCTATCTTTACAACAGACACAGTCATGCTCACAACCTTCATACCGAAATAGTTTGGGTTCAACCAGTTCATCCTCTGACGACGACTGGATGGCAGTTTGGTGCAGCAAAAAGTAGAAAACTACATTTTTGTCAGCAAATACATCTAACAGCGCTTCCAGATGCACGGCCCCAAGTGTGAGACGCCTTTGTGTGTATTTTTGGATGTAAAGCCGACCTTCACATCTAATCACAAACATCTGGGCTGGTTGTACAGCTCCGCGTACTCTCACTGCCCTCCCTGTCACACATTCTCATTCTCACATATCTTCCAACCCACACATGTGACCCTGGGAGATTTATAGACTTATATATTGAAAATCCCATTCACTCACACATGGTGACCTTTTTTCTACCCCATCCTCTGTTTCACTTTCTACATTCCAGCTGGTTTCTTTGACTCTGATATCTTCACTTCCATTACCCTACTTTTTCCACCTTTTATCTTGTGTGTTTCGATTTGGCGCTGAGGCTTTGAGGCTCTACAGTAAACATGTTTTGTAGCCCATTTTTGAAAATACATTACACCTCTTACAAAACATTATTTCTAAATAAATTGCAGCATTTTACGTCGTTAGTATGCCAAAGAGGATGTAAGCCAACATAAATAAAACAACTTTAGAAACAACTCGAATGTTAAAAAAACCTGCACACCAGTTTACAAAACTTGTGATCCTTAAACAAAAGGAGGTTAACCAGCAAAAGTCAAATTGGAAAATATCACTCTTAGTTTCTGGCCTATAGACCATCTCTCTGAAGAGATGCGCCTTTTCTTTCCACATGAAAAAGAATAACCAGAACTGGAAAATCCAATTGTGACTCATCACAAAACTGAAAGGGATACAGCAAGATCAGTGACCTAAAAAAATCTGTCATAACATAGATGTCGCAGTAACCAGGAAGTTTTTATCGAGATGAAACACCACTAATCAGAGCCGCAGTACCCTCCACGTAATGTGACAGCACGGGCAAGTGTGTATGACTTCGTTTACGGGTTAGCCGTCAACATTTTAGGCAGATCCGACATCTTAGATGACACTTCTTCGACTGTATTGTCCAAGAAAGAATTCCGCCTCCCACTTTGGTGTACAATCGCAGCAGAACACGGCAGTGGGAACATAGAAAACGTGTGATGATTAATGTTAACACGTTCTTTGTTCAGATCAGGAGCAGTTTTTCAGCTCAGATGGGGTCCAGCATGTTAGTTGTGAACGTGACCGAAATAACTGCGGCGAAAGCATCGTCAGAAAAGGGAGGCATGCAGATGGAAGGGGGATGATAGAGGGTTACTCACTAAAACAAAAAGGTGTTAGGAAGGTGATGTTTATAATTATAATGCCATGCATTCAAATGGACAAAAATCTCATTAGCAGCATGAGTCACAGTCTTCAGCTGCTACAGTAAAAGAATGCCAAAAATAGTTTAGAAATGGAGACAAAAAGGAATAAAAACATTTAATAAAACATTTTTTGTGTGACTAGGAAAATCTTAGACTCCTATTTAATTCTACAATCCTGTAACCAAAGTGTATACAAATAAGCTGGGATGATTTTGACAGCAGCAGAACACGAGGACTGTGGTCACAACCTGCACAGAAATGGAGGGCGTAACCCTGTGGAAGCAGAAAACAAGCCAATAAACTTAACTTCACCTTGAACGTCTGTCATTGATTTTAAACTATGATCATTCAATATGTCAAGAAAGAAAAATGTATTCTGCTGTTTTTTTTATTATTCTCTAGCAATCAGAAGAAGGAGTTTGAGAACCTGATCAATCAATCAAGTAAGCAAACACTTTATTTCTTAATGCACCTTTCATCAGTATTTTTGTAGATGCGGTGCTGGACATAAACGACATATAAAAAACATAGGTTAAAACAATAGTCATAAAGCAAAACATTAAAAACAACAACAATAAAAAAAACCAACCGTAAAATAGAAAGAATGATTAAGGAGGCACTCTATAGATTCAAAAGAAAGAAAAAGGGTAAAAATGTACAAATGATAACCCATAAAATACTTACAAGCCAAATAAATACATAAAAACGGCCAAGTTAAAAAAATATCTTTAATTTACATTGAAAAATCTCCATGGATTCAGAAACTCAGATCATCTGGGTCAGGGGTGGGCAATTGTTTTGACTCATGGGCCACAAAGGGTTCTAAAATTTGGCATAAGGGCCGGACAAGGAGCAGATGGAAGGAGAGATTTGGTAATCAACCTCATAAACTAAAAAAATAATATGGAATTTAGAGAAAAACATGCTTTAATTTGGATTCAAATTCACATATATTAATTTAAAAACAGAAAATTTGGGAGTTTTAATTTCGATTTTTTTGATTTTTGTTCTCTTTTGGGTGATCCAATGGGTTGATGTTCTTCAGAGGAAAATGTGAACTCAAAGAAATGCTGCATTTATGTGGTGTAGGAATAATCCGAAAGATCACCATCTGACTCAGAAAGATACACACACGAACGTCAGAGAAACAACACCATTCATGGGAAGAAACCAGAAATACAATGAAAATAAAACAATAATTAGGATTTTTGATTCAATGTATTTTAATTTGGAGGGCCACATTAAGTAGCTTAAGGGGCCACATGTGGCCCCCGTAGTTTGCCCACCCCTGATCTGGGTTGTTATTCCACAGATGAAGACCACCGTTCGTAAAAAGTGGCATTATTATGAATCCAGGTTCTCACATTGGGTGTAGATAAGAAAGCAGAATCCGGGGGATCTGAAAACTCTGGAGGGTTCGGAAGAACTGAGGAAATCTGATGTATAGGAAGCTCCCGATCCGTTAAGATATTCAAAAAAAACTAGAACAAGAACAAACCTACAGATCCAGGTGATGTCAGTCAGTCCAAGACCCAAATATGGACATGGAGACCTAAAGTTATGCCATAACCAACACTATACAGCTTATACCAATATGCTTGGAAAAATATTAACGTTCAAAAAAGCAGCAACATTTATGAACAACAAATATATTTAAAATGAAGCATGAAAGGAAGTGGAAAAAACTTTAAAGAGATTGAATTGGTTAAGTGGAAAATACAATGGGATTACTACCCACTGTAACCATGAATGAGTATTATCTGATTGGTCTTAATGGATCAATTATAAGTGGGTTTACTTTTTTTTCTGTACTTCAAAATAAGTTTCAACCAGGACGTTTGTGTTAACTTTTGCTCTGATTCAACAGGGCTGTTCAAGTTAAGACTTCCAGGTCAGGGACCATTACAGTCTGGTTGTGTCAGGAGGGCTGTTTGTATCTACTCTGCCTTAAATTCAAATGTTAAGCTTCTGAAAACTACAATATTAACTAAAGCTAAAAGGTTATACCAAAAAAAAGCCTTATTGACTTCCTCTGAGCTCTGGAGTGTAAGCAGCTCTCAGTGCTGGTGTTCAGGTCTTCTTGTTCGGCTCCTGCAGGTTTTCTTCCTCATGATCACACCTGGTTCAGACTGATAATCAGCACAGCTGCTTTGGGTTTCTAATGAGACTCTGTGGTGTATTCAAGCTCATAGTTTCTGTGCCCTCGTGCTGTAGTTTAGGATTTCAACAGCTACCAAGAGTGCTATCAGATAGACAACAGCTGGGAATCTGAAAACAGAAACTGAGGGCAGAGCTCCAAAAACTGACAAGAGTGAACTCGTGACAGGAATCTGTCACTGAAAACTGAAGCCGAATGATAATTAAATCAAACCAGATGAGAAATGTTTTATTTAAAAGTGTAGATAATATAAAACCTGATCTTGTGAAGGAATGAGAAACTCGTTCGAACATCTTTTAGAGTTTGGTATTACATAAATACTTTGATGAATTATGTTTGAGTGAGGCATTAAACCATGTGTTGAACCACTTCCATTATAAAACATTTCAGTCCAGTCAAAGCATTTGTTCAGTGTTCTCAATCAATAGAAATGTGGAACAGTTCTTCATAAATATGTGAAGAGTGCAACTTAGATTTCAGTGAATTTTCAAAGTTGTTTCAGATTTTTAAAGACTTAACAGAAGTTCTACGGACATTTGAGAGGATTTTGCAAAAAAAAAATGCTTTTCACATGCATAAATACAGTTGTAGATTGCATTGATCAACAGCAACTGTGCATATTCTAAAACCCATAGATTTTCAAATTAATTTATATATTTATTTTACATGCCCAAGAACTTCTAGATGTTTGTGCTAAAGTCTCCCTATTACCCAGACAAGCAAAGCAGTCAGGGCAATTTTTCTGCAAGAAAACTTGTTTTTTGATGTGGTCACTGTTCCAATTAAATCAAGGCTCCAACTGGTACCGGGTCATGGACCGCACCAGTAACCTAACTCAATCAATCAATCGCTGCTTCTTCCTGCCTGCTGAATCTCCAGGTGCTGCTTTCTGGCTTAATATTCACTGATCAGGTCAATTTTCTGGGTTTCCTCCAAGTCGAGCTATAATTCATTCCGAGATGGTTTCCAGCTTCCCAAGGGTGACATGCACCGTGTGATGCACACGGGCAAACAGAGCATCCACGTCACTCCGTTCAGTTTGAGATCCTGAGTCTGTACGGCTCTCAGTGTCCCATAGCCCACCTTTTGCTATAAACTGCTTCACCTGGTACATACATCCAGGTTCTGCCAATTCAAATTAGCAGAAAGCCAGAGATTATCAGCAGATTGCACCCTTGGCAGCAACCTAGGTGGCTGCCAAGGCCTAGGTCCCTGGCGAATGGCGCACGGCATCCTAACCTTAACCTTAACTGAATGCAGATCAATACTAGTCATGGATTGGTACCAGATGCGAATTTGTACCAATTCCGGAAGTGGTACCCATTCGGATTCGGAATCCAATACCAGATGTGGACCAGGCTAGAGTTAGGGTATCTGCCATGTCCCGAGGTTCAGTCAACACCCAGTCAAAACGACCAGACCCCTAGTTTAATTGGAACATCCAGCATGTCAAAAAATGATATGTTTGTATGTATTAGTTATAGTCAATAAATTATTTTATTATTTTAATTAATATTTCAAGATGATTAGTCAAAAATAGAAAAGAAAACAAGACTCGAGAGCCAAGTGAAAACAATAATAACACTGGTCCAGCCGCTGACTGACTGAGCCAGCGCAAACTAGATTTTAAACAAAAACTTGCACACTGACCTGGTTCACCTGGACCAGGTAAACAAAGTAGGTCAGCAGGAGGGTTCAGTAAGAACACATGGCACCCTGGCAGCATGAAACAAATGTACTGCTACCTGTTCCCTCCCAGAGGAAAAAAAAAAAACATGCAACCAAAAGTGTGCTCTCCCACTTTTTTCAAAGGCCAACTTGAGAGATGAGTCCTGACAGAGGCAACAGAGTGTAGAGGCCACTGTTTTAACAGCCATTACTGGGATAGGTGCTGACAGCCAGTGTATCATCCCTCTTCTTCTCGGCCCTGTGTGGGGGGGTGTCTGCACGTCTGGGCTCCAACTAAATTAGGACAAAGTGCAAAGGTGGGGTGGACCATAATGTAGAAATCTAAAAATTGTTGTGCCATCTGAAGGGCTGGCTCTTGTCAAAATGAAAATTCAGATAAAAAAACTTTATTTTGAACATTTGATGTTGTTTGTCCGCTTATGTAGAAAGTGTTACTATTGCCTTGTCTTTATCCTCATGTGAGCTACACAAAGATCTACTGTGGATCAATTAAGGTTGTATTATGTTAAAGCTCTTCACCAAAAGTAAAAAAACGACACTTATTGTGGGGGAAAAAGGCTATTTCCAACTTATCTCTCCGTTTTAATTACATGCTGCTTTCCTGCATCTGCAGTTCCTTCAGCTTTCAGGTGATAAAGCTACACAACAGTCCAAAAGAGCCTGTCAACATGACAAACAATCAGGCATTCTAGATAAAGGCCGAATCCACAGCAAATCCTGCACGCTAAAACATGAAGGTTTATGCTCCAGTCCATCCTCTTTGTTTCATTTTGGAGCAACGCCAGATAGCTAGCACAATAGACGGTTGTAATTATGAATGAGACAGGAATATTGGGTAATAGTTCCCATATAAAAGTGCTGTTTAGTCGAAAGGGGTTGTTTAGTGCAGCAGGTAATGAAAAACAACAGCTGTAGTGTTATTGTATCTCTACAAGGATACTGCTCATTGTCTCATCCATGCTTTGTTTAAGAACATTTCCCCACTAACTGGTTATGACTTGGCACTCCCTTTAGGAACAGACCAAACAATTGTCCTATCTGGACAGACAGAGCAGGACTAACAACTTGTGTTTCTGTTTTCCTTTCAGCCTAAAGCAACACCAGCAGTAAGAACGTCCATGGAAAGAGGGGATGAAGATGACGAGTTTTGCTGGACTTGTTCAAAAGTGATGCACAAAAACTTTACCGTGTGTGAGTGTCAGGTGCCTTTTGATGGTATCAAAAGTATGCACACGAGTAATTGGAGTCATGTTTGTGATTAATTTGACACTCAACTGTCTAAGGACCTTTGGCTGTGTGTTGACATGCGTCTCCTATGTGAACAACAATCCTAACATTGATCTGATGTCAGTGAGTTGCCCACAGTGGTAATGAGTTTTCCAATGATAGTCATAGAGCTGAAGTCATAAAAAAGCTCCACAACTAGCCGTCCTCAAAGTGCTCTGACGGTGATCCAAGTCTGGACTGCAGTTTCTGACGGTGGCACGCGCACGGCTCACTTTCAGACCACTTGAGATCTTCTCAGGCCAAGGGTTTAAACTCCACGGACAAGAAAACCCGCGATGACCTCAAACACTACTGACTGTGTGAGTTTGACACCAGACAAGATTCTTTCCTTTGAGTCTACTGAGCACTGGATTGACAGACCTTTTCACATATTCCACGCATTCAGAGTTCTGCTCTAAAGGATCCGAGTAATTCTGTGAATCCTCTTCTATTAAAAACATTCCCACAGCTCCAAATACCGATGTCAGAGGCGATGGAGAAGGCAAAAAACTCTCCAAGGAGGACATGTAGATAATATTTCATTATTTCTAAGGACAGAAGAACACCGTACTTCCCTTTTGATCCATGTAGCAGTCAATGTACCATACAACTGCTATGTAACTCAGTGCATGTAAACGTTGCATTCACTTGCCTTTTTGAAGCCTGTTTATTGTGCGTTTTGGCTGCTTTACAGTGACAGCTTCATCATGGATTACAGCACAAGCTTGTAACTGAGTGAGCAGGTCACCTCTTGCGCTGGCTTATACATGATTAAAAAAGGGATTTTTGATACTTAGATATTAGACTCGTTACTTTAGTATGACAGCTTTATTGTTACTGTCTTCAAAGTATCTGTAAAGTCAAAGGTTTTTCTGGAGTAAAAGTTACGACTCACGTCAACTCCTTCAATGTTAATTCTTAATCAGCGGGTGTTCCGACAGCTTTCAGAGCAGGAGGAGGCTCCGAGGACGCTTCCACACAAGGATGTCTACTCTTTTTTTGGTTTGAGCTTTAGAAAAATTACACTACAACCCCTAAATCATTGGTTAAGTTCTGCTAGATAAGCATTCCTGAATCGCACCAGGGTTCACTTGCAAGCAAACCGAAACTCTAATTTTTGAGTGGAACATAGTTCAACTGAGCCTTTACGCCTCCTGAACAAAAGACCATCCAAATGATACAAACTCAGGTGTGAACCAAACATCCCAGTGTGAAAGCACCCTGAAGGATTACTGGACACTTTCCTTTGTTGTTCCTCTCATCCAGTTTTCTCACATGACAGAAACCATTTTGATGCACCTGTAGCATTGTTTGCAACTACACAAGGATGGTTGACACCATTGACTGTATATTCCTTGTGCTACCCTAGGTATGTCAACATTAGGAGTGGGGTCATATGGAACCCACTAGACAGTGCAATGGACTTCTCCTCTTCATTGATTTGTCCACATTTATCAAGGGAGGGACAATACGTCAATGTAAGGGTGGGTCATCTGGACCCCATAAGAGAGCACAAGGGATATGAGAGCTGGACAGGATGTGACATCACCCACAGAAAATGGCTTACTTCTGGCTCCATTAAATGAAGTCAATATAGTCGCCATTCTTTTGCGATATGGACGTAGCCATGTTGGAGCCAGATGACAGTAGGCAATAACTGGTTAAAGTCGATCGAGTCAGCATTTCTATGGCAACCACTCTCACCAATCAGGAGTGAGCTTATTGGAAGGCCACACCACATCACGACTTGCTGTTTATTCCTGCACTGAAATCAATAGGATTTTGGCTTCTTAAAGCCAGCAAGCACTTCCTGTTTGGAATGTGAGGTGGAGGTGGGAGGGGGCACTCAGTCCAATCCACTTCTCATATACAGTCAGTGGTTGAGACTGAAGTGAACCAACATATTTTTACTCCTATCTTATCACATTGTTTGGTTAAGGACCTCTCCGCATCACTTTTTGACATTTAAGGTGTCCCCAACTCCTCAATATGCAGAACTGGATGTGGTACCGCACGCAAACTGGTCCTCGGAAAGATGCCGGTACTGGTACCCTAATAAGGTACTTATATCCTAACCTTATCCCAGCGGTACGGGACGCGGTATGGGATGTGATACCAGACGAGGTACTGGATGCAAACGGTATGGACAAAAACTGGTACCGGGGTAGGGTTAGAGTACCAGTACAGGGTAAGGGTACCGGTACACAAACTGGACCGGTTCCAGTTCACGGCCTGGAAGTTGGGGACCCATGATTTAATGGGAACAGCCAGCACGTCAAAAAAACGGCGACTTGGGGACACCCGAAACATCAAAAAGTGATGCGGAGGGTCCTTAACCAATCGTCAACATGTGATGAGTTTGGAATGCGAATGTCTTGAGAGAACAGGGTACTCTTGCACTGAAAACTGAAAGGACGGCCCAGGACCAAACATCAACAAGAGTTAAGAATGAGAGTGTTTTACAATAAACAGAGCAAACATTGTCTTTTGCTTCTTGATGCTTTGGCTCCTTAGGCTTAAACTCTTCATTTCACAGTTGTTTAATTCACAGTGACAAAAAAATGCCAAATCTTCACTTTAGTGAAAATGCTTTTTTGTCTCAAAGCATATATGTATGAGCAATGGTTTTTAATGCAATCACGTTGTAATATTACCAACCATTTAATATGAACTTGAAGCAGTTCAACAACGCAAAAAGTGCTATGATGTGTTATGTGTAAATAAGTAGCTGCAGGTGAACTTTAGATCAAAACCTCTTTAAACACAAGATGTCGAGCTGCGCTGAACCACAGATGATCATTTTCTTGTGCATTTTTCAGAAAAATACTTTTTTTTTTCTGGCACTAAGATGATTGAACTCTTATGTGATGGGCTATAATTTGAATGTATATAATTTGGTAAAATAGATTATTGTAAAAAAAAAAGGACCAAAATCTAGCAAATGGAAGTTGTCACATTTGCAGAGAAAAGATATTTTGAAAAAAATGCATGTTTAAGACCAGCCTTCATTTAAATAAAACAATTTGCTGAATTATATTACCTTTTTTGAAATGCTATCACAAAATAATAAAAAAAAAAGGAAGTCATTTGATGCTCTTGATTGAAATCACATCTGGATGAGCAGTGACTTATCTCTGCACTGGCATTTTCACAATAAAACTGTCTGTGTGTGTCCATGTTGGAGCCTGTGCAAAGAATGACTGACTGAGCCACGAGTCTCATATTTGAACTGATGTTATATAATATATGACAGAGATTTATCTATGGTAGTAACTGTGTGATACGATGCTTGCTGTGGGTGTCTGTATGTGAAGCTGTCACCTTGTCAGCTGTGAGCACATTTGTAAACACACCTGATGATGAATACAATGAAAATGACATTTTATTTTCTCTCTTAAACTCCAGACTTGTGTTTTTATTGTGTGTTGATGTTAATATATTTCACTTTCTAGATGGTTTTCATGAATTGATATTTAAAAAATACTTTTTAAAAAAATTAGTTGCCATTTTAAAAAAAAGTGAACCAATAACTTAGTCATTACTTTTTGTTTTAGAAGGTTCATGTAGGAAATCGGGGTTTACTCAGAAATAAACCTGAGATCACCTTGCCCTCCCCAGCCCCCATCCCCCCCAGGGGATCTCGGCCTCTGTTCTTATGGCAACAGCATCCCCGCGGGTTAGTATGCAGTCGGCTGCATCAGTTATAAATCCCCAGGGCAGCATGACTACACACATGGGCAACAAACGTCCTATTTAGTGACAGATGTGCATTCGTTTCTATCAAAAGGCATAAAAAAGAATATAAAAGATGCAAACAATGAAAAAACATTTATGCATTTTAATCTGACATTATATGCGATAAAGCAAAGATTTTTCACCACAAAGTTTGACAAACATTTATGCATCCATTGAAAAAGTGATTACACCATTTTTGTAACGTGACAAATTCCTTTGACCTAAATCAGCCAAAGATCATATTGTTTTTATCTCATAAACTGTTGTCACAATTTGTTATAAACTGCAACACACTTTGACATGGATATCACAGGTAAAACCAGAAGAAATTTCAAAAAGTAGTCATGGCAGGACAGAGTAATAGAAAAATAAATCTGCAAAGAAACTCAATGTTTAACTATTTTTTATTAGGACTGGGTTAAAAAATATTGATTTGAATCTATTTAAGCTTAATAAATCAATTATCGATTCATAAAATATATAAATTGATTTAGCACATTATGCTAAAGTCTGCTAGCTCGATGCTAACATTTAATGGAATTTCCCATGGATGGCTAATGCTAAATCTTGGTCGACCTAAACATACATTTTTGAACTTCTTTACAAACTCACTTAATTTTCCAAAGTCTTTTAAGTAAATATTTTTTTAATCCACCATTTGTGGTCTAAAACATTATTTTTTGCTTATACTGTCTTCTTCTTCTGGAATAAGGTGTAATGCTATAGGGGGATCGCCACCTAGTGGCCAAACTGAAATGCCCTTAGGAGAGGCCGAAGAATGTTTATAATGTTAAAGATCTGAACATTTTTATTAGAACTTCTCATTCTGAGAATATATGCAAGACTACATGCTATTAAGGATCTCATTATTTCACTAATACATTTTAAAGTATGTGAACTGTATCAAATTAATATAACATATTCAAACCATACAGTAGATTATTTATGTATTTCTAAACAAATGTGTATGAATGTGTAAACTCAAAATTGAAGAATAAAAAAAAATCGGAATTTAATTGATTCAGGCTCTTGTAAATCAAATCGTTTCTGGAAATTATAATCAATACCCAACCCTAATTTTCATAATTATTAAGGGGCAAACTGCTTTACATCAGCGCTCTTGTTTTGTGTATTTTGTAGGTACCTTATAAACTTTTACCTTATCAGAACTTCTTTTTTTTGCATTAAAGCCTTTTTTTATTACTTGTTTGCTCGATAAAAATGTTTAATTTTTAGTCATCATAATCGTACTGACATCTTTTTTTATGTTCTTTGTAGAGCAGCTGCTTTCTGTTGGCCTTGCCCTGAAAAATGTTCACTTATGTTGGTTAAAGCATCGTTGCCAGTAGTGAACCTGTTGTGCTCAGAGGTCACTGTCTTCAGAAGTCTCACAAAATTCTTTGCTTTTATTCCTCTATACCTTTTGAGGCAGCTATAAACAAGAATAGTAAATGGATGACTGAAATATATTAAAAACGCATTGTATGGTACATGCACCAAGGGTCAAGGTATTGCAACTCAAGTCATGAAAGGAAGAAAAATGGTTTCCTTTTTAGGTAAAATACTCTATGCTGTATTTCTCACTAAGCACACACTTTTGGATTCTCTGATCTCCCAAATTTTTCCCAGTGCGATGTATGCTCATACAGCCCGGTTGTCCACTCCACACCCTGCTCAGTTCTACCAATAGAATTATATTCATTCCATAAATTATTTGTGGTCGTAAAATGATGGAAATGAGTTTTGCAACTGTAAACAAAACATCTGTTGAAATAACTGCAGGTGCAGCGTAATTTTGTGTTCTTTGCACTATCATTTGGTCTTTGTGTAAAAAAAAAAAAAAAAATGTGTTCTACAATTTTGGAACCATGTTCTGTCATGGGAGGGATCACACATCAATATAAGGGTAGGGTCACCCAAAAGAAGCACAAGGGATACACACTTTTTCTCAGTATTCACAGATCCATAGACACAAACTCAAGTTAAAACCTGAGACTTATCACAAATATATTTAATTTGATAACCTTATGAATCAATTAGCTCATTTTTTTTTAATGTCAGCAGTCAATCAGCTTGCTGTTTCTCGTTATCTGATAATCTTGCAAAATGGTGCACTGATTATAAAAAAAGAATTTCTCCTTTTTGTTTTTGTCGTTAATTTCCATAAATATCATTGCTCCATGGTCTAAAAAACATTTTTCATTGTTTAATTGGTGACTCTAAACTTGTTCTTCAGGAGTGAGAGTTATGTGAGAGTGTATGCGTGTGTCTGACCGTAATGGACTCAAACATCTGGGATAGGCTCCAGCAACCCTGTAACCCTGCACAATGGATGGATGGATGTAGATTCATGTAGAACACAAACTCCATGCTACTATGTCCCTAAAAGTTATACAATACCATACTAATGTTCACTGTAAGTCTCATGACTTTAGACTAACCTTAAAAATAATTGCATAGACTTCAGTCTTGACTTGCAAAAAGGGACTTTTCTGATAAACTTAGATGATATAACTTGGCTTTTTTCATTTAGTTTATTTTAACTGGACCACCAAATACATTTTGCGAGCTAAAAATGTTTTCTTTTCCTCATACTATATTCTCCTCTGAAAAACAACAAACTGAAAAGCTTTTTGTCATCATTTCGGCAGCCTCAAAGCTAAATATTCAACACTATTTCCGCTGTCTGTGTTCTGTCTCTGCTCCAAACCCTCCTTAAATAAGTGAGCACAACAACTGTACAGATGGAAACAGTGATGCTCCCCAGAAATGCTCCCAACGCAGCAAAAACGCGTTATCATCTTTCTTGTAATGTCTGTGCTATAAAAGCCACTTTGAGTACAATAAAATCGCTACAAAAACAATCTAAGTAGTGGGACGAAACAGACAAACAGGAGACGCTTTGAACCTATAATGGCCCGACGTATTCAACAAAAAAATGAGCTGCATAAAAAATTAAGGTTAGTATTATGTCATTTCCACTGCAGCACTAACCCTCTGTGTGCTGCAAGTCGTGGGTGTAAGAATACAGGACTGCCACCCCACTTAGCTCGCTCATCCATATTTATGACCCTATCACTGCGACCCCTGCTCTGCTGGGATCTGATCTTGAAAAAGGTAATTTTTAATGTCTTCCAGTTTGATTTCCTCAACCCCTTCATTTAAAACGTCCGCTGCCTCATTGTAGTATTTTTATTTTACGGTGTATTAGCTTTGGTAATTGCTACTGTGTAATCATAAAAAGACACAAAAGACTATGAGTGAGTCACTGATCGTACCCTGTAATGGAGCAGATTGGCTGTTAGGGTTCCCCCTGTGTGACCCTGCACCATCATTATGAGAGGCATTTGCTGGAAATGTCAGGACACAGATATGGTATGTCTTTAGTTGGCATTTTAAAGGACAAATGTAGCACTGGGGTCACAAGCTGCTTTCTTTTGTTCCTTTAGATTAGAATAATGAAACTGTCAACAGTGAGTCACTCTTCCCATAACTCAATAAATAATAGGATTTCGGGGAGTAGTTGCACCTTCATTTAGAGAAGCAATACTATGGAGAGAAAATAGACTCACTATGATTTGTGCGTGCATAATTCTTGATTTGTGCATAAATTAGGATCTGTGCGTGCGTATATATGATTGGTGCATGCATAATTCTTGATTCGTGCAGAACTTTGGATTTGTGCGTGCGTGATTCTTGATTCGTGCATAACTTTGGATTTGTGCAGCTGGAAGCTCCTTTTCTGGAAAAATTCTTATTTTTAAAAGCACAAGTGTTTTAAAATCGCTTATTTAGACTTTTTATATTAATTATATTAATTATTGATAATATATTTTCAAGAAAGTGGGAAAATGTCTAGTTTTACTGGATGTTATTCACAATCAAAGTTTAAAACGGCTCACAAGAAAACTATGGTGAACGAGCATCCTGATAGTACTTGAACGCATCCCTCACGGACGAATTTGTGAGACGTGAAAAGAGTCTCACGGTAGATTTGTGCGTAACTTCGGCTGTGTGCGTGCGTAAGAGGTGATCCGTGCGTATTTTAAAAATATGTTTTTGATTTGTTGTAATTTTGATTTGTGCATGTGTAAATTGCATTTTGTATTTTTTAATTTTTGTGAATTTTTTACTGTTGCAAAAAATGTATTATATTAGTTACAAATCAAGAATTACGCACGCACAAATCCAAATTTATGCACAAATCAAGAATCACGCACGCACAGATCCTAATTTACGCACAAATCAAGAATTATGCACGCACAAATCATAGTGAGTCTATTTTCTCTCCATACAATTCAATTAATTGAATAAAATCTAGATGTAAACACAGATTTTTTTTTTATTCCAAAATGATTTTTTTAAGAGTATTTATAGTGAGAAAATCAGATTTTTTTTTTTTTTTTTAAATACGATTGAGACTGATATAAAAGTCTGCTCCTTCACTGTGTCACATGCTGTATCTGCATGCTCCAATATGGCTGTCAGCAGTGGTGATGTGACCCCACACCGCCCTGCAGGAGCAGATTTCCACTCAGCTGCTCCGCTCCGTGCAGCAGGCTGCTCGCCGTTAGAGCCCGTCAGAGCTTCCTTGTCAAAAGTGATTGTTGTCATCACAATATTGACCCCACAGCCTCGACTGACATTCGGAGAGGGGGAACTGAATACATTTGCATCAAACACCAAAGCTCTGAAACTGGGATAATTACTGCTATGACATCATGACTCTTGACAGAATAGACGAGTTTCTGTTTGTGCTGCAGTTCCAGCTGGACCTGTTTCACCAAGAAAGAAAGTTTTAGTCTGAAGGGGGGGGTCATTTCTTCTACCATGATCCATAAAGTCAGTCCCATAAAAATGAGTCAGTTTGTTTGTCATCGCGAAGCACACAAGCAATTGTCCAATAAATCCTAATTTTGATCAATGTTTGAAAATTGAACGAAACAAAGTTTTTTTTTTACATTCTCTGATCATCCAAAGGTAATGTTTTATAGAAAAATTGTTTTTTTTAATTAAGTTGAGCTTAAAAATGTATTTCTGAGTGTTTCTTTATTTTAATGGTTGTAAATCAGGAGCAGGAAAAAAAAATGCTTGAAAAAGATCATATTTTTGATGTAGAAAATATACCGGGTGGACCACAAGCTCCCTGCTCCGTTCCATTCTGATGCATCCACTTGTAGATAACTAGATCTATAGATCTACTAGATCTATGAATGTCTCGTACGAGCCGGCATCTTGCTTTCTGCATCATTTTTAATGCTCCGGTAATGTTAGGCTGAGGGTATGAGGGGCTGTAAGCTAGCGAGGAGCATGAAAACAGAGCTCTCGGTGGGGGCAGAGAGGGTTGTGCAATAGTCCCATCCAAAATTTGAATTGAATTTCTAATGCTGCTCTGCAGAGATTTGTCCTAGAAAACAACCGTCCACAATCTTCTTTCAAACAAGATTAAATTCATGTTATAAGCAATAAAAAGACGAGCAGCTGGATGACTTCCACTGCTGTTTTAAAGTCGACACAATGACATACTAGCGGTCTACATCACGCGTGTGCCGTAAAATCAAACCGCTAAGTGGAAGCGAGGCTTAACTAAGAGGAAAGGCTCACCAAAATACTGTACCACTCCTTACTGACTGTACCCTACTGGAGGTTCAATATTCAAGTAGAAATATAAATATAAAAATAGTACAAGAATTGCTCTGATTTTCCTCTAATTTACACATTTTTGTTTCATTATAACTTAGGCTAACTATTCATTTCGTAATTGTATTTTCAACTCAAATGCGTTGTACAGAAAGCAGTCACTAAATTATTGGTTGAAATGACAGGAACTGATTTGTTTCACAACCAAACATTCTCTCACATTGTAAAGGAAATAATTTTTAAAAAATCATTTAATTTAGGAGTAAATCTTTATAAGGTTGTGATTTTTACTGTTAAAAACTGTAAATCCATGAAAAGTTTGAGCTCAATCTGTTTTTCTAGATAAAAACATTTTTTGTCGAGCGATGAATTTACCTTTCAGTGGAATTTTTCTCTCCATTTCATGGCAAAATAAAACGTCCTTTTATTCCAGAAGAACATTTTCATGTTTCAAGGTAATAGAAAGCTGTTGCCTGCTGCCTGCCAAGTTCAGTAAAAGCTTTTTGCTGTCGCTGCTCAACATCTGGCCACAGGGGCGTTAATTAAACCTCTGATTTGATTCAATCTGCAATTCAAATCCGCTCCAGCAGTCTGTGTGTGGAAAAATCAAAAGCTATATGTGCCAGATTAGTTTCTTATTACCTATTTCTTTTTTTTTACATATTTGACATGCATGCAAATGTGTTTGTGATAAATTTGCAGAGTGCAATGCCCTTGAAATTTAAATGTAGCTCACTCCACTTTAAAAAAAAACCTTCACAGAGAGAATTTTATGATAAATTATCGCTTTTCTAGAACAGTTTTCATTTTAAAGAATGACCATTTATCAAAGCTTGTTAATTTATTTCTTTGCACTATAATAACCTGAGAAAAAGGCAAAAATGCTTTTAAAGAGGTCTCCCCGTTCACCTAGATATTGCAGAAACGGGGCCAGTAAGGCAGCATTTGGGCTAATACTGTATGTATCTGTGCCTCAGCTCAGGAGGGGGAGACCGGTGTGATAAGCCTGTCTGCCAGCTGACAGCTACATCTGATGGTTCCCCTCCGTTACTGCTGTCATCTCAACATCCCGCTCCCAGTCTGCAGAGCTCACCCCAACCCGGGATCTAAATATGCTACCAGCATGGAGGCGCACGCGCGCACCCTGACACACTTATGAGAAGCCTGTCTCCAGATAAGAATTGGGTTGTCAAAGGTAATCGCCTGCTACTCTGGTGCTTTATGTCCCTGTTGGGCAGCCATCCAATTGGGCTCACATGTAATATAGGAGGAATCAATAACTTTATACGGTGGCATGTTTGGGCTAAAATGTTATTTACTATGTTATTGGGAAGAAGAGTTTCAGGAGAGCTCTGTATTTATTTATATTAAAGTATGAACAGCAGGACGTGGAATGATCTATCTATGCAAGCGATTGTATTTCAAGTTACCAAAAAAAGACTTTTCCATCAATCATGCATCTTTTTTGTGTATGTTAGCAATATTTTGCTGCTTAACCTTAATTTGTTGAATACATTTTGATGTAGGAAAATAATTTTGACCAAAGTGCAGAAAAATCAAATCTATAAATTGTAAATTAAATGGAAAAATATGGTTCATCAGAGTTTAATCATCCCAGTTCTTTTTATATTCATTTAATCGACTGAATTATAATATATTTAGCAAATGGTTTAATGATGAGAAGAAATCTCTGCGTCAAATGGATTAAAAAAAATAATAAAAAATTAAAAAATGGTATGTGGTACAATCTGCAAAAAAAATTGTTGGACATGAGCTATGTTTGCCAAGAAAAAGTTAATTTTCATTTGACACAATTGCTGTCTTTCCCTGCTTTGGTGAGAGTTTTTTTTTTTTTACTCCTTAATGCTCCTGTGTTATAATTTTTCCCTGATTTCCCTGATGCTTTACAGCAACATAGAAAAGATGACATGATTTCCCAAAATAGAAATTGTGTTTATTACTTGTGGTGGTACAACAGTACCTTTGACGTTTGGGCCACCAGGATACATCCTGCAAAACTTAAGCTGAAAAACACATTTGAAAATGAGATGCAACACACAATGTCACTAGTATATTGTATATTAAACTGGTGTCAGATAAAAAAAAAAAAAACAACAACATGATTTTAATTTCTAGATTTAGTATTTTTATTAGAAAATTATTATTTAATTCTTTACTTTTTGCATTGATAAGTGAAAAATAAATTTAGCCTTAGCTGCATCTTTATCACTGTTGGGATACTTTTATTTAAAGGGCCTATACATACAAAATCAACTTGTGTGTGATAATGTTTATTTATCACTATAAACAACCCAAAAGAGCTATTTTGATTTGTTTACTCATTTCTGAGTGATCCTCTAAAAACCTGCGCTCTCAACAGAAGCCCCTCCCATGCACACAAAAAGAAGCACCGCCCCCAGGCTCTCACAAACATTCGGTGATCAGCTAGCTTTGCGAGCTCCCCCGGCTCGTAGTCGTGCAGATGCCGGCTGTCTGTGGTATTTTTGTTGTGAGCCAGTTTAGCGATGGTCAAGAAATGCTCCTTCAATTCAGCGTTGAAATTCTGTGTAGAAATAAACGCCAAAGAACATTCTGGTGAGGAATCTGCACGACATCTAACCCTAGAACACTTTCGCTATAAAAAGTTGGGAGGCTGGTTGATTCATGACAATACCCAACAAAAAAATATTTGTAACTAAAAATAGATCAAAATATGACGACACTTGATGAATTAGAGTCATTTTCTATTCTTTTCAACTGTGGTTTATGCAACAAAATAGAAAGTAAAAACATAGGAAGATCCTTAAAACATGTCAGAAAATTATTGAAAAATGAAAAATTTGTGAACAAACAATGATTTTGGAGACTTGGCCTTTGGTCAATCCATTCCTGGGACATGTGAGACTTTACTCACGGACCCATGAAACTCAGAAAAAAAAGCAACATATTGAAAATCCTGTAAATACTTTCACCCAGCGATAATGCTCTAGGGTTAATGTGGCTCCTAAAATATCCAAGAATGGCAGAACTCGACAGGGGGTATTTGGAAGACACTGCAGAAAGGAAAAAAACAGATTTCCTGGTGGAAAAAAAGCGACTGACGAATAAGGAAAACTGATCTGAACATGGATTTTTGAGCAAAGATGGAAAGGTGTGCAGAAAAAGCATCTGTGTGAAAGTGAAGAGGATTTTTGATACGGCTTCAAAGAGAAAAAAAACATTCAGAACCAGTGCTATTTAGAACATAATACAACTTTTTTCATAATTTTAATAAATCTTAAGTAGCGTTCATTGAGTGTTTTTCTCTGCATTTTATAACCAAATTTGACAGCAAAATGAACCCATCATAATTCTGTCTTTGCCAAATTTTTGGACTAGATGCTTGAGCTACTTAAGGCAGATACATAATATGAACATCCATTATTGAAAAAAATGGAACTTTGTTTCAAGGTTAAAACACTGTAGAGGCCGGCTCTAGGGTGACATCATGAAATGGGCGGCACACACAAGGAGCGAAACATGAAGCATCAGAGATGGAGTCGTCTTACTTCCAGGTATGAAAAGATTTCAGAAAATTAACTCATATTTTATAAATAAATTGTTCTTTAGTATGCCAAAAGTAATATATGATAACATATGATAATATATTACAGCCAAAAATTAAAAACACAACACAGCAAAGCCTTTGTTTTAAAGCAGATCAAGTCCAAGGTCAGCCGAGACACTTTTATCTCACAAGGCTCGAGGTTTCGGTTCGGTAAAAGGCTTTGTAAAAACGCATCAATCTACATCTCTGTTTCTGTGTGCCTGCTTTGATTCACTTTCTCTTTAGTGCTACTTAAAAATGCATCCATAAAGGCAAAAACAAAAAAAGAAAAACAGATGTTTCTACTGACAGTTTCAGTTAAGCAGAAATACATTGAAATGCAGAAAACAGATCAATAACATCATCAAATAAAAACAGAATCTGTCTCTTAGTTAGCAGTTAGAGGCATTTTTGGACAAAAGCCCATCAGAGCTCAGTTTAAAACCTGAAAATATCTGTAGTAAATCAAAACAAAGGAAAACAATCAGCATTTAGCACATAATTCCCTTAAAAAGTTCCAATCTGCAGCCAATTGTAGTTTATTTTTTGTTCAATCTAAATAAAAAAATAAAGCATCTCTCTATTTTTCACCAGTTGTGTGCTCAGGGAGTCTTCTCGATGACTCGCATGTTCAGTTTGAGACAAACAAAGTCAACATGTTCATGTTTTATTTTGTACGCTGCTTATGACTGCAGGGAGTAGATTCTACCCCCTGAAGTGGTTTCTCCTTTTTAATAAGTCAAATGTGGCCGAGACCACCGCTGCTACACAAGCCTTTCTTTTAATTCACACCCAATGTGGAGCAATTAAAAGCTTTTTTTGAAAGACATTAATGGACGGCACAAAGACGTGAGAAGAGAAAGGCTCAGGTGCAGATAAAAATAAATGTGGCGTGTGCAGATTTGAATTTATTATGTATTCCTCAGAAATGGAGGACGTTAAACCTTAATCTGGCCCAGTGGTACGAGCAACTATTATTTCTATCTGTCCATTGATTATGATGCAAAATGCTCCATTTTAAAATGATTTTTAATAAGCATTGAGTTGAACTATTTAAAAATATCTTATCAAATTATTCAGTCGATCATGCTGAAATGTTCTCTTTAGTCTCTCCTCTGATCCACACATAGATGTGATGGATGAACCCTCCCTGACATCTGCCACTGTTTTTCTGGAATGTCAAGTTCTTTTCACATGCTTCTCCTCTGACTGCTCATGTTTGCTCTGCAGGACTGTGGGGGGGGCTCCATGCAGCGCACATTGACCGCTCCATTCCAGCAGGCACTCCAAACCCGCGTCGACTCGCCGCGTTCTGCGCGTGACCTTGAGTTGCTCTCCAGCTGGGACCGGAGCCTGCGCGGCTTCTTTCTTGTTTTTTCCCAAAAAATGGACATAAATGCAAACTGGAGCCAGACAGAACACAGCAGACACACACCAGGCTGCAGATACACTGAGCTGAAGTGACAGGAGTTCACTTAGGTGATCCTTCAACCAACACAACAGAGGAAAACAGTTAAAAATGCATCACTAAATGCAAACATCCCAATTATCCTGTTTTAGAATAATTTCTTAAACCTTAATCTTTAAAGGCTCGTTGACATTTCTCACCAAACCTCTTCAAACTCTTGGTGGTGGACATGCACTAGTAAACGTGTCCACCAAAATCAAAACTGGATTGTCCAGTGTGAACATCATGGGCTTTATGCGTGAACATGTGTCACATGCCCGGTGTGTTAGTAGTTTCACATTTTAGATGTGAAAAGAAGCACAATTAAATCCAAATGCACTTCTGGTTGGACTCTAACTATATTTTGTTGCCTTATGTGTAAAGATAAAACAGTTATATCTAATCTAATCAATTGACTTTGGATTTTCCATTTGGAGGGCTAAGTGTAGGGGGGAGGGATAAGGGGTGGGGAGAAGGGAAGAATTCGGATTGGGCCTTTGAGTTTGAATCTCTGACACAGTAAGTCAGGAAACAGAGTTTCTTTGGAAAAACTCCTAAAAAACTATTCATCTCGTACATGGGACCTCCAAAGTACAAAACCTCCAAGCTCAGCTTGGTCAGTGAAAATGTCAAAGTTCACAAAAAAAAAAAAAAAAAAAAAAAGAAAAGATGTTAATCAACTCTAAAGGAGTAAAATATTGGTGGAGTGTATCCGTCTTCAGGAATTGGTCAACATCCCTTCATTTAGTTTCAGGCTGTTCTGGTTCACACCAATTTTAAGTGCCTTACACAAGTCCAGCCAAGAACTTATAAATACGTGAACAGCCTTTTCCAGGTCTCCCTTATTTATTAATGGCTTCACTTTAACTAAATGACAGAGCTGAAAAAAACAAGCTTTAACAACCAACTCCATCTGTTTCTCCACTTTCATGTAGCTGCTAAATCTTACTCCTTTTGTGTTGAATTGTTTGATAAATGGTCAACTCCAATGATCAATTTGGGGAAAACACTGAAAAATTTAGTTTTTTTGTGTGTTTTTTAATACGTTCTCGTGGCATTTTTCTGACTATGGGGGAAATTTATAAGGAAAATTAAGCTTAAAATTTTATTTATGGCCATTTCTTTATTCAAGTCATTGTGAGTCAGGAGCAGATGAAAAAATGCAGATGGAAAAAGATGGTATTTGTTGCGTGGAAAATTGTGCATCTGTGAATCTTGTGACCTGCCCGCTCCCTGGTCCGCTCTATTCCGATGTGTCCAGTTGCAGACGTCTAGATCCAAGTATGTCTTTTCTTTCTTTGTCTGAGCTGACATCTGGCTCAATACTGTTCGGCTCATAATGTTTGTCATTTTTGTTGCACTGGTAATGTTAGATTGGAGTTGTGAAGGGCTGTAAGCTAGCAGGAGACTATAAGCAGAAAGCTCAGTTATACGTGATGGGAAGGGGGGTGGGGTTGCTTCACGGCAACGGTCCTACCCACAACTCAAGTTGATTTTCTAATGAACTACTGCTCTGCTGTAGACACAATTTCCAATAAAGCAACAATTAAAAAGAACTGGCTAGAAATAGCATAATCATAATTAAAAGACTAATTCAACAATAGATCTAAAAATATAAATAAGAATCTAAAGGACCAAACTGAGCAATCAGCATGGAAGCGACAAAAAATAGTGCTGATGAACAACCTAACATATTGACGACAAGTATTAAAAAATAATAATAAATTATTCTGAGGGACCCAAAAGTCAGAGTTGGAAGTTGTTTCCACGGAAACTGATTGACTAAGGCAGACAAGAAGAGTAGAATGATCACTAGTGTCAAAAGCTGCATTCAGATCCAGCATCAGGAACAGAAATTGTTTATTAGAGTTCACTGACAGGAGAAAATCTTTATGAACTTTGCAGACTCAGCGCCTCGTCTTGATCTAAAACCAGATAGAAATGTATCTAAAAGAACACAATCTTCTCAAAACGACTGCAGCTAAATAAAACATTTTCCCTCTAAAATCCTGCATAAGGGAACAGCTTTAGTGAGCAGGCATGTGGAGAAAAACACACATGGCTTTCTGACAGATTGTACTAGTCAGAACTGGAAGACAGGAAAAAAACAGGGAACTATTTCTGAAATATACAGACGTGAACATTTTCTTGGCAGCTATCATTGCAGAGTGTTTTCTGTTCAAATATGGAATTTTTAGGGGAACATTTGGATGCATTTTGTAATTCACTTCACAAGTTCAAGTCCTTAAAAGTTGCATGAAATGAATAATTAAGCTTTGAAAGGTCTGAACCCTCTTCATCCTTGGAACAATGCATGTCTTTGCTAAGCAGAAGCTCCAGGAGTCTTGGCCTTAATCAGACACTGTTGTAAAAGTGAACAGGATGGGAAGGGGGTTTATGCAAAGTCATTATAACAGTAAAACTCACTTAGCCTTCATTAAAAGAGAAAAAAGTGGGGAGATGGCAAGCAAGCTCGTCTTTCGTTGATGGAAAATCTAAAAGGCCAGAAAGTTAACTAGCTGGAGCTCTCCGTGGAGAGAGATAGATTGAGTAATCTTTTGGGTCACAAACCAGAGTGCTGCTGTCATCACAAAGACGGCGAGGAGAGGAAACACTGCGAGAGTTTAGAAACTGTTCATCCATCTCAGATCTCCAGGATGGATGATGTAATTAATCCTAAAGCTGTGTTCACACCGTCCTCTGTAACGCATGTTCGAGTGGCCACTTCCAGTGAAAAGTCAAGGGTCGAATCCGAATTCCCTTCTCCCTGTCCGCTTCAAGTAGAGATGGAAAAATAGTGGTTCTGTCCAAATTCCTTCCCTGCTCACTACTGGGTTCACCATTTTGTAGTGCTTTCCGAATCGACAATTCCGAAATCAAGTGCCCTGGAAATTTCCCAGAAATCTTTCACAAAAGCTAGTGCGCACCGATGCCCACTACATTAGTGAATATAGACCACAATGCATTGCGGTCAAACAATTTTAACGAAAAAAAAAAAACAAATGTAATGGAATTTTGTTTTCATCACCACACAGCGGAGTCATAAATAATTAGTGAAATTACAGACGTTAGAAACGGCATTCAGAAAAACAAAGTTAAAGTAGTGAGGATGGTGTCTGAATTCCTTTTAAAATCCAGAGTACTATATAGTCCCGCACTTAATATTTTTTTAGTAATGACATCATCAATAGTCACTGGTCATCTATGTTAATGTGGAGCTGCTAGCTCCATAAATAAACAACAACTTTGGTTTTATAACTTTAAAAAGTCATGCTAAAGCAAAAACTCAATGGTTACATTTAAGTGTAAACTTCTATGACTATTAGTGACATCATCAAGTGGAAGTTACATCTGAGTGACACTATTTTCCCACAACTCCATTTGGAGGGATAAGTGTAGGGGTAGAGAGAAGTGAAGAATTCGGATTGGGCCAATTCTGTCATATTTCAGAATAGAGCTGTGAACGCAATGGCGTTTGAGCAATATTGGCAAGATTTGCAGCGCTGCAACATTTTCCACCAAGCCCCTCGTAACTGTAGGTAGTGAACATTCTCTATTAAACAGTGGAAAAAGAAAAGGAAGCCTTACCCAGTTTCTCATGTTCATATTCATATTTAGCGTTTTCTTGAATGCACATCAAATGCCCGCTGTGAACGAGGCTTGAGATCTATCATTGGCTGATCTGCAGTCTGAAGATATTGGATACTTTGCTTAAGTAAATCACAAGAATTAAGTTAAAAGACAAACTTTAGGAATTAAATCACAAATCTAGACTGAAAACTTTCAAAATAAACTTTAAAAACTGTCAAAAGTTTGACCAAAATGGACCGTGACCATTGCCAGCTTGAATAAAAAAATCTTCCAAAAACATACTGAATGTCAAATACAAATTCTGTGCAAAACTCAGAAAAGTCACTCTGACCTTGCAGCTCCATCAGACTTCTACTAGATTACATGTCTGACTGGCTTTAAAATCTCCCATGAGCCTGAATCACTGTGGCTTTTAACTATTTTAACTATCCTTTGCACCAAAGCTGTTGTTAAAAAGCTAATCAAGGGGAGCGTTTACGTGATTGCACCC
Organism: Oryzias javanicus; assembly: GCA_003999625.1. Lineage (NCBI taxonomy): Eukaryota > Metazoa > Chordata > Actinopteri > Beloniformes > Adrianichthyidae > Oryzias > Oryzias javanicus. The sequence goes on along the minus strand of CM012451.1, from coordinate 24,127,314 downwards.
TCTTTCCTTCACACAAACTGCTAATTGTGAGCATCTTTTACCAATCAGGCAGTTCGTTAACAAATAACTGCTCGCCAAAGCGCCGTAAACAGACATATTTATGCGAAGGCAAACACTGAAGCTCGTTGCCTTGAGTTTGCAGATGTTGCTCTGTGTTGAAAAACTCTCAATCAATTGAACTCATTCTCAACTCAATTAGAATTCGGATCACACGGTTGTGGGAAATGACATTAAAACTGTAAAAGTGACAGGTAATAGAGGGCAGATGGATGAGCGACGGCGGCGCAACTGTAGGGGATACGACCCGACTGGGGGTACAAATAGCTGCACAAAGTGAGTCTCTGATTGGGAAACGAGAATGTGTTCTTTTTTTTTTGCATTTCAGTCTTCGCCACACACAGTTTTTCTATTAGATGACAGATGACACGCTTCCTACCCTGCAAACTGCAGATATCGCTCAGCGCTCGACGCACCGCCTTCCTCCCTCTCCATCTGGCTACTGCCTCATCCTAAATTTACCACCTTCCCACCGCGACCGCCCCCACGTACGTCCATACATTAGTCTGTCAGCGTGACTCCTTCTCCATCGCTAGCCAGGTATGTTAATAAACTTAATCGAATTGTCGCCTCGGGGGGGAAACAGCAAAACTTTCTCCAAGTTCTCATTTAATTTCACCTTAATTCAATCAGCACTTCTCCACTCTCCTGCATTCTGTCTATTTAATTGAGTGCATGAATACAGCTAAGCTGTGTGAATTATTCTTTTTTTTTTTTTTTTTTTGCAAATCCAGCACTGCTTTCCCAGCAGTTTTGCAGAAATATTCATGTAGGCTCCACTCGCTCTGCTGTGAGGAGAAATGTTGGACAGTAGTCGTAGTAGATTTACATTCTTGTTATCTCACAGTTATGAACACCCCCCCCCCTTCCAAGAAGGTCACTAAAGTGTTGGCAAGGACTCCTCTTAAAGGCTGACTAAGACATTACTTTTGACAGAGGAAGTTCATGCTGTACAGCTGCTATCACGATGTGGGATGTTTTAAATTGGACGGAATTGGCCAGCATCACGAGGTGAGCAGTGAAATGGACCGGGCGTCAGATGTTTGCACTGAGATGGCTTCAGTTTTCGCCACGTTGTTGGCATACTTTGCCAGAAAAGACCACTGAGATTAGCTGGCCTTGATAAAATTTGAATCACTTGAGGCTCAGAGGCACCGGACATGGCAGCAGCGGGGTTGTGTGCAGTAAATGGGTCTCAATCGAGATGAAGAGAATCCTCATTAAAACTCTGGTGGTGAGATGTTTGAGCAGAGCTGAAAATGAATAGAATCTATTTGTCCAATCTGTTCTCTCACATTTGAAATGTTATTTTTTGTCATCAAGTTACTTTACTACAGTAACTTATTACTATACTGGACTGTGATGTGTAAACATAATGAAAAGACTGCAATTTTACTACACAGTATTATCTACAAACTTAATAGGGCTGTATTATACTGATGCTCAGAAATGATCACTACACCACCTCATCACTGTTAATAGAATAGAATAGAATAGAATGTACACACTGTCAGTTTGCATTTTTTCGTTGTTTCGTTGTTTTAACATTGTTTTTTATCTGGTGCTTTGGGGGTTTTTATGTCATTTATCTATTTTTTATCTGGAATTTTCTTAACATTTTAGCTGTGATTTATTGTTTTTTGAACTTTTAATGTGCGGCGCCTTGTTTGACCGAGGTCATTTCAAGGCGCCATATAAATACACACTGTACATTGTAGAATAAATAGTAGAGGGAGGTATGAACAATTATTTACAGTTTGCAACATTGACAGTTAAAAATTTCTGCAGATAAAGTGCAGGTAGTGTAAGTGGAGACTCGTGTTATTGTTGTGTTGTCATTATTGATGATGACAGTTGTCTATCTATTGCATTGCGTGGTCCCTCACTATGTTGCAATTTTTAAATATCAATTTTGAATGTTTTTTTTTAATTGTTTGTCATTGTTTATTCCATAAATAACCCACAAAAGTTGAAACCTGCGTAGAAGGATTCTAGATGTTTTAAAGAGTAAAACCCCCATAGTTCAAACCTTATTTTAAAAATAATTCCAGTATTATATTATGAAGACAAAGAAACTAAATTATGGAGGCTCAATATACTTACTAGGGCTTACAGAAGACAAGGCACAAATGACATTGATTGACAGGGTCAACAGCCAATCAGGGTGCAGAACACAGCACAGTGTTGAAAAAAATGTGAAAAAAAAGCATGCAAAACATGTTACATTTAGAAATTTTAGTTTTTAGCAATTAAAATAATAATTTGAGTAAACCATCTACTCAAAAATTTCATTTCATGAAAACTAATAGTTTTATATCGAGCAAATTTTGTTAGTGGATCCAACATTTCACTTTTTTTAGTGCAGCGAGGGACCTCTGTACATAGCTTTGTGCTCTGCTTCCTAAATGTCTGTAGACCACCTCAGTCATTCTCCATAGAGTCACCTGTATAGAATGAGTTCAGTTTGCCTCTTTTCTCCTAAGCAAACTTGGATTTTTATTCAATTACACGGGAATTTTTATTTTACTACAAAGATTTGAACTCCAAGAGAGTAGTTGGATGGATTTTTTTGATTGTTGCAGCATAAAACGCCTGATGTTGTGGCAGCTTTTGTGAAAAGTTTCAACAAAAATGTCAATGTTTTTTAAATACATTTTTTTCAAAAAGTGCCTTAAAATGTTAATTATTAAAGAAGCTTCACATTCTCATATTTCAACTCTTTTTATTGTGACACGTGCACTAGGAAAATACAGCACCATCGTCACATACAACATATATGATGCTATATATGGTTTCATTCAGCATAAATTGAACTGTGAAAAAAAAATAAACCTTTGGACCTCCATGCTCACAATAACTTAAATATTTGTTTATTGATTTAAACATACAACATTTTGCAGGGAAAAGTAAAAAACTTAAAAAAAAACTTACATGACATGCTAAACATAGTCTGATTAAGCGTCAGATCTCCATGTCCTCCACAGAATCTTCCTATTTATTCATTTCAAAAGCATCAGTGGTGAGTCGGCACGCATTCAAGCGGCCACTTTCAATGAAAAGTCTATGCAAACGAGCAGAATTTCGGATTGCTACTCGCGCTCGGCGGCTGTGCAGGCCTGCCTGAGAAGACAGAGGGCTGAAGAAAATTAATAAAAAAAGAGCACAGCTCTCAGGGAGGAGTCAGAAGAGAAAAAGTCCCAAATCTGAGTCGTCACCCATGACTTGTTGTCGTCATGGTAGATTAATCAAAGTTGTGGTACAAATGTGATGTTGCAATGTGTGCAACAAATTGCGGAGTTTGGTTGAATTTGCGTGCGTCGATATTGCTGGTACTGAGCTTTGCTGTCAATTTATTCAATTGTCGTTGTCCTTATGCATCATGTTTTGGATATTTTAATTCCATACTAAACCAGTATATCACTGCTCATTCCATTTAATATCAACCAATGGGTCATAGACTGAGCTGCTATAAAATCATAGTTTCGTTTTTAGAGCTCCTTATTTATTACAAGACCATGTTGTCAAACCATGTGACCTTGACGTTGACTGTGGGAGTGTGGAACCTCGGGACTATTGAAGTTAACTGCAAGCAAAAAGTTTTATAAGCACACATAACCCTTGCCATGTCTGTTTCTCCCTGACAGCGACCTTCCTCACCTCCAGATCGTCTGAATCTGAACGCCAGCATTGTCAATCACCTCCGCACCTCCCCGCTGGTGCCACCGCAGGAACTCTTCTAATGAGGCACAGTTTAACTTTGTGCTCCTAAACACTGCTTCTGAGATTCTGCTGCATGCGGAGAAACAAAACGTAGGAAACATTGGAGCTGTTTGGTAAATAAAGAACTTTTTGCCGTTCCAAATGTGTCTTTTTCTAGCCTCAACCACTTTGGCTAAAAGGAATGGAGGATGTGTGAGATGGAGAGGCATCTCTGAGACCGATGCATATTCCAGCCTCACAGAGGAGCAAGGTTTCTGAGAATTAGCCGCCACAGTGGCATTCCCAGATACACACAAAAACACACACAGTCAAAGAGGATTAACTGCTGCATTGTCAAAACCTGCCTTCCATTTTTTCCCCTTCCCTGATCTGTCGCACAAACACGCCCGCACGCGCACACGTGCACGCCGCCCTGCCATAAAACGGAATCTCAAGGTGGTCGATCAAACATTTAATTTTCCTCCAGTGCTGACAAAGGCGTCTCACCAGTGAGCAGAGACAAGCCTCTTTATCGACTGGCGTCCAGAGGGCCTCAGCAGCTATAATAGCAGCAATAAGTGAGTGGCCCAGTCAATAGACTTTCTATTAGTGGACTGCTCCCTCAGCTCCAAACTAGCACACGTGGTGAGGTGAAGAGAAAGAGACGGAAAGAGCAACTCGGGAGCTCCGTGAAGGTCGGGAAAGAGCAGCAAATCCCTGCGGGAAATGTCGTTGCGTCAGGGTGAGCATGTTTGAGAGAAACGACCAGGTTGGGATCGATAGAAGGAATAAATAGGCAGTGACACCAAGATATCGGAGGCTCCTCTGATCGCAAATGCGTGAGATGTGTGACAACCATACACACACAGATTAATGTGAAATGGCGCGTTGATCACGACTCAGTAAAGGATAAATCGCTGACCTTGATCACGACTCCTCAAGGCAAACTTCAGCTGATCTAAATGAGCTGCAAGGTAGTCGTCCAGCTGCGCTCTAACACTGGGAGTAATGACCAAGGCAAACACCCTCATTCATCTTTAAGGATCTCACATAATAGCACCTTTCATTAAATTAATAACGCTGTGCTGCATAAAGAGACAAAGATTCATGTGACAGCTCATGAGAGAGAAGGTCTAACAGCAACGCAGAAATGACTCTCAGATCTTCAGCTATAGTAATACCATTTTAAAACCCATATTGTTTTTTAGTAAAATTATGATAATAAATGTTTGAACTCTCTATAAAACTTCTGTCTGTGAGGAATTATCAATCTTATTCAAATAATCTATGTAAAGAAGGAACACATGATATATTTAATTTATCATATCCATTATTCAAAATGTTGGTAATATTAATGCAGGACAGCCTTGTTTTGTCCATCTCTATCCATGTTACTGGTTTTTATCATTTTTAAAGTGCAAAGACAGATGACCCCTAATGTTTTGGTGCTGCTCCAAGTCTGATCTTTCATTTTTGTTCTCAGATTCCTAATTTTTTAGTTATTGTCCTATGTTTTATTTCCCCTTTTGTTACATATATCACAATTGAAAATTAGAGATCTACTCTAATTTATCATGTTTTGTCATATTTTAATCTATTTTTTGACAAATACTTTTTATTGGGTATATTATATTGGGTAAAAATTACCCAGCAAAAGGGATGGTGTAATTTTTTTATAGTGAACGTTTTCTAGGGTCGTGAGAGAGATTGTGTGATTGTGAACTAAATCTTCTGTATCTCTTTTTTTTTTTTTGTATTTTATCCGAATACTGATGCTTAGAAAATCCGCCTTGCTCTGATATTTACTATAGTAAAGTGTTTATTTATTCCTCATTTCCACTGATCAGAATGGTACGGTTTAGGCAATTGTGGTTTCCACTCAAAGTTGGACTGTCGCGGCGCATGCGGGGGGTGGAACGATTGCGTAGTGCAACTACAGCAAAACCGAAGCTAACAACAACAAAAGTGGAGGTCATCCAGCAGCTCTTTATTTCTGCTTGACTTTTGATATTTTGTGTACACAAAACATTTAATCTTGTTTGAGAGAAAAAAACTCCAGTCTGGCCATTCTGTTTCATCATATTGTTCAGTACAGTCTAATGGGCCCATTTTATAATGGAGACGCTGAAAAAGCCGCACTGCTCAGTGGAAACGAGGCTTTATTTTACCAACAGATTGTGACGTGGAGAAAACAACTTTATTCAACTTTAGAATCTGTTAGAATTAGGTTAATAAGCGGCCGTGGCGCAGAGGGGTCGACCTCTGATTGGAAGATTGAAGGTTCAAATCCTGTCTTTGGGCAAGACACTGAAGAAACTTGCCTCTGGTAAGTTATCAGTTCATCAGTGTGTGTGGGACGTGAGTGTAAAACGCGTTGGGCCTTTGAAGGAGGTATACGCCATCGACCGATAATTATGTAAACAATCACAATATTTTTGCGTGTGCTGTCGCCAACAACAACAACTCTGGTATCAAAGGGTCAAATATTTTTCATTTTAATTTTATCCCGAAAAGGCCGAAGAGTAACAGAATTTGTGTTTAATGTTCTCTACTTTGTATGTTGTTTAATTGGGAGGAGTTTATTTGCCGCAGAGTAGATTTATGAGAGAAATTTGAGAAATGTAGATTCGAGATAAGGTTGGTAAAAAACAAGGACTAATGTAACTACATCCCTTTTTCTCACATCCTTCAGAGACGGGTGAACCAAGAAGAGCTTGAGTCTAAAGGCAGTGGGTTACTAAAACGACCCATTACGCTAACCCTGGAGGTGGTGAGTAAAAATGATCAAAGTTCAGCTCGGCACTACAGTAAGTCATAACTGTGTCACTGGGTTATCTCACACAGTCATCCAATTACCAAAGCAGCTAAATCCGATTCTGCTTTCAGTCACTCCTTCAACAAAGCAAGATGCAAAGTAGAGGTTTGTAATTACTTCTGTTTATCTGCTTGTTAACAAGAGAACTACAGTTAATTGAGACTCTGTGGAGTTAATGTTTAGTTAAATGAAGAACTGATATAATTCCTTTGTGAAGCTCAATCACGTTTATTAGAGCTGCATGGGAATCAATTAGCAATAAAATAACAATACAAGCAGGTTTGGATTTGGAGATGCAACAAAGGATCGAGTCGTTTTGAAGTTCTCATCAAGAAAGATGACCAGAGTTAGAATACAACAAACTTTATCAAAATTGAAGCATCACCAAAAATGATTGCCATTTTTAACAGGAGGTTTACACACCATCCTTAGTAAGCCATGCATGTTCCTATAAATACACTGAGAAAAGTGCGGCACTGTTCAGCTAAAAGTGCAAACTCAGCACAAGCAAAAAAAAAAAAAAAAAAAAGAGAGAAGGAAAGCTTTCTTTTTCCGGTGGATTTGTTGCCACGGACATGTGTAAGAAAGCTGGACCGAGGATTTGCACAAAAAAAAAAAAAAAAAAGAAGCTCTCTCAGAAATTAATCCACAACCATCTGGATTCCATCTCGTCCCTGAATGTTGGTTTAAAGAATAATGCAGTTTAGATGAGTGACTGACTTGAATTCAAAGCTTGAATTTAGCATCAACATTCAGATTTCTCAACTTTTTAAAGAAGAACTACTTTTGTAACCAAATGCAATGAAAATACTCACATCTTTATTTAAAAAAAAACAAACAAGATGAAACATTTGGATGCCAAACTATTATCTATTTTTGTCACAAAAAATACACATTGTTTTATAACTCATGAAACTTCCTCGAAAAGACTGAACCAGCTGTATTTTTCCATGTTGCTTCTTCATATTTCACATTTTCGTTAGTTCAATTCTAAAAATATGAGCGTCTGTATTTCCACAGACTAATGAGTGGTGATTCTGTCTCACTCCTCCTCTAAGTTAAAGGTGTGGTCCTTCAGGTTTATTCTGTTGAAGTGGAGTTGATGAAGAAGAATGCGGCATTTGTGACTCACACGTCCTTGAATAACAATATTTTATCATCACGAAAACGAGATTATTCAAGTCTTTCTTTAGTGTGATGCTTATTTATATGCACTAACACTGATTAGTGTGTTATTGATAACACTTGCTTCCAGATTATCATCTATGATTTCTGTCCTGAATCTAATTTACATTTTTACCGTTTGGTATTTGACATATTTACAACTCATTTTACAAACTGCAAAAACTCTGATTTTGTCCTTTTTTTTTCTCTGAAAGAAACTTGTATAACAGATGCCTTTGTGTGCACACAGACATTTTTATTAGTTTGCATTTTTTCCTCCAAAGGCGAAGACATTAGCAGCATCCTTCTGGCAGCTTAATCATGCATTCAGAGATGCAGCCGACTCAAATTAGAGGGACAAGTCAGGAACACTAACTTCAAAGGTCTCCTTGCGCTTTACACACATACACACATTTTTGCAGGCCCTTATAACTTGATATTATTACATGTTTTGTGATTATAAATCTGATTAAGATTAATCATCTCATTTATTTGAGGTTTGGGGTTCCGTGCATTCAAATTAACTTGTAAAAGATGCTCATATATCATTAAGAATTTACACACATATACAAAAAATGTGTTTTTTTTTAATAAAATGAGAGATTTTTTCTCCATATGCTTTCATTTGAAGTTCAATTTAGAACCCTAGTGTCAAAACTTTGCAAAGTAATAATTCTATGTGCAAAGTCATCTCATAGAAATGAGAAATGAGTGTATATTGAATTTCTCGACTTAAATCTAAGAGATGGGGCAACATTAATCTTTCAAATGAGTCACAATGAGAAAACATTTTAAATAAAAATCTGCTACACGAGTCATTTTTCTGATCAAGTCAGGACATGCACATAAATCAGTGTTAATTTAAAATAAAATGAAGCACATGGCGTTTGGAAAACATGCAGAAATGTACTTCTAAGATGCAAAAAAAAAGTGAAGTTGTGTTCTTTTTCTCTGCACTGCTAATACTTTTCAGTCTGCCACTGAATTATGCACAGACTCTCACATTAACAACAATGAGTAATCTGGCTTCAAGTGTGTCATTTGCATATTAGGCAGTGCTAAGGCAATCACACAGAGAGCCTTGTGTCATCTTCGACTATTCCAGCTACTTTCAGCAGTCCAAAAACATTCGCATTATTTTGACCGGTGACCCCAAACTCCCTGCACAAAGAACACTTTTGTTTTTGTGGCCTTGCTGGGACTGTGCGCCAGTGTCATGAAATTTGACTTAAACTTAAGTGTTTACTTTAATTCTTATGTCACATTAAAATGGCAAACAAGCTATTTGCAGTCCACCCATTAACACAATTGATTCATTAGTAAAGGGTTTTAAAAACAAAAAATAAAACTTTTTTTCAACAGTTAACACACTAATTTGTAATCTACAATCTGTTCTGATCATTGATGATATGCTATGATAAATTGAGAAATATGACCTATTGATACTTAATGATTTTTCATGACCTGTAGCTGTGTTAGTATAAATCTCTGATCAGAAGTTATGAACCGGATATTGATCATTTCTTGTGTAGTAAATGGTAATGTCGAGCTGGGTGGGATTATAGAAGTTTTCTTTCTCCCATTTCCTTTCAAACCATCTATAATTTCGATGCTTAGTTATTCAACGTCTGACAAATCTTTGTACTGATGTAAATCCTCTGATACTGGTTTTTGATTGCTTGAAATACACCATTACAAATAAAAAAAAAAAAAAAATCAAATCAAAATCCTCGTTTCATCAAAAATTTTAACACCATTCACAAAACCACAGTTCCAAACTCCAAAAAGTACCTCATATGTCCTGCAAAATGAAGATTTGCAACCAAAAATGCTTATTTTATTAAAGTCAAACCTTAGCGGCACACATTTTATTCATACTACCAGATTTTTAACCAAGTACACATAAAGGGCACTTTGATCTTATGATTTATCATGACAGAATAGTTCAAACTGTGGAAATATTTAAAAATACACACATTTGCCTTTGAAACATTTATTTATTTATTTCCAAACAACCTATGTGCAGCAGATTTACATTGGGGTGAACAAATGTACTCACAAAAAAGTAAACTGAAAACGACAATTTTTGCAGAAAAAATAAATAGTAGAAAGAGGCAAGAAAAATAATCAGACAGGATCATCCTGGGTCCGGGCACAACTCTTCATCAACATCTCATTCTCATCTTCACTCTTCCTCTTTTTCTTACTCTCTCTGCAAAGTTTTCCATTGTTGTGGTCTTTTGTTGTGCTTATTTCCTGATTAAACTGATAATAATTACTCACTGAGGTGTTTGGCCAGGCGGCAAATGTCACGCCATTTTGAATGTTTTAAAATTACAAATAAATGACTTTATGCAAAAGAATTTTGATCAGAGTGCATTTAGAGTGTCATTTTGAATTACAAAATGTGTGTAAAGCTTTAAAGTTGTCTAAAGCTTTGGAGGTTTGTGAGTCAATTTAAAAAAAAAAATTGCTATCCATATCATTTTAGTTTTAATAATTGAAAAAAATTGTAATGAAGAAGTTAACCAGTTCTGCAAGTAAAATAAAACATTTCTTTAATTAGAAGTTGATCTTTTATGAGTTTTTTTGCAACCAATTAAAAAAAAAAGTTAAAAACTTTAAGTCTGAGTAAGCAATGAAGGTGTGATTAACTGTTTGCTTTGGATTCTGTGAGCTGTAGTGTCACTAAAACTTGCTGAAACCCACAAAATTTACAATTTGGAAACGATAGTTAGGCTGGCCTCCTAATATATATAAGGTGATGACACCAACATTATTCCTGTTCAAAATCAGGAAGGATGAATCATAACACATGTTTCTCTGGGGAGCCAGTAAAGGCTGGTTTGTTTCAAAAAAATATAAAGCTCTAGAGTTAAAAATGCTGTCCTGGAGAAAAAAAAGAGTAGTTTTACTCACAGTTAAATAATTCATAGTATCTAACACATAGCATCATATAAAGTTGCTGCTGTAGAAATTCAAATGTTATAGTAATTTCTAATCAGGATTTCAACATTTATCTCAAAACATTTGTTTTTATTTGTGGTTTTCTTGCTGCTGCAGTGTCATATTTATGTGCTGATGAAGATGACCAAAATTGTAAGCAACAACTGAAGCCTGAGGGATGCTGGAGAAATAAATGTGTCCCAGAAAGCTTACAAAAACTGGCTAAAGAGCTCCACCTCAGCAACAGAAAAAAACTCCACTCATGAGAAACTCCAGGCTGTTGCATCCTGAACAGGACAGTCGGAGGAAAAAATGCATGAGTGGAGGTTTCGAGACATATTTCAAAATCCTAAATCGGGCAAAAAAAGAAAGATGAAGACACCATTAGCAGCAGGGATTGTTGAAGAGACAGTGAGAGAGACGGCTGAGGAGGGGAAAGACAGACGGTTGGAAGATGAATAAAGCAAAGTTTGCAAAAAAAAAAAGACAATAAATGGAAGGAAGCAAAAGCCAGATGGATGGTAGAAAGAGAAAAGAAAGGTATGAATAGGAAGAGCATGCCAATGTGTGTGAAGTGTGTGCATCTGCGCTCACTGGGGTGTTCTGGTGTGTGTGTGTGTGCACCAGACTGGGTAAGCCTTCCTTTATTCCCTGTAAGGATTAAGCGGATGGCTCCAACACATGCACATTCTCGGGCTTAACGTGGTGCCAGACTCTGAGGCACACTCACAAGGGAGTGCGTGAAAAAGCTGTGATAACAAGCACACGCGTGCAGAAATGATGAGCACATTCAACAACTCTTTTAGAAGGCTCCACCGCGGGATCGGACGTGAATGCAGCATTAGAATATTAGGCGGCACGGCAGATTCTGAAGGCCAGTACAAAATGTTGACACAAGAACCAAGATGTGATTAGAATGTAAAAAACTTGTACATAAAAATTTGAAATTGCCCGATTGTTTTGTTTGTTTTTGTGTATAGTGGCTGTTTGTTGTTGCTGCATGAGGAGGTTTAACACAGCAGTCTTCCAGGTCAAACACGATCATAAGAGTTCCCTGTATTCCAGCAGCTCCTCATCCCAGCTGGCTCAGAAGTGGATCATCCAATTAGGAAACTTTGAACTTTCCAACGATCCAATCAGACCAAACCCAGAGCCAGAAACAGCTGCTGCTGCTATTGACCAAAATGGGCTTTTCTGTGCAAGAAACTGGCAGCTCAAACAGTTACATTTAAATGATTTCTCACCAAATCCACCACACAACTTTTCTCTCCGTTAAGATAACTAACATTTTTATTTTTTTCCATTAAAACCTGAGCTAGACATCTTTTTTCTTCCATTTAGCTCAGTTTATACCACAGTCTGGGTGAATATCCTGTTGCTGGCTGCAGGATGTCCATTAAAAAGTTCTGGTCAAATAATGTGAATGTTCTAGAGTATATTTTTGTGCTGGACGAAACACCAGTTGGTAATCAGAACAGAAACTTAGAACATAGATTGACAGACGTTATTCTATCACAAAAGCAAGACAGTAGAATAGATTTCTGTCCTTCTATGATAAATACCAGTACTGTATAAAATTTCCTTTGGGATTAATAAAGCTATTAATTCATTTATTCACTGAACAATCGGGCCTGACTCACTTAAAAACTAGTTTTCAACACGTTCCTGCCCTGCAGAATATAAAATTCTAGACATAACACACAGCAGGACAGACAGACGGGATAACACCCTCAAGGTGATCACTCTCAGAAATTGGTGGACTTTGCTGGAGCAACTGTTCTTCTTGTTGCATCAGACGGTCCACGCCTCCACATCACCTATTAATTTCTGATAATGCTCACCTTGTCTGGCATTATCTCTCATATTAATGACTAGATATCTCAAGTATTTGCAGCATTCTTTAAATCAAACAATTTTTATAACTTTAAACGTTTTTGGTAACATTTACAAAACAAGCAAACATTTGTGAAATTTCCGTGTATAGTAATATTAGATACATCATATTCACCAGTTGCAGAATAAATAGTTCCTTATAAAACAACTTTTTTCATATACAAGCTATATCTTTAAAGGGTAACCAAACCAGGAAGTTGGAGGCTGACTCCACCCACAGCTTAAATTTGAAAATCCAGTCAGATGGGTGGGGCTTGGGGGCAGGACTGTTATCACTGGAGCTGCAGATCATGATGTCAGGCTTCTGAAATTTCAACGGTAATACCTCATTTCAACCTGTAGGGGGCAACACACAGACAGTTTTTGACTGTATTTTGAAGAATTAAACAGTTTTATTTCAATGTGTCAAAAAATGTGGCTTTGGCCAACAGATAGCACTTTTAAAGCCTCATTTATAGAGGTCAACAGCCAAAAAAAAGTTAATTTAGAGTTTAGTTACACCTTAAGAACCATTTTCCGTTTTGGGTTTTCTTGGGTTCATGTTGACCTGTTTGTAGCTGCTCATAGTTGTAACTGAAAATAGGAATCAATAAAGACACTATTGAAAAAAACTATTCAGGTTTTCAGATGTTAATTTTTCAAACGATATTTTGAAGCTATATGATAAACAGTATTTTTCTTTCAAGATCACTTGATGGTCTGAGATGGTTTTTCGTTAAAATGACTAAAACAGTTTGTTGTATCGCAGGGTTTCATTGTGAAAAAAAAAGATAACCTCAATCAATGACCACACTTTACCGCTCAGCTTTGGCGCTATTCTTCTTTATCACCCTTTTTGTCTTCTCCACTCCACACATATCACCATACTCCACAGCGACTCTTCTGGCAAAGCAGCGCATTTACCTACAGTTATTATTATTACTGTTAAAATATGAGAGATAAAACAAAAGAAGTGACAATAAAAGCTGTTTGCCTTTAAACTTAAACATTAAAATACATGGTTGTCTTACTGCAGCACTCTCTGAGCTTGGAGTACTCATCTGTTCAAACTTCATCTGCACCAAAGACAGGCATCTTTGAAAAGAGGGCATTGATTTGTGAATGATTTAAGGCTGAGATAAATCATTCTATGTTCCTCAAAAAACGCTTACAAGGTGCCTGAAATGTCTTTCCTAATAGTTGCTCATCAATATTTACTACAGTATTCATTCATATGCACAAACTGGAATGTGAAATTCAAATACAGCTAATAAATATTTACTATCATGTGTCAGCTTTAAACCTTTAATAACGTATTTTTTGGAGGGGAAGTTTTTAGGATTCTTTTTTTTCCCCAGTTTTGGAATTCCTTCGCTTCTCGGTTGTGATCTTTTTCCTGTAAGAAAAGGGCGCGGGTCGTGTCGCCATTCATTGGAGATTGTTTTCATTTTAATCATCAAAACACTTTCAGAGAAGCACAGCGTGGCTGCTGCAGGCTTCACTGATATTTGTTTACTTCACAGTGTGAGAGATTCACCCTTTAAAATTCTGAAAGACATTCACTGATGCACACACACACACACATTATCTTCACGTAAACACAAATTCATGTCCCTGACCTACATATGGATAATCTGGCGGTGCAGCAACACTCTCTCTTAAGATTTTAAAGAGAGCCCGGCTGTTTTGTGTCTGCTGGAGCCGCATTGTTCCTGTTTGTTAAACACTGTCTGATTCTGTCATCAAAAGATTTATGCAGAAATACGCAGGAGAGGAGTTAGAGGGAAAAAAAACAGGAGTAATCATTGTCCCCCACTGTTCCAACTCATCTTCAAAGTCACAGGGCTTTGTTTTCCATATTAAAACAAATTCTATTTATGGCGATTTTTGGCGTATGACCAAAACCTACAGGTTTTTGTGTGAATGCCCCAACTGAGTATGTCTAGGAATGAGGGAAAAATGGTCATCATGTGCAAGTGGAGAAAAAAAAAAGGTTCTCAACCTCCTGATTAAAGCAGAAATGTGAAAAGAGCATGCAGCTATCTAATCAGAGTGTGACCTCCCATCACCTTTAAAGAGATGTGTAAGTTTGACAGCCGCACCATTACTGCCACATCCAAGGACTTTGCAGGTCAAAATGTCACCACTGGAAAAACGGATATGCTACTGCACCTTTTCAAAGAGTCACTGACCTGGAATATTAACGTCGCAGAGAATAACTGTTCTTTATCCAAAGCTCTGTGGAAGTTAATTTTTTTTCCAGAATATATTTTAAAATGAGCTTATCAATGGTATCAACCTGTATTTGATTTTATATTAGAACAATAAATATTTTATTTTACTTTTTTTTTTTTAAATCATTAATATTTTTCAATGACAGAATGCACTCTTTCTTTATTTGCGTTCAAACTCAAACTTTATTTATTTCTATAGCGCCTTTCATTCTAAGAAGCTCAAAGCGCTTAACATAAAATCAAATAAAATACATTAAAAACATCAATATTTTTTCGGTGTGAATCACGTTCACACCAAACATGATTCATGCGTCTGGGGTATCTAGTCTCAATGGAAAAAAAACTTGTGATCAGAGGTATTGCCGCACGATTTGAGTATTTCAAGCACGTTTCAGGTGTCTGAATGTTGGCATCAAATTCACATTGGTTCAACCAATCAGGGACTCAGCATTGACCCATGATGTCTTGAGGACGTAACAAGCAGGTAGAGTCAAAACCATCAAGCTGATCATTCTCCTCCTGTCTTTACTTGTTGATGAAAAGTGCCTTAGTCTTATATTTATGTTTTCCCTCCTCAGACCGTTGCTGGACAGCTAGTCATCAAAATAAGTCACTGAGAGATGGAAGTACCGCTGAAAGCGTCCATCATTCAGACGCAGCTCCTACAGTAGTTAGTGAACCTCACAATACAAGGAGAGTCTTTGAACGTGTCTTGCCTGTCCGTACTGCAGCCTGCACGTTTATGGATATAACAACAGCATACATAGTTGCCTGTCATTCTGTCTTTGGCCTAGATCATAAGAATCTTAAAGGGGATTATTTCATTATTTTTGGGTGGAGATTCCAAGCTTAATTTTGCTTAACTGTTAAAAAAAAAAATATCACAGTAGTTTGCCTATTAAATGTACTATTAATTCTGTCTCTCCCCCACCCCACCTAGTTTGGGTGAGGCCCAAACAAGCAAAGATTGGGTCACTTGATTGTTTTTTAGAGCATCATTGTGGCTGTCTTTTAATTAGTCCATGTGTTAGAAGGATGACCTGACAATACTTCTTTGTAAGGAAGCGAGAGAAGATTTATTATCAATTGGAAAAGACTTGCAGAGAAGGACCTCCTTGTAGCACACTATTGTTTTTGCACCAGAAGAATGCGTCTGACCCCAAAGTACTTTTTTTTTTTGGTTGTTGTGATTGCTGTCATGATGTTTTATTGCATTGAGTGCCTGACCTGCTTGCAGAGGTGTGTCCCCTGGTGCGCTGTCTCTTTGTCTTGATGGATGGTTTGGTTGTAGCTGGACGAATAGTGAAAGAGAACATTATGATGCCAATTATGCGTCAATCCTTTCCAGACCATGACCTACAACCTATAGAACCCATTTAGATTTTAAAAATTACAATGACATGAAAACTTCAATTTTCTTTAACAGATAATTTAAAAAGAGAAAGTGCTTTATATAAAATTGTAACTAGCACGTTGAACTGTAAATTTAGTTCTTGTAATTTCATAATTATGGCTCATTGGTGAATAAAACCCCAAAATTCTGTGTTTCAAAACCTTGGAACGTTGTATATATTATTATGTTGCAACAAAGGTTGCAATCCTTGTGTTAATCCATTCCTAGATCATAAATAATAACAGAAGTTTTACCTGGACTAAGGAAAAAAAACTGGACTGTTGCTTGATGCTTTTCAGATCAAATAAATATTACGTTTTATTTGGAATTCAAGGTCTTAGATTTTATAGGATGGGCACAGAGGCACAGAAACCTCAATTTTTGCAGTCCAATTTGGAGTTTCATCCATCTACTGTATCATGATACGATACGTTCCCAGGCCAGCCGAGAGATGGCTTCCACCCAGTGGGATATACCTGGAACACCTCCCCAGAGGGGTCAGGGAGACACTTGTGTCAGATGCCTGAGCCACCTCAACTGGCTCCTCTCGATGTGGAGGAGCAGTGGCTCTACTCTGAGCTCTCTTAGGGTGACCGAACTTCTCACCCTATCTCTATCTCTGCTCTTTGCAGATGATGTTGTTCTGTACGCTTTCTATAACCAGAACTTCCAGCATGCATTGGGGTGGTTTGCAGTCTAGTCTGAAGCAACTGGGATGAGGATCAGTACCAACAAGTCTGGAGAAAGAGAGTTTGTCTCTGTTAGGTACTGGTAGTAGTGGACCCAACATGGTGTTTTGTTGTGATGTAATGAGAGATGAGCAGAGATTCTGGATGGCGTTTCTCAGGATGGCTGTAGGTTGATGGCGTCACGAGGGGAAATCCTGGTGCTCATTGTTGAAAGAGATGATGATGAGCAGGATCCAATCTTTAAGGTGGATGATGCTGACATCTGACAGTCCTCTCTGGGTGGGTGGGGTGCTCCTCCCTTAAGTGGAGGAGTCTAAGTATCTTGGAGTTTTGATCACAAGTGAGAGAAGATCGGAATATGTGACCATGATCACTGCAATGTCAATAATAAATATTCTATTGGGATTTCTTAAAATTTTATAATGTTTTATTCCTTTTTAAGTTGCTCAAAAATGGATGGAAGAATTCAAATGCCAAATAGTGTTGGCAGCAGTTGCTGTTGTGTATTATTGTGTACTGAGGCTTGGGAATGGGGAGGGCACTCAAGAGCCATTGCACGTTTGCTTATATGTGTGAGATGAATGGGTTGGGTAGTATGTTTTGATATTCAACGAGAAAACTCATCACCTATTTTCAACTTCTAGTCACAGTTGGATGAGCAGAAAAAAAGAGCCCACCCGTCAGATAAAAACTCAATTTCTGGATTTTATTTTTTATGGGTCGCCTGTTCCTTTTGGTGCAGTTTTTGGCCCAACGATAAACAGATATTTGATTGAATGGATACTAAAAAGCAGGAGGGGAGAAGAAAAGACACAAATCTTTAATGCAAAAATGGACAAATTAGCTAAGCGCCTCACACACGGAAACATTTTTGTTGCAGAAATAAAAGTTACTTATCTCAGAGAAACGTTGAGAGGAAAGCAGCTCGAGTCATTTTGCATTAGTGCATTAGTAGCTGCAGACAAGCTCAGAGAGAGCAGCATTTGAGGATAAAACAAGCCTCATATCCTCTTCACTGTCAGATGAGTTTCCTGTCCACACCAACACTCATGACCAGCCCTCGTGTTTAAGCTTCCATCCACAGCTAAGAAACCGCATTAACACCACGGCTGTCTTGCACCACTCTTTCCAAGCTTTCAGAGCTCTGTGAAGAATATTTTGTCAGTGTGATGAAAAAAAAATGCAGGAGAGGATGAATCCTCTCACTAATGTAGCTCTCATCTCCACTTTAATCCCAGATTCAAGTACCTGTCAAAACAGGAGCAGTCACTTGCATTTGTAAAAAGAAAAAAACCCTCTTTACATCATGCACCTGAGGGGAAATGAAGGCCACAAGAGGCAGATGGGGTTGCAGAAAAAAGACAAACATTAAAGGCTTTGTAATTCAGTAAAATGATAGCATAGACTATCATAGCTCTGGATTTTTTTTTTTTTTTGGCCCTTTCTACTCAAGTTTCCTTTTATGACTTTCACATTTTATGAATAAGCAAGGTTTTCTTTTTTTTCTGTTTGGATGAAGCAGAGCAGCACCCTGTGAAAGTGTGGGACAAATCCCTGGTTCTGCGGAAGATTAGCTGGAGGTTATGCTGGCACCGAGGTGAAAAATCAGAGTTAATCTGACGCCTTCCCATGCCAGCTGACGCTTGTCTATAAGTTCGAACCAGCTTGAGCCCATCGAGATTTATTCTGTCAGTCACAAATGAGTCATAGCCTGGCAACAATAACAGATAATGTTATGCTTTTAAAACTCCTGAGTGAACTCAAAAAACGATCATGCAGACCAGTGAAAAAAAAAAAGCTGCTAACAGCAGTGCTTAGGTGTACAATCACTGTCACACAATGCAATCTTCTACTCACGGAAAATTTCAAAAACATCACAAAGAAATGTTTTTAAGATTTATGCTCTTTCTCCCTTCCAGCTGCTGTTGTTTTTTGCAGATGTTGAGCCACATGTGAGGTGTTTCTGAGGGACAGGGATGAAAAATAGTGAGGAGTTGATTCTACGTCTAAAAGAAGCCCACAGGCTCCTCCAGATGCCTCATCTGAATAAATAAGTCTTTTGATCAATAAATCTTTACTCTCTGTTAACATTACTGAAGCATGGGACTATAAAGTATAAATATGCACATTTTCTTTTCTTTTTTTCTAAAGGCATTCATGAAAAATGAGAAGTAGAATGGCATAAACAACAGTTTGCCCCATACTGGGAAACATTCCTATAAAAAAATACTTTTTTATTTATTGTTTAAAAGGCACTTATAAACTAGTCGTTTAAAAAAGTGTTTTTGATTTTCTAATAAAACTTTAGATGTAGCTCGACAAATATTATGGTCTTTATTGCGGCTGTGGCCATATTTGATTTTGTTTTTTCTTTTTGTTCTGCGTGGGAGTTTATCTGGGATCTGTTCCCCATCAGGATCCATTTATGTTGTATTGGTGGGTATTTGATCAGTTTTAGTTTTATTTAGTTTGATTTGTACTTGGAAGAAAAGTATTGTGAACATTTATTCTTTTCTTTTTCTTTGAGTGGCTAGCATTTTTTAGAATGGCTAGCTTTTGTTGGGGTAGCTGGAATTTTTTGGAGTGGCTAGCATTTATTGGAGTGGCCCGCATTCGTTGAAGTGTCTAACATTTGTTGAAATGGCTAGCATTTGTTGAAGTGTAGCATTTGTTGGAATGGCTAATATTCATTGGAGTGGCTATGTATTTGGAGTGGCTAGCATGTATTTGGAGTGGCTAGCATAAATTTGAGTGGTGGCTAGCACTTCATGGAGGTGTGTCTAGCGCTCTGTGTCTGTGTGTCTAGCACTTTATGTAAACACTCCAAGAATAAATACTTCTATGGGGAAGAAGTTTTATTTTGAGTGGGGAGGTGTTACGGCTGTGGCCGAATTTGATGTTGTTTTTTCTTTTCTGTGTTTTTGTGTTTGATAAGCATATTTGATAGTCAGGAAACTTTGTGTATATTATTTTATTAAATTCTAAAGAAATTGCCCAAGGGTAACAGAAAAGTGTGTGGGAATGTATCTGATGAATACAAATCAACCAAAAGTGACAGGAATTTCAAAGAGAAACTTCTTTAGAAAATCAGCTAAAAAGCTATAAAGGAATCTGCAGACACCTTAGGTGGAAGACTACGAAAGAAACAAAAAATTGTTTTTAAAAAAAAAAAAAAAAAAATTTAAAGTCTAGTTTGAAGTTTGGAGTTAACATAAAAACTGCGGCATCATGATGTGGTTCTTTTCTCCGGCTGAGAGAAGGTTCTAGTCTGGTTTTAGATTGGGGTGAGGCTTAAACATTACCCACAACAAGAACCCTAAATATGCAGCCAGAACTTCAACAAAACACAACAAACTATGTGAATAGGGAAAATGTACAACTTAGCAAGCTTTTTTGCAAAGAATATGCTAAATATAATAAATTAGTCATGGAAAACTAATACCCTAAAGTGAAAATAAAAAAATTAAAATGTTGAAATACTTTTGCAAAAACTGCAATTTTAGAGAAAAGCATAAAGGTTTACAGTTTTCTGTGTCTTGTGTATTATTATTAACTCATTTAAAACTGCAGAAAGGGCTGACATGATACATATATCTGTAAAAAGCAAAAGATTTTTCAGATAATCATGCATATTTTAGTGGTCAGAATATTTAGGTTGCCCCACATTCATCTGATTTATAGTTTTACACTTTCTTAACTCTTTCGGAAGAACATAAATGGACTGGTGACGGAAATAAATTTCATCAACATGAACTTCTGCTGAAATAAAATGTTTGTATTTCCTGAAATTACAAATGTCAAGCTGAAAGCTTTCAGCTCAAATCAGGCTGTACAACAGTATTTATTTTGATGTCTCACTAAAGCACTCAGATGATTTATTGGTTTGGATTTTTAGTGACATTTCCTCAGTTCTTGTTTGTTTTGAGTTTGCCTTCTGTCAGTCGAGTTGAGGTTGATTATCCAAAGCTGTCTTCATTTAGGTAATCAACCTCAGTGCTAATAAGAGTCTAGTTTGCAGTTCTCTATCTTGTCTCTGTTTTTGTTTCTCCATGTTTTTTGTCATGTTAAAGTTTATTTATTAAATATTTTAGTTTCTGCCACCAAGCTGTAGCTCCTGGATTTTGGGTCCTACATAACCAGCTCCTGACATTTGTGCTAAACATCCCATAATATGACTTAGCAGTGACTTAGCCGTACTAAATTTAAGTGTCAACAAGTCATTCCTACTTATACTAAAACATGTTTTTAATGAATTTGGCCATTATATATATATATTTATTTTATTTCTCTCTATGCCCCTGTGTCAGGTGTAACTTGTATGTTGATTGAAGGCACTCTCTGCACCTTAAAATAGAATTGCCCCTCGGGGATAGATAAAGTTGTTTGAACTTTGATCTTTGAACTTGAACTTTGAATATATATAGGCTATATATATAACATCATTTTGACTTTTTTGTCTTTTCTCTGCATTTAATTTATGCTTGTGTGTTTTTAATGTATCATGAAATATATAATTTCATACTATTTTTCTTTGTTGTATTTTTGCAGATGAATTCTCCTTTAGAAAATCTCTCAAATCTGCATGTTTTGTTGCTTAAAAAAGCCAATTTTTGTATCAAAACATTTGGAATGACTATGACTCTCAATGCTTACAAGAGTTGGACTATACTAGTTCCTTGTCAGAATGGTTTATTAAATACATGCTTGGACAGTAAAGGCATGTTTTTTTTAAGATAAAACCTTTCTATTATTCCATCTCCTCAGATTATTTATAATAGAAATACTTTATTCATCCCAGGCTGGGAAATTAGGCAAATGATTGATTGTAAGGCAGGTGATCTACTGATATAAATGGAGGAAAAATTCTGTTTTTTTTTTTTTTTTTTTTTTTTTTTTTTTATAAATATAAATATCCAAACTAGACAAGATGTCAGAAAAAATGACGGGTCTGTCTTGGATCTACATCTGTTTTGGCTGTTGGTGCAGGAGGATACTCTGAAAATTCTCCATCATGCACGAAACCACAGCTGTGAGACTTCAAAGGTATTTGGCATTTTTTAATCAACATCATTTTACTGGAGCCAAGTTTTGATTATTTACTGTCATGGAAATATTGCGAACAGCCGCCGGAGGAACACTTGAAATTATGGAGAGAAATGCCAAAACAGAAGCTGTTATTTTTTTATGGATTAAGGGCGAAAAACATAAAAAACAAACACAGGTGTCTTGAAGGAAGAAGAAAATAAAAAAAAAAAAAAGACAGTGAAACAGCAACTACTTTCTTTTATTCCCTCATCAACGCCGTTATTAAAAAAATCTATCCTTTTCGTGCTTTTTTTTGTAAAGTTTTCTTTATCCTTTGTTTTAAATGTTTGAAAAAATAAATGTTTTTCACAGAAATTTAATGAAATAAAGTTGAAAGCAGCAAACAAATTTCGATTCAATAAATCAAACTTCAACATTATATCTTGCATAAAAGCCGTCACTTCACAGAAACGGCTGACTTTAAAGCTTGTTAGCGTGTCAGAAGAGGAGCTCGATCTTCCTCCACCGCAGCGCTGATGGACAGTGACAGAAATGTGGTCCAAACTGTAATTGTGAAAGTGTACATTCAAAATTGTCTAGAAAAGTGCCTCCATCAGCTCTTTTCTCTGTGTTTGAGGTAGGCACAATGACCTGACTCACGTTTCATGGACTCAGACGTCAGCAGTTTTTCATTTCTTACTTCTCTTCCACCCTGACAGCTTTGTCAGTCGACAAGTGAAGCTCTCCCGACTGAATAGGAGAGGTTTTCTCTGCAACATGATATAATCCCGAACACTTGCTTATGACTTACTGTATTTCCCAGCTGACTCGCAGATTTTTTTTCATTCATGGGGTATAGCAGAGCCATGCACTGAACGTGAGGTTCTTCCTCTGTCACATAAAAGGAAGCAGCTCCTCCTGCTCACAGACAGACCTCAGAACAATTTAGATTGAATTCTTATCTTCATCTCAAGTTATTCTGATTTTCTATTATAACTTTAAAAAAAGATGAATAAAACATTTGAAAGCTTCCCTTAAAAATCTAAGTTTTTCTGCAACACCACATTATTTTAATCTTTTTTTCTGTCATTTTGCCAGACTTTTTGTATTTTCAGTTTGTTACTGATTGTAATGTGCATGTAATGTAATAAAAAAACTTTAAAACTAAGCTTCATGAAGTGGCTGAATGATTGCAAATCTAGTCTTGCAGATCAACCTGCCTGTCACTCGTTTTCCCGTGTTGTTTCGTTTGCACTGGGAGCTCAGCTTTTTTAAAGTCACACCTCTGATGTGAACACAGGAATCTGATAGCAGGAGTGTCACAAAAGAAAAAGCCTGAAGGAAAATAAGAACCACAGCATGAAATCAAACCTGTGAATAGGCTTAGAGGTGAAATGAAGAAAATTTGCTCACAAATGGGACACTTTTTGCATGCAAATAAGCACGTAAAAATACCTCATAACCTACATTTTTACACAAATGTACATAATTTGACTTTGACAAATGTTACTGTATGACAAAAAGGAAGTAAAACTGTGAACCTGATTCAACAGCTCTCATCCTGAAATAAATTTTCTTCACCATCTACACATCTGACAAAATGTCAAGGATACAACTTTCAGAATCCACTCTGACTTGAATATACCATTGCTGCAGTCTTATGCCAGTTCATTGATTTGGGTTGTTTTTTGTTTTTCATAACAGAGTTAAATATGGATTTATTTACTCATATCGGGGCCCCGAGAGTGTCAGGGGCCCCGGGCGATCGCCTACCTTCAGTGGTAAGTCCGCCCCTGATGTACAACAGCTTGGGGATTTAGGATTTCACAATAAGGGGAACTTTTTCAAAAATATATATAATGCAGATATAAAGTTTCATAACAAAGAAACCGAAACAATTTAGCAAATTGTCAAAGATCCTTAAAGATTAAGTCACAAATTTATAATGGAAGCCTCTGGAAGTTTTGTGTGATCAACAAATAGCATTAAGTTGAGCTCAAATTGTTTTTCTTACACAACCAGACTGTTTAGAAAAAAAAAGTAGTTTGTGTTTTCACTAAATGAATAATTTTGGAAGCTTGAATACCTTTTTCATTGAAATTGTTACTGTAAAGATGTTTACTGTTTAAAACTGCTTTTAAAGTGAATAACTGTCATTTATATTCTTGAGCTCCCTTGACAAAACAAAAATCTAATTTGTCTGAAAAGCATCCACCATTGCTATGATATCAGCTCTGTGTTCATCCAAACAAGCCCGGGTTTACCGATGAGCAGACAACACTATATAAAAGACCATAAAATAACTTTTCTTTGTGTTTATTTGACCTCAATTCAAGAGACTTTGATAATGTCAAGACTGCAGTGATTTTGCTCCAGCTTTGCTCTCATTTTGGAAAACATTGGACCTCTAAGCTGTTTTTGACAATCATTCTTGGAGCCCAATCAGACGTGGTCCAGAGATCCCATTTTTTCAATACATCTCCCAAGATTCATTGGGTCAACGTGACAGCATCTGTTACAGTTTTACTGGTAACTGTCAAGCACAACAAATGAAAATAATCTCTTTTAACTGTTTGAACATTTTCTGCAGACTTTAAGCACTTAAAAAAACAAAGTAAAATTTAAAAATAAGTAATATAAAAAATAAAATAAACAAAGCAAACAAAAAAAAAAACAGAATAAAGGTGGCTAACAGTCACATTTAATCAAAAATAAATAAAAATAATAATTTTTTCCCAAAAAATAAATACAACATTTTTAGTTAAAGTTAAATTTTTGACTTGGAAAAAAAACTAACAAAAAAAACGAATTAAAAACATGATTTAAAAAAAAAAAATTCACTTGAGATCCTTGATGGACTGATCAATCATTAATTCAAACTGCAAAGTTTCTCTTTTCCGTTGCTGATGTGCTTTGTGATTTCTGCTTAGGTAAATGTGCATCTTAGCTATAAAAAAAGGGTCTAAAACCACAATTTCAGATTAAGCATTTTAAGTCAAATTGCTCTGAAACACAGAATAAAATGAGAAAACGACATGGTAATCTTCTTAAGTTTTTAAAGTATTTTGCCAGCAGTAAAACATAAAAAAGATACATTCTCAGTTTTACTTTACTAGCGAGACACTGATTTGATCCTCTCAATCATTCATTTTTTGTTAAATCAATTCCTTTAAATCATTTTAGACAACTAATGAGAGCAAAGTGCAGATGAAGTTGTTTCAGAACTACAACGGAAAGATTGAAATGATCAAAAAAGTTGGTTTATAAAGTCATTACACTCAAAGCAAGAAGCAGCTCCTGTGATGCACGACTGAATCAATTTCTTGACAGAAAATAATAAAAAGAAAAAAAAATGTGGCTGAATTTACATCAAAGCGGTTGTTTCTCCTCCATCGGATAGCCTGAAGTCACCGCTCACATCTCATCAGATCTCGCTCCTGCCACGTTTCCCCTCTAAGGTCATAAAGAATCGGATGGAGAAAAACTTGTTTTTACTGCCAAGGTGATTTGTGTGAGATTTGAAGCCCTGTTATCACTGATTCAGCAAGTCCTGCTGCAGGTTTACCAAGGTTTTTGACAACTTGTAAGTCATTATGCGCCCAGCAATGACATGAACGTGTAGAGGAAAGAGTCTTTTCTTCTCCATATGAGAAATACACTGATGCAGATGGAAATTGAATAATTAACTAGCATTAAAACATGAAGCTAAGGAGTGAAAGAAACACTTTAAAGGCTAAAAATCTTTTCTAAATCAGATTTTAATTGAGTACTTGTTGTTTATCTTCTGCTGATTGATTTCTAGGAATCAAACTTCAAGATTAAAATCAATCAAATTAAATATGGTATTTGTACTATTTTTGCTGATTTATTTAAAGTATAAACAAATATTTACCTCAGATCCAATATTTTATGGTGAAGCATCCAACAAGCATTTATTTGCTCCTGGAAAGTTTCATTAGATTTGTAACCACTTATTAAATCATAGTTACTCATTCAGACTCTTACTCAGCTTTTTTGCTTAAAGTCATGACTGAACTTCACAGTGTAGTACATCATCTTTTACTGACCAAATGTGAAATGTACACTTTACTTCGTTCAGTCACGCTGGGTTTAAGCAAAACTACCAATATCAAATGATCTTTATTAAAATAAAATGTCAATTCATCAAATCTATGTGGGTTTTTACTTTAAAAGTTAAAAAAAACATGTTATTTTAACACAAAAACAGCTTTTATGTTTTAGTTTTTTGATGTAAGAATTCATACTTTTGTAACCAAATATCACAACTAAACAGAATTTGTTTTAGATCATAAATCCCCCCCCCCCCCCCAAAAAAAAACATTAAATTAAATTATCCTCCCAAAACCCCTCTGCTCCAATCAATTCTACTCTTCAAAAATATTAACACAATCAGTTATAAAGAATAAGACTCAGACTCCCAGAATCAATAGTGTTCAGATAGACATAAATTTGGGTTAAAATATTTTGAAATTGTTAAAATATGTGTTGAAAATATATATACCTGGATGGAAGGATATGTGTACGTCACTTTTAAGTGACGGGGGAGGGTGTAAACCGATGGATGATGGGAAATCAGGGAAGGTTTACTCTGCACCAACAGTTTAGCCCACAATTTAGATTTATTTATAATTTGCTGCTCTACTGAAACAATGTCCTAGAAGACAATAGGTTTTTTGTTGGGTTTTTTTTTGTTTTGTTTTTTGGCAAAAAAAATCATAATCATAATTAAAAAAATAATTTGGAACCCTTTTAGGAAAGGTGAAACAATAATCAGAGTGTGAGAGGACTAAAAATCTGCCAGTAAATGACCTAAACATATTACTCTTAAATGTATTTACCATATTTTTGGTTAAACTTTTACATTTTTTGAATTATATTATAAAACAAAATACAATTATTGCACCTGAGATTGCTGCAAAGAAAAAAAAGAGGAAAAATAAAATATTACTAAAACTGCTTCAGTTTCCTGTATTATAGATGAAATAGCAGCACAGAAGTCAAGAGGCAAGGCCGTGCTGTATCGCTCATGTTTTTGCTCAAATACTGCCTTTCAGGAACATTTTTCCACTTTTTACTCTCATTTTGTTTTGTTTTATCACATTTGCACATCTGCTGTTTACTTGGTTAAGTCTAATTTTTGAGCATAATTTTTTTGGCACTACATGAATTCAAGTCTGGAGAGCGTCGCAGGTCTTAAAATAGCAATCAATCATATCAAATTCCCTTGTAATTCAGGTGCTTGAGTGAAATGTTTGAAATTCTGATGTTTGTGAAGAACTTTTTATTTCAGCTTTACCGTCGACTCTGAGGCATGCGTTCTCTTTTTATATCATTTTTTTTATTGTTTTCTTCTCTTATAAAAACCCAGCTGCAGAAAAACTGAAACATAAATAAAATATTATGAAAGTTTTTGTGAGAAAACAGTTCAATCCACTTATATAATTTATTTTTATTTTGAAATTGGAGTTTTTCTTCAGCTTTTTTTTTATGTTTCAATTCTCCACCTGCAGCTGACGCAAATTGCTTTATGGTTTATCTGCCCTGACAGGCCTTTTCTCCCCCCCGGCTGATGTGCCTTTAAAGTGGAATTTCTCTTCCACATTTCGCGTATCGGGGACTCTTAGTTTTGCGCAACATTTTGTCATTTTCTCTTTTGCTTTGGGTCTTCTTTTCATGTGGACTGCGCTTCGTCTCTCTGTGGGTTCCCTGCAAAGTGCTGAGCTCATTCCAAAGGCTTGTGTGTGATTCATAAAACATCCAAGGACATCTCGTGTGTTTCCAAGGAGAAGACCAGCGTGGTGCTGCTGAGGCCTAAATCTGTCTCTAACTCTTAATTAAACCATGGATTCCAGTGGCCCTAACTTATTAAAGACCCAGAGTATGCAACACCTCATCTACATATCCACACACACACAGAGATGGGCAGATGTACTCCCGTTCTACCATTAAACTCACTGTGCCCCATCTTTAGGCAACCAATGACTAAATGCATCTCAATATTTCACCTTCCACAGCTGCTCAGTGACCCACTTGCTGAGAAATAAATTATTTCCTGGGCTCTTTTTGAAGTTGGTAAATCTACTGAATGAGAAAGATTCTGTAGGATGGTGACCAAGAGAAGATTAAAGTTTGTGAAAAAGCAATTTATGCTTTAAACACTAAAACAATATATATGTGCAAGCGAGTAAAGAAAAGAAGCTCAGAGGAAATGTGAAGTTATATTCTGAAAACCATTAGTTAAAAAGTGACAAATTTACAAAACTCCCTCCAAGACCCACTCCAATGAAAATAACATGTTTTTGCTGCATTCACTCATGATGAAAGACATTAATAAAAGAATTTAAGATGAATTTCTGAGTTTCTTCAAGTCACAATGGATCAGAAGCAGAGAAAAACCCACCATTTGAAAAATCTCTCAGTCGAGATGCAGCGAGTGAAATGGGCGGGGCCAAAGTCTCTCTGCTCTGCTCCATTCTGATGCATCCACTTTGCAGACAAATAGATCCGTTAACGTCTTGATTTTCCTCATTTGAGCTGGCATCTGACTCAAACCTGTTTGACTGGATTGCTCTGATATTGCTCGCCGTTTTTGTTGCATTGCTAATGTTAGTTTGGACAATGTTATCAGTGGAGGGTTACTTCTGCTCTAACAGTCAGAGGTGAATGGTAACGAACTCTTGCTGCTGTGCAGAAAAAATGTTTTTAAAAAAAACAACATAGGTTTTTTGTGTTGTTGGCTTTGAGATTTCCTTTTTCTTTTTTTAGCTTTCCTTCTGCCGTTTTTTGCTAAAATCAAAATTAGTTGAAATCAAAAATGAACTAAAATCAAAATTAAGTAAAACATCAAAATTAGATAAATTGGTAGTTTTACTGCCAATCAAAATTAGCAGTAAAACCACTGCTAATAGCAAAACTGATGTTACTCCTGTTCTACCACTAAACTCACTGCGCACTTCATAATAATTTTGATTTTAACTAAAAACGGCAAAAGGAAAACTAAAAAAAGAAAAAGGAAATCTAGGGCTCAAAGTTAAAGCAAAATCAATCACAAGGAAAAAAGAAAAGAAAGCTAATAGCAAAACTGATGTTGCTTACGTTCTACAATTAAACTCACTGCGCACGTCATACTTCATTTTGATTTTAGCTGAAAAGACGATGTTTTATAATGTAACAATTTAGCTTGAAGCTTAACAGTTCATCTTTAGCTGAAGAGGGAGCCGGAAAGCCCGCTTTCCTCCCCTGATTGCGGACAAATTCTGAATGGCCTGTTGTTTGTTCTATGGCATTCAGTGACACTTACCTGCTCGAGCTAATTTTAGACTTACCTGGTGGTTTTTCTTCTGTTGTTAAAGGTTTTTCACCCGAAGGAGAGCTGAAATGAAAACTGAAGGAGCAAAAAAACTGAAGGAAAGCCAAAGGAAACCTAAAAAAAAAAAGGAAAAGGTCAAAAACCAAGGTCAAAATATAGCAAAATCAAGCAGAAAGAAAAAGAGATAAAAAAAGCATGTTTTACTTTGACCTCATAATTCATGAGATACACCACAAGATCCTAACAGGAAAATGCAATTCTGCAGTTTTGTTGTTTTTGATATATAACTAAATAATTAATTTAACCATTTGTGCTGTCATTTTTCATCCATTTAGTCAGTGTGAAGGAAACTTTGTCCCTATGACTGGAGAATAAAACAATAATGAAAGCTATCAAATGGAAGGAATAGGTTTGTACAGAACTCTTTCCAACATACAGACAAGAGAATTAGGAACACCAGCAGCTAAAATCCATGTGATTATTAGCAAATTTATAATAGTCACTTTGAGTATGGAGTCACATTTATTATGTATGTCCTAATGAAGTTATTGTTCTCAGCATTTTGGAATTTAGATAAGTGTTTTCTTCCAATTGAACCTAAGAAAAAAATCATCAATTTTATTCAGACATAAAGTTACATTTAAAAAAAAATACAGATTTTAAAAAAATTCAATGGAATTTTTTAAAATGTTCTGAACATTGTGCTCATACTGAATAATCCTGTGCTGACCATCTGAAAATCTGAAAACTAATATCTTGTAAAATCATTCAATCACAGAAGATCTCTAAGTATGTAAAGGCTGTTTAGAAATTAATGAATTAATTGTGGTGTCATAATGGATCATTGAGGTGAGCCTGGCGGGTAACCAATCAAGCTTGCAACAAAATGCTGTTTATTTCTTCATCTCTTGCTATGTCAGTATTTTTTTTCCTTTGCTTCCCCTAGTGGCGGAATTGCGCACTGCGGCGGCCATCAACAACCATGACTTGCCACAGGAATGGGCTAGGCACTTGCTCTTTTCTTCAACATCCTAATAATTTTTTTTCTCCCTGACTGGGCGGGATTGGGGCCAGATGACATCCCCCACCCCCACCCCACCCCCCGCTGATTTAAAGTCAAGTTGGGCATCATATTGAGCCACAAGTCAGTTTGAAATTTAATTCACTATATGGTAGGAAAATAATGCGTTGATTTTGAAATTTCAAATTAGTATACAGGTGTAAAATAATGTCAGTTGGTAAACAAAATGTGTACACGTGTGTAAAATTGCTAGAGCACAATTATCATTTCAAAGAAAGGCAAGTAAACAAAACATTTTAAAAGTTGTAAATATTTTATTCACACACCCAAATGCTGTTTCACTGTCATTTTTTATACACATAGAAACTGGCATTACAAAAACATAATAAAAAATTCTGTACTTTTTTTTTAGATGCACTTTTTTTGTCTGCAAAACTTCTTCCAGTGTTGAGACATCTTTTTATAACCACAAAAAATAAAGTACTCATAAAAGGAATCTAACTGCAACTCGTCTTTTTTTAAACGTTTCCTGATTGTCTGATGCTTTCCACAGTAAAAGCTTTGACAGTTTAAGCTTGTTATTTGACTCCGACGCAAACAACAAAAATAAATCAAACATTAAAATCCAGGGAAATCTGTTTCATGTTGTGCTCAGAAGTATAAATATTAATGTGAGGGGCATAAATAATATAGCAAAGTATAATGTGGCAGAGAAAAAACATATAGCGTTCCCATGGGCTCATGAATAGTGATCCTATTTTGAAAGCCGAGCTTTGCCTTTCATTCAAACCATGACACATTTGACAAATGTCTCATTTTAGAATAGATCTGATCTGACAGATTTAAAATCAGACATCCTAGAAAGAGGATGGAGGACGAAGGCGTGTTAAAGGTGGCGCAAGAGACGTGGAGACAAGACACGGCTCTACAGGGGGAATTGGCAGACACTCAAAGATGACTCATGTCCTCGCTGTGAAAGAACTGGCGATTTGGCTTTGTATGTCGGGTTAGGAGGTTATTTGTGTCTTTATGTGTGTTTATGTGTAGTGCTGGAGGAGACAGCAGCATTTGCCCCGTGACGAGGCCGTGCAGATTCAGTGTGAAGTACGAAGCCAGTTCAGATCTAGCATGGCAACACTGTGCACGTCACATTGGATCTGAAAGCGGTGAATTAAAGCAGGAAGCAGCAGCCGTCACGTTTAACGCTTCGTCCCACTGATGCTGCTGCTGGACTTGTTCCCTCATCAGCAGGAGCTTCAGCCAGAGGTAAACACATCCAGGTGCTGAAACAGTCAAGGGCATTTCTAAAGCACGGATGAAAACAGAATACAGGAAACTGTAGACAGAGTCATGCACAGTCTTCAGGGTATTTTCTGAGTATAAGTCGCTTCTTTTTGCATCACTTTGCCAGGGGTGTGACTTTTACTCAGGTAAGACTTATGTAACCGTTTTCGTCTCAGCTCTGCGTTGTGATTTTTGCTGTGCACTGCATCAGGAAGCCATGTGATGCTGGAGGAATTTTCTTAGAAACAGTCTCCATTTTTTCTGGTTACAACAAAATATGGCGCCAACATGTGCCACGCTCAGACACGCTCCTCCAAATTAAGAAAACAGAAAAAACATACCTGGTTACAACTAGGGGTGTGCCAAAATATCAATATTGCAAAATTTTGCAATATTTAGCCCTGCGATTGATTCTTGATAAGTTCTTACCAAGTATGAATCTTTTATTTTTGTTTGAAGAGGCTGTAAGACGTTATATTCTTCATATTTTGGTGAGACATTCCTTCAGAGGTAGATAGGGGGCTTGCGCTGCAAGACTGGCTGTCCGAGCAGTAAAATACCTGGCAGCTACTTAATTTTTTTTATTTTTTCTCTGTTGTTTACGAAAATTTTTCACAAAGTAATGGCACTGTGGTTTATGTTTACTATTGTTAACATAAAAAAAAAAATTCCAATTCAATTGATGTCAATGCTTGTCAAAGACACAGTATTTCTGATTTCAGCAATGTTGTACAAATAAAATAAATAGGGATATATTTTCCCAAACAATGTGTTGATTATTATATAATCCCTTTTATATGTATTTATTATATAATGTGAATTATTTAAAATGATTTTTACCAATTATCGCAGTATCACGATATTATCGACATTGTGAGACATATATCCCTGCATCGTATCGTGAGGTACCCAGTGATTCCCAGCCATAGTAGCAACAAAATATTACTTTAGCATGTCCGGTGCTCAGACAGATATCAAAACCTATCATGTATCTTGATGTAACTTCCTGCCAGGATTGACGCGGATTGCTCAAGATCCCTTGTGTTCGCGAACAAAATAGATCAGACACCAAAACGATCCGCTGCATGGCGCAAGCCCTCCACGGAGGACCGCGGCGCTCCGGGTCTGGTGAGAACTATTAAAAAGGGTGCTGAATTGTAGCAGCCTCCATTCTACGCTGCTTTGTGGCGCTTCCGCGTCCAGTGTGAACCAGGTGTTAGGACCAGGCACCCCTGCGAACCCGAAAGGGAAAAAGCCTCCAAGAAGATAGATTAATGAATTAAATAAAAAGGGAAAATATATCCGCCATACTCACCTCTATCAAATGAAGAAAACAACAAAAGGGAAGAGGGTGGCGGAGCATCAACTTATACTCGGGATATGAAGGATCCCATGAGAACGCAACCCAATTGTCAGGTATAAAAAAAAAAAAAAAAAACACACATACTCACCCACAGACACACATATATATAATATATATATATATATATATATATATATATATATATATATATATATATATAATGGTTTTTTTATTATACTTTTGTGATTTTTCTTATAATAAATAGCAATAGCCACTAGAGGGCGCTGTAGCTATGTGTATTGTATTGACAGCAAAGCAGAAGAAGCATTGCCAAGTCTTACACCTGGTTTCGTGGAATAGTTCAGAAACAGCACAGAGGATGAAGAATTCAATGAATTAAGTGAGTTGAAGTGATTTTAAGTGTACATATATTCAGTCCATTGTTTTAATCTTTTCTGTCATAGTGCTTTGCCTTTCCAGATGAAATGTCCATTCTTGTTCCAAGTTTTTTTTCTTTTATACATTTCTTTAAAGTCCCACTCCAACCATATTTTTTTTCTTTTGTAAAAATGTTCCCAGTAGTCTTTTAAATATGACTCTGCAGTTTTTAGCCAAGAAGTTTTTGTCATTTCTTAAGACATATTTTATGCCCAGAGACAGTAACTCATTAGATATACAATTCTGGCTTTTGGGCAGGACTTGAACCATCCCCTTCCCATCGCTGTGAGTTTTGTCTTGCGCGCTCATGGGCGAAATTATAGCTCCGAGCTAGCATTAGCGGTGCAAAACTAATGGCGAAAAATATTGGATCAATCCAGCCGAACAGCTTTAAACCAGAGGTCGGCTCGGATGAGGAAAATGAATGTGCCCAAAAGGGCGGAGGAGCGGAGTCATAAGAGAGGCTTTGGCACCCCCACTAAGTAGTTTTGTCATTAAGTCCAGCTTTTTCTAGCATCCGGTTTTTGGATCCAACATGATTTGAATAAAAAAAAAATACTCAGAAATGCAGTTTTAACCTTAAATTATTTCTTATAGGTCCTCCATTATGAAGAAAAAGCCTTAAAGAACACGGTAAAAACACAGAAAAGGCCATTTTTACTGGAGGCCCCCATCTATTGTAGTTCCATAGAAAAATGGAACAGTGCAGTTGCACTGTAGACACTCATTATTAGATAAAAAGGGATGATGACATTAGAAATCACCAAAGCTAGCGTTTATGTTTTCCTCTTTATGGTTGGTATTCTTCTTCACCATTTGCAATCTTCTTTCAAACAACATTAAATTCCTGTTATACACAAGGTACCAGAATAAGAAGATGAGCTGCTGGATGACTTGTTGTTACACTATAATGATGCAATGACACGCTAACGGTCTACTGAACCATACTGGACCTTTCCAGACTGGACCGTCCCGGACCGCTCAGTGGAAGCGAGGCTTAATACTCTAGTACAGGCATGTCAAACTTATGAAAAATAAACCGATTATATAAGAATTTTTCTTCTTTCTGTACCAATTGTTTAAGCCTGAAGAAGGGCTAATCTATGTTTCCTTGTAAAAATGTCACCAACACACCCCTGCTCTGGTGTGACAAATGATTCTTTATTTTTTTAATGCTTTCTTTTTACTATTGGGATCCTTGCTCCAGAGTGACTTAAAAGTCAGAAAATGAATACTTTAAGATAGTCTGATTGACTCAGTTTAGTTAAGGGGGGAATGCCAAACTGATTCTGCTTTTTTTTCACACTGCACTGGAAAAGCCCAGAGCAGCAGGCAACAGAACGCAGAAGCACCAGCCGCTCATCTCTCATTCATCAACTGCACGAATGCTCATTTCTCTGCAACTGTCAGTTGAATCACACTAAACCTTGATCACAAGTTCATCAATTTACTTTTACAATATTCAAGGGTGTAATAACACTTCTATTATTGCAGGTGCTTGTTTTCTGATACAGGATGGCGGGTTGTGTTTTTTCTCGTCTCCTTATCTTATCTCCTTTGGTAAAAAAATAAATAAATAACAGATGTACTGCAGCTTCTCATTACTTTGAGATTACTTTGCAATTCCTCTCAGTCTTGTACAGCAGTTCATTATTTTGAATTATTTTCAAAACAATAACTTCCCTGTTATCAACGTGCATTTTATTAATTATCCACCAATAATGTTCATGTTTTTATTGTTGTGGACATATTCTCAGTCATTTCATCCCAAATTATTTGGTTATTCAAAACAATGTGCTGGCTAAGGGAAAAACTACAAAATATTACAAATCAGTCTTTTTATACAATAATTTGCACAAGAAAGATAAAATCAGAATTTCATTTATTGTCGTTGTGCGCACAAAGGAAATGCTGATGCTCTCCAGGTGTTTAATTTATTATATAAAAATCAGGGTTGAAAATTAAACTTTTTTTTTATTATATATAAAATCTAGATTATAAAAAGTTAAAAAATGGGCATGACAAAATATAGACATGTATTGCAATTTTCTGAACAAAATATTGCCCATGTCGATAATGATAGTGTTTTTAGACATCTTTTTTTATTGTTTAAATAAACAGATAAGATTATATAAATACTAACTTCCTAAAAAGGAATTTCAAGTGTTCCATCTCTGAAAATTGGTTAAAACTAATATTATATAAGAAATAAAAATAAATTAAATCACTGTCCATGACACAATCACATAAACACTCTATAAATTAAAATCACAAACAGCATCTTGAGTAAGGTCATTTCTTCTCCTTAGGTTACCACATTCCACAGTCTAACTCCTGCTGGGACAAAAAACCTCCTAAAACGCTCCATCAGGAGAAAGGAGACGCTCACTCCTATTATTTTTCTGACCAGAAACTGTATCGTTTAAAACTGTTCCCTGATTAAAATGATGCATCTCTTCTCTTGTAAATATCTCCTCTCTACCTCCCCGAATCAACAACCCTCCTCGCCAGTATAAGTCCTTTCAATAACATATTTTGTTTTTATTTGAGGGAAAAAAAAATCCTAATAAGACCAATATAAAGTTTTGATCAAATTACTGAATAAAATGAAGAAAAAGAAAGCTGCAAAATTGAAGAAAACAAACATTTAAACATGAGAGTAGAAGATTTAAATGAAGCTAAAACCTAGGGAATAATCTGAATAAATTGGGATGAAACGCCAAGAGACGAGAAGATCAAGCAGAGATGAGCTAAAACTGGGGATGGAAGTTCTGATGGACTTTAATCAGTAAATAACAAACAACTGGGATAATTGCTCGTTTGATTTAAGTGTGATCATGAGTAGTACATGGGCACAGCAGGAACAGGAAGACAAATAATTTAATGCGATTAAGGGAATTAAAAAATCACATGGTTTAAACAAAACATCCTCAGAGATTTGTGTTGTTTGTTCTGTTAATTTGAAGTAGGGAAAAAAAAAAATCTATTTTTTAGCAAATCTTTCCAAAAAGGAGCCTATTTAAGTGCACTCCAGTCTATACAAAAAGTGAGACAGTATATTTGAGGTTTATTTTTCATATAGGCCCTACTTTCTTTATTGTGAGCCAATTTAGTCTGAAGAAGAATTCAATTAGTAAACTTCCTACACTACACGTATATAGTAAACAGTAAACTTTCTATTGATATATTCAAGTATTGAACTTTTCCAAAGTTGATTTACCAATTTTTGCAATAATTCAATTCAATTTCATTTACACAGCCCAATTTCACAAAAGAATTGCCTCATTGGGCTTCACGACGGTAATTTTACAGAAATGGGTCAGTCGTAAAATATAAACAATAGATAAAAACTACACAATAGATGAAACTGGTTATCCAAGGCCTTGGACCCTCCTTCACAGTAAAGAAAAACTCCTAGGAAAAAAAACCTTAGGGATACAAAAAGGAGAAACCTTAGGGATACAAACATGAGGGAGAGGTCATGTCCCCGGACGGACAGGCAATTTACCAGGACTGGAGGACAGGTAGGGGCGAGGTCCACAGCCAAGATGAGCCGGTGGCGTGGTCCACGGCCAGGAACAGGAGCAGACACAATCCACTAGGAATCTGAGATCTCTCCCACTCCCCCAGAAGGGAGATAATCTAAAATTAATCTAAACCCTTGAGTTACAGCAGAGGGAATGGACCGCCAGGGCCCGGTTTAGTGAACCAACCTTCCTCTGCTGAGTTCCATGGAGAAATATAATAAAGTAGCTGTTATGTATTTGCTGATTAGGCATGAAGGAAAAATGCATAAAGCTTAAATACACCCAAAAAACTAGTCATGAGCTTTTATTTCAGTTTGTAGTTTACAAAAAAATAATAAACTATCTTAATGTAAAATAATGTGTCAGTTATTGTTTTTTGCTGTGTTTTAAGCAAGAAATTACAGTTAAATTTGGTGCTGTTTTTCACTTTCTTGATGTCTCAACATTCACATAAATGCAAACTAATTTTTTTGAAATTCCACAGCAGATGACAGATGTTGAGACAGGGCGAAATCCAGCAGGACGTGTGTGAATGTTCATGTTTATTCTTGGCTTTTTGGTAAAAGGTGAAGAACGGAAAGTTATGATGCAATTACGTGAAAGAACACAGCCGTCAGTCACGCTCTTGACAAAGACGAAATACTGGCTCCACGCAGGCAGAGAGAGGCTGGAGAGGAGCTGATCAAAGAGGCGCAGCGTCGGGCTGAGGCAGTTGTTGTGCTGAGTACTTAAATATATTCAGCTCAAAGAAATAAAATATGAGTCTCAAATGAGGCAATACACTCTGATGTGATGAAACTAAATTCTGGCTTGACTTCAATGGTGTGATTTTATTGTGCTAATATTAATACTTACGGACGCATAAACAAATATACAGTTGTGTGAAAATCACAGTAAACATTTCTGAATTGCACATTTCCTGATAGATTGAAGAAATAATCTGATGGGGTCGTCCTACATTGAACGTCAAATGAAATGTGTTGTTAGAAATAAATATAACAGGGCTATCCAGAGCCATAGATTTTTAATGCAATTCAGGCACTTGTGCTCCACTTTGTTTCTAAATGCCAAAAATATTGTCGCCCTTTTTATCAAAATTAAAAACCAAATAACTATGAACATTTAACGAAGACTACTTATGAACCCCTTGTGTTCTGACGATGAAAACTAAATGTATAAATTTAAATACATTTTTCAATTTCAAATTTGTTCAAATGTCGCTAATCTAGGGAGCATCGATGCACACTACTTTTTTGCAGGGATTTTTGGGAAATTTCTGGGACATTGGATTTTGAAAATGTAGATTCAAACCATTGAATGTATAAGAAAACTGGACTAAGTGAGGGTGACATCATCCACTGAAAGCAGCTTACTACTGGTATAGAAACCCTATGTGTTCAGCCTGCAACATTGCTACGGGCGCTTGCGACTTGATGATGTGAAAGACCACGATTGGTTCCTGATTATTGGGCCACCATCACGTGACATAGGATGCGACACACATGTGCCACTACCATGCAGTAAGTCGTCCCACGTAGAGAACTGAAAAACTCAGAAGGAGTACGCGAAGAATCATAAAAGCGGACGTAATGTTTTGCAATCAACCACAAAAACAATGACAGCAAAATCGTCACCAGATAGAATTCGTATTTTAATCGAGAGGAATCAGGCTAGGAAGGGTGAAGTGTGATAAAGTGGGTGCTAGCGAGTAGCATGCTAGTTTGGTTTGTCATTGATGCATATATATATATATAATATTATGTTTTAAAACATGACTGCTGTTATTCACATTTCTGTGTGACCAGCACAAAAATTCAAGGAAATGTGCATTTTAAAAGCGTTCAAGGCTAAATTTTACTGTTGGTCGAACATATATATAGTTTTTTTTTTTAATGGTTATTTGCACGTAATACGTGTAGCCAGTGTTGAACTTCTTTCTTGGTCGCACAGACCAGAGGAAGCCCAGCAAGAATATACAGCTCACTGACAAAAACACTGAAAGGAGCAGTTGTTAGAGAAGGAGCTGTCGATGCAAAAATAAATAAACCGTAGTTTGACATTATCACTAGTCATTAGCCTCTGTATCTTGCAGGCCGAACACATATTGTCAATTCAGTCACCATATCTTCATAATACTGACATCGCCATGTTGGGGCCAGATGAGTTCAGTAAGAAATTATTAGTATGAATCGGTCTGAGTCAACATTTCTATAGCAACCAGTCTCACCAATCAGGAGTGAGCTTGTTGGAAGTCCATACCCCTTCCATTGAAGGCGGGTTTGGCAAAATGTGTCGATCAAACGTTTTGCTTTGCCCCATCCTTGTCATTCCTGGCCAATGACTGAAGTTTGGAGTAGAAATGTCGGGTTGATGCCAGTCTGAAAACCTACGTTCCAAACACACAGTTCAAGACTCGATCCGGACCAAATTAAGCAGATTTGTTTCGGACCAATGGACTTTTCCCATCGGAATACAAGATACTGATCAAGCAAACGTGCTGGAACAGAATTAGGGAATTCTGCAAAACTTCCTTTATTGCTTTTTTCATAAATAGTTCTGACCTGATTAAATTCTGATACATTAAAAGTAAGTGGACCGCAGTCTCTAAATGGGTTTAGAATGTTTTATTTTTCATATACTGCATTATTAAGAATTTATTTTCTCTTTTTCTCTTACTGTTTTGGTTGAAGCACGGCACACAAAAGCTTTGATGAATCTATTTACGCTCTATCATTTGATGACATCAGAAACCCAGATGGGGGTCTGCTGGGACAATACGCGGTATTTTAAGCATTTAGCAGAAACCCCGTAAGTCTGATTAATCTTTATTTCCCTCCTGCTGTTTTGTGCCCCGTCCTCCATCTCTTCATGCAGCATCACCCCTGTGACTCCTCAAAACAGAACCTTAAATGGAAAAGTCTCCCACTGAGTGAGGGTGACACAGTTTGTGCCAAAGACAAGCAGACTGATTAAATGAAAGAACAAAAGAGGGAAATTGCGTTATCAGCCATATGAACATGAACCATTAGTGCAGAAGAGGAACTTAAAACAACTTTCTTTGGGGTATTTAATGTTAGATCTAGTTTGGGAAGATTAAAATTTGTGAATAAAGTGTATTCTTTAGCAAAAATAGCTCATATCATCAGAGCACTGTTTAGTCATGACTGTATTATGCATGAAGCTCTGAGGGCATTGTGCTTTTCCTCACATAAACTTTCAGGACAGAATTTGGAAAGACACTTTTCCTCTTGATACCAACCTCAATTACCGCCCACCATTACTTTTTAAACACACTTTTCTCAGCAAACCAGGAAATTCCAACACGAGGAGTGAGTCCACTGCTTGTGCATCTCCATGCAGCCTCTTGGCCTTTCATTGTTTTGTCTCCAGTTTGGAACCAGGCTAAATAATTGAACAGCATCGAAAATGAAAAATGAAAAAATCTCTGCCAGGGAAGTCCCAATGCACAAAACAAATTCCAAAATTTGAAAAAAAAAAGTCAATATAATTTTATAATTTTTTATCTCTCTTTTAGCTGCAAAACTCAAAGTTCTGTCAAATTTTACACATTTCATTGAATTCAAAGGCAGGTATTCAATTGTGTTTTTCTGTGAAGAAAGTAAGCACTCCAGCTATTAGCTCAGACGAATTGACGTGAGGAGTGATGAATAAACATAACATATTGAAATTGCGCCAAAACTTCAGCTAGCAGTTTAATTTAGGAATAAAAATGTATGAAATTTATAGTATGTTTGTAAAAAATACATAGTTTTGTCAAAGTGAAATGTTTTTTTTTTTTTCCAAAGTTTTGAGTAGGATAAGTTGACTTCAAATGAGATGGGAAATGTTTTGGAAATGTTTTTCATTTTTTGCTTTCTGCTTGCCATTTGTGAGTTTGAATTGGGACTTTCCTATTCTTGGCAAAACTCAGCATATTTTTCTGAGGGATCGTTGCCTACAAACCTGTTCTGGAGAAGTAAAATAGAAGCAAAAGCTGCAGGAACACATTTCAAAGTGTTTCCAAAAGCAGATCCTCTTCCATTTTGTTCTTGCCAAAGTTGCACTATAAATAGATGTTGATTACAAACTTTTTTTATTTACATTTTTTCAAAAACTTCTAATAAATGATTCTTTCAACACATTTTTCTGTCCTTTGTGCTTATAACCTCATAATGTTGTTTATCAACCAATGAACACATAGTTTCTCTTTTCAGCATTTGTCATTCTGCAGTCGTTAGACAATTAGAAACCCCAAATTTTAATACTTTTCAGTGAAAAAATCTGATTTATCCCTTTAGCAATGATTTTATTCTAGATTGAATCTATCTTTGTCACTAATGTTTTCTTTCTTGGATAAAACCTGAAAGAACGGATGCTACATATTTTCATTTATTCCATTATATTCTGATTATTTAAGGTAAGCACATTAAATGAAAAAATAATGAAACATTAAGGAAAAAAAAGGACAGTATCTTTCTATTTGATCGATAGACGCTTCACACATGAACACTCTGAAGACCAGACCTCTAAAGGTTCAACTGATTTATTGAAACACGAGGACATACATCCAGAATGACACATGCACGGTGATGGTAACACTGGTTGTCTCTGTGTTTGCTGTTACTAAATCAAAACTGAAGAAAAGTATTTCAGTGGGGGGCATAAAAGAGAAATAATTGAA
This sequence comes from Oryzias javanicus, assembly GCA_003999625.1. NCBI lineage: Eukaryota > Metazoa > Chordata > Actinopteri > Beloniformes > Adrianichthyidae > Oryzias > Oryzias javanicus. The sequence goes on along the minus strand of CM012451.1, from coordinate 24,085,836 downwards.
GGAGAAGCAGAAGGGGCAAAGGAAAGAAGACAAATTCTGCATTTTTTTTGTTTGAATTTAAACCGACTGACTCAAACCCACAGGCAAGTCCAGCAAAAAAATTAGAAATGATTGTTTTGTGTTTTGAAGAACCTCATCTAAAGTGTTTCCTTTAAATTTGATAAAAACTAAAACACCCTTTGACATACCGTTACTCCTTTCATTGGGGTATCAAACTCATTTTGGTTCAGGGGCCACATTTAACCCGTCTGATCTCAAGTGGGCCGGACCAGGAACATAATAGCAAAATAACCTTTGGTCAACTTGTTATCTGTATCTTTGTTTGTTTTGTTTTGTTTTGTTTTCTAAGTGGAAAAAATGCTTTAATCAACTTAGTAGCCTAATCACTTATTATTACATAGTTTATTGGGTTTATTTCTTTGACTCTTGTTATGCCGGTATTGCATATCCTTTGCTCCCCTAGTGGCGGAATTCTGCATTGCGGCCATTTCTTTGAATTACCATAACTCACCACAGGAATGGGCTAGAAACTTTCTTTTTTTTTTTCAACATTCTTATATTTTTTTCTCTTCTTCATTGGGCCGGATTGAACCATCTGGCGGGGGGAGTACAGCCCACGGGCCGGATGTTTGGCACCCCTGGTATTCATAATTATCGTTAATCTGCTGATTCTGATGTGGAGAAAAGTCGTTAAAGTGATGCACAATAGCGCAAAGTAACAGAATCCGCTGATTTACATCGTTCACGACTATAAAGGGTTGTATATCAGAGTGAAGTTGCTTTTCTCCACTTAAATCCATTGGAAATACGTTAATTACGTAATCAGTTTAAGAGTTAAGGTAGTCAAGAGAATGTAAACACTGCTGCTGAAGTTTTGGGGTCAAAGTTGCTAAAAATACATTTAATTTTGCTTAATAAAGAACATAATACCTGTGCCTTTTTCTCTTTTTTATATCACTTGCACAAGATTGCTGCAAGATAGATGTTAGTATTTTTTGGGGGGGTTTTTTTGGGAGGGGGGGTTGCATTTCTTTCAAATTTGACAAAAAAAATGATCTTCCCTTTCAGTTATACTTTCATACAGATAGCATCAGCTGACTGATGGTTCGCATAAATCGAAGCAAAAATGAAATTATCCATTTACCTTCCCGGTCCGCAGCCAGAGAGGGAGCAGGTGCTTCCTCATACAGCAATATTAGAAACTCACTATTTGACAGTCAAATGGGGGCAATACAACATCCCAACTGAGCACCTCTCTTTAAATGATTTTTTAATGAAACTGATTGCTGTCAGGAGCCAAATAAAATATGAATCTTTTTTTTCACAAAATAAATAAATAAATTATCAGCACACTTTTTTTATTTCCTGTCAAACGTAAACCTTGTTATCTGTCTTCTTGTATTCTGTGAGAATGGGAATATGATAATAATATTGGCTGAATTTGGACAACATCCAATTCATTTAGATCATTCATTAAGAAAATGAACATTCTAGCTGTCAGTTTTCAGGGAACAAAAAATTCAATATTATGGCCTACTGATTTAAATTATTCTGTTGGCTGATAATCTCTGTGGTTTTCAACCACCAATGCCCCTCATAAATGTTTTCATTTGTCTCTTTTATCCAAACGACCAAAGTAATTTATTTTACAATAATCAGCAATTATAAAGTCCTCAGTAAACTTTCATGAGTTTGGCAGGCAAATGAACACGACTGTATTTCTAAACTTTTTCTAAAAAAGGATAAATCTGATTACATCAAACAGAACCCCGTGCTTTAATTAAAGAGGGGAAATGGGAAAACAGCTGTTATTTAAGTTGGTCGGACCTCATTAAAAAGAAGAAAAAAACATTGTAGGGTATCTTTTTCAAGGCTCAAATTAACAAGACGAGAAGTTTGTGTTTAAAAATTGGCAGTAAAAATAAAAATAAAATTAGACCTTTTTTTTTTAAATATTTCCAAAGCAAAAAAATATTTCCCTCTCTGATTTGGAGTTTATTTTTTGGGTCGACAAAGGGTATTATGATGGAATTTATCTCCAGATAGCAAAAGCAGTACTTTGGTACGGTGGCCCTGAAGGACTAAAAGCATCACTTTATGCAAAAACACATTAAAGATCACAATAACAATTAAAATAAGACAACATCAGAAAAAAAACATTATTATATTCAGTGTGGTGGACCGAGCAGTAAAGGCAAGGACAGCCAAAAATACATAAAAAAATATTTACATTTATTTTCAAAAAGTTATTTCTGAGAACAAAAATGGGCCCTTAAAAGAGGTCAGAGTAACAAAAGTAACTGAAGCTTTAAACAGGAGGACAACTCAACCAACTGAACATACTGACCAACAAACTTAATCTGACCAAACTAATGGGAAACACAAGAAGACATGTGTAGTGGCTGATCAGACCAACTAGACACAAAAGGGGAACTGAAAAAGACAACTACAGAAATTCGGCAAACACAAAATTAAATTGTCCATCCTAAAGTAAACTAACATTTAAAAAATATTGAAACTAATAAATATCAAGTTGAATGTAAGCTAAATCAATGTTTAACACAAAAAGAGTTTCTCCTCCCCGGGCAGTGGTTCAGTCCAATTAGCGCCCTGCTGCATATAAAGTCTCTGCTGGCTAGCTTCCTTTCTTAGTTGTGTCAGGCCTGGCTCTGTGTCTCCTCCAGCTGCAGCAATGGCCTCCACAGCACCAGTAACTCAAAAGAATATATTAATGAAAGTAAATTGAAATAAAAATATGTGTCAATAAATGTATATTTTAAACCAAAAAAACGTGTGTCTTGTAATTGAGAGAAAATATATGTAAAGGTTTATGTGCAAGTGAGTTTTTGGTGCAGGTTACTGCCCTGATGGTGTGGCAGCGTAGGCAGCCATCATTCAGGAAATCAAAATTCAGAAAAACAAAACACGATTTCAGACAAAAAGGAAAGCTTTATATCTTTCTATTCTTCCATCTTTATATCTTATATCAAGATGGAAAATTTGCAAGTTTTTTTCTTGTAATTTATGATTTTCAAACTTTTAAATGTATGAGATTAAAAGTCATAGATTTAGCCTATGACTTTTAAAGTCATAGATATATGACTTTATTCTCCAAATTTAATAGTTGTGACTTTTTTCATGTAAATGTGAGATTTAAAGTTGTAATTAACAATATGTTTTGCTTGTAAACAGGCCCTAAAATCATTTGCTATTTTTTGTTTTGGTTTCTGGAATTTCATTTCAATTTCTAAAATATAATTTTGTCTATTTGTTTTTTTATTTATTGCATTGAGTTGTTTGTTGATGTGATTTGCACTTCAGTGCCACGATACTTCAAAGATTTAAATCATGCAGTGTAACATTTACCTTAAATACAGTGTACCATGAAAAAATACTGGTTTTGTGAATAATAATTTTTACATAGTCTACTGGCAGACACCAATGATTCCAGTTCTTTGACTATTCTCATAATAAAGCGATAGAGTGGACCCAGCTGCAAACACAATGTGAGTCCTGACGGACAAAAACTGCTTATCCTGAGCTGAGAAGAGTGGAGCTCTCCTTTGGGTTTGTGTATCACTGCTGTCATGCCAGCTATGCTCTTTGTTTGCTCAAAGAAGCTTTCTGCAGAAAACTTGAAGCTGCTCCGCTGCTGCTTGAAAACCAAAGCTTGAAGGGAGTGGAACATAATCCGTCAGATGTAAAGGTCATGAAAAAAGAAAAAAAAAAACTGGATCAGCATGCATGTGTTTATCACTTGATTTCCAGCTGTTTGTTTCAAATGTTGTGCCTTTGTAGACAAAATGATGCATGACATAAACAAAAGAGTAGCTTTCAGTAAATCTAATTATACAGACAGAACAATGAAATAGTATTAAAGCTATACACACTTATGCTTATACATTAATTATTATTGCACGTTAACTACTGTAAATTTACTTGTTAAGTGTTCATGTTTGCCTAAAAGTATAAAGTAAATTTAAAAAAGGTGTGTGCATTTTAAATATACAGTATGTATGCACAAATGTACTGTGTATGTAAATATTTGGTATAATGAGATGTTAAACACCGATATAATTCACATAGTTAAAAAATTTGGATCGAATAAAATATATATATATTTCTTTACTATGTATTGTTTATGCAATTAAGTAATTTTTTTGAATTGTTTCATTAATTGGTGTTTTCATTTGTTTTTGTTTGGGTTTTTTGCTCAAAATGAAGAACAAAAATGCATGTTTGACTAAATATTACAAATACAGTATCCAAATGTTTTGCTTTATGCTCGGTTTGTCTCCTTAAAGCTTTAGAACATATTTACATGCACATATAATAAATGTATAAGGAAAAGAAGGACTGTCTTTCCCTCACCTGTCCTGCAGGTGCTTTGTTTGCACGTGTCCATCAGTCTTACGTGCAGTTTGAGAAAAATGTTTTTTTTTACGTCACAGTGACACAGTTTAAGGTTTTTGATTTGTTGTGATCGTCTGAAAACTAGGGTTGTTCTGTGAATCAATCTCACACTACACTGAGAAGATGGTCTTCCCCATTGTCCTCATTTCACCTTGACTTAGAGTTCCAGACTGGTCAAGTAAATGTCATATAATGCAAGATCATAAATGACAACCTGTCATACATCCTGACAGGTTATAAATCCAGAGATGATGAAATCTTAACTGACATGATGTCGTCAGATTTTTATTCTGATCATCAGCTGCTTTAAATTCTGAAAAAAAATTACAGCAGCTGACCGGCAGTTCACATCAGTTCTAACAATGATCAAAGTAAGATTTTTTTCTACAAATAACTTGAAAGACCACTTGTTCTATGAAAACGTCCCCCCAATAGGACATTATTTGCTGTTGTTATTGAAGTACCCACTTGTCTTCCTCACTGCTACTTAAATAATTTTATTTTATCTGAACAGCGCCGGCGCCTGCAGGGAACATATTCAGACACATTTTCATTTGTAGCATTCGAATAAGCGCCTTTGAAGACAGTCATCTGAATTCAAAGTGATGGGAAGGGAGATGTGTGCAGAGACGCTGGATTATTTTAGCCACACACGTTCTTTGTGTCCTCACTTCGAATCAGGGAGGTTTGAGGGCCTGCAGGGTCTTTTTCCATTAGGAATCTCATTCGTTTGGGCCTCCGTCATGTCCTTCCGAGGAGCTAAACCTGGTACAAAGGTGCTGAAGGAAACCTACCAGGTGTTTGAGGTAGGTTTTTTCTTACAGTATCCACTTCATATCTGCAAATAATCACAATGTAAAATCACACATAAAACTGTTCCTTTAGAACGTTTATATTTAATTATTGCTGTCAATCAGTAAAAAAAAAAAAAACAAATTAATCACTATTAGTCACAAATTTTTACCATGTAAATTTGATGACAGTGTGCAGCTTTTGAACAAAGACCGACCAGAGAGAACATGTTTCCTACATTTTTATTATCTGAAATGTTTTGCTAACCCAAAAGTGTAGCTTGTGAGCACAAAACACATCAACAGTGAGATAAGCAGAACTTTACAGACTGCAGATCTTAAAAAAAAAAAAATTCTTCTCACATTGCCCAAATGCTCTATATCTCTGTGCTGGCCTTTAAAAAAATAGTTTCTTCATTTTCTGAAAAAAAAAACAATCGGTAAGAAGTGACCTTTCTCTCTGAACTGATGATTTATATTTTCCCTTTTGTGATAAAGGCCAGTGACACGTTGTCATGTTGACGTGACAGCGCATTAGACCATGGATCAAATAGTCCGGCTTACATATGATCAAACCAAAACAAAAAAAAAAAAAACAGATAAAAGCACTAAAAACTAATTGAATATTTATTTATTTTGTAAGTGACCAAGTTGGGTAATACCTGACGAAATGTTTTGATGGTCGCCAAGGAAGCCTCAACCGTCAAGGCAAAGTATAACACTGTTTTAATAATGTAATAGATCTTAATGTGTTATGCGTTGTTTTTTTTTTTTTTTTTATATATATAATCGCACGCGTTAATGCATTTAACAAATTACAATTTTGGTCGTCTAATTGTGTTTTTGAAATTAGTAATTCAAAATATATCTAAAAATGTAAGTGTTTTAAAAAATTGTAATTCAGTCGCACTTCTGTATCTTTCCTTCAAAAACACTGAAATGTTCAGCGGGGCAAAAAAAAGTCTTCAGTCAGCCATCAATTGTGCAAAGTCTCCCACTTAAAAAGATGAGAGAGGGCTGTAGTTTTGTTGGTTTGTCTGAATTATGCGGAAAAAAAAAATACAGAAAATCACATTGTCTGATTTTTGAAGAATTTGTAAATTGTGGTGGAAAATAAGCATTTGGTCACTTGCAAATAAGCAAGATTTCTGTCTCTCACAGACCTGTAACTTTCTCTGTAAGAGAATCCTCTGTCCTCTGCTCGTTAACTGCATTAATGGCACCTGTTTGAACTCGTTATCTATATAGAAGACACCTGTCCACAACCACTGTAATAGAGCAGTGGCAGATTTTACTGGAAAAAGAAGGTGAAAATAGTTGTTTGTTTTTAGTTTCTAGTATGTTAAATAATCCACATTAAGTTAGCAGGGCAAGCTTCTGATGTGTTCTTGAGAGCATTGTTTTAACCATATTACAATGACACATTACATAATAAAGGACATTAAAAAAAAGGATGGGTCGTACATAAAAACCAGTTTCTCTAAAAAATGTTTGAATATTTGAAAATTAAATAATTAACTTGTTTTTTGTCTGCTTTAATTCAAGGAATAATTAAGGAAGTTCATAAAGCACTGCCTAAAGTTGCAGATTTGTGATGGCCCACAAAAATCCAAAACTAGATAAAAATTACAAAAATATAAACACAAAAAAAATTAAAATAAGAGACAAAAAAAACCATAAGGAACTTGGACTCACACATCTTTTTCATCTGTTTTCATTATTTTCCTTTTTTCTGGTGTACATACTTCGTGATCTCTATACTGTTGTTTAAACTTGTACAGGTATTCCTATTTTTTTTTCCTTTTATCTAAATTGTGACTGAGAGCTTCACAACAAAATTTCAATGTGTTTTAATGTAAATGAATGCACAAAGGCAACTTAAAAAAACTTGAACCTCTACAGATAGAAAGAAAAGCATCAAATAAAACAACTAAATCAACAAGAAAATTAAAGATATAAGGATAGATGAACAGATATGACAATCGCATGGTTTTCTATGTACTTTGGGGGCTCGGAAGGTAAATGGCCCCCCGGGCCTGTTATACAGGAGAATTCGGCAGCACAACATTGTTTTGCAACACATTGTGTGGTTTTTCAATTTGAAATTTACAAGAAATTTCCAGATTCCATTAGCAAAAACAAGAGATTGTTTACCTTTAATCTGTGAGAGTTTATAAGTGTCTTCATTGATTAAAAAAAAAAAAAAAACTAATTGTACAGGAAAAAAAACAACAGAGAAAAAGAAACATCATTTAATCTATAGAGTCATTTTGCTATAACTTAAGTTTCCTTTAGGATCAGCAAACATCGGTGGTGCCGGCAGGACTTAAAAACCTCCACATTTCAGGCAATGTGTTGACAGACTTTATTGCTTCCCACAAGCACAAACCAAGCCGCCGACAGCTTCAGAAAGACCACAGTAGTGTTTCAGTAGCGCTCAGTCAGAGCCCACGTATAAATGTGGGGATGAAGGCTGAGCTTGTGAAATATTTTACCAGCAGCAGCTGCAGCGGTGAAAGTTTAAGCCAAGTGTGCAAATAGGAAGCAAAATGGCAGGGCAGCAAGAAAGGAGAGTAACTATAATGAATCTAACCTTTTTTACACTGTATTCCTACATTTTAACCTTCTACATTTATGAGCCCTACATTTACAGGTAAGTTGGTTTTGCAGGAATGTATTTTAGCACAAACTGAGAATTTTGTTACTTTTGCGATATTGGAAAAAAAAATATTCCTCTTGGGGAAGGAGTTTTTGACATTTCCTGTTTCTTTTATGGGTGTAGGGAAAAATCCATTTGGTGATATATTAGGATATTTCATTTGGCGATACTTGTATCGATTTAAAAAGCTGATAAGATGATGTTTGATAAATTATTTATGAGCGTCCTTCAGTGTCCTACTTTTGTTTTCCACTTAAACCTCCAACCGCTAGTTAGCAGCATTGTACTGTGCATACCAAACTAAAACAACAGAAAAATCTCGCAAGAATCAAACTCTGTCACGCTGCTACCAGTATCATAAAAAAATACACAGATTGTGGTGCTTCATAGTAGGCTTGGATAAAATGAGTGAAGAAATGCAGCACAGCAGGTCGTTCACTGAGCTTCAGCTTTAAAAAAAGTGACAAATTGTTCGTGTATACATATATCATGATGCTTATCATATCGTGAAACACTTATCGCGATACGTATTGTATCGCCAGACTCTTGCTAATACACATATCGGGTCAAATCAAGATCTGACAAAACTGATCAAAAAATAGATTGAAAATTTGAGAAACATACTTTTATTTTTGTGTTTTTTTTTAATTGAAAACAAACAACATTGTGAACTGGAAAAAAAATCTAAAATTAAAAAAAAAAATTGGAAAACTTTATAAAATGTAAACTATATATTGTATATAAAAAACAAAATATACTGAAAACTTGGATAAAAAAATCTGAATGTAAAATGACCAATTGAAAAATAATGTATCCATTAGAAACAGCAGCGGTTTTGAATTTTCGCCCTTTTTTTTTTCGCTTTTCTGAATCGAATGAGCTCAAAGCGATTCCCTAATGTAAAATTTGGATCAGCTCGGCAGCGAAGACTCAAAAACCTCTAAAATTGAAACCTAAAACAGAACTGAAAGTGAAAAAAGGCGAAAATTCAAAACAGCAGCTGTCACAAATGGATACAAAATTTTTCAATTGGTCATTTTACCATTTTTTTTCAAGCTCATTTTCCTTTTCAAGCTTTCAAGCTTTCAGTTATTTTTTTTATTTACAATATATTGTTCACATTTTCAAGTTATTTTTAAGTTTGAATTTCTTTTTTCAAATTTTTGATTTTTTTTTTTTCTCAAATTTATGATGTCTTGTATTCAATTTTTCCATTTTTTTTTCCCCAGTTACAATTCTGTATTTCAAATTTGGAATCTGTTTTTAAACAGAGACTGATTTGGCCCCATATACACACACACCCCTAGCTTCTTTGAGTGTGTGGGCCATATGTTTTGCTGGTTCCATGGTGGTATATTTATTGAGAATGGATGTTTATGCCAGAAAAGTATTTGTATGCATATGCGGCTACTGCATAGTCGCTTCTGGAACCAATTTCTTTTATTTGTTATCTACAGAAAAATCTGTGCACAGAAAGAATAATCAGCTGCATTTAATGGAGCTAATTAGTTTCACTTCAATAATCTTTTTATCTATTTCAAAAGCCTTCAAAGTGGTCTTTTAGTTCCGATTATGCCGTTTTCAGCCAAAAAAATTTTTAAAAACTGTATTGCTTTTAAGACTTAATTCCTGCAGAGAGGCAGTAATTCATTAGAAATTTGCCTCTGACAAGTGAGTGGGACCGTTACCAGGAAGTAATCTCACAGCCTCTCAAATCCAGCCAAATAGTTTTGAACCACATGCCGGCTCAGACGAAGACGAATATGGATCTATTTGTCTACAAGTGGATGCATCAGAACTGCTACAGGTTTTTTCCTACAGCATTTTGATCTGCTCCTGATTCGATTCACATTAATTTAAATAAAGAATGACTCAAAAATGCAGTTTTAAGCCTAATTGTATTTTAATTGTGTCCTCCATCATGAGAAAAATTCAATAAGAACATGTTCAAAACACCTTTTTCATTGGAGTGGCACTTTAAATGCTTAAAGCCATACATGTTTTCTGATGTTTTACCACAAATTTATAGTTCGATTTGCTGCGTTAAGTGTTGCTGTGCATGGAATCACATGAAAATGAATGTATCTCTCCACGCAAGGAGGGGAAAAAAAGCTTGAAGAAGGCTGATCTTTCATTGGAGCATAAGGTGTCTGATGTGAAGTCTCCATGCGTGCGAGCAGAAGCGCAGAGGCACACATGTGAGTGACTCTGCATCGCCACTTTCTTCATTAACTGAAGGTTACTCTGAGCACATGTCACTGCCACAGAGGCCTATTTTAAGATAAATAATTCACATGCGCTCCCAGTCTTAGTTCCAATCCAGTGGTACATGTTAATATGAGATTACTCCCACTTTACTCTGATGATTTTCACACCATTACTCTTCTTGTCCTGATGGAAATCTGGACTTTCAAGACCTGGATTTGTATTTGTTAGTCAGAAATCCAGACATGCTCCAAAGAAAATTCAAGCTTTTAGAGTTTTTAGCCCAGAACTGCACAGCGTGTAGTCATATCTTTATTGATTATTTTAAATTGTGTCTAGGTGTGGATGTGGGAGTGTGTGACTGCGTGGCCCTGTGACAGACAAACAATCTCTCCAGGGTGTACTCTGACTTTGCCCAGCTAGGATAGGCTCCAGCAGCTCAGTGATCCCAAAAGGGATTAAGTGGATTCAGAAAATACATGCATGGATTGTTCTAATGCTAATCAGTTTTCTAATAAGTTCAATACAGTGCGTAAACTTGGAATCTCTTATGCATGAAGACACCCTTTCCCATCATCATTTTCATTTATTACATTTAATCAAATGTTTATATCAGAATAATTTTCTAAGATGTTTTTAAAAATAAACTTTTAGTGTTTCACTGCCTTCAAATCCATACAGATCTCCAAATGATATGTATTTTTGGGTAATTTCTTCTCCTTTTTTGCGTTGAAACAAACTGAGTGATAAGATGTATTAACCATGACCTGTATAAAGTTTATTGTTGTATTTTTGGCAGGGAAAAAGCAAGATGAACCAAAGTCTTCCTATGAAAAAGTTGGGTTTTTTTCTATTTTCTTGGGTTAGCCCAGGGGTCTGCAACCTGTGAAGCTACATGAAGCTCTTTGACCCCGCCATTGTGGCTCTCATTGTTGAAGAAAAATAAAAATGATCTTTTCTATTTTAAATTAAAATAGCAATGCAGCTTCATCGCAGTTGCACTAAAAGATTTTGACAGATTTTTCAGTACCTTTTACCACCAAAAATCAGTTGGAGGTAAGTGTACGGCCAGAATTCACGCTCTAGGAACATCGGATTATAAGGCACATTTTCTATTGTTGAAAAATTTAAGGATTTTAAGTGTTCCTCTGGGTCTAAAAAATATAATATGGGTCACTTAGTTCTGATTTGTGAATTTCTGTCCGAGATGCACCAACAATGGTAAAATAAAATGTGTTTTGTTTTTCTTTCACTGCTGACATGACACTACTTCCATTAGCTGCATTAAGATGGTGTCTTTTATTTTGAAAGGATGTCATGAAAACCTCTGACAAAGGATATAAACTAATTCCTTTTTTTTTAACTGCTATTTTTTTCTTTATGTTTACGTTATACAAAAAAGTATGTTTATCATAATAGCTGCAGTAGCATAGCAATAAATTAGCTTCTTAATTTTGTTAAAGGAGAGATTGCGACTCTTTCTGGATTGTAGTCAGTAAGAAATGGATCTGAATGACTCTTAAAGTGTTGAAGGTTGCAGACCACTGGGTTAGCCCACACTATTGAAATGAAACTGAGCATTTGTACAAATCAGAATTCACGATTTTCTTCAATTGTCATCAAGTGACGAAGACTTTTCTTTTAAATTCAAGGACTGGAAGCTCTTTTTCTGCTTTGTCAACATTTTCCTTGTCAGCATTTGGAGAAGTGCAGCTTGATCTTGTTAAGATTGGGTGACAAATCCATTTATTCCAACATTTGTCATACTTTTGCAAAATGTTTGGGATTTTCTTTGATTCTTGGAAAAGCTTTTGTTAAAAAACATCTCAAAATTGCTGATTTTTTTTCTGAAAACAGTCATCTGATCTGAAAAATAACCAAATCAGCACTATTAAATGAAGCTCAGTACAATAGCTTCTGTTAGTGTCTGGAAGTATGATGTCACTGATATCTTTGGAACGGATTCACACAATGATGCGACACAGAATCTACCTATTAAGGTGTGATGAAAGAGTTTTTTTTTTAAATCATTTCCTTGCCCCGCTAATCCTAATGGTTGAAGCTGCCAGTGTGGGCAATGCAGTGCAGTATGATGTGATGTGAAGTTTTGTTTCTCTACAGCCCAGAAGAGCCCTAAAGGCAGCAAAGCATGACAGCAAACACAAAGGTCTCGGATGTGAAAAGCAGTTTGAACTTGTGCAAATGAATTGGAAGAGCTGAGGTTGAAATGCATTTTACATCAATGGCAAGAGAAAGAGACAAGTTTAAGCTCTCTCTCATCTTCTGAAATTTTCCTTTTTTGAGAGGAGGGCTTTTTTTATTCGCGGAAAATCTATTTCATCCCCGTCGAGTTCAAGGAAATGATGTTAGTCTTAGGTCTTTAAGACACTCCTATTGAATCATCCCTTCACCTCAAAGGGAAGCAGAAAGGCAATGCTGTACTTGAGTTTGGAGATTGCACAATCTATTGAAAGCCGTGCTGTACAGTGCTGAGAATTAGAGCAAAGGCACACATAGACACGGAGGACTGAATAACAATGAGAGCTGTGCCGCAGTGTTGTGCGATTCTTCTGTGAACAAAGACTCGGGGAGCCACATGAGGGGTTCTGTGTACGTGTTAGGGATTATTATCAGAGCACGGGGAACATATTCTGTATGTATCATTTCACTAATTACTCTTCCGTGCTCTAATTACAGCACAGCGGGGACACATTCGACTCTTAGATCCTTGCCTGTGCAGAATCACTCTGTAGGACTGCTGTTGTCAATCACACATGAAGGAAAAAGGGGTAAAAAGTCTGTCTTCCTCTTGAAAAATGCTCCCTGTCACTCATCACCTCCTTCCCCTTCGTCAGCTTTGCCCCGACTTAGACGAATTTCTCGAAAGCCGTTATGGAAATTCAGCCCCTTGTTTTGACATATGAATAATTGTGTGCCACATAAAGCATTGTTTACAACCACGAAAACCTCTTTTTGACTGATACCGAACTCTGGCAGGGGGGGCAAATCCCATCCATAACTGCCGGAAAATGTGCAATTCAGATAAAATGTTGATGGTCAACCTGCGTGCTTTTTGGGGGAGAAACTGACGATCGAGCACCCACTGTTGGTCACATTTTGCTGATTCATTTCTCAAGAAAGTGTGTGTACCAAAAAGAGGCCACCAACAACATTTTTCTTGTCGTGCACAACTAATATCAGGACACCTGGCCTGTAAAAATATCTCCCTCTGCAAAAACTGGAAGTTATTAGGTACAGGAAAAGGGCAACATTTGTCCAATTGACTTTTTCACCTGCAGTTCAAAAAGTGCCGAACAGAGAAATCCAGATATTATGAAGATTTCAAGGTTTGATGCTGCACTTTCCATCGTTGATATTAATTAATAAATGAAAAAGAATAAAATTTCTGTCACTGGAGTTTGGATTAGGGGACAGAAGACGTCATGATTGTTATCTTTTAATGCCCTATCATAAGGTTTATCCTTTATTTAGTTGCAAAAAATCACACATTTTAAAGTTTTAAAGTCAGTGTTAAAATTTCAAAGTGCTTGTCGACACTCATTTGTGTCAAAAGTTTACAAAAGTAATTTTCTTACTGAAAAATGAAGAATCATAAACTTTTAAAGGAATTCTTAAAGTATGAGATTTTAATTTTATGAATTGAAATTTAGAAAGCCTGTATACTCAAACCAAGTCATATTATTTTTATGAAAGTTGACTCAACTGACAAAATTTTGAGATATTGCTGTTGGGCAACATATGTTGTTTTTAATATGTGACCAAACTGAAAAAGCTGTTAGACCTCAAACATCTGAGTTTGAAAACCACCCTTGACCTTTTCCCTGTGAACTCCTCCACCCTGGGTCACCCACACACAAATTTAAACCCATTTGTTTGACAGTGATGAATAACTGACTTGTTAAACAAGCAAAAATAATGTTATGCTACGGATGAAAGTGTTTACCTTCTGTACAAGAATCCTACAGCAGAACGTGTCTGTCATATGTTTAACTCAAAGCTGCAGTAATACTCTTGCATGTAAATCAATACTGGAGTTTTGTCACCACAGCGTTGCTATTCAGCCAAACACGTCCAGATAAACTCTTGCAATATCTTAGCTGAAAATAAATGAACTCTGCTGAACTAGTGAGTCTGTTGGCTTACTGTTTGCTGTGTGAAATTAACTTCTGTGCAAGAATAAATTTGCATGTTTTGCAGGTTCTCTGGTAAGCTTTCAAAGCAGTCGTCCTGACTGTCTTGTGCTATATTCATGAAATTGGGACCAAAAGTTGAATAAACAAGCTGGACAGATATTGGAGCTGTGGGAATAACCTTTGAACTTTCGGATTTAGAAAAAAGAAGAAGAAGAAGAAGAAGAATAGCTTTATTAATCCCAAAGGGAAATTTAAAAACGGCCAGCTGCTCACAATCTCTACACATTCATAAAAACAAATAAAAAAATAAATAAATAAAACCCTAAAAACACTTAAGATCTATCAGTTAAAAAGTATAAAAACATTCAAAATTTAAAATTGACTAAAATCCTCTTTTGTTGCTCAGTCAGGGAGTTGTATTGTCTTATTGCACGAGGGACGAAAGACCTGCTCAGTCTGTCTGTGGAACAGCGTTGTGACAGAAGTCTGCTGCTGAACATGCTCCTCCTCCGGTGAAGGCCTCATGCAGGGGGTGTGGGATTGGTCACAATGGCCTTGAACTTGAGCAAAGACCTCTGCTCCGCCACGTCCTCCACAGAGGCCAGCTGCATGCCAACCACTGAGCTTGCCTTACGGATGAGCCTGTTCAGCCGGGAGATGTTCTTCTGACTGGTGCTGCACCAACACACAGCAGCATAAAGGAGGGCACTCGCCACCACAGTCTGATAAAACATGTGCAGCAGTTTGGAGCAGATGTTAAAAGAGTGTAGACGGCGGAGAAAGTACAGCCTGGACTGGCTCTTCTTGTAAAGCTGGTCTGTGTTGGAGATCCAGTCCAGCTTGTTGTCCAACACGACCCCCAGGTATTTGTAGGACTGTACCATCTCTACGCAGTTTCCCTCAATTCGTATGAGCTGAGGTGTTGGAGCTTTTCTTCTGAAGTCCAGAACCATTTCTTTGGTCTTCTGGACATTCAGTTGCAGCTGATTCTCCCGGCTCCAGGCCACGAAGTCCTCAACCAGCTCCCTGTACTCCCCGTCTTCTCCTCCCTTAATGCACGCCACAATAGCTGTGTCATCAGAAAACTTCTGGATATGGCAGGTTGAAGTGTTATAGCAGAAGTCCGATGTGTACAGCGCAAACAGAGCAGGAGAGAGTACAGTTCCCTGCGGTGCCCCCACACTGCAGCTGAGTGTACTGGATGTGGATCCCCCCATGCGGACATACTGCATCCTGTTTGTTAAATAGTCCATGATCCAGGACACCAAATATGGCTGCACAGCCATCTTGGTGAGCTTCTCCTGCAGCAGGTGAGGTTGGATGGTATTAAAAGCACAGGTGAAGTCGAAAAAAAGAATCCTCACAGCACATCCTCCGTCGTCCAGGTATGAGAGGGTACGATGTAACATATAGAGGACAGCGTCCTCTACCCCCACTCTCTCCCTGTACGCGAACTGCAGTGGGTCTTGGTCATCCTCCACCTGTGTCTTCAGCTGCTGCAGCACCAACCTCTCAAAGGTCTTCATTACATGGGAGGTCAGTGCTACAGGCCGGTAGTCGTTATTGCCTTTGGGGTTCTTAACCTTAGGGAGAGGGATTACGCAGGACTTCTTCCAAAGTGGTGGAACATGTCCCAAGTGCAGGCTCAGATTGAAGAGATGTTGGAGAGGACCTCCAAGCTCACTGGCACAGGTTTTAAGCAGTCTTGGACACACCTGATCTGGACCTGCTGCTTTCCTGATGCAAAGTCTCTGTAGTTCTCTTCTCACCTGATGCTCAGTGATGTGATGGGGAGCAGAAGGGGAGAACGCAGGCCTTGCAGGTGAATGATCACATGAAGAGGAGGGGGTGGGGGTAGGCGAGATGCTTAAAAAAGATCATCTCATCAAATTACCCCAAGGGGCCGTATATGGAGTGATTTTTGTGACATTATTGACACTACCTAGAGGGGAAAAAGAAAACTTACATAAATTTAGTTATCTGCAAGTAAGAGCTTATGGCCTTTATCAAACCTTACTTTTTTTCATCTGATCCTGATTCACAATAACCTGAATGGCAAATGACAGCTTAATTTACTTATGTTCACCATGAGAAAAATCTCACAGTAGCATGTTGAAAACACCAAAAACATGATTTTCATAGCAGCTGAACTGCCTTCAAATTTCTCCTATATAAATCAAAAAGCTTTTGTGTGCTTTTTCATCCTTCAGACTTGCTGTGCTTGACTCGAGTTGTTTTTAGAAGCATTTGTCTCATGCGCAAAGATGAGGTTAAAACTCTTGATCAAGCCCACTGCAGATCTGTGCACTGTAGAACAGAAAAAAAATGTGCCAAAAGTAAAAAATGCTCATTTTGAGGAAGAAAAATGCATCAGCAGAGGAACAAAATCCACAACCAGCTGTAATACTGCTGGATCATCATTCCACACTTCATCCTCGTAAGGCTTATGGAATGAATGAAAGTCCAGATAACCTTTATAGGCCACTAGAATTTCCTCTGCAATGAGCCTCTCGTAACACGAGTTGAGAAGTTCAGCAAACAGAAGATTAAGTCTGAGCGTGTCAGCTGCTTTCTCTGCTGTTTGAGGGAATCAGCTGAGGGTTCAGCACCTCATAAAGCTGTCCCACAGTGGCCTCACTCTTGTCATCTCACCTGCCAGCCGCGGCCGAGTTGATCCGGGACACACACAGAGGATTTGATCCCCCAAATGAAGACAGCATCCGTCAGCACAAGCCGGACATCTGTCCAGCCTGTCCTTTTAATTAGAAGCTACTTTTTTCCCTTTTTCCAAGGTGCTCTTGAGATGTCAAATTAAGGTTAGAAGTTTCACCGAGTGGCAGGATTACTTTTAAATCTTGCTGATCTGTGAACGTGGTTTTCATAGCCTAAAGCCAAATAAGATATTGCTTAAAAGGTTTAGTCTTTTTGCAAAATTCTGAAATTAACATTTCTAATTTGCATAATAAAATTGGTAAAATGAGTCTGATGTTTGCTGTGTGTTTCTGTGTGACATGAATAGAAGATAGGACATTCTACTAACTACCACATGGGGTCTGCCATGTCTGCCTCTTAAAGACTGAATCTTTTGCACCATCTAGTGACTATAGCTTAAAATGAACCACTTTTTAAATTATTGCTTTTGTCTTTATTACTCAGAGGGAGTCAAAATCCCTTTATTTTCTCTATAAAACAGCCCTTTAACCCCCAAATTTATATATGTATTATCCCAAATACACCATCATTCATGGTTAAACCACAGAAACAGACGCATTAAACTTCAGCATCTTCCTTTTTCATGAAAACATCTATTAAAACAAAGAAAAACAGAAAAATGCAGCCCTATATGAATAGAATGTATTTGTCTAAAAACTATAGAAACTATTTTGGACTTTTTAGAGAAAACAAAAAATGCCTTTTGACTTTAACCTCTGTCAAAGGGTCCATAAACCTGATAGATAAAACAAACATTTTTATTTTTTTTCCATATTATTAATTTTTTGTGCACAAATTTGCTGACCAAAGCAACATGTCTAAAGCTTCTGGTCGTGTTTGTCCCTCTTTTTTGTCATATTCTGAATTTTTATTCTCTTTTGTGTAGTGAAGGGTTTCTTATACTAAAACAATTCTTTTTATAATCTTGTATACTTTGTTAAATAACAGCTTTTTTACTATATTACTCTCTAACACAATGATGAATGCATTGTTACATTAACCCACATGGAGCTCCAGACCAGTCAAAACCAGTTAGGGGGTCCTTCAAGAAGCTAATCAGTACTTTTCCACTGAAAAACAAAGCCATAAATGACCTTGCTGGCAGGAGCAGGAAGACTGACACTGACCAGTCAAGTTCTTTGGTCCTGTCAGACATTGACCACCCAGGGGATTTACAAACAGGATCCATTTTCCAGGTCATTGTCTGTCATGGTAGCAAACCAGAGTGCTCTGTACCATTTGATCCAATTTTTATTAAAGGGACTAAATTCCAATTTTTGTTGACCTTTTTCCTCATCAACAAATATCCAAAGGTTGGCAAGTGCAACCTCACTGTAGCCAGTACCAAACATGTTACATTTTCTGAGATACTTTGGACACCATTTAGCTGTAGTGTTCAACAAACATTCCAAGTTCAATCAAATAGAAAAGGGCTCTGCAACCTAAAAAATACAGTTAATTAGCTTTGTTTACATTTTAGAAAGTTTGATTTATGAATTTCTGTCTAAGAAGCACCACAAAGGTTTAAAATTATATATATTTTTATTTTGTCATTACTGAATTTACACAGCCTACCACTAGATTTATTATGTATTATGTTTTTATATTATGTTTATATATATATATATATACATATATATATATTTTACTTTGTACAGTGTCCTTGAGTGTTTTGAAAGGCGCTTTCAAATAAAATGCATTATTATTATTATTATTATATGAGACACAGGAAGTCTTTTATTATGAAAGGAACTCTTGTGAACCTCTGTTAAAAGTTATAAACTGTTTGATATTTGGAGATAAAGATCTATTTTCTCTAAAAGTGTGTTTTATTTATGCCAAAAAACCACTAGTTTAATAATGTTTCTCATAAAAACAACAGTGACATAAATGTGAAGTTTCATTTTTCTGAAGGATGTGTGGCTCCTACTGGGTTGTGGTGAGAGAGAGATCGACCTAAATGGCTCTTTGAGTGTTTAAGGTTGCAGAACCCTGCTGTAGAAGATATGCAGGTTAAGGGAACAAAGGGGACAATACAAAACTCACAGGAAGACGCAGACTTGAGTCCCCTTTATTGAAAATACTGTGGTGTTTTGGGGTTTTTAACATATTCTTGATGGAAGAAATATATAAAGCAAAATAAGGTTATAATTTTTTTTTTTTTTTTTTGCGTTTCTTTATTCAAATTGTTATGAATCAGCAGTTGACGAAAAAATATAGTTGGAAAAAAGAAGCCTGTAGCTGTGGGACAGGTGTTACAATCAGAAGGCTACAAGTTCCCTGCTCTGCTCCATTCTGATGCCTCCACTTGCAGACAAATAGATCCATGTACGTCTTTGTTTTCCTCTTCTGGGCTGACATCTGGCTCAAAACTGTGCGATTGGATAGCTCCAGGATTGCCATTTTTATTGCACTGCTAATTTTAGGTTGGGGTTGTGAGGGGCTGTAAGCTAGTGGGAGAGAGCGTAAACAGAAGGATGTCGGGAAACAGGAGCGGGCTTACTTGCCAACAACTCAAAATTTGTAATGACTTCCTGCTGTAACTGTGTCCAAAACTAAGGTTTTTTTTATTTTTAGGGTAAAAACTGCAAAATCCTAATTAAAAGACCACTGGAAACGTCTTCAAAACTGATCTAAAGATGACTAAAGTGGGTCTTTGAACCCTTAAAATAGATTTAAAGTTTGTGTTGTCATAGTACAAGTCTAATTCTATTGCTCTAAAGTATAATCTTTTCTTACGCAAGAAAATAATTTGGGTTTTCAGTGATTGATATTCCCAAAGCAAAGGCCAAAAGCCTTCAATTAACTATTTGAATTGGCTCCCGTCACAGCAGAGGAACAATTCTGCCACCTTGTGGCAGTAAAAGCAAACGTCTCTATGTCACAATTTTCAGAATCTGGATCATAAATGCATTTCTATTGGTAAATTAGATTTAAAAAACTTTGTCCAAATCTGTCTTTAAAAACACATTTGTTACATTTTCTTATAGTGTAATTGTGCTATTTTCACTTGGATCCAATAATACTGCATTCAAGGTAAAATAAATCTACAAATAAGATAAAAATGCTTGTCTAAAGTCTAGATATTTTGCATATCTTCTTAATTGCCATGTCTGTGTAGACTGAAACATAAGGGACATGTATTTGTCTCGTGTAAACAGTGCACATCTATGTTAAAACATCCTGTTTTTGATACAAGAAAATTCAGCAAAACAAAAGAAGCAACTTAGCGAGATGATTGTATGAAAACAAAGCATGTGTGTTTATCTTTCTTGTTTAGCTATTGCATTTTCAAAGAGAAAACTGAGTCACTGCTTTTATGAAAAATGTTTGTCTTACAGTTTTTTGGGGAGGTTTTTGTTTTACTCATTGTACGTTTTGATGTCAGATGATGACTGTTTCTAATTTGTCTTTCTGGTTTGTTTACAACTATTTTTAGTTAGCTTCCAGATGAACCACTTATGGTTGCAAGACAGGCTGATCTATGTGTTTTGACTGAACAGCACCCTTCTATTCTACTATAGATGAACTGAAACATCCCTAACTAGATGTAAGAACATTTTCAGACAGATTTGTGCTTTTTTTAAACCAAAAACGGCTGCATTTTGACATTTTGAAGCTCTTTGTCACAGTTGTCGTAAGAGCTTGGCTAACAAGGCACTTGTTCTCTGAAGAACTGGGACACAACCTTTTCAAAACATGAAAAACATTGTTCAGAGCAAATAAGACGGCAGATTACCCATTACAGAAGGTCCCAGAAACATCCTATATAGGTCAGAGAGTGCAACACTAAAAAAGATACAAAACAGCAAGAAATTTTATTTTAAATACACTC
This sequence comes from Oryzias javanicus, assembly GCA_003999625.1. Lineage (NCBI taxonomy): Eukaryota > Metazoa > Chordata > Actinopteri > Beloniformes > Adrianichthyidae > Oryzias > Oryzias javanicus. Next base: position 24,065,067 of record CM012451.1, on the reverse strand, counting down.
ATTTAGGGTGTTAAATGACAAGGTTATAAGAGATAATGTCAAAAAAAACGTTTGGTTTAATGAAGAACTTGTTCAGCATGTTCATTAAGGGAAAACCACACACCTTTTGAGTCTAACATATCTTAAAAAAGCTGTCATCATATCTAAAAACGTTGCACATCACCACTTTAAAAAACACCCCACCACAAAACCGCAGAAGGTCTCGTCAGGCTGTTGATTTGTGCCAAAATCTGAGCGTCGTGCTGTCACACAGGCACCCCCGGCACACCGCAATACTCTTTAAGATTCAAATATGACGACACGCGTGTGACAGAAAGCCTTTGCCGCAATGGGGTCAGACACGTGCAAATGCCACACATCTACATAAACAAGGGGTGCCTCGAAACTGAAATTATACAAATACCTACACTGCAAAGTATTTGACACTTGCAAAGATTCTAAAAGAAGCTATTTAACCAGGTTTTCAGTTTTTCTGCTGTGAGATGAATTTGGCAGCTGAAGATGCTGAAAGTGAAAGCTAAAAATGCTAGCCCGCTAAAATATTGCGTTTAAATGCCAAATTAGCCTAAAAAAAACACAAAAAATATTTAGGTTACCCACAACAGCTAGTATGTAGCTCAAAAAATAGCTAAACTTAAAAATGTCCTTAAACCTGAAAAAAGGCTAAATTAGCCAACAAACAGCCAAATCTTAGTAAATCCCAAAATAGTCCAAAAAGCTTGCAGAATACCAATTTTTAAAACTAAATCTTACCTTTTTAACAGATGAATAATAAAAAGGCAGGAATTTTCTTCCAGAATAAACTTAAACCTTAAATAACTTTAAATACTTTACACTAAATACTTACTTTATATATTTTGTCAAAATTAGACAAGTTAGAAATTACAGCAAGATAACATAGGCCAATTAATAACAGGCCTTGATTTTGACACGTGCTCTACAGTTTTCTCAAAATCAGCTCAGTGGAGAATTCTTTTGTCTCATCAGCTGCGAGGATCTAGAAATAAGGTGATGGCTCAGTCGTCTCCATGTAGGATTGACGGTTGGGAAACTTGTGTTTTTTCTGTGAAGAACGAGCTGAATCCAGTGTGGGTCCTTAGGCAAGACCCTTCATGCTACTTTTGGAAAATCAAGTGATTTGCTTGCTTTGTTTTTGTTTGTGTTCCATTGTGTTTGGATTAACGTTCTAATGCTGACCAAATTATAGATGTATTCTTCCATGTTTTTGATGAAAATAAGTATGAGTTGAAACTGACAATAACCCAATGGATGTTACTTAGAGTTAATAATTTGAAAATTGATCAATCAAAATCATTTCGGAGATCAGTTCTAAACCCCTCAGTAAAACTTAAGCAACACTATAATCTTTATTTTTTTATGGTTCTCTTGTGGGTTTTTTTCTGTTTTTATTGAAATCTAGAATTAAAGGTCCACAGAAAAAAAGACCAAAATTTCCATGGATAAGGAAGTCTAACAAGATAGATGAAAAGATTGTTTTTGGTGTATTTTTTGAACAAATTTAATACACGGGTCAAAATCAACCCTTTAACACAGAGGATTGTAACAGAAAACTAACACACAGGGAAGGTTAAGTATGTTGTTTCAAAGTTCAATAATGTGAATCTGTTTAGATGTTTATTCTAAAATGAATTTTCACTTGAGTGAACTAGTTTTTGTTTATTGCTGATAGAGGGGATTCTAATAGCATCTAAATCATAGGAATTATGGGGTTTAGGCCTATTTGTTGCTGCAGGATTATAGTCATGTACAACTTTTTTTTGTTTTATTAGACAAACGTGTAAAAGCCGACATATAATATATAAAAAGTGACTGAAAGCAAAGAACCTGTAAAAAAAAAAAAAAAAAACACTACTGTTTTAATTTTGACAAATTTATTTAGTGCCATTAAAGATTTAACAGGAAAATTAACACATTTTCAAGTCAAGACCTTCACATAAGTACATATGTGGTGTTGTTTTTTTTGGTGCAGAAAGTGAAGATTTTAGTGCAGTAAGTTCAAACAAAGTATTTTTTACAGCTTTACCCAGAATTCAAAGCACGTTTTATTGTGAAACAATAAAACACTAACTGTCTAAACACAAACTTTGGTCAACAAATTAAAGGGTTTAACCATGTTTACACGCCTCTGTTTGTAGCAGCTGGGTTTATTTTTTATTTTTTTGGATTGGAAGTGCCTCTTTAAATAACTGTTTCAGCTTTGCTCTGTCTGAGGCTCACCAAAAACAACGCCTTGATGACAGAAGACGAGTAGTAGTTGTCTGCTCTGGGTCTATGGTGTCAAACGGGACACAGGAGGATCCAGACGTCCCAGTAGGGTTGTGTCACATATTATAACCAGTAGCCACAAAGAAAACAAAAGACAATGAGTCAGACGGAAACAGTATTTCTTCCACGCCTTCAAGTGTCAGTTTGGTGTTGATTCAAAATATGTTGGACCAGTGTCTGTCTGCTATTTCAGTTGAACATTTCAATGTTAATTGGTCTCACAAGGCTGGACACAACATGGAAACCTTGACCCTTCTCTGTGTCCACATGTTGCTCTCTCTCGATCCTCAGTGGAGTATTTGATGGAGGTATCTGTCAGGATTGCTTTCTCCTCCTCTTCTCAGCCCCGAGCTGGCTGGAACTGGTCTCTCCGATGTCCCCTCAGGACATTGGTTCTCAGGTTGTGCCTCTGCACTTCCTGACCCTCCTGAAACTTGTCTGTAGGACTCTGACCTAGTCTGAGCTCCTGACTCAGAATCACTCTCTTCATCTGCCTCCTGAGCCTGACTGCCCGACGAGATTTCTTCAATCCTGAACAAGAAAAAACATCAACAATAATAAGATATTCTATCCAGAGGAAATCACACATCGGTGTGTCAGGTTTGGTGGGATTACCTGAGATGACTGAAGGCTTGCAGCCAGTGTGAGCCCAGTGCACTCCTCCCATTAGTCCTCAGCCTTTTGCGGTGACTCCGAGCTCTCAGCCCTATTAAGGCCTGGGCCAGGTCGGCCTCGTCTCTGAGTCCCCACACGAGCTTGGCTCTCTGCTCTGCATCCTGGTCTCCTGCTGCCCTGAACAGCCGCTGGAGCTGCCACAGGTTCACATTGCTGAAAATGTTTCCCGAGCCAGCCTTCCTGCTCCTCCTCTCAGCCAGGCGCCACAGCGACGAAGGGCCAGGCGAGCTGCTGTCCATCCAGAGGAACACAGGAAAAAGTGGACATTCACGGACGCTGGAGTGAAGAGAAGGAAGAGTGGGGATTTTAGTTGTTGACTCACAGTTGAGCATCGCACAACATTGGTGCAAGGAAAAAAGGTCAGAAGGTTAATCCAGCATAAAGGTTACTTAGGAGCTCATGTCACTCCTGAGACGGGAAGTGGGGAATGGAAACAGATCCTGTTCCAGGAAAAACCCTGAGAGTCTGCTGTGTGCCTCGTACCTGTGAGTCTTTCCTGCTGCTGTAATCCTGCTTGATGGTGAGTGAAGATCAGTACTTTAAAGCCCTTTAGAATGCAAAAGGTAATTCAAACTCTCAGAGGGTTTGTGTGATGATCAACTCCGATGTCTCAATACCTCTCAAATATCCATACTAATACTTTAAACCAATTAATAAATATTTAACCAGAAACATTTTTTTTATTCCTTAAGTAAAAATGCAGACTTGAGACTAAACCAATCTAGTTGATTGACTTTTATGTGAATAAATCTTGATTGCACATGATGCAAAGCAAAAAAATACTTACATTTCCATTACCAAACAATTATTAGTAACTGTTCTGGACAGAAATCTGATTCTGCTAAAGCTTTCCTCCTGTTCTTTTATGAATGAATGAATGAATGAATGAATGAATGAATGAATGAATGAATGAATGAAATGGTTTATTTCAAGCAATCAGGTTATAATACGTGAAATAACATCACATAATGAATCACATAATGAAACATAATGAATTTATCAAGAGGAAGTTTTCCTCTCCACTATTGCTATTTACTCGATCAATTCAGGGAATCTTGATTGTAATCTGTTATTTACATATTATTTTATGTTATTGGTTACAACGATCTGACTTTATTTGAATTGTCTTGACTCAATTCAATCATAATATCAGATTTAAATGTTTAATGTTTTCTTTAAATTACTTTGAGATAGCTTGGATTGTAAACTGGATCTTTATAACTTAAATGTATTGGATTAATAGATTCCATCTCCTCACTTTATTGATCATCTGAGAACTCCCTTAAATCACTGATTCATCATCATTTCCTCATTAAATGCAGAATATTAAAGCACTTTGAAAACAAGTGCAAAACATCATATAGACGCAGAAATGTAAATAATTAATTATGTCTCTTTGCAACACATGGACGAGCTGGAGTTCAACCAGTGGGAATGGTTTTCAGGGGTTTGTAGCAAAGTCGGCTTCCTCGCCTCTGAATGAGCGGCGTATAAAAGGCAGGAGGAGATTTTTTTTTTTTTTAATGACCATCCTCCGGCTGGTTGTTATTGTGGAAAAACAGAGGATGTTGTGTGGATGTTGTCAGGAAACTGACACTGTTCTCCTTTTTTTTTTACTTCTAATGTGCTTGTTGGTACATTAATTTATCCAATTTGTAGTTGTTGCCAACCTTGTGTTTTGCAAGTATTTTAGTAATGCAGAAGAATAAATAAGCTTCAGATTGACCTGATCTAGAAAAAAGTGCTCCTGAGTAATAATTATTAAAGACTGTTGTATAAAAAAGCAGTTTCTTCTCAGTGGGGATGAGGCTCCTTGTCATGTGAAATGTTGTCACTAACAGAGAAGAGTAAATATGATAAACTTCTGCACAAGCAGTTATTAAAACATGAGAATAATCAACAGCACCTTTATTTTGAAAGTGGAAAATTGATTTAGGAAATCAATCGATGGAATTTCCTTTAAAGTATTTTCTGTATTTTTTGTTTTTAATGTACTAATTTGTACTAGTTTTGTTTGAAAAATGTAACTTTCACTTTGTTCATTTTGAATTATTGAATTGAATTGAATTGAATTGAATTGAATTGAATTGAATTGAATTGAATTGAATTGAGTTTTATTCATATCCCAAAGGATAAATTAATCTGTTATGGCACCACAAAAAGTTGCATTAAAAAAAAAGTCTGAAATTTACTAAATACATAAATAATTTAAAGTAATAAGCTAAAAAAATAATAATATAAAATATTGACAAGTAATATAGCATATTAATATTATACACATATTTATTAATATAAACACACATACACCTGCACATTCACAAACACATATATTCCTATAAATATAAATATATACACTCACATATCTACAATGACTATAGATACATATAAGCTGTTTTTATATTTAAATAGCAGCATTGTACAGTCTGATCTGTGCAGAAGAATGATCTACGGAAGTGCTCATTTCTACACAGGGGGTGTCTCGATTATAAAGAATTATTATTTATAAATAAAGTTTCAGAACAAAAAACAAAAAAGGAAAACTTGAAACTTGAATGAAAATGTGAGAAAAATTGTAAAATAATGAATCAGAAATGAATTGGTTCAGCATTGTATCAATTAAACCTGACGAAGTGTGTGCAATACTAAGCGGGTCAAAAGAACTCACTGATTAATTTGGTAAATATGTGCCAGCATTGTGCAACCACAGCTCACAATAATAAAACCTTCTTTGTCTAACGTTTTGTTTTTTGCTTGATACTGTTTGCTAAAGAACATAAGAAATGTGACAATAATTTTCCTTTTTGGTTTTAAAATAAAAAAAAATTCTCTAATAGAGGCATTTCTAAATTGCGGTCCACGTTCAAATTTTCATCAAAAACTAAGATTTATTGATTATGATGGGCTAAATTACATTTTAAGCTGTTGTAAATGAGTGGCAACACTGTTGTAAAGCATTTTCCAGCTCATTTCTAAAGATAAAAACAAAAAGTTGACAGTGCGGGACACCGCTTCCTGGACGAGTGGAAGATGCCATTGTGTTCAATATCAAGACTAAAAATATTAAGGGTCATTCCAGAATTTAAGGACAATTTAAAGACCCGTCATATTTCAAATAATCCACATATAAAATACTAAAATGTGCAGTTTCTGACTACATTTACTTGATTTGAGGCCAAATCTATAAAAACTAGGAGAAATATAACCAAAATAAGGCAATGATTATTAGTTTTTACTTATTTACATAAGTAAGTCTGTCCTCTTGGTAATCAGTAACAGCGAGCTAAACAACAAGTGTCTACTTCAGATAAAAAAAGCTAATATTAGTACCTGAAAAAATTGATAAAAAGGTTGCACCAAATTTTGTAAACACCAAATATAAAGTACAATTGATCTGTGAGATAATCCAGATGTTGACAGTTTATTACTTATTATTGATGCATATGAATCAGAAAAAAATAAAAAATAAGGTTGAAGGTTGAACTTTGAAGCCCAAATGTCTTCCAATTCTGGAATGATCCATAGCTACAACAAGCTAACTGGGGATGACAGATTTTGGTGGCAATTTAGTAAAAAAAATGTGTTTCTATCTGAATAAATGAAAAGTATGTCATAGAAATAAAATGTTAATTAATTTATTTGCATTAAACAGTTGAAAGAATGGCCCTTTCAACATTCTCACCTCATAAAATCTTACCCTTTTTGCAAGAAGTTTGCACACTCCATTTATTTATTAGATAATTTTTAATATTAACCTTAAGAGTTTATAGTTTTTTGTTACTTTTTTTCCCAGACTGTCTCCAGTCCTCCTGCAGATATCTGATGTTCTCATGCAGTCAGCTTTTATTGCACATTAACGGTTTATCCCCGCGGCTCTCATAAGTGGGTCAGACACCATCAGCTCATGTGAAAAGAGTTCACATCACGTTGTGCACAGTCACGTTAAGTGCAAACCCTACCCTATGGGCTATGCATATATATTTATATTTTTTTGGCATATTTTATTGCTAAATCTGGTTTACATCACAGAAGTTGGCACTAAAAACAGTAGCTCTGACCTCCAATTCACGTAACCTGGAATGTCTGACGCTCCTGATAGTAAAAACAAACAGTCTGTACTGTTTATTTAAGCTTATCTGGTGATATAGACTCACACTGTTATATCTAGTGGGCTGTCATTTAACATATGACTCAAAAATTTGACATTTTTTGTGTTTTTCTTGCATAAAATTGGAACAAATATTCACAGGTAAGTCTATAAAAGCATTTACTCACCCAAATGTTTTCAGTTTTCTACTTTCTTGTGTCCTTGTTGTAGTTTCCCTTCAATAAAAGCCGCTGTCGACTGTGTTAGACCTTCACCTGGAGTCTATTTACGTCCTTCGGATGAAAGAATGTCATTCAAATGAGCAATGAAAGCCGAGCTCAGCTCGTAGCCCCGCCCCTGTGGGCGGGGAATGGGTGTATTTCCACCAGTAGGAGCGATGGAAGGCGGGTCGTGTGTCTGTTTTTAGCTCCGCCCATCGGCCACGTAGAGCGCGAGAGCTGGAAGCCTCTGACGTCAATGAGCCGTGTTGGCACAAGGAGCATCTGTCATTTAAACGCGAGGAAGACGAAAACATGTGAGAGCAGCGTGGATGACGCACGCACGCGCGAACAGCGCGGCTTTGTGAGGAGGCAGGAAAAACATGGAGGCTTCTGCTAAAAATACATGCAATAACGTGACTCAGATAGTTGAGAAAACTCTCAAATCTGTGAGATTATATGAAAGAAAGCAGGAAATGATGGTTTAAGTGCATAGAAAATGTATGGGAGATTCCATTAGCCAGGCAGAGGAGGGGCAAGCTTTAGGTTACAGGCCATCCCATCTCCATCACCCAGCCCCCCCAAGACACTCCAACAGAGGAAGCGGAAAACACGAAACATAGCAGGGTTCCAAAACTCCATAACCGTGCAAAGAATTTGATTTCATTTTACTAAAAGATTTTTCGTTTAAAAATTATCCTGCTTCAACTTTTCTTTCATTTTTTAAATTTTTATTTTTGGGGCTGTTTGGTGACATCTGTTTGCAGCTGGCAAACACCACCCGCCCTACTTTGGGGGACAAAAGGGATTGATCTGGAAGTTGGAGAGAGATGTCCCCCCAGCCTCCCCAGTCCCAGATGAGGGAGAACATCCTGAAGACCGTCGGCAGCTTTTGGGGAGTCGCCCGGATCCTGCAGATCGTCTTCGGAGCCGGGCTGTGGGTCACCATCGCTGCCAACAAATACGAGGGCTCCATCCACTTCGTCCTGTTCGTGGCGGTGCTGTTCTGGCTCCTCACGCTCGCCCTCTTCTTCCTCACCCTCCTGAACAAGCAGGACCTGGTGCCGCTGCTGGGAGGGGAGCGCTGGTTGTCCACCAACTTGGCGCACGACGTGGCCGCCGCGCTGCTCTACCTTCCGGCGATCGGAGTCATGATCTACAAGACGGAGCGCAACTCCTACTGCAACCTGGAACAGTACACGCACCCCTGTCTGTACAAGATCTACCTGACGGCCGCCGTGTTCGCCTGTCTGAGCTGCTGCGCGTATCTCATAGCGGTTATTTATGGGGGCTGCAGGAAGTGTCGGGGGGAGCAGACGCTCCTCTGAAGAGGGGGGGCAACATAAACAAGAAAGAAAAGGGAAAAGTGGCTTCTTTTGCAAAATGAGGAATTCATAATTTCACTGTAACTTCAACAGTTCCCATCATCCTTCCAGACGTGGAGAAACGACCCTGAAATCAAAGCCAGATGCAGTGGCGGACTTTACAGTTTTTGGGGGCCGGGGCAAACAACAACAGGGGGCCCTTTTTCATTTTTTTTTTTAAATATATTTCCTTAGGGTAAAATTAATGTTTCACTTCCAGACAGCATCAATGTCAAGAATCCAAATGTTTTTTTTCTATAAGCTGAAATCACATTTAAATGACAAAGTTTTTTATTATTTTTACTTGGAAAAAATACTGAATGCACTAATGTGTTACCCATTCACTTCTAGTACGAACAAATGACTGATTTATTTTTGTGCTCTCCAAGCTGTGTTAAAGTTGAGTCATCTGGAACCCACAAGACAGTTGGCTGATTTTTTTTGTCAAGGATTTTTTTTTTTTTTCATGGAATCCTGTCCACCTTTGTCATGAGAAGGATAACAAGTCAATGTAAGGGTGGGGTCATCTGGACCCTACAAGACAGCACAAAGGTTAAAAAGTCTATGGTCACGAATACAACTGCCACCACGCGATGGGGCGGCTTCAAAATTTCATGCCGCCACCCTTTTTTGTTTTAGACTGTTGGTTTGTTCATGAATGGCGGTAGTCAGGCGGCCATCGCGTGCGCAGAATGTCATACACCCCCAGGCTACTGGGTGACTGATGGCACTTGATATGGAGATCCTGGACATTTACACAACGACGATCTGGCTGCCGCCGTATGCCTTATGCCTGAGGTCGGGCTGACTCATCCCCGGCAAACAGCAAATTCGGACCGCTCGCAAATGATACCGGGCATGAGTCAGCTGAGGTCGGGCCTTCTCATTCCCCGACCTGCTAAAATTGTAACTTTTTCCTAAAACCTCCAAATGTTGCCGTGTTACAAATGTTGCCGAGCTGCCACCTGCCGAATATGGTACAAAAAAAAAAAAAAAAACGTACATTTAGGTCACCATGCAGTACCATCTTGGGATATGTGACCCTAGTCTTATTAGTGGCATTTTTTTTACAAAACTTTATAATCAAAACAATCATGTTTAAATGAAGGACAACATTGTTGCAACATAGAAATACTTTTTCTAGATTTTTATATATCCTTTTTTACGATATGTATCTAACTGCTGCAGGTGTGCTCACAGTTGTATCTTCAGGGGTAATTATTATTAGTATTTTATGTTTTACATTTGTTTTTTTCTAACTCACACTTGTTTGTTTTTGTGTCAAAATGCTGTACGAGTTTGTGAGCAGCATTACTGTTGTTCATATACCAAACAAAAGTCTTTCGTATACGTAAAAACCAAAGAATAAAATCATATATTGAGTCAATGACACGAGTGTTAAAGTGTGTTTATGTGTAGAAGCTTTTAATTTAGTGACTTTTTCAGTGGAGTTTCTCCAGACTCCCTGCTGGAGTCTCTGAGCACAGTGTGTGTTGGTTGTGTCACTTGGAAGCAGTTTGTGTGCTGCACATCGTGTGAATAATCTGGAAGGAGGCATGCTCTTACCGGAACAGTCTCTGGGTTATGGAGGTGGGCTCAACTTTAGCCAATGAGCACACACAGTCAGGCAGCAGAAAGACTGTCTCATCTGCTGGAGTCATGCTGCAAACACAAAAGAACCCACACAGAAATAAGACCGCTAATGTTTTATCTGTAATTTGTTCAAGAAACAATACTTGAATTTAGCCTTTGTTGCTGAATTGTGTAATTCTTGAATGACTTTCTACATTCTGGCCGTGAAAGCCATGAATGGAAATCCCCACATTTACCAAATGTTGACCACAAAAGCAGAAGTCTTACAGTTAAAGTGACCACACTTTACCAGTTTGGTGCAATTTTAAGTTAGGGATTTTCATTACAAGCCTATTGTGGTCACTTCTTTATGTCCCGGCTAATTATAACCATGTTGTAACAAGCAGGGGTTGGGCATTGAACTAAAATTTAAGGCAAAAAAAAAAAAAGGCGTCCTGAAGAAGCCTGAAGTTACCCTGGAGTGCCATCTGAGTAACACTTGTTTTGGCTGGTTTTCCAATGAGACATTTCCTGTGTGAGCTCTGCGGGCTCTCTTCTAGAGTCACAGCAACACCTTAAAAAAAACAAAAAAAAAACTGTCATTTAGTCAGAAAGTTAAAGAAGCTTTTAAGAAATGTTAAATGCTTGATAATGGTAGTGTTATGAAGAAAGAATAAAGAAAAACTCTATAAAATAGCAGAAAATTCACATTGTTAGACCCCTCCCGTGAAAATTATGTTTTTTTAACATGTCCTTGTGGAATTTTTCTCATGAAGAAGGAGACAATTAAGCTTAAAATAGCATTTTAAAGTATTTATCTTTTGAAATTGTGGTGAAGTAGGAGCAAACGAATAAAAAAAAACACAAAAACATTGGGAAAAGCTTGAAATTGTGATGCAGAAATGACAACAGGAGGTTACAAGCTCCCTGCTTTGGTCCATTCTGATGCACTTACAGACAACTGGATCCATGTACAATGAGGCAAAAAAGTGCTCAGTCAGCCACCAATTGTGCAAGCTCTCCCACTCAAAAAGATGAGAGAGGCATGTAATTTTCATCATAGGTATATCTCAACTATGAGAGAGAAAGTCAGGGGGAAAAAAATCCAGAAAATCACCCTGTCTGATTTTTAAAGATTTTTTTTGCAAATTATGGTGGAAAATAAGAATTAGGTCTCCCACAAACAAGCAAGATTTCTGGCTCTCACAAACCTGTAACTTCTTCTGTAAAAAGATCCTCTGTCCACCACTCATTCATTATCTGCTCAAGTAGCGAATAAGGGTTTTTGTAAGAAGTATTTCAAGGTTTTGGAGTGGCCTAGTCAGTCTCTAGATCTCAACCCCATCTTTGGATGAAGTTGAAAGTTCATGTTGCCCAGCGACAGCCCCAAAACATCACTGCTCTAGAGGAGATCTGCATGGAGGAATGGGCCAAAATACCAGCAATAGTTTATGAAAACCTTATGAAGACTCACAGAAAACGCTGGACTGCTGAGTTGAACTTAAAATACTTACTTTTCACCATAATTTACAGAAAATTATTTAAAAATCAGACTGTGATTTTCTGGATTTTTTTTCAAATTTTGTCTCTCAAGGTTAAGGTATAGCAATGATAAAAATTACAGACCTCTCTCATCTTTTTAAGTGGGAGAACTTTCACAATTGGTGGCATTTTTGTTGGGGCTGTGAGGGGCTGTAAGCTAGTGGGAGAGTGTGCAAAATTTCTAATAAACTCTGCAGAAACTGCATCCTATAAAACAACACTTTTTTTTTATTTTGGCTAAAAATAGCATCATCATAATATAAAGACCACAATCAACACTTAAAATAGATTGTGAAACTAAAAAATACTAATACAAAAATAAGTTGTGTTTGTTACTTTTTAATCACAATATCCATCTTTTTTTATTGATGGAACTACAGAAAGCGAGCACATATGTGGTCAGCCCTCAATACAATCTTAGCATGATTTATTTTTAACGTATTTTTTCTATTAAAACTGCACAGAAATCGTGAATAAAAAATATGTGTAGCGATTGTTCCATATTTCAAATCGTGTCTCGTGTTTTAAAAATGAGGCGGATCATATTGGTTTGATCAAATTGTCCTCTTTGCTTTATTAAAGTTTGGCAGACAAACTTGTGTTGAAATAGTTTTTAATGCCTCATGTTCAGTATCCTTAATGACAAGTAAAAAAAAAAAAAAAAAAAAGAATATAAATCATTTGGATGATATTTCTGTGTTTTATCATGCAGATGTATTCCTAGGAATAAAAGACACTGAAACTGTTAGAAGTCTGTTAATGCTCTATGCCACCCAGGTTTGGGGAGGTACCTCCCAAAGGAAGCGCTCTGTCCCATCAGCTCTTTTTTGTGCAGCTTCTAAAGTTTTTTGCCCTCACATGAAACACTAAAAGCCAGGCAGACACCCACACACACTATAAGCAGTGCCCCATTAACCACTTTTCCTGCCTCTGAAATTCACATTCCATTCTGAACAGGGAGAAGTGGTTTGGAAAACCAGATGGAGATCTGCCGAACAAGTGAATGAATGGTGGTTGGGGGGGGCAGGAAAAAAAAAGTGTAAAAATATATTCAAGTTCCCCAGCAGAATCTAAGATGGACATTTCCTGTCTGTGTGAGGGACAAAGTGGAGTTGGGTCTGCTTCCCAAACATGGTTATAGATTCCTCAGCTGTTGCAGCGGCTTTCTCAAAAGTCATCCTTCTGAATGGACACAGTGTTCGCGTTGGGTGATGGAAGTCTGTGGAGGGAAATAATCACAGCTATTTATAGGATCCGGAAAATACTGCCATTTACATACATTTGCCAGCCAAGACTTTATTGGCAGAGATGTCGAAAATGTCTGAGATAAAAGGAAGGGAGGGTCTTTTTCTTTTTTGTCACTGGGTGGGTTATTTCCTGTCTGAAAATTAATGTTTTTACAGTCTTAATTCAACAGGCATAGATTTTTAGACCCACTTTAAATCTCAAATAAGTATTTGTAACCATCAAGGTTTCATATTTTAAATACAAATGCAGTATTTTGTGAGGAGGTCATCACTTCTTATATGTCCTATTCTAAGCTGCTTTTAGCACTACTGTTACAGTGACATGGTAAAAGTGAAAATTTGCTAAATAGTGACAACAATTCAAATAAAGACAAATTTAAATAGTCTCTTATGAAATGCTTAGATTTTTTTTTTTTTTAGGTGAAATTTTGTCCACTAGGAGGGGCCACAGGGTCACGCAGAGTGGCTCCCTTTAGGACCCTTGACTGCATTACTTTAATATTGTTTATTACAATGTATATATATTTTTAGAAACCTAAAGCTGTATTCAATTTAAGCTGTTTACTTGAGTCTGCAAAAAATAAATAGCAATATATAAATTAAAATAATTTCATTTTGCTATCAATTTGATTTCCAATTCGTGGAGTTTAGTACTCCACAATATTTTGTAAAAACAACTGAAAGCTATTGCTTCCTGTTTTGAAAATCTCTGAACCTCTGTTTCCAGCAGGACATAGCTGACTAATTAGTAGCATTTTAGTGGGAATCATGTCATCAGAGCTAACTGAAAACAGAAGGTGGTTGTTCAAAGCAAGGAGCCTCAAAAAAGGATCTCGAATGCCAAAGAAAATCAAATGTTGCTGACTTTCATTCACAGGACTTTCATGGTGTTGCCAAAGACTGTAAGTGCCAGGTGCTTTGGATTAAAAGAAACTGTTGAACAATTTTAAACTGATTGTAAAATTTTGAAGACATATACTTATTGTATGAGCAACTAAATAAGAATATTGGTTGCCGAAAAACCTTTTAGCTTGACCATAGTATCACCTTGAATGAGGATTGCAAACACAGTATTGGGTACTAAAAACAACCCACATTATGGTTATTTGTGTCATGTGTGACTATTTCCAAGAGACTGAAATGACACCAGCAACAGCCAAAGGCTTTCAAAGTTTCATCTGCCCTTTCAGAAATAAAATGAATTTTAAGTAAAAGTATAATTTTATTTAATTTGAAATAATTAAGCAATTTAAATACACCGTTGCTTGAGTAAAACCTTTATAAATTAAAACAAAATGTAACTTCAGGGTTTCAGTGTTTGTCATTTTTACTTGAGATTAAGAAAATATGACAAATCTGTAGATTTGCTTATATTATTTATGAGAAACATTAAAATGAAAAAATGATTTTCCATTAAGAATGTGCTGGGTTTGTCATGTTTTCTACTGTGCATGGAACTGCAGTTCATATAAAACTTGTTGGGTCTGTCAACAATAAACTTTGCTTCTTTTATTCAGCGTTCCATACTTCCAAAGTCTCATATCAGCTGGCTATTGTGAATTTGTGTTTGCATTTTCTGAGCATTTCTCAAAACAGAACTCTTTTACAGCTTTTAGACTGATCCCACATGTCTGTGGTGCTGCAGACATACTTAAGTATTATAAAAGACAGTTGGTGAAGAAGGCAAAAATAAATTAAAATAAAGTTTTACTCATAAAATGCCTGACATGCCCCTAAGTTCTGCTTCTGCTTCCACTCACTCACTCACTCACTCACTCACTCCCTCCCTCCCTCCTGGCATGAATTGAATTAATCCTGTCTGATAATTTTCTTGTTGGTTAATCAGCTGAGGGCCTCGTTAATCAATTTCAGCTGTATTGGTGTTGATGGAATTAACAACAGGTGCACTTCAGTGGCAACAATTAGAAAACCCTCTAAACAGGACTGGTGTTACATGTGGAGGTCATTTCAAGTTTCTCCCTCTTGATCTTTTTTGGCTGGTTTTCCACTCGTGCTGATTTTGGCTTGCGTAATTATCTCTGCTCGCAGTATGAGACAATGCCCGGCCTCATGTGGCAAGAGTACGCAGGCAGTACCTGGAGGATGAAGGAATTGAAACATTTGACTGGCCTTCACAATCCCCTGACTTAAACCCAATAGAACATCTCTGGGACATTATGTTTTGGTCCATTAGGTGCCGCCAGGTTGCTCCTCAGGGATGCCCTCACACAGATCTGGGAGGAAATGCCACAAGACACCATTCGTCGTCTCATTAGGAGCATGCCGCGACGTTGCCAAGCATACATACAAGCTCGTGGGGACCAGACAAGATACTGAAAAGCATTTTGAGTTGCAGAAATTAAGTTTCTGAGAAAATTGACTAGCCTGTCACATCTTCATTTCACTCTGATTTTATGGTGTCTACATAATTGAGCCTCTGTAGGCTGAAAACTTTTATTTCCATTAAAATACTTGACATCCTTTTTTTCCTAAGACACTGCCTTGTTGTTATTTGTATAGATATCCAACTTTATATTGTGTGTATATAAACAATTTAACTTAATATAAATCTGTCAAACCTGTATTTAAGTATTATTTTTAACCAATGGAATTATAAATCTGTAAAATCTTCCTCTGAAGCTCATTTTTGACCAATACACTGCATGGGATGAAGGTCAAAAGGACCGGATACGCCAGCTTTTTTTTCCGGATACGCCTACTTTTACCATTGGTGGAGAAAGAATGTGACGTCGATTGTCAGAATCTCATTGGCTGTGGAAATGGGGAAGTGAAGAACCGGCCAATCAGCAGCATAAATATGTTTGACAATTGAAAGTGTACCTGTCAGCTTTCAGGGAGCTGGAAGTTACTCATCTAATACCGTTTGCACCCGTTCTTTAGCATCGAACTATCGCTACGTTCACCAGCCGAGTGAGACTAAACATGGCGGCCTACAAATTGGTGCTTATTCGCCACGGAGAGAGCAACTGGAACCAGGAGAACCGCTTCTGCGGCTGGTTTGATGCGGACCTGAGTGAGACTGGGGAGCGGGAGGCAAAGAGAGGAGGACAGGCCCTTAAGGGTGAGGAAGAACGGTTGAGATTTCCTCCATCTTCCGGCGTGTCACGCCGGTTATTAGCCGCAGCAGCTAGCATCCCGACACGACCATGTACGTGCCGAGATGCATGTGGCGTGGAAGCTAGCCGCAGTACCGCTCGAGGGCGGAGATTTTGTTTTCCGCGACATTGCTAAGTCACGTAGCAAGACATTCATTCAGTCAAACGATGAAACGAACACCTTAAGCTCAGATGCTAATGTGGAAAGCTGTTTAATCTCACGTTTACATTTATGTAGCATTTTAAACAATTTAGGACATTATTTTAAGGTCTGGATAAAAGCAAGCTGATGGATCTATATTTTCCCCCAAAACAATGTAATCAACAGTTTGATCAATAAGTAAAAAAGGATTGCAATTATCACTTGTATTGTATTTGGCCTTGTGTATCAGTTTCTACATTTTAACAAAGATTGATGGACATCCTACTGTCTCAAACATGCAGATGCTGGCTACGAGTTTGACGTTTGTTACACCTCCGTGCTGAAGCGAGCCATCAGAACACTGTGGCTGGTCTTGGACGGCATCGACCAGATGTGGGTGCCTGTGCATCGGACCTGGCGTCTAAACGAACGCCACTATGGCGGCCTGACAGGACTCAACAAGGCAGAGACAGCTGCCAAGCATGGAGAGGCTCAAGTGAAAATCTGGAGGCGCTCGTTTGATATCCCTCCTCCTCTTCCTATGGGCCCCGACCATGACTACTATTCAGTGATCAGCAAGGTGAGATAAGATATCTGCAGTGCAAACAGTCAAGCAACATGTTGAGTATTTTGTGAGGAAATCAGAGTTTGCAAACGCTGACTTGCGTCACAGAGGAAATGTCCTCCTTTGTGAGTGTAATCAGTAGAAATGCCACCAAAAAAGGGGGAAAAAATGAAGGTTTTCTGTCTACAGCACAGTATTTTAAATATATTAGGCTTTATTAAGGATGGAGCCACTGGGATGCAGCTATATAGTGTTAAACCGGAGTTGATAGAAAGTTAATGTATGACTGACAATACTGTGTTCATCTGGGTTCAAGTTCAAAGTACCAAACATATCTTGACTTAACAGATGTTTAGATGTCATTGCTGCATATGTTGTACTTTGCCTTTCTTTTTGCACCACAAAAGTTTTTATTTATATATATGAAATCGTCCTGAAAGTTGTTTATCTTGCTTTTTTTTGCAGGACCGACGGTATGCAGACCTGACTGAGGACCAGCTCCCGTCCTGCGAGAGCTTAAAGGACACCATTGCGAGAGCTCTGCCCTTCTGGAATGAGGAGATTGCCCCTGAGATTAAACAAGGAAAGCGAGTTCTCATCGCTGCCCATGGAAACAGTCTGAGGGGAATTGTCAAACACCTGGAAGGTAGGTGGTGAGAAAGCATGTTATTCTCAACAGGTGAAGATGGTGCCCTTTAGTGTTTGGTTTTACACATAAATTAACATTATTTCAACATGGTTTAAGTCTAATGACAAAAACTTAACGCCAAAATAACATTTCAAATACTATATTTCTGAATGTAGCTAGCTTTTAGTCATTAAATGTCGATTTTCTCATATTATATGATGTGTTCCTAGAAAAAAAATTGCCATTAGCTGCAAGTCATTTACTCAAGGGTAATCAGAAATATATATAATCCTTGTGTTTATTATAGGTATGTCAGATGAAGCCATCATGGAACTGAATCTGCCAACTGGCATCCCCATCCTCTATGAGCTGGACAAGAACCTCAAACCGGTGAAGCCGATGCAGTTCCTGGGGGACGAGGAGACTGTACGCAAAGCCATGGAGGCTGTTGCTGCTCAGGGAAAGGCCAAGAAGTGAAGAAACGGGAAGCCCAAAAAGTCATCTTTGTCTGTTCTTAGGTTTACCCAAACTGCTTTCTTCAGATGATTTTTTTCTCCCTAAATTCTGGTTTATTTTGGTTTAGAAAATGCTGGATGTTGTGTAGATTGTTGTCAAAAATAACCTTGCATTCCTTATTTAGTGGAGGAAAGAAGGGGTATATTGGCTGGGATGTGCTGAAACTCCAGAAAATAAAAATACAATATATATATATATATATATATATATATATATAATGATATATTGCAAACATAGCTCTAAGTTGACCAAATCGCATATTGCACCTAAACAAGTATGGTTGTTAATGGGGGGAGCTGTACAAGTTCATATATGTGTACTGTGTCTTTAAAATGATGCAAATGAGAAGCCTGTAATGACTGACAGTTCTGCCGTGGTCAGCTGTAGATGTGTTTTTCATTTTTTTTCCGTCAATTTATTTTCAACACAACTTGACCCACGAGAAGTTACTTGTCTGTGTAGATGAAACACTGAATTGTCCTCCAATTGAAGGCTATCACGGTAGTTTTAATGTCACTTTGCCTGCTCAGTTTATATGATACTTATTTAAGAATTTCAAATTAAAGGTCATTAATTTGCTAATTTGTTTGAGGGAAAAATGGTAGAAAAAATGTATATTTTTCTGTCTACTGTATGCCTGTCTAGTGCATTTTCATGTTGCATATTACTGTGGAAAAATGTATATTTTTCTTTTGCTCATTTTTGAACAGTGCTACATCAAGTTTCCTTCAGTTTTGCAGTGGCAGAGTACATTCCATTAGCAGGATTAAGGCGTTTTACCTTTACAGTGTTGAGAAGCAGAGGTTGTTTTGGTCTTTGGCATCTATACAGTGTGTTAATGTGCCTCCCGCTATGTCTCAGAGTATTTGTTTCCATTTCACTTTAAGCAAATGTACCCTCAAAATGCTAATAAATGGACCCTAACATCATATTTTGTTGCTTACTTTTGCATTAACATTTTGTGTTGAGGTTTATTTTAAATTATGGAAAAAACAGTAACTTAGAAAAAATATGGTAGTAAATAACATGAAAAAAAACATTTATTTTAAATCAACATTACATAATGATTGTACCCCCCCCCCCCCCCTTTAACAAAATGTCACAAATAAAATTTAATCAATCATATAAATGTATATCTCTAACTTACTAAAATATAATTATTTAAAACAATATTTAAGACAAACGGATATATTTGCGAACCCTCGTAATTTAAAAATGTGAAATGTCGCTTTAATTTGAAACAAAAAATTCATGACTCCAAGTTCCATCATGCAGTTCGTCAAATGCCGTTCGACGCCGGGACAGGCGGGAGAAGAATTCAGGATGAAAATGCTCGCGTTAGTTGCTCTTTATTGTTTAGTGAGGGTGGATAACAAACCTTTCTGACTCAGAAAATGCAGAAAGCATCTGAAAACCAAGACAACTCCCCGTAAGAAAGCTTTCGCATTTCACTTTCATCCACATTGCTAATTTGCAGTTAGCCAAATCTCACTTCCTGAAACAACCACTTGCTAATTCACGCGGTGCTTTCCTCGGTACGGTTCGGCTGCTGTGCGCATAGGAAATGTAATGCCTTACAGTTGTTCTGGTGATGATAAATTCTTAATATCAATGCTGCAAATGGATTAAAATGACACATACACACGTTACTGTTATGTGTTTCACTTTCCTTTCCGACTTTAGCTAATTGTTTTGAACTCGGCAGCTTTTAATTATAAACAAAATGTGCTTGTTTTTGAGAATTTGCTCCATTGCCAAGTGGTTTTGACGTTGGATTATTGTAAAGTTATAAGTTTAAATTTAGAACAGTAATAGCTGCATGAGTTAGTTTCCACGTTGCGTGCTGTCAGTGGTAGTTACATATATTTGTGTACTTTTCGTTGGTTGCTGTGGGGGAAAACTCATAATACACTTGACAAGCAGAGTAGTTTGCATTGTAAATATGCTGGTGAGGTTTTGCAATCGAGCACAATGATCTCATCCTTTTTCGTGTTTCTCTTTTTAGAAAAAGACTTTCGGACTATTCCTCCTCTAAGAGTAAGTGAAGGCATCACACCCCCTACCTTCTAACCTTTAGCTCAATGTAGCAATTGTAGTTTTTGAGTGTTTAAAGTTGCATCATGGGTATGTATTTTTTTTCCTATTTGTTTTTGCTTATTCAGAAAGGCATTTATTTATTGTAATTGTTAGCAATTTTTGTGGTTTTAAAGGGTATGATTTAAACAAAAACATTCTTTTTCATCATCCAAATTAACTTGATTAAATTTTCAGTTTGATAAATAAATAAATATGCCAGAATAATAAAAATCATATTGACAGCCAGTATTAAACTGTTTTTAATATTGAATAATTTGTTCAGTTAAAATAAAAATCTCTTCACAAAAAATCAACTTGATTCCTAAAATATATTCTGATATTCTACAAGAAGTAAAACATTTATTAATAATTGTTTGGCACCTTTCAAGGGACTTGAGGTCGCCTTACATAAAGATAAACAAACACAAATTATGCATTAATATAAAGGTATAAAAGGTCAAAATGAAGCACATGGTAATACACTAAAGAAACGGTTAAAATACTGTATAACAATAAAAACAAAAAATCTGTGTGAAAAAGCAATTTGGAAAAGATTAGTTTTGAGATTTTAGATGAAGTGAGGGAGTGAGTCCATGTTCCAGAGGTTGGGGAGGAAGGGAATTCCATAGCGGCTGAAAACCCTGCTTCCCATGGTGGTAAGAGAGAGGAAGATCTATTAGATCTTAGATAAGATTATCCATTTTTCTGAGTATGAAGGACAAATCTATAAAGAAAATTAAGCTCAAATTGAAATTTTGAGTATTTCTTTATTCAAATTGTTGTGAATCAAGAGCAGACAAAAAAAAAACCTTGGAACATCTCATAGGTGTGACATAGAGGCTCCCTGCATCCACTTGCAGGCGACTAAATCCATCTACGTCTCTGTTTTCTTCATCCAAGCAGACATGTTGCTCAAAACTTTACGGCTGGATGGCTCCAATATTGCTCATGATTTTTGTTGCCCCGGTAATAAAACGTTGGGGTTGTGAGGAGCTGTGAGCTAACAGGAGAGCATGTAAACAGATGGATAACAGGAAATGAGGGCAGGCTTGCTCCAGACCCACCCATGACTCTGAGGTGTATTTTTAAATAAATTCTGCTGCTCTGGAGAAACTATCTTAGAAAACTTAACAGGTTTTTAAATTTAGGCTACAAATAGAATAATCATAAATAAAAAAACACAGGAAATGCGTTTAAAAATTCCTCAAAAGATTCAATAAAAGAATTCTCCATATTGTTAGTTACTGAAATAACATCTTTTCCAATTGCTGGTTTGCTTTGTATTCTTCATAGACCTCTTTAGGAAATGCAATGATCTCATATTTGCTTATTTGTTTATCAAAATACTTTATTAACAAAAATGTGCATTTGAAAATACATTTTAAAAAACAAGTGATCTGTCATGTTTTTTTCTGTTGTCCTTCACAGTGATGAGCCTCACACCCCAGCAGCTCCCCCCCCAGCATTTCACAGCCTTTCCACAGGAGACTCCGATGAAGCCGTCTCAAGTTCCTAACAGACTTTCTCATCCTTCACTCAGGAGATTGCTGCCGCTTCAAACTCCTGGCAAGGAAAGGCTTCATCATTCAGCTCCAAATAACCCACCAAGCGCTGAGACTCCTTTGTCGATGGAGACCGGTCCTCCTAAGGACTGTGTTGAACCTCACCGACTTGATCCCAGCAGTTTATCAAGCTCTTGTAGTGCAGCCTCTCCTCTCCACGGCACAGAAAGGGAGCAAAAGAGTTCTCTGTCGGGGTCAAAGCATCTTCCTTCACCTTTTCCAGTCAGTCACAACAGTGGGGGCTCAGCTGATGTCCCCTCTCACGGCTTCAGCCAACGTTCATCGTCTCAGTGTCCTCATAATGTAAAAGACCGCCCCCCATCCGGCCACGCCACCAAGCATCAAGAGACTGAGTCCAAAGTCGCAACATCAGCCAGTGAAGACACACAACGAAGACACGACCCGCTTAAGGTATTGCTCCTGTTTTTGTTTTTTTACACTGGTTTTTACATTCTTCCTGCATGAATAAAACCTGTAGGCATAAACGGGCTCCAAAGAAACGCCTCTGACTTTATGTGTGACGTTGATGATGCAATAAGGACCTAATGAATCATAGCTGTCTAAGCTCTCACATGACAATGACTTAAAGTCCCCCTACAACAATTTATTTTTTCTTTAAACGTTCCCAGTGGGGTTTAAATTAGGTTGTAAGGGTACAGTTTTCATCATTACAGTGTTTGGCTTTTTACTGATAAAACACAGAGCTAAGATATAACGGCTTCTTTGGTTCCTTTGTTTGTATTAAATATAACACACCCTTCATTTATGCTGCATTCTAATGTCACATCACTTACTCGACTTTGGTTAAAGCCAGCACATACTTTACAGAATCTTCTCTTTTTTTATTTTTCAAATTTTCCTGGTTAACTCTCTGCTTAGAAATATTATTCCAGCATTCCCTGAAGCTCTAAACTAAACTTCTACGGTTTTTAGTTAAGTCAGAGAGGTCATTTCATTCACTTTGAGGAGAAAAACCACATGTGCAGGATTTTGAGTGGGTGGTTAAAAACTTTGTTGCATTAAATTATACAAATAAGAGAATTGTTTATAGTTTAGAAGGGAACTGATGTGAGTTTATTAAAGCTGCAGGGAAAATGATGATCAGTTCCAGTTCAAAACCAGGACACAACAGCTTTAATCCCAGTTATTATATGCACTTTATTTTTGTCTTCATTCTTCAAAAAAAAAAAAAAAACCTTTAAAACAATGAACAACTAAGCTGCTTTTCTGTATTGGTTTAGTATAATTTTTGTCAGCTGGGACAAAAAGGAATTAGGTTTAAATCTGGTTGTCAAACTGTGTTGATAGTTGTGCTTTTTATGACTGATTTGTTCACACTAAAGACGGCTGATTAATTTTCCGTTTTTCTCCAAATTCAGAAATTCACTTGGTAGAAATTACTTTTCACTCTTCAGTTACTTTAAGTTTTCTTTTTATGATTCGGATTTATTAGAAAAACTACAATTTTCAATTTAAAAAGGAATTGTGTTTTACACCATTGAACCAAATCATGGGGCAAGTGAATCATTTCACCGTTACAACATCGTTCCTACATACTTTTGCATATGTTCATGTTAAGTTTCAAACACGTGTTGTGCTAAATTTAGTATATTTAATGTTGTTTTATTACATTACACCAGTTGATGTAAGCCAACTTATTTCTTTTCATTGTTTAAAAAAAGATGTTTCTAAATTTTTAGTTTTTTTTTGTTTTTTGGAGATTTTTTTTTGTAATGCACAAATCATGTTGAACTAAAACTAAACCGTGCCCAAAACCTGAGGTTTGAGCTTATTTGTGGTGTGAGTGAATTGTTTCATCCCTTTATATATTAATAAAATATCTATTTAGAGTACTCCTGTTGGTTGATATAAACACATTATAACAGCTGTTTCTATTAAATGACGGAAATGTTGTTTTTGTTTCAGAGGCATCACCATCACCCTAAAACATCAAGTGGAAATAATATCCCAGGTAATGTTTTTAATGCAAAGATTACAGTATAATTATATTAATGAAGTCTGTCTGTTCTAATAAATTGTTTAATATTTTAAAATGGAACTACAGTTCATCAAATTCTGTTAGATGTTGTTAGTGATGTTTTTTACCTGCTTTCTGTGACTTCTTTGTTCCTGAAGTGAGTTTAGCTCTTTAACATTACTTTACCATGTTAAAGATGTGATTGTCCTCTGCTCTGGTTTGAGCTGAACATTTATCATTTTGTATGTGAGGCCTAGTATAAGAATCTTGTTTGTATTGTTGCGTTCACATTAGACTGTCTGATCATCTTTACTTTTGCACCTCCTAGCATTAATTATCCACCAATATCCAACATTTGTCAATACAAATCTAATTTAAAGTCTTTCTTGTCAAAGCATAGCCCAGTATCAATCAACAACATGCGTTTCATTGATTAAGTTTTAATCTTTGCCTTTTTTTCCTTCAGAACCTTGTTCAAGTTCGTCATCTCACAAGAGGCGGAGAGAGTCTGAATATCGTCACAATGACGTCAAGAAACCGCGTCGTGAGGGCCTGGACTCCAGCAGAACATCAAGCTCTTCACCAGCCTCCCAACATGCCACGAGGAACTCTTCACTCTTGGAATTGTCCCACAGAAAAGCAACAGACTGTACAGAGAGGACACCTGAGGAGGCACACTGCACATCATCATCTAAACATAGCACAAGTAAAGCAGGAACAAAGGAAACGTTTACGGCCTTCTCTGAGAAAAAGGATTTCAAGTCAAGTTCATCTTCAAAGCTCAGTGATGAGAGGCACAGGAGAAGATGTGAAGAAAATCATAAAAGACATCATTCGGGTACCTCAGATGTTCATCAGAAGGCCGTCATTAGGTCAAGGCGCTCTGGTTCGCTGGATTCCAGACCTGGTTTTTTTCCCTACAGTAAAACGGATCCAAAGAGAGAACGCAGAAAAACGGACCACGCCAGTTCCAAACCACCATCAAACTGGCAGAATTCCCACGCCGCCGAGCGCCATAAAACCAGCCGAAGAAGATCTGTAGCAGTCCCTGATGATATAGACCAGCTTTTCACCCCTGATCCGATCGTAGTCAACCCTTTATGCAAGTCTGCAAAGCTCAAGATAAATGTTGAACCAATCAAATCACCCGCCTCAGAAAAATCCTCCAGGTGTAGCACCCCCGTTACTGGCTGTCAAAAAACTGCCCCCTCGGGAGCTGCAGAATCTCCCCCTCCTTCGGTGCGAAACTCGCCTTTCACTGCCGATCACAGCATTCACACGGACAGTGAGCCTACAGAAGCTGAAACGGACAAATCCCCCTCTGTCGAGAAAGCTTCCAGTCCTGCATCCAGCACTAAAGTTGGTGGATCCTCTTGTCGCAAAAGTTCACGTTCCTCATCTGCAGAATCTTCAACTGATGCTCATGTTGCAAGCTCCGTTAGCAAGACTTCAAAAGTGAACGAAAACGACAAAATGGCAAAATCCCCCCCCTCAGAGAAAAGCTCCACTTCTGCATCAGGCCCTTCTAATGACTCCTCCTGTCACAAAGCTGCACACGCTAAAACAACGGAAAACTCATCTGCAGCACTAACAAAATACAAGTCACCCATTTGCTTACCGTCTGTCACGTTAAAGCTGGTGAAACTGGAAAAAATGAATCTAGGATTTAAAGATAAAGGACTCAAAAGTATCTCCACCATGGAATATACGTTAGTTAAATCTGGAGACAAACAAACCTCCCGCCTCTCCATCAGTGCTGCACCTTTACCCGAATCCACTCCTGCCTCATCCTCAGAGAAGCAAGCACCCGAAAGAGTTAAAACGAACCCCAGTGAAGAGGGATCCATTGATGGGGAGCTGGATCTGGACCAGAACTTTGAATGCAATTTAGATCATACCCAGAGCTCCGATTCCAGTGAGGAGGAGAACCTGATGTCTCTGCAGGAGATCATGAAGCCTCTCCCCAAGATTCTCTGCACCCCGGAGAAGGGAACCTTCTCAGAGCCCAGCACGCCTGGACATCACAGTTCTCCGTCAAAAAGTGTAAGCTTCAAATTCCAATTTTTAATTGATCTTTTAAAAATGTAAAAAAAGGGACTTATTTTTTATTGTTTTTGCAGCTGCTGTCTTCTGTCATAAAGTCAGTCGTCTATAAGAACAATCTTGATGAGATGATGAAGGAGATGGACAACAACAAGAAGTATGTTATTTGAACTTCTTATTTACTTTGCATCTTTATTTATTTTACTGGATTTATCTGTTGTTTTTCATTATCAGAGCTAAAGAAATTGAAGCCCAGCTTCTGACTGCATACAAAGAAGACCTGTTCAGGACACCCGATTCTGAAGAGATGGAGGAGAGCCAGGAGGAGGGCATCTCCACCGAGCAGCAGTAAGATCCGCAGAAGCACTTTACTCTCCACCACTAGATCCGTCTTTGTTCTGGACTCGGATAAAAGCAGTATTTTTCTTTTTTTTTTTAAACCAGAGAATTCTTGCAGCGCTACTCTTTGACGTCCAGTGTAATCAGGGAAGTGCCTCCAGGAGAGGAAGTTTTCCACCTGGAGAGGTTCGGCTGCATCTTCAACCAGAACATGCTGCAGCTTCGGCAATGCATGGTTAACCCACAGACCACAGCACAGAAGGCGCTTCTTTGGTGAGCTTATTCGTATCGTGATAGACCGTCATCCTGATAAGAAAGTTCTGGGATAGTTATTGACTGGAGATGAGAACTGGACTCAGTGACTCCTCCCTACTGGGGCTACAAACAGGAAGTACATGCTGGCTCCAAGAAGCCAAAATCCCATAGACTTCCATGGAGCAATAAATGATAATAAAAAAACATTAAAATAATAATTAAAAAAATAGTAAGCAAGAAAATCTTAATTTCTACATTTTTTGGACGATATTTTTTCCTGCAGTGTAAGTTATTCAAGTTATAAACTGGCCAATCAGATGGCTCTGCATAAGTATAGAGCCATCTCCATCAGATTCTTCTGAGCCCGCTTTAGAGTTGCAGGGGTGTGCACTTCAAACAAGCTCGTTCCTGATAAGGGAGAGTGGTTGCCATAGAAACCTTTACATAGAACAATTCGGGCCAATCACACGGTGGTATCCGGCATGAAAAAATGGCGACTGAATTGATTTTATTTTTCTGAGCCCTAAGTAAGTCGTTTTCTCTGTATGATGTAACAGGTGCTCAGTCCAGTTTTCATATACAGTCAGTATAGTTTGAGAGCAGAAATGTGAATCATTTAAAAAAGTGAGGTTTTCAGCCTTCGTTATTTCCTCATACAACAAGTTCTTTTCAAACTCTTCTTTTTAACCATCAACTAAAGGGCTATAAACTTTATTTCTCTTGTCTCTAACCAGGTCGAGTCCTGCTCAGTTGAGGCTACATGTGAATATCGGATTATTCCAGGAGGCTTATGATTTCTTTCTGCCCTGTCCCGCTCAAGTGACACATTTCCTATTTAAGGTAAGCCTGACACCCCTCTACCATTTTAAAATAGTATTTTAGAAATGTTAACCATTAATTCTAACTTTCCAGATGATGTCCGTCCACAATGAGAGGATGGTGTCAGAAAAGATTCTCCACATCCTGTTTGACATCGCTTGTTCTGCTGCCTATCAGATCGGTCAGTGTCTCCTTCCACAGCTGTTCTGTCTTGTGAGAGTTGCACTGTTCTTCTTTTTCTTTTAAATGTTATCTTACATCTACAGCAAAAAACGGAAGTCATCGGTTTAAAGTGTGGGTACCAAGCTTGGCAGACGTGACTCTGGTCCTGATGAACATGGGTGTTGGCTTTGTCACGCTTTTCCCGTTTGAAAATCTGCAGCCGCCTTTCACAGAGAGAGATTTACTGTAAGCTAGATTTTGTTTTTTTAAATAAAGTTTCATCTTTTAATTATTTTTAACTTAACTATGGGGATTTTTTCTTTTTTTTTGTAGTGAGACTGACTTTGTAAAACCTGAGAGTCCCTCCGAAAACGAGGATCACATCGTTTTCCATGAATACAACTACATCAACGTCTTGAAGGTGAGACTGTGTGTGAAAATGATCTGGTTTTTAGTTTATGGGGATATCTCCAGATGTTTTGTTGGAGGCAGTTTCCATTCACTGCATCCCAAAATGTGAAGCAGTGTCAATTGATGTGTGTTATATAAAAAAAAAAAACTGTATGATGGTTTCTAAAAGACACTTAATCTTCTAAGTTGCATCCTCCATGTGAGTGTGGACTGGTCCACTGTAAGACAGGTCCTGACTGAACAAACTACAGGAAATGCAAACGTAACCTCACAGTTTAGGAAAGAGCCTCAGCCTGAGCTGCTCGGGGTTTCCTCAACCCCAAATATGAGATCAGGTACTAATACCTTAAAGCATGGCATGAACTTCTCTTTTGAATTGTACTGGTAAGGATTGGGGAACTATGTACTGTCCCAACACACAAACGTTTGTTTCCAATTCTCTGACACTTTTCTGTGTTTTTGGCTTAATGTATTAAAAATATTAAATAAATCCTTCTTGACTTGAGTCAACTGTAGAACCAAACCCAGCTGTCGGTCAGACAGGGATAGACCTAATTAAAAAAAAAAGTCACTCATTTATTAGATGTGTTCAAATGTTTTCTTAATTAAAGGACATTTCCTTCACCTTTTTCTTAATCTAATAGATTACAATAAATGTAATCTTACTTAAGACACAAAAACATGAATCTAGGGCTGGATGGTATGACACAAAAATAAAATTTTAGATTTTTTTACAACAAATTTGATTTCTGATTCCAATCTTTTTTTTTCCAATCTCTTTTTTCAGCCAAAAATTACATATGATGGACTACATTTGACAAACTCTTATTTTAACATCTTCTTTGAGATTTGTTTTGGATTCAAATTGCAATTAAATAAAAGCTTGTATTGTAAAACAATATGACATGTTTTTTCTGAACATCTTGTAGAGACCAGCCCTTCTCAGACTCAACAGTTGATTCAGTTGTTGAATCAATTTTTGGTAGCAACAGAATTCAAACATATTTCGCAGCATGCTGTATTTGGTCCAAGTGTGAAGTCATAAAATGAAACCAGTTCCATAAAACTAAAGAAACTGTTCCTTTTTGGGGGAATAAGCTCCTCTTTGCTTATTTGCTAATTGAAGACTGCGACAGACAGTCAGGCTGACCTTACACCAATGAAGCCCCAGAGAGCACGAGAAAATAAATCCAGATTTTCCCAAAACTAAATCTTAAATAGCAAATTTGACTAATTGATAAATTTGATTTATTGCCCAGACCTACTTTGTGTTTTCTGTCTTATATTTGGATACTAACATTTTTTATCACTAATTTTTTCTCTTTTTTTTGGCCAAAAAAAAAAAAACTAAAACTAAAATCAGAGCTTGAATGAAAGGTTTTGCACAGGATGTACTTGTGTTTGTTTTGTTGTTTGGCTCCGTTGGGGAAAATCTTATTAAAATTTTAGATTGCTTTTAATGTGAACAGAACTTTGCAGTACAACTAAATTCTTCTTTGTTTTTTTTTTTATTTTCAGTACCTGTCTTACTGTATGGGTCTGTGCCCTCACTCATACAGTGACAGTGAACTGCTCTTGCTGCTGAGTGTGGTGGAAAAAGTCAGCCTGGACACGCGCTGCATTCTCCAGTCCAGTGTGGACGTCAACGCCCTCCTGTATAAAATCGTCAACAACATCCGGGACTGGGATGCCATGGTCTGTACTTGGTCTGTTTTTTCTTCTTTGTTTGTTTTTCAGTAATCGAACAGTAGAATATATGAAATCAATTTAAATATTGGGATCAGATTTGTTAGTTTGACCCACAAGATCCATCCATCAAGGAGGTTTTAGACCCTTTTTTATTTTAAATTGCACTGTTTTTAATGATTATTTCTTTTGAAAAAAATACAGGATTGTTGGAATTGAATTAGTAGCTATCCAATAATATTTCTTTAACCCTTACATTAAAAGTATTGCAGTCGTAATTCTAATATTAGTCCATCAACTTGACTTTTTTGACATTTTATAAAATGTATATATTCAAATCTAGAATCCTATGACATATGTGTGTCATAAAGCCTTCTTGATGCTTCTAGCTGCCCAGGATCTGCGTGGCCTTGACTGATTTGACAGAAGATCACCAGAACATGTGTCTGCTTGTTCAGCTCCTGCCTGACCACACACGTGGAAAGTAAGTGTTTTCACCTGTTTGTGTGTTTTTTTTAACTCTATTTTGCTTGTTTTAGATTTCATGCTCTAATAATTTCAATCTTTTGTTTTGCAAAGAGAGCTGCGTCGACACCTGAGCCTCTGCATGATTTCTAAGTTGCTGGAAGGAAACTGCACATACCAGCCGACACAGACGGATTTCCAGGTAACAAGTACTTTGTAATTAATGTTATGTCAAAGGGTTTCTTCTAAATGATCCTGTTGTTTTACAGCTGGCTGAACTGAGACCGTACCTTCCACGGATGCAGCCTTCAGCTCTGCTTCGCGGCTTGCAGCAAAAAAATCCAGAGGAGGATTTGGGCATTTTAGACCAACAGGTCTGCACACAGAATAGTCAATATATTTCCACCTTGATTGTTTTTCTGGATGATTTAACATAAATGTCTGATTTATTTTTGTGTATCACATTTCAGGCTTACTATTTATGCTATAGCCTTTTGACCTTAGCAAACGAGGCGTCCAATTTTCAGGTTTTCCCGCCCCATCAGAAGGTAGAGTTCATTTCCACATTATTTCCTAACTTGAACTCTGTTTGTCAGCTAATTGATTCTATTTTTATAAGTACTCTGTTGCATATTATTTTGGTTTTAGGCGCAGCTGCTTGTTTTGTCATCGGAGTTGGAAACGCGAATTAAATGTGACATCAGAGAAAGTGAGAAGTGTCTTTACCGCAGTAAGGTAAGCATCATTTCATAACTCGAAGCGGGGCGGGAAACGCGTTAATTTCTCATAATAAACACTTTGAAAGGCATTATTCCGCTTATACCATGGTCACTTACAAAAGAGATAAATATTCAATCAATATTTAGTACTTTATTCTCATTATTACGTTGGTTTTGATCGCTTTTTCAAATAAAAGCAGACTATTTAATACGTGATGCGGCTTGTTGTCACGGTGACATGGCAACGCGCTGCTGAGCCGGAAGCCAACAGAGAACTCGACTGCAGCAGCAAAGTGTTGCATATTTGAAAGGAAAACCCAGACAAATGTGGATATTTTAATTCTTTTTCTGAGGTTAAGCCTTTAGTGAGCAGCTAGAACACAAAGAAAGAACGCAATCGGCTTCCATCTCTGTTTTATTTCACAGCAAGAAAAATACACCATTCAGTACGCCGAGTGCGATCTTACGAGTAGTAGAATATCTTCTTTAAAAATTTATACTGAATATAAACCTAACATTATGGGGTGGGGCGTTGACTAATTTTTACAAATGTACTTACCTTACAAAATGAAAGCGTTATAAAGGTTAAAAAAAAAAGCACGAGTTCAGAGATAAAGTTCACCTCTTACCGCTTGTTTTGTCCAGATGATGACACAAAAGTATGTTTTCAAGAAGCCTGTGCAGTGATACAGAACATTTGGGCTGTGTGACAGGGAACTTCTTTTTTAGGTGTGGTTTATCACTTTTTAATCCACACCCAGTAGCCAATCAGAATCTAATATTCATCGGGGCAATGTAATAAATATTTTTAAGTCATAACTGAATATTTAAAACAAATACAAATCTTTCACACTATTTTCAAAAAACATTTTTTTCTTCTTAATGTTTACAAATGGCTTCGGTGCACAAATGCAGCATTATACTGCTACAGCTTATTATTATAACAAATAAGGAAATGTTGACAACTTTAAATTTATTAAAAAATTAGATTTAAATGTAGGAATGTATAAATGTGCTCCAGTCTAACTGCATCTTAGCTCATCCAATTGATTGTATTTATTTTATTTATTTATTTTTTTATTAAAAACATTTGATCTTTTGCATTTTGTCTTTCCTTATTTGAATTTCAGTCTGTAGAGCTCTAAACTGGGCTCTAAAGTGACTTCATCAAGATGAAGCTGATCTTCATTACTCTCTTTAAAATGTTCCTTGTAATTTGACACAAATGGAAGAATTTACAATAAGAAGTCCCTCAACCCTGACACTTCCCACTGATTCTGTAGAGCTGTGTGTGCTTCAGAGACAGAGAGGCTTCATCTGGGGGGACTTGATATTAAATCTACTTATTTTATAGGTTAAAGTAGTAAATATTATTTTAAACTGCATATATTTTTCTATATGATTTTCAAAGTAAAACACTATTTTGAAACAAGCAATTTTCCACTGAAAGCTCTAGTTTTGGAAAATAGATCATAAGAAACATGCAGAGGTCAATTCTTAAAGCAAAATTTCTGCACACGTTAACAATAGTCATTCAAATGCATTGCGACGTGCTGTTTTTATACTATGTTTAATCAAATAAGTATTTGTAAGGCTGGACAGTGAAGTATGATTTTCTATCTTCTCACAGCTGAAAGACCTGGTGGCGAGGATTTACACCAAGTGGCAGATGCTCCTTCAGAGGACCCGACCCCTTAATGTACAGTACTCATCATCTCATTGCAGTATATTTTGATTATGGTTGTCCTCTGACTCTTTTTGTCACGCTTCGACTTTTTTCTCATTTAGGGTAAGCTGTATGATTATTGGGAACCTGTGGAACTCATAAGCTCCAGCCAAGAGGAGGAAGAAGAAGAGTGCCCAATTGATGAAGAAATGGATGAAGAGGAACAAGGGAGCCTTTCTGCTGAGGAAGACGAAGGATCTACGACTTCTGAGGAAGAAGAACAAATGGAGGGGGTGATGGAGGAAGTCAGGGATGCAGAACTGAGTCAGACGAGTAACGATGAAGAAGACGGCGGCAAGAATGACACTAAAACAATGGAAGAGGCAGAGACTGGAACTCAACTTCAAGCAGTTGAGGAAGAAGAGATCCATTAAAACCCTTCAAAGATTGTCACAGAGAATTTTCACTTTTGCTTTAGTGTTTTTTACAAACTAACTGTACATTTAAAATTGTTGAAATAAGTTATTTCTACATTGTGTAAAAGCGTTACATTTTGTAAAGCTTTAGAACTTGTATAATTTATTTATGCAGGAAAAAGTTCACTTGGTTTTAAAAGGAAACTGGTTTACTACTGTTTTCACACGTGTTGTGTATTATTCTGTTGTTCATATCGGGTTGTAATTGCAATTTTTCAATCTCACATTTTGTGATGTTTACCTTTAAATTTAAAATTTTCTATTAAAATAGTTTTATATTTCTTTTTTTTTTTTTTTGAAAAAATGACATTTTAATTTAAAAACTCTTTTTTCATTAACTATAAAGTTTAAAGTACAACTACTGTTTATTAATAAAGTATTTTTCCATTAAGTTTATATGTGAAAACACATTTTTTTCAAAGATTTACACTGAAATTGTTAATGATTTGATTGTGTATGCTGAGATAATTAGGATCAAAATTCATGTATTTTTTATTAGACTAAAATGAAGAAAAACATTTTTTAAAGTTGATTCCACAGTCAAAGTTAACTAGGTGTACTTTTCTCTGTTGTCTTATACTATTTTGAAACCAGCTGAATGAAATCAAAGCTAATTTAAACTACATTTTGAACATTATAAACCATGTATTACATTACGTGAGGAGTTTAGAATTATGTGATTAAGTCAAAATAGTAAGAATGAAAAGGAAACATGCAGTTTATATTATTTATACAGACATTTTAAGAGTGGAATCTTAAACTTTATTTAAATCATTGTATTTGCATTGTAGCTACAGTTTTGTCATCTTAATAGTATTTAAAAAAAAAAAACAATGAGACATTTTAATCATAATCAGTACACATTTTTATCACCTCTGCTGCCTTTGATCCTTTTAATCCCACAGTTTATCCATCATATTTAATATAAAGTGGGCATCTTTGCTTCTGATTAGTTCATCTGCACATTTTGTTGTAGCTGCTACTTTCCCTTTAAATTCTGACAGAAGCAGGAAGCCCCCTTTGAATCTGAAATTTCATTAAACAGCGGCACAATCTAACATTTAAGGTTATGGGGTTTATATTCTAAAATTTTTAGTACTCGATAATTACTTTTTCTTTCAAGTGAAATATTTTACCCTTATATTAGTGGTAAAACGTGAACTCAACACAAACCGTATTGCTAAAATAAAGATTTTTGATTTAGTATTTTACTTGGAGAAGACACACTGGGCCACCGCTTTCGCTGCGTAGTTGGTTTGTTCCGCCCCAATTTCACTGCGTTGCTCAGCAACGACAGTCAGGTGACTGTCTGCAGACATAACATGGCTGTGCTGTCAGAAGACCAATGAGGGAAAGGCCAAATTTTGCATAATCGATTATTATTTTTTTTAAACTTCTTCTGACCACACTTGGCTGTTGTACTCAGCATTTGACCGGAATCGTTTGAGGTAAGCGTGGGAGTCAATAACTTCTCGACATCACTTTCTGTTAGTCGGTGGCGCAAGAGTTACGGTTAGTATTAGCTAGCAAAGTATAGCTAACTGCTAGCTAAACACTCAGCAGTCGCTATAAAAAAAGACGTTTTAGCGACAGGAAACGCTATTCTGTTAACTTTATGAAGTCACACTACGTGAGCATTTGCCATTTTTTTGTTACATATTTATTGAACCCCATTCTTTTTTGTCTTATTTTTGTTTTTAAATCGGGAAGACTTTATGCATGCTGGGTACATTTCAATGAGGCTATTACTTATTCTTACACAGACAGAACTAGCTCTTTAGTGTTTGTATTCGTTTTAGGATTTGGACACGTTATTATCCTTCACGCATTCTTTTTCTCTCATGTGAAAAGTCACGTTTTAAGAGTGAGCGTGTCACCAGCAAGAGGTTTTTACGGATTAACTTCTGTTTCTGGTTTGTTTTCCCATGGCGACGTTAAAACCTCTGACCTAAGAGTGAAAGTGCAAGCTGGTTGTTAAAGCGTGGCATCATTTCAGAGTTTATTTGACCACATTTTTATGAGATTGCTACTTTTCAACTGATCCACTGTTTGGCTGGTGATTATATACTTGATCTTATTGATTGCAGAAATGTTTAAAATGTCTTGAATGATTGTATTTGTAGTTCTTTCTAACTGATGGCTTGCAGCACTTTCAATGTGATCTGAACTTAATTTATGCATTTTTCTTTCAACGTTGCAAGTAAAATGATTAGCATATCCTTTCACATTATAATGAGTCTTGTAAAAAGACCATGGATACCGGTACAGAACCAATTATGCCATGGTGTTTGAAAAAACTGGTTTCTGAAGACCTAGGCACAATGTTACAGGGGTCCCTCTTATCTGCTATTTTTTTTAAACTTCAAAAAAGTAAGGACACTACTGTGGTAGTTTTTATTTTATTTTAAATATTCCTTTTTTACAGTGCCATATTTGTAAGGAACAAGTATTTGTGGAATGTGTCCAAAAATTTAAAATCTGCCGTAATAAAAACTGCTTCCATTGCTCTTGCTGTCAACTCCTGTTTTGAGCTTCTGGTGCTGCCAGTAAACGTCTTTATTGGGCACAGGAAACAGCTTAATTTATTAAAAGGTTTAAAAGCAAAAGCAAGAATCTCCTGGATAAGCCGGACTCTGATGCCAGTCGCTGAGGGGAAGTCTTAATGCATCCAAAAACTCTCCGGAAGAGTCAAAAAGAGGATCTAAAGTTGTGTAAATGCTTCACATCATTCCCACAATGTTACTCAAGAAAGCAGAC
Source organism: Oryzias javanicus (assembly GCA_003999625.1). Taxonomy (NCBI): domain Eukaryota; kingdom Metazoa; phylum Chordata; class Actinopteri; order Beloniformes; family Adrianichthyidae; genus Oryzias; species Oryzias javanicus. Next base: position 24,029,698 of record CM012451.1, on the reverse strand, counting down.
TGTATTGTGGTTACACGCATGCACTGAAATGCTACCATTTGTATTTTTACTGTTTTTTTGTTTTGTTTTTTTTTTTTTTACCAGGGAAATTAAGGATTATTTCTCAAATTCTTTGCTTTTATTTGTTTAAAAGTTAAGCATGCTACAGAGTGTGAGATAGGGACTTGGCATTTTTGTAAAATTATATATCAATCTCCACTTTTTCACTTAAAAAATGTGATCCCGGTGTGGCTGCTGTTGTGGTTCAGTTAGTCTGCCAAGGACAGCCTAACACAGGGGTGGGCAAACTACGGCCCGGGGGCCACATGCGGCCCCTTAAGCTACTTAATGTGGCCCTCCAAATTAAAATACATTGAATCAAAAATCCAAATTATTGTTTTATTTTCATTGTATTTCTGGTTTCTTCCCATGAATGGTGTTGTTTCTCTGACGTTCGTGTGTGTTCCTTTTTGAGTCAGATGGTGATCTTTCGAATTATTCCTACACCACATAAATGCAGCATTTCTTTGAGTTCACATTTTCCTCTGAAGAACATCAACCCATTGGATCACCAAAAAGAGAACAAAAATCAAAATTTAGAAATTAAAACTCCCAAATTTTCTGTTTTTAAATGAATATATGTGAATTTGAATCCAAATTAAAGCATGTTTTTCTCTAAATTCCATATTATTTTTTTAGTTTATGAGGTTGATTATCCAATCTCTCCTTCCATCTGCTCCTTGTCCGGCCCTTATGCCAAATTTTAGAACCCTTTGTGGCCCACGAGTCAAAACAATTGCCCACCCCTGGCCTAACATGTTTAACTTCTGATTGACTCGCAGGAGTCACTATTCACTGAGCTACAACCCACCATTGTTAGAAATGAAAGTTAAACTTTGTTAAAGACTATTGCATCCAGGAAGAGAATTTCTATGTCTAGTAAGAAAAATTCATGATTTTTTTTTTTTTTCTTCTTCTTTCTGCAGATGAGCACTTTGCAGGAGTTTATGGCGAACGGTACAGACAGGAATGAACTCTTGGAGAAAGATGCTCGTATTTGGGAGAGGCCGTGGAGCGTGGAGGAAATTCGACAACACAGCGCCAACTGGTCTTTGGCAGCAGACTCTGGGGTGAGACGGAAACCTCAACGTTCATTCTGCTTTAGTCGCTAATAAATGGAGAATCTTTGCAAAACTTGTTATGAATGGAATTAAAATGGATTCTTTATTTGACACCTTTTTTTTTTTTTTCTTCTTACAGCTTTTTCTCTACCTCCAAGACTTCTCCCAGAAAATGTTGTCAAAGACGCATGAGATTGAAAAGCAGCTGGACAGCCTGATCCGAGATACAAAAGCCACAGACAGCCGCTTGCACTCCGTCTTCAATGACTTTCTTATGCTGTCAAACACACAGTTTATTGAAAATGTAAGCACGGTCATTTAAATGTGTTTAGCTTTATAATAATAATGCTTTTACGAGTTTTTGCTGCCATTTCTTTTTTCTTCGTTTTCTGCCACAGAGAGTGTACGATGAAGAAGTGGAGGAGACTCTCTCAAAGCCAGAAGTCGTACAGAAGCATCCTGAGCAGGTACATTAATGCGAAGAAAGTTATTTTATTTCTTTCTTCATTTTATTTATTTATTTTATTATTGGATTTCGTTTTTTTTGTTTGTTTGTTTGTTTTTTTCTTAAGGAGAGGACGAGAGAGCAGAAAGAGGCAGAACTGATCCCAAAAATGCAGGAAGCTGTAAATTACGGATTGAAAGTTCTGGAGTCGGCGTTTGAGCATTTGGACATCAAAGCGGGGAACTCTGACTCGGAAGACGAAGATGCTGCAGACAAAGTGGAGGCCATCCTGGAGCCCAAAGTGTGTCCTTTTGTTTTTTTTTTCTCCAGAGTTCTACCGATCACGATGAGTTGTTGCTTTTTATTCAGTTTGACTGTTGGTTTGTGTTTCTGCCTGGTAGGATCTGTACGTAGACAGACCACTTCCGTATCTGATTGGTTCCCAAGCATTTATGGAGCAAGATGATGTTGGCCTCGGTGACCTTTCAAGTGACGGTAATTCTTTTTTTTTTTTTTTCTCTTAAATCAGTGTGAATTGTTTTTCTAACTGGTTGATTCTCTTCAGAAATGTCAGTTGACAGCGACCGGGACAGTGTGATCGAGAGTGAAGATGAAAAGGAGGAAATTGTGAGACTTGTTTTATTAATCATTTCACTTTATGATTTTTATTTATTTTTTTTTTTTGCAGTGACATATTTATTATCTTCTCCCTTTTATTTAACAGAATTCCGATGATGATTTTGATCGGGAAATTCACAAGAAGGTAAAAATTCTGTTCCCATCTTCCCAGGTGTATTTAAAAACTATAATATACATTTCAAGCTAAACTATAATTTCTTATTTATCTAGAAGTCGTCTTTGACGAGCACTGAAGACAATGAAGACGGGGAAGATTCCGATATTTTTGGGGATTCTGATGAGGATGATGAGGACATTAAGGTATGCCCGAGAGAGTTTCTGACTTTTCTTTTCAGTGTGAAATATTTCTTAGCTGCTGTTAGACGCAGAGTAATTGAAATGTTTTAATTTTATGTTTAGAACACGGACCCTTCCTTGTTCACGAAGGAGCTCGCCGCTCGAATCAGAGCAGAACCTGTGAGCAAACCTGAGGGAGATCGCGCCTGTAAGTCTACATCATGATTTGTAGTTTTTATCTCCATATCATATTTGATTTAAGACCAAATTAAGGATGAGTTCATTATCCATCAGCTTTTGTTTTCTCATCTGTGTTATTTTGAAGCTTTGGCATCTAAGAGAAGTAAAGGCAGAAAAAAATCAAAGTCTGTGGCATCAATAGGTGGGACGTTTATTCATCATCACTTCATCCAGTTTGACATCGCAGTTCTCTGCGGTAGCCTTTTAGCTAAAATTCCTAATTAATGTTTCCTTTAACAGCCGATGGAGAGGACAGCGATGATATGTTCAAGCCACCTAAGATGGAGGAAGAAGATGAGTACTCCCCGTTCGGAGGCAAAAGTGGCCTCTTCAGCGGCGGCAAAGGTCTTTTCGATGATGATGATGAGGTACGTTAAAAACATGCTATCGATGTATTAGTTTCAATGTTTATCCCAAAAAGGTATACATTTTTTTTCTATTTGTGTCATTTAGGGTGATCTTTTCTCTGAAAAATCAAAACCTGCATCACATGAGGGAAAAACAAATGAAAGCTTAAAAAGCACAACAGCAGGTAAGATGAAACTTTCTTGTGTGTAAGGAGGGAGATGACTTAAAGACTGACACAAAAGTTTACTTTTCTTGTAGAATCGAGCAAACCTGAAAAGAGAATCCCTGCAGGCGCTGTGTCAATATTCCCAGGTAGCAGCAGTTCCATCCGACGCTTTAAACACTTTAAATAAAATTCAAAGGAATATGATTTTATTTTGTTGAAACATTTGCCTCCTATTGTAATTCTTTGTTTGCTTTTATTTAGCAAACTTAGAAACAAAAATTGTAGTGTATCGTTTTGGATACTTGGTGCAAAAATGCTAAAAATAACAAACTAAAATAACTTGTGTTTTATTTCTCAATTTAAAAACTAAACCGAAATTGTGTTGTTTTTTGTGTGGTTTTTTTTTTTCTTCTTTGTCCTCAAACTTTTAAATAGTTAGAGCTGTCTCAACTTCTTATTTATTCTCTTTTTTTCTTGACGTGGTTGCAGGAATAATGTTTGAAATATAAAGGAAAACTTAAATATTTAACTTATGAAAGGAAAAAGAAAATATCAGTGGAGGATGCTGAAGAAGTTGGACCTTAAAATCTGTTGATTTTAGTTGTAAATATTTTTGACTTTAATAAAAAAAAAAAAAATTCTCTTTGAATACAAATTCTAAAAATGTGATCTCTCTTTTTAAAATAAATAAATTATATAACTTTAGAACTTTGAGGCAGAAAATATAATAAAATCATTTCAAACTCCTGTCTTCTACAGATAACAACCTCTTTGCTTCAAAGCAACATTCTGATTCAGAGGAGAGCAGAGGCAGCGGGACCTCAGCCGCTAAGAATAATGCCACTGGAGCGGGTAAAACTGGAGGGGGTGGGCTGTTTGATAACGAAGATGAAGATGATGATGATGACTTCTTTAGTGGAAACAGCCTGAAAAAGCCTGACTCAGGTTAGTTGATTGACAACCATGAACATTTAGGGGCTGCTGTCAGAGCAGTTTTTTTTTATTTTTTATTTCTCGTCCTGTTTTTTTTTTTGTGTGTTTTCAGTTGTTCAGGAGAAACCCAAACTCAAGAAAGCAGTTGACCTTTTTGATGATGAAGACGGCGAGGACATCTTTAATGAAAAGTACAGCCCACAGCCGGCTCAGGCCAAGAGGGAAGTGGTGGAGGAGAAAACGAAATCATCAGAGAAAAAGGTGAACAAAATGACTTTCTGTTTCTAACAAGATGATAATTCTTGTTAATGTTGAATAGTGAGAATTTTGGTTTAATGTAAATAATTTTCATTTTTTGTGACAACTGTAATCTTTAGATGCCACCAGGAGCTGTTTCCGTCTTTGGTCCCGGGACTAAAAGCTTACTCAGTGAAGGCCTTAAAAAACGTCAACCATCCGCCAGCGAGGAGTCTGAAAAGTCCGAGGAGGTCTGAGTAGCTCATTGTTAAACAAATTACCAATAATGAAATCCAATTTAGTTTGTTTTCATTCCCAAAATGTCAAATTTTGACTCTAAAAAGAGGCAAACAAGCATCAGTTGCCAGGGTTTGGAGCATTATTTCAAAATTAAAGTCCAGAAAAACTGGAAATAAATCATGAAATGATAAAATTGGTCATTTAGTACTTTTCTGTTTTCTCCTTCTGGATGCAAACATTACTTTATAAAGTAGAAAAAACTAAAACAGAAAACACGAAAACCAATTAAAATTGCTGAGAAAAGCTCGACGTGTGCTGAAAATATTTATAAAATATTCCAGTTTGTCAAAAATAAAAAATCTAAACATTTACACAATAAAGATAACAGGATTATAACATAAATAAAACAATTAATATAGCAGACTCTAAAAGGATTTTAGTTTAAGAGTATATTTTTATGGCTATAATTGCAGAACCAAGTTAAGCTGCTGTCAGCATTCTGTTCTTTCTGCAAGCATAAGCAAATGAGAATGAAACCCTCTGATTTAGTACAGTTATATTCTGAAGTTCTTCTTTTTTAAAGTGATCCAGTGGATCTAAAATGACCTTTTCAACTTTGACATGGTCAGTAATTGAATATAATTCAGAAATTTCTCATCTCAGAACCTTAGTTTGTGTTTGATTGACTACGCCTAACTTTTATTTCCTGATTATTTTTTTACATTTCATTAAGAAAATAATCTTTACTCTTGAAAAGTACAATTAAAATTTAATCTTATCAGATAATCTGATAATTGCGTCATGAATTCTTTGTACTCTTCTTCTACTCCACAATCTGACACTTGAGGGATTAGTTTTCCCATTTCTAAAGTTTACAGTAGGGATGTCGTTGCCACTTAGCATTACAATATATTTTTTTAATCTATCATAAAATTGAACAAACTTTAACCCAATATTCAATAACAATAATTTTAGTAAGATCTTGTGGTAAGTTCATGGCCAAATATGACTATACCGTAACATTTTAGTGTAGAATTTGGTAAAAAGAGAAATCTATTGATAAATCCTTCACATTTACTTAAAAAAAAAAAAAAAAAAAAGCACAAAAAAGCTTTAAAATGGAAATGTAGCACACTTAATATTTGGACAAATTGAAGGAAATAGTCAAAACTCTAAGTATGTGTTTATTGTCTATTTCTCGTTCTTTTTTTAAGATCTATTTCTTTAATTTACAAAGAAACAATCTCTTCTCAGTGACTATATTTAACTTGGCATGAAAACAGAAAAAAGGGCAGAAATCTAATGTTTATTGTTACAAAAAATGTTTCTAATTACTACACAGTTGAGTTGAATTTCATTCAGGCCACAACACTGTTCACAACTATTTAGAATAAAAAAGATCTTATTTCCCTGTGCAAATTTTTCCAATTTTTTTGAAAACTAATGTGTGATTTAAATAATTAAATCCCATGTTTACCTCTTTGTTGTGGATTTTCAGAAAGCTTCTAATACAAATGTTGGCAAACCCTCTGTTGAGCGCGCTCAGAAAGCCCAGACCAGAGGTCTCTTTTCGGACGATGAAGACACTCCGGTTAGACTCGCACACACCAGTGCAATGACCGTTTTAAGCTAATTTCACTTTAGCTCCATTTTCCTTTCACAGGCCTTTCCAACGATACCCAAGAGCCAATCTCAGCCGGAACCTGCTAGCCAGAGGGAAGCTAGCAGAACATCTTTCTTATTGTTCGATGATGAGGAAGAAGAGGTATCGCTTCACTAATTGTTGAATTTTTTTGTTTTTAACACTAAAACATGTCTCCTTACCTTCCAGGATTTGTTTGCACCTGTGGTTAAATCAAAACCAAAACCTTCCGCGCCTCAACCAAGCAAAGCTGTGGCCAGCTCTCTGTTCAGCGACGACGAGGTCTGAGAATATTTACCACTGATGCTTTCTTCATGTCTGTAAATTAATTTAAAATGAAAATGTAACGAACTGCTGCTTTGTTGACTGACAGGACCAATGGACAAGTTCACAAAGCAACCAGGTCAAGCCAGAAGCCAAGGCGGGAGGGATGAAGACCAGCACTAGTGCCCCATCCAACCTCCCCAGCACCAAAACCGCTGAAAAGAGTAGCTTGTTTGATGAAGATGATGACGATGACCTTTTTGCCCCAACAAAAGTATCAAGGTATTTACAGTATTTTTAAAGCGACCCAATTCAAATCTAATTTTAATATTGCAATTCTTTTCTTCACCTGTTACGTTGTTTATTCAGTCAGAAGAAATCCCCAAGAGTTGCTCTCCTGTTTGAAGATGAAGGTGATGATGAGGACAAGGAATCCCTCTTTGGCATCAAATCTGCTGTTAATGCAAACACAGAAGCTCCTGTTAAAGTAAATATTTATTTTTACATTAAACAGTTGGTAAATACAGAAGCTGAAAACGGCCAGCACTATTTTATTATTATTATTATTTTTTTGTTTATATATCAATCGTTTTTTTCCTCTTTATTTTGTGGTTAAAACGAAAAACAGCAAAAGAAAACCCTCCTAAAGAGTTCTTTTTTTTTTTTTGGTCTATTTTTGATTTATTAGTGGATGTATGCTCCACAAATGCCTTAATTCAATCTCACACATCAGCCCCCCTCCCTTAATTTCCCTGAAACCCCTGAGCAAGCAGGTTAAATGACAGAACACAGGGTCGACGAGCTTCTCTGTGTGGTATGTTCACTGAGCTCCGGACATCAGTGGACCCAAACAGCCACTCAGTCCTCTATAATACTTTCTTCATTTTTATTTAGTCAGGAAATTGCAATGACAGCTCCTGCCCGAACAACATTTGCTCTCCAGTGTTTATGTCACTAGGAAGAAAGTGAGCGCTGCAAATTCTAGCTGGGCTTCCTCTGCTCTGTGTTATCAAAAACACTGGCCGCATATATCTAGAAGATTACGTGTGCATAGTCACTTTCTTTTAAAAATAAAAAAAGGTGTGAGCAGCAACAAAATTTAGCTTTAAATCTGCTTAAAATACGTGCGGGCAATGGAGCATTCTGCACATTGACCGCACATACAGTATTACTTGAAGTCAATGTGAATTTCCTTCAGTTTTTGTGCTGGTTGCACTTAAATGTGTGTGAAAAACATCAGTCATATTTTGAAACCTTAAGCATTCATAAAAATATATCTATTGACGTTGAACTAAACTAGCATGCTACTTGCTAGCACCCACTTCACCACACACTCCACGCTTCCCAGCCTGATTTCTTTATTAAAACGCAATTACTATCCTGTGATGATTCCTCTGGATCGGATTATTTTATTGTCGCGATTTATTGCAAAACATTGCGCCCCCTTTCGTGTACTTGCTTGAACCTTCTCAGTTCTTTACTCTGAAAGACACAAATGTATAGTAACGGTGCGTGTGTGTCACGTGATGGTGGTATAATGTTTTGGACCAATCACGATCTTGCATGTGATCAAGTCGCAATCCCCTGTACCAATCTTGCAGGCCGAACAAACATGATACCTAATATGGAGTTAAGATGTTTGTGGAGCGTAGATCTACTAATAAACTTAAAAAAAATAGACCAAAAACAACTTTTGTGGAACGTTTTCTACTGCTGTTTTTGTTGTTAACTCCAAAATAAAGAAACTTAAAACAGTCTTGGTGTCAGTCTTGGTATTTTGTTATCATGAGGTAACGGTCAAACAAATAAAAAGTAGGGTAGGCCATTTTCAGCTTCTGTAGTTAAAGACTAAATAAGGTAAAGAACTATTCAGCTACATTCTCATACAATTTTCAGCCTCCCGCTGGGATCTCTCAGCCACCTGAATCATCGCAGAAAATGGCAAAGGAACAGCCAACCGCGCAGCGGAAACCGGAGGAAAAAAGTCCGTCACCTTCGCAGGAGGGCGGGGAAGTTAAAAAGAAGCCGGCCGGAGCGGTCAGCCTCTTCGGCGGCATTGATGTTCTTGCTAAAAAGCAGGACAAGAGTCACGAAGAAGAGGCCGATGACCTTTTCCTCTCAAAGGACAGCCCACTACCGAATGTTAGGGAAGAAGGCAAGGAAGACAAGGCAAAAATAAAGACGGTCAGTCTCTTTGATGAGGAAGAGGAGGAGGATGAGTCGGGCTGGAAAGATCCTATTTTCACACCAAAAAAGCCTACAGAGGAAAAGACTCCAGAGGTTTGTCTACCAACGAATGGTTCATTATTCTGCAGCCATCAGAAAGGAAAACACTTTTGTTTCCTGTTGCAGCCCACAGAAGAGCATCTGCAGACAAACAGCACCGGCGTGTTCCTGGATGAAGAGTTGCTGTTCAGTCAGACCCAACAGAAGGACAACGACCCGGATGTGGACCTCTTTGCCGCCTCAGTCGATGTATTTATGACGTGTTTCTGTCTCTCTGATTTCTTTCTTTTACGATTTTCTCCGAAAGCTTTCATTTAACACTGATTATAATAAAATGCTTTTAATCTAGAGTTCCAAGCTCAGCTCAGGGAAAGACACGACACAGAGTCTGTTTGCAGATGATGACGACGAGGATGACCTCTTCAGCTCTGTCAAACCAAGAGCTCCTCCGGTATCAAATCATTTTAAGTAACTCTTGTATTCAAAACAAAACTGATTTCTAAAAACTTTTTTTTTCCATTTTTATTCTTCAGAAAGTAGCAGAGAAACCTAAAAAACCTAGTGACAGAGCGCCGCTTGCAAGTCCCGAACCCGTAGCAGAGATCCAAGTGAGTCAGCTCTGAGCGTGTGCAGCAGCTGCCATCTGTTTTATTGCTCCGCAGAGCCTCATACAGCTGTTTAAAGCATTTTCATAATGCTCTTTTTTTAAACGATGGCCTCCTCTGCATGGTGTTGTTTCAAAAATAGCTAAATAAAAGCTTTTTTTCAAATAAAACTCTAATCCCATTGCAATCTTACCACACAGAAACCCGCTCCAAGGCCTGTAAAACCTAAAGATTCCTCCTCCAGGATTGGGAAACTTCAAGTATTTTTATTATTTTAAATCAATCAACTCTTTCATTTTCGGCATTACGGCTGTTCTGTTTCCACTCGCACGTTTTCTGCTTCTATCATCCTATTTTCAAATTCCATTTTTATAAAAAGTCCTTGTGACTCTGCTGGACAAACACCCAAATGAATGTTGTCTGGAAGTGTCTTTTTGTGTAGTCGTCTCTCACTCTTTACCTCTTGGAGCATTCTCATTCTCCTCATTTCGTTCTTCAAAAAGCCGCTATGAAAAACTTCATGTTTTCCGCAAATCTGTCCTTCTCAGACGTTCACATCGTCTTGCATTGGAACAAAAGTTTGTTTCATGGGTCCAAACTATCTTTTTCCCATTTCAGAGACAAATGGAATAATGATGTTTTCTTTTTGTCTTCAGGCCAGCCTGATGATCAACCCGACGGCATTGCTGCCTGGTTCTGTATCTAGCATGTCGGGACCTCTCAGCTCATCCTCTGGAGTATCCAGCTCCAGCCTGAGCCCAAGTCCTGCCACAACTCCTATTGATGTTCAAACAGACAACGAAATGGGAGTGAGCTTTGATACACCAGTCCAAGTCTCTACCTTGCAGAGTGCTCACAAGGTAGTTCTATTCCTAGTTTTTAAACAAAATGTGTTACTATTATCCAAAAAGTTTGTTTTATTTTATCATGTTGGCATATTTTAGTGGAATTCTCTTCGTCTTGCAGGGTCGTGCCAAAGGTTCTGCACTCCGAAGACCCCAATCTAGAGCGGCAAGACAGCAAGCTGCACAGAAATCTGTTGAAGCAGATGAGACCGACTTGCTGGTCCCAAACTACACTCACTCGGGTTTACCTCAACCCAACGAGTCCAGCAAAAAACACTCAAGTCCAACTCTACCTAACTCTACTACACCACCGATCTTCCCCACGCCTTCTCCCTCTCTACCCTCACTCTCTGAAATCTCCCCCAGACCGTCAGAATTACCTCTTCCAGTATCTACAAGTTCTGGAAAAAAGAACAGCAGCGGTGTGAAGGTACCGCTATCGTCTGATGAGGATGACCTCTTCGGTTCTGACGATCTGTTTGGGTCAAACTCGATGCAGAACAAGATTTCCTCCAGAGAAACCCCCACCGCCGCTCCCCTTCAGGCTAGTTATGCAGCAGCAGCGAAGAAGGACAAAGAAAAAAGCACAGTCTCCTCCATTTTTGATGACAACGCTGATGACCTTTTCCAAAGTGTTAAACCGCGAGCAGCCATTAAAAAAGCCACACCCTCATCGTTTTTGGAAGAAGATGAGGACGACCTATTTGGACTGAGCCACAGTTCCACTCCCACATCTACAAGCAGTAAAGACTTCAGAACTAGCAGTAGTTTTTCAAAACAGGACATCTTTCAGGTACCGTTTTATTTCAATTTAAAGTTAAACTTCTGGGGATTATTTGGTCACCTGATCTAAATTTTTCCATTTTTGTTGTGTTTCTGTTATAGGATGAGTTACCTTCTGGGCTTAAAGCTGACAAGAAAACTAAAGAGAAGACCATCGAGGCCAGTTTGTTTGACGATGACGTCGACATTTTTGCCGACCTTTCAGACACTTTAAAGCCAAAACAAAAGTCTAAAACAAAGGGAGAGATCAAATCGATATTTGATGATGACATGGGTAAGCATCTTCATTTTCTTTATTTTTTCCTTTCAAAATAAAAAAATGCGTAATAGTGTTTTTAATCTTATATTTTTCTTTCTTTAGATGACATTTTTGCTGTAAAAACAGTGAAACCAACAGCAAAGGCTCCCCAAAAATCAGTTAAAACCCCACCGTCCCAGGAGAACAGTACGGTGACGGATTCAAGCAACTTGTTCGATGATCCGCTCAATGCTCTGGGTGGAAACTAATGTTAAAATGCTTCATTTGTACAATTGTAGATTCCTTCATATGGCATTGAAAAATAATTCAAAGATATTAAACACTGTTGATAGAGTATTTATTGCTAAAAATTCATACTGTGGCTTATTTTTGACAGATGACTAAAATGAAAAGAATGTTTTTCTTTCAAGAACATTGTCAAAATGTTGACATCTTTATTATACATAGTAGCACTTTATAAGCATAACATGCTTAACTATGTGGCCTGCAGAGGTAAAACAGTGATTTTTTTTTTTTCATTTCCTTGTCTTTGCCTCATGAGATTCCATTTCTTTTGTTGTGCCATATGCTTATGAGATATCAATATGTTTACTGTCTTAAATCATTTTGATGAAAAATTTATTACCGTAAGAAATTTTGTTTCTTAACTTTGGCTGTGATTAAAAATGAAATTTGTTTTTTAACTAAAAACTTTTGATGAATGAGTCATTATTTCTACTTAAGTTGTTTTTATTTTATTTAAAAACAACTGCTTTTGTGTTATTTCCCCCTCACATTTGACAACATTGAAAAAAAGAAGCCCTTTGTCCCGCCCACTTTGCTCGTCGCTGATTGGTTTTTGCGCAAATCAATCAAACTAGGTCACACGAAAGTGTTCAGACGGTTTTTGACAGGTATGATAATGTTGCTAACTAAGGGTCACGGCGTCCGTCAGCGGTCAACAGCTATGTTTGTCCCGCGTGTATTTCTTTTAGCTAAACGGGAGGCGGCTTTGTTTTGAATTTGGTCATCGATGGCTCCGGAGAAACGCGGAAAAAAACACAAGTCCCTGGATGTAGCCTAGCAGCCTGAAAGGAAGCCATTGTTTGAGTAGTCAGCTAACATGGCAACGATAGCTACCAAAAGGGAGTCCCTGCAGCAAAATGGAAGAAGATACTGGTAAGCGGTGGTTTTTTGTTTTGGTTTTGGGTAGCAAAAAAATAAACATAGATAAAGCATTTCATCTTATAGAAAGTCGTAGTGCGGCGCCAGCTCGTTTGAATTACTTTTTGGACGGATAAAACGCTGAGATAAATTTAAAAACCCATCCGTTGTTAAATAGCTAGCTAACAAGCCGAATAGCTATTTTGGGCCTTCCTTTAAAAAAGAAAAACAAATTGAAATATTTTTATAAATCGAAATGTTAGTGTAAATAATAATTACATTATTATTATTGTTAGTTTGAGTGAAACTTTTTTTTTCCGTAACAGCTTTTAAATCTCCGGCTGGGCTCATCGCAGGCCGCAGCATAGCGACAACAATGAGCCAGAGAGTTAGCATGAACGAAGGCTGAGCTGTGGAGGGCTGGGTGGCATTCTAGCTCTGAAAAATTATTTGTAAAAAAAAAATACTAATAATAAAAGTTAAACATAAGTACAATAAATCCTGTTCATTTTTTAAAATATATATTTTTTTTAAATACAAGGCGGTGTAGCTTAATATTACAATTTTGTCGGATGCTTTTCCATTCTTCATATGTGCTGTTTTGGTTTTACCTGAAGGTCATTTTAAAAATTATTTAGAAAAAATAGCATTTGATTAAATTGATTTGATTTAATTTAATAAAGATAAAGTTGAAACTTGAAAAGTGTCATTTTTAGATATTAGCAAATGCAGCCCAACAAGTGAATTTAAAGTTGAATATGTTTAGCATTTATATACTCAAACTACAATTAAAATAATAGTCAAATACAGATTTAAATTAATCTTGACTGATTAAATAATCAGTTTTTATATGAACCCTGCTCTATTATTATCATCTCCTGTTGAGAAAAAGCACTTTTCCTCAAAGGATAATTTTCCTATCTAGATATCAACAAGTCTACAAGTTTTTCAAAGTTTAGAACTAGTTTTGCCAAACTATGTTAATTCTGTTGGTCTATATATATGATTAGACTTTGGTTGCAATATTGTATGATTTATTAACAAATAGAAATTCATACATAAATCAAAATGGGCTGTTTTCTTTTGTAAATCTATTTTCCACATCTTTTTTTGTGATACATACTTTTTTTTTGTTTTTTTTTGTCTAAGATTGAACACTAAATAACATTTGTGAAATAAAAATCATTATAATTGACATTTTCACACCAACATGTGTTTATTCCAAGAGCGTTTTGGTTTTGTAAAATAAAATGGTTTATAGTTCCACAGCAATTTGTCAGATGAGAATCTACAACATAAATGTAGGTTCACTAAAGTTCCCAGAAAAACATGTGGTCTCCATTTAAAACAATAAAGAAATAAATCAGGATTATGTGATGGAAAAACACACAAGTAAGAGTAGCTGGAAATGGAAATGGAATATTCAATCAGAGAATTGAAATTGCAGTTTTTACGCTTTTAATAAGATTTGATAGCATTCACTCGGTTATTAAAATCCATTTAAACAAATCCCAGAATGAACATGCATGAGGATGTAGTTTGTCTTCAGTGTGTCTTTTATTATTATTATTAGACACCAACTATTTTTAAAATGTTAGGCAAAGACAAGAATAAAAGTTCTTTTAGTTCTAAAACAGCTGTTTTCAAGGCATTCTTTAATGCAGCAGCTCGCAAGCTGATCTGTCAGCCACTGGACACCTAATGTGACTCAAGTGGAGCTATCGGTTTCCTGCATCTTTCCCCACTGATGACACAAGTTGGTTGTCCAGCAGTCACGCTGCAGTTCCTCCTAACTTACAGAAGAGTTTTGTCTGTTTTCAGCTGTTGTCGTGGTTTAATTTATTCTTTGGTAAATGTAACAACACATCAACAGCTTGAGAATAAATGTTGGATGGTGAATTGGTTTGTGTTGCTGCTCTCTGTTTCAGCTTTAAGGGTGAAGTTTGCCATTTTCCTCTCTGTTTGCAGATGAGGTCGTCTTACATGATGTGTGACAGCAGTGAAGCCAGCCGGCAATCCCTCTCTCCATCATCGTGGTCCAGCTCCTCGGTTTCCCCCTTTTCCTAGTCTTTATCACCATCCGGCTGAGATGACCGACAGAAAGGAGCCTCCCTTCTTCAATGATGACAGTGTGGGAGCTTTCCAATACAAGCTCCCATTCTATGACACTATGGAGCTCTTCATCGAGACCCTGACCGGGACTTGTTTTGAGCTGCGTGTGTTGCCCTTTGAGGCTGTATTTTCAGTCAAAGCCAAGATCCAGAGGCTGGAAGGTATTATGAGCGTTCTGATTTCTTCTTTCTCTGTTGATGCATCCGTTTGAAGCTTTCCAGCTTTTGCATTGTTCTGTTTTTTAAATATGATCAGAATGTTGTTTGAGAGAGATGTTTAAACCACTTTTAATTAACAATTTCTTGCTAATTTGATATAATTGACCAGAAATTGTGTTTATGTTAGGTTGAAGTTGCTAAATGCAACTTTTTTTTTTTTTTTTTTTCATTTTACAACTAGATTAATATGAAAAAAGTGTGTACAAGGAACTCCAAGAAGTGGGTCATACTTGAGTATTTTTATTTCTCTATGTGATCATTTTGATTGCTGGTAAATCAAATTAACCAGCCATCATTTTTCCTGCTGTTGCAGCAGACTAAACAAGTCCACAATGAAGGGACACTTTAACGTCACAGCTACCCTTTGTCACAGGGTTAGTTTGTTTTGCCGATTGCAGCGACAAAAAGCTGTTTGACCTCTTCTATTCAAGCTGGTCCTTGGCAACAAGAGACTCTTTTTTTGTTCTTTCAGGCTTTCATCTTCAATTTGTTTTGAAACCAATTTCACCTGATGCTTTTGTATAATGAGCAAATATCAAAGTAGTTTTTTATGTTCAAAGGCTAAAGTTTTACCTACCAGCCAGTCTGGATGGACAATAGTCATGTAAAAAAATATCGCTTTGATGCTAAGAGTCAGTTGTTTTTCGCAAACACTAAAGTTTCTCAATATAGTCTACAATACTGGTGGGTGGAGTCTTCACTATGGAGAGAAAATAGTTTCAACCCGATTTGAGCGCGCATAGTTCTTGATTTCTAATTCATACTATATATTTTGTGCATGATTACAAAAACTATTAAATAAAAAAAGAAGTAATTTGCACGTGCACAAATTAAAATGACAACAGCTTGAAACTCACTATATGCACAAATCTTTGAAAATTACACACCAATTGCTTGTTACGCACACACAAGCTGATGTAAGACTCTTTCCAAAATCAAAGTTTGCATAAATCAAGAATTACGCATGCACAAATTGGGCGATACTATTTTCTCTCCATACTTCACCGATGTTTTGTCTTTATTTCAAGTTCAAAACATGCATCTTTAAATTATTTTATCACTTTCTATCACTCACAGCATTCCACCTATTTATTTTAGGTAAAAAAATGACGTTTACTCATGCACAAATTAAAATGGCAACCGTTGGAATCTGATCACACTCACAAATCTTAAAAGAAATCACACACAAGTTGCTTGTTATGCACACAAAAAAAATTTTTTTGCACAAATCTGATGTGAGACTCTTTCCAAAATCAAAGTTATGCACAAATCAAGAATTGCGCACACAATCAAATCAAGGTGATACTATTTTCTTTTCATACTTCACCGATAAACCTTTTTTTTTTTTTTTTTTGCATTTATCTCAAGTTCAAAACATGCATCTTTAAATTCCTAAAGCGGGTTGCTGATAAACGTGGAGGGCGTGTGACTTTCTTTTCCTTTTCATGTTTGGTTTTGCATCATTCCAGCTGTCGTAACGCACTTTTATCTCCAGGGGGCAGTCACGAGTCATTAAAGTTTGTGTGCAGATTCCTGTGTAGTTCACCTTCCTGTTTTTCTAGTCAATGAAACTTTGATGATTTTCTCTCCCACCCTCTCTTTGACTACAAAGGTATCCCTGTTGCCCAACAGCATCTTATCTGGAATAATGTAGAGCTGGATGATGAGCATTGTCTGCATGATTATGGGTAAATCTACACTTTGTCCTTGACGAACTCACCATAAGAGAGAGGAGTGTATTTAAAACATCCTGTGTGGTTCACGTTTATGTTCTGGAGTGTAAGAGTTGCTGCCACAGGAGTTGTGACATTTACAATAACACAAGCACATAAACTCTGACTTGGCACGCTGTACGTATTCGGAGAGCTCACTCTTCCACACTTGTCATTTTATGGAGGCAGAAGCGGCCCTCCAGTGCTCTGCAGGCTGCAGATGCTCGTATTGTCATGAACGCTTGTCATTTAATTTTCCACATGAACAGCAGCAGCTTCTGCGGAGCATGTTTTTGAAGCAGAAGTCTTCTATGCAACAGCTGGAGCATGTTTTTGAAGTTTTAGAAGCAATTTCAGAAGTTTAGCACTTAAGTTTATCTGGAGCTCATCCTGCCCTTGAAGTGCTGTTTACTTCAGATTAGAGGCTGTGTTTCAGAATTTTTTTCTTGCTATCTCAAATAGCATTTTGTTTATGTTTGCAGCATTGCAGAGGGCTGCACTTTAAAGTTGGTCTTGGCAATGAGGGGAGGACCAATCAACACCAGAAGGGGTGAGAAACGGACAAGAATTCAGTAACTGCATGGCAGCTGGATGCCAGAGTTTTTAATTCTTGCTCTCTTTTGTCAGTAACCATGGAAGACCCAATCAAAGAAGTCGCTGACTTAATGGAAAACACAAAAGATGAAAGCTGGGACAAAAACCTGCCAAACAAGCAGGTTACATTCGTTGTCTACCGCGAGGGCGATCAGCTGAACTTCTTCAGAGTCGCCGACAGAGGAGACGGATCCTTGACTCCTCTGTCTGAATCATTAAGGTTTGTCTTCCTTCTCTTTATTTATGCATTTTGCACCAAGAAGAGCTACCAGAAAAAAATCTGACTGTTCCAGCTGATGAGCTGCTGCATTGTTGCAAAACAGTGAATTATTAAAGGAATACGTTGCTTTGCTTGTTGTGCTTTCCAGTGGTGGTTCGGTGTACAATTTGTATGCAGAGGAGGAGGACAGGGAGAGTTCTGCAGCTGCACAGCAGAGCCTTGAGAACTCCATCACCATGACGAAAATGAAGCTTCTCAAAGCCAAAATGGAAAGCATGAACATCAACAAGAAGGTGAGAAGAATGAGAAACTCCATTCAAGTTTGTTATGTGCAAATAAATACACCTCAGCCTAGGATTCAGCACTGAAATAAACTTAAGTTGAGTTAAATTTGTTTTTTTTTTCCATGCACGTTTGTTTAGCAACAAAATGTTTGCAGATTTACTGCAGAAATAAAGTCTATTTTACTGAGAGCCTGCAAAGACTTTATTTTACACACAATCATATAAACCTTTTGTAGTTGTAGGACCTTTCTGTGCCTTTTTTTTACTTTACAATTAGTTCTTTTAATTTATCTTTTAAAAGGTTTTTTTTTTTCTATCAATCATTTTAACATGAAACTAGCTTTTTTTTTGGGGCTTTTTTTTAACATATTTTTCGTTATATGACACAATAATTCCTCAATTAGCCCAAAACTGTCAAGTCTGACGTTTCCGAAAACAAATCTACCAAGACCATTGTAACACTGCATTCACACTGAACGTGATCTACAAGCTGTTTTTAATTTTAAAGATCTTCAAACTGTGAAAGTATGAGAAGCTTTTTTTCTAGATAAAGTTTGATTTATTTTGATCTACAGCTTCTTTTTCGACACGCATCAAATTGCCTCTTTTGACGCGGGTCAAATTGGATGCTCAATGCTTGACCATAAATGTTTTCATAAACTGGACACACCTGTCGCATGTGGGAGAAGCTAGCAACACGTTTTTCACCTCATCGCTACACCGATGATACCGAGAGATCAGGTTGATTTACTTTGAAAGATCTGATAACTGATGGTTGTTCAGAACTTTTTAGTATTTTTTTTTTTTTTCTTACAGCGATCCTTACCCTCTGACGGCGCTTTTACCCGTTATCATTCTGTAACCCAGCTTGATTACTTTCTATTAAGCATTAGTCCGAGGTTGCAAAAACAAACAACAAAAAATAATAATGTTTCGATGCAAATAAGAAAAATATAAAAGTTTAAGAGGAAAACAATCATTCTCCTCCAATTTTGTTGTGGATGACACTTCTTCTTCTGGCACTGTTAGTAGCAATAACTGATACGCACATACAGTACCCTCTAGTGGTTGTTAGCGGAAATAACCGCTTGGGGAACAACTGGTTGGAAAGTAACACTTATATGAGCCTGTTTATGTTAAATTAAAAAAAAAAAAAAAAAAAAAAAAAAGACAAATAAGTCACTCCTAAGTATAAGACCCACTCCTGGCTGAGCCCCAAACATTTTCTTTTAAATGGTTTTCTTTTTGATGGGGGGCCAGGGTCGGTTTGTGTGTTTACAGAAAAAGTGTAAATAATTCATTTCTGTAATCTTCATAGAAAAAAACAAAATAAAACATTTTAAAAATTAAACCAAAGAATTGTCTAACCTCTCCTGTCATAGTTTAGACTGCAGAAGGGTGAAATAAAAAGTTATATTCTATGTGGGTATCGATCTGCCAGATTAAGGAAAGAAAAATGATACTTCTCTGTTAATGTCTTGGGGGCTGGGCTAAATGTTGAGGAGAGCCGGATCCGGCCCACGGGCCGCTGTTGAACAACCCCAGGGATAACCGATTAAAAAAAAAAAAAACTGTGACGTATACTCAGGAAAAACAATAGTACATTTTTTCTTTTTTTTTTTTTTTTACTCCAAAAATCATAAAAATTTAAATCAAACATTTTTTTTTTTGCTATTTAACAAAGATCAAACATGTAGAGACAAAATAAATAAATAAAACTAAGTTAAATGTGAAACGTCTAAGGAAAAAAACTGCATCTTGTCCTCTTAACAATATGCAGCTGCAGGAGACAATATGTTAACCTTTACTTAGTTAGATACATAAACTGGACACACGATTGTGTTCAATCAAAACATATTTTGGTGTGATTTAAGCAGTTTTTCTCCGTTGTTATAATTTAGATCACATGTCCATTTCATACAGAAATCGAGGTGCTCCCAAAGGGTTCTCACACTTTCTCTTACATCTGTTCCAATTATGTGTTTCAAAGGGATTCACTATAATAACTCAAGTTTGTTTTAAACCAAAAATTTCAAAGCTAAAAGTCTTGTTGAGACCTTCATGTTAAATCTTGAATGAATCTTTGTTATTGGAAGCAGCTGATGTCATTGATAAACTCACTAGAGAGTTCAGAGACTTCTAAAGTTTTAAAACTTTGAAGATTTGAATAGGACAACAGCTGATTGGTAAATCATTTATGTAATAACCCTTTTTGTTTCTTGTCTGCCTCCTTTCAGAAACTAGCAAAGGTGAAACC
This sequence comes from Oryzias javanicus, assembly GCA_003999625.1. Classification (NCBI taxonomy): domain Eukaryota; kingdom Metazoa; phylum Chordata; class Actinopteri; order Beloniformes; family Adrianichthyidae; genus Oryzias; species Oryzias javanicus. Next base: position 24,009,910 of record CM012451.1, on the reverse strand, counting down.
ACGAGCTGCAGTTTCCCCACACCCCTGCGGGGGCTCTCTCGTTCCCTCCAGCGCACGGAGCCACCACCGCCTGTTTCGCCCGCTCCCTCAGATCAACCCGGCTCGACAGAAAAACGTCCCGCTGCCCCCCATAGTGGACCACGAATTTACAGACGTCTCTCCACCCCAAACTCCATCCACCTCCTCTCATTTAACCGTCCCCACACGGACCCCCCCTGCTTTCCTGTCGCCCACCTGTTACATGCTCCAAGAGGAGAAACCGTGGGAGATGCACCCACCGTTCGCAAAGATCCGCCCCCCTCCCAAAGTGTCCCGGTTGGACATCGGCAGCAACCGGTTGATGAGAGACTGTGTTTTTCCTCAGCTCCCACCACTGTGCACACGGGGGCCGCCTAAAGCCCCCTTCGATCCGGCCGAGCCTTCAGGGGAGACGGTGGGTCTGGGTTTGCTAGAAGAACCGGTCGGTCTTGTGGCGCCAACCGAAGCCGCTGCTCCGTTTGTGTCGGATCCTCTCAGGCTGGATGTGTCCATCCAGCCAGACGGAGGTCTTGAACCCCTAGACGTGGAAACTCCGTACCAGCTGCCGCACTCGCCCTCCCCCCTCACCACCTGGACAATAGACACAGGCGACACCCTCCCCACGAGAGCTGACGACAGACAGCTTGGCACGTCGCTGCATATCAGTCCTCCCTCTTCATCGGCCGCCTCCACATCACCGTCAACTTCAACCAGATTGCTGTCTGAGCCTTTTGACTCCTCGCCCTGTTTACAGTCCAACCTACAAGCACAGTCCTTAGTGAAGCCAAACAGCGCCTCCCCCCACCCCCGCCCACCTTGTCGAGTTATTCCCCGCGCATCCGCTGCGTTCAGGTGGAGTCCCCCGGCAGGAGAGCGGAGCTCCTCTCTAAGAGGGAAGCGCGGGGCCTCGCCAAGATGGCGAGCCCGGTCTGCAAAGAGCCGCTGGGACCTTTGAGCAACCCGGAGCTCTTTGCCTCTCTCTCCGCCAGAGCTCCGGTCAACAGCAGCAGGGACCGGCCCGGAAGGAGCCTGGGACTCGCACTGACTCTGCCCCCAGCCACTGCCTTGGGACAGGGCAGGCTGTCCCCCGTACCTGCCAACAGTTTCTTTCAGGATGAAGTCATTCGACAAATGTCACCAGTGCCCCGATCAGCAGCCTCCTACAGGGTGAGAGAGAGTTGAAGACTTTGATGCTTTTCGTGCACATCTCTTCTTACATTGCCATGTCTCTATAAAGCTTCTGCAGTGAGAATGTGCAGCTCTGCAGGCAGTCGAATCGATGGCTGTGACCTATTTTGCAGCATTTTTTATGTAGTGGTTTGAAAACTGGAGCAGTGCAGCTGCTTTCTCTGCATCTCCTCATCCTTTCTTGTGGCTTTTTCCAGACCAACAACTGTCTCGCGTCCGCTGGAGGAGTCGTCGCTTCAGTGGGAGCTTTAGGTAAAGTAAAGATGCTTTCATTACTCTGAATGCAATTGTGCTTTTTTGTATTTTTTTTTTTTTTTTAACTGTATGAGCCTTGAAATTTGGAATCTATAGAAATGAAGGCCAGGAATTGATTTTAAAAAAATTAACAAATTATTCGCAAACCTGGGAAAAAAATTAATCTCGATTAAGCGTGATGAATTTTTTTTTTTTTTTTTGTTACAGTATTTTCCAGCCACTTATTATCTGCAAATAATCAAAATCTAAAGTCACACACAAAATTGTATAATTAGAATGTTTATTTTAACCCTTTGGAATCCAGGGACTAAAACTCAGTTTTTGTCTACATTTGGATTGACCTCTTTAATTTGAATTTGAAAGACTACCTACTTGCTTATTTGGTTTTATTTTAATCAGAACAACCGCACATACAGTATGGGACACTACCACTTTTATTTTGTCTTTTTTTTTTTTTTTTTCTATTTTTTACTCACACACTAGACATAAAATCATGCAAAAACAGACATTTCCGTCAGGCAAAATGGGATTCATTTTGCTGTGGAAACCCTAAAAATGTTTAATGAACTGTTTTTACAACTTTGACAAAAAGTTTTAGGTGTAATTTGATAAAAACAACAAGCATAAAATTTGCCAAGAAACTAATCGACATTTTTTTGAACGAAGATACAAAAAAAATCCAAGGGAAAGAAAAGTATTTCTCTGCTAAGAGCACTGCTGTCCGTTTGACATTATTTCTGGAATTTTGTTTCTTTTTAAAAAATTTTTCTTGTAACTCATACATCTTCCTTATTGTGTTTGTGAAGAATAATATAACATTTTTTTGGGAGAAGTTTGATCCCGCTGGTTTTCAGGTCGGCTCAGCTGGAATCTGCTCACAGGTGGGGGTGTGTCTGTTCACTCCCTCACTCCCCATGATGTCGGCGGCAGGCGGGACTTTTGCAGAGAACCGCAGAGTTTCCGCAATATTTAGACAACGCCGATTCTCGTTGTTGCAGAAAATTCATGTCGGTCCTCATCCCCCCCAAAAAAATAATGATTGATTTCCTCATAGTTGGATTGCTAATGGCAGCAAAATAAAAGATCGCTTTTGTCCAAAAGCTAAAAATGAATGCCAAATTATTTCTTTCATTTAATAAAATCTCAATTACAGAATATAAAAAAAAAGTTTGTTTATTTTAGACAGTTTTATTCCGTTGATCTCACAGCTGCTCGGCAGGATGTCTGAGGGCGTTAAAACATGTTAACGCTTTAATTCTGATCAATTATACATACATTTGAGAATCAAGACATAGGTTAGGATCGTAAAAAAAATGCAGATGGTGAACTTTTATTTTTTATAAAAATGTTTACAAAAGTTAAACTTTTTCCAAAGGACATAGACAACATTTTCAGGCATATAAAGTGCAACACAAACCATGTTTGTCACTAAAGACTAGATGGAAAATGTCATTCATCCGCGTGTCAAAGAGCAGGAGGTTCGGTTTAAATCTGGCCCTCTGATGAGGAGATTGTAGTGAGTTTGGGATCATCTGAAACCTTCAGACTGAAGTAATCAGCTCAGGAGCTGCGCGGGGAGCAGCACGCTTTAACCGACTTGATCTTCTTACACCGAGACCTGACTGCACAAATATCCGGGACTAAGCTGAGCTTTTAACCCTGCGCCGATAGACACAAGTGTGGACGCGGTTGTTGGAGGAGCACCTGGGTTTGATCGTAAGAATCGGATCAAGTATTTTATTCATGATAAATCGGAAACAGGAAACTGGTTTCCAAAAACTGTTTTTTCTCCGGCAGAAATTCCAGCAGAGACTCGCTCTGTTTGGCGTTGAACCCATTTGCTTATATATTGAAGACCCAAGCCTCACGTCAGAAAGTAGTCGAGTAAATGCTCCCGTTATGTCCTGTAAAGTCGCCTGTAACCCCAGGAACTCTTGGATAGTCGTACATTTTGAGAACGTGGCCGTTCGATGTCTTTCGGCTGCACAGCGTGCCGCCTTTGTCTTGCCGGCGTGGGGGCAATGGCATTTCCTCTGCTTTCAGGCACTCCAGTGTACCACCTACCTCCAGTCAAAGCACCAACAGGCACTAAGAAGAAGAGCTCAAAGCATTGCTTCCTTTGTGGCAAGAAGACGGGGCTGGCCACCAGCTACGAGTGCAGGTACAAGTATCTCTTCTCCCTCACTGAGCCTTTCTTCACTCCAGACCTCCTATTCTACTTGAATGGAGTGGAGAGGTTTTTTTTTTCTTCTTCCCAATAAGTGCTTCTTTCCGGGGCTCATTGTGTCTGTTTTGAGTGTCGCCAAGTGAAGCTGATTGTAGGGATGATTTTTGCGACGAGCTCTTAGTTTGATCCCAGTCCCCCATGACATCTGTAAACATCTTTCCTCCTTCAGGATGCGCTCTGAGTCAATAGTGTTTAGCCTCTCATCTGGACCACTTAGAAGTTTAATAGTGCTTCAGCTGAGTTCAAAAGATCAGCTCTTTAACTCAGCGAGCTTTGATGTTCTTGAATTTAATGAACTACACACATAGGCTGGATAGTGCTGCTTTTTAATGCTCTAATTTATTTAGTTTGAAGTAATCAAAAGTGGCATTTAGTATAAATAAAGAAGCTCCAGTCGAGGATAAACACAGATGAATGATTAAACTCCCACTTCAACTATATTTTTGCATCTATTGATAAATAGTTCCCAATGGTCTTTTAATTGGGATTGTGCAGTTATTAGCAAAAATTAAAAAAAAAATCATAATTTTTTTAAGACATTTTCTGCAGAATAGCAGGAGCTTATTAGAAATTCACCTCAAAGACTGTTGGTGCAAACGTAACCCTACGCATTCCTCTGTTTATGTTAGCTTACAGCTCCTCATAACCCAAAAGGTGCATTCACACCAAATGTGATTTAAGCAACAAATCCACGTGCCACGCCCCTTTTTCGCCGCCCGGCGAATTCGCTGCTCGTCGGAAAAATGTGTTCCTGAGCTTGACTCTGTGTGGGAGGAGCTACCAGCCAATGTTTAAAGCCCGACATGGAGCGGTGACTGTGTTTATGTCACTTACAGTGTATGGAAGTTGAGATGAGGTTTATTTATTGTGAATACTTCTATAAAAATATCAGTACGTCTGTATGTCTGGTTGAAGGCCGTTTCCACAGTGTTTCTGTGACTCTGTGATTGAGTTTGAGGAGAAAATAAAAGGGGAGGGGGGTATTATTGTCTTAATGAAAATAAGTAAAACACCCACATTGATTAGTATTATGTCCGCTGCTCAAGTTGCTGAAAACGTTATGTGCCGAAAGCCGAGTTCCTGATTGGTAGATGTGATGCTGCGACCTGTCAAACTTCAGATATTTCAATTTTGGCTCTGCCGCCCAATTCGCTTCTCCCTCAATTCGTGTCTGTTCCATCGACTTAACATTGAAACTGGCCGCCTCCACCATGCGAATCATGCTAACATAAGCAGTTTTGAGGCGGAAACGAAGACAGTGGAAGACATTGATGAACTTATTTGTCTTCAAGTAGAGGATTTAGAATTGGAGCAGAGAAGGGAGTCTTTTGTTTTCATCTGCTCCTGAGTCGTCATAGTTCGAGTAAAGAAATACTCAGAAATGCAGTTTTAATCTTAGGCTAGATCCAAATACATCCCCTACCCTTACAGATTCTCCCTCTCCCTACATTTAGCCCTTCAAATGGAGAGTTATAGAAAGTCTTCAAATTTGGATGACACTCCCATTCGATGACATCATCAGTAGTCGCCAGTCAGCTACGTTTGCTCTATGCAGCTAGCTCTCAGTAATACATAATGTCGATTTTATAACTTTAAAAAGGTCATGCTAAAAGAAAAAGTAATTGCTTAGATGTAAATGTAAACTTCTTTGCTTCAGAGGACACGTATGTGAAGAAATGCACTTCGGCAAGCACCCTCACAGCGTAGGGCTCTGCATCCCTCCGTGACGAGAGTTAGCCATTCAAAAAGCGATTTTGGACATCCCCATCTCTTCAAATGTCCTTACAATAGGAGGATTAGGGGAAAAATTCAGATTTAGCCTTAAATTCTTTTATATGTCCTCCATCATTAATAAGTAAAACACTATTTCCATTGGACTGGGTCTTAAACTTTTCTTTTTCCTCTCAGATGTGGCCACAATTTCTGTGCCACTCACCGCTACGCTGAGACGCATGACTGCACTTTTGACTACAAGAGTGCCGGCCGGCGATTTCTGCATGAAACCAACCCTCTTATCAGCGCTCCAAAGCTGCCCAAGATCTAAACCCCTGCAAGCCCCACGCTGGACCAGGACAGGAGACGAGTTCACTGACTGACTGTGGAGCAAACGGAGAGCAGAACCTTAAACCACCACTGTGTGCTTTTATGACAATAATAAAAAAAAAACAAAAGTAAACACGCTGTTTTAGCCAAGTGGACTCTGGTGGCACTGAACTATCGATCACCTTTTGGAAAATGTGAAACTAAATGGTTACCCCCTCCCTCCCCCCCTCCTTTCTGTCTGTTATTTTGCTTCTTTTCTTTTGTTACAGAAAAAGAACTGCATGCCTGTAGGTAGTTTTTACTAAATATATCTGTTGCACGTTTTTTAGGACCGCTATTGACCTTCTCTGACAAGTCTTTAACAGATGCACTTTAGAACTATATTTATACATTTACTTCTCATCGGGAGCAGCCGTTGTACATTCCTGTGTTTGTTTGAAAAAGTGTTCAGTCTAACCCAGATTTTTTTTTTTTTTTTTATATATATATTCTGCACATTTCGTCTTTTCTTACCCCAGGGCACATACAACATCTCTAATACGTTTTCTTTATAGAGGACAAAGTTAATCCACTTATTGATGAGGTACTTAATATTTATTAATGAATGTTACTTGTTTAGATTCATGGCTGGTTTTCAAATGGTAAGTATGCAATGTGTGTACGTGTGAATGTTAGTTTTATGTCTGCATAATAAATTGTATTAGGGCTGGGAGGCGGGACTAGGATATGGTATTTATGATGTGTTTACAGTGAGGTGGTTGCCATATTAATCTTTTTTGTAATCTTTTTTTTTTCTGGTTAAGCTGTTGCAAAATCTTTAAATGCTGGTTAAATATCTACTGGGATATGATCTATTAAACTTTCTTTCTATAGATTCTGTAGTCAATTTTCTGAAGTTACAGTGCATCATTTATGTTAAGTTTTTGAAACTTTGAACATGGAACTCATCCATTTTTTTTTTTGTTTCACTTCTTAATGTCGCAGGTTTTCCGTACCAGAAAATGATTTCTTCTTGATGTCTCTCTCAGTACTTAGAACAAGCAGCGTCTCCTCTGACTCAGACCCTCGGCCAGTTCCTTAGCAACCGGCGGCACGTATCTTTGAACTCGCCGCAGTGCTCAACAAGTTTAAACTCCCACTTATCTGAATCTGAAGAACAGATGGAGGAAAATCCTCTTTTTGAGTCTTTTATTTTTTTTTTATAAATATTTATCTTTATTTATTAAAGCCCTACTGATCATCTTTAGATCTATTTTAAGTGTTCCCAATGGACTTTTAATTATGATTATACAATTTTTAGCCAAAATAATGAAAAAAGCTGTCATTTTCTGGAGTTCAATACAAATTCAGGTAACACTTTATAATTAGATTCCTTAACAAGCGTAAACACATTAACAAACAATGTGTTAATAGTGTGTTAGTAAGACTTTTATTAGTACAAAAAGCCAAGTAAGCTCTTGTTTATATACTTAATAAGAATTATTACCATATAAGGTGAGATCATTGTCCACAAAGGCCATATTAATAAACTGCTTAAAAGCTTAACAAATGTATCCTCATTTAAAGTGTTCACCTCTGAGTTGTCTCGGCCCTCATTTCCCATCATTCCTTTGTTTACATGCTAGCTCACAGCTCCTCGAACCCCCAACCTATATACTAGCTCAGACGAGGATAAGAAAGATGTACGTGGATCCACGGTAAATGTCTGCAAGTGAATAAAGCGGAGCGGGGAGCGTAAGTCCGGTCGATTGTACTTTATACACAACAACGGCTGCTGATTCATGATTTCAATAAAGAAAATTCTGTTTTAATTTTTCTAATCTATATCATGAGAAAAATGCTACAAAGACACCATTTTCAACTACTCTCTTCTAAATGAGTGGGATGTTTATGGGAAAAATCTAAATTACATGTTTCTGAAGCTGTTCCTTCTGCACTTGAAATATGACTATTTTGGACATTTTTGCCCATCTTGGTGTAAAACGCCTTTTAATTGGACACCAGGGGTTAAGGTTTTTTTTTGCTCTTTAATTTGTTTTAAATATATTCCTTTTTGTGATAAATTCATACCAAGGCTTAAAAAAGAAAACAAGCTGGTGAGTGTGCACAGAGCAGACAAGCTTTCTCTACTCACAAAGATAATATGAAAAAGGGAGCAGCAGGGTTTCACGTTTCCTTTGTTTTGGATCCTGTTCTTGTGCGTCACTTAAACCTCTGCCTTGTGGCTTTAATCCGTTGTAGAAGTAATGTGCTGAATCATGAATCCTTTATAATTTTTTTTTTTTTTTTTACCCCCTCAAGTAATTCAGATTCAAACATTTGTTTTATTTTTAACATTTGAAGGCGCAGCAGAAGATTAAAGTCATTTTTCTAAAGGCTGTAAATTTTATTTCTTTTTTTGGGAAAACACTGGAAAAAATGTTCCCATCATATAGGAACTCCTAACAATATGATTATATTAATATATTTATTTGAGTATATTTTCTCAGGAGTTTGATTTTCTTTCCTCAAAGCGTCGTTTTCAGAGTGTTTGTTAGTCCAGTTGGAGCCCTTTGTCACGGTTTCCAGTGTTTTTCTTTTTGGTTTCAGCTTTGGTCCGTCTGAACTCCGCCGAGCGCCCTCTGGGTCATCCTCTCACACTAAGTACAGGGTGTGAAGGGAGAAACGTTCATGGCTCGTGTTCAGTTTCATTTCATACTCTGGTGACAAAGTCAAACAAAAGCAGAGCAGGAAAGTACAGAGATCTTTTCGAAAATGAAAAACTTCACAACTTGCACAACAAAATGACGACTAGAGTGGTGAGTCATGACTTAAAAAAGAGAGCAGTCTGACAGATTATGAAAGGTTTGTAGTTTCGCGCACTCGCTAAGAGACAGACCTTCTGACCTCCTGAAAATGTACTCCTGACATCTCACCTCTTCTCCTTCTCTCATTAGAATCCTTCAAACGCCATCCTTCTGCTCTAACCGCATCCAGTTCTCCCAGTTCAACCCGTCCTGCCTGAAAGCTGTTTCATTAGGCGTTTCTGTCCTGAAGGAGTTCTCAAGGGTCAGGGCCGAGCGAGCACATGCTTCAGCTGTTGTAAAAGCACTATTTAATGGAGCCACGTTCTCTTCAAAGACAGCTGTGTGCCTCCCCTCGGAAAACAACGGGCCGCTGTGTCGACACGTCTGCAGGACAGTTTGGTGGACTCGTGTCTGAGCGTCCAGAGCCAGCACAGAGGCTCTGTTGTCCAACCCCCAGAAAGGACGGTCGGCGTGGAGGACTGTGCATCAGTAATAAGGCCGAACACAATGACAGGTCTCACAGAGACGAGACTTTGAATCAACAGATGAGGACGGCGAGCGTCCAGCTCTCTGAGCTATAGAGATGCAGAACTGATGAACTGGAGCTTTTTGATACAGATCTTTATTATTTTATTGTTATTTTTTGTAGGAAATGTCCAATTTGAAAAGAAATCATGGCTGTAAATGTAGATTTATTTTATTTTTATCTTCCAGTTTAGCTACTGGGCTACCACGCCTCATATATTTTTAGCCCTTTAACACGGCGGTGACACTTAAACGCTAAAACGTTAACACAATCATTCCAGTAGATTTTGAAGGAGAAAAGAGACACTTTTGTGCAAACAATTAAAAAATTACAGTAAACCAAAGAACATAAACACTGGAGTTAGGTAATATTTTCGAATATTTTTTTCAGTGTTATTTATTGTATATTGGCTGTTTTTAACTGAGCTACAAGGTTATTCTTTAATAAAACCAATGGTTCCTATTTTCATTTATTTCTGCAGCAGGACTTCATATTGACTTTAGTAAAGGAGTGAAAACGTCAGGCCCACATTAACTGTTCGTTCCTGCATGCTTTCTTGAACTCCTCTTCAGTTTGGTTTACAGTTTGCTCATTTTACAGCTGGCAGTTTTGTGACTCACGCAGGATCTAATTGTTTTGGAGACGCTGCAACACAACTCCACCCAATGGAGACTCGAGCCACACCCCTACAATGAGCTGATTGCTTCATCAGGAGTCATCCTCTTAGAAATTAGATTTTGGTGAAAAGTGGTTTCTTCTCCTTATCTTGTGTGATCATTTTTTAACTAAAAAAAAGTTGTTTTTAAAAATGAGCCTTTTCAAAATAAAATAAAATATTTTTCTTTAATTTGTGAACAGTAAATACTACTTTAATTTTGATGTTTTCTAAAGTCTATATTCTTTTTAAAATATTCCTTTAGTTACAGTTTCTATTTTGTTAGCAAATCTTTTCCTACTGGAAATCCATCTCATCTTAATTCCTTTAAAAACATATAACAAGAAATCAAATTAAGTACAATTGTTTTATTATAATCATGATAATCAGGATGAATGCTTGTTTAATTTGCTAAGTCAAACCTGGCTGTTCTAAACTGACAGTTTGTCCAAAGACATTAATTTGATTCCTTCAATCCAGAGGAACCTGGAGAGCTTGTTGGTTACCTAATGTGGGAAACGTACTTTTAATTTCCTCTTATACCAGTAAAGGTAGTACACACTGCTTAATATGTGTCATACTAGTGTCAATCCACCTGATTCAGATAATGACATAACTATGTCTGTAGTTAGTAAATGAGGGATTAATGGTCTTAATTTGTTTGGAGGGAGGCGGACGTAAAGCATTGTTGAAAACTCACCAGAAGCAGAAAATGAGGAATTTATGCTTGAAGAGAGAAAAAGCAGGAGAACCTGTCACAGAGCCTTGAGGGACTCCTGAAAACCAAATCTATGCTAAAACTTTTAAAATGTAACTTCTGTTTTTTTAACATAAATATGATTTCCATCAAACAGCAATATTATTCCAGTATAAATCAACCTGAACCTTAAATCATTTTCAATATTCCGCTCTCCATAAAATATATATTCTGTCAAAATTGGGATGCAAAAAATTTAACACAGGACTGTTAATAATAATAATTAATAATAATAAGGATTTGGGGGCGGGTGTAATTACCCAGCGGGCCGTATCCGGCCCTCGGGCCTTGACTTTGACACATGTGCCATATAGATCATTATAACTGATCTCTCAGTCTCCATAATCTCAGAGTTGGTTAAAAATGTTACCAGCGTAAGATAACATTGTTAATAACAATAATATTAAATGATCAGGCGGGCCGGATATAATTACCCGACGGGCCGGATCCGGCACCCGGGCCTTTACAAGTGGAGTAAATAAAGATTTGCGTCTTTCTTTAGCCTGCCCCTAGTGGTCTTTGACGGAACTGCAACCGTCAGAATGAAATGTAGGAAAACTGGAAAAGGATTTTGGAGACTGACTTTTTGGAGTTAGAAGTGATTTCAAAAAGCAACAAAACACGTCAATTCATGATTAAATACACTGAAAACAACATTGTTTATGAATTGACCAACCGATCCCCTGCTTCCACCTGTGTCCACGGTGTCATGGCGGGATAGTGCGCCACCTGTCACTGAAATCGATCCTTGCGCTTCTTTTCTTCCTCCACGTTTCAACGCGGAAGTGAAGTGACGCACGAGCCCAGCTGGCGACAATGAAATAAACAATCCGTCGACTCAGAGGCGAGCAGCGGATCGGTGAGTGTCTTCATTGTCGGGGCGGGGGAGGAGGGGGGGCGGAATCTGCCGTTTGTCGAACCCCCCCTCGTTACACTCCAACCGGAGGCACGCGCGCGCGCTCGGTGCTCGGGATGCGAGAGAAAGACGGGCTGCTGTCAGAGCGCCGTTCTCGTTAAGGTAGGAGGATTCGTTGCGGAAGCGGTCGCTTCTGCTCGGGAATGAATGCGTGGTTTGGTGCGGGATTAGTGCGGAGGAGAGGCGAGCAGGACTCGGGCGAGCCTTTGTTAGTTTTCTGCCGTCATAAGAGGAGACAACGAAACCGAAACACGTCTGTCTGCTGGAGGAAGCTGCCCGAATATCCCGTTTTACCCCAGCTTCCTCCTCATATGGATCAGTTTTGTTCCATCGCCGAACATTATGCGCTTTTTCTTCTTTTTGGAGATGCGTTAAGGCGCACCTGGGTGTTGCCTTATAATGGGCTATAATGAAGCATTAACTGCGCCCTGCATAGCTGCAGTGTTTGCATCCTAAAGCCGCTAAACAAAAGGCTGTCAGCTGCTGCTGCTTCATTCTTTTTTGTTTGTTTTTTAGTAAAACATCCACAATTACGCAAATATTTCTCCTGCAATCACTTAATAGTTTAAGTGGTTCTCGCATTTCCTTCTCATTGGCTTTCTTCACTTCTTTTATGCAACATATTTTTCCAGGTTTGCTCCTTTTTTGTTTAGAGATTAAAAGCCCAAAAGTGTTCCTTTTTTAACACAATATATCTTAATTTCAGAGATTGGATGTCAATATTTAACATCTAAGTGTGTTCTGATGTTTATCATCTCCTTTGGTTGATGAAAAATATCTGTCAAGTCAGGTTTCAAATGTTATTTCTAGCGTTTTTAACATGTTCTTGTGGCCTTTTTCCAATCAAAATTGTATTTCTTTATTCAAATTGTTGTGAATCAGGAGCAGACAAAAAAAAAAAAGCTGATTTCATTCCAATGATTCCACCTGTAGACAAATCGATCCATCTTTGTTTTAAGCTGGAATCTGGCTTCACCTTTGGGCGCTCTTGTGGGGTCAAGATGACCCCGCCCTTATATTGATCCCTCTCAAAGGTGGACTGAATTTTATGTCTGCCACAGACACCAGTGAAGATAAAAAAGTTCAGCGCGCTGTGCGGTCCAGATGAGCCCACTTTTAATGTAAACAGAACTAGGATAGCACAAGGGTTAAAACTGTATAGCTTCGATATTGCTCGCCATTTTTGTTGTAGCGGTAATGCTAGGTTGAGTGTGTGAGGGCTGTAAGGTAGTGGGAGACACTAGCTTCCATCACCTGGATTGTGGTGCATGTTGGGTAGTTTTGACTCCGATGTCACCTGTCAATCGAAAACTTCAAAACAATGCATTGTGGGAAACGGTGTCCTGGTAGTTCTTGTACTTTGACGTGATGCTGATCATAAAATGACTCGTGCTAAATGAAGGAAATTTGCGGACTTTGTAAATATTTCTGGAAAGTAGAGAATCACTGATGTAAAAATAAAGAAGATTTCAAATCATCAGGGTTGTTTGTGTAATAAAAGTTAACTTTAATTTCATTTGTATTTATTTCTCTATGATAGTGGACATTAACCCAGCGGAAATTTTTCATTCAATGTCCACGGACTTCTGTAAGAATATATTATAAAAACATAATAGTAAAGTTTATACTATAAAGGAGAGGCTTTTAAAAATTCAACGGAATGTAAAGGACATCCCAGAATTCCTGTTCTCGTTCAGTCTCGCCGTTCACCTTTATCTCAGCCTCTTTTCCCCGCCCCTGCCTGCAGCCACCTTATCGCCGACAATCCAGGCGAGGCGCAAGTCATCTCAAGCACGCCAAATACAACAGGAAGAGGGGCGGAGTTGCTCCTTGCTAGTCCCGCCCACTATTTGGAGACGAATTTCTAATGAACTTCAGCCGCTCTGCAGAAACTATATCCTAGAAAAAAATTGTTTATTTTAAAAGTTTTTTCTTAAAATAGCATGATGGATGGATGGATGGGTGAATGGAGGAATAATTAAAATAATGAAAAATTAAAATAATTAAATCCAAGTTTTTTTAATTGCTTTTTACCAGAAATTGGCAACTTTCTTCCATTACTATATATTAATTTTTTTGAAGATTATTTGAAAAAATACAAAAAGAAGAAAGAATAATCTCAGATGGCAAAAAAAAGTCATAGAAATTTCTTAAAAATGCAGCCTCATAGTCAACATTTTCTACTAAATCTATCTGCAGTTTTTCCCCACATTCCTGTCACTTTCTCCTCTTATTCTCAGTTATACCAGAGGAGTAGATTTTCCACCTTTTCTAAGACATTTTGTCTCTCCACTGAGACTCGTAAGCCAGCGCTCAATATGACATAACCAAATGCCAGGAAAAAATGAGAATGTTAAACCCTAATTATGATTCTTAGAAGGAACAATTTTGTTAAACTGTGACAATTGAGAGGAAAGGACAAACTGTTTTAATAGACTTTGTCACTTCAAAGGAAGTTTTCTTCTTTTTTCTTGTGTTAAGGAAAGTGGTTACACGAGTGAGACAATGGAATAAGAAAAAGCCAAATTCTCCCGTTCTGGTTTTCTGTCACTTAATGGCAGACATTGTTTGAAACAATACATTTTAAAGGAAGACTTTGTTTAGTTCTGGATTATATAATATGGAAAACTCATCCGTTTAACAGGGCCTGTTTTACCTTTCTGTTGTGATTTCCATCAAACTCAGCAAATAATTACAAATTTGCTTTGCAGTGATTGTTTTATTTAGTAAATTGCTCCCATTTGGTTGACTTGCAGTTTGTAACTGGTCAATCAAAAATTTTCCCTGTTTGCAATCGATGCGATCGATGGTTGCAGGGTGCAATGCTTCAGTCACAAATACAAATGCCACCGCGTGATGGGGAGGCATCGGCAGAAGCTTCAAGATTTCATGCTGTTGCCGTGGTTATGAAAGGAGACGGCGGAATGGCCCACTTGATATATACACCCCCGGGCTACCTGCTGCCCAGTGTCACTTGATATGGACGGCTGCCGTCCAAAGACGTTTAAACATCGTCCTGTTGGAGCTGCTGCCAGTCGGAGATCCGGCAGCGGATTTCCACCGCACAACCTCCTAAAGTGTGAGGTGACATGTCCGTCAAGATTGACGATTTGTAAATCTAATGAAAATGTGTGTTAGTGGTCGGGCTGAGGATCAGCAGTAATTCCACAATTTGATTCACCTGGGCCTGAATTGATTCAATTTACATTTTCTTTTTCTTTTGATTGTTTTAATTTCTTTGATTCAATTTCGATTTTTGCACATAGTTTCATACATTTACACATCTGCTTTCAATCCTTCTGTTTTTTTCAAAAGCTTTCTATCCTCTCCCACCGTGTTTCAACCGAACACTTTGAATCTCTGAAGTTCTCCTGAGATGAAAAAATAAATAAATAAATGGATAAAGATCAAATTCTAGTTTTATGGATCGATTTTTTGTTCTCTGGACTTAGATTGATTTATCGATTCTTTAAGTCCAGCTCTAATTTTTTGTGGTGTTTTTAACAAGTTCTTGTAGCATTTTTCTCATTATGGAGGACACATGAATAAAATTAAGATTAAAACTGTATTTCTTTATTCAAATTGTGGTAAATTAGGAGCAGACAGATGAATAACTGTTTGAAAAAACTTGCAGTTGTCCCGTAAAACTACATGCTTCCTGCTCTGCTTCATTCTGATTCATCCACTTGCAGACAAATGGATCCGTTAGTGTTTTTGTTTTCCTCGTTCGAGCTGGTTTTGCTCTGCTGAAACTGTCGATGAATAATTTTTAATGAGTTTTGACAAAAACAGAATGATCATAATTGAAAAAAAAAACAAACAATAAAACACAATAAACCAATAAAATCCTTGAAAATAGCTATATTTCAGCAAGAAGTTGTTTTGGGGTTGAAGAAGCTGCATTTTTTCTGAAGGTGTTGTCAAAATGTGTTTTTGTCTGTTCTTAAAAATCTAACTTGACCTTCATAAATTTTAATCTTAGAGATGCTATGAATTCTTGACTTGAACAAAACACAACATTAGTGTCCTCACAGTCTTTCAGTTTCAAACTGAGTCGATCATTTCTTGACACACTCTGTTTAAAAACGCTTCCTGTCTGTGCTTTTTTTTTCTTTTTTTAATAGAAAGTGCTGTGGTTCAGCCACAACAGCACAACAAAATAACACTTTCTGTTTCACTGCTCCTCCCAGTAGATTCAAATGTGCAGTGAAACATCCTCTAGATCCTTTCTTTACTGGACTACTATCAGTTAAAATGAAAATTTCCTACTGATTTTAATTATTTTAACTTGATTTCTGTTTTTATCCATTTTAAAACTATTCTATTTTAGCAGTTTTCTCTTTGCTTTTAAGGAAGTGAACGGGAAATGTAAAAATTAAAGTTCTTCTACGAAAGTGTGAGTTCCTGTAACTCTAAAGAACACAAGATGACTAAGAATATTCCGACCTCTTCCTTAGAAAGTATTTCAGTGCAGAAGCAGTAAAGTCTGAGTCATTTTCCACTCATTATTTTCTTTTAATAGCAAAACTTATTCTGCAGAAAACGCTTTCTCAAAACAGTTGCACAATAAGTTAAAATTTCCCCACACATAATGTTGCATATATATATTTTTTTAAATCCTAAAAAATCCCACCTGTCTGATGAAGTCCATCCGCATTCAGCATTCTTTTTGCTTAGTTTTGCTACGCTTGGGCATCTTTTATTTATATCTGGTTTCAGAAGTGCACCTGCAGCCTCTCACTGCATCTTTATGTCTTTTCACTTTGGCTGATCATCTGTAAAATAATGCAGACGGCATTCAACAAGAAGAGGAAGTGGAAGCGAAGCGCCTTCCCTTTTTTAGACAGTTTTTCCTCAGGATGTGGACTTTCCTGGATTCCAGAGCCTCTTAGAAAATGTCAAATATGTCAATTATTCCTACCAAACCATCTAAATGTATATGAAGACATCAAAGTTAACATTAAGCTTTTTTTTATTTATATATATGCAAGTATAATTCTCTTCCTCGGCTGTGCTGCAATAAAAACAGACAGAAATGTTCTGTTGTCCCGACCCGCTCTGGTACCATTTCTCCTTGTAGACATGCTAGAAACAGAGTATTGATCCACTCTAATGGCTTCTTCCTGTGGATAATGTCATATGCACCGTGCATGAAACCATACCGTCATTCCTATGGATGTAATTCAAATAAATCCTATAAATTATGCAGAGAGGGGCCGGAGCTCTTTGTTTTGGTGCAGATTTGAAGGTGGTCCCTTCATGCTGACATATAGAGCTTGCGTGTTTGTGTTCAATTAAATTCTAATGTTCTTGAGGAATTGCTGGACAGCTGCTATGCATCAGCAGAGAGGTGCTGGCTCAGCTGAATGGAACGTTTGATGGCGCTGCTGCAGGTTGAGGGGCTATTGTTGATGATGTCATCGTGGCGTTCCAAGGTTTCAGTCGGATGAAGGCAGCGGACCAAGGCAAGGGCACACAAGCATTGTTACAGCAGTCAAGCGCAACGCTTGAGTGATGGGAGGCTTCCTGCAGGAGATGATGGTGAACAAAGCTATTAATAATGTCTTTGTCCATGACATTTTTACTGGATAGTACAAATGAAGTTTCTAACAGTTTAACAGATTATTTTTCAATGTTTTATGCCTTTTCTTACTTAAGGCAATTATGAAAATCGTGTTTTTTATCATGTTCTTGTAGCATTTTCCTAAGGATAAAGACATTTTCCAGTATTCAAATTGTTGTGAATCCATTGGAAAAAGCTTGTTGGCGCTCTCTGCTCTGCTCCATTCCGATGCATCCACTTGCAGAAAAATGGACCCATGAACGTTTTTGTTTTCTTCGTTCGACTGGAATCTGGATCAAAATTATACAGCTCCAATATTGCTCTCCATTTTTGTTGGGAGTTGTGAAGTTGAGGGGGGAATCTTTAGGAACCTTTCAATTCGATTATGATTTAAGATTTAATGAACAATCTGATTACATAAAATTATCAATACATCCCAAATTTTCCTTTTTTTTTTTTTTTTAGAAATGTTTCTCCTTAATACAAGATATCACTTTCTTCCACTAAAGTGCATTTTTAAGTAAAGACAAAATCAGTATACTTGTTTCAACTTTTATTGAAAAATGGAAAAATATTTTCTTTGTTACTCGAAATTTTTCTTAGCATCAAAAGAGAAAAATGTTCAAAGTCACATTTTATCATCAGACCAGCTTTAATAAACCGCTCTTTAAGTCGCATCAAACAACATAATGTCCAGCTGCAGCCGCACATTGTGATTTTACAAATTTGTTGTGTTCTCTACATATTTTCGTTTTTGTGTGACATAACTTACACGCCGTGTGACTTTTATCCAACTGACCCTCATCACTATGAAAGCCAAAATGATTCCAAACAGTCGCTTTATTTCAAGTCGGGGCCGGTCAAATGACGAGATCTGGAATGTCAGCCATGTCTGCGTGCTCTTCAAAGAGTGAAAAACCCTTTCACGTTTTGTTCCATTTGTCATTTTTACGTTAAATAATATAAATTTTTATATTCATCTCTAAGGATAGCGGGAGAGTGCGTAAACACATGGATGATGGGAAATGGGGGCGGACTTACTCCACACTAACAACTCTGAGGAAAATTTCTGATGACTATTGCCACTCTACACATACTATGTCGTAAAATAATAAATTGATACTTTTTTTTTTTTTTTTTGCCTAAAAGCAGCACAAACATAATCAGATGATCACTGGGAAGTCTTTTACAATAGATCAAAAGATGATTAAAGGGTAATCAAACTCTAAATCATCTTTTTTTTTTTAGCTGTTGCCGCTTTAAACTGGGCTTTAAAAGTACCAATATTTTGACCATTAAAAATAACCATGTTTAATTCTTGAAAATATTGTCAAAAACTGCCTGTATGCTGCCCCCTACAGGTTGAATCAAGGTATTACACTTGATTTTAGTGATTGGTCAAACCATTTAAGTCTGACGTCATGATCTGCACCTCCAGTAATGATTACCGTCCTGTTCCCCAGCCCCACCCCTCTGACTGGATTTTCAATTTTCAGCTGTGGGGGGACTCTGTCTCCAACTCCCCTGTTTGGTTACCCTTTAAACATCCTTTTTCTATCTTCACATCTTCCCGTTCAGGGTCATGGCGTCACTGTAGTCTACCCAGCAACTGTCGGGTGAAGGCAGTGGACAGTTCTCCACTCCATCACAGGGCCACACAGACAGACCTAAGGGACAGGTTGGAATCATCAATCAACCTGTTAAGCATTCTATTGAATTGTGGGAGGAAGCTGGAGTGTTTGGTGAAAACCCACAAGTGCACAAGCGAAAGCACACAAACTCCACAGAGGAATGCCCTGACTAATTAGTTTTATTATCATCCAATTGGACTTTGGCTAATGCGGTTTTCTATATTCATGAATTTTGTCACAAAAATTGGAATTCTATATTTTAAGTTCTGCTTTGAATAAGTAGGTGTTTGTGACAACTTCTCTACAAAGTATTTTCATGTAAAGATGCTATGCAGATGATATATTATTGTATATTAGTGAGAAATCTTTTATCTCTTTAGTGTTTTCTAACTGTACTCTTGTGTTTCACTTTATTATCATCTCTTTAGGAATGAAGTTAAAAGTTGTGCATTTAAGTGAGTCATCATCACGGAGAGCTGGAGGATGTATTTAATCTGTAACTATGTTTAAATGCATGTCAAGGTAACATCCACATAATTACCATGACTTCTCTTTTTTTGCATTGTTGGATGTAATGGTGTTTATAATAGCTTTAGTGCTGTGACTGAAGGTCTGAGCTGTCATTTCCTTTATGACTTTTGCTCTTATCACACATATGAACATCTATGTAGTTCAGTTTGATATAATCGACTTGTAAAAGCTTAGTGGCTCCTGATTATTGTTTAACAATGAAAATGGTTTTGTTACTAATGACTTGTTTAATGTTGCTGTGTGGGTTTGCATGGCCAAAAGCAGCGGCTTTGCTTGTAATTTTCTTTAGAAATATTCATGACTTTAAATCTCATCATAATGCATCTAAGCCGAACAACACATTCTCTGGCTCCAGCGGCAAAAAATAAACGTTCAATCCCCACTTAAGAACATCAGAACAGAACATCCCGCGTTTTCTTTGATCGATCCCGAGCGTGGTAAAGCCATTAATAATGATTCAATTGATGAAATTCTTCTTGTGCAAATGACTTTCTTAGCCGTAGTGCGATGGAAGATGTTAGAATAAATCTTTTTGCATTAATGGATTAATTTTGTAAATGACAGTGTTTGATGTGGGAGTGTGTGTTTTTGGGTTGGCAGCTTCTGCACATGCTGTGGCCTCGTGTGTTCAAAGCTCATAGAAAATTCTGAAGCGTGAAAAGACCTTTACGTATTATCTGCTTTCTTCTAAAGACTTTTGACAGGTTTTCTGTCTCCTGTCGGGCTTGAGAGCTGACTGGCTGTGTGTGTTGGAGTTTACACAGATAAATTAGTGGCTGTGTGAGCTTGCAGGGCCTTTTATTTTGACTTTTTTTGTGATATAAAAGCTGATTTTTGTATGTAAATGTTTCATTTTTATATATTTCTAAGGAATTTATATGTAAATGCCCACTTTTTTACATATTATTTTATCTGGAGGTGAAATGTTGAGCTTTTTTCTTAATTAAATGTGAAACCGACATCTCCAGCTTTTGCTAACATGTAATAAGCAATAAAATATTAGTAACTTTGTCACCACCTTTTTGCTTCTATATTTCTGTTTGAACTTTATTTGCTAAGTTTTTGCTCCACGTTAGCAGAAACGTGTGTGGCGTATTGATCTAAGAACATCCTGCACATATCTGATGGGCGGCAATCACACATTAGGCAATATGTGCTCTTAATTAGTGCTGCAAAAATTATCACTTCTCTTTAAAACATTTTTTAGCAGCGTCACAGTTCTTGCAGATAAAAAAAGGTGCAGTAGAATGTGTTAAAATCTACTTCTGCAAGGTTTTCCCCTTTTAACACGGTTTTATTTTGTTAAAGTTACATTTACTGCCTTTTCTTTTCTCTTTACATTAATTTGAGTTTCGGTCATATATGTGGTAGATAATTAACCAGATATCTGAAGAATAATTTGGAAGAAATGTTTGCAACTTTTGGAAAGTTTAAGTCAGGGTTTGGGCTAACTTTTAGACTTGTGGGCCACAAAGGGCTCTAAACGTGGAGTGTTTTTATAATTCACCTCATCAGAAAAAGAAGACACAAAAACTCGACTTTAATTTGACTGAAAATTACTTTTAAACAAGTAATTTTTGAGTTTGTATTTTAAAATTTGTGGCTTTTGCTCTCTTTTTTAGTGCGAATTGCACTTATGGGTTGATGTCCCTTAAGGAAAAGCGCAAACTTACTGTGTTCATGTTGGGGCAGGGTTTCATCAGTGATTTCTTGATTTGATTCCAATTTTTTTAATTCTTTCAATCCTTTCAATTCAATTTTGAGTTTACACATTTAGGCACATTTGTTTAAAATACATTAATAATCTATATATGTTTTGAAGATATTCATATTATTCTGATACTGTTCACACACTGTCAAATGTATTAATGAAATAATCATGAGATTGTTAATAGCATACAGTGTTACATGGATTCTCAAACAGAGAAGCTCCAACAATTGTTCTGCCTCTCCTGGAGGGTGTTTCAGTTTGGCCTCAAGGTGGCGATCACGCTTTAGCATTACATTATATCTCAGAAGAAGAAGAAAGTATGAGCAACAAAACAATATTTTAGATCACAAATAGTTACTGTAAAAATATTTCCATTAAAAAGTTTAGAAATGTATACATTTTTGAACATATAAAGAAATTCATTTATTTAGCAATGTAGGTTTAGGTTGCCTGAGTGCTAGCATTAGCCGTCGTATGGGAAATTCCAATATATGTTAGCATCAAGCTAGCGAACTTTAACATTGTGTTGGAATTGATCTCTACTTTTATGGATCTATTATTGATCTATTAAGTTTAGATCAATTCAGATAGAATATATCAACCCAGTCCTAGCTCATGTGGTGTTTGAATGATGGGAAAAATGTCCCTCCGACTCAAAAAACGCACATGAACATTGGAAAACAAGAAATCTTCCCACACTATATGAAAGCAAAATAACTTTCTGCATCTATAGACAAAGGGGAAGGGAGAAGGGGAGTATTCGGACCGGGCCTAAGTGTATATGTTATGTACTATCTAGGGCACACTAGAATTACAGAGAAAATAAAACATTATTAAGGATTATCTATTTGTAATTTATTCTAATATGGCGTGCAAGAATGAAAAGTTAAAAGGGTCACTTTTTAAAGTCCCCCTACAACTATTTTGTAAAATTTTCGTTCCCAGTGGGGTTTTAATTAGGACTGTGAAATTTTTAACAAAAAATCTACATCCTAAATGCCTTAAAAAGCCATTTTTCCTGTTGATCTGAAGCCTTCGTTTCCAAAAATTCCTCTGTGTGGGCGTGGCTTATGGTGCTGAGCTGTGAAACCCCGCCCCTTATCCTCCTCAGACATGCTAGCTAGACACACACTTTGAAAAGCCCATGAAAAAATAAAAATAAAATAAAACATGACCATTCAGGCTGCATTGCAGCAGCGAGCAGCACTATCTGGAGTTCATAACAGATTTCATGCTAGCACATGTTGATTGTTGAATTCACTTGAACAAGAAATCAAATTAAATGAAATCCAGAGAGAGTCTAAGTGCGCGTCAGTTTGTAAATGCGTTTTCCTCAGATTCCTTGGGAAAATAATGAAAGCTAACATCAGTATGGCCTTTCATTAAATTAAAATCCTTTACAGCACAGAAGTGGGATGTTATATTATCTTCTCGGGCCCCTGCAGCTGCATCCGGGCTAGCTAGCTTTTGTGATGTAAGCAAGTTTTTCAGGAATCCAAATTGAGTTTTTCTCTGGAACTTTGATTGACAGCGGCTTAAAGGGAGAAATACTCGGAAATGCAAACACGAAATCATTTCTTATTATATTTTCTCTCTTTCAGAAGAAAACTGCCACACATACATGCTAAAAACTCTGAAAACATTATTGGAGGGGTACTTTAATTAAAAAAAAAAAATAGCTTCATGTTGCAAACACAACTATTTTTTAAAGTAACTTTCTTTCCTTAATCAGATAAAAAAAAAAATTGAACAAAAAACAAAAACTGAAAAAGAAATCATAAATTTATTGACCAATTTATTTGATTTTTGCACCAGCATTAAGAACTTTTTTCTATTGGGGTTGAAATATCTATTGACAGTCGACTGTCATATTCCACTATGTATTTTCCACCTATATTACAGAGTGCTAGAGGCCATTTCTCCTGCAGTCCAGCATGCAGTCATTCAGACATTTAGCTGCCGTCTGCACCAGCAGCCTTTTGAGCAGACTCCATGTGTGATTTACCCAGCACATAAAAACACATTCACAGATTACACATCTGCAGTCTCCGTGTGGTGGGCTGTAATGGCCTGCTGGTCCATAACGCCTCCACAAAAAAAAAGCCACGTTATTCTTCAAGGCAGAGGAAAGACCGGGCACTTGCAGAGAGCGCAGGGTGCTTTGAAAAAGCACGTTTACTGGTAATGTCAGATCAGGGGTCAGAAGCAAGAAATGCTTTCTGTTTTGCCTCTTCTGATGAGTTTCACTTCCTTAGTGTTACAATAAAGTCACACTAGTTCCCTGAATGTAAAAAAGTCTACTTTGAGGTGCCGGTTTTCTGCAGCTGTTGAGTGTGTGGCCGTCTGCACCAGCTGTCACCAACAAATGCAAAAAAAACAAAAAAAAAAAAAAAAAAGCAGACGCTGAACGTCTTCAGTGTTTTACTGGATTTGCATGAATGGAATTTTTCTGGTTTTGATTTAGTGTCACAACAGCTCATTAATGCACCGTTTGTACGTCCTGAATGCGGGCGTTTCTGAGCTCGTGCAAACAGGTTCACATGTTCTGGCCCCTTTCCAAAATATCTTCTAAAACTAACTTGGAAAACCAGATCCATCCACCTTTCAGCACGTGACACACAAACAACGTCCCTTTTTATGTATTCAACTTTGTCCTTTTTTTCATTGTTATTCTGTATATCCGCTGTTGCTCTTGCATTTCTTATTCATAAGCTGACACCTCCAAGACTGAAGCGAAAGGGGATTAAACTGCATAAACAAGAACTGGAGGGAAAAACAAATGTGAAGATTTGAGAAGATCGTTGCAAAACTATTCACTGAGTCAAAATGAAAGAGAAACTGCTGTGGTGGATAGCTGCGAGCCATCAGTGTGTAATAAAGTCTCTTTGAGATAATAGCATCTTTTAAAATCTGTGCAAAGATGAAAACTGTGGATAATTAAGAGATTAAATCTTTTTTAACAGAAGTATGACTAAAACTTTATTTTTTTACTTATTCTAAATTTAAAAGCAACTTCTAAAGTCTGATTGCATGACAGAGAACAGCTGCAATGAGTTTTGTGTTCCTGCAAAATAGCTGTCATTTATTAGGAAAACCAGCTCTTTCACTTCTCTGTTTACAAGTCAAATATTTAACTTGTGGTTCAGTTATTTATTTTATTCTCCCAAGAGAATTCTTATTTTGGGCTTCATACCTTTAAAAGTTGACATCGTCTCACTCGGTGCTGGGCGAAATGGAAAAAATTGTATATCTTGATATAAATTATTTTATATAAAAATAACAATATATATCACATTGTACAAGAATCAAGTATGTTTTTTAATTATTCTGTGAAAAAAATGTTACTTTTCTCTATTTTTTCAATTAATATGTAACTGAATCATTATAAAAAAGGACGTTTTTCTTCATAGGACGATGCATTTTTGCACATAAGTTCAGCGATTAAAAAAAACAAATAGAAATACTAGAAGAGAAATGGCATGATAGACACTTTTCTATCGCCCACACAACATGTATCGCCACATCACCCAGCACTATTCTCACTTCGTTGTTGCTCCTGAATCATAAAGTGAAAGTAGTCTCCAATGATGAACTGTATAGGCGTTAACAGATGAAACGGCTCACATTCATTTATAGATTTCCTTATTTAGAATAAAGTGCCACCAGCTTCAGTCTGGCTGTCGGCATCAAAACTCCATTTACTGGAGTTTAAAGCCTGAGTCGCAACTGGCCTTATGGGTAGATACAAGTGAAACATGGGCAAACCTTAACCTGCAGGTGGCCTGCACGAAATGTTCATGAACATTTTGTTTTCTACAGGGATGAAACAAACGAAGGGTTGTAATGAACGCCCATACAACACACAAGTACCGAGTGTAAACTAGGGGAGATGCAACACATCTTACAGATTTTTTTTTCAATTTATGTTGATTCAAATCAAAGATTAGCGCTCAATTAGTCATTTTCTTCTATCATTATGCAGCCTGACTCTTAAGTCTGGGTGAATTTTTTTTTTAAATTACGATATAATTCTTTCCATATCAGGCGATGACATATATATCACGATATAAACCAAATAAATAAATTTGTCAAGTTTGAACACTGCGGCTCAACATGTGACACAGGTTGCAGTTTTTTGTGCAGCACTCACCACTAGTACACAGTGGATTCAATTCTGTCATTATATTAAAAAAAAATGTATTAATAATGTCACATGAATACATTTTTCCATATTTATCCGCCACATTTCAAAGTCCGATGAGTGAAAGTCTTGTCAGACTGTAAACTGGAGCACTTCATTAGCATTAGCATCATGCTAATGCTACATCGCGGTTACCAAATCGACCCTTTTTATTGAACTTTCTGTTGTTGTTATAAGTCCGTCAAGTTTGTCTTCCACTTCTGACTGGCTCCTGTTAAAAATCACCATATGTTCTGCTGCCTCATCAAAACAAAACTGAACTTCCCAGGGAGAAGATTAGCGGAAATGACCACGGCGGCGTTGTGTGCATTTGCTTAGCTCGCAGGCAGACAATAGAAGTGGAGAGGTCAAAATATTTTTACCAAAATGAGACCTAATAAAAATAAATAATTAGATGCAAACATTTACTCGCCAAGGGCGACTTACCCTGACATGTCTAGCGATGCGAGTTCCGCAGTCTTTACGTAACTTTAAAAGTGCGAGAGGAAATCCCAAAGCAGACAATCATGTTTAGCACTCAAGCTAATCGAGAGAATCCGGTTGATTTTCAAAAAAATAATAATAAAAACGGATAAAATTTATTAGTTAGTAAAATTATTAGTTTGGCAAGGGGTGCAAAGACCGGTGATTGAGGACCACTGCATTAAACTGTCCAGAACCATACCTGGGGGCCCCGTCTGTTGTAGGTCCATAGAAAAATAGAACTGGACGGTTGGGGCAGAGCTGCTGTTGTCACCCATCGATTGGCAGGAAGTGATGACGACATTAGATAGCGACAATATATAACCCTAAGCT
This sequence comes from Oryzias javanicus, assembly GCA_003999625.1. Classification (NCBI taxonomy): domain Eukaryota; kingdom Metazoa; phylum Chordata; class Actinopteri; order Beloniformes; family Adrianichthyidae; genus Oryzias; species Oryzias javanicus. The sequence goes on along the minus strand of CM012451.1, from coordinate 23,984,107 downwards.
AGCATTTCCTATGTTTTCCTCTTCACTGCAGTGTTTCTCTTATCCGCCCACAAACTTGGTAAATGGTAAAATGGCGTATACTTGTATAGCGCTTTCTACCCGAGGGCCCAAAGCGCTGCACAGTCACAGACCCATTCACCCATTCACACACACATTCATACGCTGGTGGTGGCTCCGCTGCCAAACACTGGCGCCAACCTCCCACCAGAGGCAATTTAGGGTTCAGTGTCTTGCCCAAGGACACTTCGACACATGGGCAGGCAGGGAATCGAACTCACTATCTTTCGATCATGAGACAACTGCCCTACCACTGCACTTCTTTTAAATAACATTAAATTCCTGTTATACATAAACACAATGCACCAGAAGTAAACTGTCAGCTCAACCAAATGGTGGGGCACATTTAGAAAATCTGTTTTAACAATGTCTATTGTGTGCATTACTCCACAAGGTACGGAGGCCTTAAAGGACATTAACCATTAATTAATTATAGAAAATTAAAAAAAAATAAATAAATAATGTTTTTCGCTCAAAAATTGAGGGAAAAATATATATTTTTTTCTGGTTACTAACTGGTGCGCATCAACCAGTGACCTCAATTTTTAGAAAAAATAAAAAATTCAATTACTAACCAAAACATTTTTTATTTCTATAAAATATGAAAAAAAAAATCTCTGGATAGTAACTGGTGCGCGCCAGATAGCGACTTTTAAAGAACGTCTATGATTCTCTACACTTGGAACATAGTATGTTCCATTGTCATGATTTCCCTGTACAAGCTTCAATAGGGAACTCACCTGATCTCCCCTTAAGTTTTGACCGCTCCTGTCTACGACCCTCAATGGGCCCAAAAGCCTGCCGCCCCCTTATGTGACCAATGCATAAGCCCTTTCAGAGTCAGATGGTTGCTGGGCCTAACCCAGTCCCTGCTGGACACTCCCTGAGCAGCTCACCAGTCTGTTCCAGGAACATCCAATTAAAAAAAAAAAGTAGACAGACAATGCTGTTCCACCACGGTTGCAGCTGCCTGATTGTGCAAACTTGTTGCTCAGTTTTATTTTGCTTCTACCTGCAGGTGCATCATTTGTTACTCTGAAATTTGACATAATTGTGCCTCTGCTTATGATGCTCAGTAAGGCTATCTGCAAGGGGAAACTTGCTTGTTTGTGTGGTTTTATTTTTTGAATTTCTGGCCTCACAGATGCTGCATACTCAATAAGTTGTGCTTTGTGGAGCGCATCTCCGCATGTCAGTGACGGCATGTTTAATAAGTTCAGTTCCTGTCTCCTTGCATTAGTTATTATATATTTATTTTTTGGTGGAAACTCCTTTTGGGAGAACTTTGTAATCATCTGTGCTGGAAACGGACCATTGGCTTCCCCTCCTTTGTCATGGCAGAAAAAGAAAAAGCTTTATGTCGAGAAATTCCCTTTGAGTGAGCCGTGCATTGATGTATTTTTTTTATTTTTCCCCCTCTTACTGCTATTAGTTTTTTTTTCCTGTGCCTTGTCACAGCAGCTTGCAAAGCTGTCACAATGAAAAGAGAGTTTCCCTCCCATGCCGCCGGTCGAGCCCTTCTGCCGCTCGGTGTTCTGTCAGAACCTCCTGTGTGGAGTCTGTCTGTGATCATGAAGGAAGGGCTTTTCCCTGCACATCCTTAAAACCAATTACTGATAAAAGAAAGAAATGCTTTATTCCCCAGAGTCAGACTCGTTATTAAAACTATGCAAAAGAATAAGTTATTTGCAGACAAGGTTGTAAGGTTGTGGAGTTCATATTTTTACTTAATATCTGTAAATACATTTTGAATTAAAGTTTTGGTCAAAGGCAACGATAGAAAAACATCCATCAGCTTTCTTCCTTGTTAAAAAATGTTTTTTTAATTGCACCAAAATTGCCTCAGATGGTTTTTTTATGGGACATTGGTATTTTATTATTATTATAAACATGAACATTTATAAGATATTATATAATAAATTATATTCTTAATGAATGTTTTACTTATCCCAACACATGCTTGTAGTGTCCCTGTGATTTTTTTTTTATTTTTTATTTTATAAATACTTTGGTTTCAAATACCAGGAAATTCCAACATTCAATTCATGATGACCTATTAAAATGTTTTGTTGTTTCTTAGTTCTCCTGTGGTTCACTTTTATATATTTTTTTTACATTTTTGCAAACTTCTAAGATTAAATGGCCACTTTAAAAAATTTTTTTTACAGATGACCATGAATTTTTTATATTAGAGAGATATTAGAGAGATTTATTCCTAAAAGTTTTTGTGTTTTAGTAATAAATGCTTAGTTTACTAAATTTATATAAGATCAAATGATGGACATTTGTCAGAACTGAGAATTTTCAGCTCTGAAGCAGAGCTGATGTGTTTTTTTCCTAAAGCTGCACTAAAAGAGGATATTTGTGCGCTACAGCTCTACTTCATCTCTTGTTTTCCACCGAGATTTACAGAAAAAAGCGGTTCGGAGGATTCCTGCATGTACGTTTGTGCACAGAAGGCTTTTGTCTGTCTTATTCGATTTGTTCGTTTCATCTACATGGGCACGTCCTTCACTCCTCCTCAGGATCTGAGTTTTTTTTTCCTAGTAAAAACTGATTTTTGTAGCACTTTGTTTGAACCACTGAGAATTGAGTGCATGAAAAGCTTCAGCCTCTGTGTTGTTTTTTTCAGCGGACAAATCTGTGTCCCAGATGTGTAGTTTGGCGTTCCTATCGCCAACTCCACAATTAATTACATCCAGACTGGATCTTATTAGCATATAATCAAATGGGACAGCTCCCTGACTCTCTGGATGTGCTGAACCTCTGAATAAAAAAATAAAAAGGCTTTAGATGAAGCAGGAAAACAAGACCTTTAGAAGCAACAAAGAAGCTATAGGGAAATCCAAACCCAATAAATGATACAGTAACATCGGAAATGAGACTGAGCTCAACATTATGATAATTTATTCCCAGTTAATCATGGAAAAATGAGTAAAGCAGACCAGCAGTCTTCAAGCTCTGAGCCTCATGGATTTGTGTCGGCTTTCTTGTGAGATTTTTTACAAAGTGAATTAAATTAGCAAACAATTTAATTAAGAAGTTTGACCCAACTCCTAAAAATGTTTATGGGTTTCTATGCAAGTAAGTTTTGCTGAAGTTCTGTTAATAACACAAGAAGCAGAACCTCCACAGCAACAGTATCAGGATGATTGAAATTTTAAAGATATTTTTTATATCTTTTTAGAAAATTATCCGAAAAAAAAAAAAGTTTTGCCCTTCTAATGTCTATTCTATAGCTTGGGTTGTATTAAATAGTTCCTTTTCTAATTTTCTCTTCAAAATTGTAGATTTAAGTAGCAATTTGATTAAAAACTTTATTTTGCAACAAGGGTAAAAAATCAAAAATTAAAGTAACTTTTTACTCAAATTATTGGGAAAAAAAAATAACAGACTTGAATATATTTCATCAGTCCTTTAGTTTTGCATCCAGACTGTAGGAAACGATTATCCAAAGCTACTGACGCTCAAACCAGGCATCATAGAGGAGAACAGGAACTTGTGCATTAGCAAGACGCAAACAACGTTAGCTTTCCTCTAATGGGTATTTTTGCATTAATGGCCACCACTGCACCGTTTATGATAAGGGTCGGGTTTTGTAGCTGCAATACTAATGGAAGTATCAAGGGGAACTGGCAGATGACGTTGGTATGTTGGAGGCATACCGTAAATGCACAAGAACCAGGGATAATTTGGATGACTTTAAAGGTTGTTGGTAATAGATTATCTAATCGTCGATGTTGTTTTACAATAAACCCTGCCATATTTGATGATCAAGCAATGCAATGGTAAGTAAAAAGAGGGTTAGCAGCAAAACGAGCAGGGTGGATGGTTTTACCCTTTAAAGGGTAACCCAACAGGGCAGTTGGAGGCTGACTCCAATCTCAACCCAGATTTGAGAAATGCCAAGCTCAGTTCTATACATTCTGGCACAAAGGCAAAATCTGTTAATTTGACAGCAGTGCATTAATTACCTTTAACACTAGAAGGTGCAGGTCTTGCAGTATTTACAGCTTAATTTTTAGAGATAATAAAACTGTAAATATACCACAACATCAATCTTTTTCTAAGCTTTATTTCGAGCCATGTTTTGTGAAAATCGATTGAAAAAAGAGGGAGTTAGGATGATTTTTGTTGACCAATCAGAAAATTCAACTGCAATACCTCGTTTCAACCTATAGGTGGCAGCACACAGACGGTTTTTGACCATATTTTCAGAAATTTAACAAGTTTATTTTAATTTGTCAAAAAGGTGGTGACAACCAATAGAAAGCACTCTTAAAGCCCTATTTATAGAGGTCAACAGCAAAAAAAGTTAATTTAGGGTTACCCTTTAACACCTGAGGGATCACCGGTGATGCTTGAACACAAAATCGTTACCATACTGTAAAAATTTCAGCCATTAACACGATCAATGCCATTAAGCAGATTCTGAAGGAGAATCGTTACTTCACCAAACTTTGGTGAGTAAGTACAGAGAAGAAGACAGTTATCTGGGCCTCACAGGACAAAGATCCGGGTTGGGTAGTCCTGGTCGAAGGTAACTCTAACAAATTTAGGATGACATCGGTGTACAAAACAGAGACACACAGAAGCCCTATATCTTTAAAGCAGATGAGCTGCAGCAGATAAAGCTTGGAAACTGAAGCCTTCACTGATGTTGGTGCTGATGAGAAACTGAAGCCTTCACTGATGTTGGTGCTGATGAGAACTAACATCAGGCTGTTTTCACCTTGCTTACTGACCTTGATGTGCTGATGTTTGCTTGAACAAGCAAATTTCCCCTTTCAATGAAGTTGCTGCTGGAAGGTGTCAGCTATGATTTGGTGTTTTTCATCACCCACCAGTCCTCATGTCGGACACCTCTTCAAATATAGATTAGAGCTGTTGAACAGTAATGATTGGACAGACTGAAATACAGCAGCCTTTTTCTGCTTGGTTGCGCCGCACAAGCGGAGAACGGGTTCTCCGTCCTATCTTCAGGTCTGATATGACAGCGCAGACACATAAGGGCCTCCTGGCAAACCGAATAACAGCAGAGTTCAGTTGAGCAGAACACCGAGGGTAGTTACTTACGTGGCTCAGGAGCAGACAGGGGAGCAGCAAGACAAGACGGCTGACTTGTCTGTTTTAAATAATGGCATACATTTATTCATAGGGAGGTTGGAGCTGAAATCTCTAAGTGCTGCAATTTAAACATGACAGACTACATTGAGAAAAGTTGGAAACCACCAGTGGATATAAATGGATCACTGTTCAGAGACACTCACATTAATTTGTCACTTATGTCAAACAATATACTAATAAAATCTAATGATAATAACCTTAGTATAACTTTTAAACTTTACCTAGAACTATTGCATTTCATTAAAGATATTTGTGAAATAGAAGCATCTGGAAAATACCGCAGACTCTGTTTCTATCATAATATTAGCACAGAGACGTTCAGAGATGTGGACACAGCTGCACACATTCACACCTGACTCTATATTGATTCCTGGTTCAGATGCTCCGTTCACTTCAGGCATTTGAAGCGCGTTCTTGAATGCACTAAACGTGGATTCTTGAACCCACGTTTACCCCATGGTGTTCCCACTGGACAAGCAGGGAGGATGTTTTCTTCTTTTTCCTTCTTTTTCTTCTATTTACTGGTGCATGTCCGCTGGGCTACAGTTAGAAGAGGGTTGATGCGAAATGTCAAAGCGATTGCGATTTTTGTTCCAGGCTTTTTCTTTCACAGCTCTATTCTGATGTATGAAAGACTTGGTGTTATGTAATTCTGGTCGGGTACAAGCCACAATTATTGATTTCTTCCCCATAATCAATTATTTATAGGTTGACTCTAGGGCTGCCATAATCAATCGGCTAATCGACTATTAAAATAGACTGATTTAATAGTTGATTAGTCATTACTTTGTATTATATGGAGCTGGAGTGTAGTGAAGTTGAAAGTTATAATGGTATTGTGCTAGCTTTTTGAATTACTTTGGCATTTATTAAGGTTTTTTGGGCTACTTTGGAGTTTAGCTAATATTTCAGCTAAATGCTAGCTATTTTGGCTAATTTAGGCTTTTACTGGTTTTGAGGCTATTCAGGAGTTTAACTTATGTTTAAGCTAGCTATTTTTTTTCTAATTTAGGTGAATTTGTTTTTGAAGCTATTTTGAAGTTTAGCTAATATTTCAGCTGGCTGTTTTGGCTAACATAGACTTTTTTTTAATAGGTTTTTGGGCTAATTTTGCTTTAGCTTATACTTTAGTTGGTTATCAGCCTCAACGTTTTCAGCTATTAACTTTAGGAATTTAAGATTTCAAATTCAGCGTTTTTAGCTATCAATTTCAGCATGTTCAGCTATCAGCACTAGCTTGTTCAGCAGCCAAAATGAGCTTACAGTATTCGCACCAGCATAACCGCAGGTAATGGTATATATCTTGTTTTTAGTTGGCTTAAGCTAATGATGGTTAAGATGTATGCTTTACATCCAGTTTGCTCACGACCAAATAAGTCGACCAATTGGAAAAAATAATCGGTGATTAATTGACTATTAAAATAGTCACATCCATGACTTGGTAAAGACTACATCCATATGTCTCTACCAAATCACAGTCCCTCATTGGTCAAAGTTCGACTGGTTTCACTTGAAACGTATGTTCAACGCATGTTCAGCGGATGTGCGTTTTGTAAGTTGAGCCTGAGAATGATATTAATGTGTAAATATGTGAGTTTTAAACGCAGAAACCCATAACGCACATTTACACGACAGTGATGTGCGTCGAGAATCACGGGAGGTGAGGCACTGACGTCATCTGTCAGATTTACAAACATATGATCCCCACAGAGAACCTTGTTCACCATTTGATTGGCAACAGGTAAAGTGTCTCGCTTAAAATTGAATTTCAACATTTTTCTTTCATTTACAAACTGTAGTATAGAAGAAAAAAACACCAACATTTTTATCAATGACTTTTACTTAAAAAGGAAGTTCATGGCACTACTTCTGAGTAACGAATCTTAACAAATTCCTGAGTTTAGACCATTGACAGTATAACCTTAAATTTATAAAATGATGCTAAACAGTACTAAAGAATCACTGGATGGGTGGACTTGACTTGCTACTGCTAGCTCTGTTATTCTTTAGCTGCGGTGTCACAATCTCCGGGCTCACCAGCACCCCCTGGCTTGGGGCAGGGGTACAGCGTGCCTCAACTAGTGCATTTCTAATGTGCATTTTTAGCAGATAAAAAAGACCAAATGGGTCGCAAATATGGCGTTATAATTATGTCAAAACTCCACTCAGAAATAAGACATCTCCACGAGCACGTCAAGCATTCCGCACAGACATTTCAGACCCTCGCAAGCAATTTCATCTCCTCCGAGCAGAAAATGTCCTCGCGTGCGAGCGACTGACTACTCCCACGTCCGTGAGCTGGTCTCTCGAGCGATGCGCACGCACGAGCAGGATACTTTGCTTCTGCTTGTGGAGAAAATTTCTGCTTGCGCGAGGGAAAAGAGTTTTTCGGGGCGGAGACAGAGGGCTGCACTGGCTTTCTTCTGATTGGACTATTGGAGGACGGCGACGCCTTCTAAACCCACGTAGACAGAAAAGAGTTTGAGGAGAAGGCTGTGGTCTAGCTGTCATGGAGAGACATTGTCAGGGCATTGTCGTTGATTGATTTGATTTATTTTTTTTAATATCTTTTGCAGCTGAGACTGCTATGCCTCACTTGCCTCCCCTGACTACACGTCACTGCTACATGTGTTACATTGACTTTCCATTGAAAGTAGTCGCTTGAACTGAGAGCAGTGTAGCTTAAAATTGATATAGATGATTTTCAGTCAGATCCAGAAGTGGCATCTTGTGCTGAAAAGATTAGCATGAATGCGTTGACAAAATAGAAGAAGGATTTTAGGCTTTTCCCCAAACAAGCAGTGTGTCCAACAAAACATTTACACTAGAAAAAGCTTTTTTTGATCAACAAAGGCTGCAAGAATTCAGGGTTTTCTATTCGGCAACCTTTCTCCCTCATTGTTGGAGCGTTTTTAAACTTTAAAAAAAAAAAAAACAAGCAGTACAGTCTGTGTGTCTGGCTCGACAGATTTATTAATATTCATCGGAGCCACTGCCAACTCATGATCACTAAAAACCATCTATTCTCTAGAGATTCCTGTACTTGTCTGTCAAAACTCATACATGTTGCATGTTTCTGCTGAGAGGAAAGCCTGAAAAGGCTATCCCTGCAAACAGAGGAGACAGATCAAGGTGGTCTCTGCCTTTTCTAAAAATCAAGCTCCTCTTTCTTTGGCCCAGAAACGAAAGTTTCTTTAGTCTTGGCATTTACTGCTTATTCTTATTTTAGTCAATCAGATGTATTAATGTACCCTTTGGAAATCCTTCTGACTGTATTCCACAGTAGATTACAGATCCTGGAACATGGTAGGCTTTCAGGGTTCATCATCAGGTGTCCAGTTACATGTTGGCCAATGCAAACTAATGCCTGCCTTAAAACGTAGAGGAGAGGCACATTCCTCTGAATTAATCAGTTAGTTCCACAAGTTATCACATTAGTTAGAGAAGGGCAAATATGAAGTATGGGGGAAACTGGAGGAAAAACACTGGTTGTTTAGAAATTATGTCATTTTGGTGAAATGGCTATTAAAAGTCCTTATTATGTTAAAACCTGAAAAACCTTAGTGCTTTTCGCCTGTTTCATTACCACTTAACTATTCTAGTTTAGTTTTAAAGATGAAAATAACTGGCCACTAAGATTTTTTGGTGTTTTTAACATGTTCTTGTGGCGTTTTTCTGATGATGGAGGACGCATATAATTAGCATAAGCATAATTTGCCTTTCTGAGTATTTCTTTATTTATATCGTTGTATCAGGAGTGAATTTCCAATGAACTACTGGCGCTCTGCAGAAATTATGACAAGGAAAACAACTTTTTAAAATTTATATTGCTTAAAAACTGCATAATCATATCTAAAAGGCCACTGAGAATACTTTTAGAATAGCTCAAAAGATAAGTGGAGTGAGTCTTGTGAGTTGCTTATGGCTGATAGTAAACTTCTGCATTTACGATTTCATATAACCAGTTAGAAGCAGATCCATTCACTGAAAGTCGTCATCTCTATAACTTGCTGCCATGGCAACAGGTCAGTATCAAATTGGAGCTGATGGAGGTCTGCGAGTGGTCGCAGTGTTGCTGTATTTGAGGCATCTTGTATCCCTGCAGTGAAGTATTTGACGGGCAGTCGGCCCAGCGGAGCCACACACACTCAGGACTGGAAATGGCTTGATCTCACATCCCAGAGACCTTCTGACAACTTGATTGACAGAATGGGTTTAATTTTATTAATATGGTAAAATATTCATGCTGCAAGACGTTAAATGTTCAAACATTTTATGGATATGTAGCAAAAAATATATGGTATTTCTTTCTCCAGATCGACTGGACAGCCTAATAATAGCACGTGCTTGTTGCATGATAATAATAAAGGGGGTGGTGAGTTCACTGCAGTTCCTTTTCTTTCAGATGTTTGGTAATGATCTTGTTGGTCTTTGAGCAGCAGTGAGTTTTGGTTGCAGTCATGGCTGCTTCAAATGTCCCGAATAGCAAAGAAAAAACAGGAACAATTGACTCAGACCCCCAGTGTGCTTTTGAATGATTTCTTCCACTGAAATGTGGGACTTCTGCCACTTTTTTTCACTGTGTTTCAACAGCCAGCCACACATTCATTTATCCAGACTGTCTTACAAGTGACCTGTTATTCTTCAGTGATCGCCTGCTCACTACTACAGTAGAAGGAGTATGAGGTCAAAGCAGGATCAGCATAAAGTTAATAAAAAAAAATGGATTGAATATTTAAAAGAAATAAAAACTCTTTAAAACCCAAAAGTACACATAGTAAGCTTGAAAAAAACTGTGAAAAAATGTGAAGAAATATTCTTTGTATTTGAAGAAACCCATACAGAGCAACTCAAAATGAAAAAAATGAAATTGAAATAAAAAAAAAAAAATTCAAATTTGAAAACGTTTCTTGTTCTTAATTGGTATGCACCTGAAACTAACTGGTGCATACCAGTCACTATCTAGTGTGCACCAGTTACTATTACTAGTTTCTATAAAGTGAGCTGCAGTTATTATCTAGTGCAAACCAACTACTGTCTGGTGCTCACCAGATTATAACTGTTTGAATTTTTTTACTTCAATGTCCCTTTAGGGGCTCTGTAAACCTAAATGTGCTACCAAATGAAAAAAAGTTCATTTTGTTGCAGCTGCTGTTTAGTGTTTTTGATATTTTTATTCCTCCTTCTTTATTTTCAGTCCACTATTTGAAGTTTCATTTCAGATTTTTCCTTTTCGCAGTTGACTCTTATTTTAAAAAAAAAAAAAAACTTCATTCGATTGTAACAAATGTTTCCATGTGCCACGCAGTTGACCGGAATGAATCATTTGAATATGCGCAGAACTGTCAAAAATACTACAAATATTAGAAGAAGAAATAACGGGTCCCGTAATAAACAAAGATCATGTATAGAGCGAGATGATCCATTGAGCGTGTATTCATTATTATTTTTATTATTTTTAAGAGCCTGTTTGCTTATTATTTTCCAAATCCTTGCTGCAATGTGCATCTTGCCTGCACGTAAATATGGGAGAATAACATCAGCCTTTATTCCGTCTGGATGTGATTGGAAACATGAATTAATGTGACTTTAACATGGTTTCTCAGGACTTTTCGGTTCCACATTCAAAAGCTGCCTCCGCCGCCTCATGCTGTCCTGAAGCCGCTCGGAGAGACAGTTTTCCGCGGAAACAGTTTTCCCAGAATCCGCTGGTCTCTCGTGCAGAGCAGCCGGACGGACTGGGGTCCGAGGCACACACCGTAACGAAGGATCCCCCGAACTCAGACAGGAAAGCTGTGAATCCGACTTTTCGACTCAAAGAAATAGTTCGCTCGTGGAGAGCAGCTGATCGGTTCTGTTCGCGCCCCAAAGACTGCCACACCCTCAAAGCATCACACAAAATCCAGTGCAGTGATGACACACCATCGAGATGTATTTGTTCACACGCACCTCGATCGGATCAACAATCGTTGGAAAGAAATTTGGATCAGAATGAGTCTGATCGCTCCAGAGTATTCCAAACGGCGTGTTTACATGACGCATTTCTGTTCTGATCAGGTGTTTGATCCGATTGCTTGTGGCCATGTAAACGTAGCTACTGTTTTGGAGCTGAAATAACATCACCATAATCTCTTTCTCCCGATGTTAATCATGTCTCAGTAGCCAGTGAACTCAAAGCCTCACCCCCATGTAAAATCAGGGTCAACGCCAAAAAGGAACTGTAAAGAAGAAGAATATGAAAAAATGAAAGTTGAGAAAAAAAAAACAGAAGCTGTTATAAATAGACAACTTTCTCTTTTTCCACAAGTTTACAATGTGAACTTGCTTAAAACTGTTTTCAAATTTTTCATTTACGATATCTATTAATCAAATTTACAATCTGGTTTTTCATTCCCTTTAAGCTGATCCAGAATTGACCCGATACAGGAGCTCCAAGTGGCCATAAATGCAGATGAAACTGATGTCCTTTCATTGAAAACGCAATCTCCACTTGACCTAATTCTTAACAAACATCTTCAAAACGAACACAAGACATAAGGGAGTGACAGAATGAAAATGCCGCATGCTTGGATGACAGCAATTATGTCGACAGGATGATTTCTAAAAACCTAACAAGCTTTTAAAAAAAACAATTGGAAGCGTTTGACAAATTTACAACTCTTCACTTCATTCGGCACACGCTCAGGAGCTCGGATGTAATTTCATTTCCACTGCCAGTTCCTGTTGTGTAACTCTCTTTGTGCTTTATGCTTCAAAATCCTCATTTTCCATGCTGCTATTCTGAGCCACACATTCCTATAATGAGGCGCTTATTATAGTCACTATACTGCGAAACCTCAATATTTATACAATAATAATCACAACAGTTTACAGACGTCTTCTATTATCCAGAAAAGTTTTAATTTTAGGAAGCTTGTATATATATTAGCTGGGATTTCTCCCTTCTATTCAATGTTTGGCAATATTTTTTTTTTGGAAGTTGCGAGCCAAGAATTCCAAATCTCTGCAGCACTTGACATCGTCTCATTAGCAAACACATAAGCAAGGTTTTGCTTTGATAAAATGCCACCAGCACCTCAAAAAATAAATTATATTCTGCAACTTCAATAGGAAATGTTCTTTTTTATTGACTGATTAAGCAGCGTCTGAAAATGATGCAGAGAACAGATAAGGATGCTTCATAATGTTGATTTTTATCGTTGACACGCGCTCACAGAAATGTCTGCTGCGTGAAGGAATATTAGCCGGGTTATTTTTCTTTTTAAAAATGTAGATCATGATTCATGCCCACGCTCAGCTGTCAAGCCTTTAGTTTGCTGGACAAATGTGTTTGAAGTCGACGGCTCGTGCACAAAAGCTCTCTAGAAGTGCTGTCTGTGCGTCTGTCAGAGCCCGCTGATCCCTTCATCTTGACGTGTTCTTGTCAAACACACTGGAGTGAACGGCATCGCTGGCTGTTCTGGTGATCGCTCGCCGAACGGGGTTCAGTTCATAGCCGGTGCCGACACATGCCGCAGATCACCTCCTGCTGCTGCCGAGTGCGTGCTCCTCATTACTGCTGGAACTCCAACTTCTGTCCGTCTCCTTGTTTTTGGGTTCTCATCCTCTTTTCTTTTTTTTTTTTTTTTTTTCTTCATATCGCAGAGCTTAAGGGTCTCCTCGACAGACGTGCACACACACTTAGAAGTCAGCGTGAGAGGGAGCTGAGGCTTAATTGCTGTCGGTGGCAGTGCAGATGGCTGCATTAACTGAACTTAAAACAAGGAATCGTTAAGCGTCCGGAATATCTCACAAGGACGACTCCACGCTGCTTCTGATTTGAAGACTGTCTGAAAGGAATCCAAAGAGAGTCCACTCGCAGCAGCTCTCGCGAGCCACAACTCTGACTCAAGGTCTTTGTGGAAAAAACCGAATTCCTGCACACCTCTGTGGTTTATCACCCTCTTCAGATGTTTTCTCTTTCAAAAGTTATTACACTTTCTGCTTTTCAGGGACGAGCTTCTGTCAGTCTGTCAAAGTCCCTGCTGATTGTTGCCTTCTGGTTTGAGTTTGGTTTCTGGTTCCTTTGGGGACTTCTGTTGAAGGTCAGAATCAAGCAGAAGACAGTGAGAATGTTTTTCAGCGGTATCCTAGAGATTAGAAATATGTCTCTGTTTAACTGAATGAATCTGCAAAAACTTTTTTTACACAGTTTGGATAAAGATTAAAATGGTTCCGGCTCTGCAAACACTTCAGGTTGCTTGACTAATCAACTATTAAGATAGTCAACAACTGATTTAATAGTTGATTAGTCTTTACTCTATATTATATGGAACCGGAGTGTGGTAAAGTTGAAATGATATTCTGCTTTTTGGACTATGATGTCATTTGTCAAGGTTTTTTAGGCTAATATAGGGTTTTGCTAATATTTCAGCTACATGCTAGCTATTTTAGCTATTTTAGGAATTTTTCAGTTCTTTTTAGGTGAATTTGGAGTTTAGCTAATATTTCCGCTGCATGCTTGCAGTTTTGGCTAACATGGGCTTTTTCAGTTTTTAGGCTAACTTCGTATTAAACTAATATTTTAGCTGGGTATCAGCTTCAGCGTTTTCAGCTATTAGCTTCAGCGTTTTCATCTATCAGCTTCAGCGTTTTCAGCTATTAGCTTCAGCGTTTTCATCTATCAGCTTCAGCGTTTTCAGCTATCAGCTTCAGCGTTTTCAGCTTCAGCGTTTTCAGCTATCAGCTTCAGCGTTTTCAGCTATCAGCTTCAGCGTTTTCAGCTATTAGCTTCAGCGTTTTCAGCTATCAGCTTCAGCGTTTTCAGCTATCAGCTTCAGCGTTTTCAGCTATCAGCTTCAGCGTTTTCAGCTTCAGCGTTTTCAGCTATCAGCTTCAGCGTTTTTCAGCTATTAGCTTCAGCGATTTCAGCTATCAATTTCAGTTTCTTCAGCTATCAGCACTAGCAACTTTACTGGCCAAATTCATTATTGGCTGATTATATGTGATTATTGACTATTAAAATAATCGTTTGTGGCAGCACTGTTCAAAACTGCTCCCCGTGGTGTCCTGTGGAAGGTGCTCTTGTGAGTATGGGGTCCGGGGAGCCTTATTGAGGGCCTTCCTGTCTCTGTGTGACCAGAACAGGAGCTTGGTTCCCATATTCGGCAGCAAGTGACCTGTTCCCGGTGCATTTTGAACTCCAGCAGGGTTACTTTTTATCATAATCCTTATAGGCCGAATTCCTAGAAGGAGGGGGTCTGGTTTGAGGACCACAGGATCTGCTTTTTGCAGATGATTTTGTCCTGTTGGCTTGATCGAGCCAGGACCTTCAGCTTACACTGTAGCTCTTTGTGGTTGAGTATAAAGCAGCTGGGATAAGGGTCAGCCAAGTCTGAGGCCTTGGTTTGCAGAGTGCTTCTGCACCAGGTGGAGGGGTTTACGTACCTTCGGGTCTTGTTCACGAGTGAGGTAAGATCAGAGGGTGAGATAGACAGATGGATTGGAACGGCGCCTGCTGTTATGTGGTCGCTGTACCGGTCTGTTGTGGGAAATGGAGCAGAGCCAGAAAGCAAAGCTCTTAATTTACTAGTCATTCGAATACTCACCTAAAGTCATGAGCTCTGCGTCATGACCAAAAGAACGAGGTCCCAAATCCAAACTGAGGGTGACTGGGCATTCTCTTAGAGATAAGGTTAGAAGCTCAGTCACCTGGAGAGAGTTTGGTGTAGACCCGCTTCTCCTCCACATTGAGAGGAGCCAGTTAACGTGGCATCTATGCCTCCTGGACACCTCTTTAAGGAGGTGCTCCAGACATGTCCCACTAGGCAGAGACCTAGCGGAAGACCCTAGGCCACACTGGAGGCATGTCGGAACGCCTCATAGACTTCCAAGAGGAGGTGAAAGAAGTGGTCGGGGAGACTGCTGCTTTCAGGACCTGGTCTCAAATGAGATGGATGGATGGATGCCAATGGTTAGAGAAGTCATAAAGGGACTTCTGTAGCCCTTGCAGTATCTGGACCCCATAAGATAACACAAGGGTTAAGCGTCTAAAATCATCAAATTTAAGTCTTCTCTTCAATTTACAATAACAATAAGCAAAAATATATTAAAAACTATTTTAACATGATTTTTCGTCTTGTTTGCAGGGAGGTGTGGGCAAGGTGTCGCCGTCCGGACCATCATGCCCTTCGCCGTGGGAGGAGTGGTAGAGGAACTGTATATGTGAGTGACCCCGGTTGGCTCCGCTGGGATGAATATGCCACTACACCAAATCTCTGTCATCCCCCGCGATGTCACCTCATCCCGGGTGTCGGGCAGTGGAAAAGCAAAGGACAAGGACAAACAGGTAGGAGGAGAAGATGTTCTGATGAAATTGATGTTCTTTCGCCATTGTTCTTGAAAGGTTGAAGGCCAAAACAAACATTCGAAAAAGTGTAAAACAATGGAAGTTTCAAGATGGTGATCTTTCCCATAGCATTCGAATTGATCCATATTACATAACACATACAGTCAAGGGGCAGTTAAGTGTCTTTGGGGTAGAAAAATTTGAACTTACATTATCCTGACAAATACATAGCAATGCACAGCATCATTGATGACACCGAACGAGGTATTGCCAAAGGAACAAGGCTTTAAGGCAGTGATGGACACGAATCTCTCCTGTTGGAACAGTTTGAAAAAGTGTTTTGTTATCTTTGCTGATAGGATCTGGGAAATGCTTATAGGATTTCTTTTGTCTAGCTGATGAACACATCTCTTAGTGTTGTGAGCTGATTGGCAATAATCTTCTTAGCTGAGCAGACAGCTCATCTCAGCCAGGTTGTAGAGGAAGAAGAGAAACCGGGTCAAGGAGTGCAAGCAAGAATGTCACTGCAATCACTATAATGACTTTTTTTTTTTTTAAATCCCTTGGTGATTTTTGCCAACAGAACTAATGATACTCCAGTTGTGTAACGGTGACTTTGCTCGTCCGATTCTTACTTAAGAAAATAGTGTTTCAGCAAGGTCAAACAAATTCATAGACTAAACGTCCTTGAAAGAAGCTAAAACTTGCTTTTCGCCTCGTTAAAGAACTACTTTTAGTGGGGCAAAAAATATTTTTCAGTCACAGATTTGTGAGTTGTTCCACTATATATACTGTTCAACTGGGAGTAATGGAATGTAAAAAAAAACAAATCAATGAAGCATTGTGTGATTTTTAGATATTTGTTTGTATAATGATGCATTGTATGTATGTATTTAATCAAAACCAGAAGTTCTCTTTAACACTTTTAATGTAACCCTGGCTAACAATGAGAAGTCAAATTTTCCAGTAGGTGTTCACCAGGTTTGCACTATAGCTGCTAGTTTGGTCCATTCCTCTATGCAGATCTTCTCAAGAGCTTGCCTTTTCTGGGAAAAAAGCTTCACAACAAAATTGCTTTACTTTTGAGATTAACAAAAAACTAAGAAACTGAATAAGGATTGTATTATGGGATGTCAAAGGAGGACATTACTGATGAGATGATGACGTTTGTTTACCTTTTTCAATCAGAAGTTTTTCATCAAGACCGTATCTTTCGACAGAAGATATTTCTTCAAACTTCTGACACACCCACTTGAAAAAAAGGATGATTGCTCAATCAGAGTTTCGTCAGAAATTGGGTAGAACATAATTCTGCTCTCCCTCATCTTCAAAACTCACCCAGCTTTTCCAGTTTCTGATTTTGTATCATTTTATTTTGATTTTCAGAAATTACTATTGTTTTCTAAATGTTTTTTTTTTTAATGTTCTGTTTTATTTTGATATTGCAGTGGTTTTTTTTTTTTGTTTTTGTTTTTTAGCATTTTCTTTACTTGTTAATAGTCATTGTAATTTTTGATGCTGAGTGATTTGTACTTCAGGGCCACCGTACCTTATTGACAATTTATGTGGTGTAGGAGCATTTAAGAAAAGAAAACATTTTTGTATTTCCAATCAATTTTCATACATTATATAGTAAATTTCATAGTAATATAAATGTGTCACATGGTCCATTGAAGGACTGAGTTTTGCGGTTCTGGTTTTTTTCTTCTTCTGTCGCCATGACGTTGAAGTTAGATTTCTTTATTACTGAGAATGAAGGTTCCTCTGTGAGTTTGGCTGGGTTCGGAGCCGCCATCTTTTCCTGCATCACTGCTTGGCATCAGTCTCTTCCTCTGCGAGTCTGCTTCTTTATTCCCCTTGAAGATTAGAAGCATGAGCGCCGATGATTTCTGACCTCTCTGGCACAACCATCGGTGGAGGAAAGCAAGAACTCCGAATCTGCTTGAGGGACTTGAAGTGTGTGTGTCCCTAGAGAACACATGGGTCCATCAGGCCCTTAAATCACCTCGACTAGTTCTTGAATGCCTCCAGTGGAAGGAAATTGTCTTCTCCAAAATACAGCAGGGGGCTTGTAATCCATGCATTGAGGTTGTCTCTTTCGGTAAAAGAGTTTTGGGAATATTTATAAAAAGAGCTGCAAATGACTTGCATAGAACAAGTTGAAAAGAAAAATCAGTTCCTTGACAGTTCTCTGCTCTAACGAAGAGCAGCCACATTCAGGTCTGTGGTTTTTGATAAGGCGTTCAGCAAATGGATTATGCATGAGTTCACAATGAAGCAGCTCTGATGCCGGCTGCCAGGTACCGAGGAAGAAAAAAGAACATTGACTTTTTCCATTTGAGGTCTCCCAGACTTGTTGAGGAAATGCATATTTCAGCCCCGGAGCTGTTAATTATTGTATCTCTTTAACCTCATCTGCAAAATTGCCCGCGTCGTCGTGTCTGTCCCAAATTATTTACATGCGGAGTATGCAATTATGTCCGGAGAGCCGTGAAATGCAGCTAAACTTTGCAGGACGCAGCTGTTGCTTTTAATTCACAGTGACACACAAATTCACTGTAACAAAAGGGACCCGGCGAGCATCGCCTGCATAGTCAGAAACATTTCTGTGTGTGTGAGCTCACAAAACAAAAATCGACATGGTGCTTTTCAGTGAAAAGTCCTCCGAATTTGTTTTAGTGACCACTCTGCTTGTTTATAGAATAATATGAATATATGATCTCCCTGAACATTTAAAACCCTCAAAATCTAAAGAAGAGGAGCTCTGTTTACTGTAGTCTAATATTACTCATCGCTCTAAAGGTTTTTCAAAATGTTGATTGGACCTGAGGATATGCAACGCTTTTTAAACATTTAGAGGATGAAAACTGTCCAAGTGAGTCCTTCCAGATTGTCATGCCCAGAGCCTCGCAAATGGAGACGTCTTGACAGTTTCCCATAAAGCCTTGGGGCCTGGAATAAGTGAGAATAAAATTAAGTCGTCAAGAAAAGAAGCGTGGACATGTAAAGTTGGTGGACAATAATGATAGGACTTTTTTTATTGGTTTGTTGGCTTTCGTCTGTTTTTGTTCACACACTTTTATTAAAATCCGTCCACAGTTAAGGTGCATTCAAAACAAAAATGTAACTCGTAGTCATTGTTTGTTTTTTTAACATAGTCAGCAAATGAATAGCATCATGACTTAAAACAAGCTTGTAAAAGTAGAACATTTACATTGAGCCGAGCAGTAAAGCATGCAAACAGATTAGCAAAAGAGAATCAGTCAATTTAAATCAAATATTTGGAATTTAAGCTAAAAGTTTATTTTTGATGTGATTTTGTAGTTTGACAAAACAATAGAAGTTAAATAAGATAGTGTCATTTGTTAAAACAGGTGACATTGCTTTAATGCATTGTAATGCATTAAGATTCGAATTTTATGAAAAACACAAGTTTATTTAACATTTACCACTTTTTTTTCCCTTTTGTCCTTTACCTGGAAATGATTGAAATTTTTGGACTTTTTATGTCAACAATTATTTTTGTTTTACATCAAAATATTAATATACGACAGAATGTTAGGGCCATCAAGAAGTTTTTAAAATTTGATACTGTGAGTTTGTTTTTTTTATAAATTTACGATTTTTTCTACTACTTAATTTATGACTTTTACTTTTGAAAATTTATGAGTTTTAATCTTGTAAATTTATGACTTAATTTAAATTTACGACTTAATGTCTTTTAATCTTGTAAATGTATGACTTTAAAACAGAAATGTATTGAAAAATTATTAACTGTAAAATTATTTTTTTTGCCAACAGCATTCAGCTAATAAATACCCCTTCTAAAGTGATCATGATGAATATTATTAATTTAAAATTATTTAAATTCTCTTTTTTGCAGTTTTTTAGCGTGCTCAATGGTGGTTATATGTTTTATGATTTTGTAACAATATCCAGTTCAACAAATTTTTGGAAAAAAAAACGTATTATTCAACTAGATCAAAACTCTATAAAAGCATTTTTTCTGTTTTTTAACCCAACAATTTAGTATTTCGGCTCTCAAAACTCATTCTAATGCCAGTACCTTACATTTAAGTTAATTTAACAAAAAAATAATATCTTGCATTACTACAAAAAATTGACACATATTCTGCACTTGTACTGGCATGCTTCTACTATCAATTCTTGTAAAAATTCATCAGACACCCTACTTTTACAGATGCAAACTCTTTCATTTATCTTTGGATGTTTGGAGGCCAAATTTTGATCTCATCTGCATGTAAACTCTCACCAGGCAGAGGATTAAGAACACACCTAGTCTTAATCTTTTTAACATGGCACCTCTAGACTTGCATAAAGATGGCTGCAGGGTGAATTTGTGAAACTTTTCCCTAGTTAAAAATGTCTGGTTTAGGGTTACATTAAATGAAAATAAATATTATAATAGATTTTGTAGAAATATTCACATTCTTAGTGTAAAATCTTAAAAAATATAATAAATTTTCCAGGAAATGAAACCTGTTTTAACACAATTAATTGGCAATTTCGTAACATAGTGTTTTTCCAAAATGTCTTTTTTCCTGCAAAAAATCTTGAAAAATATTATTTTTGTTAGTTATATAAAAAAAGTTCCCTTTTTATGCACTATAGTTTTTTTTTTGTTTTTTTGCAATTGCATTGCTAACTTTATTTAATTAACTTCTATAATGCAGATTTATGAATTGCTACCTAATGATTGAATTTGAGCTCTAATGCATTGAACATCTTTTGACAAATAAAAAAGAAAATCATAAAACTGCAAGTCCTTTGATTTCAGTAATTAACATATTTTTTAAACAGCCTCTGATGAACAAACTCATCGTCACTTAGCAGGATTTCTTGTTTACTCCCCAGTCCCAAAAGCTGCTGCCGTTATTCCCCCTTCTTCTGTTTTTGCAGCACACGCTTGAGCTTGTGAACAGAGGATGCAGGAACACACACAACCCAGCAGCTGCTGCGGTTGTCGCTCCGCTCTTCTGTGCAGGATTTGCATGAGTCTCCCAGGGGCTCTCGCTAAGTTGAGCCACTTGATGGAGAAGTGCTAAAAATGTAATTAAATGTGAAAGAGATGACACGATGGCGGCGCTCTTCGGGGCCC
The DNA here is from genome assembly GCA_003999625.1 of Oryzias javanicus. Lineage (NCBI taxonomy): Eukaryota > Metazoa > Chordata > Actinopteri > Beloniformes > Adrianichthyidae > Oryzias > Oryzias javanicus. The sequence goes on along the minus strand of CM012451.1, from coordinate 23,963,477 downwards.
TGACTGCTGTGAGGAAGGAATTTGTTTAACCCTGTTAAAGATGTAATTTCTTCAGCCCTTGTGATGGACTCAGTCTTTTCTCTTTTTTTTTTAACTGTAATTGTCTGAGCTATATTAGATTTTTCATACGCAGCTCAGAAGATGAGCTTTAGAGTTGTGTTGCTGCACCATCTCACTCAGGTGGATTTTGACTGGAACACTGCAGCCGTCTCTACCTCTCTATTTCCCTGTTGTCTTTCACGCCTCAGTTTTAATGAAACTAGTTGTTTGACAGCTTTTCTCATTTTTCAACATTATGGTCATAATCCTACTTGTGACTCCAAGCGCAGGAATTTTAAATGTGACATGCAGATAGATTGCTTTGCTCATAAGATGTCGTACTTCTGGGAAGAACCCGTTTGGACATCAACTCCCTGGAAAATTGGTCGCAACTCTCATCAAATCCTTTCCTCTGCTGAATGTCCTCTCCTCCTGTCAGTTGATGGACTGAAAATAGATCTGAAATTATGGGATAGTTCTTCAGGAGTGATTGCTTGTGCAAAAAGTTTCTGATGCCTTTCTCTTTGGTATTGTAGAAACGCCTGAGAACTCTAGATCAGCAATTTAGTTTTGTAGTTTTTACATAATCAGTTTGATAGAAAAATAAATGATTCTAAATTTTACTGAAAGACTCACTCCAATTATTTTTTCATTTATTTTAAAATTAGTCCCAGTGGTCTTTTAATTATAATTTAGCCATTTTTATCCAAAAAATAAAATAGTATTATTCTCTTGGACAATTTCTGTACAGTTAATTGCAGCAGATGGAAGGATGGAACAACCCCGCCCCCTTTTCCTTCCCCATTGCTGAGAATTCTTTGTTTACACTCTCCCCTGCTATCTTACAGCCCCCCCCCACACCCCAACCAAACATTTTATGTTTCATTTATGTTTTTCCTAAATCACATTTTTCATTATTAGAGAGTTCCAGCCATACTGTTGTGATCCTTCCAGCTCAGACGAGGAAAATGGATGTTTGTCTACAAGTGGATGCATCAGAATGGAGCAGGGAGCTTGTGGTCCGCTCATGTGTATTTTTCCATCACAAATTTCTTTTTCTTTAATCTAACGACATCTTTTCATCTCCTCCTGATTCACAACAATGAGAGGAGCCAGTTGAGGTGGCTTGGGCATTTGTAGACCCAGGACACGCTGGAGAGACTCTCTCGGCCGGCCTGGGAACACCTTGGGGTGGAAGAAGATGGATAGATATTTTATTTTTTATAAATTATTTTCTTTCTATCAATCCTAAGTTTTAAAGTCAAGTAAAATACAAGTTTAGTATAAACAGTAACTTCATCGTTTTGCACCTAATGTCAACATTAGTTTAAATACATCACAGGACATGTGAATCACACATGATCACAGTAGATGATAGTTGGAATGTTTAAAAGTTGATATAGCAAAGGGTTTTCCCACATTTTCAAAGCTTTGTGTGTTTTCTTAAAATTTGTTTTCCAGACTTGCATAAATATAAAAAAAAGATTCCAGCAAAAACAGTAGCATTTTAAGATGAAGACAGAAAGAAATATTATTTTAAATATCATAAGTAATCACATTTATTTAAATATTTTAATACATTTTTCACAATCTCTAACATTGAAAGAATCGCCTTGACTTTTTATTTCTAGTCTTGGGTTATCCCATCCTTGAGTGTGTCTCGGTCTTGATCACAACACTGCAGCACTAAACACACATTTCCCAGAGAAGTCAGGGTTGCAGGTGCACTGCAGACCTCATACACTCTCTTGCAGTTAAAAAAAAAAAGAATTGACTTGTAAGGGGCTCGTCCACCAGCACAGATATTTATTGTTGTTGATTTACTTGCTTTTTTTTTATTGTTTTTGCACACATAAATAACATAGCAAGGATATAAAAAAGGAGAGTCCAGTACAGTGCAGGAAGAGGCAAAAAAAAAACACAAATGGCTTTTTCAAGGCCTCCATCCAAAATAAAATATAATATATATATATCTGACATATATACATATATATTTCAAAAGTAAAAAAAAAAAAAAGGGCAAAACATATATTAGTATTTCACATGTAACAGAATTCGCCTAAAATCATTAATAAAATCCAATTACTAGCAGGAAGCATAAATGTACCATTTATAAAATCACACTATTGGGCTAACAGTGAAAAACATTTTTAAGATAAAAAAAACTGTATAACCCATGACCAAACGAGTACATTTTAGTACTGAAAATATTCCAACAAATATGAGACTCATTGCAAAACAGAAATTAAATGCTTTTTTAAACATCTTTTGCAACACTTTGAAGAATTTCAGAATTCATTCTAAAGTTTTGCCGCCCAAAATCTAATTGAATTTATGTTCAAAATGGTAGAATGCAAGTGCGCATGCTTTCTTTAGTTGTGTAGTTATCTCAAAAATCTGTTTGAAAAGGAAATTAAAACAGAAAATAAAATTCTGAAAATTTGTTATTGCAGTTTTTCCTGCTGTGCTGGATGTTTTTCTGGTTGATTGTGGAATTAGTCACTGAAGACACGGCCTTAAAAAAAAGTACTTTTACCTGTAGACATGAATGATCTATGAATAAATAAAAATTGGAATTACTAAGATGCAGTTTGAAGAAAATCCAGCCGGGATTTGACCAGTCCCACACAGGAGAACAGACGGTGAGGCGTGACTGCTGCTGGGACCGGAAGCGCTAATGAACAGCAGACATGTTCTTCACAGGCCTCTTTCTCCTTTGGCCTGTGAATATTTTGTTGTGTAAATACACTAGCAGTAGTACCACAAACTCCTAATGAGGCTTTCACCGTAGCATAATAAGAGCCGCGGTCCGGCATTGACATTCACCTCCGTCAGGGGAGGACGCCACGCAGGTGTAGCCCGCGGAACAGACGCAGAGGAAGGGACCATGTGAAGAATAGAAAAATGAGGTGAAAAGAAGAGCAATTAAGGTCTGTCGTAAACAGCTCCGAGGAAAGTGAGAGGAGGCTGCGGTTGCCATGGAAACAGACGATTGGCAGGGACGGAAGTGTCGGAGACAAAACGAGAAAAAGAGAGTCTGCTGTTCATCACATGCGTGGCGTGGCTTCCCTGCCGACGGATCTGTCAGAAGCCGTGGGAGCACTTTAGTTTCCGGCTCCAGTGTTCTTATTTTCGGATCACCGTCCAGCCATTCTCCACACTTAGAAGCCTCTAAATCACAAAACAGTTTCTCGGTTTAACCCAAGAACAACAGGAGCCTGGGATACTTTTGTCATTCCTCTGTCATTGTGATTGAAGTGTTTGTCTGATCTCATAAAAGCCCTCCACACGGGCCGCCTCCATTATCCTCCGCTTTAAGGTCCCTCTGTCAGGTGTCACTTTGGGTTCTCTCACCGTGGATTTGAGGAACGCAGCTTCCCCCCCGTCCACCCTCCCACAATGCAATTCTATACGTGCGGCATGAAAATCTCAGGACACCCTGACGAGACATAAACACCGCGGACAAGCAGGTGCTGAGAATATGTCGTCTCCATGGTAACCACCTCCCAAGGACTCTAATGCACCGCTGATGAAACCCGTGTTGTATTTACCATATTACTAAGCGCCACAGGGACACCTTTAATAAATAGTCCACTTCCATTAAATCTTTTCTTTTTCTAACACGTTTTTGTGATATTTTTCTGATGGAGGACAGATATGAGGTTAAAATTAAACTTCTGAGTATGTATTTATACAAATCATTGTGAATGGTGAAAATTGCTTCTAGAGCTCCGCCCACATCTGAGAGGTGAAATTCTATTAAACTCCTTCTACATCTGAAATGGGCGCAGCCAAGATCCACATTACTGCATGTTGGCCGCTCATGATTCAACTACACCCGAAGCTAAATTTAGTTGTTGTAATAAGAGGTCATTGTTGTTTTTTGAGGTATTTTAAGGGGTATTTTCATTGCATCTATGAAGCCACGTATTTACAGCTTTCAAAATAAGAGCGGCAAAGACAAAAGTTCAACTCTGACTTAACATATTTAGAAAATTACATGCAAATCATCATTTTTTTTTATATATTTTAGACAATTTCAAATTATTGTTGTCCTTGTTTACCTGTTTAGACATGGTTATGAGCAAAAAAAAAGATACTTCAGAAACGTTTTTAGTTTTTCTTTATTTTAAAGATACGTTGAAATTGTCTCACTTTAGCTCTGTTTTACTGATTTTTGTGACACGAAAATGTTAGCAACTTTAACTGATCTTTGCTGCTCTATGTCTCATCCCCATCATGGAAAGCTAGCGTTAGCATAATTTAGAAGCAGAATATTTTAATTAATGTAATTAACAGGTTGTCAAGAGAAAATAATCAGATAAATTAATAAAGAGAAATAATCCACGACTCGTTTAATATCCTCCATACGATTTTGGGGAATCGGCTGTGGAGTGTTCTGCAGGCAGGATTCCTGACATTTGATCTAAGTGAGAAAAACAAATATAACCAGTCGAACATTTAAAAAATAAAAATTGTACACATTTCCGTTACAATTGGTTAGGTTACCTTTTATTATTTACATAATAATGGTAACTTGGTGACCTTGTAAACTAAGACCTTATTTGCTCCTATTCTGGGACAATCAATTAAAAAAAAAACAAATTTGAGGCTTTTATGTATAAATTTCAGGATTTGTGTACAAAGAAGAAGGTTTTGGGGGAGTATGTGGATCACATTCAGTGTCTGCTGGTTGATGTTAACCTCAACCACAGCAGGTCTGAAGGTCTTGACCGCTGATAGGTCAACAGGAAGCTTGTTAGGAGTGTAATGAGTGCGAGTTTAATGGAAAGCTCAAACCTAGAGAGAAAACAAGCCCGGTGACAGATGACTCTGGGCACACAGTTTTGTGTTTGTCGAGGACGGTTGTTTGAAGAGAAATCTCTTTGTTTCTTTTATTTACTTTTGAAATGATTGTCGGTGAAAACTCGGAGTGACCTCCTCAGGGGCTTGATCACTCCTCTGAACAAACAGGAGCGCTCCACATGTAGGAGGACAATATAAATGGTGTTGCTTCAATAAAATATTTATCACTGCACTTTTCCTGAAACCTTTGAGGATATTCTCACTTATTGAGGGGTTTACCCAGCAGTCTTTCCAAGAAGCAAAGACTTTTTTAGATCATCTTTTCATCTATTCTAAAAGCGTTTCTAGTAGTCTTTTAATTATGATTATGTCTTTGTTAGGTAAATTAAAATAAAAAAAAGTGTTGTTTTCTTTGGTGTTGAGTACGCCTGACTCCACTTCCCATCATCCATCTGTTTGCACTCTCTTAGGAGCGCAACAAAAACACAGCCATAGAGTTTTAACTAAATAAAAATACTCAAATCTTTTATAAATCTCCATCATAACAAAAAAAGTTGTAAACTGGCATTTTTGGGGGGAAAAAAAATCCTGTTTTTACATTTTTTCTGTATTTATTACTGACATAAAGTTGAGAGAATGGAGTAAATTCAGAAACCTATGAAGCACTGAGGATTGTTGAACTCCTAATGCTGCGTGTGATGATGGAGAGAAAGAGCGACGGGACAGGCAGTGAAGAATTGCTTCAAAAGCCAAAATATGTCGGCAGGAAAGTATCACCATCTGTTCCCTCTTAGAGGGCTGATATCAGTCCCGTTCCTGTGCAGAAAGGGCGTCCCGTTACCTCCAGCAGACAGACACATCGGGAGGCTGAAATGGAGTTTTGGGTGAATGTTGACGAGGGAGCCAGAAAACAACAGTCTTTTACACATGGCTGCAGAGGGAAATGTAAATGCAGAGAAGTGAAAGTGGGATGGCGGACCAGCTGGGGGCAGTGAAATTTTGACTCCAAAATTCAATCTGTTCTTCCGCTTTTCTCTCCGTCAGACTGCCACCGTCTAACTGGAACTGAATCTCTTTTGGATGAATTTCTAACAGTTTGCCTCCTCCTGAGGAGTTTGTCTATTTAGTGTTTTTTCTTAATGTGAGCTGCAGGTATCGAAGTGACACTTTTTGAAGCTATTGGAGCTAAAGTAATTGTCTTTGTAAAGAAGAGTGCTTTGTTTCAAACCTCAATCATTCTTTTTTTTCCCTCTAACGCTGGGCTGTCTTGTGCTGACATGAAAATGATTTGATGCAACACGGAACAGCTTGCTGCAGCTCCTCAAGCTGTTTCTGAGCAGCCTGCCTGGAGCGTCACTCACGACGAGCTGTAAAAGGGCAAACCTGCAGATGAGCTGAGCGCTAGTCAAACAAGTACCAGTTATTAGTCCGATAACTAAAACGGGTAAAAAAGCTAGCTGAGACATCGCTAATGGTGGAATGTGAAGTAATTTATCTGAAATGGGCTTATACAAATCAAAGTTATTGACATGATACATTAAAATTGTCTCATAATGACATGAGCATCCAGGAAAACATTCATATGTACATAAGCAAATACATACTCTAACTTGGATTATTTTGGTTTATTTTCTGATCCTGACGGATGTTTTATTTTGGAAAACTGACAGATTTTGTTTGCAACATCCATCTTTGTTGCGTGACTTAAAGCTGCTAGCTTCATGGCTATTTGGATGGCTAAGTTAGTAGCCCAAAGCTAACAAAAACAAACAATAAAATGTATTCGGAAAGTTTCTTCGGGAAGATGTGACGAAACTGAATAAGAACCTTTGACTTCAAAGAACAACAAAACTTGCCGTTTACAGAAAACAGAATTATAAAGACAGTTGTAACATGTAGCTCTAGCTAATACGTGGCAAAAGACTCAAAAAGACTAAAGTTGGAGACACAGTGGATTCACATTTATGTTAAATTTAGAAAACACCAGTTTCACACCGGTTGTGTCATCGTGCTTTATTTACCCATCATACCTTAACAGTCAGACGTAGCTGAAGCTAGCGTCCGGTTGTTAGCCTCCATCTTGGTGTTAAAGGAAAAATCTTTTTCCTAAAGTATAAACCGACCGCATACATTTAACAGAGTTTGAAGATTCAACCAAACAAAGTTACTAACTTGTGTGAACTTGTAAAATGGACATTTAATAATTTTCTTACAGCAAGACTGAATTAAGCAGAAACTTTATAAATGTTCCTTTGTGCTGAAAAAAAAACAGATGAATAACGGTTTACATAAAAACAAAAATGATTAGTCGTTTTTCCCTGAAAGATAATCGGAGGGTGGATTTGAAGATTAAAATGGCATTCTATGGGGGTTAAAAAAATCATGTAATGTTTCCTTAATAGATTTTTTTTTCAAATCAGAAACAACTTTTACGACTCAACACATTTTTTTCATTGAATCTTCACCATCTGTATCAAAAATATCTACTAATATTTTTTACTTTTTTTAAACCTTTTTTTTTTTCTAGAATATTATTTTGAAAATAGATTTTTAAAAACTGGAAACTTAAAAATGCCGTTCTGGGAAAATATTCTCAAAATTAAGTCTGAAAAAGGTTGTAGTTGTAGTTAGAAATACTTGCTTCAGTTGCTTCAATTTATTATTTTTTAATAACATAAATGTGTGCTTATATTTTATTTTAGATTTGGTTTTTATGTAAATGTTAGTTTAAATTGACATTTTAGTCGATGCTTGCTTGCTTTTAGGCACATATAAATGGGAAATAATTGATTTGCTTCTGTTGTTTCTGCTCGGAGTAGCAGGGAAATCGTGTCAGCAGGGGGCAGAACAGCCAACCGTGAATCTGAGCAGGGATTCTATGCTGTTATATGCCGTTATTTGGTTTCTGTCTCAAAATGTTCATTTTAATCAGGTTTTTTTAAGTTTATTTGAACCTAATATTTCAGATGCATACAATTAGATTTCCATTGATTCAAAACAGTGCTGCCATCTTTGTTTTTAATCATTTTCACCTTTTAAGAGAGCATGGATTTCTCCTGTTAGCCACAACTCCAAACATTATAGAAATTTCTGATTAAGAGGTTTTATGTTTCCAGTTTCTTTCGGGGCCAACAGATGAGTTTAATGGGCAACTTCAGCTTTCCCTCAGGTTAAACAAACCGCGGCTTAGCTTGTTATGGTTTTCAAGCGAATAGCAACTTTTGTAAGATAACAGCTTTTACATGCAGGTCAAGTGGATTGTATTTATCTGGGAAACCAAATTAGTCTGTGCCTTCACTCAGCAGATGGGTGGAAAAATAATGCGTAGGTCCAGCCTTCATCCCTCATTAGTGTAAAGATGCGGGAGTGGGGGGGGCTGTCTCAATCCAAGGTTGCTTTCAACAGTTAAAGATGTAGTTTGGAGGAGCTGTTTCCCGCTGCTGGACGCTGCTTGAAAGCATCTCAATGCATCAAACGCACTGTGCTGCAGAGACGTCTCTGGAGTCTTTTGTTTGTCAATGGCAAAAAAAAAAAAAAAAAAAAAAAAATTCAGTTTCAGATCAGCAGGATCACGAGAAAAGCATGTCAGCTTCACCATCTGAAAGACTGAATGTCTAAAAGACTCCCACGGATTATTTTAGCTCTCTGGCAAGGCAGCGACTCACGTTGAGATTCAGGGGAGGAGGTTGTGAAACCCCAGAAGAATTTGTATGCCAGAGGGTTCGTATGCTGCAGACGAGCTCCAAACAAAAGTACTAGTCAGGTGCTAGTAACTTTCACTAAATTCTACTAAATGATAGTGTTTAGACTTGCATAATTAAACATTTGTTTTATTTCAAATGCTCCAAAGTTCTCAGAAATGTGGTACCATCTGTTTAACAGCAGGTGAAGGCTGGTGATGTCATCACAAATGGACTGAAGCCCAGAAAGTGGTCAAAAGGGGGGAGGGGGAGAGGGGTTGTTTGGTTTGTGTGTATTGAGGTCAGCAAAGCTTTAACCTATTATTTCCTGTAAAGAATATAAATGTTTTCTCTGAGTTTAATAGTTTGACCCTTTACCATCTGATCTCCAGTGTTTGTTTTTCGACTTATTGTAAAAATTTTCAGTGTCAGAGCAGGAAAGTCACAAGTACTCACTTTGTTCTCCAAAGCACTTCAATTAAATAATTTCATCTCAATTACAATCTCCATTGAGTGCATTATGTTGCTCAATAATCAATTTGATCATAAAAGTCTAAGCAAATATCAGATTAATATATAAAATTAATCATTATTCAAATAATCTGTTCTATTGTCCCTTTTTCGATACATTACATTTAAATTTCAAATTTAAAAACGTCTTAAAGGAGCACCGCGTCTAAAGTAACAAATACCTGTTTCAGCTGGAATTTATTGAAGATCGGACACAATATACGGTATTCTGCATCTAAAATGAAAATTTTTTGCTGATCACCACTAGTCTATTTAAATTGAGCGTTGTGTACTGGGGATGATGCTGTCAGAGCAAAGTCTTCCTGGAGTGAACAGTTGGCATTGGGCTTATGTCTGCACATTTCCACCCGCTTGTTTTCGTAGGTATGGGAGGGGCTGCTGGAGTGTCTAAGGTTCCGTTTTCCAGACTCATAATGCAATTTTCTTTTTTTTTTTTTTATCTCTTTTGTTTTACAGGCTACTGTTAATAAATGTACATTAAAAAATATTTTTATTATTATTAATTAGTGGATTTCAAAATAAAATACCAAATGTGGATGCACATGTTTGGGGGCACCGCATTCGTGTTAAGAATTGAAAAGTCACAGAATGCCCGACCTTCTTATATAATTTATTATTTGCTGGTGGAGACACCAGGTCAGCCAGTTCGAGAGCACAAGGAGCTCTGCCATCAAACGTCGGCGCTGCCGTCTGCATCCCAATGGCCTTGAATTAATGTTCATACTAAACACGCACACGGAGCAGATTTTTAGATTTTAATGCATCTTTGTGAGCTCAGTAATTCACTCTGATGCGGAGTTAATTCATTCATCTTTTTCCGTTTTTAATTTCATTTCGTTTCAACTCCGATGATGAAGAGTGGATCTCAATTAGGAAGTATCAAATTGACTTTTCTGTCAAAGACTTTTTGACTTACAGTCAACAGTTTCGGTTTTCGCAGTAAGTACTTTCTGATTAATGCGAGCTATCCGTCCAGGGAAAATAGATCAGGAAACGTACAACCAGAAAACTGTTGAGCTGTAAAACCTGAGAAGAATTGGTGCATTCCCAAACATTCATCAGATCACATGTAAACAGAGTTGTTGTAGCTGCAGACAGCTGATCATTATGCAATGTGAGATAAGGAGAACTTCAGGGTGTCAGCTTGAAGTCTCCACTCTTCAGATTCCATACAAAAACAGTAAGCGGGGCCAGCAGCGATTCAGAGAAAATTGCTGCTCTACATAATTGCATATCATCACGCCGCAAGTTTCCCCGAAGAATTAACTACAAAAGATTCACAGCATGAAACACGGTGCTAAACAGCGGAGGGAGGGCTATGATTTGGGCTCCATCTCCACACTGAACAATCCAGACTGTTCACGTCTACTTATTTGTTCATGAATTAAATAGACAGCAATCTGAACACAATTCATTGAATTTGCCTGCTGTCCCTGACATTGTTTTCTCTCGCGGTGATCCAGGGCTCGTGTGTCACACGTTGACATTTTATTCAAATCAAATAAGCAATTATTGCGGTAAATGCATTATGATTAAGCAAATGAATGGAAACGCGCTGGACGCAGTACGAGTGAGGAAATAGTTTGATGATTCCCGTAGCAGCTCTGGTTCACGTGTTTCTGCTTCAGTGAGTCATGTAACCATGTCTGGCGTCATATTTCTTCAAAGCATAGTAATGAGTTCTGCACTGTCCTGTGACAGTCATCGGTAATCAGAACAATGTTCTTTATAGTTTGTTCAAGCCTGGAAAACCCAACAATAATTTCCTTATGGCATTTAAAGTTTGTTTGGATTTTTCTTTTTGTTTGTTCATTTTGGGTGGCAGCAAATTAATAGCGGCTGAAAAAAAATAATGATAATGAATGTGAAAATTGGCATTATGACAACTATGCAAAAATATAAAATGGAAAAACTAGGACTGTGAACGTTAACTCGTTAACACGTGATTAAAAAAAAAAAACAATTTGATATGTATTAATGCAAATGAATTACACCTCACAAAGAAACACTTCGGTGGGTTTTATCTCCCTTACACATTGTCACCTACAAAATAAGTATTCAATCAGTTTTTAGCTCTTTGTTCTTGTTATTTTTTCAGTTTAGACACACAAATTACACTTTCAGACGATAAAAATGAATACAAAATGTTCTCTCTGACCTGTTTTTGTTTAAACTATTGTCATAGAAGATTTACCTGGTAAAACATGGCAATTAATTGTGATTAATCACAACATAAAAGTGTGATTAATCCGATTATTTTTTAATCGATTGACTGCACTAATTCGAAATAAACATTCAAAATGTACATTGATTTCATGTGTTATTATTTGCAGATAAATGGTTGCCAAATACTTTAACAAAAAAAACATTTTGCGCGATCAATCACGATTAATTGTTTAACCGCGTTGATTTTTTTTTTTACCACAGGGTTCGATTAATTCATTTATATTTATCAATTCTTGGCACTAGAAATAACTGAATAACGATGGGTTCATAGATGTTTTCCACTCCTTTTCAAGCAATGAATCAATTGACTTTAGTTGATAATCATTATATTTGATAGATCTAATGCGATTTAAGTGTGAAGTATTTGCATCACTGTAACATTCTTTTTTATGATTGAGTAATTACAAAGTTAAGAGAATTGAATTATGTTCTTACATTTTTTATCTTTTTTTTTTCATTTTTTTAAATCATAATTACTTATATTTTTGAAGTAAATTTAGGATTTCTTGTCGAAAGCTAACCTTTGAATTAAACCAATAAATCAAATTAAATATATGAAAAAAAATATATATATATAATCAAAAGTAGTTGATCCCATGGGTTCTCCAGTGTTATTTTTTAAAGCATTAGGAGATAGTAAGTGAAAATGCATCACGACTTAAGTGAGCAGAATAAGATGTCATGAACTAAAAAAGAAAAATTTAAGAATATATGCAGAAAATGTTCTTGGTTTTTTTTTTTTTTTTTACTTTGTGTTTCCACCTTGATTTCAATGCATATGACTCCATACATGTTCATTTTTTTACGCATAGGTAACTTTTGATAGATTGTTTTTGTGTGATAATTGCTGTTTTTTTATGGTTTACCCTTATTTTTGTGAAATTTTGAACCTTTTCCAAAAAATTCCATCATTCTTTCATTTGAACTTTAAAAAGTTTTTCTTCCGCCTCATTTTTTTTCGTGTTCACATATTTTAGGCTTAATGACAGAAGCAGAGTTTTAATTTTCACAACAATATTGAGGTGTTTATTGTTGGAGGACTTTCCTGGAAGGAAGTGGCCTTCAGAAGTGTCGCCCTCGCTCAGAGGTCACCCCTGCCTTCATATTAAAGCCAGCTGACCGTCACATGGGCCAACAGCAGGAGGCCTTTCAGCCCGTCTCCATCGGCTTTCACAAGTTCAGGCAGATGCGTCCCATTGGGTGGCAAAATCGAAAAGATAGCAAGATAGGGGAGGGGGCGGGATAATGGCAGAAGCTGCTGATCAATGAAGCTGCTGTTCTGTTATTTTGGGATGCTGGAGCTTTAGCTTTGTGCTGCTACAGACCCGTTGATGCTCGGTCCGTCTTCATTTTCCTCTAAGTTCTTTAGTGTTGACGAGGGTCACAAACGACCATGTAGCGTTAAAAGTGTAACATTTTTGCTGTTTTTTTTGTACTTTAACACATCCAATTTTACTCAGAACTTCCTCTTTCTTCTTGTTCCTTCCTCCTTTTCTCTTAATTGAATGGAGACGTGACTGATGAAGCAGACGCACAATTTTCTGATTTGTACTTATTAGTATCCATGACTGTATTTGAGAAGGCTATTACAGCTCAATTTCACGCGCAGTGGGATGTCTGACATGTTTTTTCCACCGCAGAAATCAAACAGTAAGGAGTTCTTGATATTCTTTTTGTCCTTCTCCTTCCTCTCATGTTTTATCTTCAGTTTCTTTATTCATCTCTGCAGGATTTCATCTCCTCCGCATTTGGATCTTGAACCGCATGACCTCACATGGGTTCCCTCTCGTTTTAATAATTTTATTAAAATGAAAAATGGCAGATATGAAAAAAGTGATTAAATCTTTCTATGAACTATTTACTAAAGGGATTTTGTGGAGACTTATTAAAAATTAATTGGGGAAAAAAATGAAAGAAATTTGAATGTTTTAGGGTTTTTTATATTTTAAATAAATGTTTATTCTAATTTGTTTTGGGGGAATTTTTTTACATTTTGGAAATTGTTGCATCATCTCTTACGCATTTTGCTATAAAAAGGTCTATTTAGAGTAAAATCTAGTACAAGATCTAAAGTACCTGATTGCATTATTGTCTGAAGCTGCTTCATGTATTTGTTGTTAGATGAAGCAAAATGATCTGCATCAGGAACAATGCAAGACTTTTGATATAAAACTGTTTTATGGTACATTAGCATCACACCATGCAAACAGCCGCCTGCTGAGAGGTATTTGTGCATAAATGCCACAGCAAACTTCCAAAAGCCTGGTTTTAAATTGTGAGGAAGTGGCAACAATATTTATGGTAATGCAAACAAAACGAAATTCAGTTAAGTTCCACACCAATAATCTTTTGATCTGTTAATAAATAAACTTGAACAATTGTAAAAGTCCTCCCATTGGTAATTATTATTATTATTTCTGCCGATTTTAGGCAAAATTATAATAAAATGTTGTTTTCTAGGACAAAGTTTCTGCATAGCGGCAGTCAGCTCATCGTTCTACAGACCGTGACAAACCGACTTTTTAATTTTCTGCAACAATTAACATGTTGATGAGTTTGAATAGGTTTTTTACACATTCACAAAGAGTTGTTAAATTTCCCATCATCCCTTTTAATTACGTGTTCTCCCACTAGCTTACAGCGACGATAACAAACTCAAGCTAACATTAGCAGTGCAATAAAAATTGCAGCATCTGAGCTTTGCAGCTGTACAGTTTTGACCAGATTCCAGCTTAGACAAGGAAAACGAAGACTTACATGAATCTACCTACTGGCTGTAGTTTCTGTGCATCAACTACAAGTGTTTTTAAACTGCATTTTTTTCCATCTGCTTCTTCTTCACTATAATTTGAATAAAGAAATACTCAGAAATGTTGTTTGAATCTTAATTTTTCTGATGCACAAAAACATTTTTTTTCTTTTCTTTTTTTAAGCAAATATCTGTACATTTTCGATTAATCCTCCATTTCCTGTTTTCCAGAGCTAAAAACTTGAAGTCAAATGCTCAAAATCAGGGGTCGCCGTATTCGGCCCAACAGATGGTTTAATCGGCCAAGTCATGAAGAAAAAAAATTTAAGGATGTTTGGGGGAAAAATGCTAGTTTCTGCCCATTCTTGTGGCGAGTTGTAGTTCTTTTAAGAAATTATCGCAAAGCGCAATTCAACCACTAGGGGGAGCCAAGGAAACTCGATACCCTCATAAAGAAACAATAGTGATTTTTTTTAAAAAAAGTAATATTAAATGATTAGGTTACTGGGTTGTTTGAGGATTTTTTCCAACTCGTAAAAAAAAAAAAAAAAAAAAACAAAGCTTCTGATAACAAGTTGACCATAGGTTGTTTGGCTATTATGTTACCGGTCCAGCCCACTTAATATCAGATGAGTTGAATGTTGCCCCTGAACCAAAATGAATTTGATACCCCTGCTCTAAATCCTTGAAGTTTAGTTATCTCTACATTCACTGTTCCTATGAGCTAATCATCTGCCGTGCACAGACTCTGTGCTAAAATACTTTGACTGCTTTCTCTCTGTTTCTGTGGATACACAAACTAAACCTGAAGATTGTATCCATGGCAGCAAACCAAAAAATATCCCTCAAGTGAATTGAAAGCTAACGCTTATTATTGAGTATGATGTTGACTTGAAAGAAATTCTACATTTTGTGGTGTTGACCATCTTCACTCGATTGGACATTTCCTGACAGGCGAAAAACCTGAGATTTTCTTTTCTATTGCCCAATTTTACCTCATCTTTCCTAATCTTTGCAACAGAACGACCTGCACTGAAACCTCCTCAGCTTTTATTCTGGCAGCTCCTTGGTCCAACAATCCTTTAGTTTTTGTCTAACTGTCTCTTAGAACCTGAAAGAATTGCTGTGGACTTTTCCATCCCGTTCCGTAAATTCACTTTCTAATCTCCATCTTTGGGATGTTGTGGGTTTAAATGGTGTTTGCTGCACAAACCCTCTCACTAATTGAAATCTGCAGCTTTTGGATTGCTTGCTGTTGCCTCATCATTTATCCAAAATGTTGCTCGGATTTAATTCCACTGTGTTCATTTAAAACTTCAGTCTGCACAGGCTTGTGTTTGCTTTGTTTAGCACAGGAAATAAATCTGTGTAATCGGTTATAGTTTTGCAGCAAGAAAAGACATAAAAGTGGAGCCGTTTAAGTTTTCCTCGTCTTACATCCACAATCTGCTCTGTTATTATTTTTATTCACTTATTTTATACAACAAGCTCATTAGTATGTTTTTTTTTTAGGTTAAAAGTTTGAATATTTATGTAAAAAAAGTTTTTTTTTCATCTGTTTCCACATCAAAAAAGTAGCGGATATTATATTATTTTATTTTATTGTTTTCCCCTCATTTTTTTTTTTATTTGTTTCGACTCTTGAAACGGTTCTGCAGGAGAAAAGCGTCTAAAATATAAATATTTGTGTGTTTGTTCATAGATTTTGCCATGAGATGTCACACATTGTCTGTATTTGTGTGTTTGCCGTGCCCTTGAATACAGCTGTGAGAAACTGAGTGATGAATTACTCTATCTGCTCAGGTCCCTCAGTGCTTGCTGCTCATTGGCTAGCAGGTTTGGTAGTATCGGCCTCTCTGATTGGTGCACTCTGACGCTCAGTAGAAATGAAGAGGGGAAGTGATTGTGTGTTGCAGGAGAGCTGGGCTCTTTAAGGTGAGGTTGACTGAGCAAACTGGAGGGAGTCTATTTAAAGGAAGTGCCCCCCCCCCCTTCTTTAATGATTCAACAGTTTGCCCCTCCCCCCCACTTCTCATGAAGATCAGCTGGAGGAAGTGGTGCCCAGCCAATGGGATTACAGTAGCAGATTGACTGTGTGTGTGCAGCTGAGGAAGCCTGGAGGCAAGCCCGGACAAGCGGCGGCGGCGGTGGCGGCGGCAGCAGCAGCTCTGCCTCTGTGTTTGTGTGTGTTTTAGAAAGGAAAATGTAGGGCAGTCACTCTGTCTCCCTCCCTCAGCCGGCTTCTCTTTCTCTCCTCCTATCTCATCCTGCGTCTTTGTTTCCACTCCGCAGTCGCCACGGCGACGTGTGACATTGTTGCCGCAGTTTCACTTCCGTATTTGCTGGGGCTCGGCTCTCCGGATTCTGCCTGTCTGACGATCGACAGCATGTAAACAAACCCCGGCGTATAGGGGTGCTGTGAAGGTGTCTGAGAGGTGAGGGGGGCTTCCGGATCCAACCATGAATTCCTGTTGGAAGATGAAGATTCAGGTATGTGTGCTGCCGTCGGGTTCGTGTGCAAATAGAGATTCTGCTCCTCCTTTCATGCACATTCAGGGTTAGTGTCTTTGTGCATCTCAGATGAACATCTGCCACCTCTCCGGTGTTAAAGGTTGACCCACTTTCTCCTCTGCCCCTCCGTGCAGGGGAGCATGGGGCGGGCAGATGCACCGTGTGCAGCTTCCCACGAGCGTTGCTATCAGTTTGTGTGTTGTTGGAGCTCGATAACAGATTGTGAAGGTACAGAACATGATGAAACACAAGAACTCCTCCCTGCCAGAGGGTTGTGTTCGCTGGCATTTAGCTGCACTTTTCCAGAAAGAGGAGAACTCCTTGGTGGAGCAGCCAGACATACAAATAAACACACACCCTCCCCTTTTTCTTCCCCCCCAGCTTAGGATATCACATTATCAAGTGATGAACCAAACTGCAGAGGTTTTGTGTCAAATCCGCAGCTGGGTGGAGGGAGAAGGAGATTAGAGCGGTCACATGTCATGGCAGAGCTTAGGCCTCGTTCTGCAGGGGAGATGGAGGGAGAGCTGAGGAAGACGAGCGATGAAGCCTGATTGGAAAGGGTGCTCAGTAGGTTTAGTCGAAAGTTGAGTTTTGGTTTAGTTATTTCTCTGAATTTCTGAATCAGCTCAATCCGGTTTACTTTGAAAGTTTTCAAAACATTCAGAGGCGATCATGTCTGTCTTAGATTTTTGTTTTTAAAGGTTGAATGATTTCATACACATTGAAACTATTTTTTTTAGGTTCACAAGAAATCTCCACCCCATTTGTTATCATTTTCTGGATATTTATTCTATCTTCATTTGTCTTAGTAAAAATCTAGCCAACTAATATTTTATTTCCTGTTTTTTGATTTACAATATACTAATAAAAATCATGTTTGTAGTATTTTTTTCTCACAATGGAGGATATAATTAAAGAAAATTAAGATTACAATTGGATTTCTGAGTATTTCTGCATTCAAATTGTGATGAATCATGAGCAGACTAAAAAGATTGTATTTGTGAGGTAGAAAATACGCTGGGTGAGCTCTATTCTGAAGAATCCACCTCCAAAACAAATAGATCCATCTTTGTTTTCCTTGTCTGAACTGGCATCCGGCTCAAAACTGTACGACCAGCTAGCTTCAGTATGGGCTATATGCACGACCTACTTCCGCATTCGGTATAAGACCGCTCAGTCATTTCTGGTTGGGGGTGGACTATTGTTTACATGGAAATTGAGGAGTATTTAGAGTTATTAGGATGTCTTTTGGAGCAACCAAGAGTCACTATTAGTTATGTTAGGCGCATCGTTTGTTTTTCTATGAAAATATTACTGTATTTGTCGTCCTACATAGCATAGTGTGTCTTTAAATGATCTTTTTCTTAGTTGTTTGCAAGTATACATTTCTCAGTCATTTTAACATAGAAGAAAAACACAAGGTGAAGATTTATGACTGCTCTGATATCATTTCTGTCCTTCCAGCCTGACATTGTGTATCTGTGCTGCTCAGACCATTCTGTACTTGTAAAATCAGCCTCACATTGATGCAGCCTCATCAGTGGATGCTGCATGTTTTTCTTTTGCCAGATTGAGCAGCACTGGGAGTCCTAAACTTTTCTGAGCTGATTTAAAGTGGTCTGATTCTGCGCGTCTTTGGATGTGAAACTAAAGAAACGCCGTTTCACCTCGGTTCCTACTTCTGTTTTCTCAGTAAAACGGCTGACTTTAAAACCTCTGAGTTTCAACATTTACCAGAACTGAAGGCTTTTTAATTTTATATTCAGCAAATTTATTGAAGAACTCTTTTTTTTTCTTTTCATAGAGCTCAGTTTAGCTAAGAAAAACTGTTCTTAGTGGCTTTAAATTCTAAAAATAATAATTTGAATTATTGTGTAAGCATCACTCCTTTGAGTGCATGATGTTTATTACTGTAGGACTGAAGGGTTAAGCACTAATAACTCAGAAGCACTGCGCGCCGCAATTAGCCAACGTTTTCCTCACAAGTAACGACTCGTGTCATAGAGAAGAGGTAAACCTGAAGTAGAGCTAATGGGGCGACGAAATTTCAGAAATATTTCACCATGTCTGGATGCTGCAGCTGCATCCTCCTGCTTCTCCACCTCATTTGGCTAGTCAGAGTTTCACTTCTCCACCGGTTTGCTGGAGCTAGTCTGCTTAGTCATGCTAGCTACTGGTTATCTCCTTTATCGTATCCTGTTTGGAAATTCCAGTTTAATTGTAGGTGAAAAACGCCAGAAGTGTGAGCTGTAGATGCTCTCATCTAATGGAGAAAATAAGCTCTGAAGTTCCCCTCCTGCAGTCTCATACTGCCTAAATATAATGCAGCGGATGACTTTACTGAAAAAGCACCTGAAGCACCAACATGTGCTCTGTTCTTTTTAAATACCTTCAGCGTCGCCCTCTATTCTCCTCTGTCCTGTCTGAACTGCGTGACCTGCCTGCAATTTCCTCTTCCTTCAGACGCGCCGCCATTGTTTTTGGTTTTTCGATGCGTCTGTGGTCATCCAAGCCACAAATGTTTTTGCTTTGCATATTTGACATTTCTCATCTGGTTGTGCTCACATGCTCGCTCTGCTTACTTTGATGCAGACAAAGTTGGTTCCCATCCACAGGAAACCGCTTAAAAACCACCTTCCTACTGATCCCACTCCTGGTTGTGAGTGGTTGTTCGTTTGTCATCATGTGTTTATTTTTGTTAACATTTATGTATTTTTTGTGCACTTTGTGTTTGTATTTTAGGCATTTCCAGCAATTATTTCGAGGATTTTTTTGTGTTTGGATTTTTGCAGTCAGGAGTCATATCTTGTATTAACTTGTCTGCAGAATTTTGAACTCTCAGCAAAAAAAAAAAAAAATTACCCCAAGGCCCAATTTTAACCTTTGCATGTGTCGAGGATCATTTCAACGGAGGACTTTTGTTTTAGAGAACCTTTTTTTTTTTTAGCTTTATCACTTAATCTGTGTTCATTTCTATTTTTTGTCTTCACAGTCATAAAAATATAACTATTAAGAATAATCCGTGCACATTTTTGTTTTTTTGCTGTGTTTTTCTCTCTTTCAAAATACAATTTTTGACATAGTTTGACTTTTATTTTAAATTTTTATTTTAATAGTTATTTCTAAGACACTCATAGAAATCAAAATGATCTTCTTAGATTTAAAGGACAATTTCTTCCATGCAATATGAATAAATATCTAATACAACCCGTAACTTTATTTATAAAATCTCTTATTATAATAGATGATATCAGCAGTCACCGTCACCGAGGTGTTCATGTTGGGATGCTGGCAGACACCTTCAGCCTTCAATACAAAATCCTATTTGGAAAAGATTGGCTACCAAAATACTTCTTTTTGCTTGACGTTAGTGGATATGTCAGCGACTGAATGTGTTAAAGTTAGGCCGGAGATACTCAAAGTCATATTTTTCAAGTCAAGTCACTAGTCTAAAAACTTAATGTTAAAATAAATATTTGACTGTCATATATTGTCATTAAACTACTAAAAAAACTTGTTGGAGCACATTGGGAGGTAGTTTCTATTTTCCTAAATCAAAAGCAATGATAAGAGCTTTTATTTTTAGACTTGACAGCAAATTCCTGCAGATAAAAAAAAGCAGCAATAAACAAATAAACATTGTACACAAGTCTCAGACTTTAACAACTTCAGATTGAGTTTCGTTTCTGAACATGAGACTTAAATGTGGCTCAAGTCCTCATCTCTGAGCTGCATTTTTCCTGATTTTATTGATTCCTTTTTTATTTTAATTTCCAAAACGCTATAAAGTATTTACTTTAACTAATAGATGGATCATCTGAAAACTTTTGGGAAATCACTTTTTTAAAAGTATATTTAGTCGAAAAGATGCAACATCAACGAAAAAGCATTTATTTTGGTTCATAAATCTTTAAGGGTGTTTTTTATAATAAATTTTACCCTGAAATGTAATTTTTTATGCTTTTACTGCATCTTTTTTCTATAAAATATCTAATGTTTTTGGCATCTTTTCTACTAACCAGGAGTTCTTTAAATCTGTTTTTATCCTTCCGTTTTCCAGATTAGATTAGACTGTTTTTAAAGGAAGTGGGCAAACATTGGTGGTAAATAGTGGAGGTGTACATGAGCAGAGGGTCACTGAACTCGAAAGATTCCTTTTTTTTGGTTTGTTTCTTCTGCTGATTTAAACTGAGCTGCTTCCAGAAAGAGGCGCATTGTGTTTATAGATAAGAGAGGAGAAATTTGCAGACTGAAAAAAAAAAATAAACTCAAACCTGAGCTGCAGTGTAGGTTTGCTTCCGAGGCAGAGGAAGTCGGGAGTGCAGGGACTTAAATCTCTGCGGTGCCTTCAGGGAGGCTCTGCTCTTTCATTTTCAGGCTTAAAGCAGACTCTAATATTAATGATGTGTTTACAAGTGATCAAACTATTTCAGGCAGCAGAAAAGTTTGCATGTAAATGCTATCATTAACGCTGGTAGATTTGCCTCCTTCCACTCGGGGGATCCCGGAATAAACTTCAGTTGAAGAGAGTCGACTTGTGCCGGTTAATGATGGCCAGGACAGAGTGCCAATCCTATTTCGGTTGGTGCCACATGCCTCATACATGAGAGCGGGCAGAATGAGTCTCATTGAAAGGGGGTTGGGAACTCAAAGGTACATTTTTATGCATGTATAAAGCAGATAATGTGACTTTATAAAAGTGATAAAGGCTTTAAATTTCTGTAATGTTATGTAACAGATGAAGTTTGTCCAGCAGCTCATGCTTTATGACCCTACTGTTCCTTGTAAAGTTCCGTTTTATGTCCTTGCTGCTGTAAAGCGGCGTCAGGTTTATGCTGAAATGATGCAGAGAAAACATTTTTTGTCAACAACCTACAACACACAATATCTCTTTACCTCCTAAATGCAGAGCTTACTTTGATGGCCTTTTATCTGTTTATAGATAAATTATATCTTGGGTTTCTCCACCCGTGTTGGCAGATGCCACCCATATATTATTAGAACCCATTGAATCGCTTTGGGGATGTTGGAGCCAACACGGCAGCAATTGCTGGGTGAAGGTGGGATAACCCCGTTGACTGTATATGAGAACTGGACCACGTGAATGTGATGTCACCTATAGAAAAGAACTGTGGTTCCAGTAAAATGAAGTCAATTCATTTGCTCTTTTTCCGCGATACGCCGACGCCATATTGGAGCCAAAAAATAGTCGGTAAACAGTGATTGGTCCAAGTCGGTTGGAGTCAAGATTTCCATGGCAACCACTCTAGTCAATCAGGGGTGAGTTTGTTAGAAGTCCACACCATTTAAACGTGTGCTTAGGGAGAATCTGACCATCAAACATTCTGAACGTTCGATGTGAGACCACATTCTTCTATTGAGGCATCTGATTGGCCAGTTTATAACTTTAATAACTCTCACTACAAACAAAAAACTAAGAAAAAAAATATGATCACCAAAAAACATGAATAAATAAAGATGTTTATTTCTCTGTTGAAGTCTATGGAATTTTGGGATCTTGAACCATCAGGCACTTCCTGTTTGGATCGCCTGGGGAAGAGTCCGCTCAGTCCACTTCTCCTAAGCCTCGTTTCCACTGAGCAGTCCGGTACAGACCGGTTCATTCTAGTATTTTGAGTGTTTCCATTGAAAAATAGACCCATTTAACACTTCCAAGTTTTACCATCTGTTGTAGGTACATAGAAAAATGGAACGGGTGGGGCGGAGTCACAGAAAGTGCTGACGACATTAGAAAGCACCAGTATAGCACTAAGCTAGCGGTTTACAGCAGTATTCTTCTTAGCCGCCCACAATCTTCTTTCAAGCAACATTAAATTGTATCATGATGTATCAGAATAAAAAGACGAGCCGCTGGATGACCTCCATTGTTGTTGCTTTTCTAGTCGTCGCATTACAATGACCGAGGAGATGCTAGCGGTCTACACCACGCATGCACCGTGAAAACAAACCATTCAATAGAAGCGAGACAAAACTGGTCTGAATCCATACCGACCGGACCACTCAGTCAATTCCCTGAACAGTTACATGCTAGCAAGTGAAATCAGAATAAAAGAAGCTTAAATTCAAGGATCATTTCAGTAAAATTGAACCAGATTTTAATAGTTTCAACAGTGGGGGAGTTGTGACTTAAATGGGACATTGCTCCCTTTTGGAACCAGCCTCTAGTGGCCCTTTGAGGAACTGCATCATTTGCCCCTTCTGGGATTACGTCGAATTCAGAAACAGGAGTTTTGGGCTTAATCTGTTGGTTACAAAACTTCTTTAGTTCTTTAGTAAACTAAATATATTTTACTTTGACTGATATAAAATGAAGACATTTTGATGCCAAAAGTTTAGAACCTCGATGTCAAACTTCGATTTTACTGGGAAAAAAGTTTGGACGAAAAAGTGCAACTTTACTGACAGATTTAATAGAAGCAAGGTTACATTCAGAGACGTTTTATCTGGTAGATTCCTGCACAGCTGAGCTGCCCCCTGAGGGCCAGCAGCAGTGGCCTGAAGAGCAATCCCTCTGAATATGACCTCTCCCCTTATAAGCTTCTTTTTACAAGCCTAAGTCTTTAGGGTCTCATCTGAAACCCGTGTTATCAGAAGCTTTGCCTGCTAACAAACCCACAGAGGAGATGGGGAAGTTCCCCAGCCAACTAAAACCTTTCTATCAGAATTATGTATGAGCTCTGAGAATAAAGTCCCCTTTCTTGATTCCAGGGAAGGTGACTCCCGGACCCCGTGCTGTCGGCTGCACCATTTAAATTCAAATGTTTTTATTATTGTAATTAGGATTTAAATTGTTTGGAAAAACAACATCCATGTTTCCCACTTATCTGGCATAATCAGTTTTGTGTCAGCTAGTCCATTTGATTCAAGCGTTTTGAATCCAAATGAGATAAAGTACCAGAATTACCTTTGAGATTTGTTGTTTTTCATTGAATTTGTGGTCCCGTCCATCAATTATGATATATTAAACTGCATCATTTTAAAGGTGGAGTCACCTTTTTGACCTTATCGAAGAAATAATAACAATAAAAGTGCAAAAAACAGGAACATAGTACTGTAAACATGCATCAGCCATGACCAAATTCACGGCTTCTTTTTTCCACAACCAGATAGGAGCACGGTAATCGAATGTGTGGGTTTGGACGATTGTTAATCCCATAATTGCATCAAAGGAAAGCATAGTTGTTGTCAGCCGCGTCTGGAGGCTCATTGGCATGCATTTGTGCGTTTGTGTTGTATTTACATGACCTCAGGCGGTAAGAAAGATGAGAGGAAAGTCAGGTTGAGAGGACGGAGAGCGTGTAGTCCTATTACTATGGTAACTAGATGGATGAGGCTCTCCTGTATAATCTTAAGGACCTGGTTTGTTTGGACAGGAGGTTGCAATCCATGATTTTTGGTGTCAAAGCTGTTGTGGTCCTTAAAAGGATGAGATGACGCTTGAACTGTCAGCTTTTCATGGCAGAAAGTATTTCTTGTCTTCTGGTTGTATTTTTAAGACCTACAGTTCTTTTTATTTAAAAGATTAAAAGTTTTTAAGCAAATTATTTTTACAAAAGTACATTTGCACCTTGTTTCCTTCGCAGTGTGGCCTTAAAAATATCTGACAATATAAAAAAAAAAAAAGGAAGTGTTTTCATATCATTTAACCAATAAAGTAACTAACGAGTACTCAAATATTTACTTTCATTTTAGGAATACTTTAATACCAGAGGAGGTTTTCTCGTACGTGTTCACGTGTCCCATCAGTATGAATTCTGTCTTGTGTAACTGTTATTGATTACTTATCAAGTTGGCATGCATGGCTCCAACATCAATATTGAATGCAGTAAAAAAAAAAAAAAAATGGTGGAAGATTTTATCTGTTTTAGAGGGATCGAAGAGGTCTGCTGCAAAACACAACTTTAGAACGCTGATTGGAAGCAAATTACTTGATTTTCTTGGACATACTGATTATATATTTTAGTCCAATAATCATTCTGATAAGAAACATTTTAGGCTCAAAGGTCTGTTGGGATACGGGAAAATTGTGCTGCTTATGAAATAGTCCTTGATGTCGTCTTTCAGACCATAAATATCCCACATTCCCGATCTTGTATGCATTTTCTGTGATTTGTGTCTTTTAGAGAAGAAACATGAGATGGTTATTTTGAAGCCAAAGGATTTAGCTGCACTGATGCAGGCTTAACAAACCTGTGAATCATCTGCCAGCTGTTCTTTAAATCCAGTTTGCTTCGTTAAAAATAAAAAAAATATTAAAAACTCTGCTTTGTATTATAAAAATAAATAATTCTTAGTACGTTTATGGTTGGATAGTGTTTGTTTATTAGTGCCTCACTAATATTGTTTTTTCTTTCTTGGTTCTTACAGAATGAAAAGCCTCTGGGTCACTCAGCAAGCAGATCCAGCAATATATCAAAGGTGAGTCAAGCATATACTAATTAAAGATGCCCTCCTATGGTGTTTGTAGTATGTTCTTGAAAAAAGTTAAACTTAAAATTGTGTTTCTTTATTCAAACTGTTAGTAATCAGGACAAAAAAGAAATGTTGCTATAGCTGTGTTGTTGCAGCTATAGTTGCTCTGCTCCATTCTGATGCATCCACTTGCAGACACATAAGTCTATAAAATTCTTTGTTTTTTCTTATTTCAGCTTGCTTAAAGCTGTACACCTGGATAGCTTGAGCATTGCTCACCATTTTTCTTGCACTGCTATTGTTAGGACTGTAAGCTAGGGGATGGATGATGGGAAATGCGTGGGCTTACTCTGCACCAATGAATTTCTTATAAATTACTGCCGGTCTGAAGAAACTATGTCCTAAAAAAGGAACGTTTTATTTTTGGCTAGAATTGGAATAATTATAAATAAAAGACTTCTATGAACGATTTTATAATGGATAAAATATAGTTGAACTTTCAATGACTTAACAATCTGCATCAACTTGTTGCAGCTGTCATTATGGAAAAAGAAAAGAAAAGCAATAAATGCGATCAGAGGTTTAGTAGAATAAGCTGAGGAAGAACCTCTGACCCTCATCCTCCTTTTTCCTCCTTTCTTCTTCGTCGTCATGACAGATATCAGCTTCCATTAAACGAGGCTCTACAGTTTCTGTGCATGCTCTCTTGAGCCTCTTAAAGGATAAAGCCTTGTGCTAATAGATGTCATGGTCATTTTGTCACCGCAGGACGGCACCCAGCAGCAACGTTTCATCTTTTCACTCTTTAAAGTGGACCAGCATGCCTTGCTGCGTGCAGGTGGTAAATGAGCTAATCTTTTTTTCGGGGTTACTGCTCCGGTCAAATATTATCACTGTTTTTAAAAGCGGCGTGTGGCTCAATTACTAATGTGATGCAATGATAGCCAACTGAACCGTGCTCCTTTTTTTATTAGAAAGGCTAATTTACTCCTCATTTGCTTTTAATTCAATAAAAATTAAAGTAAAATAAAAGCACAAGTAATTGTTTGAAGGTTTTTGCTGGAAGTTGGAGCTTTGGATTACATTTTTAAAAATGTTTTTGTGCAAGTATGCTGTGTTACAAAAACACAAAAAAGAGTTAAAGGAGGATAATTACCTGTGGTAATGCTAGTGTAAATGCTGTAAGCTGAATTTGGCTGCTGAAGATGCCAGAGCTGATATGCTAAAGTTTTGGCTAAATGCCAAATTAGCCCAAAAAAAACCTGGAAATATGTCTAAAGACAAAAACATTTAGCATAATCCTAACATGTTAGCTAAACTTAACTGGAAACATGTATAAATTAGCCAGGCATAACTAGCATAATGCTAAAATGTTAGCTGAACTCTAAAAAAAACTAGAAACAATATCTAAATTAGCCAAAACAGCTAGCATAATGCTAAAATGTTTGCTTAACTCAACTGGAAATGTGTCTCAATTAGCCAAGAATAGCTAGCATACTGCTAAAATGTTAGCTAATGATTTCCTTGGACATACTGATTTACATATTTTAGTCAAATAAACTTTCCGATTGTAAACAATTCAGGCTCAAAGGTCTGTTGGGCTACCAGGAAATCTACTGTATGTTTGTGCTGTACATTGGCAGGATAAGATGAAAACTGTTGAAGGATTTGAGCAATTTTTCATTCAGGAGAGTCACTACAGTATTCACACAATGAGAGAAAGTGGTGTAAAATTCATGACAAAAGCTGTAAATTTTAGATTAAACTCATTTTACCTTTTAAATCTGGTGAAGTTATCTTAAAAAAAGGGACAAAGTTGATGGAAAAACTCAAATGATTAAAAATAAAATGCTAAATTCTGCAAATGGCCAAATGCTGTAAATGAATGGTTAAGTTTGAAAAAGTAGTTGTCTGTCGTCAAGAATAAGGTTTGAAAAAAAACCTTTGTAAAGCCGTCCTGGATGTTTTTTGTGAGCCTAATAACTTTTTCTTTTGCACAATTCTGACATGTTGCATCAGCTTGAAGTAAAATCATTTTTGATCCTGAATGCTTTGAATGCATTCTAAAAAATTAAAGGGCAGAGGAGAGAATCTAAAAGATGGAATACTGAGTGTTTGAAAATGTAAAAGAAAATTATACACTGACTGGTGTTTATTATTCCACTAAGATAACTGCATACAAGTCATTTGTTAAGCCTAAACACATAAAAAATTCAATCTTTGGGAAAGGATTTAGTTAGATTTAAATGCATATATTTAAGGAAGAGGATATATATATAAAGGATATTTAAATACAATTGGAGAATCTCAGGTGTTTATGAATGCTTGCTTACCTCTACGGGAATCATTCGTATCTGCTCTCCATGCAGGAGCAGACAGTATTTAATGAGTCCGTCTTTGCATGCAGACAGACGCAGCAGGGAGCAGCTGGAACGGTATTGATCTCATCTAACTTTTAAAGAAAGCGAGCAGGCGCCTGATTATATTTCACAAATGCATTACCTACAGGGTATGGGGGGGAGGGGGGGGTATGTTTTGTTTTTTAGGTTTCAAAAGGTAATGCAAAACAGGAAAAAGTTTTCTTGAAAAGCTGCAATCAACCTGGCTGTCACAGATATTTAAATGTCAAGATGATTTCTTATGGAAAAAGATGCCCCCCCACACACACACACACACACACACTCCCGCCACCAAAGTCCTCCAGTTAGCGGTTTGAGATGCTGACACAGCCGAACGGGATTTTCTCAGTTATGAAGCTGACAGATGTTTGACTTCAGTACATGGAGGAATTCTCAAAAAGAGTTTGCCAAGTTGGCAAAAAGGTGTGCCTTTTTGTCCCAAAGTTGTACCAGGAGTTGGGTTCTTTTTAGCAATTGCAGAAATATTCCACGAATTTAAGGGGGAAAAAAAAAAAGTCAGTGTGGGTGTTTTGCCTTGAGGGTGCGAGACATGTAGTGATAGTTGCTTGGTAACTGTATTTAACAAACCTTAACCTGCAACGAGGAGCTTGACGGGATGGGAACTCCACCTCCTCTCATCCTTTTTGCACACTTTTCCCTTACTCTTTCCAGGAATCTGATGTCTGCAGATGGCAGCAATCCAGCTTGTTGTCATTAAAAAAAAAAAAAAAAAAAAAAAAAAAAATCATACCTGGACCAGCATCCCTCTGATAATAGTGTCTTAAATGGAGTGTAGGAAATTAGGTATTAGCAGTGGACAGCCTTAATTAACAGTCAGCAGTCCTGCTGCCAGCTGTTTCCCAAAAGAAGAATGACAGCATTCACATCTTTCATTGTTCTGTCGGAACACGTCCCACCTTCTCCTTCTCCGCACGCTTGTTAAAAGAAATGTTGCCTTTTTGGAACCGCATCTCCTAGTCAGCTGCATGAGCATGCGCCACAAGACTTTATATTTTTACGATGTGTGCCGTGTATTTATAAGTCTCCCCGCTCGCTGTAGCATTGGCAGGATAAGATGAAAGCTTTTCATATTTCTAGAAATGACTCAAATGTTCTCATCGCTGAAATAATAAGAAATGTAGGTCAGGGTATTTCGCAGTGATGGCTCTCTCTAAAAATAAAATAAAAAATGGTTAATTTACGCATGTGCCGACTCTTATGGAGATTTTTTTTTTTTTTTTTTGCTGACAATTTAGTTAGAGGCTTTACTAAATACAAGCATGTAAAAAGCTCAAATAATCTTAAACGTGTGAATGTTGCAAATAGCCTGAGGATGGTTTTTATGGTGTAAATAGTTGGGTATTAATTGCTTTCTTCTCCTGAATGTAAGTTAGAAAAGCCTTCTATGTTTTCTGTGTTTGCTTGTTTGGCTCCCAGAGGAAAGTCTGTCATGAGACAGCCAGTGTTAGATTTATGTAACAGGGAAAACAAGCTGCAGAATTTAGCCAGAGGCGAAATTCTTTCATAAAGTTGATATTGCCTTCATGAGTGAGTCTGTCACTGTGGAGGATCTAAAAAAAAAGCCAAACTTTACCTTTTTTTCATTTCATTACCTTAAGTGCTGCTTTTTTTTCTGGAAGGAGGAAATTATTTAAAGTATTATGGAAGTATGCAGGTAGTGAGGGCAATTAATTTAGTTAAATAGGAGAATGCTCGGAGTGTATCTGCATATCTAAAAGCGGCGGAGTGTGGGCTGCGGATTGCCAGTTGATTTGGCAGGAGTTGATTTTCCACCCTGCGAGGTCAAGAGGCTTAGCAGCGGCCCGATCTCTCTTTAGCACTCAGCCGTGGAGCTGGGAGAAGCCTCCTACACCCTTTGCAAATGAGCTAAAGTATTACGGTCCTCACAGCGGCGCAAAAAAAACACCCAGCATCTCTGTGGGATGCTGCTGATATTTAGCAAAACATCTGGTTGTTCTCTAAAGCTGAAGCTGTGCAGTCTGGAGGATGACATGCTCCACTGCTGTGGAGAACGTCACGGGTCCAGATGAGCTTCAGGACGACCCTGTTAAAACCCCCCTCTGAAGAAAATCCTGTTTGTCGAGTTTTTAACATGTATGTGTGGCGTTTTTTCTTATGAAAGAGAATAAATGTGGTAAGAAATCACTTTGTTTTTGCATTTCCGAGAATTTCTCTTTTTAAATCTCTGTCAATCAAACTGTTGCAGAAAGGCTCTGTTTGAATTAATGATCACAACAGCTCTGCTGCACATGCGCTAAACCCTCATCTGTTCCGGCTAGCGTGTTTAGTTGAGGTTCTGGAGAAGAGAAGATGGTATCTTCACATTGACTGCAGTCAAATGAGCCGCCGTTCACATTTCCGTTGTCAAATCAGCTGTCACTAGATTTTTAGTGTGAGTTTCATCCAATACTTACGGTAGCAGGGCTGAGAACCCTTTTTGAGGAAGTTTGGTCCATGAAGCTCTTCACTTCCTCGTCCAAGCTGACATCCAGATCAAAACGATGCGGCTGCACATTACCGACATTGCCTGATATTTTTATGTAGCAGCGGTGAAGATTTATGCTAGTGAGACACACAGCTATGACAATCAGACGAAGGGGAGCAGGGGCAGAGCTGCTCAGCTCAGCTCCAGAAGCCACGCCCCTCAGAGGAGATGTTGGAAACAGAGGCTTCATATGAACATGAAAAATGGCTTTTTAAGACATTTAGGTTGTAGAACTTTGGTTGAAAACTTCATAATCCTAATTAAAACACTACTAGGAACATTTTTTTTAATTACAAAAAATTGTCAGTGGGGGACTTTAAGCTTGGAAGACCACAGAGGGTGAAGGGAAGAAAAAAAGGTAGTGTCACAAGCAGCATCAAATTAGGATTGATATAATTGATTTTACTTGGTCTCACTGCTAAAATCATAATAATGTTAAACTCTTTTAACTTTTGTTTTTTTGCAATAATGCACCTTTTGTGAAAAATGTTACAATAAAACATTGAAGAAAACTTTATTATCATAGTTTTACTGTACAAATATTGTAGCTAAATTTATATATATATATGCGCTCTGGATATCTCACTGTTGAATGAAAGACCCACTCTGATGAAAATTGTGTTTTCTAATACAATCTTGTGTTCTCTCTTCTGTGCATTCTTGAAAAATTAAACAAAAAATTGCATTTCTAAGCATTTATTTTGTCAAGTCGTTGTGAATCAGGAGAAAAGGAAAAAATACAGTTGGAAAAAGCCAGTAGCAGTAACATAAAAGCTACTCCGCTCCATTCTGATGCATCCACTTGCATACAAATAGATCTGTGTACGTCTTTGTTTTTCTTGTTTGAGCTAGAATCTGGATCCAAACTGTACGGCTGGATAGCTTCCATATTGATCGCCTTCTTTGTTGCACCACTAATGTTAGGTCAGGGTGTGAGGAGCTGTAAGTTAGCAAGAGAGAGAGAGTAAACGGATAGATGTGGGGAAGTGAGGGCGGGCTTACTCAGCACCAGCAGTCGCGCTCACAAGTCCGAGGTGAATTTCTAATGAAATCCTGCCATTTGCAGAAACTTTGACCTAAAAAACAATAGTTTATTGGATTTTGGCCACAAATGATAAAATCATAGTTAAAAGACAACTGGGAAAGCTTTTGAAATAGATCAAAAGATGATCAGACTGGGACTTTATCATGAAAAATTGCTAAAGCTCATCAAATTTCCATAAAACAAGCAAAAGTTGACAAATTTGCTTTTTTCTCTGTTTTTGTGGTGGAAATCAGATATTTGACACAAGGTTCCACTGAAGTGATATCATTTAAAATTGCGTTGCATGTCAGAGAAATGATCAGCCAATTAGGTTACTATGCCCGTCCTGGACAAACCAATAGAGATTTCACTAAAACTATTTTATTGAAAAATTCTTTTAATCATTCACAAAAACAAGAATTCCTTAGCGGTTGTGAAATCTTGTTTGTCTTGGGTTGAAGTTTGCACGGCTGCACGTTGGAGTCCCTCCTTTGTGATCACATACTGCCAATGTGTCATCACAGCGAATGGCTTCCTCCACCCTCTTCATCACCGCTGTGACCTGACTGCTTTTAGTGCAGAGGGAGAGAGCTGAAACCTCATTTAGAAGCAAACCTGAGAGGCTTTTTTCTTTTCTTGTCTGTGAGGTCCCTCTCCTCTCCACTTATTGTAAACTGGACTGCACTTTTTGCATCAGCTGGGAGACTTTGAGAGAGCAAAGCTGAAGGTTAGAATGAAAAATAAAGATATATAAAAAAGGCCGGAGCACAACATTTTTTTTTTTTTTTTAATCTGTAATCTTTTATTTTTCGAGAGTAATCTGCACAAAGGTTGTTCCTGATTGATAAAGTACGTGAGCGGCTTTAAAAGTCAAACTTGGCAATGGTGTGGATCATTTTATCCTTATCTTCAATAGAGGACAAAATGACACGTACGTTTTTTTTCCTCGTCTTCTTAGAAGCGTCATGATGTGAGAGCGAGTGAACCTTGAACATAGATTGCTTATTCAAGCAAAGATTAATTGAAAATGAATCAATAAAAAAAAAAAAAAAAATCACATGAAGGACGATGAGCGAGAGCTGTGCTCCATCAAGAACGTCCAATAGAAAAGAAGTTTATCAGCTGGTAGTTTAACTGATAGGAAAGTGATGTTATACTTGGAAGCCTCAAGAGGGATTTTTGTTTAATAAAACCTTTTTTTTTTGCCTCATTCATTTCTTCAGAAACACACAAAACAAACTATTTAACGACCAACTTGCATGACTAAATAAGGTTATTTATTCAAATTGAACTCACTTTTTGTCTCTTTTTCTACTAGTGTGTTTGTTAAATTTGCAGCCTGTCCAAATACACATAAGTAGCACTTTTGAAGTTTCCTAAGAGATGTAAAAACGCCTAAAAAAACAAAGAAGTGGTAAACCTCAGTGAAACTGCAACCCTAAAAAAAAAGAGAAGGCCTCATGTTTGTGCTCATGTTATGAAGGTGGAACTGTGCTGCTCATGTACACGCAGATTAACAGGCTGAAGGGCATATGTGGACAGAGGTTCCCCATCGATCGTGTCACGCAATGAGCTATGAATTTAGTTAGAAACCAAATCGATATGTAATTAGTCTCTTGTTGAAATAACCAGGACCCCTGTGTCTTTATGTTGACCGAGCCAACAACCTCTGATCCGGTTCTAGATGTTCTTGCTCTGTGAAGAGGAAGAGGAGATTTATATTAAATTCAGGCTAAATAGAAGAGGGTCCTTTTTTTATAAAGTTTTAACTAGAGGTCAGGCAGGTTCCATATTGATACAAATTCGCATCAATTTTGCCAATTTAAAACTATTTATCTTGTTTCTTTGCACAGAAAAGTACAAGGAATTTTTTGAATGATTTTAATTTAATTGTTTTCTTCTTGTTTGTTTTGCTTCCTTTAGAGTCCCACTCTGAGCAAAATTGTTTCTAACATGTTTTTGTGGTATTTTTTTCTTACAATGAAGGACATATATTAAGAAAATGAAGCTTAAAATTACATTTCTGAGTATTTTTTTCTCAAATTGTTGTGGACAAGGAACTGACAAAAAAAAAAATACAGTTTGAAAAAGCTTGTAGGTACGTAGGAGCCGCAGTCGGCAACCCACAAGCTTCCTGCTCCACTACATTCTGATTAAAAGACATCCAGACCTTTAAAATATGTTTGCATTGAATGCATCTTTGCTCTAAGATGTTACATCACATTCTGCCTCTGCCCCTAGCTGATAACTTTCACTTAGCATTGTGTTTTTAAGTGCTAGGTTGATAAAATTGATTAATCGATTTGAATCGATCTCGTAAGATCAATAATCGATCCATAAAAACCAGAGATCAATGTGGCACATAAAGCTAAAGTCAGCTAGCTTGATGCTAATTTATAATGGGGATTTTCTGTATGACAGCTAAAGCTAACGCTTGGTCAACATAAGCATACAGTGCTGACTAAATGAATATCTTTATAAACTCACAGACATTAATTTTCCAAGCTCTTTTAAGGAAACATTTTTTTAAAAAGATATCTTGGCTATCTTGGGGTTTAGCTAATATTTTAGCTTTATGCTAGCTGTTTTGGCTAATTTTACCAGATGTTCAAGGCTAATTTGGCATTAAGCTAATATTTCATGCTGTGTATTTTGACTAATTTCCATTTTTTTTTTTTGTTTGTTTTTTCGGATTGTTTGACATTTCGCTAATATTTTAGCTGGCTATGTGCTGCTTTCTGGAAAGCCGTAAATGTTTACGTTTAGGCTGTGATTGCTGCATGTTTTCTATTACAAACGGACCCCAGTTATGTGACCCTCACAAGAAAAAGTTTGGGGACCCCTGGTCTAAAGCACCGTTTTTTGCTCATACTTTCTTCTTCCTCCTGAAAAAAGTGTAATGCCAAAGTGGGATCGCCACCTAGTGGCCAAACTGAAACAGCCTCCAGGAAAAGCAAAACAATGTTTACAATGTTAATGATCTGAACATTTTTGTTAAAACTTCTCCTTTTGAGAATCCATGTAACACTGTATGTTATTAATGATCTCATTATTTCCCGAATATATTTTATAGTATGTGAACTGTATCCGATTAATATGAATATATTCAAAATATACAGTAGATTATTAATGTATTTCTAAACAAATGTGTCTAAATGTGTAAACTCAAAATTTAATTGAGTCTAAATTGAATGAATCTGAAGAATCAAGAAAAAATTTAATGGATCGATCCAGGCTCTTGTGAATCGAATCGATTTTGGAAAGTATTAACACCCATTCGTAGTTTTCGTCCATAAAATATTTGCAGACAAGTTGAATCTAGTAGATGAGGCATCAACGCTGTGTTTAGGATTGCACGCAGCAACCTTACACTTCCGCTGTCACTACTGGAGATGTGATACTTTAATTTCATTTCCTTAAAGATGGTTTTGTTTTTCTCAGGCGGGAAGCCCAACTTCAGTCAACGCTCCATGCAGTTTCTCAAGGACGTCGGTTTCTCCCTCTAGCCAAGACATCTGCAGGTACAAACCGCTTTAGGCTTAATGTATGGCTGTGCTGTTCTCCACAGAGATTTGAGCATTAAGGTGACTCTTTGAATTTGTCTGCTACTGAGCAGGTTCCTCATTTGAGTGGGTTTACTCTTTAAGTTTGAGCAATACAGTTGATTCATTGGGGTGATATGTTTTGTAAAAAGAGGATTATGCAAAACTAAAACTGTCATTTTTTTTTTTTTTAAACCACCCTCCATTTCTCTCTTTGTCTTTTCCCACATTCGGTCCTGCTGTCTTCTTCTGTCTGTCACAAACGTATCAAACACGTTAACAGCAGCGGTCAGGATCAGGCTTCTAAGAAGCAGACCGCTGTGGTTCTGCTGAACTCCAACGGTAAAAACTCTCACGGGTCAGGGAGTGTTTTATTGGCCACCCTCTGCACTGATGCTCCGCCCCCCTGGAAGCAGGTCAAACAGAGAGACTGGCTGTCGCTGCTCCGCCCGGCCTCCGTAAACATCCGACCTAACGGCTCTCTCAGGTTTTCGGTGTCGCTGAACGACGTGGGTCAGCGTGTGGACGGCCTCTGCCGCGGCCTTCACTTCATCGACCGCACGTGCTCAGACGGAGAGCTGGACACGAACGAGTCCGCCCAGCGCCCCGGCTCGGATCAAAGGGCGCACACGCTGAACCCAAAGCTGATCCCAACCCATCAGAGTCCTAATGGCTCCAGAACCCAGCCCCACCTCGTCCCGTCCTTAACCAACAACCACAAATACATGCTGGGTCTCCCTACAGCTAACCACGTGTCCACCGACTCCACCCACTTCCAGCCTTCTTCTGCACCAGGTTCTCACTTCCTCCGAGTCCTCCTCCCCTTCTCTCGATCGTCTACAACCGCCAGCTTCCAATGCTCTGAGATGGGCAGCTACGCCTCCCATCTCCACATGAACAAGTCCTGCAGCACCCTGCTGGAAGGAGCCGAGTCAGGCTTCCCATCCCAGGATCCGCTGGGGAGTGACGACGTGTTTGATGCAGGCAGGTCATTCCTAAAGCAAACAGGCCAGCCGGGGGCCCCTGAGGCGGTCACTGTACCCAGGCTCAGTGCAGCTTTGGCCCCTCTGTGCTACATGGACGAGGACAATGACCTCGAGTGCTGCTCGTCCCCTTTGTCAGAGAAAACGGGGCCACTGTCACCCTTTTCCCTGTCTGCGGACTGTTGCAGGTGGGTGACTTTAATCCACGCTCCTGTGACTGCTAGACCCCCCCTCCTGTGCAGTTCTGTGGCAGTGAACCCACAGCCCCGTGGAGTAGTGGCAAGTTCCCTATAGTGCAACTATCCAACAAATACTGCAGCACAAAACGTGCCCTGTGAACCCTGGAAAATGCAGCTTTTAAACCATAAATGTGCACACCACCCTTCCTTCTTATCCTAATTCAAACCCCTCTGTGTCTGGAGCTGAAATGCGTTCATTCTAAGCCATTTCATTGTTGCATCAGGTAACCACGTTTGTCTCATTTTTCTGTCAAGCCACGTTTCTAAGCTAATACTTCTTGTTAGCAGATCAATGATGCAGTAAAGTGTCTTATATCGGCTGTAAAAAATTGCGATTGATTTCACACAGAAGCTGGAGGTTCTGTCGTGAGAAAGAATGTTCAAGAGAGCGAAGAGGGCAAGAGGTCGTCGGTGTGGCGGAATTCTAGAAAATCGAGCGTGTTTCTGTCTGGGAAACTGAGAATCAGAAATGACCTTACAAATAAAACAGATCCATCTGGATCAGAAGGGAGAGAGGCTTACAGTCTTATTGGTAACTAGATATATAGCATTATTCACGAAAGTGCTAGTGTGAATGCTGCAAGCTGAATTTTGCCGCTGAAGATGCTGTAATTTATAGCTAAAGCTGAAGTTGATAACTGAAATCGCCGAAGCTATTGGCTTAAACCACTGAAGCTGATAGCAAGCTAAAATATTAGCTGAATGTCAAATCAGCCTAAAAAAAACCTGTTAAATTGTCTATTTTAACCAAAACGGCTCACAAAAAGCTAATATATTACCTACACTCCAAATTAGCCTAAAAAACAGAAAAAGTAGCCAAAACAGCTATAGTTGAAATGTTAGCTAAACTCCAAAATAGCCTAAAAAACAGAAATCATATTAGACAGAACAAAGTAGTGTTTGAAAACAGGAGCCCCTACCTGTGAGGATTGGTGCCATCAGGTGATAAGAAAACCACTTTTTTTTCTTTTTAGCATCTTAGTTTGAGTTTAATTTGCTCTGGAGAAATCTCCAAAATTTTTTGTTTTTTTAGATTTTAATTTTAATTAAAACAAATCATGTTGTTTTTATTATTCTACTAAGGCTGGTTCTTACCAGTACCGCTGTCCAGGGTTCACCTTTCACGTGTCGGACTTATGAAGGGAACGTCAGCTTAGAACCTGCAAGGTGTTTGCCAGAGATCAGGAGGCAGATTACGCCTTCAAATAGCTCCATGTGCACACCAGCAGTACACACAAACACAACGTGCCTGTTCTCAGTCAGGCGGCAAGAAGCGTGAGCTCAGACCTGAGGCTGACCTCTGCCTCACAGAAGTGTTTTGTTTTTTTAACCCTGTCCTGACGGTGTTAATTATTTACCAGCTCTTTTATTGACAAAGCGATGCTTAGAAATCGGATAAAACTTGTTTCTCAGTAGCAAAACTGGATTTCAGTTGAGTTTCGATCGTTTTTTTACAATTTGAAAGCCCATGACAACTCTCCGGAGTTAAATATGTGCAAAAAAAAAACAAGTAGACAGAAAAAACAATATCTTATTCATTCTTTTAGAGTTTAGCTAATATTTGACCAATGTGCTAAATATTGGCACAATTAAACACTTCTCCAGTTTTTTTTTAGACCAATTTAGAGTTTAGCTAATATTTTACTATCACGCTGGCTCTTTTAGCAAAATTTGACATTTTTCCTGATTTTTTTTTTTTAAATAATTTGAAGTTTAACTAGTATTTTAGCATCATGCTAGCTATTTTGTCAAATTTAGACATTTCTCCAGTTTTTTTTAGGATAATATGGAGTTCAGTTAATATTTTAACTACATGCTAGCTGTTTTAGCAAAGTATGTCAAATGTCAATTTTTTTAGGCAAATTTGGCATTTAGCTAATATTTTAGCAAGATTTTGGCTTTAGCGTTTTCAGCTATCAGCCTCAGCCTTTTTTGCTAGCTATCGGTTTTAGCGTTTTCAGCTATCAGCCTCAGCC
Source organism: Oryzias javanicus (assembly GCA_003999625.1). Classification (NCBI taxonomy): domain Eukaryota; kingdom Metazoa; phylum Chordata; class Actinopteri; order Beloniformes; family Adrianichthyidae; genus Oryzias; species Oryzias javanicus. The sequence continues at coordinate 23,925,830 of CM012451.1, read as the reverse complement.
TTTTTTGCTAGCTATCGGTTTTAGCATTTTCAGTTATCAGCTCTGGCATCTTCAGCTTACAGCATTCACTCTAGCACTGTCACAGGTAATGGATATATATCTAGTTTTCATTGGCGTTGGTCTTTAAGAGTTCATTTTAGCTGTAAAGGTAAACTTTTTAACCAATTGACTAAAGAGATTCCTTTTTGGTCGTCGGAGGAACTGCAGTATTTAATACTTTTTGGTTTGCAGTATACAGGACTTGATTTTTACTCAGCCTTTTTGTAGGTCATTTTTAAAGCTTCCAACAATATTTAACGTCAGTAATTTGTTTCTTCATTCAGTAAGTGTCTCCTGAGCAAACGTGAGACTTTTCTTCAACAAGGTTGGGCCTTCAAAAAGTAAGGAGTTGCTTCTTAAAACGTGTGGAGAGAAGGAAGGATGACCCGCAGCACTAATAGCAGCGAACTCAGTAGTGTGTCACTGATTAGCGCGTTAGCTTTTAGACCTTAAACCACTCATGCTCGGAACTAAATGTTTCACACCGAGAGAAAGATTAGTGCTGTCAAAAAAAAAAGCTGCTAGAAGGAACGGCGGCGCGTAGAGGCAAGGCTGGGCGTGTGGAAAAGAATGCCACAGGAGAAAAGTATGAGGAAGAAGAGATAACAGGAAGAAACTGAGTGCCTCAGCAGGGCTGTACAGTTGCCGAGCTTGTTTTCCTCCACGCCTGTGGTGCTTGTAATCTTCCGTGTTGCTTCTGATAGTTGACTTCTGAATATACTCAACCCGCTGTTCATGCAAAGACAGCGAGAGACTGTGTTGTGGCTGCTAGAATGAAATTTGAGCTTCCCCTGGATATCCTGTTGACAATTATTTAATGTTTGCAGCAAAATTATATTATTTTCCCTTTGTTTCTTTTTTTAATTCTCCCTATTTAAACATCTGATCCGTTGAAAATCGTGTTTTTGGTATATCAAGATGTTCTTGTGGCATTTTATCTCATGAAGGTGGACATTTATAAAGAAAATTAAGCTTAGTATTTCTTTTTTGAAATTGTTGTGAATTGGGAGCAGATGAAATTGGAAAAAGCTTGTAAGTGGATGCACAAGCTATTCTCATGCATCCGTTTGATCCATGTACGTTTTATTTTCCTTGTCTGAGCTGGCATCTGGCTCCAAACTGTACACTTGGACAGCTCCAAAATTGCTTAGGTTGTGAGGGGCTGTAAGCTAGTGGAAGATGGGGAAGGGGGCGGGCTTGCTCATTACCAACAGAGGTGAATTTCTAATGAACTACAGGCACTCCTAGAAAACAACACAAGACTTTAATTTAGGCTTAAAATGGCTTAATGATAATAAAAAGACCACTAGGAACAATTTTTAAAATGGATCAAAAGATGATCGGAGTGGGACTTTTATAGAACCTTTATAGATAATTCACTTTCCTTTTAGAAATAATTTAGTAAAAAATTAATAAAACCTTAATTTTTTTCATCAGACATATCTTCTGCTTGGTAATATTTCTGCTGTGCCGTCATGTGGAGGTACGATTTATTTATTTTTTCTGTATTTACTCCCTCCTACATGGCAGAAAATCTGCATGAACAAGAGAATAATTTGTCGAACCTATTTGCTTCAGAAGGCAGCAATCCCTGATAAAAGCACAGAAACAGCCCATTTCCTCGGGCTGTTTTTTTTTTTTTTTTTTTTTTACCCTTTTAAATTGAATCCAGCACAGTAGGCGTGGGATGGAATCTACAGTTCATGATCATCTTCTCATCCATGCAGCCCAAACAAAGCAGCCTACCCATAACCATCAAAAAAGCCTCCCCTGGACATGTTAATTGTGCCTCTTCATGTGTTTAATCCTCTTCATCCTCTATTGGAATCCAGCATTTTTTTTTGACTCTTCTTTGTTCACTTCGCCTTTAATCGCTTGGCTAGATCAGGAAACTCTTCAAATAGAAAATGTTTTGCGTACGCCTAACATGTGGGTGTGCATGTGCATCTTCTTATCCTCTCCTGAACTGGGATGAAGTCAATCCCATCCAAACTCTTTGCACCCGTCTCCATCTTTTCTTCCATGCTTCCCAAAAGACTGCCTTTACTGCTTGGGTTAAAAAACCAGGAGTAATGCTGTTCTGGTAACATTTATCTTTCAATAGAAAAAACGCTAAAAGAAAATAGATTGATTTCCCTCATCAGTTTCCCCCTCAGCTGTTATTTAATCAGTTTACCTTTAACACCTCTGAGGAGACGCGTGCGCTTTAATGCTCAGTACAAAAGCTTGTACTCCCCTTATAATTATCCCACCGGTCTGGCCCAAGATGCCTGACATTTAATCAAAGGGTAATTTTGGTGGAGCAAAAAAAAAAAAAAAAAAGGAGCCAGTCAATGTGCTCATATTCTCAGATCTTAATGATTCTTCTGCTGGCGTGTGGTTCACTTGATAATGAAAATGAATGTTATATATTCATTCTAACTTTTAATGTTTAAAGTCTTTCTTTGTTATTTTATCAATTGTTTTGATTCTATTAGGACTCAGTTTCGTGCATTATCAGAGATTTATTTGATCATTACGTAAAGATTCATTGATGGACCCCACAAACTTTGACTTTACCTGCTTTGTTCTCCGTTCTGTGGACTAAACTCCTGTCTATATACCCGATCGGGGCTTTATTTTCACCTAGTATCCACAGGGGTATCATCGTTTCCTGTGTTCCCCTTTGCATGCTTCCCTCGCACAATCTTTCTCTCGTAAACACTCACTCCTCATCAAATGGATAATAAATCCGCGCCTCGGTGCTGATGACTAAATGACTGTAACCGGCGTCCTCCTGCCCGTCAGACAGCGCCAAATAAGTGTTTGGTAAATGAGCAGCAGGTCGCCTCTGCCTGCCGTCTATAACCGAAAATGAAAGGCTCCTTTCACCTAATTGAATGTTCAAATTGTCTGTGCTGAGAATATCTCCCAGAAGGTTTGCAGTGCAGGAACGGAACATCATTTAAGCCTGTTAAATCCTGGTGGAGTGGTTTGTGAACATTTGACAACTTTGTTTAGTATTTAAAGTGTGACTGATAGTGGAATGAAAGTCAAGGTTCGTTTAATGTGTGTAGATCAAGCAATCTCTTTTAGGTTTTTAACTACATAATGAGATGATGTAGCAAATTTAAATTTAAAAAAGGGAATTTCTGCATCTTTGGAGAGATTATCTGTGCACATTTTCCATAGAGCTGAAGCTGCGTCAGAGATCCGATCGCTCCAAGGCTTTAGGATGAAAGCAGGAGAAGATGCAAACAATTCAAACGTGTTTGTCTTTATGGAGTCTGTTTGTGAAGCACAAGTTCAGGCTGTAGCCACTTCCACGATGTATTCTTTCCCCAAATTTTAGCTATTTTCTTCCAGAAATCCCCAAAGTGGCCTCGCATTTTCCCGTTTTGTTATTTATCGAGCAGACGAAAGCGCTGCTCCTTTTGATGCTTTTTTCTTCTCTATTGTCAGGGTTGTGTTGCCCACAGCTTTATTCACTGTATTCTTTTGGCTCCCACAGGATTTGTCACTGTGAAGGGGATGAGGAGAGTCCTCTGATCACGCCGTGCCACTGCACGGGGAGCCTGCGCTTTGTCCACCAGGGCTGTTTGCAGCAGTGGATCAAGAGTTCGGACACCCGCTGCTGTGAACTCTGCAAGTACGAGTTCATCATGGAGACCAAGCTCAAACCACTGCGCAAGGTAAAACCACACACCAGGATTTTGGGGGGAAAACCTCACGAAATGTGAAATAAAAAAGAATAAAAAAAAAAAGCTTAAAGCTTCTGAATCTCAGGGGTGGATATATATGTTAATCATGTGAGTGCTGCTCAGGTCCTCGCCTTTAATTGATCCGACCCTCCAACTGCAGCACTTCATCGCTGGAGTCCTGAGCGACGGGTCAGTTAGAGACCACGCAGGTGATTTAAATGACCAACCTGGCGCTGCTGATGTTGTAAAGTATATTGCTGGGCTGAACTCCAACCCCGGGAAGTGTTCAGTCAGTGACTGACGAGCTGCTGTGTTAACGCTGCTCCCTGGCAGGCAGCAGCTTTCTCCTCGGTGGGCCGAGTGCACTTCCCTTCAGAAATCCACCTGTCCTAGCATTGAGCGGCATTGAACCTTCGCCCCTTAAAAAGGCTCAAAAGAGTCGACCATAAAGAACAATTTTGTTCAGGAAAAATGGGAGAATGATGTAAAAGATTATTCGCTTTCACTGTGTGCACTTATATATAAGACATGCAACTTAAATAGTGTGAAAACACTTTTTTTGCATGAACCCTTGTTGTGTCTAAATGAATGTTTTTCACATGTTAGCACATTTTGAAGTTGTTGACAGATAATCTGCTTTCACACAGTATGATTAGAATTTAAAAAGCTTTTTATTCCAGCTGAAGTTTACAATGTAGCTTTGAATCAAGCTAGATGCCAAATACTGAGACGGTACCCGAGCTGTCGCTAGAATACTTTATTTCCTGCATATTTGTCATCTTTAAACGTTTGCTGAAGATAATAACTCTTTGGATGTTCTGCCTCACATTGTAGGTGGTACATCAAATACTGCCACTACTTGTCAAACGAAAAAGATTTTTTTCGTTTGCTTTTCTACTTGAATAGATTGCTGGCTTTTTTTTTCTAAATCTTTGCATTAAAAAGTAAGAAGAGGTAACCTAAAAATTGAAGAAATAGCACTAATCTTAAGAAAAAAATCACTAGAAAGTAATTGAAGGACCTGCCCATGCAGCTAGTCATTTTTAATTAAATAATGTTTGTTCTTCATTTCAAACAATACATAGAAAACAATAAAAAGCAACAAGGGAGAACAAAAAAAGAACAGTTTTTACATTGAATTCAAATATATTGTTAGGGTAGGAAGATATCAAAACTGTTTTAATCCTACCCCTTAACAATATACCAAAGTAATCCTATAATACAATATTAAAATCTAGAAACAAAAGTTTCAAAAAATCATTCAAAGAAAGCTATAATAAAAAAATTAACTTCTAAATAGAGTTACTTAAAATTGAATGTTATACATCCCATTGATATGTGTTTTTGTTCTAGTTTTTATACACCAAATTGTAGTTTATTTTGATTAGTGACCAAAAACAAAAGCTAGTGTAATTAGTGGAAATGACTTATTTTAGAACAAAATTTGAAGAAAATGAGAACTTATTCTTAGTAAGACTTGACCCATCTTAACAAATCCTCATAAATCTTATTCTTAGAATTTAGTTTGAAAGTTTAAAAGACATAAAAGGATTATTTACATCACTGTCACTTCAGGTTTTATTAATGAATTAAGATCAACCAAAATTAAAATGTCATGTAAAAAAGGCCATACCATGTCTTCTTATCAAGATAAACTGACTATGGATTGTGTTTTTGTCTAGTTTCTTGTATGTCTTAGGGAAAAAGCAGTTTATATTAATATATGAATTAATTTATATAAAAAAGAAAGCTTTCTGTTTTGCTGCTCTTAACTGTTTGACATTTTTCTTCTATAGTGGGAGAAACTACAGATGACAGCCAGCGAGAGAAGGAAGATCATGTGTTCTGTCACCTTCCATATCATCGCAATTACCTGTGTGGTGTGGTCGCTGTACGTGCTTATCGACAGAACGGCAGACGAAATCAAATCAGGTCTGTCTCAAACGCACACAAACGCGTGGCTTATTGTCTGTATTGTTTCAGTAACAATGTCAGAAACGCGGCCGCCTCGCGCACTGTACAGATCGTTTCAGTATCTGGTCTAATTTTATATATATTTATAAATATATATATATAAATACTTGAAAATATGAAAACGCAAACAAGCGGGGAAACGCTTTAAGTAAGAAAATAACATACAGTTTTCCAAGATTTAAACAATTGATTTATCTAATTTTGAAACTAGGATGCAGTTTGATTCAATTAAGAATATATCTGATTGATTATTTATTAGGTTGATTAGAAAGCATTTTCTTAGTACCTTGTTGTGTTTTTCTCAAGTAATACACACAGAATGGAGCACAAAATGTTCGCTGATATTTTTCGCTGGACTTTTTTGGGTTCAGGCTGAAAAAAGCGTTTTAATTCAGCAGGATAAAACAAGAATTCCATGTTTTCAAATGATATTTACTTAAAAACTGAAGTTTTTTTTAGTCTTGTCTTGAGTTCTATGGGAAAACAGTTGATGTTTATCTTTGCTGCACTTATATTGTTGAATTTTAGCTTTTTCCAGATGACCTAGCACCTTTTTTAATTGATTTTTTTTTTTTTAAGCAAAACTTAGCAGCCATGGGACAAAAGTGTCAAACCGTAACATACATTTAAAGCACGACCTTGGAGCAGAGAAGTCTGTCCCGTTACAGGAACACCAGTCTGTCTCTGCTCCGCTTTTTGGAGCTGCAGAATGAGGCAGCAGCTTCTGGGAGCCTGCAGTGTTTTCATGCGGCTCCTCATGTGAGAAAACACGCTCGCTTTCATCTAACAAGGCACACAGTTACATAACAGAACAACACTGAAAGATTGTGTTTTACTTTAAAGTCAAAATGTTTCCTTTTCTTGATTAAGTAGATTATTTAATGCCACAGTAGCACTCTTCTGCTGTTAAATCCGTCTCTTCTTGACAGTCTGATTACTTCCTGGCTGTCTGGGCTTAAAAAAGCGATGCATTAACCATGAGCTGTTGTAGCGTTCACTGGCAGTTCATCTGCTCTCCCTCCCACCCTCTCCGGGAAATTTGATGCTACCAAGACAGCAACTGAGATGGTTTACAGATGGACGAGCAGGCTGCGTCTATTTAGTCCAACCTGATGATTCAGACTCATTTGTCCCCAAGGGCTGCCGAGTCCGGTCGCCATGGCGATGATGAAGTACTTTCCTATCCCGCTGCTGCTGCTTTTTTATTTTAAACAACTTAGATGTGTAAATTGACTTTGTTTCTCTTCATTTTAACTAAAATGTGTGTCTTTTGTGATACTAACACTCTGTCTATTCATGCAGCCGGAAGAATCCCAGGTAAACATTTAACTTGGCCTTTTGACTGTGTTTTTCTGTCAAGCCGTTTCCACTTTGTTTGTCTTTCTCTGATTGCACTTTACTTCCGTTTGCTGTCCTCTCCCATCATCGTTTATAGAGTCAAGCGGTTAATTTTTTACCTTAAAAACTGAAGCAAAAACACGAGACCTCACTTAATAATTGACTTGTATAAATCCAGGCTGATTTTTGAACTCTTACTACTTTTGTTTTTTCTTCTTTTTTGAGTAAATTGATTAATTTAAGAGTAAAATTAAAAGATTAATCCTAATAAAGAAAATAAATAGGGCTGGGTGTGGATAATAATTTCCACAATTGATTTGATTTTTTTTTTTTGCTTCTTTTGATCCACTCAGTTCGATTTCATTCAATTTTGAGTTTACACCTTTAGACACATATGTTTAGAAATACATGAATAATCTCTATATGTTTTAAAGATATTGAGATAGTGAAATTATAATGAGATTTTTAATACCATATATTGTTAAATAGATTCTGCCTCTCCTGGAGGGCGTTTCAAGTTTGGCCACTAGGTGGCGATCCCGCTGTAGCAGTACACTGTTCATTAAGAGTAACCAAAGAATGAAAATGAAAATATTTCCTTAATAGAGTTTGGAAAAGTCATTCCTGTGAGTATATAAAAACGTTCATTTATGTTTAGGTCGACCGAGCGTTAGCATTACGTAAGGGAAATTTCATTATACGCTAGCATCAAGCTAGCAAACTTTAGCTTTATGTGTTAGATTGATATCTATTTTTATGGATTGATTATTGATTTATTAGGTTCAGATCAATTCAGATGTTTTTTTATCAACCCAGCCCTAGAAAAAAGCTTAAAATGACATATTACTGCTACTTGAGTTCATTCTTAAAATAAAACAGTAAAAATGAGACAACCGATTGATTGACTGAAAAGGTCTTTAGCCAATCAGGAGGCAGAACACATGTCTCCAGTATCATTTTTTTTCTTAAATTCCTAATTTTTCAGTAATTTTCATGCATGTTTTTAGGATCTTCATATACCGTTATATAGACCACAGTTGAAAATAAAATTAAACTACTCTAATTTATCATGTGTTGTCATACTTTGATATTTATTATTTGATAAATAATTTTACTTGGGTATTTTATATTGGGTAAAATTACCAGGCAAAAGTGATGGTGTAACTTTTTATAGCAAAAGGTTGTAGCAAGGGAACTCTATATTCAGAGATGTAATCTTTTTTTTTTTTTTTTTTTTTTTTTATGTCAAAAACTGGTTAAAAGCACGATTTTCATGGAAGTGGGTCTTTAACTGATGTCTTTCAAAAAGGATCAGTTCAGGTTCGATCTATAAAAGTTCTGCAGCTTTTTCAACCATCTTTGTTTTTCTGCTGTTTTCCATCCAAACTTTAAATGTAAAATTAGTGTTCTTATATGCTTTTTTTGTGTTTAACATTTGTGTTCTTTTATTTTTGAGGTTAATATTTGTTCTTTTTGACACGCGTCTTTGTTTCTGTTTCACAGGAATCCTGGAATGGCCTTTCTGGACCAAGCTGGTGGTGGTGGCCATCGGCTTCACAGGCGGACTGGTTTTCATGTACGTCCAGTGCAAAGTCTACATCCACCTATGGAAGAGACTCAAAGCCTACAACCGGGTCATATACGTGCAGAACCGGCCGGACACGTGTAAAAAGTTGGCCCTGGAGAAACCGCCGCTCCTGGAGCCCAACCCGGAGAACAAAGAGATGCTGGCCCACACTCAGTCAGACACAAACTCCTCCCAGTACACAGAGACAGAGGACTACAGCATGGAGGTGCTCCATGTCTGACACCCGGTTCGTTTTTGTCCCCCTCGATTTCTCGTCTCGAGTAGCAGAGATCCTCTCTCTGATCTCCGACTGAGCCACCGTCCTCCTGTGTTTTCTTCCACCCACTTTTTAAAAACCATTCGACTCCCCAGGACGGACAGTTCGTTTGAGCGTCGAGGAGGGCCATACATTTCTCCTTCTTGTGGATTCGTCGGACTTTCTTACCTCCCGTGAGTTCTGGGTCGATGTAGCGCCGTGTGTTGAATCTCTGTAAGCTTCCAGATACTGCCATGTGTCAGCAGGACTTCAGCTCCGCCGGTCTGGGTCTGACCGGGACTCAATGTGGACACGCATCAAAGCACTTTTATTTTTTTAATGCCCCTCGACACAACCCCCCTCTACTTCCATTCCTTTCTTTCTCTCTCTTCAGTGTGACCCAATTCCTTAATTTTGTTCGTTTTGGGGGAGCACAGTGAAAACTGAAATGCACAAACTCGCAGATTTACCCCTCCCTTCGGACTGCAGGAAAAGGAGGTCAAAAAGGATGGAAGAAACGCTGAAAGCAAGAGAAAAGGCGCAAGTCGTGATCAGTCACATGGCTCCCCTGCCCTCACATGAACTTTTTGGAGTCTGAGAATGTAATCTTTTTACATAATAAAAAGAAATAAACTTTGACATTTTTTTATTACTGTTAACGGGAATAATTTCCTCGTCTTGGAAGAGGTTGTGGAAGCCCTTGAGCAGAACCAGCGTTGCTCACCTTCTGTTTCCTACTTTGTGAAAGATACAGTATTGGCAGTGTGATGTTCCATGTGCAGTTTTTAGTATTTGTTGCTTAGTCTGACGTGAGAAATCCTCAGCTTCCTGCTCTTGGATTTTTCAGCAGATGAATAAACAGTTTCAGAGACAGTTTCAGTCACTTTCAAAGCTGCAGATCTGGACTTATTATCCATTTCAAACTGTTTCCAGTAACTAGATCTGAGTGTGTTTTGCAGATTCAACTGAGAATCTTCATTTCAGCCTTTTATCTTCAGTATCCTCCCACCTGTTTATTTTTAACATCCAAATTCAAGTAGGTGAATCATTTACTGTTGTGATAATCGTGGAAAGCATCTAGACTAGATTGCCCCCTGCTGGTGGGAAGCTGAAGGTACATCCTGAGTCAGGAAGCAGAGGACTTCTCGGGGAGGAAGTGTTTCTGGGCTTAAAAATAATTTTTTTGTTTGTTTGTTTGTTTGTGTGGGAACACAGCAATGCTAGACTCATGTTGAGTCTCACAGCCATTCTTGCAACGTGCACATTTACATGATACAACAGTTCTGCTCAGCAGCAGCAATAAACAAGAGCAGCGCTTTGTTTTTGTAAAAATCCACATTGTGTGCATTTTGTTGGTTGGAGAGCTCAATTCTAACATCATTTAGAAGAAGTTATCAATTTCACTTTAGACTATAAAGTTTCATTTGAACATACGAACCCAGAAGGCTCAGTGCAAGTAGGTAAAAAGTGCAATTACTCCTGTTCCACAGTAATATGCTGGGGTTTTAATGGCCAGGGTGTCCTCTGGAGATGAAATGTGCAACTTTTTTTTTTTTTTTTTTTGGTCTGTGTTTGTATTTATTTTGCAGAAAACAGTGCAGTTTGTCCATTTAAAATCCTGTTCCATGAGTAATTTTATGCAATTTCCACATTGCGTTTTCATCAGGCGATAAAAAGTTTATGTAGAAAGGTGGAAAGTTGTTTCTTTATACAAACTTCTGATCACTTTCTAAACCAAAAATTTAGTTTTCTGCACAAAAATACAGCATTAAAGTTGATTTTTTTTTTTTACATGATAGGTTTGGTTTCCATACGTTTTTTTGTGGAGCTGGCTCCATTCATGAAATCTGACATGTTTGATGATGAAAGGCCACCTTTTAATGCACGGATGAAATATTTTTTTTCTTTTCTTTTTCTTTTTGGACATTGATTAAATTAAATTAAATATGAATCTATTTTAAAGCATTTTTTTCTTCTAAATCCATGTCTGGGAAAACTGAGCCTTATACTGTCTCTTACCACTGATTTAAAATTACTTTCTCAGGCACAGTATTTTAGTTGTTCTTTGGTCCCTTTTGTTCCATCATGTTTGGAAGGTGTAACTTGCATAAAAGCAGCGTTTGTTTACTACTGACTGGACTTGAACTTATGGCTGTTCCCTCGTCTTTTGTCATTCCTCCAGTTTGTGAATTTTTTTTCTTTGCTATAGTAACTGTAATGGAATTTGTTTAAGAAAAAAAAAAGTACTTTTTAAGAGAAATGGATGTGTTTTCAGTTCATTTCACATGTTTGAACAAATATGTAGAATTAAAAAGCAAAAAAAAAAAAAAAAACCCAAATAAAATTACTTTTAACACGTTTTGTCATGTCAGTTACAACCCAAAAAGTCATTTTACAAGAAATGTTGGACTCGTGTGATCGAGATTCTCCTGAATACCAGAAAATTTAGAAAATTTGTCTTGAATCTATAAAAATTACAATTCCTTTTGCAGAGTTCTCTAATTTTTGAACACACAATTTTTTGTCTGTTATTTTGAAAGGGTAAATGATGAAATGAAGCCATTTCTTTTTTACATGCTAAAAGAGAACTGTTCGTTATGCACATAAATACAATATTTCAGCTGGGGTGCCCAGACTTTTGATCCCCACTGTACATTTTCTATCACTGAAAAGCCCTAAATGTGGAGTTCATGCATTACTTTCTAGTGATTGGAAAAAATTCAGGTGTAGAAATGTTCTCTACACAGGACTATAATATGCACTGCTAGCAGGCAGGAGGATATAAAATGCGTGTTAAAGTTCTGGCCCGGGGGCCAGATCTGGCCCGCTGGGTGAATAAATCCGGCCCTTCAGATCATTTTATATTTTTGTTATTAATGGCCCAAAGTTATTTGGTACTGATAACATGCTGCAACACATTCTCATTCCCAACTCCTCACATATTGGCTTATGGTTAAGGATCCCTCTGCATCAAAAATGTACGTTTTGGGGTCCCTGACTCGTGTTTTTTTTTTTTGTTTGGTTGTTTTTTGACATGACGACTATTCCAATTAAATCAAGGGTCCCCAACCTCTGGGCTGCAAATTGGACCGCAATAATATCCTAACCCTAACCTTAACCTGGTACTGGACCAGATGCGGACCAGGCTAGGGTACCGGTACTGACCACGTCCCGAGGTTCGGTCCACCTTAAAAACTCACGTTTACTTAAAAACTTACTCCCCCTCTGGCTCTGGGGCAGGGTGGGGCAACCCTCTTGGGGCCTGCCAGTGTTCTGGGCGGCATGGCTGTCTGGAGCACGGGGTGGGTCTCCCCTGGGGGAGGCCCTGGCTCTTACCTGGGGTGGGGCGGGGGGATGCTCAGTATTGCTGGGTGGTGGTGGGTTGCTCTTCTGGGGTTGGGGGGCTCTCCAGGGGTGGGGGGGCTGCTCTTCTGGCTGGGCTGGGGCCTGCACTCCCTGTGCTCCTGTGCCTTCTTGCTCTCGGGCGCGGGGGGCCTCTGCGGCGGTCCCGCGTGCCTTGGTCTGGGTGTTTGGCGGGATTGCCCGGTGGGTGGATTCTCTTTGCGGCTCCATGGTGGGTGTTTGGGGGTCCTTGCTGCTGCTGCCGCTGCCCTGGTGGGGGGTGTTGGCGTGGGGATGGCCAGGTGCTCTCCCCCTTTGTACATTCCATCATTATCCACATCAGCGAAACATAAACACTCATCTGAGCACAGAGGTCAGCTCACCTTTGCACTAATAGTATGCGTGACAGAATGAAAGGCTTTATGTGCGTCTGTTTGTGTGATTGAGTGTGTGAGTTGCAGTTGTATTGTGTACATTTTGACTAGTGTAATTGTGGAGACTGTTTCAGCCAACAGGTATGTGTGTAACCACAGTGTGTTTGTAGGCCCCGCCCATTCTAGTTTACTATCTAGACCTGGTTGTTTTAGGATGTTGCTTCCCCCTGCTTCCCCCTGCTGCCATCTTCTTTCTTCTCTAACCCCCCCCCCCCCATCTCCCTCTTCCTCTTTTACGTACAGTCCAACAAAACAAAAACAAAACATAATCAACATAAATAAAGTTTAGCATTAGTTTAGTATGGGTTTATACTCAATAAACCCCTGTTGTGACAGTAAAAACTGGCCAACACAAGAGGCTCTCAGCCCGCATCTGTTTACTCAGCTGTTGGACAGGACAAGTTAAAAAAAAAAAAGTACATCTTTTTTTTTGTTAAATAAATTTTTGTTCCATTTAACTTTTAGATTTCCAATTTTTTTCAATAAATGTTCAATAAATGTTTATCCTGTTTGGCTCACCACCTGAGGTGTGTTTTGCATTTTAGCCCCCTGTGCGATTGAGTTTGACACACCTGATACAATAAAATGTCAAAATCACTAAAGTTACATTTCCATTTCACTTCAATTTTTATTTTATTACATTTTTTACCTTCACCTGTCAGAATAAAAAGAAATGAAGTTTTTTTTCAAGATCAGAATGTACTCATAATATAAGATATAAGTGTTATATTTTCAAACAATGAATACAAATTGTATATTAAGGTTTAAGTTTGTCTGATTTGAGGTTTTTATGGATACAAAATAGGACTTTTTGTCCTCAAACTGCAACGCTGTTTGGGATCTTGTCAGGGGACAGGTAGGCGTAGGGCAGCTTCTTCCCTTCGTTCCTCTTTTTGATGAAGCTGCTGATTTCTTCCAGCTGCTTCCTGAACTTCTCCATGGCCTGTTTCACCGGCTTCTCAATGAAGTGCTCATCCGGATACATGCCCAGGTACAGCTGCAGAGAGGGGGAAAAAAAAGACTCTCAACCCGGAGAGGAACAACAGTGTTCCTGTTGGTGTGCTTTGCATACCTCGTTCTCTTGGAATTGGCTGAGGGCCCAGACGGCCCCCAGGTGCCAGCTGGAGCGGCCGCGATCGGGGAGGGTGTCGATGATCAGATTCACGTTTGCCAACCCTTTCTCGTTTGGAGGAGGCTTCCGCATGGTGGGGGGGGCGTTAGGGATCCAGGAGCACCAGTCGTACTACACAGTTCACAAACGGACGCAGAGAAAAAGTTATTTTTAACTATTTAACTCCAATAGGCAGCAGATTTCTGTCACTGTAATAAATCTATTTTTTGCCCACCTGTCCGAAATTCACAGCTGCATGCTGGGATGAAGCCGTGAACATCACAACAGTGAGGTACTCGATCAGCTCCTCACATGTTTTCACAGACTTTGGAAATCCTGCATGCAAATAAAGAACACACAGAAGTGACAAAATGTGGTTGAAACCTTACAAATTCACCTCGGTCTGTCACAAGCGCTGCCGGAAATAAAAAGCAAAATCTTGCACAAGTGATGGCGAAAAAAGTGATGGCCTTGCAACAGTGGAGTTTCTTCTGCACTCTTAAAACTGCTTTAGCTGGTGGTGTACATTGATGGTGCGACACCCACCACAGTGATCAAAGTCCTGCATGCCGAAGCTGCACACATCTTTAATGAAAGCCTGGATCTCCTCGTCCTCCTGCACTCGCTCATCACAGGTGTAGTAAATGGACACCACATCTGACACAAAGCTGTCAGGAAGGAAAACAGACTTTAGAGCCACTCAAGACTCCTGTTTTTTTTTATTATTTTTTATAAATGCTGCTGTTAAAATTGAGTCCTCTTTTCGAGTGATTTTTTTTTTTTACTTCTTTGTGGCCTCCCAGACTTTGTAGCCGTCATCCCTGTAGAAATATGTAGGCAGCTCCTCCACGTTCTCCATCTCACGAGACTTAATCATTTCAGGGAAGCAAAGAGACTTGTAGGTCAGAGTCTTCATGGCCTTCTGGACCAGCTGGACGTGACCACCTCCGCCGGTCGCATTTGCCTGGATTGAGGATGCAGGGAAGGAAAAATGTCATCTAGTGCTTCTGTTGCACCTTAACCACTGAATGTTTCAGTTATGAGCAGAGAATTCCTCATTATCATCATAACTATTTCATTTGGCTCAATGTCAAGTTAATTTACAGTTGGACACCATGATCGTTTCTTAATTAGAGCTTAAATACATATCTATGCGTTCTCGTGTAAAGATGTGTTTATGATGGTGTTTCCCCTCATACAGGTTCTCATCTGACTCCTATTAAAACAACTTGCAGTAGAATATATTTTGAATTTTATTTAAATATAAGTATTTTTTTCTATGTATTAAAAGTTATATTGTCAGTATTGATCACTATCACAAGTTTTCCTCGTATCGTGCAACCCTTATGCACAATACTTCTACTTGTTATGAAAGACATGACTGAATGTTGACATAAAAAAAGTTACATCGACTGATTATGTTGCTATAAAAAAACATTCTGGTGATTCATCTGACCTAAAACAACCAGAACCTTAAAATAAATGTATCTACTAATTTTTTAATTTTAGTCAGACTTGCTAAAAATAATGTCCAAAATTCACTTTGAACTAAAGCTCTATGGTTCTACTTTCAAGCTTTTATAGCAACTATTTGCTAATGTTCACATTTTGACTAATGCTCTGCATACACTGTAAAAAGTCAAACATTGGATCAGTTAACAAAAGCTCTGTTGTTTTTTACATTTAAAAATATTAGTTTGTAAAATTTTGTTGAGTAGGCCATGTACTCAATATTATAATTCGATAAATTTTAAATGTGAGAAATTACAGACCTTTTGTTGGTTGATCCAATGTTTCACTTTTTACAGTGTAAATCAGGAACATTTTAAATGTGTTTTAATCTGTGTGAGTGACCTGGAGCTACAGACTGCCATTTTAATTTCCCTTGGGGCTAAAAAGTATCTAGCTAGATAGCTATCTAATGGTTTTGTTATTCTTCTTTTTTTGTTAATAGGTGAAAAAAGGAATAACATCTTTGCACTAGCTAGCTAACTATCTAGCTAGCTAGCTAGAGACCTGGAGCTACAGACTGGCATTATAATTTCCCTTGGGATTAATAAAGTATGTAGCTAGCTAGCAGTAACCTAAAAAGGCTGAAAATGAATAACATATATGTACAACTACTTAAAACAAAATTGGTCGTTTTTGATTCATGAAAAGAACATATCAATTAAGATGTTCCAAAAATAACATCCTGTCTTCCTGCAAAGTTTCTGCCTCATCACATAACACATTTCTTTATATTTAAAATGTTGTGTATGCCTTGTAGCAAACTGTTGTAAATATGCCGAAATGAAGTTGTCTGTGAGCCTTGAATTTTATCTTTCTGCTCACTGTATTCTAACATATCAGCTCAAACCAGCCTTTGCTGGTTCCAGCATTTGTTTTTGGACTGCTAGGGTGGAAAACAACTCCTTCTATGGTATTACTCTTATCACTTTCCTTGAGAATTCTTACATTTTGCTGCACCTATTAACTTCTGTGACTATGGGCTGATATTACGTCAACCTGACCATATTTAGAAGTTCCTGTTTAATTAATAAAAGTGATTGTGTGGGGCGAGGAGGCCAGAGACCCAGATGGAGACACTCTGGACGAGTCTTCCAGCCGAGACTCTCTCTTTGCAAAGAATGACTTCAACTTTAAAATTCTGACTGGTTCTTGGATTTTGCAATACACTTATATAGACCTTTTTTTATCATTCTTAACACAAACATAGTAGTCAATATGGAGATATGTTTTTATTTGTTTAATTAGTTATTTGTTTGGTGTCAGAATTAAACTTTTTTTCTTTATATTTTACCATAATTTATTTGAACTTTTGGACATTGATTCTGTACTCACCTTATCAAAGATCCCGCACTCACAGATGAGCTGCTCTCTGGCTTTGGTGTTTATTGCAATAGTAAAGCGGATGTGTGGGATGAGTAGCTGGAGGAGGAATAAAAATCAAGGATTTGCTCAATCTCTTGGTGATCAGTCAAACAATCAATCAATCAACCATTACCTTATACACAGGGTGAACGGCTGGAAGCTGTCTAAACATGGCGATACCAAACACCT
The DNA here is from genome assembly GCA_003999625.1 of Oryzias javanicus. Lineage (NCBI taxonomy): Eukaryota > Metazoa > Chordata > Actinopteri > Beloniformes > Adrianichthyidae > Oryzias > Oryzias javanicus. The sequence continues at coordinate 23,909,026 of CM012451.1, read as the reverse complement.
CAGTCATCAAATGTGTCCTCAGCAGATGTGTGACAGTCTGGTGGATCTGGAAGTCAGATGAACGGACCCAGATCTTAGCCAGCAGCCAGTCGTATTGAGAATCAGTTGGAAGGAAGATTGGGTTTTCTTTTGGGTCTTGGCCGATCTGAAATAGACAGAGTTAACTGAGGTGACATTTCCATTAAAACAATGGTTTTGCTGACATTAGTGTAGGTTAGGGTCTCTGTACCTGTATGGCTATGGGCATGATCTTTTTCTGATTGTTCTTGTACAGCAGGCAGATTGGTGCTGCCAGGTACTGCAGTGTGCAAGGGTCTGTTTTGTTTGCACTGATACCATCCAAAAGCTCAAAGTCGACTATGTAAATGTTCCCAGCCTGGAGTCAACAGCAGAAAAGACAGAACATCAGGAAGAGGATCAGATCAAACTCAACTGACGTTCTTGTTGGAACAAAGTCGACGCTTAGAGTTTTGGTCTCAGAAAAGCAAAGTGAAGTAAACCTCCATTTCCTGCTCCAGGGTTAGTTCCCTCTCCAGGCTGACAGAAACCATCTCATTGGTGACGGGAAACTTGTCGGGAAGTTTGTGACATTTCCGGATCAGCACTGGGTTGCAGCCATTCAAGAACTGGTAGCCAAACATGAAGTCTTCTTTCCAGTGTTCCATGACGTACTCTGGAGCAAAACATTAAAAGGATGTAAAATGAGATCAAAGAACAACGAAACAAAAGCATCACATCAAACATATGCGATGCAATACACATCTAGATACATTGTCCACAATTCAATACACAAATCTCGATACACAGTACACGATGAGATGCACATCTTGATACATTGTCCATGGTACAAAACGGATCTCAATATGTGGTCCACGATTCAATACACATCTTGATACATGGTCCGCGATTCTTTTTTTTTTCTTTCTTTTCAACTTGTCCTGTCCAGCAGCTGAGCAAACAGATACAGGCTGAGAGCCTCTTGTGTTGGAGAGATAACTGTCCCAACGGGGCCCGTTTAACAAGAATCAGGTTGTCAGATGAACTCTGAACTGTTTGCGAAACTTCAGCAAAACTCAGAGTTTTCGGTTTCAGATAGAGAGATGACTTAAACCCGTGAAAGCCTGTTTCAAGAAGCAGGCTAAGCTGAACTCAGAATCAATTACTATGAAAACTGATTCTGTGAACAAAACATGGTCTGGAGGAGTTTGCTGCGGTAAAGTGAAGGATGTTCAAATATGAGTTCCTCATTAACATTTTGAGAACATTCACATTATAGATGTCACGTTTCCACCACTCAGAAACCAAAATGACATCACCATTCGTAGAGGATCATATAGATGAGGAGGCTGGATTAATCCTGAGGAAATGTTATTTATGTTGGGAGAGAATTAGGAAAACATGAGTCGATTGACTGCAGTTTCCCCAATTCCTTTTTATTTGAGTGATGTTATAAATAGTGAGTTTTTCCAGGGACTCGCTATTAATAATACAGAGTTTTCTTTTTCTCATATGAAACCGTTAACAATGGAAATCATTGAATTTCAAACACCAGGAAGTGATGTTAACTCATGTAACAAATGTTAGCTCGGTCATCAGCAATGCTGCCTCCTCTGAGGAAACTCGAGTCCAATCAAATCCCAGTTACAGAAAGTGTTTTTATGCTTAAAAAAGAAAGAAAGTGTCTATTCACACGTAATTTTCTAAAAACGTGCAGCCAGTGCTAAACTTTCTTCTTAGTCGCACAGATCCAGGAGAAATGGGTTAGGATTATGGTTAAACAAGCAAATGGTTCCTGAGTGCGGCTGTCTCTGCAGCTCACGGCTCCATCAGGGGATGGGTCAAATGTGGAGAACTCATTTCACACATTTAGGAGCGCGACAGTTAATGGGACTTTAACTTTAAGTTTCATTTTAAATACCAACAAAAAAATCCAGCCTTGGACACACTTAGCCCTTTCGCTCCTTTGGGGTCCAGATGACTCCAACCATATATCGATGTGTGATTCCTTCCATGACAAATGTGGACAAAAGTGGACAGGATTTTATGTCTACCATGGACATCAGTGAAATTCAAAAATCAAAGATAAAAAGACCCCACTTTTAATGTAAACGAGCCAAGGAGAGCAGAAGGGTTAAAATGCGTGCGGGCAATACAACAATCCGATCTTGGCCAGTTTTAATTTTCATCACTTTCTTTGTTGATCGCACATAAATATATGGTAATAACATCAGAAAAAAAAACAAAAAAAACTTGTAAAAAAACCCCGAAACTTTTAAGCGAATACTTTTTAAGTCTTGAGAATTAAATTTAAATAAATGCTTATTTTAACATATTCCAGGCAGCTAGCGTTTCTTTTTAGCGTGCAGTGACATCCATGTGTGTATGGAGGTGGGTGGGGATGGGGGGTAAGGTAAACGGTCATTCATGCGATTACGGAGGTTACTGGTTAAATTATTAACAGATCAAGAATCATTCCTTACTTAACAAGTGACTAAATAACCTTCCTGACGTAATTATTTATTCATTATTTAAAATGATTCAAATGTATTGAATGTAACGCATTAACTCTGCAGATGTTTTCTCTCTCTGTTTTACCGCTGCAGATGTGTTGCTTTTCTTGCAGAAAATGTGCTTATAGTCGGCATATGCTTGCAGGAACATCAATATCCGTCGCCATGAAGTACGAAACTCTGGTGTTTGTTCTCGTTGCCATGGTGAATCGTGCTGTCTTTGCTCCATTGATCAGGGCTTTTAATGGTCGACGCTCACACCTGATTCTGGTTCTAACAACTTGAAGTTTATTGAATCAAACTTTTTTAGCTGTTCCGAAACCGAAAACTTCTCTGAGTTTGAGAATTTTGAGTCCACTGACTCTTAGTTCAGGTTTCAACTCCATTTGTTTTAAACTGCTTCTTGAACATCTTTTTGATGTGCATCACAACATAAAAAGACTAAGACTGTAGAGAAAAGAAAAAAAAACTAAGAAAAACTGCAGTTTGCTAGAAATTGATCATTTACTTCCTGATTGATTTGATACCTTTTAACCAACATAATCTTGTTCATATCAGTGGTTTTCAAACGATGCTGCAGTTGCTCGATCAATTTTTCGATACGTATCTAACAGTTGACATATTTAGATAAAATATAACAAAATAGCATTGCATTTTAATTTCCCACTAAACAAAGTAACATTACAAAGCTCCTTCTGATTGGAATAGGTTGCCCACATCCTTAAGATCTTTGACTTCGTTTAGACTGTTCAAGTCAGCTTTGTTTACATTTCTCAAAACTTTTTGCGCTTTTAGTTGTTTTCTGCTTCGTAATTAATGTCACTCTACTACATGATGGTAACTTAAGCTAATGTGAATTATATATTATATGATGGTAACCTATATTAATGTATTTATATACCATATAAAAAGCGTTTGTTTCTGCTGTTGTAATTATAACATCTTAGGGATGCCATGATATATATATATATATATATATATATATATATATATATATATATATATTGTCATATATTCTCCTGCCATGACCCAGACAAGCAACGGGTGGGTTGTTTTTTTGTTCAGGCCAGTTGTTTATCGAAATGTCTTTCATTTTGAATAGTTTTGTCCAGTCTCCTTCTGAGTTAGCATTGGAGTTGTGTAATAAAGAGCAGTTGATTGAAATAGCTGAGCATTACAAAATAAGGCTTGTTGATAAAAAGCTTAAGGAAACTGTTAAAGAGGAGGTGAGGAAGGGCCTCATGGATTTGAAGGTTTTGTGTGATCAGCCTGGGGTTAGTGCTGGTGCTAGTTTTGAGCCTAGTCCAACTACGTTAACGTTTGAACAGCAGAGGGAGTTGTTGCTCATGCAGTTGGAACTGGAGAGATTGAGAAGTGCTAGTAGACCAGTTGCAGATGGAGGTTCGCAGTTTGATGTTGCAAAGAATCTTCACTTGTTACCACAGTTTGATGAGGCAGATCCTGATACTTATTTTACTTTGTTCGAGCGGATTGCTGAGGCTAGGGCTTGGTCAGATCTGGGCAGGACTACTTTGCTGCAGTGTGTACTCAAGGGTAAGGCACTGGAGGCTTTTTCAGCATTGACTGTAGCTGACAGTAAGGTTTATGCTTCGGTTAAAGCTGCAGTTTTGAAAGTCTATGAACTTGTGCCAAAGGCTTATCGTCAACGTTTTCGTTATAGGAAAGAGCTGGATTCACAGACTTATTCGGAGTTTGTTCGAGATTTGGTGTGTACGTTTAATCGTTGGTGTATGGCTGCTGAAGTTGTCACATTCCAGGATTTGTCTAATTTGATTGTGTTAGAGCAGTTCAAAAATTCTGTACCTGAACATGTTGCCACGCACATTAATGAGCGCAAGGTTAAGTCTCCAAGTGAGGCAGCTATCCTTGCAGATGAGTATGCGTTAACCCATAAAAGTCATTTTGGAACACATGCGGATTTTCGTAAAAGTGATTTTTCTCCTAAACATAAGTTACTGTTGCCGGGGGGGTCTTGCCAGAGGCCACAGCAGAAGTTTGGCGCTGTGGGTTCTGCAGGGCCAGTTACTGCTAATACCTGTAGATACTGTTTGGGTGAGGGTCATTGGAAAAAAGCTTGTCCACTTCTTAAGTCTAAGAAGTCGGGACAAGTTAAGCCTGTGGTGATGGCCGCTCCAGTTACAGCTCCGGTTTCACCTCCTGTCTACCAGGGTGGGCTGGATCCCCGAGTTGCGGCCGAATGTCAGTCCTCCCGGTGTGATTTTTCAGCATTTATTTCAGATGGTGTGGTGTCCCTGTCGGGAGAGCCGAATGTTCCAATTAAGATCTTGAGGGACACGGGTGCGCTTGATTCTTTCATTTTAGAATCTGTGTTGCCATTTTCCGTACAGTCGGATGCTGGTGGTTGTCTTCTGATTCGTGGAATGGGTTTAGTTCCTTTTGCTTCACCTTTGCATAAGATCCGGTTATCATGTGGGCTGGTAGAGGGTGATGTGGTGGTTGGTGTTCGCCCTGAGTTGCCGGTAGAGGGAGTTCACATGATTTTGGGGAATGATCTAGCGGGTGGTAAGGTGTGGGCGGATGGCAGCCCTCATGTCATCAGTAAGGAGCTTCTGGAGCCCCCTACTGGTGTTTTTCTGGATGACAGTAGTGTGTCTCCTGAAGTGTTTCCCAGTTGTGCTATTACACGTGCTGCTTCTCAATGTAAAGAATGGGCAAGTTGTCCGGAAAATCTGGAGTTGCCAGTTCGACTCCAGATTGAACCTTTGAGTAGAGATGCATTGATAGCTGAACAAAAGTCTGATAAGTCTTTGGTTGATCTTTTTGATAAAGTTGTTCCTGTTGAGATGGTACGGAGTACTGCACAGTGTTATTTTCTCCTTGATGAGATTTTGGTTAGGAAATGGGTCCCGTACAGTGAACAGGGTTTGGGAGAGTCTGTTTTTCAAGCAGTTGTGCCTTTTTCTATGAGAGACAAGGTGTTGCAGACATCTCATGGTGATGTGGCTGGTCATCTTGGTGTTCGTAAGACTTATGATCGAATTCTTCGTTATTTTTTTTTGGCCAGGTCTGAAGCGTGATGTTTCCAGATTTATTAAGACGTGTCATACCTGTCAGCTCACCAGTAAGCCAAATCAAGTGGTGAAGCCGGCGCCATTGTATCCGATTCCTGCTATTGGACAGCTGTTTGAACATCTGATTATTGATTGTGTTGGGCCTTTGCCACGTTCTAAGTCAGGCCATAGTTACTTGTTAACTGTAATGTGCCAGGCTACCAGGTATCCGACTGCCTTTCCTTTGCGAACTATTACTACCAGATCAGTGGTTAAAGCTTTAACTCAGTTTATTTCAACGTTTGGTATTCCAAGGATTGTCCAGTCAGATCAGGGATCTAACTTTACTTCCCATATGTTTGCTCAGGTTCTTAGACAGTTGAAGGTTAAACATAATAAATCAACAGGGTACCATGCGCAAAGCCAGGGTGCATTGGAGCGTTTTCACCAGACCTTAAAGTCTTTGCTTCGTGCGTATTGTACTGAACTCAATGCAGATTGGGAGGAAGGGTTACCGTGGCTCTTGTTGGCTGCACGTGAAGTGGTGCAGGAAAGCACAGGTTTCAGTCCAAATGATCTCGTCTTTGGGCATACGGTGCGGGGACCGTTAGCTGTGCTGCGGGATGGATGTTTACCCGAGGAGCCGCCACGGAACCTTGTTGATTTTGTTAATGGGTTTCGGTTTAAGTTGTATAGGGCGGGTGAACTTGCGAGAGAGCGACTTGAATGTTCACGGAAGAAAATGAAACGGAAGTATGATGAGAACGCTGAGCTGCGTGATTTTAGTCCTGGTGATAAAGTACTTGCCCTCTTGCCCCTGGTCACTTCTCCTTTTCAAGCGAAATACTCTGGTCCGTATACAGTCCTGAAAAAAGTGTCAGATTTGAACTATCTTATTGAGACTCCTGGTAATAGGAAGTCAACTAGACTATGTCATGTTAATCTTTTGAAGGCATATTATTCTCGAGATTCTGTTGTTGGGAAGGATAATTCAGTGAGGTCTGCGTTGGCTGCTGTACCTGTTGCAGTTCCTGGTGGAACTAACTCTTTGGAGGGGGAAGAGATTAGTGTAGCTTTAGATGAGATTTTGAGAGGTCGGTTAACAAATTCTCAAACTTTAGAAAATCTTAGTGTCTTGGTAGATCATTTAGATCCTGAGAAACGTAATCAGTTGGTTACTTTGATTAAAGAATATCCAACTTTGTTTTCTGACATTCCAACGCAAACTCATTTAATTGAACATGACATAGACATCGGAGATGCTAAGCCTATCAAACAAAAGTTTTACAGAGTGTCTGAGGAGAAGAAGCAGCAGTTGGACGCTGAGGTGAAGTATATGCTGGACAATGGTATTGCTGTGCCAAGTTGTTCAAATTGGGCTTCACCCTGTCTTTTGGTCAGAAAACCTGGTTCTTCGTTTCGGCCATGTACTGATTATCGAAAGGTAAATAATGTGACAAAAGCAGACCTCTTTCCTCTTCCTAGAATGGAGGACTGTATTGACCAAGTGGGGTCAGCAAAATATGTTAGCAAATTTGATCTCTTGAAAGGATATTGGCAAGTGCCTCTTACAAAAAGAGCGCAGGAGATTGCTGCCTTAATAACACCTTTTGGTCTGTTTTCTTACACAGTGATGCCTTTTGGACTGAGGAATGCTCCAGCCACCTTCCAGAGGTTGATGAACCGGGTGGTATCAGGTCTGGAAGGATGTGCCGTATATTTGGATGACGTGGTCGTCTATTCAGATTCCTGGGAGGAGCATGTCCGTAGGGTTCAAGCCTTGTTTCAGCGCCTGGAGTGGGCCAGATTGACCATAAATTTGGCAAAGTGTGAGTTTGCCAAAGCCACCGTCACTTACCTCGGCAAGGTGGTGGGTCAGGGGTTTGTCCGTCCAGTGGAAGCGAAAGTCCAAGCTGTTAAGCAATTTCCACGGCCAAATACCAAGAAAGAGCTCATGCGCTTTCTTGGGATGGCAGGGTACTATCGTGCTTTCTGCAAAAACTTTTCTACGGTGGCATCCCCACTGACTAACCTGCTGAAGGCTAAAGCTGAGTTTGTCTGGTCTGCCCAGTGCCAGGAGGCTTTTGAAACTGTTAAGGTTCTGCTGTGCTCTGCTCCGGTGTTGGCAGCACCAAATTTTAGCAAACCTTTCAAGTTGCAAGTAGACGCTAGTCAAGTTGGTGCTGGAGCTGTACTGTTGCAGGAAAATTCTGATCATGTTGAATGTCCAGTTAGTTTCTTCTCCCGGAAATTCAATAAGTGTCAGTTGAATTATTCTGTAATTGAGAAGGAGGCATTGGGTCTCATTTGGGCTTTACAGCACTTCGAGGTCTATGTGGGTTCAGGTTTGACCCCTTTGACAGTCTTTACAGACCATAATCCACTTATCTTTCTTAAGTCTCTACAAAACCCCAATCAGCGCCTGATGCGCTGGGCACTCTTCTTACAGCCTTATAACCTTGATATTAAGCATATCAGCGGTAAAGACAACATTATTGCTGATGCCCTTTCTCGTGCTCCTGTTGACTAACTTTTGTCTTTTTGTTCTTTTGCTCCTGTCTGCTCCCCCTGCTCTTAAACTGCTCCCCAGGTACTAGGGTTGCCGAGATGGGGGGGATGGACCGTTGGTTGGAGGATACAAAATGTAGAAGTCAGAGCTGGTAATGTAATTTATAAGGTGAAAATTAAATTGGATTTTGGGGCTAATTTTTGGATGAGGTTAGTACCTCATTTTAAGGAGGGGGGTGTCATGGTCCCTCCCCTTGCCTGGCAGGGGCGGTCTCTCCTGCAGGCAGGGGAGGGCCCTGTGAGTGGAGGCACCTGTGGCTCATTTAAAAAGTTTGTTCTTGCCACTAACACTCTCTCTGCTCTCCCCCCAGGTATGTTTGGGTTTTGTTGATTTCTTTCAGTTTCTTCTTTTTCCCTTAAAGGAAATATCATTTATAATAAACTTTAGTTGATTTGGCCCATACCTTTGTTGTCTGTTTCCCTCATTTTGTCCCAGACCCAGAGCCAGTCTGTGACAATATATATATATATATATATATATATTTTTTTTAATTTATTTACTTATTTTTTTATTTTTACTTTTTTGATCTTGTGATTTTGACATCCCTAGTGCTGTAATTCTCTGCGATACTGTAGTTTTGTCGTTCTTTGGCAGGAGGGGAGAGGAGAGGGAAGGAGCTTGTTTGTCTGTTGTTTTGTCTATGTTATTAGTTGTTATCTGGATGTATTCTAATTTTTTTTTCCTGTATAATCTATGTATAATGTTTTGTTATTTGTTTTGGACCCCCTCGAAAATGAGATGGTACATCTCAAGGGGCATTCCACTAAATAAATACTACTAAATACTACTATTAACCTAAAATGGCATAAACAAAAGAATTAAAGAGCAACGTGACATGACAAATGTAGGATAAAATTAGATATTTTGGCATGAAAATTACCTGAAATGGTGTTTTTGATCCTCACAAAGATCTTCTCAAAGTCCCCAAAGTCGCTCCAGGAGGACTGGAACATGTGCATGAACTGGTTCACACACAGGTTCTCTATTCTGCAATCATCATCATCATCATCATCATTAGGGATGATATCCATTAAAGAACAATAAAACATGTAATTTGGCTAAAAGAATTTATACATTTTCAGGGTAAAATTGTGAGTTTTAAACAATAAAGACCTGAAAATTAAAAAAAAAAAAATGCTTTGTGTCATGACATTTCATCCCCTTTGAAGCCTGAAAATTGCGAGATTCATCCGGTTTCAGAAGTTGCAGCTATGATCAGAGCTTTTTTTTTTTTCAAATGATGCAACTGTTCTGAGTTCATTTTGTAGTGATGGTGTTCGCTGTTTGTGTTTGTGCAAGTCTTTTTTTATTTTCTTCATGGAATGTCAGAAATTGATGTGTGCTGTTAAGCAAACTTTGATTATGATGCATCAAAGAGAATTTGCACTGAAATCTGGACTCTTTGTTTCATCAAAACTACAGCAGCTTTACCAAAAATATAAAGGAGATGGTTCCACGTACGCCTTACTGTAGTTGAGCAAAAAATCCATTCCCTTCTCACTGTCGAACTGGATATCTCTGGGAAGTTCCCTGTGTTTGTTTGCATCTATGCTCATTGGAAATCCTGGCTGCCACTCTTTCCATCTGCAGAGAACGTCAGAGCCGTAAAACAAACAATCGTGACATTTCCTGCTGCATGAGGAAAATGAACATACTTGTAAGTCTTCCTCCTGGTTTGCAGCTCCTTCTGCCTGTGCTGTTTAACTTGACTTGTTTTGTCGTCCTGGGGCAGAAAAGCTATAAAATCAAAAGAGAAGATGACACATCTGCTCCTTCAAACTGCAATTTGAATAGTGGGAATCACCAGGAAAAACAACCTCGTCCATCCCGCAGCACCACTTCACTGTCGCCCACCAGCCAGCGGAAACAGGGAAACTCCAGGTAGTCTCCGGATGGGGTCTTGACTGTGATGTACTTGCAGTACCAGTCATCGTGCACCCAGTACTTCTTCTTCTCAAGCTGCACAAACACGAGGTCGCCGAGGTTCTCGCTGGTTCTCACATCATAGGAGTCGATCTGTGTTTAAATGTAAAACCAGCATTAAAAAAAAATCCTGCTGAGATTTAAAGAATTTGTAATGAAGATCACTAAAGCCTTAAAAATCTGTTGTTTTTTTGATAAAAATAATCATAGAAAGACAAAGTTTGGGTAATTCTTTGTGTTGAAAAAGATTATCAAATTTAATATTTTACTTGCATTAAATTTATATCGGAGTTATTTAAGCCATTTCTAATTAAGTAATTTATTGCCAAAAACGCATAGATACGCATATAGAATTCCTTGTTTTTCAGGGTTGTCTTTTTTTTTAATTTGATAAAACTTCTAAAAAATATATTTTAAAATGGATTTTGGTAACGTAAGTGCTCAGGGCCCTCTGATGTAAAGTACACATTATTTAAAAATTCTATTTTACTTAAAGATAGATAAATATTTTGCTTCTTATTTTATTGGGCAACAAATCTCTTTAAAAAATTACAGATTGTTATTATTTCAAAAGAGTTTAAGTTTACTCAAAACAATTTAATAAAATATTTAATATTAATATTTAATATTAATTTAATATTTTAATAAATACAATCTTAACACGTTTTTTTTTTTTTTTTTAAAATAAAAAATATGAAAATCTTCTTTGAAATTTCCTTTGTAGGTATTAAAAACTAAGGTAAAAAAAAAACTTTTTGCTCTTGTTAGGAATTGTGCCTGTTTTCAGATCTTTTTAAAATAATTTTTAAGATAAACAAAGCAGCTTTATTTGTGAGCCACCTTTGTACAGTGGGGCAAATTTAAAGCACTCCTCCAGAGATGCAAACTTTTGCTGCACAGCTTCTATGCAAAGTCCAGGCTGTTTTTAACTCGACAGAAACTATTTGGAACAACTTTTATAATATATATGCTGCATGAGAACCAACACAGTTTGATACTTTGGGGGCAAAAACTACTCTAAAATACAAACATTTTATCAGAATTTTTCACTTTCCTGCTTTTATTCTGGTTTTAGGATGCTTTAGAAACCAAATAAAAACTTTTTTTTTCATTGCATGTAACTGTTGAGTTTTACTCTAATGGAATAATAAACAGCAGCACTCTGTGTTTATTAATCCAACCCCAGATGAAAGCAGCGTCTTGTGGCGTCACTTACCGCCCCCCTCTCAAAGTCATTGTAGAGCGGCTTGTCCAGAAGCGTCCTCTCGCTGCACTTCTCCGTGCCCACCAAGGTTATATAGATGTAGTCATCCGTCCCGGCAAACCACTGGCTTCCTGTGGCAATAGTCACTGTGTAGGAAGGCATGGTGACCACAAAAGATGAAAAAGACAGATGAAATGTCCAGAGAAAAGCTCCAAATCTGCATCAAAGTCAAACTAAAATCTGTCTATCTTCTGTCTTCAAAGAGTTAAACTCATAGTTTTGATCAAAATAGTTTTTTTTGTTCATCTGTCTACACTCTTCTCTTCTTTCTTCATCTCTTGAGCGCTCGGCGAAGCAGTGAGGATTACAACAGGAGACTGACGTTTCCTAAGGCAGGTCTTCACACCCTCAAACTGTGGACCACCCCTTTATCAGATATGCTTTTTTATTATATTCCTCTAAATATGAACACAATCTTTACACTTAGTTGCAGAAATTATACTATTTAAATATGTTTTTTACAAAGAAAAAAGTGTCATCCCTCCAGTTCCCTAGAAAAAACCTGTTATTTTTACTTTATCTTTTTTTTTTCCTATCTGGACATAACTAATCCTTTGGAAATATGTTGTGGGCAGACATGCATCTCATTTACCAGTCAAATTTGGTGTGGTGCCGGACAACAACAGGCTGTGTTTTTTAGCTAAATGCATGCAAATGCTTCACAAAGCCTTTCTGTGGCTCCACAGATGAAACTGTATTTCCATCAATAACAGGGAAGTCTGCATCCCTGCTGGGGGTGGGGTGGGGGGCAGTCCTGATACAGTCAGTTGTTTTTTGACGATAAATTCTATCGTCATATGATCCAGATAGTGATGAGAATAACAACAAATCCAGCACTTGTCTAGGCAGAAAAACAGAATTGAGCTTCCTTTAGTTCCACCAAACGTCACCTGATTAGATCACGGCGTTCAGAATATAGGAATGCGGCACATTTAATAATACAAGGACACATCCTTTACACTCCGCTGAAGAATAAACGAATGGAGACACACAAAACATTTATTATATAAAGTTAAAGCTCATTCATGAAGCATCAAAGCTACTAAATGTTTGACAGTTTGCTGCTCGATCAGGTGTTTTGAGAATTCAGAAATGTGGATTCAATTTTTTTTCCATAAAAGTTTATTTAGAATGCAGTTTTAATTAAAATTTTAATTTGGTCTACAAATGTGTTCATTTTGTTTTGCTAACACTGCTTTATATTTTTTCTTGAGTCGCTTTCCCACAACAGAATAAAATTTACACAAACCGTTTGTATAACCTCCACAACATTTAGTTGATAGGACGCAACCTATCAGCAGTTTCATTTTCAGCTCTTAATAATGTATATTTTATTTTATCTTTATTACTTATTCCAACTGTACCTGTGCAATTGCATATTACAATTTCCCCATTGTGGACTAATAAAGGTTTCAATGGCAGGTCAAAGGGTGCACTAATGTTCGGAGCTGCATGTTTAGTGTTCAGACCTCAAGGGCCGACGTCATGTTGATTTTCCAGAAATCCTGCCTCATCTGCTGCTGATTACCTGGATCAGGTGTATTTAGCCAATAAGGAGCTTCAAAGGCAGGTTGGTTGGAAAACATGTAGGACGCCGGCCCTCGAGGACTGAAGTTTGACAACTTATAGGATCCCCATTAGCTGTTCTTAGCAGACAGCTACTCTTCCTGGGGTCCTCATAAGAAACACATCATAAAAAATTAAATTTATTAAAAAACATCAATGCAAATTTATCTAAACACATAAAATTCACATTTTACATAAAAAAAGAGTTCCTGCACCCCGAACCTTTACACTTTATGGGAGAATCACTGTCAGTCCAATTATTTAAATATTACATTGAAATTGATACATTAACAGGTCAGCAAATTTTAATTTAGATTTATTCAGCAAAAAGAAATTTTCTCTGCACTATCATCAAAAAAAGATGTTTAAAATTTTTCATTTTACAGTTCAAAGATGCTTGAGTCATAACTAGTGTCATTTTATCAACACTAACACATTTATTGACATAAATACTTGCTTTTGAAGATGATTTATTTTGATGAAAGACTTTCTTTTGGAGCATGAAGTTTGCATTTTGAACTACTGACTTGCTTTTGTGCAATTGACTTTCCACTTTGAGAAAGGAACTCACCTGAAAAACAGATCAAATGTCTCATTTAGCCAAAGTAGCTAGCATAAAGCTAAAATTTTAGCTAAACTCTGAATTAGCTTAAAAAACAGAAAAGCCTAAATTTGCCACAATAGCTAGCATGTGGCTAAACATTAGCTTAACTCAAGAATAGCCTTCAAAAACTGAAAAAAATCTAATTATCCTAAAACAGCTAGCATGCAGCTAAAATATTAGCTCCAAAATAGTATTTAAAAAAAAAAAAAAAAAAGCCAAAATAGTTCTATAAGCTAGCTCAAAAACCCCAGTAAATGCCAAAACATCAGATGAATTCCAAATTATTTGAACATCCTATATATTTAGAGCACATGGTGGGAAGAAAACCTTCAACAGATTTAAACACCTGTGAACAGCACGCAGTTTTCTACCATCTTTTGCAGTTTGTAATAATTGTTTTGAGAAACACCTTTGCAGTTGAGAAATAAATCAAAGTGAATAGGGAAGAACGGTTAACTATTCAGCCAAATAAATGACAATTTTTTTTTTAACAACTTTATTTTTTGTCACACAAATCAAATTATGATATTTAATTCAGCTTTTCATTCATCTTTAAGTTCTATAGCTGTTTCCGTGGTGACACTCCGGTACAGAATGCTAGACGGTGCAGAGAAAGCAAAATAAGGCCAAAGATTTAAATAAAAAGAAAAGGCTTGTAGCATCTGGTGACCCAAAGGTCCTGCAGAGAAAGCAGAAAGTTTCATGAACACATTCTCCCACACGAAGATGCAAAAAAAAAAAAATGTATAAGCCAACATGAATAGTGTTTACAGCACTGACAATAAATACTACAATGTTTTTGCAATACTGCCACCCAGTGGCAACAAACCTCTAAATCAAGACCATGAAGCTTCAGTGCAAACGATACCAGAGTTCCCATGGGAAAAGACAGATCTTTCCAGACATTTTAGAGCAACATCCATAGAATTTCATATTTCCAGAGAAGATTTTCACTCAATATTGACACAAAAAAGAAAAATTATCTACTTTCTTTCTTTTTTTATCCAACTCCTAATGAATGAATTAGGATTTTTTTACACTCAAAAAAAGCTTTTGTATTACAGAAGTTGCCTCCACTTTTAAAAATTTGTAAGCACTGAATCTCTAAACATTCAGACAACTTTCAGCAGCAGCAACATATTTTAATCAGATCTCATGATTCCGAAAAAATTTTAGTAATACATTGTGAAATTTAATATTGCTGATATTTTCCCCCGAAAAATGCCTTTCAGTAAACTAAAAATTTAAAAAAACAATTGTTTATTAAAGTCTTTGTTCACATGAAGCTTGAAAACAGACCACATTAAAAAGCATTAAAAAAAATTTTTTTGTTTGAAAAATTCTAAAAGATAAATCTGTTTGTTTTTTCAGAATCTTCCTCTGGTGGTTTTAAAGAATTTAAGGAGGAAGCTTAAGACGTAGCGAGCGAGGCAGAAGTCTATGGATAGTTACTGAGGTTAACTGGCTTATTGATCGGAGGTCAGAGAGCTGACTAGTTCAGGTGGAGGAGCTGCTTCATGAACTCGTAGGTGGTGAAGGCCATGGCCTGAGAGGGGACGCAGCGGATGTAGTTCAGGGAGAGGCCTCTGTACAGCCCCCTCCTGATGCCGTACGTCTCGTAGACATACTTCATGGTCTTGATCGGTGATCTGTTGGAGCGCAGAAGAAAATGAAAAACTTTTTTTCCCTTCAGTTTGAAATATTAGGTTGAAAAAAATCTGTTAACTAAAACAGAATCTCTAAACTACGGTGGAGTATTAGGTTCAGAAAAAAACTGTGCCGTGTTTCTGTCTGAAGAGACCGAGTTTTCAGAATTTTCAATGTTCTTGTGTGAAGGTAACAATGTTTCCATTCATCTTTGTTGTTTGTGTTGAGATGGGACGATTCATTTGGAGAAGCGGGTTTACGCAGGACTGTTCTGACTGTCCTTTGCTGGTCCTTCTGTGCATGTCAGAGACATGCCGTGTGAGACGGGTGAGCTTATGGGTTTACGAATTCAAAGAGCAGAATAAACTGGCTTTTGATAATTTAATTATTGAACTTTGAGTCATCACAAAAGGTTTAGAAATTCTTTGTTTTTGACACCAATCTAGATGCTCCTCGTCTTTCAAAACACTTTGCTTCTTTTCTTTTTAATTTATGACTTCTTTTTCATGTAAATGTATTAATTTTTTTCCCCGCATAAATTTTCAGCTTTTTTCAAGTATTTTTTTTTTCTGGTACATTTATTACTTTTTTCCTCGCAAATTTATGAATTTTTTCCTCGTAGATGTACTATTTTTTTCTAGTAAATTTAATACTGTTTCCTCAAAAAATCACATAATTTCATAGCTTTGTCATTTTTTTTCGTAAACTTTGGATTTTTTTATGCATACATTTATGATATATTGTCATAATTTATGATTTTTTGTCATAAATTTACAACTTTTTTCTTTGAAATTTATGATTTTTTTCTTTTTTTCTCGTACATTTTTTACTTTGTCTCATACGTTTTCTTGTACATGTATGACTTTTTGGAGTAAATTTATGACGTTTTGTTAATTAACGCCATTTTTTTCATAGATGTATGACTTTTTGTTCTCGTAAATTAATTACATCTTTTTCTTAATTTTTTTTCTTGTAAATTTATGATTTTTTTTTCATAAATTTATTTTTTTCCTGTATATTACTGACGTTTTTTTGTACATATATGAGAAAAAAAAAGTCATAAACTTGCCCCATAACTTCTAAGTCATACTTTATTCTAGTAATTTAACAGTTACGACGTTTTTCTTGTAAATTTATGAGATTTAAAGTCATAATTAACTTTTTATTTTTTTTATGTTTGTAAACTGGTCCTAATACTCCGTCATACTGAGCTGCTGTCATTGAGGTGAGGAAAATAAGCAGATGAACTGAATCCAAGAAGATGGGAAGAATTAGCTGCGATCCTCACCCACACTTATCCGAATCAGGAAGCACAGATCCCAGCTGCATTCTTCTCCTCGTGACATCCAGCGGGTACCTGCAACGGCCCCAACATCAACACTCACTGACTGTAAACGTTGAAAGACGCCGGTTGACTGGCTGCTGCTGTACTCACGAGACTGTCTGAGCGAAGGCACCGGCGACCCCTCCACAGAGCAGGTTGATGTGGCTTTTCAGAACGAGGACATCGGGGTTGTCTGAGGAGGGCCGCCCCAGCTTCTCTGGGAAATGTTTCAGACCGAGGCTCTTCAGGGTGCCGAAGGTAAAGAACGAAAGACCTGGAAGGATGCAGGATCAGATCACAGATGCAATTCTGTTTTGTTCTTTTCCCTCTGTTGGCTGTAGCCTTTAAGGGTCGCTGCAGCTAATCATCTGCCTCCATCTGATCCCCTCTGCATCCTCCTCCCACCTCCTTCACTACATCTATGAACCCTCTTTTTTGGTCTTCATCAGGGCCTCCTTCCTGGTAGCTCCAACATCTTAACTCATTTCCATCTTGTTCTAGATCATCCTAACCTGCTGCTCATCCTTCCATCTCAGTTTCTCTGCCTCACCTGTACAGATCCCCTCTCACTCGTCATACAACCTTTGCTATCTCCACCTTATCACAGCTGTCAACATGAAAATGAAAACAAACCTGCATAAGGAGCCATTCCAATGAGTGTTGGAGTAAGACCTCTATAAAAGCCAGAGACTCCTTCCTTTAAAAAAATAAAAGAGGAGAATGTAAAAGAACTATAAATATCATGTGTGAGGATGGAAAATGTGCTAAATTCATCACGAGGAAGTCACCGTTCGATACACAGACTGGAAGACATTAACTATTCCAGAGTAGCGATGATCTCCCGTCACTTGAAAGGCCAGCCTGGCTCGGACTACATCCAGAGGGTAAGTGAACATCACCGCAGTCATCCCTAAAAAATGTATGCAACAACACACAAGAAAAGCCACAAGTGTTATAGACTAATCTGTTTAGCTTAAAACTGAATATCCAGGATAAGAGCCTTTAATAAGCAGCATTTTCTCTGTTAATCTGTGTTCATTATGTACATTTACAAAATTCATTCTCTTTCACAATGCAGTTTACAACAAAAGGATTTAAATCAGACTCAGTGAAAATGTTTATATTTATTTTGTTTAGGCTTTGCATTAAAACATCAGCTGTACAGATTAGGATATCCGATCTAATTCATCTCGTGCATCATATACAAGGTTAGTAAGTCTATAATCAGTCCAAACCAAAGCTATTCTTAAAACACAACCACTTTCTTAAAAACAAAGTGAAAACACAAATTTCTGACTTTTTCTAGTTAATAAATCAAATATCATCACCAACTTTTCTTGTAACACTGTTATTTGACTCTACTGACTCTATTTACTATTTCTACATTTACCTGACTTTTTTCTCATTAGTTTAAATTTACAACTTTTTTTATTTTACATTTTTTTTTTTTTTTTTTCCTATTTTCAGGGGTTCGCATGTTCTCCCCGTGCATGCGTGGGTTCCCACCGGGTACTCCGGCTTCCTCCAACCATCCAAAAACATGCTTCATAGGTTAATTGGTTACTCTAAATTGCCCCTAGGCATGAATGTGAGAGTGACTGTGTGTGAGATTGTAGCCCTGCGACAGACTGGCGACCTGTCCAGGGTAAACCCTGCCTTCATCTATCAGCAGTCAGGATAGGCTCTGGCACCCCCGCGACCCCGAAAAGGACAAAGCGGTTAAGAAAAATAAATAAATAAAATTTTACTATTTTCCCATAAATGTACAATTTTTTTCCTGTGAATTTTTTACTTGTTATGACTTTTTTCTCATAAATTTACAACATTTTTAAATTTAAGACTTTTTCGTTGTAAATTTATGATTTTTTTTCTCATAAATTTGACTTTTTTCATGAATTTACAACTTTCTTATTGTAAATTTGACCGTTTCTGGTCAGATTTACAAGATTGTTCCTCTGAAATTCAGGATTTTTTGTTGTAGATTTGCACCTTTTTTCTGGTAAAATTTACAACTATTTCTTGTAAATTTAAGACATTTTTCTAACTTATTACTTTTTCTTGTGAATTTTCTTTCTATATTTACAACTTTTTTCCAGTAAATCTTTTACTTTTTTTCATGAAGACTCATGACTTTTTTTTTTAGTTAATTTATGACTTCCCTTGTAAATGTGACACTTTTCTTAAACAATTTATGATTTTTTCTTTTTACATTTTTTACTTTTTTCTTGTAAATTTACAATTTTTTTCCAGTGAATACTAAATCTTTGTGTAAACAATTCAGAACTCTGGAACAAGACATTAATAATAATTATTAGTAAGAAAATCATTTCGTCTCTAAGGTCTTTAAGGTTTCCTAAAATAAAACAAACAGAGACAACTTGTACAAATATAATTGATGAATGAGTCAGTTGCACATGAATTTACAGGCAGGTCAATAAGGAAAGGGCCAAAAGGACAACCATACTTTAAAAAGAGGCGAGGATTCCAACACACACAATCTTTTTTACTATAATGAAATTTTACTTTTAACATGCAAACTAAAACTTGTAGGGTCTAAAATGACATTTATTTTGTTAAAAAGTGGCAACTATCTTTAGTGATCTAATCAAAAATGAAGAACTCCAAACTGGAAACTTAACCCTGTTAAAGGTAAGGGTTTTTTTTGTTCTCACCTGCCATTGACCCTGCCATAAGGCGGTGGATATGTCCAGTGATCCCAACCCGTGTGTTCAGCAGCTGTACATGAAATAAATCATCAAAACAATGAGTTTATTGAATGTGCCAACAAATAATTACTGTACATAAAATCGCCAACTATCTAAAGTTTGTCAAATCCAAAAAAAAAAAAACGTTCTGGCATTATTTCCAGTAATCGAGCGTATAAATACCTTCTTATATTTGTCAAAGGCCATGAACTGAATCGCTCCATAAGGAAATATCCTGACCATCATTGCGCCGTTACCCTTGTACAATCCAAGGAGGCCTTCTTTCTTTGGCACAGTCAGGAGAGTAGAAACCACTCCTGCAGAAAAAAAGTTCACGGATTCACATCAGAAACTCAAATGCTCATGTACATTCTGGCTAAAGCTGATTAAAGTTACCCAAATGTTTGTAGTGGGGGCTCTGGCCTTGAAGGAGAATCTTGACTCTGTCCAGAGGAGCGATGGTTGTTTTGGCACAGCATCCTGCTACACCTGAAAGACAGGAAACTTTAGACATTGCACAGGAGTACATGTGCTGATCTAATGTATTACAAGGAACACATTTTTGAAGACTAATTCCTGATTTTGTTGTAAATAAAATCTAAAATGATGATTAGGAAATCCATTTATTCTATTACCTCCAGCAACAAAGGAGCGAAGCCAGTGGTAGTCCCCTTTGGCAGGGGTGGTGCTGGTCATGGCGGGAGGTTTGGAGACAGCAGCCTCCAGTGTTATTTCCTCTTCTCAGGGAACTGACACATCCATCACTACGAGGTTTGATTTGGAAAAAAAGGACCAGAAAACAAACAATATTCAGTGAAATACCAAAATAAGTCTTCTTCTCCTGATGTCTTAGTTTGAAAGGTTTACTTCTTTAACTCTTAGAGAGTAATATGAATGACTGGAGGGTGATAACTTTAATTTTATTTTAGTTTTTTTAGAGTCTTCATTTTTTAAACATGTTTAAACAGAATCTTGAAAGAAGACAAGTATAGTGTAGAGATGTTGTTTCGTCAGACATCAGAACCACTGACAGTTAAAAACTGTAAACAAATAGGCAGCGCTGAAGGCACGACAGCAAAAGAGATATTTGGTTTCAGGTGAAACACGTTCAATGAATTCAAAGCCTTTCCTCAGTCAGAGCTCCCACCTGCGTTGGTTTCCTTCATCCCCAGAGTTAATCCAGCTCGTTTGGGTTTGAACGCCGCGCAGTGAGGAATACAAATGACTGTCAGGCTGATAAAGTCGTTCTTGACGTTTTCAGATGAAAATGTGACTTTCAAATGTCGAACAGAAGTTACTGAGGTTACTACATCCGTGTACTTTGCCCGTAGATGTCAAGCTGATTCTGATCATTATCGACGCACAATGATGACGTTTGTTACGTATCCTGCAGACGCTAGGGGGAGGAACTTGTTAGTGATTTATTTTATTTTTTAATTTTTTTATATCATATTTCATAATACAAATAAAATAATAATTCTAATAATATTATTATTAATATTAGGAATGATTTTTTTTTTATTGTAGTAGAGCGAAATATAAAATGAAAGTATTATTTTTATTATTAATATTGTTATTATTATTATTGTTAGAAATATCTTTTGTATTTGAAGTGGAACAAAATATAAAATAAAAAAAAATAATAATAACGTAATTAACTTAACAATAATAATGATAATAATATCAAAAACAACATTATTATTTTTATCATTATTACTGTTGTAAATGTTTTTTATTTGAAGTGGAAATGAACATAATATTAATATGTGGGATAATATTTTTTTACAATAATGAAAATATAATAATAATTAATATTATAAATATTAATAATGTTATGTCCCAAATGCACACTTCTTTTGAGATCATTCTTTTAATCCTATGTTCTTTTATGTGTAAAGTGTGGAAAAACCAGCAATAAGAGAAATAATTAAACATACAAATTAAGAAATTTCTATTGAAAGATGTACTTGAGTAAACCTAATATAACTATTTTTTTTAAACTTCTTTTTTAGATTAGATTCTGTTTAGCATATTAACTAACCAATGTTAGTATTGCTGGACAGATAGATCCAAAATATTCATACTATGGATCTTAAGTTAGTATCTGATTGATACCAGCCTGCAGATATCAATATTTCCAGTTCTGAATTATCAAGCTGAGTCGCTGAGGTGTTTTTTTTAACAAGTTACTCATCATCTGTGTTTATTTTTTTATTTAAAGGGTAAGAAGTTACAAATTATCAAAATTTCTTGACTGATAAAAGTTTTTTTTTACTGTTTTGCATTCACTTCTTCACTTTTTATTTCATTTCAGGAGGTTTTTATTTAATAAACTATTTTCCATTTAATTGAAAATATTGTCAAAATGAAAAAAAAGTTACACCCAATTAAAAACAATAGAGATTTTGAGGTTCATGTCACATCCACTGCATTTATAAAAATTATCGACATTGGTATTGATATTGCCAACATTGACCGGTATCAGATCAATACCCAAATTACGCTTTACTGAGGTTACACATTTCTTGTGATGAAAAACATTGTGTTGTTAATTCAGGCATATTTGTGGAACTTTCTCAAAATTGTTAAATAATAAAAACATCATTATTTCCAAAACACGTAGTTGCTCTCCCTCTTTATTATTATAGTGATTTTTAATTTACTAATGTAACCATCCAGGGTGTACCTAGCTGAGATAGGCTCCAGTGACCCCATGACCCCAAAAGAGGTTACCGGTAATCAGGTTTAGAAAATGGATGGATGGATGACATAAAATAAATGAATGAAATGACTGACATTTAAAGGTTGTTCAATTTAAAGACAGAACAGTAGTCTAAAAATTAAAAAAATAAATGACTAATTTTAATTTTAATAGAAAAATATGTAACACTGACTTTCAAAAGAGTTAAAAACACTCACTCACACGGATTATTTCTGTTAGGACTTACTCTAACCTTTGCCCTTCAGTTCCCCACAACCTTGATCTTAACCTAACCTCTGTTCACACCTAAGCCTTAAATTAAAGCGGTGCCCTAAAATTATATGGCTCTGGCTGGGTTGATCTCCACAAGCAGCTGTGTGTCATGAAACGCCTGGGAAACCACTTTGACGAGGTATAGAAATCAAGAAAAGCAAGAACAATGAGTGTAAACAAGAACAACACATGTATTAATCTAGAGGTAAACTGTACAATTACTTATAGTTCAACATTTATCCCACGCTTAAGCAATATATATGTGTGTGTGGTACATATATATTATTTATGCTGTTTAACACTATTGAAAATGTTTATTTATTTACTTATCTATTTATGTAATTATTTATTTATTACTGTTTTATTGTTTGTGTGTTTAGCCTGTCAATTTATCTTAACTAGAATAACTCCGGTGGCCCCTATCACTCTACTGCCTCCACCTGCTCAGCTGAACTCCAGCCCGGGTTTTCCCGTCCACTCTCCGCTCCACAGCCGACGACTGGTTTGCGGCCAGCAGAGGCCGTGGGTTGCTTCTGGTGGAGGGAGAGTGAGCGGGGCTGCCCCGAATGGATTGACATAAGAGGGATTTAAATTTTAACGGGTGCGCCGAGCTTCCACGCTGAGCCTAAAAACCCGGCCGTTCCCCCTCGATGCCCGCCGCCGTGGTCGCCTTCCGTGCCATGTCCGCGTGTCACCGCGGAGAGAGGCTCCAACTCGCCCGCAGTCTATATTTGCTCGAGGAGGGAAACCAATTCAAGGTCTCGCTGTCTCGCTGGAGCGGGGTATTATTAGCAGTTCAGACAGTGCAACTGTCTCTCCGTGGTATGTAAAGCATTTCGGCCGTAAACGCGAAAATAAAGCCGCGCGCGCGGACAGAAGCGCGAGCTTTCCGGTACGTTTTAACGTGGCGATCTTAACGATAGCGGTCAAGTTCAGCGCGATAATAAAAAGGCGCGTTGAGGGCGGTTTTTCTCGGTAATAACCTCTTTCTTTCGCCCAGCCAGGAAGACGAAAACAGCGTTCGACCTCCTCTGCCCTTTAAACAGTTAAAGCCACTCCAGAAGCCGTTCTATTTCCTTCTTATTCTTCATATTTGACTGTGTGAAGCTATTACTTTCTGTAATAATCAAGTTGATATGAAGGGGCAAAAGAGGAAACAAAGAATTTATCTCATTAAGTTGAAAAATGATTGACCCACTCCAATGAAAATCACTTTTTTGGTGTATTTAGCGTGTTTTCTTGTGTTAGAAGATATATTTAAAGAAGATTAAGCATATAAATGTGTTTATATATTTTCTTTGTATTTCTTTATTCAAATCGTTGTAAATCAGGAGCAGATGAAAAAGTGGCATTTAAAGAAGCCTCTAGCAGTCACGTGGGTGCTACAGATGCATGCACTTGGAGATAAATAGATCCATGTATGTCTTCGTTTTCTGTTCGAGCTGCATCTAGCTTAAAATTGTTGAGTTGCTCCATTATTATGCAGCAAAAGTAATGTTCGGTTGGGGATGTGAGAGACTGTAAGCTAAAGGGAGAGAGTGCAAACAAAGGGATGATGGGAAGGTAGGGTAGGCTTACTCCACAGAAAAGTCCCGCCCACAACTTATAGTTAAATGTCCGATGAACTACTGCTATTCTACAGAAACTATGTCTTAAAAAGCAATTTAAAAAAAAAAAACTAAAATGACATATTTATAATGAAAAGACTTCTGGGAATACTTTCAAAATAAATCAAAAGATGATTGGAGTTCAAATTTAAACTAGAAGTCATATTTTTAAAACAATTTTCCACTGTTTAAATTTTTCTTTTCTTTTTTGCAGGTGATGCGCTGTAATTACAGCCTAACGATACCATCACAAATAACTGAAGGTTGAAAAAGCAAAACAGGATATTGAGGAGAACGTTTTTTACTGAGCATCGATAAGGCAGATACTTGGTTCCCATGCTGGCTGTCAAAAGTATTCTCTCCTTCACCTTCAGCCATGCCTGCTACTACCAAATCCAAAAGGAGAAAAACACCTGTCCGGAGGAAAACCCGCCAAATTGGGACCAGCACCAGAGGGCAAATCTACAATTCCACTAAGCAAGGAGGAAGAGTCACGCAGAAGTCCAAGAAAAAACCCGCAGATTCCAAAAAGTTAACAAAAAAGGCGCAGACTCTTGGCCGAACTCTTAGAAGACGAGGATCTGATGATGTGTGCCCCAATCAAGACCTCAAGAAGTCCCAGGCTAAAAATGTAACAGTAAACACAAGGCTTAGACGATCCAGCAGTCTGCCTGAAACCAAACTACAAGCCCCGTCAGGACAGAGGAGGTCTCTGAGGGACACACACGTGTCTGTGACCCCCTCTCTTAAACAGAAGAGAGGAAGGAAAACCAGCTCAGAGAGAGGAGCAACACCCCAGCACCAAAACACAAAACGCCAGACCTCAAGCACCAGCATCAACGAGTCAACTTTAGACGAAAAAAAAGAAAAAAACGGCCACACAAATGAAGAACTTTCCTCGCTTTGTGCTGAAGCAGATGTTCCTTCAGGTATCAAAGACCAGAGTCCTGGTGTTGGTGACACAAAAGAGAGCAAGGCCTCCAAAGTCCCTTCACCAGAAGGCAGTGACATGTTGGACGACAGTTTGCAGCTTGAATGTGACAGACATGTTACCCAGCAAGACCAAAAGACTGTCATCACTGACGGTGACGGCGACTCGAAGCATGTTTCTGGGCATCCGGCGAGTGTCGAGAGAGACGAGCAGCCCACGCTCTGCAGCGGAGGCCGTAAAGACTGCCCTTCTGGCACCTCCGAGTTAACGAGCTCATCAGGGGTGCAAGACGGCAATGGTAAAGGCAATTTATCTTTTGCTGGAAATGAGAGTGATCTGCTTGCCAATGATGACAAGCCAGATGGTGCTTTCTCCCTTCAAGAAGAGCAGGATAAAATGTTGGGCACAAAAGGAAAACGAATAGACGAAAGCTTGCCATTCCGTCAAGAAAATGAGGAGATAAATCACGAGAGAGGAGGGAGTCTGCAAGAGGAGACGGCAACTGAGACACAAAAGGAGACTGTTGAAGAGATGGAGGGGACTGTTGAGGGGCTCGGTAATTTTGAGGGTGAAGACAAAGGAGGGGAAATAATGGAAAACAGGGTTTCCAGTGGTCCTACTGACTCTCGTCAAAGCCCACACCCACCTTTTTCCAACAATCAGCTTGCAGCACAGTCAGAATCACCTGCTCCTGCACTACTTCTCAGCAACACAACTACCTCAAATCCCACCAAAGTCCTCTGCACTTCAGAGGATCTGAGCCAGCAGAAGACAGACGTTATACCTGTCACTGACGGTGCTAAACTTCTAGTCCCGGAGCCACCGGCTGTCCCTGACGCTGCCTTGAAGGTGCAGACTGTTATAGTGCAACGAAACATGCCGGTGATAGTCCACAGGGACTCCCTCAAACCCATGAATTTAGGGGAGAACAGCTTTGGGGGATCATACCAGTTCCAGAGCTCAGTGATTCCTAAGCCTCGAGGAGAAAGAGAAGCTCACTCCACAGCTGAGACCAAATATTTGGACTTCAAGCAACATGGATACAGCTGTCAAAAAGAAGCGTTTTTACCACCGTTTTCTCAGCCTGGTGTAGCTGCATCTGAGCCAGCAGACACCTTTGAGGCTGGAATGCCAGAGCAGGACTTGGTACCAAAGATCTCAGCTCCTCTGGACAGTAGCTCCACCTTTTCCTACAGCTCAGAAAGCACTCGCTCCTCTTTTTCCTTTGACACCGAATCGGAGTCGGGGTATGGAGACGCCATCCCATCCACCTTGAGGGGGCAAGAGGAAGCGGGCTTGCTCTTCTTGTCATCTTCTAAACTGAAGCGGAAGGAGAGGAAGAAGAGGAACAGGTGTGGGACTTGTGAGCCGTGCTTGAGGAAGATTAACTGTGGCCAGTGCAGCTGCTGCCTGAATCGCAGGACGAGTCACCAGATCTGTAAGCTGAGGAAGTGTGTGGAGCTCAAGAGAAGAAAACCTTCATCTTCACCCAGTTGTTCCGCTGAAGAGGTGAGGAATTTATTATGATTATTACATTAAATCCCAGTTCATATAGAGTTTTTGGGTTTTATGCAGATATCAGTCTGATAAACTGATGTGTAGAACTTGAACTGAATCTAGTTTTGAAGTAGACCGCCCCTGAAACATCCTTCACGAACAGCTGATCAGAGGCAGCTGGATAAGGAGCCTTTTTTTTTCTTTCTGCCATCATTTCCTCTGATTTCCCTGCTGCCTACTGATAACAGGAACAACAGGGAGTCGACTGAAGAAGGTTTAGCTTTCACGCTGTGAAGTTTCTTTGTCCTTTCTTCAGCTGAGCTGTGTGCGCTGTTTTTCTGTTATATGTCACCGATTGCCACTGAGTGAAAGGGGAAGTGTCTTTGCAAGTATTTGTGGTCTGGTAGGAAGAGGGGAAGGCAGTGTCACATGACTTGCTGCAGTGTAGCACGTGGTTGAGCATGTCTGTCTGTGTGTGTCTGAGCCTTATCAATGGTTTAATCATCAGATTAACCAACTGTGGCTGTGTGCACGTTTGAGTGGGAGATATTTTTCTATGTGAACTCATATTTTAAGGGAAGAAAAATGTTTTTAAAAACTAACAAATAAAAACTGAATTAATCCCCTTTTACCCTCCTTTTTTATGTCTTAGTCACAATGGCTCATATGGGTGGGTACAGGCCAAAAAATAGGGACACTTGTATGGGATATACATGTAAGAAAGCTAAGATTGTAGACCACTGAACAAGCCCATAAAGCCAAAATGTTCATGCAGCCCCAACCCTGCAAACTGCTCAAGGGACCCATTAGTGCTGTTCAATCGAGAAGCACCCACCCCTTGCACACCCATTGTATGGTTGCAACCTGACTGTTAGTGTTAGTTTGCGTCATTGCAATTCTTTCATGCCCTGACGCATCACCTACACACCCAGTGGTCGCAGTATTTTCATGGGGTCAGTAAGGAGTCAGTACATCCACCTTACTAATGACTAGAGTGCAACATAGGGGCATCACCCTTATGTCACGAGGGAATGCAACTGACATTATGCTTACAAATGCTTCACGATACACTTACCATACACACAACAATCATACTCTCTAACATAGGCTTTATTTCTATGACGTCCTTTCTCCACACAAGCCCCAAGTAACCTGCAAGGCACACCTGCGCTCCCTTTAATATGCGAGGACTCATGGAGTGTCTACGACACTCCATGAGTCCGGACAATCCAAAAACTTGCAGCACCAACCTATACGGGTCACGTGACTAAGGCCGCCTCTCAATTGTTTTAGGTCAGGGTTCTCAAACTCAGTTTACCTCGGGGCCACTGAAGTCAAAGTCTGGGTCAGGCTGGGCCGTATGAGGTTCCATTCATGCCAAAAATATATTTTTGCATTCACTGTCTATGTCTTTGGTACATCTATGTCTACTAAACAAGTTTATTGAACATTTGTTCATGTCTATGTACTACTAAGCAATAACGATCTAGCAACTTCTGCTAAGGACTTTTCTGATGACTAGATCTATCAACAATAGCAAATGCAAAGTTTTAAGCATAAAGCAAGCTGAAATGTTACGAAGCAAATGCAAAGCTGTCATCAAAGAAGCATGGACATGCAGAAGATATTACTTAATAGACATTGAACTTTCATATTAAGGTTTGAAATCCCTGATTTAGGCTCTTTAGCATGACAGCTCTGCTAACATCAGGGTTACTCAGTCATCTCATTTTCAGGGTATTTTCTATTCGAAAGAGATTTCATATATAATTTTGCTTGTATTAAAAAAAAAACAATATTAGGATGGGATTATGTGGTCATCTCTATGCCTGACTATATTCTGTATTTAAAACTCATTACATTTAAGGGATTCTTTGTTAGAAGTTAAATTGGGGGGTGTTATAGTCCATTTGTATCACTCAGAAAAGTGTGGTCACGTGCACTAAACCCGCCCTCTGTGGCAGCAGCAGATTGTGACTCATTACGTAACACCTGCAGCAGTAGAGGTGAGGAATGCTGTTTTTGAGAAAAAGAAGAAGGAAGAGAAAAAAAATAGACCACACTGAGATTGACAAACATATTTGTTAGTTCCCTTCTAAGAATTGTGGGTCAGTATGTTTTTTGCATGAGGGAAAATGTGTTTTACTGACTCCGCTACACTGATTTGCTGAATTCTGAGCACATATATTAGTATTTGTGTTTGCATGCATGCTGTTAGGGGTCATTCTACGGCGTGATGGAGTTGCTGATCCAACCATTCGAGCTCCACAGCTGATTGTTGTTTTGCACAAAAGTGACATCACACTAGCCTGCATTTACATACAAGCATGTCTGTGTTTGAGGCCCAGAAACGGGTTATTTTGTTGGATGCTACATCTCTGCTGTAGTGGGATCTATGCTTTCTGATCTATGCTATCTATGTTGCTTGCTAAGGATAGAGCATTCAATATGTCATGATAAGCTAAGAATACATTATTAACATAATCTGTTTTTTAGTTATCAAACAAAGAAACAAAAAAAAAATACATAGATAAAAACCTATTTAAATATTAGCAGTATAGAAGTGTCCAAAGAGTGTTTCCATCCATTCATCCAGCAAGCCAGAAACTTTCAATATTTTATTTTTAAAATAGGCTTTTTATTAAAGTATCAAGATAAAAGCTGTTTCACTTTAAAAATAAAATTAACAATTTTTTTAACATTCAATTTGACTGTAAATTCTTACATTGTCAATAGAAAATCCTAGTCATATTTGTATACTATTACACTCATACTACTGATTCTAGAACAATGTTTAACATAATAAATACACATTTTGCTTATGAAAAGAGAAAATTACCCAAAATTCCTGCTCCTGCAAACATTGTAGAACAAATCCATGTGATAATTCTAACTTTATTAGTATTTTTTTTATATTTTCTATTTAAAATGCTCACACCGCCAAAAAATGTCTATAATATTACATCATCTATGCAGAAATCAATTGTGCATCAGATTGAGTTTTGAGCTCCCGGTTGCCTGGACTTCGTACTAGTTTTCAGACTAGACACATTTGGTTTACTTGCAGTTTGTTTCCCCCAATAACACCGAACAATTTTTCAGTCTGAATACACCCAAACGGATCCTTGTCTGGGACCAGGAACTGATCTTGGACCCATCTTCTGAGGGGGTCTCGGTTTCATTCCAATTGGACTGAGGTCTAGTTTGGTCTGAGATTCTTTGATCTGAACAGACTCCATGCTCAGAGTGAAACAACTGGACCAAACGGCCACCATTACAGGGTGTAAGCAGAGCAATGATGAGACACAGCAGCTCATTAAAACAACTCTTAACGTCATACATGTTTCTCACACTGTTTTCTATATGTCATAAACATTTCGGGTACCTTCTTTGTCGTCTGCTCAGTAACCGTCTTGCACCATGCTTCCACCGTATCAAAGTAGCAATTAAAGATTGTTGTAACTGACCTTGATGTAGACTTTCAAAATTGATCAACAAAATATAAAGTTTGCACAAGTGAACAATCCTGACAAAAATTTGAAAGTGCAAGACTTTCATTATTCTTTCTCTCACTGCTTTGCCCCGTTCTCGTCATTTCTGGCCAATGGCCTGAAAGATCCTCTTTAGTGGCGTGATTTTGCTCACAAGCTTTAGCTCGTAACAGAATTGTCCAGTTGACGACAGTTTGAATACAGACCAAATCCAAGGTTCAAGACTCGATCTGTACCAAATATAGTGGATTTGTTCCGGACCAATGGACTTTTCCCTCCAGAATTCACCCTAAAGACTCCTGATTTAATGACAGTATGTGATTCCTAGTTCTGCCCCTTCAGCCCTAACCTGACATTTGAAGGGGTTTTTTGTTTTGTTTGTTTGTTTGTTTGTTTGTTTGTTTTTTAATCAGAAGGGGACCATCTCTGACCTTGTGAGTATTTATATTTTAGATCCAACATCTTTAAACAATTAAGTTTATTACTATTACATTTACTGGAATTTTGTATATTTGACCCCTAAACAGAGCCAGACATATCTAACTTTCTATAATAAATGTTAAAATTCAGATAACGTTTAAAACCTATGATAAACAATTATTTATTTGGGTCAGTTTTAATACTTATCCCGTGTTTTCTGTGTCAGCCACAGCGGGCAGCAGTGATTTGACAGTAGATCCAATTCATACAGAGACTTTTGAACGTTTCATGAAATCCTGTCCTGAATCCTGCGTCTTAGCTCTTCTTTTATTTCAGAAAAAGGACAGTTATTAATTCACCCACTATCCTTTTTCTCCATAACCTAATTCCAAATGGCTGTTAGGTGCCTTGGTTCTG
This sequence comes from Oryzias javanicus, assembly GCA_003999625.1. Lineage (NCBI taxonomy): Eukaryota > Metazoa > Chordata > Actinopteri > Beloniformes > Adrianichthyidae > Oryzias > Oryzias javanicus. The sequence continues at coordinate 23,878,545 of CM012451.1, read as the reverse complement.
GAAAACAAACACAAATCATCACTTTTAATCACTGCTGTGTCAGATATGATGGAAGACTTTTTGATGCTTCTCTCCAGCCTTATCCAGTATGTTTTTAGACTAAAACAAATCAGTTTTTTGTTCTAGAAACAACCATATAATACCTGAAGACCTGGTCTTTTCTTCCAATTGAACTTTTAATGATTTACTTGGTAAATGACGGCCATAAAGTTTGGGTTTAAACTCGGGACTTTTTAGCAGTTTTTTGAGCATTCAGTAATCTGACCCTGGAGTGATTAGAAGTGTTTGAACAATCATTCCTGAGAAGACTGAACTCGTGCTTGAAGGTTTCTAACTCGTAAACTATCCTTATCCTTACAAAATTATTGTGCGTATTTTAGCTCATTTCTTGAAGTTTCTCTGAAACTTTTGGATTTTACTTTGGTCCTCACAATGTCCTGAATTAAAAAAAAATGTTCATTGAAAGACTTGTTTTCCTCTTTTTTTGTAAATTTTTAATTAAAAAGATTTTGAGTTGTGTCATTTAATGACATATAAACGTTCTTTAAAAGTGTTCTATGCTAAGTATGGCTTTTTCTTCTCTGTGCTTGATTTTTTCTTAGTTTTTTTTTATATAAAAAATTATACAAAGAGATGTAATTTTCTTCTACTTTTTGTTTTCATTACTTCATCAGTCAAAAGCTGGATCTTAGTGTTCATTCATTTACTTGCACTTCTGGATTTTATTGAACATCTGCAATGAGATCTAGTGCATCGGGGTGTAACTGCCTTGTCTGTGGGGGCATTTAAGGTTAAGTCTGAGTAATATTGTTGCACTCACTGGCCGGTCTTGCTGATCCAGCTCACACACCCTTCTAGTGAATGTTTCAAACTCCTCAAAACAGAAAAAAAAGGAAGGGGCTGAAGTGGAGATCGTGCAGGGGCATGCGGCTTCAGTTCCTGGCTTTGTCATTTTTTGCCTATGGCCTTTTTATGGTTTCATGCTTGCACTAAATGCCTGGAGAATACATACAAAAAGAAAAACAAGTGGTTATGTAAAGCAAAATCTTTCTTTACAGTGCAATGTGATAAGGACAAGGATGATTTCTGGTTTCAAACACACATCAGAAAGCCAGTAGTTCTGTTTTAGAGACCCATATATCTTGTATTTGTGTGACAGAAACATCTTGACATGATTGGAGCTGCAAACTACTCAAGTATTTTCATTATTATGGAAACATCAGCACTCAGTTGATGTTTTCTGTTTTCATTGCTGCAGATTTATTATAAATGGACTGAACATAACTCAGCCAAATATGATGCAAACCATTTTTTAGCTTGTATTTAAACACTGTGCCGTCTTGTTTTCTTTTTTTTTTTTTTGTGAAAATCTTCAAAGAAAATGGTTGTATTGTATCACAATTTAGGAAAATCAAGTTACATCAACCAATATAAATTTCAGGCTGTTGTAATTCTTTTTTTTGGAAAAAAATCCTGGTGCCTGGAGATAATTCTTTCATTTTTTGTTTTTAAACACGAAAACTCTTTATAACCACAGTCATCTCTATGGGCTTCAGTGGAAAATGGCTGAAGCCTAGCATTCTAAAGATGTCAGATGAAAATAAATCTCTGTCCAAGATGAAAGACGTTTGGTACAGACAGAATTAAACCCTTAACGCCTGATTTTTTTAATATTATGTTTTTGGTTTTAAGTAGATGCTACTTTTAGGTAATTTTGGAGGCAAAGTGATTTGTTGCTTATTTGCGACAATGGGCATTAAGGGGTAAAAAAAAAAAAAATCTGAAGTATTTCTATGGCCCTGAACTTAAAAAAAGGAAAAAGAGGTTTGCTTCATAGAGGTTGTCCTCATTGCCACCATGCTATTTGTTTGTACCCAATAATTACACAGCAATGTCAGCATCTTTTTCATTTTAGGTTCATGTATTTCTAGCTAAGCTAAACGTGTTTTGCAAATATTTTCTTTTAGTCGAACTAAAAATATCTTCTAAAGTCTCCTTTCTCTGGTGCAGTCCAGCTGAAGGTTTACTATAAAAACACTCAAACCAGCAGACAGGGCTGTTATGACAAGGACTGGCAGTCTGTGGCGTGCACGCGCTGGTTGAAATGTTTTCAATAGCCTTTCAGTTCAGACCGCCGTCCGGCCGCATCTTCATTGTTCTGAAATTGAACTGGCCGTCCCCCCGTAGATGCTTCCCCCCACTCCTCCTCACAAAAAAAGACAACAGTGGAGTTCTCCGGCAAGGAGCGTCGCCACGGCAACCACCGTGTCCGCCCGCTGACCTCTGACATCCCATGATTGTCAGATGCTGTATTCTCAGGGTCGTAATGAGGATTAGAGGAGATAACCAGCAGACATGCAGCACTGTGGCTTTAAAGCTCTGAACTGGTCAACCTACATCCAGGTAATTAGGTTAACCTACGTAGGCTGGCCAGCCCACTGGGGGGGTTAGTAATGCAAGACTGTTCACATGGGGGGAAAAAACCACAGACAACAAAACACAACATTTCAAATGTCATTAAAATTGCTCAAAAAACACCATCAGTTCACAGACCTTATAAATGGAACCGATTTTGCCACATGTATCTTATTTAAATCATTTATTTAACAAGTCTTTATCATAAAAATACATTTTCATCCATTTATCTCAACTAGGCTTTAACATTGCTACTAAGCCTATTAAATTAGGCGGTACTAAACCCTTAAAACTCATTGCTGTTTCACATGGATACACAGAGGCTAATTCCTAAATGTGTAATTCTTCACAATTTATTACCCAAACAATAAATAAGATTTATCTAATTCAGTGTAGATATTTCTACCATAATTTTTGGAATATAAGTTGCAGAAGTTAAAAATGCATAGTAAAGCAGGGGTCCCTGAACTACGGCCCGTGGGCCGGATCCGGCCCACCTCCATATTTGTTGCGGCCCCTGAATTATATCAAAGATTCATTACTTTTTTTCCCCAATCTGGCTTTGAGATTGAGAGCTTTAAAAACAAAATTAACAAGGAGCCAGTGAAGTATTTATTTCCTGACTTTTTGTGTGGCTTTCTGGAAAAGCATAAATGTTTACGTTCCGACTCTCTCTGCGATTGATACTAACAGAAAACACTGTTAGCATCAATCGACTTGGCAAATGGCCCTTGGGCCACCAGTTTGAGACCCCTGGTTTAGTTTAATTGAACACCCAAAATGTTTAACTTTTACTATAATCATGCATATCAATGGCCTCATCTTAACTGTATATAAAGACTACACATATTTGAACTTGTTCTTGATTTTAAACCATTGAAAAAAGTCCAAGTTGTGAGAGTTTGGCTCAAAGTTCTGTTCTCTGTGTGAGCCAGAAGAGTTATTCTTTTCTAAATCAAAAAGAACACATGCTGCTGCTCATACTGCATTCTAGTGGGCTCTCTGAAGGACAGATGGAGATGCATCCTGTCTTTTTTTTAATTCCCCTTATAATGGGCAAACATGTGCTGCACAAAGACGCTGAGGGACAAATGGAGATTTGTGAAATGTCAGAATCGCTCCAGACATGTAAATGATGCCAGTTCGTTGTGATAACAGACGGGCTGACTTTACCTTCTGTTTTCCTCTGACTTCTCGTTTTCTTCAGCACAGACACACATTTTTATTACAAAAGCTTCCCTGTGATTAGGGCTCCAGCGTCCAGGCCAGTTAAATTTAAAACAGCCTGGTGAAGTCTTCAATAGCAGGGGGATTTGTGGATTCGCTCTGAGAAAAAAAAAAATGCTTTGTAGACCGGAGACGGTCTTTATTTAGTATGTGGCTTTGGTTATTGAGCCACTTGATAACAACAAATGTATGGCCCAGCTTGACCTCGGATGAAGGTTTGCGTACAACAAAGGACGGTTAATTATTGACACAAACTTCTGTCAGATGTTGTGTGCTTCAAAGCCCATTCAGATGTGCTGCATTTGCAACTCTGGATCATAAAGCCATGTTACTGTTAGTATATTTGTTAAGTATCAGACTTTTGAAATCCTGAATGCCTCTTTAGTTGTTGTATTTAAGAGTTGGTGGTGTCCCTCGACTGCATGAAGCCTGTAAGTCTCTGGGAAAGCTTTGAAGTCGTGCCACTTGGTTTGTTGGGGTGAAAAGAGACTCTGACTTTGCCCCTTAAAAGAAAAGCCACTCCCGTCCTCCCAAGGGCACACAATTACCTCCGCCTTGAAACCTCCAGAGACCATGTAAACCTCACCAACGATCTAATGGGGTTGTTAATTTTTTACCCTCTTCATTCCACTCTCCTCTCTAATGCTTCCAGAGTTAAATGCACCACTGCAGTCTTGATGCATCTACTGCAGAAATGCATGCCTGAGTGGGTGTGCGTGCGTATGCATGCAGTCATATGGCCAACATGCAGACTCAGCATGTTGCCATGGTGATCTTAAGTAAGCCTTTTCCTGTCTCATTGTGAGAGGAGCCGAGGCCCTCATCCTGACATGCCTGCAGTAGTGTTTGTGTGTGGATTTGGGTCAGTGTGTGCATGTGTCTCAGCGTTTACACAAACCTGCTCACCTTTGTCTGTAAACTCTTCCCAAGGTGAGGCTGTCATGATGTACATCCACAAGACAAACGTCGTTTTTTAACCATGTAAAACCCAATACATTACAGAATTTTTTTATTTTTTTATTTTTGTTTAAATATCAACCATGATACCATTTTGGCAAAAATGTTGTTCAAGGAAAAAAAAACACCATATTTAGCCATTGTTTTAAATTTAATCCACACATTTTTAACATGGTGGAACTGCATTATAAAAAAAAATTATTATCAACAAATGTTGCATCTTTTCAACATATAAGTAGTCATTTAGAAAAACGAATAACAATAGATGAGCTAATCTCAACCTGGAGTGTTGAAAATTAGCAAAACGTTTTGCCGCCAAAAGTGTTTTTTGAGATGTCACGGAGGCAGCCATTTTGAAATGAGCAGTTCTACTGCCTCTAGTGGAATGATATTGCACTGCAGGGCAGAAAACATGTCATATGCAATGGGTTTTAAGGAAAGTTTTGATTATGGTATCAAGATAGGGGGTCTCAGGATGATGTGTATCAAATATGATACAAATGGTTACATAGGATTAAATACACATTTATGCAAAAACAATGAAAATTAAGCATGTACAACTCGAAAAGCGGACAGTTTTGCATTTTTTTTAGCTTTCCAAAATAAATGATTAAACATTTGAAAGAGGATCCAAACCTTTTCTCTAGGTGAAACGTGACGTGACTACGTCAAACTTTTGTGATTTTAATTTATGTTCTTAATTATTATATTTCTTTTACATCTTACATTAAATGAATGGTGTGTCAAACTTAAAAAAAAACCATTAATCTATAGCCTGATCATTGTAATATGGCACCCTGTTAAGCAGATGCCTCCCTAGGCAGCTGCCTTGGTTGCCTATGCCCAGAACCATCCCTGATTTGGTGTCTCAGTTTGAGTAACTTTTATTCGCAGAAAAAAAAATGAAATCTAGAGAGACTCAGCAGCAGTTGTACTGTTGCTAGAAAATAGAACAGAGAATAACAGCCTTTAGGGCAGAGGTGTCAAACTTATTTTGGTTCGGGGACCACATTCAACCCATATGATCTCAAGTGGGCTGGACCAGTAACATAATAACAAAACAACCTATGGTCAACTTGTTATCTGTAGCTTTGTTTTTCTTTTTTTTATCCTTGTAACCTAATCACTTATTACATTGTTCATTATGTTTATTTCTTGATCTCTCGTTATGCCGGTCTTGCTTTTCCTTTGCTCCCCCTAGTGTTGGAATTGCGCATTGCGTCAGTTTCTTTAAAGAACCATAACTTGCTACAGGAATGGGCTAGAAACGTGCTCTTTCCCCCCAAAATCCTTATATTTTTTTCTCTTCGTGACTGAGCCAGAATAAACCATCAGTTTAGGAGATTTTGACGGGGTTGAGATGAATTATGTCTTCAGGGATGAAGACCACAAACAAAAAAAATATGAAGCATTTATCCGACGGAAATATCAGACAAACTTCTACAGCTGATTTCCGTTTTTTGATTGAGTCCAGATTTTGGAATAACGTTTCTGAAAAACAAGATTGCAGTTTGTTACGTAAGAAAATCTGCATGAGTCACTGAACAGTAACTGACTCCCCATTTACGGTTCATGAGTAATGAACTATAACAGAGAGGAAGTGCGAAAGCCACAAACAGGCATTTCTGTTTGCGAGCGTACACCTGTGGGCGTGTTTATAGTACGACCAAAGCACATGTGGAGGAGAATGCTCAAAGTAAGCATGCAGGAATTTAGTCACAGCCCTGACTTTGCAGATGTCCCCTTGAAAATGAGAGGAGTGCAATTCCTGAGCAGATTCTTTGGTTTTTTTTGCTTGTCAACCGCATTGCTGCTTTCTTACAAGTAAAACACTTTAGTATTTTTAGGTTTTCTGCAAAGAAAAACTTGATTTTTACCATGCGGTTGTTTATTTAAAGATTACCCAAAATGTTTCTGCAAGTCGGTCATTTGGCCTTTGACCCCAGTGTGAGCTTTGTTTGAGTGTGTGTGATTGTGGGAGAGGTTGTGCATGCTCCAACTGGAGGAGCAGGATAGGGGGAAGGTCCAAGCGTGGTGTCAAGTTTTACCATTCGTGCATGGTTGCTGGGGTTAATTTTAGCAGACAACGCATGCGTGCTCTGGTTTTTTTCCGAGACACGTTGAATTAATACTGAATAGAAAGTCACAACTTCGGTAAAAAATATATATAAATAATACATTTTTGAAAAGTAGAAAATAGCTCTAACTGCTGGTTTCTATCAAAGATCTAAAGCTTTTCCATTAGATGTCAGCTTCTACAGTAATGGTTGTAGTGACAGCTGTTGGCAGCAGTCCTGTTCTGGCGTGGATCCATTACTGGGACAATCTCCAGTGGGTCAGCCTTCACATGTGCCAGATACGCTCTACAGTTGTGGAGTTCTTTACTTTACTCGCTGTGTTTGTGTTTTCAGATGCTTTTTGAAGGAAGGAGGGTGTGGGACACTTGAAGATCCACTTCTGTTATCTATTGATCTATTTTAAAATAGTTCCCAGTGGTCTTTTAATTATGTTTTGCTGATTTTAGGGACAATCAAAAATCTTGTGTCACTTTCTAGGACGTAGTTTCCGTAGTAGTTTATTTGAAATTCGCCTCTGAGTTCTGGGCAGTACTGTTGACGTACAGTAACCCCTTCCATACTTCCCGTCATCCATCTGTTTACACTCTCTCCCGCTAGCTTACTGTCCCACACATCCTCGACAGTACAGTTTTGATTCTGATGACAGATGAACATAAATGTAAATGATTCTACTTGTCTACAAATGGGGGCGGAGCATGGAGCTTATGCCCTGCCCAGTGTATTTTCTACATCATAAATATCTTTTTCAGTTGGCATTTTTTGTCTGCTCCAGATTCACAACAATTTGAATAAAGGAACATTCGGAAACACAATTTTAAGCTTAATTCTCTTTATATATGTTCTGCATCATTCACAAAAATGGAACAAGATAATGTTAAAAAAATAAAAAACATGAGACTATTTCTTAGCATGAGTTGCAGCAGGAGAGGAAGGACTGACTTTAAAGTTTTCATAATCACTCTGCAGCAGATGAGTTTGGTCTGTTAATGTAATCAGCTGCATAAAAGCCTCCGCTGCACGGATCGACCAATAGAATCGCAGCAGCAGTTGGTGGGTGTGTGTGTGTTTTACACAAACTCGTGTTATTGTTACAAGTCGGTGTAACCTGTTTGTAATGACAAACCTGCTGAACTGCCTGTCAGTGAGTGTGGAGCTCATCTGTAACTGTCACAGGGATCAGCATGCAGCGGACGCATTTCAGTGGTTCTTTTCTTCATTGGGACTTAAAGTTTTAAAATGATAATAACTCAGGTAGGACTTGTCAAATCTTTTATTACGCTGTGATAATTAATCAAAAGGACTCTTTTAAAAACACAATTCAGTGTGTCTAACAACCAACAGATGGAAGCAAATGCAAAAACTGATGATTAACATGAGATAGAATGATTAAGTTTGGGCTCAATTTTCCAACTTTCTGTGTAAATCTGTCATTATGTAACACGGCATCATGAAGACTGTGGTTTTCTTCCACATTTTTCTTAAAAGGCAATTTGTGGAGATGAAGTTTACAGTAGCCTGCCACACTGTGTACATTTGGTGTTTAGTCTGCAGTTGTGCTTGTTCTGCAGGCCAGAGTAGCTGCTTGAGATAATTTTACACTTTTTTTTTGGACCCAACAACAAAGAGTCTGAGCTCCTATTTATTAATAAGTAACCACTTGTTGACATTAAAAGCTCAAGTAAATAAATTCTCTCAGTTATTGCCTGTTTGAAACCGCATATGTACTGCATGACTCACTATTACAAATACCGATTTGGTTTTTAGCAAGAAATTAGCAAAAAAAACACCTAACGTGTTGTATTAGCTTAACTCCGAATTAACCCTAACCTCAGTGAATGCAAAATTATCAAAAAAAAAAAGAAAAATGCTAGCACGTTGATAAAATATTGCCTTAACTCCAGATTAGCTCCAAAACACCACAGTATATGCTAAAATAGCCAAAAAAAAAGCTAGCACGTTGCTAAAATACTAGCCTAACAAAGCATTCACACAATAAGTAATCAGAAAGAAGCAAAATAATAAAGCATGTTTTAGTGACTGGAATTTTCTTCTTAAAATATGACTTTTTGTGAAGATAATTTTTTGGTTTTTTTTCTAAAGATTTTTTTGAGTTATTTCTAAGTGGCCTGTTTTTACAGTGGGCAGCAGCAAAAAACTTCAACTTTATCTGTGTCCTGGTCTGACCTCACCATCTTGATCACACATTTTTCTTTTCTTTTTTTAAAGAGCCAACTTCTTCTCAGGGGAAAAAAAAAAACTTCTTTATGGTTTTATCTATAAAACATTGAGTGAAGGAAACAGACGTTTGGAGAAAAAGGAAGGACTCTACCCAAGTTATTTCACTGCTCAGCATCATTTTTTTTTTAGTATTTGTGCTGCAGCAGATGGGAGTAAAATATGGTGCAGATACTACGCTGCTGCCACGTGGGTGTCACAGGACGCAGTGGTTTTTTTTAAAGGCATGACATGATAAAACTTGCCTCTAACTGGGAAGGGCTGCAACACTTCCCTATCGCAGATCAGGTGCTTTAAAACTCAGCAGGAGGATAGGAAAAAGAGAGTCATACAAACAAAAAAAATAAAGAAAAACACAGCTTCAGCTTTTTTTAAATCCTCAATTTATCTATTTATTTAGCTATTTTGGAATGTGAATGACTCCAGGGTGTTAAATGTTTGAATTCTTCTCACTTGGATCATATTTTGATTTATTTTTAATCATGATTACATAATTTTTAGACAAAATTAAGTAATTAATTTCCCTCTGGATCAATAAAGTACTATTCTATTCTATTCTATTCTATTCTATTCTATTCTATTCTATTCTATTCTATTACAAAAAACAGTCACAAATTTGCTTTTTAAGACAAAAAACTGATACAAATTGTTGGCTTTTGTGTATGTCTGTGGGCGCATTTACTAAATTAAAATACAGTTAAAGGAACTGGGTTATGGAGGGGTTAATTCTGAGCCCCGGTGGTGTTATTCTCCTCTAATCCTGATCCAGCGTGTGCGCAGTATCCGCTCCACAGCTTTTCCCCAGTCCCTGTGCGTATGGCTGGAGTAAAAAGCCCACATAGGGGATCCTTTGTTTAGGAGAGTCTAGGCATGGAAGATAATTTACAAGCCGCTAAGGTCCTCGAGCCATTGGCTGATGAGGCTGTGTCTGCATCTGCAGAAGGAATCCCGTGTGTGTGCGTGCGTGTCTATATGTCTGCGTGTGTGCGCCTCCTCTGCTGCCATAGCAGCACTTTTCTCAGTCGCCTCAGTCATGACACCCGGGTCCGTGCCCTGCGCACCGCCACCGTAGCCTGGCTTTTCTTGAGGCTGGAGGAAAAGCAAAGCAAGATGGCCACCCATACCTTTTAGGGATAAGCTGCCTGAACCCGAGGGGCTTTCTCTAAGGACAGACCGAGGTAAAGCAGCCGCACCTTTGGGGGTGCATTGTCTTGTTGCAGATGGAGGGGTTCTCCTAGATGTTTTCTCTTGTTTGTCTGTTTTGGGCTCAACTAATCTTTCATTTAAAAAGTGGATATTTTAGATGAGTTTTGTAGCTCCAGTCTTTTACTGGATGTAGCCGCAAACTCAACAACAAAAGGTCCGTTTCCATGGGAACAGACACCCCTCTTAATTTTGTGTCTTTTAAACTGTGCTTTAAGAGCCCTTTTTACTTCTTCTTTTTTTTGCCACATTTCTGCACCTGCTGTTTTTTTGACCGCCAGTCTTAAAAAGTGGAGAGCTGCTCATCACTTGACAGGCTGGGCGCAGAGCAAGAGATGCTGTTAGATTTATTGTATGGATTATAAATGGAGTATATTTGAAACTTGTCTAAACCTAAATAATTTGATAGAAGAATACATTTCCTCCACTGTTTGTCCACAAACAACAATTATCTTAATTTAATTTTTTTATCAGCTGCCTTTTTTCAAATTTTCTTTTATTTAATGTATCCGACTACGTGACACTAAGCGCAGCGCAGACAGGAAACATTCTATGAATGAAGGAAATTCTCACGTGTTCAGAGAAAAAAAAAAAAAAAAAACAGTAAACCACTACTTACGCTCTCAGCCAGGAAGGAAGCGCGCCTGCTCGCTGTTTTATTATTAGAAGGCTGCGCGGCTGCAACTGCATGATTTTTTTATGCGCCTCATGACACAGGAGGAGCAAAGCCAAACAATACTGCTGCCGCTCACTACTTTACCTGCATGTTTACACCTTAGTGCATGCAGACACAGATAAACAGTCGCTCAGTGCAAACCTCCTTGGAGATATTTGTCTCTCTAGAGAAGTTACAAGTCGAGTCTCAACTCGGTCATGCTTGTGTTGCTAGACTGCACTCAGTATGTGTTGCTTTATTTAATTTTTGTTAATTATTTGACACTATAAAGACTTGCTGTAATGAAAATGGTGTTTTTTACATGTTCTTGTTGCATTTTTCTGCTAAAGGAGAATACATATAAAGAAACTTCAACTTAAAATTGTATTTTTGAGTGTTTTTTTTTTCATATTGTTGTGAATTAAGAGCAGAAAAAAAAGATGGGAGGAAAAAGCTTGTGGTTGTTACAAGCTTTCTGCTCCGCTCCATACATCCATCTACGTTTTCTTTGATGTATCCAATTATGGATAATTCCAGTATTGTTTCAGGAACAATACTGTATTAACTTTGAGAGGCTGTAAGCTAGCAGTAGAAACCTGTAAACAGTAGAACTCCTGCTGCTCTGCAGAAACTATGTCCTAGAAAACAACCTTTTTTTTTTTGTTTTTTTTAAATTACTTTGCTAAAAAACAACATAATCATAATTAAAAGACAGCTAACGCACACACACAAATACCGTGGCCTGACAAAAAAAATGTACCTCAGCCGCCATATTTATTTTAATTGTCACGATTAAATAATAACCATCTAAAAAATATTTTAAGAATAATTTCACTTCTCCCAAACCAAGATGCAACCTCTGCAATGGAAGGCATTCGTGCACTAATATTTGGTACAGTTCTCCCTACATGGTTGATCTTTTGACAGGCATCTTCAGTGTTTAAGATTTAAAGATTTCTATTGTTAAGGGTTTAAAGAGAGGAAAATATAAACAACATGGCCAGTTAAATTATTCTTTTCCAATGAAAAAACTATATTATTTTTTGACTGGGGGGGGGGGGGGGGGGGATTTCCAAGCAAATGAATGAAAATAAAGCAGACAAACCTCTGCTTTGAGTCACTTTCCTTTTTTTGACCTTAACCCTCTGGAGCCTAAAACTTTTCAACTTATGAATTTACCTCTACATTTTCAATTTGAAATCAAAATGCACGTCTGGTGTGAATTGGTGTGATCTCCGTGCCGCGCCGCTTCCGCGTCCAGTGTGAACCTTGCGTAAGAACGCTTTTGTGGACTTCAAGTCCTGGATTTATCAGTTGTGTATAGGGCTGCCACAATTAGTTTGTTTAATCGATTATTAAAATAGTCGACAACTAATTTAATCGTCGATTAGTTGTTACTTCATATTCTATAGAGTCAGAGTGTAGTAAAGTTGCACAAAGTTGTGAGCATTCAGCACATTAAAAAGTACTTTTTTATTTTTGAGTTAGTGTGACCAAAACTTTATGTTTTATGAAGAATAGTTGCTCGTTTCAGATGCCGACCTCCTTTGATTTAATCTTGTTTTAATGCCAGAACCAAATGCAGGACAGAGGCTGCAGAATTCATTAAAAATTTAATAAACAATCATCATAACTGTCTTTATTCTTAGTTAGTTTGAAGCTAAGGATGGTTAAGATGTGTGTTTAGCATCCACTCTACGATCAGTCGACTAATCGGGAAAAAATAATTGGCGATTTTGTCGACTATTAAAGTAATCGTTTGTGGCAGCCCTATTTGTGTGTTCAATACAAAAAGTAGCTTATTAGTTGTGAAAGTGTGTGAGAGTTTATGACTCAAGTCGTTTGCACCCTGCATCAGACGGTTTGCTTTTATGGAGGCTAATGCAACATAATCAAAGACAGAGATGTTAGTATTATGTCAGCATTAGATCATGAACTCTCAGACCTGCAGGTTTATGCATTGACATGAACTCAGACATGTGTGTCTGCTGCAGCGCTGGATCCCAGCCAGCATTGCTTTGTCATTGGACGCGCTGCATTGTGACCCACTGCATTTCATTATCTTCATCCTTCTTCTTAAAGCTGCGCTTGCTCGATTGGACTCTGCGAAAGCAACAAGTAACTTTTCTCCTTCAGAATCTACTGGAATGAGGTTGATCGTGTTAACGGTTGAAGAGTTACAGTGAATCACAGAACATAAACACTGGAACTCTGGAGTTAAAGGGTTAACCTCACCGTCATTCATGTTTTAGCTTAACAGCTGTCACATGTGTGTTGTCACAAGGCTCAGTTCTTCCTCCACATGCTGCAGCCAAACACACTGTAGACTTTTAAAGATGGATATTACACTATTATCATCATACACGGCACAGATGGTTTAGAATCCAATTCACTGATATTCTTGGCCACTATATAAATATTGTCGGTTTTGCATTTGACAGAAAAGCTTTTTCTATTTTAACCTGAATACCAATGATGTGTCAGTGCGCTCTGAGTTTGTTTAAAACAGAGAGGGGAAAAAAGATGATCAGAACACATGTGATTGATCAACTCAAGTGTTTTCTGTTAGCTCACAAGCATCTGGTTTATATCGAAAAAGCTTTTGCTGTTTGGAGGAGAGGTTTGGATTCAGAGGATCTTTTCCTCAGAGCAAAGGTTCATCTAGATGAGAAGAATGGAAGAAGCCGTCCAGTATAAAAACCTGATCTGATAATGTTTTGATCTGCTGTAAAAGCGTTTCTAGTGGTCCTTTTAATCCAAATCAACAAACTTGAAGTTTGTTCTCTTGGACATAGTTTCTGCAGAGCGGCAGTAGTTCATTGGCGCAGAGCAACTCCGCCCCCTTTCCCCTCCTTATTGCTGAGAGTTCAGAGCAGGGAGCATATTCCAAATACAAACAAGGAAATAGTAGAATATTCCACATTCTTTTCTCTCAGTTTCTGTAGATTTGGTCTCCAGACATGTAAATGTAATCAGACACTACATGTTTTGACATTTTTGTTTATGTTCAAAGTTCAAAGATGTGTGAGTGTATACTTATGCTTTGAGGTACTTGACATATATTTTCTCAAATATATGTCTTAAAGCCTTTCAAAAAAGTAATTTTAGGCATCAATCTTCTTGTTTTTTTCCTGTTGTTTTTGTATTTTCACTTTTCACTGATCCAAAAAAATGATCCGAACTTTGACGTTAAAACCGGGACATGATCCAAACGTGAGTTTCACTACTTTCAATGGAGTGTGTCTTAAACTGAAGAGCAGAAATTCTCTAAAACGACTCAAAACTCAGAATCTATCATAAACACATAGATATTAATAAAGTGAACTAATAAAACAAAGAAAGAAACATACTGCCACGAGCACAACATCTTAGCAGAGTGGCTGCCTAGACCATACAGAATCATTCTTGTTGGTTTTCAGCTCTCCAAAAAAAGAGCAGAAATCTTTATCAAAGATTCCGCTGTGGAATAATGTTATTCCTCTCTGTTTAGAGAAAGCAGTTGAATATTTGTATCCCACAATGTTTTCCGTTGTCTCCATAGAGGCTGTGGCACAACGCTGATGCGTGCTGGCAGGCCTTCTGTTGTGCCGTGTGGCTTGACTGTTTAGTCAGTTGACTCACTGTTTACTACCGGATCTGGTTGAGTCATCTCTCGTTTCTCTCTGCTTCTGCGTCTCAGGTGATTCCAGAAAGTGGGTCGGTAAATGGCAAAAGCAAGGCACAGATGGAGGACACCCACATGGCAGCAGAGGAGGATGAGGGGGAGGAAGGCCACATACCTCAAACCACCGCCGTCTCCCAGTCCCTCGCCCCCAACCTTGCCTCGGACCTCGGCGGACGACCAGCACTTATAAAAAGTGAGCCCGGCCCGGAGTGGACCAGCTTTGCACTTCATCGACGTTTAAGCTCTTTCTCGAATGTTCAGAATGGTTCCGCTGAGAACCTGCTAAAAGCTAACGGTGCTAATCTAACCAGAGGACCTGACCTGAAATCTGCATGTAAAAGAACTTTCGAGGCTAAAAGATCTTGTGAGAATGGACCCAAGAATCCAGCGGATGACATGTTGGTTCCACTGAAGAAGATCAAACAGGAGGAGCCGTGGGTGTGGATCAGCGAGCAGACCGCCCCGCGGCTGAGAGAAGACGACCACGTCTGCGAAGACCCTTTGTCCACTCTGGCGGCTGTCGTCTGTTTGTCAGTTACAGAGAGGAGAGGTCTGGAGGAAAAGCTCCTCAGCAGGCGGTCTTCCATTCTTCGCTCCATCAAAACAGAACCTCCAGATTTGCACTTTGTCAAAAAAGAGGACTTAGACGACAGCGACTGGTGTCAGAAAAGCACTCCTTTAAACTCGCAGAGGACCGTAAAATGTGAACCCTCTCCAAGTGTCCTGTTACCGAGCGTGCAGTGTTTGGCAGAGAGGAGAAATCTTAGTTTTGATCAGGCCGTGGCTATAGAGGCCTTAACTCAGCTGGCAGCTATACCTCAAAGCGCCCAAGGTGCCGTCAAAACTGAAAATCGTCACATTTCTACAGCAAATACAGCCCTGCAGGAAGCTAAACCGATGTCAGCTATTTGCTACAACAAAGTCTCGGTTATCAGCTCACCGCTTCACCAGATGTCGGTCATACGCCCCCCTGTGGCCAGGCAGGGAAATGTTATCCAGTGCTCCCGGGGGTTAAACCCCGACACAAAGATTCAGGTTCCAGACCGCTTGGAGAAAATCTCCAGAGATAAAGCAGCCTTCAGGTTGGGGGAACGAGGTAACGCCTCCCACGCCATCAGGTTAGACTCCAGCCAGACAAAGTTCAGCTCGGCTCAGTTAAGTCAGGTGGACGGTGCCAGGGTTCAGAACAAAGGTGCGAGGAACAGCGACGAGGAGGAAGTGGCGGCTCAACTGGCCGACCTGGCTTTCATCATCCAGTCGCGCCACAATCAACAATCGGAGAACAACCCTCCGAAGGGAACGCCGGTGTCCGCCATCAAGTTCAACAACAACCACAAGTTACAGCTCCAGCCTCTCAGTCAGAAAAACCCGCTGGCGAAAAAGCAAAAGTCCACGCCCTCCAAGCCCAGGAAGAGGAAAAGCGATGGGTCGCAGGAACCGCACAACCGAAGGACTCCTCTCTCAAAGCGCATGCCAAATGGAGAGATCCCCCACAGGGGTAAAGGTCACAAGAACCTCCAGCAAGGAAAATCCGGCCCTCACCTCAAGAATAACCTGTTTCTGCCTCAGGCTCAGATTGACCTGAAGAAATATGTAGCGGCAGCTCAGGAGGAACCGGCCTGTCTCTTCGGGCAGAACTTAAGCACTCCAACAAAAACCAATCACAACAGCGGTCAAGAAAACCAGCCGTGGTCCTTCTCTAACGGCCCACTTCACAAACACAGCCCATGCAATGGTTATGCTGCAGGACCAGAAGATGTCTTATCTCAGGTAGGAAAGCCCTGTGAGGGGCTGCAGAACACCAGCGTAGAATTTACCAGCCTCTCGACGGGCCACCATAGCTGGGCTAACGGATTCTCAGGGGCTCCACGGTCTCCTCCTCCAAGCCAGCAGAGCTACTACAAGCTGGAGAAGTCAGGACCCGTAGCTGTCCTGACCACTGCTACCGATGGGGCCCAGTGCCCCTCTGCAGAGTCCACTCCAACCAAGAACAGCGTCAACAACTTTCTAGAGTCTCCCATGAGTTATCTGGATACCCCTACCAAGAACCTGATCAACACCCCTTCCAAAAAACTGGCTGATCTTCCATCCTGTCAGTGTGTGGGTGAGTTGCCTTTGGCTCTTTCTTGAAAGGAAATATTTAAGGCTGGGTATTGCTAAAAACTTCTAGAAACGATTCGATATGAATCAAAGAGCCTGGATTGATTCGATTCCAATTTTTTTTTTAGATTATTTCAATCCTCTCAATTCAATTCAATTTTGAGTTTATATATTTTGACAAATTTGTTTAGAAATACATTGATAATCAACTCTATGTTCATATTAATCTGATACAGTTCAGATTAATGTATTAGTGAAATATTGAGATTGTTAATAGCATATATTGTTACATGGATTCTCAACAATTGTTCTGTTTCTCCTGGAGGGCATTTCAGTCTGGCCACTAGGTGGCGATCTCACTATAGCAGTACTCTTTACAAGAAGAAGAAGAAAGTATTTGCAAAAAACGGTGCTTTAGACCACAAATGGTTACTTTAAAAAATATTTCCTTAAAAGATTTAGGAAAACTCCTGCTAGTGAGTAAATAAAGATGTTCATTTAGTCTGCAATGCATGTTTACGTTCAACAAGTGTTAGCATTAGCCGTTCTATAGGAAATTCCATTAAATGTAATCGATATATATTTTAATGAATCGATTATTGATCTATTAAGCTTAGATTGATTGAACTCGATTAATTGATTTTATCAACCCAGCCCTTCAAATAGTTACATGCAGAGATGCATTTAGTGTCCCAGCCAGCAAGGGCAAGTGGGCCCCGTGTGGTTTAAAAGTGGACAGGAAATATGGGCTCCAAATGGGATTATCCACATTGGCTTAAGTGGACACTCAGTGGGTTGGCTCGCTATACTATCCATCCACCATGCGGACAGTGGAGATTGCTAGCTCGCTACAACAGAGCTTGCTAGGTCGATACAGCGGCGCTTGCTAGCTCGTTGCAGAGGATCTCACTAGCATTTACAGAGGAGTTTGATAGCATGCTACAGTGGAGCTTGCTTCAGCTGAGTTTGCTAGCTCTATACAGAGGAGCTCCCTAGCATGCTACAGAGGAGTTCGCTAACATGCTATAGAGAGGAGCTTGCTAGCATGCTACAGAGGAGCTCGATACCATGCTACAGTGGAGCTCGCTTCAGCTGAGCTTGCTAGCATGCTACAGTGGAGCTCACAAGCTCAATACAAAGGAGCTCCCTAGCATGCTACAGAGGAGCTCACTAACATGCTATAGAGAGGAGCTTGCTAGCATGCTACAGCAGAGCTCGCTAGCTGGCTAAAGAAGAGCTCACTAGTATGCTACAGCGGAGCTCACTAGGTGGCTAATGAAGAGTTCATTAGCATGGTACAGTGGAGCTCACTAGCTCAATACAGAGCAGCACAGTAGCATGCTAAAGAGGAGCTTGCTAGCTGGCTAAAGAAAAGCTCACATTTTCTGCCCACTTTTAAATCATACAGGGCCCACTTTCCCTTGCTGACAGGGGTCCTGTTATAACCAAAAATGTTCATGTTTTAATGGAGCTCTTTATAGTCTAATTATATTTGTATCTATTTTCAAAGTGATCTTTTGATTATGATTAAGCTGTTTTTAGCCCCCCAAAAAAAGTTTGTTCTTTAAGACATTTTTTCTGCAGAGCAGCAGGCCCTCATTAGAAATTTGCCTCTGTGTTGTGGGCTGGAGGTAAGGCTCCACCTATATCCCATGATCCCTTTGTTTACGCGCTCTCCCGCTAGCTTGCAGCCCCTCACAATGCCAAGCTAACATTAGCGGTGCAACAAAAGTGGGAATAGACTAAAAAGACGACCGAAAAAACTAGCCTCTACACCTGACTACTGTTTTAGCAACACTATCCCAGTCAGCATCATTGCTCCTTCGTTATCCATCCGCTCAGTTGTGGTTTAATTTGCTTTCCACAGACCAAATCGTCGAAAAGGAGGAGGGCCCTTATTACACCCATCTCGGGGCAGGACCCAGTGTTCCTGCAGTGAGGGAAATGATGGAAAACAGGTTAGTGTGGGGCTGTTTATCGCCTGGATGTGTGGGTGCTTCGACAGCAAAAATATGCCGAGATCTTCACAGACGTCTGTAACCACACGCTGGGTGGGTTGGGGTGCGGTTATAGCCACTCTAATTAAAAGGAGACATTGGTGAGGTCACTCAAGACACACCTTTTGTCTCACATGTACACACAAGACACGCTGCAGGCTGTAACAAGAAACCATCGCATCCGAGGTCCACTGAACCAAGCTTTTTTAAAATAAATTTCTACCATTTTCCGTCTGACAGCAGGTTTTCGCACCTCTATCTATTGCAGTGCTAAGATATTTTACAGTGACTGCATTTATATTCATATAGTATTTTTAATGATTCTTCATCAAATAATATTCTGAATAAACTGAACTTCAAAAACAGGATTATTCTGTTTACGTGAGAGATGGATGAGTCAATCTGAAAGCATGATGCTACCGCGCTCCTTTCACATTATTATTGTAAATTAAGTGTTTACATATTCCAAAATTCAAATTCAAATGGGCATGTGCTGCATTTTATCACGACTGTGCAAGAAATTCAAGACAAAAACTAACTGTATTAAAAATGAAAGCAAAAATCTCAAGTAAAAAAGGAAAAACTTGAGATAAAATCAGAGAAAATCAACCAAAGTTGTGATAATAAGCAACTGCAACCATGGATTTAAAAAAATACTCATTGGATATCGCAATATATTTTAAATTTGCTTTATGGAAACAGCTGAAGCAATTGACAAAGACTAGAGCTCGGTATTTTCAACATAATCCTATACGATTAAACTTCCAGGATTGAATCCTGATCTGAATTTTTTTTTGTTTTAAACCAAATTTAATCCAGAATATTGGGGGTGATCCAATCATCCCTTTGATCCATACTAAAAGTCTCTTTTGGTTGTTTCAAACCTGTTTGACCTTGTTTGAAGCACTGATCAAACAGATCAACAAACTCAAAGTGAGTCAAAACATTTGAAAACATAAGTTTTTCTAGCAAATTGACACTTAGTTAAACTGAAAATTTTGGAATGAGACAAACATCATCTTAAGTCACATAAAGAAAATATTCGAGAGATGAATGGCGTCTGTATCGATAACATTAGATCCAAATTAGTGTCAGGTTTTAACCCATTCAAGAAATAAAAGATCAAAAAATGCCCAAAAGGGATGCTTCTCATTGGGAAAAGGAAAATGTGTGGCCCCATAAGCTGAATAAATGCAAATATAACTGCAGTTTTCAGAACATGAATTTAATCAGCTTTTCCTAATTGAATGCTAATTTGCCCAAAGCTGAGATACACTGAGCATTTTAAAATATTAAAAAAAAGATTGTCTGATGCTGTTTTTGTGCCTGTTGAGCCTAATTAGTCAAAAAAGATCTTGAATGGGGACGTATCTACCATCAGTAATGTAATCCTGTGTTTTGCAGGTATGGTGCCAAAGGAAATGCAATAAGGGTAGAAGTGGTTGTTTACACTGGGAAAGAAGGCAGGAGCTCCCAGGGTTGCCCTATCGCTAAATGGGTACGTCTTTGGTTCTCTCTTTAACTTAAGAGTTTAAAATATTTTGAGTTACTTTTTGTGTAATCCCAACACACGTTTTCTCCATCCTTGTTTGAAGTAGACAGTTTAAATCATGTGGGATTGTTTTCACAGAAATGCTTGTGTTTGCTGTGTGTGGTTCAGTGCTGTGGTCCGTCTGTCATTTGTCTGTGATGACCTACTTGTTATTCTATGTAAATGTACGCAAAAAAACCATCCGACAGGTGATCAGGCGCGGCAGCGAGGAGGAGAAGCTGCTGTGCTTGGTGCGCCAGAGGCCGGGCCACTCCTGTGACAGCGCCGTCTTGGTCATCCTCATTTTGGCCTGGGAGGGAATCCCTCGGCCCGTGGCGGACCACCTTTACCGGGAGCTCACAGACACCCTCTTTAAATACGGCTCTCCAACCAGCCGGCGCTGCGCCCTAAATGAAGAGTGAGTACTTCTTGCTGTGTCTTTCATTTCCACTTCAACCCTGATATTGTTTGTAATCTCCCCCTGCCTCCTGCCTCCTGCCCTGCAGTCGCACGTGTGCATGTCAAGGATTGGACCCGGACACTTGCGGAGCCTCCTTTTCCTTCGGCTGCTCCTGGAGTATGTATTTCAATGGCTGTAAATTTGCTCGCAGCAAAGTTCCCCGCAAGTTTCGCCTTCATGGAGACTTTTCAGAGCAGGTGAGAAATTGTTACTCCAATAAAGTTTTATTTCCTTTTATTTAATGAGTTCACTTCTTATACTAAAGAAAATAATAATATGTTATAATAGTCAACAGCTTGCTCTTTACTTTAAGTTCTTAAAATATGTTTAACTGTCTTTTAATGTGATTTAAAAAAGAAACCTTTTTATGTTGTCCCCCTAGTGGTGTTTGCTGAACATTACAGTCCTACTGCAGTTTTCAAATTGAAGTCCTGATGTTGTTTTTAGGAAGAAAAGATAGAGAACAATCTGCAGAGTCTCGCCACTGACCTTGCACCACTCTACAAAAAACTGGCTCCACAGGCTTTCCAGAACCAGGTATGAAGCATCACCTCTTTGCAAATAAGAATATTTCTCTATTCACGTTTTCAGATTTGTTTTATGAACATTCGTTCCTTACGATAGTGGTCCCTAACACCGAGAGAAAAAGACACAACCTGCATTTAGTTTTTGTTTGTTTTATTTACAATCTGATTCTGAAGCAAGCTTTACTTTGAAAAGCTATTGGATTCATCCCACCAAATCGATTCGTTCTTGATGTCTCTAGTCGCTCCGTTTCTTCTAGACATATCCGTCCTTTATTTTCTTAAAGCAGCTGCTCCGCCCCCTAAAATGAAACCTCAGAAAGTTGACAAAAAACAAACGTACTTGAAAAGTATTTTTGGAGAAAAGAGTCAAAGAGGAAACAGAAGAAGAGCCCTCGACTTCAAAATAAAGGAAAGCTGCATTTAACAGACAAAATAAGGAGTTTTTACCCCAAATATGAATTTATTGTGACAATTGTTCCCACACACCATAATAATAATACATAATATTCAACAACCTCTAATGCTACAAGAATGTTGCTCTTTGAATATATTTTGAAAATACCAGTTTTCGTGTCCGTCTTTCTTTCTGTATTTACCCGTTTCACCTTGAAAGTCAGACAAGGCTGAAGTTATCTTTAGACTTTTTAGCTTCCACTTTGACAGTCATTGGTTAAGGGAAAATCTATATATCATTTTAACGGTTCTGACACAAAATATAGAGCAAACAAAATTTAAATCAGCTGCAGATATTTTGCAGAGATAATTTTACCCTAAAAAGTTCAGGGAAACTGGAAGCTAAATCAATCACCCACTTCAGTCTCTGGTCTATGAAAATATTGTTTGACATTAAACGATGCCACGAGCCAGCAATTATTATAAGACTCAATAATGTGCTTTCCTCAAACTAGCAAATAATAAATGTATTTTCTAAATTTTTAGCAGCAAAACTCAGTTTCGTTCCTTTCCTCTTCTCAGGTAGAGCAAGAGGTGGCGGGGAGTGACTGCCGTCTGGGCAGAAAGGAGGGTCGTCCTTTTTCTGGAGTCACAGCGTGTGTGGATTTTTGCGCCCATGCTCACAAGGACACTAGCAACATGAACAATGGCAGCACTGTGGTGAGCAAGCCGCCGGTCTCACAGATTTCAGAGAAAAAATGACTTATTGCCCAAGAATTTAGTGCAGTAGAGTTTCCATTTGGATTATTATAACCTGACCGCATGGGAGTTTTTTTCCTTTTAGTTTTTTTGTTTATGTCCAAGATGAAGTAAATGTTGCCACTATTTGCTAAACAGTCAGAGCAGAAGTCTTTGCTGTGTATTTGTCACTTGATTTATTTATTTAATACATCTTTTACTTTTAGATATCAATAAAAAGAGAAAAGAAAATGTTATTAAAGTAATAATTAAAAAAAATATTCATCTTAACACACAAACAGGCATGACTTCCTGAAGTTTAAAACCAAAAAAGGGTTTTAAAAGTTTTTATGAATTAAAATGTTTTACTAAAAGTATTAAAATGTCACTGAAACCTATTTCCGTCTCAACCTCTGACCGCCTTGTAAAAATGCATTAAAGAACATTGGAGTATTGCTCAGCATAAAGAGTTTTTTTTTTTTTTAACAGCAGTGTACTTTATGAAACAGATGAGGAGTGTGACTCTGTCTGTCTGGAGCATGTGCGGTTTCTCCATCAAATAATAAACACCTGCTGCAGATGAATTGATCATTGATGATTGATCAGGATTATTTCTGGGTCAGCTGATGCCAAATGTCCATTCAGAGGCATAAGTCGAGTTTCCATTAATTTTGAAATTTTGCAAATTAGATTTTCGATAATAAATTATCCTAAAGGAAACTCCACAATTTCTAAAAAAACGTATATTTTTCGAAAAAAAAGTTTTTGCGCTTAGAGGAGGTGGTTTTTAGGGTGTATCAAAATAGACATTTTTCCCAACACAGTAATGGAAACACGTTTTTCAAAATAAATACGCTACTTGTAATGAGGTATCTGCCCTGAACGCAGCACAGCGGGCACCACGAGATCTCCCACAGCATCACAACACATTATAAGTTGCGTGTCACACAGAATCATGCAGCTCCTCCGTAAAATCACCAAGTTTCATCTTACACACATACATGTTCATACAGTGTTCCCCCGCGTATTCGCGTTATTCGCGGAATCTTTTTTCCAGTCACGCATCTCTTCCAGTTCTTTATAAAAACTTTAAAAACTCAAGACACTTAAATTAAACTTTTGCGTATATAATGCTTATACTGTTCTTTAAATTTCACATTAGAGTTAAGTGTTCATAGACAAGAAGGATGGAAAAGCCAGAGTTTAGCCATTGAAGTCTCTTTATTTTGTGTGTTTCACAAATTTCTGGCAGTAACACACTTACAACCTTAAGAAAGTAAAAATACTCATATTTCAAGAAAAATTGTTTTATTTTATTTTTTGCAAGAAAAAAATTTTAGAGTAACAAAATGTTACTTAGTGACTAAAATAAGAATTCGGTGTAGGATCATTTTCTTTCTTGCTTATGTAAAGATTTTTTTTTTATTTTAAGAATGTTGTAGTTATTTCTGGGAGGCATGTTTTTGCAGTGCCGAAGTTAAAGCTCCTACAGACAAATAATTCTCATTTCCATGCAGTTTCATGATTCTAGATAGATTACAAAAATCTCACCTTTCGTGTTCTCATGTTTTTTCCCAGGTTTGCACTCTAACAAAGGAAGATAATCGCGCGGTGCGTAATATTCCCGAGGACGAGCAGCTCCATGTGCTGCCACTTTATAAGGTTTCTGACACGGATGAGTTTGGGATGGTTGAGGGCCAGTGGGCCAAAATCCAAAGTGGTGCTCTGCAGGTTCTGTCCGCTTTTCCGCGAGAGGTGAGAACAACTTTTAGTAGTTTATTGTTGTAATTTAGATATTAAAAGAAGGAATTCTAACATGTTTAAAATGTGCAGGTGCGTCTGCTGGCTGAGCCTGTGAAATCGGCTCGTAAGATCAGACAAGAGGCTCGTCTGAAGGCTCAAGCGGAGAGGATGGAGAAGAAGCTCGGCCTGAACTCTCCCAGTCCAGCCAAAGTAAAAACTGAGGTTGCCAGCAAAGGTACGAATCTCTTATTGTATTTCCATCTTTTAAAGAGCTCATGTTGACTTCAATTTTTTGTAATCTTGCCATTTTTTGCCAAAAAAGACTACTACAGCTCCTACAGACTACCACCCAGGCCTTCTCCTGAAAGGGAGACCCCAGAGATGAGTCAACCCAGCGCTTACAGCCACGGTACCAGCAGCTACTCCACCTCAGGGGTTCCTCCACAGAGGGGCGTCATCTCATCCCACCACCGCGGCCTGCCTGACCTCCAGTTTGGGCAGAATGGTTCAGTTCTCAATTGTAGGATAGTTGGGTGACCCAATGAACGGTCGTTGTCCTGCACCCGGTGAGCTACCGGTAGAACATTTGATCCCCACCCAAAACGACTACCTTTTTAAAAATGAGCCCAACAAGGTGCACTGCTCCCCTCTGGACAGACTCCCCCCTCCTTCCTCCTTCTCCCCCAGACCTACCTCTGAGGGTCTCTTCAGCAGACTCAATGGACTTCACGGGCAGTAGGAGAAGTCAGAGGTTTACCTCCCCCACAACCAACCCCCCCAGTTGAAGCGGAGCCTTTGAAGCAAGAGGAGGTGTGGTCAGACAGTGAGCACAATTTCTTGGACAGTGACATCGGCGGGGTCGCTGTGGCGCCGTCCCACGGCTCCATCCTGATTGAATGTGCACGGCGGGAACTCCACGCCACCACCCCCATCCTCAGGCCGAACCGCAGCCACCCCACCCGCATCTCCCTGGTCTTTTACCAGCACAAGTCCCTCAACGAGCCAGGCCACGGGATGGCTATGTGGGACGCCAAAATGGCCAAGCGAGAGCGGGACCGGGAGGAAGAGGCCGAGAGGTCAAGAATGGAGGCCGGCCTGAGCAAAGACGGGAAGGACGGTAAGGAGAGGGGAGAAGACGACGCAAGTGAGGCGGCGAGGAGGATCGCGAACGTCCCGACCCGTCAGGCTTGGACTCTTCCGAGGGACGGCGTCATCACTGTGTCTCCGTATGCTCTTACTCAAGTGACGGGCCCTTACAACCGCTGGACCTAACCAGCGACCCACAGAGCTCCCACGCCGTGTGCTTCTGCCTTACCTCACTGAACTCTCATTTTTATGTCGACTTCATCGTGCTTTTCTAAAAACCCGTCGTCCGTCTGACGACTAAAGCTCGTTTGCTTTTAACTGTGACTTTCGGTGTTGGTTTTCATCGTAAACAGATGGTGCTTTGAAAAGTTTAAAGATGTTTTTAACTGGTTTTATACACTTAAGAACAAAAAAAAAAAGATGTGATTATTTATTCTAATCATGAAAATTTCTATTTAATTTCTGGTATAAGCCTGTTTACTGCAAGATTTTTATGGTAATCTGTACAGTGAGAGTTTACTTTTTATTTCAGCCGATAGTTCTCCTATCATGAAACATTTGGCTTTTCCTTTGGTGCCATTCTCACTGTCACCTCTAATTGCATTAATATTCGGCATATATTTACTACGAATTGTGACATGTAGCATTATGCTTTTCCTTTTGCTGTTTCTGACTTGGTGTTTTATGGTTTGTTCTTCAACATCTGGATCTTTTTATTCACAGATTTTTACAGCATTTTTAAGAAGAAGCACTTTTTTTTTTTTACTTTTTAATGAACTTGAAAAACTAGTTCGGAACAATATAAACTTCTATTTAAGTCAACTTTGGCATCTGTTATTTTAACAGTATTCCTGGATTTGTTTTTACATCTTTGATACGCATCGGAATCATGAAATTAAAAACTTGAGCGTAATCTTTACATGCTGCAACAAACAAAGAGCTCAACACTTTCGCACTTAACTGATTACTAATCTCCTGGAGTTTCTCATAGTAATACAGATACTCACTGTAAATGTCACTTGGTGCTACAGGAGCCTGTTTTTGTTGTCTTACAGAAACCGCGCTGTATCGGACAAATGTCGGCCTTTTTCTGCTCAAACTCTGGAAATGAACACCAATCGAACTCTTCCCTGTGTTGCCTCATGTTTGTGTTACGTTGCTGAACCACTCACTGAAAAGATTACTGACAATGAGTGCACAGATCACATGAGGACTTTGTTTACAGATGCAGGGTTACAGGGTTTAAATGAATCAGGAATCTAAATAAGCGAAGCTCTTCAATTTAAAGCAAAAAATGTTAGCACAGACTTTCACTCACACTAACACTGATGGCATACCGGTTTCTGTACAACTTTTACACACTTATATTTGCTTTTTGGTGCTAATAGGAGAAAATATAAAAGTACAGAATCTTTTTTTTATCACACTGATGGTGCTTTTCTTGGAAATCACTCTTTTGTCATGTAATCAAGTCTATCATTTCTTTGGATCAGACTGAGATGCAAAAGCCAGGATGCTTGTTAAGTGCCAGAATAAACCACATCCTTGTGGCATTGATCCTGAGTTCGTGTCTTCCACGCAGTCTTTCAGTAATGAAAAAAATCCTAACATCTTACGTGCAAAAGAGGTGAATGTAAACTTTCAAATTTGCAAAGACGTGTTTATGAGCAGCACACCGTGAAACTGAAGTAGTGTGTGTTTCTTTTCTATAGCCTTTGAGAATCCATGTGGAACATTTTTAGAAGGAGTAAACATTAAGCACCAGCATTCAGAAACTGTAAATATGTATGTGAACCACATTGTTTTTACTGTATTGGTGTTTAGACGATGGGTGGTCTCTGTTTGGTTTTTTTTTTAAACTCAATTACTGTATGTTGCTGAAAGTATTTCCAGTTTAGACTTGAGAAGAGACACATTTTAGCATTCCTTTTATGGATGGCTGATCTCTTTTGGGATTGTTAAATAAAGTCATATTTATATTTTGGACCTTATGATGATTTCCTGTTTCTCAACTTTGAATTTTCCACACTAACTGTGTTGCTGCAGAAGTCCACAACGAAGTATAGAGCAGCAAAATAAGAAAGTATATAAAGAATTAAAATGTGAAAGGGAGTGAGAGTAAGAAAAAATCACAAAAATTCTGTCATTAATATTTCTAAGCCCAGTACACACATGTATCTCTCATTTCCAAAAACACCCAAAGAAACAACACAATCTCGTTTTATAAGCATGCACATTTTTAATGCTTTGTACATATTTAACAATAATCATATTTCTCTATTTTTACTTAAACTCTTTTATGTTTGGACATTGTTTCAAGTGATTTAAAGCACTCTGGTTTTGCAGTTTCTCTCCCATTAAGAGAATTAAATTTGACCAGTTTCTAGGGTTGTTTTTTGGTTGCAAAGCTTAGAAGTTTTTAGATATTTACCAACAAATATCAACCTAAGTTTAATGATAAATTGGGACTGACCATAAAAGGCAAAACTGCATGGCTTAACCATTTTTTCAATACTGTTTTTTATTGTGCTTTAACCTTTAACAAGGTAAAAGCTCACTGAATTTATTTAATTTTATTTCACAAAGTTTAATTTTCAAATGTTTTTTTTTCTCTTTTTATCCTGGATACAGGATAAATATATAACAAATTATTTAAACTGAAATTCAAATCAACTAGAAATTAATAAATTAAAAAGTGACAGTAAAGTAGTTTTTTCTTAAATGTTTGGTTTTTTATATATGTTTTTGTGTTTGTGAATGTATGACTGTGTTTTTGAATGTTGGATGCTCTCATAGTCACCTTTTCTCATCTACCTTTCATATTTCTTACCATTTTAACTAATAGGTAAAGGTCTTCATGCAATTCATTTGAATATTCGAAGTCTACCTCCCAAAATTCACCAGTTTAGAGCGTGGCTTTCTTATAATAATCCAAATATAATTACACTTTCTGAAACACGTCTATCTAAAGGAATTACTGTCACTTCAATAAAAATTGAAAACTTTATGTTGTACAGGGCTGATAGAGGGTCCAGAGATGGGGGTGTTGCCACAAATGTTATGTCAAATATGAAATCAAGACTGATTACCCCCAAAGTGGCACCTGGTAACATATATCGACCTCCCTCCTCTTCTAAAATGGAATTCCTCAGAAATAAATTGTCTACTATGTCCCGCTTTGGTGATTCAGGAGAACTTATTTTGATGGGTGATTTTAATTGTGGACTGGTCTGACTCCTGCGCACAGCCTGAGCGTCATTTGGTCAACAGCTTAAACTTAACACAGGTTATCAAGCAACCAACTAGAATAACTTCCTATAGTCAGTCCTTGATTGGATTCTAGTTACACACCCTGAAAGAATGGCTAAGTCTGGCGTCCTATCAGATAGTGTTAGCGATCACTCAATCATTTACTGCATGTGGAAAATCAAAGCTCCTCACATGCCTCCAAAATACATTAAAATTCATAACATCAACTCTTTTAACAATGATCTCTTCATACGTGATCTAGGTAGAGATCTGGTAGACTAGTAATTAATCTTATTCCTGATGCTGAAACTGCAGGGGACTTTTTTCACTCAGAACTCAAGCAAGTCATTGATAAACACGCTCCGTGGAAAACCAATAAAGTCAAAGGACATCATTTGCCTTGGGTAAATGGTGATCTTATCAATCTTTTTTAAAACAGAGGGACAGAGCTTGGAGTAAACACAAACTTAACCAATCTACTCCGATGATTGGGAGGAATATAAATGACTAAATCTGCACCACTCAAACTAGAAATTCTAAAGCAAATTATTATAGGAGCAGCTTAGAAAACAATTTTAACAATCCAAAGCAGTTTTGGAGAAAAGTGAATCCTCTAACTGGTAAATCTACTATTTTCCTGACAATATGATTATCAATAATGAAATTATTAATGACCCACTTGAAATAGCTAGTGCCTTTAGTCTGCATTTGTCTCAAACACCTCTGGTGCAATCTCTCTGAATGGCATGCAACCCTCTACCACGCAACAGCTCTTTTGAATTTACAGCAGTAAGCCCGGCTGATGTGTCCCAGGCTTTAACAGGCTGTCTTCTAACAGTGGACCTGGTCCAGATGGCCAAATTTTTAAAATTAGCATCTCCCATTCTATCCTCTCCTTTAGCTGCACTTCTTAATCTCTCTCTTTCGACTTGTGCTGTTCCTCTCGCATGGAAATGTGCCAAAGTTATTCCGTTACATAAAAATGGTGATAATCAAAATTTAAATAATTACCGACCCATTTCTATTATTGACAACATTGTGAAAGTTGTTGAGTCATTATTTTTTCAATCGACTGTCAAAATGTATGTCTTAAAACAATATTTTATCTCAGTTTCAGTCTGGATTCAGAAAGCATTTCTCCACCACCACTGTGCTTATGAAATTCACCATTGATATATATATTTTTTATTTTAACAGCAATATGTGCTCAGGTACAATTTTTCTTGAACTTACAAAAGCTTTTGATTTGGTATATCATTACCCTTTTAAAGGATGTGTGCTGCTGACCTCTTGGCCAGGTCACCCTTGAAAAAAGAGATCCTGATCTCAATAGTAAAATAAATGTTGAAATTAAAATAAAAACTTTGAAGACACTAGAAAAATCCAGGACGGGGGGGTCAACTTTTTCGCAAAGAAGGACAGATTTGGCAATAGGACACTTTTCATTTCTTCACATTTAAATAGAATCTAACACATTTGACCCAAAAATATTTTGAATTCAATATTTGAAGAACAGAAATAAATGAAGAATTTTTTCTGGGGAAAAAAAACTTTTGTCCACATTAAACCATGGTTCTTATGAAATGTTACATACATATTGTTCCTTGAGGATTCCTAATATTTAATAATCTATGTTGGAAAAATATAGATATCTGAACCGGATTGTGATAAAACGTGTAAAGAAATGGTAAGGTCGAGTGGGGTGAGATTAAATTGGCTTCCTCCCATTTCCTTCAAAGCAATCTACCTCTTGATGTCAAATTATTCTGTATTTCACATGTCTTTATGGATGTAAACTTCTATTAAATGATTGTTTTGCACATTAATTGTTTTTTATTGATTGCTTGAAATTAACCATTTCTAATCTAATCTAATTTATAAATATTGTTGGTTCAAACAAGCAAAATACAGAATTGAGTTTGATGGAGGCAAATAATTTACTGTGGCAACCTCTAAATGAATCAGACGAAAGGCAAAGAAGGAAAAAAGGGAAATAAAAATCGAGCTGGTGTTTCTTTTTCACCAGAAAGGTTACTAGTTTCACTGAGGCGCTCGTTTCCAGGTGACCCATCTTAAAATGGACCTAGGAGGATTCCGTAGTAACGGACTCGCGTGACGCAGATACGTTGAGCAGGCAGATCATTTCTCCAGTCAAGATGGCGACATCGGAGCCGGTAAGAGAGACGAAAAACGCAAGAAATATTGAACTATTTCATTGAGACAGAAACTCCGTTTATGTCTGAGCCACATTCGGGGATTATATTACAAATGAATATATTGAAAAGAGTCTAAACAATTGTCGTGAGTTCCGCTGTGGAGTTCTCGAATATTGGTTTAGATTAGCGTTAGCACGCACTGCAGTGAGATGGATGAGGCGCTGCCTCACTTTGTTGGCAGGGAGGGACTCCCAGCCTGAAGCTCGTTCATTCAAAGTCCATTCAGTCATTCGGTGAACTCTCCATTGATATTAAGCTCATAGAAACAAGCGACTGTTATCAGTAAATTAACACTATGATGTTTTTGAATGGAATCGTTGCATTTTTACTCAACACGTGTGTATAGGGCTTGCGGGCTAGCTTAGCACGTCCCAATGCTAGAATCGATACGGAAGCTTAGATTTGACGTGATTGTGCGTGATCCTCCAAAGCTAGCGCTTTTTCTGGGGGTCTGTGTTTGCATCGTTGATGTAATGGAACAAAATGTGTATGTCCTGAGGCAGGACGGTGTTGTGAAAGGGAACAGACTGTTGATTAGATTACGATTTAGTTTCCACGAAATAAGGGAATCCTTGGGGAACTGTCTGAACTGCAACCCGGTTTTTGTAGTTTCTCAGCCAAAACTGATATAAATAATCCATATCTGCTTGTGTTGAGGAAGAATTATTGAATAAAAAACACCAAAAATATCCTTGCTCCACAGACTTAAAGACTGTCATGAGAAAACAAACCTACATCTGCTTTCAGCAAACTGTGATTAATGATTGTGATCAATTGGAATTAAGTTGTAACAATTATATTTTTAAATTACATTATATTTAAGCAGAGACTTTCAATTTTAATTAATCAAAGAAAAAAATAGTTTTTAAACTCGCACTCCAATATTTTTTTTTTAGCATATTCTTGTAAGTTTTTTGTCATGATCAAGGTTATTTATAAATAAATTTAAGGTTAAAACCACATTTTTTAGTATTTTTCATTCAAATTTGGTGAACCATGAGTATACAAATACCCCCTTAATAGCTTTAAGGAATTTTATTTAATTTTGAATTAGTTTTCTTTGTGTTTTTTGTTTTTTAACACTTTTTATTTTTATATGCTTCTATGTTAAGCGCTTTGAGTTTTGTTTGAATGAAAGGCACTATAC
Organism: Oryzias javanicus; assembly: GCA_003999625.1. Taxonomy (NCBI): domain Eukaryota; kingdom Metazoa; phylum Chordata; class Actinopteri; order Beloniformes; family Adrianichthyidae; genus Oryzias; species Oryzias javanicus. The sequence goes on along the minus strand of CM012451.1, from coordinate 23,846,924 downwards.
AGAAATATACGTGATCAATCTATCAACAACAAAAACACTAAGATGGTTCTGCTTGATGAAAATAAATCTGAACTACTATCGTGAATTAGCAAAAATGTTTTTTTTTTAAAAAAAGGAATGATTTATGAGGTTGGTTTCCTTTTTTAAACAAGCTTTAAAAGTACTGGACCTAAAGCCAATGAATTGGCCCCACATTTAAGTTTTGATCATTTTGTAACATTTTCTTTTTTTAAATTAATTTTTAAATGCATTAATTGTCATAAGAAACATGCTTCAAAAATATCAAACCCGAGGAGTTACCACAAGAGGAGCTGCTAATGGTGACAGCAGAGCAGCCAGATGTATGTTTAGTCAGTTTCTTCACAGTAAAAGGTCCACAGATCTGGAACGTCATACCTGCCAAATTAAAATCCCTCCCAGATCTAAAACAATGACTTAAGTCCAAACAAGCCTGTGAACATTAGATCCATTGTTTTGGTAGTGTTTTGTTGTGATTGTTCTGGATTATATGTATTGTGTGTGTTGATGTTTGTGTCTCTGTTGTTTGTTGTTTTTTTCATTTATTCCCAGAGACCTGCTCTGCAAATTAGCAGTTAGCTGGAAGGCCTGTGGACATGGCATCGGTTGCATTTGAATTTGTTACAATGTTTTGTTTTGTTTTTTTGTCCCTTTTTAAATAAATAAAGTCTATGTTTTGTTGCTTTACATAAGCTATTTTATTCTTGAGTCTTGGGAAATTTTAAGGCTTACAAAGTAGTAATTATAGCATTCGCTTTTTGAATCCATTGGAATGTGGTTTTAAAAAGAACAGTTTTATTTTTACTCCCTCAGGAGTCTGAAATCCACTGTATTAAAGATCCTATTGTGTGTCTGTTCCCTCAGAAAGCAGCTGAGACTGAAGATCAACAGACTGACGGTCAGGTTCTTGCAAATGCGGAGCAGTATATCAAGCATCCTTTGCAAAACAGGTAAGACTATAAAAACTGCTGTGTGTGACAAAGTAAATGGAGAGAGAAGCTGTGTGTGCATGGATGCTTCCACACGATACATAGATCCACTCTGTTTATTACCTGGGCAAAATGGTCTAAATCTAATCTCCAATTTTTTTCATTCCAAACTCTATTTTGGATTTTTTTTTTCTTTTTTTTTTTTAATTTCAATCAACTTTTTTCCCCTCCCCCATTATTATTTTTTTCGTTGGGATCAAGCTTTTTTTCTCTCTCTGTGCCTCGCTGGAGAAGCTCCTCTGCTAGCTGCAGCTTTCATGTCTGCGCTTGGCAAGATACGGACTTTACGCCGAACTAATGAAGCTCAATAGAGCTGGCAAAATAAAATTTTGATTTTCAAAAACAAAATATATTTAAAACAGCAAATGTGAATTAATCGATAATATCGATACATTGCCCAGCCCTGGTGGCTAGTAAAACATTCCAGTTATTTAAGTATTTTAGAATTTGAAAAGTTTATTTTGTGATAGATATATATATATATATATATATTTTTTTACCCCAAAAAATAACTGAGATATTATTTTTACAGTTTAAAGACCCACTGCCGTTCTTTTAATTGTGTCTGATAGTTTTTTTTTCTTTTGAAAAATAATTGCTTTTATGCTTATGTTTCATAACGGGAGCTGCAGGGGCACGGAGCTTTTCACATTTTGATGAATTAATTAGCACCTTTGCGGGTCCAGCATGGCAATGCACATCTGTAGCTTTGGATGGAGACTCGAGCCTCAGCAAGAGAGGAATAGAGGAGAAATGTGAGGTTTTTAGAAGGAGAAAGAGGTTCACATTATAGTTCTTTTTTCACATTTAAATGAAATTCTAGTGCAAAGCCTTTAAGATTTGAGATTTTTTTTAATTAAAAAAAAACAGTTTTTGACTGCTTTTTATATATATATTATATATATATTATATTATATATATATATATATATATATAATATATATATATATAATCTGATTATCATTTGAGGTCAGAGTTCACCTCTCCACTGCATGTTTCTGTTCTCAAATTCTTGTTCCTCAGATATTAATTGTTGATTTTTTATGTATATATGTGAATTCTATTCCAATATTTTTCTGTCATCAATCATTCATTTCACCAGCACAGTTAAGCTTTTCTGTAATGTGAGAATGTAAACAATCCATGTATCATCATGAAATGCTGAACCAAACAAAGGATTGATCTCATTCTATTCTGCTTTTTATTATATTCTTCAAATAAGTTAGTTTCATTTAATGTCTTTAAAGTTTTAATTTGTACTTTTAGGATGATTAATGTACTAAAAAATGACTTTGTGAAAGAATTTACAAGATAGAATGTAAGTTCATATAAAAAAGTTTTCTACATGTTGGTTTTCCATTAACAAACAAAGGATTACATTAAATAACATCTCACTGAGATCATGTTTTATCCTTTAGTCTGTTAATTTGTTTTGCTCTCATTTCAAAATAAAAGCATGCAATGTTAGGGAGATTAGCCTGTGTGGCAATAAGGTCCACACCCAGGAATGTGTGTGTGGTGGTGGTGGTGGTGGTGGGGTCCATGAATTTGTGTAATTTTTGGCTGTTTTTTGACAGAAATTTGGTATAATTTTCTGTTAATGGGACACAGCGACGACCCCCTGTGTTTACATCTGACTCTAGGATGAGGTTTTATGCTACAGTTGAATGTGGCGAGGGCATGGGGTTTGACTGATGCCCCCATCACCACCTCTTTGCCCCCGTTGTACCTCCCCCCCGCTGTGAACCCTCCTGGAAATAGATGAAAGACCAGCAGCCTTTTCTTTTCAAACAAAGGGTTTGTTTCTAGAGCTGACGCTCTCGCCGCTGAGTTCGTTTGTGACAACAGGTGTTTAGAAAGAAATCCCTTTAGACTAAATCTATTTTTATCTTTGTGGTGAAATGAACTCCATGTAATGATGTTTTTTTTTAATTAAAGGCCTTAATGGGTGTGGATTTTCCTCTTTCAGGTGGGCTCTTTGGTATTTCAAAAACGACAAGAGCAAAAGCTGGACGGAGAACCTGCGTCTGATTTCCAAGTTTGATACAGTGGAAGATTTTTGGGCGTAGGTTCTCTTAATTTTTCTAAAGAAATACAATTTCAGTAAAATATATATATATATATATATATATATATATATTGTAAATTGTGTTGCAATGTTAAACAGGTCATTTATTAAAAAAAATTGGTGGCATTTAACAGATTTTTTTGTTTGATTTTGGGCATAATTTTGAGTTTGTCGAGTCAACGCCCATTAAAAATGAAACACAACTCTCAACTATTAATTTCTAAAATAAAAAACAGAATTATGTATTTTCACAAGTCAGAAAATGTTTGAATGGTTTTAAAATATGTATGTTTTAGTTTAAAACAGCTTGATGCTTTTGATGAATGGAAAGTTAAAGTGACGAGCGGTCGCCACAGAAGGAAGTCACAAATGTTTTTGGAGAGAAATACATTCTGATGGAAACCTCAAACAGAAACACGAATAAGCTGGAAAACTCCAATCTAACTAAAACCCCTCATTTCACTTTTATATGAAATTATTTCTATCTAATAATGACTGTACTGTTACTGTTTGGAGGTTAAAAGTTTGTAATTTATCTATATCCTGGTGTAGTTTGCTATTTTTTTCCCTTTTAGTTTTGTTTTGTCTTTAGGGGAAAATTCTTTATATTTTTTATTTAGAATAATTATTTAAAGAAGAAAACCTTCTCACTATTTACTTTAATAGTTGGCAGCAAAACATAAAAACAGGTTTTTGGAAATGTAAAATTACATCATTGATTTGGATAAAACCATGAATTAAATCTAGCATGCATGGTTTCAGAAAGTTGGTCATTAATGTTTAAATTTTCACATATTTTTAATTGTTTTAATCTAGACTTTTTAACACAAACTCACTGTGTATGTTTTTGCCTTCACAGATTATACAACCACATACAACAACCAAGCAAACTGGGCTTTGGGTGCGATTATTGCTTATTTAAGGTAAATGTGACTCATTTATCTATTATAAAAGAACTATGATAATAAAAATTTTGATATGAATTAGTATCTTTGAAGGTGGAAAATGTAGATGTATTTATCTCCCTTTTAATTTTAATTTCAATAGATGAATAGTAAAACAAAATGGATTCTTTGCTTTCGGGTTGAATGTTCTTGGATGACATTTTTTTTTGTTTTTGTTGTCAGGATGGCATCAAACCGATGTGGGAAGACGACAGGAACAAACTGGGAGGTCGATGGCTGATGACTCTCAACAAACAGAGACACAACGATCTCGATCGCTATTGGATGGAGACTGTAACGCTGCCGTTTGTCTTAGCACAAATAATCTGTGTTATGCTTTGTTTATTGACTCCAACTCTCTTACATATCAACAACTGAAACGGAGCGTCACTGTGTTTTGTTATGCAGCTTTTGTGTTTAGTGGGAGAGTCGTTTGACGACGCAAGTGAAGACGTGTGTGGCGCCGTGGTCAACGTCAGACCTAAAGGTGACAAAATATCCATCTGGACGAGCAACTGCCAAAACAGGGAAGCCATCATGACAATAGGGTAAGAAAAGATCACTGTCTTGGATAAATATTTAACTGATGAGGATTCTACTAAGAGATTAAACAATATTTTTTAATGTAAATTTTTAATACAATGGTTCTTCTTTAGTCCTTATTTTGAATGTTTCTTTTATTGTTTTAAATAAAGAATTGTATTTGTACATAAAATGTGCTTTACAAATATACTTGTGCAGCATTTATGTAATATGTATAGTTCTTTAATTATAGTGCTTAATCAGAAATATTGACTCTTAGTTCTACGAGTTTCCTCCTGTAAATTTAAACTTTTTTACTCATCACTTTACCTGTTTAATCTCATAAAAATGTGATTTATTTATTTTATTTTATTTATTTTTTTTCATAATTTTCAACTTTACTCTCATTATTTTTGTTATTTTTATGGTGGTCCTAATACTCCATCGTGTGTGTGGTTTTCTTAAAAATAAGCAAAGTAAATATAAAACTGCAGTTTTTTATGCCTATTAAAACCCCAATGAAATCCATTTAATTTCTTTTTGTGTAATTCAAATAAATACAATATTTAAAAGGTGTTAAGTTTTTCTGGAAAGGAGATCCAACACATTTCAATACATAGAATATCTGGATAACTTAATTACCTTTAGCAACTAAAGCTGCAGCAGACGTGTGCATCCTTTGTATGTTGTAACTTTTAATTCCTTGTTGAAAGTAGAGTTTACTCAAAGACGTCCTTTAGTCCAATGCTTTGCAACACGGATAACAAATGATTTCATTTAGGAGATTACTGAAACATTAAGAATTAAATCAGGTGTCTTAGTTTGTATTAACTGAAGAAAGGTTTTGTTTTAGTCAGACAATGAAGTGATTGTCATAAAAAGTGTTTTTTGTTTTTTTTTTTACCTTTAAACTAGTGAAGTATTTCATTTTTAGGTTATAGCACCCATGCAAGTGTAATGGCTTTGTAGCATTGACTGTATATAGGAATTGGACAGTTCTTCCTCCAAACAGGAAGTACTTGCTAATTCCAAGAAGGCAAAATCTCAAACTTATATTGAGAAATAAACAAATATTATGCAGTCCTTATTAGAGCTCGGTTGATAAGATCGAATAATCGATTTGAATCGTTTTAAGCTTAATAGATCAATAATCGATTCCTAAAAATATAAATCGATTTAGCACATAAGGCTAAAGTCTGCTTGCTTGATGCTAGCGTATAATGGAATTTCCCATAGGACGGCGAATGCTAACGCTCGGTTGACATACGAGTAATGTCACACTCACTCCTTCCAGTTCTCTTATACTGTCAAATCTTTGTAGCCTGACGCTAACTACTAGCTGGGCTAATTCAATCCAATGTGGGGTTTCTGTAGCTGCAAAGATCTGAACCCTTCAAAGATGATGGGTTTTAAAAAAATAATAATAATATAATAAAGTAAAGTAACCCACTTAAACAGTTATTTCTGTTAAATAGAACATAGATTTCATAGAGTTTAGAATAGAGTCCAAAGGTTTAAAGAGCAGGACTCCTCCCTGAAGATGGGCTTAATTTATACTGTTGAGAATCTGTAGGATGTGCTGGACTCGAAACAAGAAATTCACTAAAATTCTATCTAACTAGCTGGAAATCAACTGGAAGAAAATGCAGCCCCAGTATGTTAAATGCACAAATTGGTTATCTTTATTATTATTATTTTAGATGTTTTAAAAATGTAACCCCCAAACTGTCTTTAGTCTGTGCGGGAAATTTGCACAGAGTAAATAGATTGACTTTGATTTACAGCCAATAGGAATGAAGAACACAATGCACTTAAAAAATTGTGATCACTAAAAGTGAACAGTTTTAAAGACCCTCTGTATGATGTATTCCACCAAGCGTAACCACTAGATGGCGCCTGTGAGCCTGAATGTTTCGTTCCCATCTTGTGTTTTCACAGGCAACTTTACAAGGAGCGTCTGAACCTCCCCATGAAAGCCATCATTGGCTACCAGTCACATGACGACACGTCCAGTAAGAGCGGATCCACCACCAAGAACATGTATTCTGTTTGAAACACCCCCCATCATCATCTGTAGATTTAAACCGTTACAAATCTACACCATCACATAAACTTTTTGAGTTGTCAACTACTGTAGCGTTCTTACCTTTTATTGCAAAGAGTATTGTTTATATTGCATAAAATTGGAGCTTTCCCAGTGCAATGATGGATAGAAGAATAGAAACTGCAGGAGAAGAGATTTGTATGGTTTGATATATCTAACATGAGCAAGAGAACTTTGTTTTTTTTTTTTTTTCTTTGTTTTTTTTAGATTTGGAGGTTCTGTGAGTTCTAACATTGACCTCCCATAGCTTAGCTAAGAACAAGCTATGTAGTCGCTTTGAGTATTTGAAAAAAATAACAATGAGAATAAAATCTTGTGTTTTTCTTTTACCGAGTTCTCACTCTCTTCAAAAAAACACAAAAATCATCTGCACCTCACAGGAAATGAAACTTCTCCGTACACAGCAGGTTTTAAAGGCTTTTTAACCGGATTTCTTCACGTGTTCATTAGACGGGCGTTCGGATTGGAGGATCTCAAAGGTTTTGGTCACACTCCATTTCTTGGGTTTGAATTTACAGCCTCTTGTGATTTCAGATAAGAAATTGTAGGATACTGTTTTTATTTTTTTCTTTTCCCTAACATTTATTTATAATTTAAGAATTATAGCAACTTAGTTGAAAACATCCCTAAAATGTATGCTTTTTTTTTTTTTTTTTTGTAGTTGAGCATTGTGAACTACTGCATATAGTTGATTTTTTTACAGTGTACCATACAGTACAAATTCTCGCAGAATTACATGTGCTTTTCACTGTTTTCTTCCTGACAGAAACTGTAGATAATGTCGCACTTGGTTGATGCGAGAGAAAGATGATATTCATTGTGAAATGCTTTTGCTCATAATGTATCTTTATTATCTGTAATTCCAGGATGTATATTACCTTTCAAGTAAAGTTTAAGTGCTTTGCATTAAAACCAGAGCCTTGTTTTCACTTTTGAAAGGACAAATGTTTTTGTTTTGATGTGTCACTAAAATATTAGAGAAAAAAGGATGACAGATTTAAAATTGCAGAGGCCTTTTAGTCATTAGTGTGGCTTTTTAAATGCAAATGTATTATTGGAATACTTGGATTTATACATGGAAATTTAGCAAATTGAAGATATTTGCATATTTTATATTAATACATCATCATTATATGGCAATATCATTTAGATTCTTTTTTTTGTTGCCTTTTTTAAATTTTGCCAATTCCCTAAAATGTGAGTTTTTGATGGTGCAAAACCTCAATATTTTTGACTGTAAAAAAAAAAAAGCATTCGAATATAATAAAATATTTCATTTCTATAATTCAATTTTTAAAAATTAAACTTCATAGAATATATCTTCAGGACCCAATGTTTTGATATCAAGTATTTATTTTTTACATCAATTATGTTCCATTTCAAAATGACTATAATAAAAACTCCTCTTTACTTTAATAATATAGTTTGTTTTAATTTTTAAAAGTTTGAAAATCTCTGTCTCAAAAATTGAGAAATAAGGTGTAGTTTAAGCCTCTGCTCTGTTGCCTTCTGGTATACAATGAAATATTAATTTATGTAAAGATAAAAAAAATGAAGAAGAAAAAAAATATCCAAAAAGTCTTGACAATGTGACAGTTTAATCATTTTTAAAGTCATAAGTTTGCACCCTTTCACTTAAATGGGAAAAAATTCTAAAGAAGGTAGCATTGCCACTGATGAGCAGCATATTTTAATAAGTGTATGCTTAAAATTTGCTATAAAAATTGTCTATTTGTGGATGTAGTTTCTATGCATGGGTTGAAAAATTATTAGGCGTGTCTGCAAAATCTTAAGATTTGCAGACATATTTAAAGCTAAAGCCATTTTTTTAATATAACTTTAATTGATTCCATGACAGGGAGAATGATTTATTAGAACTCCAAAACATCCTACAATAAAAACCAAAATGTAACTTTTGTGTAATTATTTTATGTTCAATACACGGAAAATGGTAAACATGGAAAAACTGGTACATCTGATGCTGAAACAACTCCATGTTGACAATCATGAGTCACTTCTCTTAACACTGTAATACCTCCAGAACGTTCAATGTTCCACACAAACAAAATTACTAAATAAAAACATTTATTTACAAATGTCACGATAGAGGACCACGAAACTGGGAAACAACCACACAGCTTTATTTCTATTTTTTTTAATATTGGTCAATATTTCATTTGCTTTAAAACTTTTATGATGAAACATTTACCAATATTTATTTTATAAAATCCTAAACATCCACGAACCTCTTTGTAAACCCTTTTTTAAAAGTTAATTTTTAAGGACATTGAATTTCACAATATGATTCTGGTTGATTTCTTCTATAACACCCTTTTTTTCTTTTCAGTTAACCAGTGGATGAAAAATACACACACCCATCCACCACAACCTTAAATTACATAACACAAAATACTATTGAGAATAGACAATCATCCCCAGGAACAGTCAACAACCTCTTCAACTTCAATCTTTTAGCTGATAAAAATAACTAAAAGAAAGGAGTGTCCTTAAGTTTCCATGACACTCAAACATTAAAACATGCTTTAGCGATTGCATTGAGAAACCGTGTGGAATAAAGACGTGAGAAGATACAGACATCTGTTTTCAAGGACAACTCTCAAATTAACTATAAGGATCCAGTTTAACCGGATCTCGCTGAGTCATTGGGATTTTGTTGGCAAACTCGTCCTCGTTGCTTATCAAGAATCATCTTTTTGCATGAAAATCATGACTTGTTGTTAGCCTGTTGGTATGTTAATTGTTTTATCAAAGTGCCGATGCAACATACTTGTTTCTCTCCAAACTGAAAGTAGTCTGGTAATTGCACATAAATGTTTTTTTCTCAAGTCATTTTGTTGAGAAATCTTGAATAAAAAAAAAAAATGAACTTGGTATTTGAGGAAAATTGTTCATTTGGCAGAGTATGAGAGCACTAAGTGTTTCAATAAATAGTGAGTGAGAAAGACCATCAAATGAAAATAATCATAATCCATCTAAAATATTAATCATTTTTGATCTTCCAGCCAGGGTCCAACAACCGTAGTTACAGGCGTCTCACTGAGTCCATCCTCCACGTTTGTGCATGTCTGCTGAACCCTGGCAGTCTCATATCACGACATCGTCAATATTAGCGGCTTTTCCTCTTCGCGTCTGCCCAGCAGGTTTGAAATCATGAAGGACGAGAAGAAGAGAAACTCCATGATGTAGCTGAGCTCAAACAGCTCCAGGTTGACACTCAGCATCCATTCAAAAATGGCAGAGAGGTGTTTGTAAAAGTAGTCCTCTTGAGGAAACAAGACAGTATCTGAAAGGGTTTGAGTCAAGGAAGTTCAATAAGTAACATATTTGTCCTTTATGTCCTTACTGGAAATAAAATATGAAACTAAACTCTCCCAGCTGTAAAAGCTGCAACCCTCCAATCCCACTTTGCAAACAGCAGCAGCCCGGATCTAGATGCTCCTGAGGTCATAAAAAGCTGGAACGTTTACTTCAGGTTTCATTTTTTATCACTACTAGCTTTATTCCCATGATCCTTGCGTATGCTTCTAGACTAGACCAGGGCTCCCCAAACTACAGCCCCCTTGCATAGGTCTTCAAATTACGCAAATATTTGGAGGAATTGCATAAAAAAAAAAATTGTAAAAATTACGTAAAACCTTAAGAAATAGCTTATTATTTCAAGATTTGAATTTTTTTTAACAATACTAAGAGTACAAACATGAATTTCTTGAACATGCTGAATGCTTTTAATTGCATAGTTTACATAAATTTCAGAAATTTGAAAAATTCCCATTGATATCAATGGGGCTTAAGAAATGCGTAAAATCGTAAAAACCATAAAGTTCACAAATACCAAAAATACAAGCAATAATGTCCTTAAAGAGCTGAACGCTTTGATAACCAGACTGAAGAAGTTGCTGAAAGTCTGAATGAGATTTTATGCTCCAAAAAACATACGGAAGAAAAATAAATAAGAGAAATAGAATCACTTTTGAAAATTTGGCTTTGTGTGAATTTCTGGAAAGACATAAATGTTTAAGTTTTTAGGCTGTGATTGTTACACTTCTTCTGCTAGCCTATAAACCGACCCCGGCCTCACATCAGAGAAGAAAACATTCTGAGGCCCTCACAAGAAAAGAAATCTGTGGACCCCTGGACTAAACTGTGAGCAAACAGGCATCTCATAAACATAGATATTCAACCTGAATTAATTCAAGAAAATGTTTTCCAATAAATCAATAGGTAAGGGTTAAGCTTCTCGAAAGGATACAGCAGATAGTGACGATGATCTGCACCACAGTGGAGACGACGCGCAGCGGGTAGAGAATCTTCTCGTGTCCCGTCAGCACACACTTTTTTGTGAGGGCGGTGAGAAGGATGGTGTAGAAACAGATGCAGGTGAAGCTGACAGCAGCTCCCAGGTAGTGAAGCAGTGGGAGGTAATCCAGCTGTGAAGAGCAGAAATGGTATCAGCTTTTTTTTTTTTTTTTTTTTAATGAGGATGCACTTGGAATATTCAAAAACAAACATCTTTCTGCACAGCTTTTATTTTGAAAGTCTGAGAGACGCGTACATTAAAAGAGATGTTACTTATTTAGCCTCTACTTAAAAGCAAAAACATAGGGGATTTTTTTTCATAGCTGGAAATGATTTTAGTGCTTAAAAGGTTAGTTCTATTTTTCAGGAAATAAAGGTATTTCTTTGTAACTGAGCAAATGAGATGAACCTTAAATTATTTTAGACTTGTACTTCCCCATTGACTGATTTCTGTTCCTTTTGCTGTTTAAGTGTGACAAAATGTCAGCACAAAAATAGAAAAACTATTTGGTTCTAAAAAAAATGGCTACCAACTTATTATTTCTGTATTTATTTTTGCAGTAAGTCGTGTTAGTCACTTAAAACTGAAACTCTGATTACAAACTGTATTTGAAGCATAGTAATTCTGTGTCGAAAGTCAACAGTGCAAATAAAGCGAACACGCACACACCTTTGTTTGCGAATTGCACTACAGCTGAAAATCAAAAGGCTTCAGCTTCCGTCAGTGGCTGTGTATATTTGAATCCCCTAATTTTCTAAAAACACAAACAATTTTTTTTTTTAAGTGCACAACTCACATTACAATTCCCCGCTGCGAATGACCCCAGCGATGAAATGAATCCAAAAACCAGAGCAGTTTTGCTCAACAGGGAGTAACATGCGTGTCTCTCCATCAGATGGGCATGGTGGAATATACAGAACAGGAAAACTGAAAGGAACATTTTGAGGTTAGACAGGTTTCATCACATAACACATATACTCTGCTGAGGGGAAACTCACACAGGAAGGATCCAGCGTTGATGGTGGCAGTAAAAAGTGAGTTTTCTGGAGCACTCATTCCACTTGCACTGGAAGGAAGCACAGCGTTCAGATCAATCTTGTGATCCTTAGAAAGAGCCGATGTCATGTTGAAAATGCAGATTACCTGATAGTAGGAGCATAGCAGCATGCATTGGAGCTGTTGCCTGTGCAGTAGTAGTCACCACTCCTGAGGGCAGAAGGTGAATTATGTAAAATGTTCAAAACAAAAGGTTAAAATTGCTAAAGGATGAGGCTCAACTCACCAGTCGCTTAAGGAGCACACATGATTGTTTGAGAAGGCCAGCCCATAGCTGAAAAAGTAAAGCAAAAGTTAATGTTTGAACCATAAAACGGGTCTAATATTCAAACAGTCAGTCAGTGTTCCTGTACAAGCTCCACATGCCAGTACATTTTCGAAAGTGCACACTTTCAGCGATGTCAGCAATCTTAGTATCAAAACAATCTGCTTGTTCAGGACATTAATACAAAACAAAAAATATATATATTTGGTATTCATAAATTTTACAGTTTTTGAAACATTGAGCAAACAATGCACCGTAGGAAAATGAATGAATCAATGAGTCTTCAAATTTCAAATTTTTATGTATAAATATATAGCATTTACCTGCGATAATGCAAGTGTGAATGCTGTAATGCTGGAAGCTTAATGTGGCCATGGAAGACATTAGAGCTGACAGATAGCTGAAAATGCTGCAAGTGATAGCTAAAAGTGCTCTAGCTGAAAACGCTGAAGCTGAAAGCTTGCCAAAAATATTAGCTAAGTGCCAAATTAGACAAAAAACTGGAAAAATTACTTACTTTTCCCAAATGAGTGAGCCTAATGCTAAAATTTTAGCTCAAATGTTAGCTAAATTCTTAATAAACAGTCTAATCTCACCAAAACAGCTAGCATGATGTTAAAATATTAACTCCAAATTATCTTAAAAAACTGGACAATGTCTAAATTAGCCAAATAAACAGCTAGCATGTTACTTCATTAAAAGCTAAATTTCCAAATTAACATAAAAACCCAGTGGTTGCTGCATTTTAAAGTTTGAATGGTGTCTATAGCTGAAATGCAAAAGTTCAAAAGTTTTAAAGTTTTTGAATTTTTTAAAGTAATTTATCATTAATTTCCTATGGGGCATATTTTGCTCAATATCTCAAAACTATAAAGTTTATAAATACCAAAAGTAAAACCAGAAATGTCCTGAACAAGCTGAAGGTTTTGATACCAAGATTGCTAAAATTGCTGAAAGTGTGATTGAATTTTTATGCAAAAAAGCGTGCAGAAGAGCAGGATAATCACTATTGTGTGAAAGCTGCCTTTAAATATACAGTAAATGTGGTCCATGTTTTAATTTTGTTGTAGTACAACAATATTTGGTGTTAGCAACATGTGAATGTATTTGGCTAACCTGTTATCTACTGAGGTTTTTTAGGCTAGTTTAGAGTTTAGCTTTTATTTTAGCAACAGGCTAACATTTTTGACTAATTTTGTTTATTGGGTAATTTTAAGCTACTTTTGAGTTCAGCTTGTTTTTAAGCAATAAGCTAGCTTTTTTAGAGCTAATTTGACATCTACTAATGTTTTTTGGGCTAATTAGGAGTTTAGCTCATATTTAAGCAACACACTAAATATTTTTGCAAAATTGGCATGTATAAGGGATTTTTAAGCAATTTTACTACATTTTTTAAGAAATTATCGTCAAGTTCAGAACTCTTTCATGGTTCTTAAACAAAATTTTAAGTATTTTAGCAAACATTTTGCAGATAGTTTTTGGATTTTCAGCAAATCCCTTCAGCAGTTACAGTAAATTGCGTCACCATTTTCTGCAAAAAGCTTCAGCATCTTCAGAGACTGCTTTCAGCAAAAATCACACTACCATTATTTCGGCTAATGCAACTTTTCTAGTTCATAGTTTGTCTTCAAGAGTCCGAGCAAACGGAGAGAAGAAAAATCAAGGGAAGGTATCAAACAGGCTTAATGTCACTTATAACAGCCAAATGATTATTAACCGGAATAACAGGTGCATGGATGTCTGAGCGTTCCTTGACAATCAACAGTTCACACCCAGCAGCAAACCAAACAAGCCAGGTTGCATTTCTCAGGGGTTGACCTGCTAATGTATGCATTTTGCGTCATCTAAGATCTATTTAAAAACTGAATATAGTAGCAAAACAAAAAAACAATTTTTTTTGGGTAATGTTTCTATCAGGTGTTAAAGGGTTAATGCCCATCTTGAATCTATTGGTTCTTGTTAATTTTATTATTTAATATAAGTGCTATAAAACCAGGGAAAAATGAAGGAACATTTGTCACCTAAATCACCGCTTTCCGTGAGTACTAGTAAGAGAAGAAAACAGCATAAGCATAAATAGTTAACTTACACACTCCATGTGCCAATGAAAGAAACCAGGGATAGTATGATGGGGAAGAAAACCCAGATCATTATTCCTCAGAGGTGGTGAAGAAAAGTAAAAAAAAAAGTTTAGGTCGAAGTTTGTTCCACTGATTTCCCTCTTGGTTTGTAAGCGTCTTTTACAGCTTAAGCAAGCTGTTATTTCAGTTTTTGAATCAAAAAAACATATTTAAAATTAAAAAATTGTTCTTCTGAAATAATTCCACAACTCTACCATACAGAGTACAAGCCTGATATGTTCCTTCTTCCACAGCAGTTCTCTTTCTGACTGCTTCTTTGCCACTCCTTTGAAACACCACCTCCTTCTGTTGAGAAACATGGGTTTGCCTTCCTGACACGCTTGCAGTGTTTGTTTTAATTCAAATACAGATACAGCTTCATGCTTAGTGAACCGTGAGCTTGTTACGTACCCTAAGGTGACTAAAAACGTTGGATTGTAAGAAATTTTGAAAAGGATGAACCGTCGAGATTGCCAGAAATATAATAATCTAATCTAGACAATAGATCTAGAGGAAGATGAAGATTTAAAAATAATCTGTGATGTCTTATTAAAAAAATGAAACTGTATTGTTTTTTCCAGATTTGACTGGTTTACCTGTGTGGAGTTTGCAAGTTTGGGTTTTGACTTCCTCCCACTATTGAAAATCGTACTCTGAAAGTGGATCGGTGACTCCAGATTGTCAATTGAGAGTGAGTGTGTGATCCTTTGATGGACTGGCAACCTGTTTTGTGAGCTACCAGCCTTCAACCTGAAAGAGCTGGGATAGACAAATCTTTATTGTCATTGATACAAGCACAAGTTTTAAAAAGTGCTTCCTGGTCCACGAAACACTTATACATCAAAACGACAATTTGGAAAGGTAAAACTGAGCATGAGCATAATTTGGTCACTAAAAACAGGAAGTTTAAATTAAGTTGTTCTTTGACAAAAGTCCATTAATATTTTTTTGTGATAAACTTTTTATTGTTTTACAGAAATACGAGTATACGATCAGATCTGTTGAAGAGTCGCTGGGCTTTGCTTGTATTATATACTTTTTGCAATCAGAACAGCAACAAGACACACAGAGCAAGGCCATAGAGAAATTAAAATTATAAGGGGAAAATACATTAGTGAATAAAAAAGAAACTTTTGTGTTTCATATTTGTAGTGGTCCACTGCTTGATCATGTCTTCATGAGCACCAAGGGTCTGTGCAGTGGACACTTTAAGGTATCCACTATCAATAAATAAGTCAGGAGAGAGTTACTGTAGCCTATCTAGGTTTAACAATTTAAGCTTGTTCAGATGTAACAAAGAATAATAATTTGCAAGTGTTAGCATTTTTAAAGCCAGAAAATATAAAATAAATACAGAAGAAACAATATATGACCACATTACTGTGAATTAAAAAAAAAAAAAGAACATCTGCGTTGCACAGGAATAAGCAGCAATAGACAATGTTACTCGTATCTTTTTCATCTGATTATGTACAAGCCACTACAAGATATTTGTTTTAGAATTACCTCTCTTTGAAATTGTTTTCATTAAGGATTTGCAGTGAGTAAAATTTGGATTAGAAATTCAGATCCATTTCAGAAAAGTCGTCACAAATATTGATATAAATTATGCTTTCAATTGAAAAGCTAAAAAAAGTTGTTAAAGCTTGTCAAGATTTTAAGCTTACATCATAAAAATGGTTAAAGAATGACTTAATCTCAGCTATCAGGTGTTTCTACACAAACCAACACAAAACTGTTTTGATTAAGCTGAATGAAAATTTGAATTGTAATGCCCCCTTCCTCCAATCAGTTTGTAGTTTGCTCATATATATAAAATCAGGTTACCAGTAATCATAATGTTTAAAGTGGACTTCTAATCTACATGTGGATGTAGAGGAGTCATGAAAAAAAAAAAAATTATTCTGGCTCAAAATCTTCTGCATTTTTCTGATGTTGTGGTTAATTATTTATCTCTTTCTTCATTCTTCGGTTCGTTTGTTCATAGTTATTCATTCATTCATGTATTCATTCACAACAGGCTGAAGCCTATTAATAGGTAACATTGATGAAGAACAATAGCTGATATTTTGGTGAGAAAGCTTAAGTTAGAGGAGGAGCCCTTAGCAAAAGTACCAAAGGGATACTTATGGTAAAAGTGAGGCAGTATACTTGAACTTTTTATAAACTTTTTAATATACCTAAAATGTTCCAAAATAGGTTTTCAGTTAGAATACTTTCCACTCAACACGAACAAGATTTATGGTGTATTTACTATACTTTTGCTCAACCATATAAAAAATAAATTGCATATGGGTACAAGATATAAAATAGATCAATAGATGCAATATTTGACAAAGACGGTTCATGGATGCATGCTATGGGGACAAGAGGATCTTTTATGTCCATGAGGACACAAAGGCCTAAAAATATGTAGAGTAAAAACGAATATGTAAAAATTTGTTTTCTTAACCTGTTGTATTCCTACCAGATACTATCATAAACAAGTAAAGTAAAAAAAGAAGTGCAGAAAGGTGGCTGGACATCTAATCTGATCAGGATTCGGTGCAGGTACCTCTTTCTCCCACATGGGGTCCTCATTTTCAAAACAAACAAAATGGCGGCGCACATGAGATGGGGACTGAAGCAGTTGTTGTGGGGGAGGAAAGCGGTTCCCCTTGGGTTTGTAGTCTCGTTTCCTTACGTCTATCGTATGTTACATATATTGGTGACATATATATGTGAAGTTATAATGCTTAAGTAACATATAAATAATAACTTATTGTTGTTAAGATGACCTGGCTACTTAGCTAACGACTACTCTGCCACAGGAAACTCCGTCTTTTTGGAAGTTTACCCAACCTTTCTGGATGCTTTACGTGTTTTAAAACATTTTCCCCCCATCGTATATGTTTTTTTATGTTCGCTTGTACCTACCTTGATAATACAACTGATAACCTTAACACTGTATTCGTTAAAAAAGATGGTTTTTTTTTTATATTTGAAGGTTTCGGGTAGAACTGTGAGTTTAAACACCTCACAGTTCGCAAACAAACCCTTCAGAGGAATCCATTCTCAGTTCAGGACCAGAAATACTCATTTCTCAAGTAAGAAAACGGTTTTAGAAAACTACACCAGTCACCAGCTCAAGGTGAACAGTCTCATCCAACTGTGGGAATGTCTTTCAGGGAGACACTTGTCCATTCAAACTCAAGAAACTCCAAATCCCAGAAGTCTGAAATTCCTCCCTGGAAAACCTGTGCTTGGAAGTGGAACGCTGGACTTTCCTTCTCCTAGCTCGGCTGGATCATCGTCTTTAGCCAGGTTCCTGTCAGATTTCTCCTTCTAGAACTTGAATGTTTTCAGTGTTATGGTTAGAGGAAGCATTACACAAATATAATTTTTGAGCTTTAAAATGATGATTCAGGCTTACATTAAAAAATTGGAACGTTTTTCACCTCTAATGTTAATACATCAGCTGATTCATTAATTTTTTGAAGGTTTAAATTTAAAAAATGTTTTTAATTCCTCTCTATTTTAGTATCTAAGTGTATCAGTTTCTAACCTGACCAGAATAAATCATCTAAATAATTTTATTTCCATGTACAGATAAAATAGAATGACTCTAACGTTTACATTTTATTAAAGTGTTTAAAAATAACTTTAGTTTGTGTTGCATCCATTTTTTCTAGGGACCTATTTGAAATTGAGGGAGTAAAAAGTGTGTTTTTTGGTCCTGATTTTATTACCATCACCAAAGTAAGTACTTCATAAAATGTCACTTTCACAATATAAAGTTGTGTAACAATATTAGGGGAAAGTGCTTGTCTTTCAGACAGATGAGGATGTTGATTGGACACAAATTAAGCGTCATGCAATGGAAGTGATTGGCAAGTTCTTTGAAAGTGGAGACCAAGTAACAACAGAAGCAGTCCACAGTGAAAACAGTGAGTATTGAATTTTATATGTCTGTAGCTAATAAAAATATTCTGGTTTAACTTTTTTTTTTATTTGTTTTTTGTAGGTCTCTCTGAAGACGATGATGATATTGTATCGATGATAAAAGAGCTTCTGGACACCCGAATCAGGTGTTAACTCCTTTGCATAAATTGAAATTGATCATCTTTGAACTGATTTAATCTCCGTTTGGTAATTTTTTCTTTTAGTAATATGTCTAAATATATATTTTTTACATTCAGACATATTCTTTTTTTTCAGAAGTAACAGTATTACAAAAAAAAGTGATTCTAGTACAAAAACTTGCTTTTTGTGGGCAAACTAATTTTTTCTTTCTAAAGACCTACAGTGCAAGAAGATGGCGGTGATGTTATTTTCAAAGGTTTTGAGAACGGCATTGTCAAGCTGAAGCTGGTCGGTTCCTGTACTGGATGCCCCAGTTCCACCGTCACACTGAAAAACGGCATTCAGAACATGATGCAGTTCTACATCCCTGAAGTGGACATGGTGGAACAGGTGACAATTGTACTCTTCTTTTATTTTTCTCTTTTGTTAAATATTAATTTTCTTGTGCTTTTTTTATTTTCTTCAAAACCTTATCACCCAACTACATTGTTTATCAGTAATCATTATTGTTATTATTAATTGCCACACTCATTTATTTGGTACAACAAAAAAGTAAAATTTGAACACCTGATATATTTCCCTCAAATCAAATTATTTAATTTTAATTGAAATCATGAATAATTACTGGTAATAGGCTTTTGTTTAAAAAAATTTGCTCTCTCTTTTATAGGTGGAAGATGAGGTGGATGAAATTAATGCAAAAGTTTTTGCAGAAGTGGAGAGTAAATTGCAAGAATAATGCACAACGCTCAAAAAATGGAATACATTTTTATGTAAACATTTAGTTTTTCATTTTTTGTTCATGTAAAATATATTTTATTGTTGGATTGCATTGAGAAAGCATGTTCAATTTGTCTTACTGTATACTCACATTTTTATTCAGATCCAGTTTTCAGATCATAATGAAATAAAACAAAGTAATCTGATTTTTTCTTTACATGATATGTAATGTTGTATTTATGTCTTTCAAATATGTTCAGAAAAATATATATTTTTCAATTTAAGACTTGTTACAGAATGTTTTCTGTTACTGTTTTTTCCAATCATATTAAAACCAAGACAAACAGTTCCATCATCCATAAATTAATTCCATCATAAATGTAAATACATTAAAAAGAGAATTACCTTAAAAAAAGAAAATTATGTTGTGTTCATGTGCTTCCATGCTGCAGTTTTACCACATTAAAAGATGTAACCGGGCCTCTGGATTGTTATTTAAGCACATTTGGTCCCAATGGTTTTATTAAACTTTTCACTTGTTTCCAGCCTTGCATGTGCCTGCAGTGTTAACAATTTTCAAGGCCAATAATACAACTTAAGGGAAACCTCTTCAACGTGATATAAACGCACATTAAAAAATATTTCAATAAATTAAATTATCCTTATTTAAATGATACTGTGCTGTTTCTGTTTAAGCATGTCTGTAAATGCCTTCCATGTGTATGGGGTTACTTGATTGAATCGACATGCCTTTCAACGAACAAAGGGTTTAGAGAAGCCTTGAATCATTGAGCGACATCAACAGACTGCGGCTACACGTGAACCGGACGTTGACCTCGTGGATCAGGTTTTCCATCCCACGCATGCGCACTTGTTCAATTAGAGTCGGTGGAACGGGATAAGGGTAAGACCAGTGTTGTTTCAAATTAGCGGTTTAGCGTAAATAATAACAAATATCTATAGTAAGTTTAAACATAAGTTCATATTAACGAATGTGGGTACGTTGTCATTAGTCGGTGTATTTTTTTTTTAAAACAGTTTTCTTGTTTTGCTGCTAACTGTCAAAGCTAGCGGCTATCCAGAAAGGCCTCGCGATCGAACTAGAAAGAAGCTAATCTTGCAACAAAGCTAACGGTGCACGACTGCTAAGGTGTTAGCATCTTTTTATTCTGGTTTTCCCGGACACTTGTGGAAAAAAAGAACAGGCTACATTTGCGCTAGCGACGCCACCATGTACTACTTCAACAGTAATAGAACCACGACAGTCATTTTATCTCGAGCTTTCTTTTATAGCAGAATTTGTTGCTGCCAGTGCAGCCAGCTGCCATTAGCCACGCTCTTTTTAGTCATTGGCTGTCCGTCGAGGTCGCTCGCGTGCGTCTGCTAAACAGACTCGGTTCTAGCAAAGGTTAAAGGAATTCTGACAAACATTTATTTCTTTTTTAACACAAAACAACGGTCGTATATTTTTTCTTTACTAGAAATATTTTTTCCCCCTCCCTAAATTATGCATCTGGCAGTTAAGACAAGGACCGATTAGAAAGAGGTCTGCTGAGGCTTATGCTATGTGGAACTGCTATTGTTGATCCATCAGCTTTTACTTTGTCATTTTATTTTTATAATGAAGGCGAAATTTTAACACATTTGACCCGTTACCAACATGTTTTACTAGATAAATGAGTTTTTTAAAATATTGCTTACACATTTTCAATTTCAATTTGTCCTTTAAATAAAACAATAGTTTTTTTTTTTAGTACTGATGGGATTTTTTTTGTTGTCAAACAATATTTATAAAATAATAATATGCTAAAATATTAAATTCTGACACTATCCTGCATTATAGTAAATAGAAGAGTTGTTGAGTGTTATTTCTCCATTCTATTAAATGCATCACATGGATTTTTATTTTATTGTAAAGAAAATTAAAGCAAACCTATTTCTTTGAAGTGCAAAGTAATTGAACTGCCAGCTCTAAAATTGCCATAACCTTGAAATTTCTATTTTTCATAATTTATGTTTCAACTATTCAAAATATCCAAACAGAAATAAGATTTTACTGACTGACCATCTCTTTTCACATTTTTAAGCTCTTTAACTCAGATTAGAAGCAGTCTTAACAGACCGTTATATTTTTTTTGGTTACTTTATAAAACAAAATCTGTAAAATTCAACTTAAGCATAGCCTTGTGACCCTAAGCTTTAAATCAGGATCTATCCATGTCCATTTAACTAAAATGCTATTACTTTCACTATTATTTATGTATTTATAGCTAATGTTATCTTGCTGTTGGTGTTTTTAGTTTCTGGCCTGGAGAACAGAGGCTTCCCGGGATCTGATTGAGTCATGGCCCAATTCGGGGGACAGAAGAATCCACCGTGGGCGACTCAGTTTGCTGCCACAGCGGTATCTCAGCCAGGCCACTCAGGACAGTCTCTAGACCTCAACAGTTTGCACTGTGAGTATATAGTCATCCAAAAAAAAAAATAATAATAATTCTATGATTTTATGCACATGCTTTGTTGATCCTTAAAACAGCAGAGATACGAAAAGCGTTTCTGTATTTAACTCAAATCTTGGGGCTGTTTTGTAAAACACAAACAAACTTTGAATTATTTCCCTTCACTGCCTGTATTTAATCTTGCTGATCCTTGTTTCAGTACTTTGTACTCTAACTCTGCAGCTCTCAGCGTGCAGCAGCCATCTCTTCTGGGAGCGTCTCCCTCAGTTTACTCTCAGCAGTCGGCCTTGGCTGCGGCTTCTCTCAGCAACCAGTCTGCAGCAAACTATCAGCTGTCTCAGCAAACTGCAGCTCTGCAGCAGCAAGCTGCCGCAGCTGCGGCGGCAGCTCTTCAGCAGGTCTGTCATGTTGTAACCATCCTCATCTTCACATTCCTCTCTTTGACTATCTTCCCGCTTTTTAATCATCCTTTTACTTCATACAGTCTCAGATCAATACTGCACTCCAGCAGTATCAGCAGCAGCAACAACAACAACAGCAGCAACAACAGCAGCAGCAGCCACCCCAGCAACCCCCCCAGCAGCAACTGTACAGCGTACCTCATCAGGTAACACACTGGTTCTGGATCAGCCTCTGTCTACTTTAGTAAACTTCAGTTTAACTCTGTGTGGTGTTATGCTTTATATTCATGTCTTTCTGTTTCATTTGTCAATAAAGTTTTTTTGGTTTCTGTTAAAAAAAAGTTTTATATTTATGCTTATTTTCTCATTAGTGTAGCTATTGTCGTATGCTAATAAATAATAAAAGGCTATTTCAGGATGGCTAATACATTGTTTTTGTCTAAAACATGAACTTTGGTCAATTTCAGTACTAATCTGAACAAATTGTTTTTATTTCTCACAGCTTCCTCAGCCTCAACAGGCTCTGCTCTCACAGGTAACACCCCTCATTCCATTCTCACTAGTATGAAATTAATTCCTCATTTGTGTGCAATTCATTTAATCCAATTAAATCAATGGTTTTACATGAGTAAAAGTTTTTTTTTCTCTGACTTTCCTTATGTTTCTACATTAATATAACAACTTGTTTTTATCTGACCCTCAGCCTCCTGTTGCCTTGCCCACAAGCCTGAGTTTATCCAACCCCCAACAGACTGCCCAGATTACTGTGTCGTACCCAACGCCACGCTCCAGTCACCAACAGCAGACGCAGCCACAGAAGCAGCGTGTCTTCACTGGTGTGGTCAATAAGCTGCATGACACGTTTGGCTTTGTAGATGAAGATGTCTTCTTTCAGCTTAGGTTTGTATTGTGACTGTCACTAGATTAATTTTGACTTGTTTACGTATTCACGTAAAGTTAAATGAACTTTTTGCACAAGGAGACTAAACTTAAGTGATGCATTGCTCTAACAGTGATGAAAACCTTTCCTTTCATTGTTTTGCATAGCGCTGTTAAAGGGAAGACGCCTCAGGTTGGTGACCGGGTCCTAGTGGAAGCCGTGTATAACCCCAATATGCCCTTTAAGTGGAACGCTCAGCGCATCCAGACTTTACCTCAGCTAGCAAACCAGTCGGTAAGAACACACAAATGTTGTCATACGGTCTAAACGCCGTCACCTTTTGCCTGTCGGACTACCTTTTGTTTCCATAATCTCTTCCAGCATCAGCAGCAGCCGCAGCCTTTACCCCAAGCCTCCCCTCAGCTTGGCAGCCTTTACAATGAGCCAGGAATGCAGCTGCGCTACACAGACATGCACTCCACCGCCAACAACAGACAAAATGTAACCTCCTGACCTCTGATCCTCGCTAACAATTACTTTTTTTGTGTGAATGTTGTCACCATTTTTGTTCGTTTTGGTTGATGACATCTAATTGTTTTAGTTTATCATATTTTAATAAGCATGTATTGTCGTCTGACTTTACTGAAGTTAACTTTATACTAAATTATCATTCTTCATTAATTATTTTGCTGCGATGATACAATCATGCTTCAGCGTTCATCTTTTTTTAATGAAAGCTTAAAGTGAAAAACCAAAAAAACCTTTTTAGTCGAATATGCTTCAGTCTAGTTGACAAGGATGGATAGCTTTACGTTTGTGAGATTGGGAAGGATTAAGGGAAGGATTCTTTGAGATGTTTGAGGAATCTAAATGAAAATGCAATGAAATTACGCTGATCTTAAAGTTGTCAAAAATGTGATTCGAGATGTAGAAAGGAGGAATCTAAGTCAGCAGCTGTGGAAATAAAGGATGCAGACAGTATAGATAAGATGACAACATAGGATAAAAAGGGCAATTCCACCAAAATGGTTTTTAGAACTCAGGCAAAATCCTGAATTAAACAGCCCCACAATCTGAGTACTTGCGCAGCAGACACAGTTGCTGTTTACCTGCAGCTTTCCTAAAATATTTCATGTTAGCGGTAGATTTTGAGTTTTGTCATTTGCATAGCTAGATTCCGACTATATTTTCATTTTACGTATTCAGATAATCTGTAATCTTATCTGTTTGTAAATGGAGATCATTAGTCATTTATGGTTATTTAAGTTTTTACAGGAAATGTGGCGTAAATGATGGTTAGGCTGAGTTCATGTATTAACAAACCAGTAAATATAATTTGTACCTTTCTCATAAAAGATATGTTCACAAAGGTGATAATCTGGATTATAAATTGGTTCTATTCTTTTGAAATTTCCACTCCATTTATAATTAAAAACTGGATTATTTTTTATAGGAGACTTTTTGGAGAAATTGATAAAAAGCAGCTTTTAAAAATGCTTTCCTGACCATTTCCTTGTATGCATTAATGAAGACGATCATTGTAAAATCCTGTTTCTTTTTTCTTTCCTCTTGTTTCCCAGAGCCAGCCCCAGGGTCCTAACATGATAAAGCCAGCACCCAACATGCTACAGTCATTACCTCCACCAACCACTTTCAGTGTTCCGTCCCAGGCTCCTCCTCCTTCACTTCTTCAGGCGCAGCTTTCCGCTGCCTCACTAGCTCCTCTCCTCCAGAATCCCCCACAGCCTCTGCTCCCACAGCCTCCACCCAAAGGTAAAGATAAGACTAGAAGGCAATGTTTTGGAAGACAGAGTATCTGAAAACTGAAAATGTAATGAAAGAAATGTTACGTGTCGCTAAAGCTGTTATTGGATGATAAATATTTTTAGACCTATATTGAAAAGTTTGCAAGCTTGAGTCGTCATCTTGGATGATTATTTCCTGTCTCCAGATGTGTTTACCGGCGGTCTGCTTCAGCCTCCAGTCAGAATGATGCCACAGCCACAGCCAGTCCGGCGGATCGAGCCTCCACCCCGTTTCCCTACTAGAAATGATAGAGTCCCAGAACTCATCCTTAGGCCTAAAGAAGAGCGCAGGTACGATGGTGATCGTTCAGGAGAAACTGGACTAGGCTCACACTTGTAACACAATCTCGTGATGGAGGCTGCTTCAAAGAGGGACCAATTCTGATTGACTCCTACAGCTTGGTGTCAACATATTTTTTTTCCCAGTGTTTATAGTTTTATTTTGTTTTCACAATAAGTGTGAAGAGTGAAATATTATCTATTTAATTGTTTTAATTCTACTAAAGCTGATATGTAGGCATTGATTGACAGATGGGTAGACTCAACATAACTCTACTTTGTCTTGTCCAATCCTCCATCTTTGGTTGAGTTGAGTAAACCTAACCTACTTCAAGGTTCCTTTTCTCTGCTCAAAATCCTGATTCACTGACTGACTTTGGATTTATGTCTGTAGATTTATATCAATATGTTTGGAAGTCATTCATGTTAAATGTTCGTATATAACTCTTTATCAGAGACAGAGACCGTGACCGCAGGCGGTCCAGAGAAAGGTCTCCCACTCGGAAACGCTCCAGGGACCGCTCACCCAGGCGAGAACGCTCCCCGAGACGCCCTCGCAGGGTGGTTCCTCGCTACACAGTTCAGTTTTCCAAATTCAGTCTGGATGGGTGAGTAGTGTCCCCACGCTTTCATTTGTTCGTACAGCTCCTGAAGTACTGACTGATCCTCTTGTGCGTTCTTCAGGACCAGCTGTGATTTGATGGAGCTGAGAAGGCGCTACCAGAGTCTCTACATACCCAGCGACTTCTTTAACGCCGTCTTCACCTGGGTGGATGCGTTCCCTCTCACTCGGGCGTTCCAGTTTAGCAACGCCTGTAACTTCCACATCCTACACAAAGAGGTGGATCCTTTTGCCAAAAACACAGCTGTGCTGGACCCTCCTGACGTTAACCACACCTACAGCGCAAAGGTACAACCGTCGTATGGAGGATACTTTCTAGGATGATTAAACATTTTATTTGACTTTGAAGTGAACATAAGGTCAGAGCTCTAAAGAATTTGAGATTTAATGAACTTCAGCATAACTATTTGGGAAAAAAACTGTGATCCAGACAGCTCTTTATCGCATCATTTAAGTGTTTCCTGGTCTTATCATCACTACATATGGGATTTGCATCCCTCTCTCCGCCAATGTTAACCGCTAATTCTGTCGCTTCCCTAAACAAACACATCAACTATGCATGTCATATGGGGAACGTTCGATTTGTTCTCCGGGAATGCTAAATTCATTCACAGTCGAGTGGCATATTTCTATGCAAATTGGAAGTTGGTTTATTTTGTTGGTTAATTTGCAATCGGACAAAAAAAAACAACAACAATAAAGTTTCTGAACACAATTGTGATTTATAGTTCAAGATAAAAAATACTGCAATTCTAGAAGTGAAACATGCAGTAACAATTAATTTATATTAGTAAAAGTCCTTGAAAAAAGAAGAATACAGAGAAGATTGTTTAAGAGGAAGATTGCAAGTGAAAGTGAAGATGTCCACGCTAAAATTAGAAGAGAAGAAAATGAGAAAGGAGGTGCATTCGCTGCATTTATCAAGTTCTGATGTACAACAATCCATGAAGTATTTGACTTTGTTTTCCACAAATTGAAATATTCTAACATCTCCAGTTGCTGGTATGAATTTGTCCATGTTTATTGTCTCTTAATCTTACTTTGACCAACCTCAAACTCTTGATTAGTGCACACGAGTCAGCACTCTTTTATTAAAATCATCATTTTTTTTTATTATCATCTGTTCTGTTTTATTTACACAAATTTGGTTTATTAGTCTCAGATGGTTTCACTGCACCAAAATATGTATAATGAAGATTTTCTGCAGTCTAGTAATTGTAATTTAATTACTGAAATTTGTCCATGGGGCTGAGAAATTGGTCTTTATTTTAAAGGTCTTAAAAAGTCTTCAATTTAACCTGAAGAAACGTGTAGGAACCCTGCAACTAGCAGCTGGGGGTTTAGGAAAACAAAAGTGAAGGACGCTCATAAATAATCACTTGTCAGCATTTTAAATTGATACAATTATCGCCAAATGAAATATTGTGATATGTCACAAAATCGAGTTTTCCCTACACTCCAAGTTCTAAGAGCTCGTGTTATTTTGGAAGCAGGGTTAATGAATAGTTCAGATCCAGACAGTTACTTTGTCAGAGCTGCTTGATGGACTCAACCACAATAATCTGCAAAAATAAAATATACATTAACCCACGAACCTTGGGTTAAACATGGAAGTTATACTACCGTGTTCACTTTCCTGTTATAGTACAGGTCATCACTGGATGGAGCTGAACTTTAACACAGTTTGTTTTGGTTCAGGTGATGCTGCTTGCTAACCCCAGTTTAGAGGAGCTTTACCACAAGTCGTGCGCTCTGGCTGAGGATTCTCAGGAACTCAGAGAGTCCTTCCAGCATCCAGCCAGACTTATTAAGGTACCACAAAGCCTTTCACTTTGAAATTTTGACCTGGAGCCGATGATGTGAAAACCCTATTCCATTTCTGAATTCTCAGTGTGGAAAACTCCTGACTGATAACTGCAACTCTTCCACATTTGCTGTGAATCATCAACAGAATTCTGTCGCTTTAATCTTTTTCTGTCTCTTCTCCATTCTTATTTCCACTCTTCATTTTTCTTTTTTACTCACATCATCTCACGTTTTCTTTTGTTGCTGTCTTTCTCCTCCTCCAGTTTCTGGTGGGCATGAGAGGTAAAGACGAGGCCATGGCCATTGGCGGTCACTGGTCTCCCTCTCTGGATGGAGCCGACCCCGAACAAGATCCATCAGTCCTTATTAAGACAGCCATACGCTGTTGCAAGGCTCTGACAGGCATAGACCTTAGCCTTTGCACTCAGTGGTAAGAACTGCTGCTTTTATTGATGCATTTCTGTTACACCCTCTGAACCCAACTGAACTAGAATCCATCAATGCCACATATATTGTCAGGTTAGATTGATTTTTTTTTTTTTTTTTTTTTTCCTTTTCTTTGAATAATCGGTTGATTTATTGTAATTTGTGTTTTGCCAAGTTTCTCTGTTCTGTGTGTCGTCTCGGCGCTCTCTGTCACACTCTGCTCATAAACACACATTTCACTGTGATGAGAAACCAAACGCATGGACTTGGTGGCTGGAAGCAGCAGCCCGGACGGGAACACACCGCCATTTCTCCTTTTTTAATTTTCCTCCCCTTTTTGTTTTACTATTCTGTCTGTTAAATATCTTACATATTTAACTGGCTTTCCTGCTGTCCTGTTGATTTTATGTCTGTTGGCACAACTCTAATGTGGTGCATTTAAGTGTACCTCAGGTCAGAGGCAGAGCGAGCGCTCATCCATAATTGGCTGATGCTGAAAGGGGGGAGGGGCATGATTTTTGCGTTGTATTTCCTTATTTTTTTGTAAATGTCTGTCCACTTTCTCAAACGGCTGGCATAACCTGTGACATCAGTGGGACGGCTACAGACTGGTTCCATCTGTCCTTGCTGTGTGTGGTGTGGGGCAGGGGCTGTAATGAGGCCATCATTCAGGGGCCTAATGAGAGGAAGTGTCTGTAGAAGGCTCGCCATAGCAAGGCTTGCTTTTTTTTTCTTTTGTGCCCTGACCAGAATGTTTCTTTCCAATGCACCCTCTTCCTTTGCAACAGGTATCGTTTTGCAGAGATTCGCTATCACCGGCCGGAGGAGACACACAAGGGGCGGACTGTCCCTGCTCATGTGGAGACAGTGGTTTTGTTTCTTCCGGATGTTTGGCATTGTCTTCCTACCCGTTCAGAGTGGGAGGTGCTGTCACGGCGACTTCGGGAGCAGCTGGCTGAGAAGTTGTCGGCCGAGCGAAAGGAGGCGGATGGAGAACAGGCACTGAACCGCTAATCCCTCTCTTCTCATTTCCGCTTCTCACAGGAAGGCACAGGAATTAAAAAACAAAAAAACAAAACAAAAAAAAAAAACAAGATACACTACAGACATAAAGTACACCTTCCCCGTATCTCACACAAATACCAACACAGGCATATTGATGTTCCACTACTTCACCTGTCTCTCCTCTGTTCCAAATACTCCATTCCTCCATCACCTTCCCTCACATCCAGCAGACACACACAGTGGAAGCAATGAGACTAGGTTGTGCTGTGTAGGCCCCTGTCGCAAATGGTAAAACAGCTTCCAGTTTCTTCAATGTTTTATAATCGGGTTTCAATTCCTTTTCACATGTGGAACTTTGTTTTCCATTAATCCACAGAACAGATCGGTTCAAAGTGGGGATAAACTTCCAGGAAGTGATTGACTGAAACTATTTCTATATACTGGAATCTGTGGAGCCATTTGCGTGTGAATAATGTCCTTTTTTTTCATAGAAACATGTATTTTGGGGGAATTTTTTATCATATTATTGTCTGACAATGAAAACAGAACCTCCCACAAGTCCTGCTCTTTTGTCTGTTCTTGTTGTTGGATTCAACACTTTTCATTTGGACTATATGTAGAACTTTCCAGGGCAGTTGGTCGGAGAGATGGCTCCTGCCTCCGTAGCCGTGTAAAACCCACAAATGGCAAAAGCCCGTTTATAGAGCATGGTAGGGCCACCTGACCCTCATTCCGTTCGGAGCCCAACCTCAGTTCACCTGATGAACCTTCCACCCATTTTGGACACGCTTCTCATTGATTTTTACCTTTTTGTGTTCCACAGATTGAATGATTGGCAGCCGGGGGGCATTTCTGTTGTTATTTTTTGTTTGTTTTTAATAAGAGCTAGAAAGCTTTTTCTGTGTACGCTTCAAAAGCAGTGGATTTAAACTCAGTCAAGGTTAAAACAAAAGAGTGAGAGACAGACGAGACCTTGCTTCTTGCACGGTTCTACTTAAAGTGTCCCAAAAGGCCACGAGGAAAGTTCTGATCGTCTGCTATCCCACCTCTCTGTCTCCCTCTGCCTGTCTCTGTCTAAATGATTTTCTGTCAAGGATGAAGAAGAGAAGGACGAAGAGTCCAAGGACAATAGTACTCCAACTCACTGGGCCAAACTTGACCCGAAATCAATGAAGGTAATGTTTGAAAATATTCTTCATTAAAAGTGGGATGGAAATGCTAACATTTCTTCTAGAAAATGATCTATTTTAATAAATACATTTTACATCTATTGATCAAGCTCTACAAATTGACTGCTTTTATTACCAAATTTTAAGTATTTTATAACTTTAAACATGACTAACTTTAGCTGTAGGAAGAAAATCCAACATGACTGGATCTTATAATGCCAAGAGATTGGAACTGGCATTCAGTTTTTTTTTCTAAAATTAACTTTTCTACATTTTTTTTTCTGCATCCGTTCTAGTAGAACCACCTTTTTAAAGATGTTTTCGAAGCTGTAAAACCTTAAAGCACGTGTCAAAGTCCAGGCCCGGAGGCCGGATCTGGCCCGCCGGGTTATTATATCCGGCCCTCAAGATCGTTTTATTTTATTGTTAGAAATGGCTTGATGTTATGTTACTCTCATTTCTAACTTGTATCATTTTGTCACAATTTATGGAGAGTAAAATACTTAAGGTTATTTAAGGTTTAAGTTTGTTTATTCAGCAATAATATTTTTTAATTTTTATTATTCAAAATTATTTTAAAAAGTTAAATTTTTAAAGTTTTACACAATGGGCATTCTGCTAGTTTTTTGTACTTTTTTGGAATTGACTTTTTAAGGCTATTTTGGAGTTTAGCTAATATTTCAGATACATGTTTTAGCTAATTTAAGCTCTTTTTGATTTTTAGGCTCTTTTGGAGTTAGGCTAATATTTGCACGCTAGCTGTTCTGGCTAATTTAGGCTTTTTTTTTCTTCATTTTTATGCTATTTTAAGGTTTAGCATTTTTTTTCAGCTATATGTCAGTTGTTTTGGCTAACCTAATTTTTTTTTGGGTAATTTGGCATTTAGCTAATATTTTAGTTGCTATTAGCCTCAGTGTTTTCAGCTATTAGGTTCAGCGTTTTAGCTATCAATTTAAGCATCTTCAGCGGCCAGATCCGCTTACAGCATTCACACTAGCATTATCACTCGTAGACAGACAGACAACACTTTTAAAAGCTCATTTATAGAGGTCAACAGCCAAAGAAAGTTGATTTTTGGTTTGGTTACCCTTTAAATATACTATAGATAAAACGCAAGTTATTATTAATACATCTGTTTTTCTTAACTTTAGAAATTCAGAGTATTTGATTAAATCCAAACATCAGCTATCAGAATGTTTGTTGCCCAGAGACGGGTAATAATATGTTAATAACATGCAGAAAATGAACTGCTCCTCCAGATTTCTCTCAAGTGTCCAATTTTCATTTTTCTAATGTTCTTCCTTTCAAGGTCAATGATCTGCGCAAGGAGCTCGATTGTCGTACTCTAAGTTCAAAGGGTTTAAAATCCCAACTTATCGCTCGCCTGACTAAGCAGCTGAAGGTGGAGGAGCAGGTGGAGGAGTCTAAAGAACCTGAGAAAATGGAGGCCAAAGTGGTGGAGGAGGAGGAGCCTCCTCGTGCTGAAGATGACAAGGAGGTACAGAGAGAAATGATGGAGATTTAGCGCTCAAAAAGAAGTTTAGGTAGAAATTAAATATTTTTGTTTCGAAGTCCTCCTATGACAATTTTTTTATTTTAAAAGTAGTAGTGTTTTAATTATGATTAGGAAGTATTCTGAGTAATCCCACAACCTAAATGTTTTAAAAAGGAAGAGGAGAGGAAGAAACAGGAGGAGCTGGAGCGTCAGCGGAGAGAAAGACGCTACATCCTCCCCGATGAGCCCACCATCCTGGTCCAGCCCAACTGGGCCGCCAAGAACGGCAAGTTCGACTGCAGTGTGATGTCGCTGAGCGTGCTGCTGGACTACCGACTTGAAGACAACAAGGAGCATTCCTTCGAGGTTGAAAACAACATTTTTAAGTGAAGATGCAGTTTTATGTTAGGATAGACTGTGAGGTCTTGCTGTGTGTGCAGGTGTCCTTGTTTGCTGAGCTCTTCAATGAGATGCTGCAGAGAGATTTCGGCTACCGCATATACAAAGCCCTCGCCGCTCTGCCCGTCAAAGACGACAAGAAGGAGAAGAAAATCAAAAAGGAAATGGAAAAGAAAGAGGCAGAAAAGCGCGAGATCAAGAAAGAAAAAGAGGACGAACCTGACGAGCCAAATGCCAAAAAGTCCAAAGAGGATGAAGAGGAGAAAAAGAAGGTGATTCTGAAGTCTTTGAGGTTTCTCGTTGGTTTCAAGATCACGTGGATTCACTTTTGTTTTTTGTTGAAACCAGTACGAGGAGAAGACGGTGAAAAAAGAAGAGTCCAGAGACGAGGACGAGAACGAAGATGACAGCAGCACAGCCAATCCCGAAGAGTACGACCCGCTGGAAGCAGACGATGCTGACGATGACGAGGATGACGGTAACGCTCACGTCCTTCAGCTCAGCTGATCTCTAAAGATTCTGTCAGTGATGAGACATCATGCACCACGCTGAACTCCTGATGGACAACTCTTCCACAGTTTCTGAGACTGAGCACAAAACACTTCCTGATCGTTCTGTAGTTTGTCCATCGCTAATGCGAGGAATCTCTTTTCCGGCAGATAAAGATGACGAAGACTCCAATGACAGAGACAGGAAAGACCGCAGAGATGACCACAGGTCGTCCAAAGAGAGATCCTCCAAAGATAAGGTTTGAAATCCTTAGAGAGAGTTTTAAGATGAAAACCAGCAGTTATGGAGAAAATCTACTTTGTTACTACAGGAGAAGAAGCAGATGGTCACATACAACAAAGAGCTCCTCATGGCCTTCGTATACTTCGACCAGAGCCACTGTGGCTACTTACTGGAGAGAGATGTGGAGGAGATCCTGTACACGCTGGGGCTGCATCTATCTCGTGCTCAGGTGAGCAACCAACCAGCGATGAGCAATTCTTCTTTTGCTAAATAAAGTCTGACGACCCCGTGTGTGTTTTCAGATAAAGAAGCTGCTGAACAAGCCGGTGGTCAAAGAGTCGTTCCACTACCGCAAGCTGACAGACAGAGGGAAGGACGAACCTCCTCCTTCTTATAACGAATCCCAGATAGAAAGCATCACAGGTAAACTCCTAAATGTCTGTTTGAACTCATTAAAGCGGATTTGAGGTTGCCGAAATATAAAGTTCCTCTCTCATCTCAGGAAACCGAGGACTGCTTTCTTCCTCTAAAGCTCACGCTCAGTCAGAATCCAGCCAGTCCAGTAATCTGATCGTGTATAACGGCGCCATGGTGGATGTCGGGAGCATGATGCAGAAACTGGAGAAGAGCGAGAAAGCCAGAGAGGAGATTGAGCAGAAGCTCATGTTGCAGGACGCCAAAATGGGTACGCTGGAAGCTCCTCGTGTTCATTTCACAAACTGCAAGCTACACTCTGTGTCAGTAGTCCTCCAGGACGATGATCTGGCTCAATTTGAGCTTTGCAACAGAAAGATCCAGACTCATTTCATCCAGCAGTCCTCCTTTCTGGAGGTTCTGCTGAAATGTGGACTGGGACATTATTTAAAATTTTCAACTGCATTTTTTTTAAATTACGTACTGAGAGAGTAGAATAGCTTCTTCATCCTTGCTTTCACCTTTTTTCCCTCCAGAGGACGACGCCAAGGTCAAATCTCAGCTGGAGCAAGCCAACAAAGCTCTGTCGCAGGATCTGGAGGAGGTCAAAAGCTCACTCAGCCAAACGGAGCAGACTCTGGGGTCCGTGGAGGAGCAGAGGGCGCTCTATCGCGAGCTCCTCATCAAGTCTGCACACTCTTTGACATCCACCGTCAGAGGGCTGCTGGACGTGCTGA
Source organism: Oryzias javanicus (assembly GCA_003999625.1). Taxonomy (NCBI): domain Eukaryota; kingdom Metazoa; phylum Chordata; class Actinopteri; order Beloniformes; family Adrianichthyidae; genus Oryzias; species Oryzias javanicus. The sequence goes on along the minus strand of CM012451.1, from coordinate 23,813,109 downwards.
AGAAGGTACACACCATTGAAAGGAGTAAGAACCTTCGTTCAGAAGTCACAAACTTGTGTTTTTTTTTCTCCCCTTCAGGATCAAGAAGTAGACGAATCGACCCTCAAAGGTTGTGGCGACATCGTTCAGACGCCTCAAACAAACGGCTCAGATGAATGAGAATCCATACATGAAGCTAATCTCTATACGTGTGATTTCAGTTTGTAAATATTCCCTAAACAGCTCATTTGTTTTAGTTTAAGTTACCGTGTTCCAGGTTTATGTATAATTTAATGCTTGAATTTAGTAAAGTGTTTTGTTTTAAAAAATTACTTTTCTTAGTCATTTTAACCGGAACAAAGTGCTTCATTTCAGAACAGGTTAAATGCTAACTTCCTTTCTTTTTTTCTTTTTTGTCATCGCTTTAGCTTTTATGGCCAATAAAGTGCCATATTGAGGATTTAAATGCAAGAAGGTGTGATTGGTACTTGAGCTGTTTTTCCAATGAGCAATAATGATATTTATGTGCAAGAGGTTTCCTAAGGAACTATATTTAAAACGACTCATTTCGTGCGCAGAAGGGTTGGTTTTGTTCCTGTTTACTGCAGCTCTGTTGGACAAACAGTTTGCAGTTCTTTTGCTTGTCGCGTTTAACAAATTTTTTGTTTTTTCTGCACACATGCTATGCATGGTTCCTGCCTCCTGATAGAATCCACCGACCGACCGACCGACAGCGCTGCCAGTTACATGTGTTTACTGTGACAAAAGCTGGTTTTCTGCGTGAAAGAATCCAGACATGAACCAAAAGTTTAAGCTCAATGAATGTTCAGCTGAAGGATTTGAACCCTTGGAGCTCCGCCTCTCAACTGTGTGAAATGTCCGGTTCGTAAGAAGCAGCACGTTCTAAAATACACCACTAGGTGCTACTTGGACACATCATCAGTGATGAACCCGAGGTCATGGGGTGTTTCGGGTCTTTGATCATCAAACACCCTCGCTCGGGCGACCCAGCCAGGGGTGATCAGCCCCTGACTTGTGTCCAAGTGGCCCACTACTCCATGGATCCCCCCTCCGAATCCAAAGCCATCTTGAGGCTTTCTCTGCAGCCTCAATGATGTTTTTTATTGCTCTTCTGCACAGCTGCCCTTTCACCCCAAGGAGCTTGAGGGTGCGTGGTAGGGACTGGCCAGCAAAACCCCGGCTCCCCACTTCAACTGGTTCACAGCGGGCTTTCCAGCCCCTGCTGCGGCATTCAGCTACTAGCTCAGCATACTTGGCCCTCTTGCGTTCATTGGCCTCCTCCATCCGGTCTTCCCAGGGGACAGTGAGCTCGATCAGGACTACCTGCTTTGAAGACTCTGATGTTAATACCATGTCTGGGCGCAGGGCAGTGGTCGCGATGTGTTCTGGAAACTTGAGTTGCCTTCCCAGGTCAACTTGGAGCTTCCAGTCCCGTGCCGTGGTGAGAAGCCCTCCTGTGAGACTTGGCTGCTGCCATGTCTTCTGTCCTGCTCTGACAAAGGTGATGAACTGTTTGGAGGTGTGCTGGTACTTGCAGTTGGTGATTGCTGTGCTGACTGTGTCTGCCAAAGCCCTGAGGACTTGGTCATGACGCCAGCGGTACCGTCCTTCCACCAAAGCCTTTGAGCAAGAGCTAAGGATGTGTTCCAGGGTGCCTCTCTTCTGGCACAGTTGGCATAACGCGGTGTCTGATAAGCCCCATCGCTGCAGATTGGTTGGACTTGGGAGGACGTCATATACTGACTGGATGAGGAACTTGATGTGCTGTGGTTCGCATCTCCAGAGGTCTGACCAGGTGACTCTACGTTCTTCGACGTGATCCCATTTTGTCCAGGCACCTTGCTGGTACATTGCCACCATCTTGATCCGACGCTCTTCCTCCACCTCTGCTCTGATCTCGTCTTGCACCATTTGCCTTCTCTCTCTTCCTCTGGCTTTGTTGTAGCTGGGTCTGACAAATCTTCCTAATCCTGCTCGGCCCACAGCAATATTGCCAACCAAGACGCTGTGCTGCAGTCGTGCCTCGGCTCTGTTGACAGCTTCCTGTGCTTTCCACTTCCTTCCAGTTTTCACCATGATTCCTGCTGAAGAAACTTTTTTGTCGGAGGAGTCCCGGTACATCATCAGCTCTCTGGCTCTTGTAACCTTAAACTCCTCTGACAGGCCACTGATTGGAAGCTGCAGCATGGTGGAATGCCCATACAGGGCAATGCTGCTAAGAGATCGCGGAAGCCCTAGCCATCTTCGGAGGAACTGGCTGATGGTTCGTTCCAGTGTCTCCACAGTTGACATGGGCACCTCATAGACAAGTAGGGGCCAAAGGAGCCTCGGCAGGACTCCGTGTTGGTACATCCAGGTTTTGAACTTTCCTGGAAGTCCTGACTTGTCTATTGCTACAAGCCATGTTGACAAATCTTCCCTGGTTTGCTGCAGTACGTTTGTGTCTCTTAAAGAGCTGTTGAAAACCTTGCCCAGGCTCTTAACAGGTTTCTCAGTCACAGTTGGAATTAGTGACCCTCCGATGGTGAAGCGGAAGTTATCAGCCACCCTGCCTTTCTTCAGGACCAGCGACCTGGATTTTGCGGGCTTGAAGCTCATCCTAGCCCAAGAGATGAGTCGTTCTAGCCCCTGCAGCAGCCATCTGCAGCCTGGAACTGAGGTTGCAGTCACTGTGAGGTCGTCCATAAATGCTCTTATGGGGGGCTGGCGAGTGCCGGTTCTTGACATGGGGCCTCTGCATTCCACTTCAGCTGATTTTACTATCATGTTCATAGCTAGGGAAAAAAGTGGCACTGAGATGGTACAGCCTGTTATAATGCCCTTCTCCAGGCGTTGCCAGGCAGAAGTTGATGCTCCTGATGTTACCCTCAGTTGGAAGTTGTTATAATAGTCCATGAGGAGGCTAGTGACGGCCTCTGGCACATGATGTCTTTTCAGTGCCGTTTCGACTAGCTTGTGGGGGATGGATCCATAGGCATTTGTTAGGTCCAGCCAGAGTGTTGCCAAGTCTCCTCTGCCTTCCCTTGCCTCCCGGATCAGCTGGGATATCACCCCGGTGTGTTCTAGACATCCTGGTACACCTGGGACGCCCCCCTTCTGTACTGAGGTGTCGATGTAGCCATTCTTCAGGAGGAATTCCATTAGCCGTTGAGACATTATTTTGAAAAAGACCTTCCCCTCAACACACAGCAGTGAGATGATTCGGAATTGGTCAATGTTACTGGCCTCTTCTTCTTTTGGAATCCAGACTCCCTCTGCAGACCTCCACTGGTCAGCAACTCGTCCCCTTCTCCAGATCACCTTGATGAGCCTCCATAGTCGCAGGAGGAGCTTGGGGCACTGCTTGTAGACTCTGTATGGGACTCCACTGGGACCTGGGGAGGAGCTTGACCTTGCTGCCATCACTACTTCTTTGACTTCTTTCCAGGTGGGCTCAGAGGTGTTGAACTGGACCATGGGCTCTGGTGGTTTTACCAGCACCTTACACGGGCCAAGATCTTGATCCCTTAATGGATCGCTGAAGGCGACTTTGAGGTGTTGGTTAATCTCCTCTAGAGGACATGACAAGTTGCCGCTCTTCTTCTGTCCCAATAATCGCTTGATGAAGCTGAATGGGTTTGAGATAAATGCCTTACGCTTCTTGGCTCTCTCCTTTCCTTTCCTTCTGTGCTGTTCTGCCCGTCTGAGTGTGATGAGCTTTCTTCTTAAACACTCCCTGAGCTCAGACAAGGCACTTTTTTCCTCCTCCTTTGCTGTTCTGAACTTGCGCTTCAGGGTTTTTAGTTCTTGCCTCAGCTGACTGATCTTATACTCCCGCCTGTTGGGTCTTGCTGGTTTGCTACTCGTTTTTTCTTTCACCCCAAACCTCTCCACGCCAATGCTCATTATGATGGTACACATTGTCCGGAGTTTTTGATCTGCATTGCCCTTTGATGTAATCTCCATAATCTTATCCACGTCCTCGTCAAACTGATGCCACTCCTTGTTGTTGGCAGCAGGCCACTTCACCCGACGATGTTCTGGTTTTCCTAACTGTAGGGGGACTGATGCAGCTCGGAGGTTCCGGGCACTGTGGGGTAACTCCGGGCCTGGTTCCTCCTCCGTCTGACCAGGGTCTATGACACGCGCTTCGCTTGTGCGTGCCACTGCCCCTGTGCGTTGCTTTACTCGTCCTCCCTTCAGGCACCCCATTTTGGTCTGGTGGATTTTGAGACCTGTCGGGTTCTTGCACACCTTGCCACAAATACAGGCTGTGCTCTTTGTCGATTGTCCATTAGCTGATGTCGTTACCAGAAAATCTGTCCGATTGGGATTCTCATTCTCCCCCCCTCTCGGGTATCCCTGGGGGTATTGCTCAGAAGGGTTCTTTGTAGCTTGCTTTGGGTGCTCCTTCACAGGAACTGCAATTTGGGTTGCTAGCCCTTACTGCCCCAGTTGACGTCTTTCCGTGCAGTCAACTGTCTCTCCAGTCGTCACCATCCTATTCATGGTTGTCATCCAGTCTTTCCTGGAGGTCACTGGCAAAGCCAGATTGGAAAGTTCTAAAATACACCACTAGGTGCTACTTGGACACATCATCAGTGATGAACCCGAGGTCATGGGGTGTTTCGGGTCTTTGATCATCAAACACCCTCGCTCGGGCGACCCAGCCAGGGGTGATCAGCCCCTGACTTGTGTCCAAGTGGCCCACTACTCCATGGATCCCCCCTCCGAATCCAAAGCCATCTTGAGGCTTTCTCTGCAGCCTCAATGATGTTTTTTATTGCTCTTCTGCACAGCTGCCCTTTCACCCCAAGGAGCTTGAGGGTGCGTGGTAGGGACTGGCCAGCAAAACCCCGGCTCCCCACTTCAACTGGTTCACAGCGGGCTTTCCAGCCCCTGCTGCGGCATTCAGCTACTAGCTCAGCATACTTGGCCCTCTTGCGTTCATTGGCCTCCTCCATCCGGTCTTCCCAGGGGACAGTGAGCTCGATCAGGACTACCTGCTTTGAAGACTCTGATGTTAATACCATGTCTGGGCGCAGGGCAGTGGTCGCGATGTGTTCTGGAAACTTGAGTTGCCTTCCCAGGTCAACTTGGAGCTTCCAGTCCCGTGCCGTGGTGAGAAGCCCTCCTGTGAGACTTGGCTGCTGCCATGTCTTCTGTCCTGCTCTGACAAAGGTGATGAACTGTTTGGAGGTGTGCTGGTACTTGCAGTTGGTGATTGCTGTGCTGACTGTGTCTGCCAAAGCCCTGAGGACTTGGTCATGACGCCAGCGGTACCGTCCTTCCACCAAAGCCTTTGAGCAAGAGCTAAGGATGTGTTCCAGGGTGCCTCTCTTCTGGCACAGTTGGCATAACGCGGTGTCTGATAAGCCCATCGCTGCAGATTGGTTGGACTTGGGAGGACGTCATATACTGACTGGATGAGGAACTTGATGTGCTGTGGTTCGCATCTCCAGAGGTCTGACCAGGTGACTCTACGTTCTTCGACGTGATCCCATTTTGTCCAGGCACCTTGCTGGTACATTGCCACCATCTTGATCCGACGCTCTTCCTCCACCTCTGCTCTGATCTCGTCTTGCACCATTTGCCTTCTCTCTCTTCCTCTGGCTTTGTTGTAGCTGGGTCTGACAAATCTTCCTAATCCTGCTCGGCCCACAGCAATATTGCCAACCAAGACGCTGTGCTGCAGTCGTGCCTCGGCTCTGTTGACAGCTTCCTGTGCTTTCCACTTCCTTCCAGTTTTCACCATGATTCCTGCTGAAGAAACTTTTTTGTCGGAGGAGTCCCGGTACATCATCAGCTCTCTGGCTCTTGTAACCTTAAACTCCTCTGACAGGCCACTGATTGGAAGCTGCAGCATGGTGGAATTACAATTATTACATTTCATGTCCTCTGAAGCTGGCAGTTTTATTTTTCTATGGAAAAATGTACTCTATAGATGTGTTGTGCAAGAGTAAAGTGGTCCTTTTAACACTAAAGTGAGTACTTTGTTTTTGTCTCCTTTTCCACAAAATTATTTATAACAAAGGACAAATCATTTTTGTGTCTTCTATTTTTAAATAATTCCATTGAAAGGGGGGAGCCTTTAATTTTATAGTTTTATTTAAAGATATAAGTTCTGTTCTAAGTTGAGTAATTTTAGCGTAATACTCCTTTTAACCATCAGAGGGCAGCAGAGCACAACTTTTTGACACCCGTTAAGGAACTAATAAACTTACTTTTTTTAAAATACTAATTATAAACAGGTTAATTTAGGTTTCTCTGTCATTGAGTTTGTAAACAATGTTGGTAAATTTATTATTTTCAGAACCGAATGTCAGAAGGAACTTTCATTAAAAAGTTTGTACATTAAATTTAACCCTTTATTGCAGTTCTATAATTAGTGCCACACATTTTGAAACTAAAACTGGAAAATTTTCTCTTTTAAAATAATTTGTAATCCATTTACAGCCAGATTCCATGTTGTTTCTTTCTCTTAGGAGGCTGAGAACACACAAACACTCCACCCATCTACTTCTGGTCTGACCCTTGTCAAATTTTAGATCCCTTTGTGGTCCACAAGTCTAAAAGTTTGCTCTCCTCTAGAGTCTTGAGACACGTTGCACATCGATCATCATCATACACATCAGTCAATTCATTTCTTTTTGTTTGTCTTCTTAAAATCTTTTGGTCTGCATATACATAAAGAACATTTTGGCGCTTTAACTTACTGTAGCACAATAGTTTAAAACCCCTCCTTTCAGTATCATCATCAGATGATTTGACCCGGGCGTTTCCACTGACGACATAAATACCCAACCCTGAAGCTGCCCCCCCCTCCGATTCCTGAAACCAACTTTCTGGGCTGGTAATCAGAAGCAGGTGGTGAAACAGGATGAAGAAAACCTCACATCCATATAAAAGAGGACTCTAACCACCAGTAACTGTCATGTTTAAAAAACCCAGAATGTGGGCGCGACCAGAAAGTAGGAATATTATTAATGAAGTCAGTGAGTTAGACAGAAGAACTGGGAGGTTCCTGCCTCCAGGTCGTGTTCACATCTCCCACCTTTGAAGCTTTTGTGGCCCCAAATTTATAGCTTAGTGCTGTCTGTGTGTGACAGCGGGTTTGTTTCTCCCTCTTTGGCACAGAGTGGATTTTGTGTGTTAGAAAGACTTCATTTGAAGTCAAATAAATCATCTATTTCAGCTGTTTTTTATCAAGAAATTTTTCCTAAAAGTTGAATGTTTTCTATTTTCAGGAGCTGGCGTCACACTTTAAACACAAACAAAATGTATTTTATCCACAAAAAAAGTGCATTCACATGCACACGGAAGCATGTTTGCATCCTTATGTTTGTCTTTAGTGTTAAACTTCAGCAGAAGTCTTAAAGTTGCATTCTGCCTGAAAGTCCTCAACATTGAGTGTGTTTGTGTGCAGGATTATGCATGTGCACGTGATAACTGACATTAGATACCACCACAAAAAGCGGGACAGGTAACCCCACTCCCTTTCTCCCAACAGAAAGCTTTTGTGGCCGCCTCCCCACCCCTACTCTTTAACCCCCACCAGTTTCAAAGAGTTCACCATGCAGCCTGTTGACAATCAGAGCGTTTCAGCTCAAGATCGCAGCTTTCAGTGTTGGGGGACCGACAGGGTCAGCTCGGCTTAGTAGTGGGTTTATTGTGCTCTACAGGTCCTGGCAGTGGAGGCTGCAGCTGACGTAATCTCATTTATCTATAGTCTGCAGGTTTTTATTTAAACATTTTCATCTTAAGTGCATGTTCAGACATGCTTCTTGTGAGGAGAGTGGCGAGCATTCCCGCAAAAGACTATTAAATCTATGTTTCTGGACAAGTCCATCTGTGATGGGGTGCTGGTTAGATTAAGAACCGCCGGCCTCAGTTTGAATGTAAAAAAAAAAAAACAAAAGATATTTCCAGAAACCAAATGTTGAACTTCCCTTCACCTCAAATCTGTACAAGATGTTGCTCTCTTTATTTTCTACCATCATCAGGAAACAATTGAACATCCGAGGCAAGAAGATGACACACATTCTGGGATAAATCAACATTTCCTCACTCTAGAAACTTCTCCAATCACCTCTTGTTTGATATAATGGAACTGATAAGGTTTGGGTTCCTGCTACTCTGTTCTTTGGGAGTGGTGTACAGTCGATGAGGAAACGATCCCCCGCTCCAGCACCTTTCTCTGGGAGTACTGAGTTACAGTGTGAGAAACCTCCCCGTTTGTTTTTCCCCCCCATCAGGTATTTGGTACGTTCCAGAACCAACATCACCAACATCCCAACTTCAGTACAAGAACCAGTCAGTCCTGACATCAGAGTGTGGACGGTCCACTCCTTCAAACCCTCCCCCCTAATAATAACTGATGACAAAGTGTTGGCCCTTTAATGATACTGTACACCGTCTCACAACAGCTTGAAGTCTGTTTCACATTTCACTGCTTTACAACAGTCACACAAAGCCTTCATCTGAGCTCCGCATTCACACTTAGGGGCAAAAGCAGATAGTCTTTAATAGCTGCTGCACGCTGCCCTGAGGGAAGCATGGAATAATGACACAGTGGGAACAAAGGACTGCTGGAACCGAAGGGAAATCTTCGACTTCCTAAACTTTTTGATTCTAAAATTGCATTGGAAGTTTGGATATGAAGAAGTCAGAAAATCTTTGAGGAGACAGAACATTAAAATGATCAAAGTGGACCACAGAGCACTGATGTCATCATGGTTCTTAAGGGTTAATCAAACAGTTTTAGGCTTAATGTTAACCAAAGACCGGTTCTGGTGAGTTCAGGACATGACTGGGCCTTAAAATGGGATGAGAAGTCTGGTTTTTGGTTAGGATGCAGTACTGCAGCTATGTAGACTTGTTTGTGTACTTCTGTGAGTTGTTTTACACCATGTGAGCGCTGTTTCTAGTACTCTAAGAAGGGAAATCTGAGCCTGATTTATGTCACTCTAATGTGACCAAAATGTGGATTGATGTATCACTGCGAAACGTTATTTGTGGTTATGAGTAGATACACTGTTATGATAATTTTTTTTCAATCAATGCATTTCTTTATTTCTGAAATGAGTTTGATATTTCTGTGATATTTTCTTAGTAACTTAAACTGTATCTACAACTGCTGCTTAAACTCAATCAAATCAAACCAGAATCAAATCAAATCAAACCAATTAAAATCAAATCAAATCAAATCCCTTTCTGGGTCAATCAAATATATTCCCAACATAGGTGAACCAGACCTGGGTTTTATTTGCAAACAAAACAAAACCTTCGTCTTCAGGTGGACCATGTTTCTAGTGAGATCTCACACCTGTTTCATGAACCATTAGAGATGCAAACCAAACATGTCAGAGTGAGAACAAATCTCCCTTTTTACTGAGAAACATGGTAACGTATTTGTGTCAACTGTGACTTGCTGTGAGTACAATAATGAAATGAGTTGTAGAACATACATTGAGGCCACCAACCTGTGACCAAATTCTAGTCACATGTATGAGCTACCTGAGGCAATAAACATAGTTGCAGGTTGGAGCTGTAAAAAAACGGTACTTGTCTCGCTGCTGATAGAAGTAGAAATCCCTGACACTTATGCCTCGTTTCCACTGAGAGGTCCATGACTGGACCGGACCGAACCGGTATGGTATTTTGAGCATTTCCAATAGTAAATGGACCCATTAGATTGGACCGTTTTAAGTCCCCCGTTGGTTGTAGGTCTATAAAAAATTGAAACGGACAAGTGGCAGAGCTTCTGTCGCCACATGATGAAATTCATTGATTTGAGGAAAGATATTAACAGCAAGCGTCCGACTTGAGATCCAAGTCAAAAAATTCTGACCTCTTTTTAGCTGTATTCTTCTTCTCCGCGATCTTCTTGCAAAGAATATTCAATTCTTTGCATTCAGTATTCCCCTGTTATTCATGGTGGCAAATACATATTAGCACCGAAGATACTCGAATATGGAGAATACGGCTGTACTCGGACTGTTATGAGGCGCAGTTACATCAAAGGTCTGCACCTCAGTGGTCCAACACTCAATGGGAACTCTGACTTGAATAACCCGGACCATTCTAAACTGACCGGTTTGGTCCAGACCGCTCAGTGAAAAGAAGGTACTATTTACTATTCCAGTTTATGTAGTCACAGTATAAAAGGTTGCAGAATGTTTGAGTTCTGCCAGGTATGGCAAGCCAAGCACACCCACATGTTGCATTTTTGGCTTTGTAGGTTGAAAACAAGAAGGTTTTTTGTAGAAGATCTGTAAAATTTTCCTCCATAATGTTTTTTACCAGTCTACAGAGAGCTGTTTTTATTCTAAAGCTGCGTTCACACCGCCCTAGGCTATGGGCGTTCAAGCGACCACCTATAATGAAAAGCCTATGTAAACACACGTGTTCAAACTTTGCTTTACGCAGAGCTAAACAAGTTTTATAACCATTTTCGGGCTCTACATTCAAGCGTTACCAGGTTGAAGCCCCTCCCTGCTTGTACAGTGTGAACACCTTCGGCTAAATGTGCTTTCTTGAATGTAATGTTGTCAAATACCCGGTGAGAACATTAGAACCAACAGTCAACAAGCCTAAATAGCCAAAGGTATTTTTTACCACTATTGATCAACCATTTTTTTTAGAAAACTTCCATATGACTAGGATTACTTTTCAGTTCCTTCAATTTAGTGCTAGCGCCGTCTCTCTGTCCGGTTCGTCTTCCTGCCTCCCAGCTCTAAACTGACCAGGAAGCCACCATGAGGCATTTCCTGCATATTTGCCGTCAGCTTGAAGGAGAGCTTGCTGGAAACGGCCCCCTCTTTCTAGCGGGAGTGTCCCCACCGCGCTCTTGCATGTTTTATAGCCAGAGCTTGTGTAACTTCATATATACCTTTCACCCCAATAACGAAGGGTCTTTGAGTGCTCTAATGAAGCTCACATGCTGCACCATCTTTGATGTCACATTACCATGGAGACTTCCAGGCTCTGCTGGCTCAGTTCAAAGCTTCGCTCATTCAGATCCTGGTTTAATTTAGTTTGCGGCTGCCGGGATGTTAATTTTGTGACAGGTGACACATCGCAGACCGGAGCGAGCCTTGATGTTCGAGCAGTTTATCTGTCTGCTGATGTGTCCGATTTAACCTGTTTTCAGAACAAACAACAAAAGGCAAAAAAACCCCAAAAAACTACACAATTCATAGCATGGAAGTTTAATAAGTGAGACAGCATAAAGGATAGTTTTATGTGGTTGAGACTAAAAATCTCTTACATAATTTGAAACTAGTGTTTACAGTTTCAGTTTCAGTTTATTTTGAACACTATTTAAAACAGTCAAACAGAAAACAAAAGAGTAAACAAAAGGAACAAGTACACACATAACATAGTGTTCAAAAAGGGGTGGGAGGAAGTTAAAAAAACTTATTTAATCCCACCCTCTTAGCCAATCTAGATAATGCTACTCAAGCCAATTAACTCAACAAAGGAAAAAGTCACAAAAAAAAAGAAACACAGCATACACACATGAAAAAAGAAAAAAAAAAATCCATATATATGTAAACACCCGTACACTTTATACCAATGTATATACACGTATATGCGTGTACAGTTACATATATGCAATAATCACCATACATCCACTGTAACCCCTCACAGTGAAAATGTATAATATTGTAATAATGGAATGTTTACTGGCTGGATTAATTCAGATGATACGAAATATTTTGCAGATTATTTTGCATAATTTCTGCAGTTATTTAATAGAGCTACAGCATATTTAAAAAAAAAAATTTGATCTACCGTGACTTTTAGAATGTTGAAATTATCATGTTTTTAGATCAATATTGAATCAAATCAGTTTACCTGCGATAATTCTAGTATGAAGGGATTTGTTGAAAATGCAAAAGTTATTTACAAAATGTTAAATTTGATAAATGGAAATGTCGTACTATGAAAGAGCGCTGAAGTTGACCAACATTTCTGAAAAAATTGTAGTAAAATTGCTTAAAAATCCCTAATACATGCCAATTTTTGCAAAAGTATTCAGTGTATTGCTTAATTACTAGCTAAACTCCCAAATAATTTCAATAGATGCTAAATCAGCCAAAAAGGCTAGCCTGCTGCTTAAAGGGGCCAAACCATGATTTTCTTAAGGCTTTCAGAGTGAACTATATCTATGTAGAAAATTATATCTCACCTTTTGATCAGTAAAAAACAAATTGTTTATGAAATATTACTTATATTTTGTGAGTTTTTTCATACCCAGATATAAAACAACTCGATTACTGAAGCTCCACCTGCAGCTGGGTGTGGTTGCACTGCCGCTTCAGTCCACTTCATGACGTCATCCTAGAGTCTGTGGCAGCATCTCTGCATTTCTTCCACTACAATAATTTAAACTTCTTCAAAAATGGATGCACACAAGCTATATCTTCCTTTCATTGCCTGGGCATCGGTACACTGCTCCACAACACAAACATACGTCTTTGCTGGACCACCTATTTGAACAAACACCCATTTGTACTGGAATTTATTGAAGACAGGACACACCTGGAAGATAAATGGTATTCTGCATCTAAAATGAAAGTGAATGTTGTGTTAGTCTAGGGGCGGAGCTGTTGGCATCGATCTTATGTCAGCATGTTTCCAACCACTCATTTTTGTGGGTATAGGAGGGGCTGCTGTAGAAGGCGAACATTTTTTTAGAGGATTACTTTTACATGCATGAACGGATCAAAATGCCGCTTTGGGGTTCTTTATAGTGAGGAATGAACAGTAAAATGCATTTAGAAGTAGAATTTGCATGTTAGGGACCCTTTAAATGCTAGCTAAACTCCAAAATAGCATAAAATTCCTCAGTAAACTAAATTAGTCAAAAACGTTAGCCTGTTGCTAAAATGAAAGCTAAACTCTAAATTAAGCCTAAAAAATCCCATTAAACAGCAAGTTAACCAAAAATGTTAGCGCGTTGCTAAAATGCTAAACTCTAAATTAGCCTATAAAAACTTCAGTGGCTAATAAAATAGTCCAAAAACGTTAGCATGTTACTAAAATATTAGCTAAACTCTAAATTAGTACAAAAAAACAAAGTAGGTGCAAATTAGCCAAAAAACATAGCTCATTGCTTAAATGCTAGCTAAACTCCAAAATAGTCCAAAATTCCTCAGTGAACTAATTAGTCATTAGTCTGTTGCTAAAGGTAAACACAATTTTTTTTAAACAATTACTATAAATGATGAAAACATAGCCCATGAATAAGTTTAAAGGCTTGTTGCTAATCTACTTAAAATTTAGAAATTTAAAATACTTTCTCAATTAACTTATTTTGCTCAATATTTCAAAAAGTATAAAGTTTATGAATACCAAAATTACAAGCAGTAATGTCCGAACAAACTGAACACTTTGATACCAAGTTTGATAAAATTGCTGAAAGTGTTGAGTTTTTACGTGCTGAAAAACATACGAAAAGGAGCAGGAGAATCACTATTGTGTGAATGCTGCTTTTGCTGTTTTAAATTGTTTTCCATGTATTTTGAGAAAATGTCAAGATTATAATCAGTAAATGTTGACACAGCAATGTAGGTAATCATTGATTTTTTTTCTTTTGTTTTTTTTTTCATTTTACCTGAGAAATATGGTTAATTTTTTAAAATCTGTAAAAAAAAATAATTTAAAAAATTTTAAGTAATGTTGACATTTCTCCAATTCTTGAACGATCAAGTTTAAGGTTTGACTTTTTTAGGAAAATCTTTAAGTGAAAATCTTTTTGCATTATTGCCGATGGTCATGTTGCTGGTCATTTAGCAGTTCAAAATCTGTCTGACTTGAACACAACAACAGCTGGGAAGTAACAAAACGAGGTCTTCAGAGAGGATGTTTGCATTAAGTGTCAATGACAAAAATCCCAGAATGCACGGTTCACCCGTTGTCTGTTTGCAGACTCGCTGCTGTTGAAAGACTTTGCTCTCACAGAACCTCAAAGTGCAGCTGCAGACATCTCTCACATGGCTGTGATCTTCAGCGTATCCGCGGGGTCTTTGTGTGTGTGTGTGTGTGTGTGTGTGGTTCATGAGGTTGTGAGTGTAATCCATCACTCAGCGCCTTCTAACACACCAGGCCTCTCAGGGTAGCTTTAAATCTGTCTTATCTTGTAGTCTTTGTTGAGATTTCCTCTAAGAAGATTACAACCATGCTCCCCGTCGCTATGGTAAGTGCTTTGTTGGATTCCCTCCTCATCCTACACCTAAAGCAACATGTCTAAATTATGGCTCCTGCTTAAGTTATTGTGTTTTATAGCAAAAAGCTCTATCATTATGTTAGTCTGGCTGCCTGCTGAATCCATGAAATGAGTTGATTTTGCATGTTTTACCTCAGATGTGCACTGACTTGTGTTCTGCAGCAGTAAAAAAGACTCACAATAACCTGCTTGTGTTGTTTTTTAGCATCTCAGAATGAGGAAAAATGAATAACAGAAACTGACAAAAAGAGTTTCCATCAACAACAAAGAAGAAATCTAGGCTAAAAAAAGTGTATTTTTTAGGTAAATAAATAAGAAGAATTAGTATTCTCATGTTTTTTTCAATTAAAAGTTGGAGGGGGTTAGTTCAGCAGTTCAACCGGGCTTGGTAATGACCTTTGACCTCCTCCATGTAAAGCAGAACTGACTCTTACACTAAACTGAGCACATGTCGCACTAAAAGCGCATTCTTGAACGCATTTGGTTAAAAAAAAAGGATGCAACGATTCTCAGAGAATCGGTAAAAAAACGATTCAAACTCATCAAGATCGATGTTCATCAATACAGAAAATGTAAAAATCAATTTGACAGCTTTCCATGCATGTGTCTGTGGGTGCTTACGCACTGGCCGCACAATCAAGCGCACACTTTCAATGAAAAGTCAAACCAAACACCCACACACCACAATTCCTTGCGTGAGCGCACGGAGTGGTGCGTGAGCGCGCACTGCTATGTAAGTTTTTATGTCGGGTCGCGAACTCTTCGCACAAATCGGGAGACGCACTGAGTGCACACTGAATATTCAACCTGGTTCAAGGTGCTTACAGTACAAACCGGCTGTGTGTGGTGCGTTCAAGAACACTCTTTACGCGGGTTTATAAACTTGCGCTCAGCAGGTGGTATCCACACCTTCGCAGGGCGATCACACAGGTATCGGCAGGAGGAGAATCTTCCTCCAGGATTTTATGATGTTGCGATCACAACTGTCAATACAAATTCAAAGAAACCTCGAGATTTGTTGCGCTCTGCAGCTTTTTATTCACTACTCAATATGTCATACCAGTCAACAAAACACAAAACAAGTACACAATAATTCAAATCTATAAAACACAAAACAACATCACAATATACTATAGTACTGTTTGCAAAACACCAACTACACAATATCTCATACTAATCTACAAAACACAAAACAACACACTAACTAGACAATATGTCTTAGTGATTCTGAAACTAAAACTACTGGGCTTACTTTCATTTTTAGATGCATAAAACTGCAGTTTTTACACTTGCAGAAATGGATTTTGTGTTTAGGAATAGTTTAGATTGTATTTATTCATAAGCAACTCTTTTTTTCTTTTAGCAGGACCAGGTGTGTGAGATTATATGCATAGACATAAACTTCTGTCTGAAATTACCATATTGAAAATATACACTGAGATCACTTGGAGGTTGTTGGAGCGTCACAGACATCTGAAACTACTTTGGAATTGCTTCAACGAACAGCGAGAGGAAGACGTGCATGCTCATTAAAAAATCAAGGGACCCAGCCAGGGCAGAGTTTCAGGTCATTATGCTAACTCGGTGAACTTTGCTTCATGATAATCAGGGCCAACAGCAGACTAAACATTCAGGAGAAGTGTAGGACCGGCTGGAAGTTTAAGTCTTATTGTCCGCGAGCAGATTAAACAAAGTGCAAGCCAACAGTTTTATCTGGAGGAAGTTAGCAGGATCAAACAATGAGTGCAATTCTGCAGACTTCCTTGAATTGCAAACACTCCTGACATTGTTTAGGGTGTTGTTCATGTGTGTCATGCAGCACATATTTGTGTTGTGGGACACGAAACAGGACATTTTAGTAAACGTGGAGAAAATCCGTCTTTGGCAGTTCACTTCTTTATTTTTAGAAATACACTTTGTTGCAATCAGTATCCTCACAATAAACCATAAATTTTGTTATAAATTTTGTCATGTTTTGAACCAATTGAACACTTGGTCCTAAATTAACACAATAACTTTCAGATTTGAAATTTTAGCTATAACTGCAATTACAAGCATTTACTCTCTCCTGTACTAATGTTAACACTAAATCTATTTTTCCCCTTGAAAAATTATACTCAGTACTTTCAAGAAAAAGTCATAGTTCAGGAAATTGTGCTCAAATTTCAAAATAAAAGAATGCAGTTTTACATAAAAGTAAAACATTTTATACATTTTTGTGCAAATTGTAACTTTATAATTCAGTGATCTGTAACTTGGGGCTCCTGAACTGCATGTGGATCTATATTTCCTCCATTGTGGATCTTTGGCTTTGAAGAAAAACTGTAATGATTTGAATAAATAATGAGGTTGAAGTTTTGATTAATTTGATTTACATAATTAAGTTTTGTCATTTATAGTTAGATTTTTTAAACAAGTAAAAGGATGTTAAAGGTTTTACCTACTGTTATATGCTTAACTCCTACTGAACTAGTTGTTATTAAAAACAAAGTTCTTAAAATACAAATTTAAAAAAAGAGAAAAGAAAAACAACGTTGTCAAATTTGTATTTGATAGTAAAATAGGGAAAATGGATGAAAGAGCACTAAAGTCAAAAAGAAAGACTTCGTGAGGAAAATAAAAATTAGAAAGTAAAGTAATGTAAAACATGGGTGTGATTATATAAATCAGCTTCATTTCAAGCAATTAGTTAAACTCCCTTAGACAAACTCCATATTTAATGATCTAATACAGATACTTAAATTTCTTTTACCGGGAGGGAAGGTCTAAGGGCAGGGACAACCAATATTATTTAGTCTGTTTAGTTTTTTGCTATTGTTCATATTTTATTAATTATTTTCTCCATCTGTAAAATTACTGGCATGAAGCCCAATGAGGGAATATTTGTTTGTGATATTGGGCTAAATAAAATTGAATTGAATTTTTTTTGTTTTATTTTTGATTTGACAGCTTGAAATAAACCATTTCTCAAATCAAAATAATGATCAAAAAGATCGAGTTTTACGTTACATTCTTACACTTTTAAATTAAGTTAATCAGCTGCAGCAGGAGAAACTTATTGAAATAAGATGTATTTTATTTTGAAAGGAACATGTATTTGTACTGAGCCCCTAAAGGGACATTGTAAAAAAAAAATTCTTAGTTAAAAATAAAATAATAACAGTTAGTATCTGGTACACACCAGATACTGTTATTATTGGATTTAAGATTTTTTTTATGACGTCCCTTTAGGGGTTTTATATATTTATTTCTGTCAAAAGTGAAAAAAAGTATAGATTCTTGTATATAGAAAAACATAACTTACTTAGGATCCAGTTATAGTAAAATGTAAAAGCTACATTTTATAAATGAGCAACTTAATGGTCCCAAAATACAATTAAAGTGTATTTTTCTAATTATTAAAGTGGAAATTTTACAGTTGAAAATTGGAGACCTTTGGTCTACTGGTTTAGATGAAGAAATTATACAGGTAAATTGGTGATTAGCAGACATAGGTTTTCTCCTTTAGCCAATCATTTTTGTACAGGAACGAGTAAGGATGTATTGTCTGTTTTGTAGCGTTTACAGTAACAGTGGAGGTTCATTCTTAGCTTTTTTGTTTACCTATTAAAACAAACCTTTAGCCTTATTTCTGAGTAGAAAGATTTTCTTAAATTTTCTGGCCACCACAAGACTTAAAATAACGTAAAAAATAACTTGCTCCACTTTGAAGTTTATTATATCCCCACAACCAATTTCAATGAAAATCTTAAAATATGAGCCGTCATTTTATTTCTCTAAGGTAAAATATTCCTTTTAGCTCAGTTTTTATTTTCTTAAAAAAGTGCCATAAACAGATCTCTTTACAGCATTTCCTCCAGTTCCTCCACCCTCGCTCCACATGCTTCCTGCAACAGACAACCCATTATTAATCCTGAGTGGACAGGAGAAGCCTAATATCCTGTTCACGCATGAGGCTGACTGGCTCCAGGCCTATCAGGGCACCCGAGTGGCTGCCGAAACCAAAGCCACGGGCCCTCCGTGATATATGGAGTGTGCCTGTGTGTTTGCTTCAAGCTTTGATTGTTGCTACATCAATAAAAGCTGGACATTATGGGGTCGAGTACACAGCAGGTTCTTATTTTTGTTGTTTGTTGCGACCGATTATTCTTTTTTCCTGCTGAAAACGTATGCAGTAAATCGAATCAATCTGAAAGTGAGCATTCGTGAGATGTGTCTTTGAAAGATCATATAAAGGGCTTGAATTAATTTAATATCTTAAACATGCTTTGATACGAAATCACCTCAAAAAGTTTTATAGTTTTATCAATAGGAGAAAGAATTGAAGCAAATTCAACTCAAGAGCTGCTAGGTGTTACTGTTTGTCGGGGCAAATTCTGCACAAAAAAAAAAAGTTCAGTTGACAACATTAGCACTTTCAATGAGCAATGGATGTGTTATTTCCTGGAAGATAACAATACGAGGATATCCCTCTACAGAAATGAATATGAATGTTGTACGAGCGGAGGTGTGACATCATGTAAGTGTTTACAAGTAACCATTTGTAAAAATTTGACAAGAAGTAGCTTTACTATACTTTAATGGATTTAAATGAATGACAGAGGGCAGTGGTTAGTACTCCCTGGTTTGAATCCCAGCCGGATCCTCTCTGTGTGCACTGTGCATGTTCCTCCTGTGCATGTGTGGGTTTTCTCCAGTTTCCTTCCACAGTCCAAAAACATGCTTTGTAGGTTAATTGGTGATTCTAAATTGCCCTCTAGGTGTGAATGTGAGTGTGTGGCCCTACAACAGACCGGAGACCTGTTCAGTTTGAACCCCCCAGTTACTCAACAGTAGCCAGGATCGGCTCCAGCGGCCTTTGACCCTGAAAGAGATTCAGTGGGTTCTAAAGACGGACGAGAGGATTTATGATGGAAAAACAGAATCCTTCCTGAACTGTAAGCAATTTTAAGTTGTAATTGTTTTAAGTTGTTATTAACTTTAGAAGTATTGGCTTCTCATGCGCACAAGAAATAAACCGCTGCTTATGAGATAATATCTGGTGCGCATGACTTAGTATCTGGTGTGTATGAAGTACAAACTGGTGCTAATGAGATCGTCTGAATCCGAATGGCTTCCTTAGTCCTACGGTTTCTCCCTATACTTACATGTTATAGTAGAAAGATATGTAAAAAATAGGGTCTTCAAATCTGGACATTATTACAACTTGATGACGTCATCAATAGTCGCTGGTCATCTAGGTTACGCTGCTGTCAGTGCTCGGGAAATGCATAACCACAACTTTAAAAAGTCATGCAAAAACAAAAACTCACTTTCATTTAAATGTAAACTTCTATGCTTTAGCGCACAACTACGTGAAGAAACGTGTTTCTCTTGTGCACCACAAGTGTGATGCAGATCACCCTACCGGCAGAGGGATCGCTAACCGCTACAGCTCTTCTTAAAAAAAAAAACCCTTCTACTTCTCCATCACTACTGCTTCAAATGCCCCTACAATTACAACAAAAGGGCGGAGTCAGAGGGGTATGGAAGCTATTTGGGTTCAGCCATAGTATCTGGTGCTCGTGATGATAGTGTATGGTGCACGTGAGTTAGTGTCTGGGGCTAACAAAATAGTATCTATGATGCTCATGACATAGTATCTGATGCGCACAAATTAGTAGCTGGTGAGCACTTGATACTGTATGGTGCACACCAGATAGTATCTGGGACTCATAAAGACCGTTTCTGGTGCGCACAAAATAGTATCTGGTGTGCATTACATGGTGTATGGTGCGCATTAGATAGTATCACACATTTTTGGCGCATGAGACAGTATCTGGGGCTCATAAGATGGTATCTGGTGTGCACAAGATAGTATCTGGTGCTCATGGGATTGCTAGTGCACATTAGATAGTGTATGGTGCACGTGACAGTATCTGGGGCTCACAAGATACTATCAGGTGCACAAGAGAAACAAATACATGATGGTTCACCTTTTGCAGTCTCACTGTGGAGTCAGTTTTCATTTTTTTTTGTACATCAATGTTGCTTTTGGGGCTCAATAATTAATAAAAATGTTTTTGGACATGTAGGTTGCCACCAGTAGAGAAGAGAAGTGACTGTAGAGGTTTCATCAGTCATGTTGAATCCAATGGGGTTCCATAAGTGCCAAAATGTTTTGGTTTTTTTTTTATGTCTACCGAACACCTTTATTTAACATTTATTAATGTCTATGTACCACTGAGCAATATTTTGGCACAAGTGGAACCTAATAAAAACATAGAATCCACCCTTCCCTGTAAACGCCTTTGGAGATCCCGAGTTTGGTTTTCAAGAGTTTTCCTTCAACTTTCCCCTGTGGACGGTCGGTGGGAGGTCCACCTGTCCCGGCAGCATCTGCAGCTTGGAGAGCCCTCCTCCTCCTCCCCCTCCTGCCGCCGTCACACGTCTCCCTGGGAGCCGACAGAAGCGCACAGAGAGCCGCAGCTCCTTCCCTGCAGGACTCAGGCGCGCATTTGGAGGAATGCGCGGCGGTTCGTTTGGAGTCTTCTATGAGAAACTTACCGAACTCTTTCTGATCTGGACTCCTCTGCTGGGGTCGTCACAGGCGGTCTGAGAATGGCTCAGCAGCAGAGACTTGTCCAGCTCAGCGCCGCCTCGCTCGCCGTCGTCTTCGGACAGGACGAGGAGAGTTTACGCGCCGGCGGAGGGAGCGCGAGCGCCAACGGCGCGAGCGGTCAGGAAATCTTTGCGGACTTTAAAGCGCAAAACCTGCGCAGCTTCTGGAATAAGAGACTGGTGAAGGCTATAGCTGAGGTGTGCTTTCAGGGATGGATGGAAAACCTGGTGCTTTTTGTTCAAGGGAATGCAAACAACCTGGAGGTGCTGAGGGAAGCGTGGATGCGCAGAGCTCTGAGATCCCCGAAGGGCTTCATCATTAAGGCTGTCGGTACGTGAACTCATCACCGAATGAAAGCTGCTCTGATCTGCCACTGGAGGAGGGGAAATACATGTTAGTCTGGTGTCAAAAACACCAGATTAACTTTCAGAAAACTAATGTTAAAGACCAACTTTTCTATTATTTTTTATGTTTTATTGTGTAATTATATGTGTATTACTAGAACAAACAAAAATCTGAACATTAAAAAAAAACCCACAAACTTAAGTTTTTGTTTTACTTTGAAAATTTCCTCAGGCTAAATTGACAGTCTTCATCCCACCATAACAATTCACAGGGCGGTGTCTTTAACATGTCACCATGCTGGGAGAGGTTTCCTCTGTTTCATGAGGTGCTTGAAATGGCAAGGCAACCCAGATTTCTGTTTCCTTAGTCCTTTCTTTTGCTGCAAAAAGTCCCAGAGGCAGCTGGAGAAATCTTGGACAGCTTGATCCGTCAGCTGCGTCCTTTTGTTGTTTGCAAAACTGCTTGCAATTACTTGTAATTGATCCTTTTTCCTATATGTTTCCCTTTATCGCAGCTTAAGTTGTGCAGAAACAAAGGAGCTGGAGCGGAAACCTTCCAGCATACGGGTGATCTCATGGGTTGTAAATGTCTGATAGAACTCAAGAGTTCAGGGGTTTTGGGGTTTTAATCCTAATAGCTATAAGTTTCAATTGACATTTTTGGTCTAAACTTACCTATCACTTCCACTGAAAACATTCTCTCCTGGATGTCATTTCTGCGTCTGTCTGTCAATCTTTTGACCTTGCAGACAAGTGAATGGAGGAATGCGAATGGGAGACCACACAGAGGGTGACCCCGGGGGGTGTGGAGGGAAAGGAGAGGCTGAAATGCCATCCTGCTGTGAGACAGCCTGTGAGGTTAAAGCTTGGACCCGACACGCAAACAAACAGCAAATGGGCCAAAACGTGGTGCTGATCTTGTTATTCTGAGCTGTAAAAGCTGCAAACAAGCACCTCCCTTTGGGTCCAGATTGGCATGCAAGCCTTTGGGCCCACGTCCGGGATCTAATATCTCTGAAACACTCCGTTGATCTTTGAAGCTTTCTCGTCTTTTAATACGATTATCCCTTTATAGCCAAAAAAACAAAACCTCAGTATTGTGTTGACAAAGGCTCGCTGTTCTTTCCACCTTTTGAAATTTTGATTATCCCTTTTATTAGCCAAAAAAACAAAACAAAAAAAAATCTGTTGTTTTTCTAGTTTCTGTTGTAGAGTTGTGAATTGTGGGCGGGCCTGTTGGCACAGACCATTTCCCAACATTCATCTGTTTACACCAGTGGTCTCAAACTTGCGGCCCGCGGGCCATATGTGGCCTCCAAGACAATATTTTGCGGCCCACACTTTTATATAATAGTTTAATGTTGGTGTGGACAGCGATGAATGGCACTTTTACATTGCTATGTGCGGAGCTCATGAACCAACCAATCATGATGAGGTATATGGCTCTTGGGGGTGTGACATTGACAAGTCTCGAAGCAAGGAAACTTTCAGAACCAATCCGAATTCTTCCCCTCTCCATTTGAAGGGACAGTTTAAGTGCAAGAATGTCCAGTATATATTTTTTTTAATATCACCCTCCAAGCGGAGGGATATAAAGTCCTTCATTGCGAGGGTAAACCACGTCGCGCTGAGAAGTGCTTTTCTTCACATGGGTGCTTTGAACCACAGACGTTTACATTTAAATGTAAGTAATGACTTTTTGTTGTTGCATGACCTTTTTTAAGTTATAAAACCAAGGTGGTTATGTATATTCAAGTGCTGGAAGCTCCGGGCTAAAGCTAGCGGACTGGCGATTATTGGTGATGTCATCGAACTAAAGTGATGTCTGAAATATGAGACACAATTGTTTCATAACTCTCTATTTGCAGGGCTAAATGAAGGAGGAGGAAGAAGGATAGAATTAGGATTGGGCCTTAAAGTAGAGAACCGCTATGATGTTATTTATCAGTCAAAACTCCACACAGAAATAAGACATCTCCACGCATGTATCAAACATTCTTCGGGGACGATTCAGACATCGGTGAGCGTTTTCTGCTTTTGCGCGCTCGTGTTTAATCCTCACGCGAGCAGAAAAAGTCATCTCGCGCGAGAGACTGTCTACTGCCGCATGCGTGAGCTGCTCCCTCAGGCACAAGTGATGCGTGCGTGGCAGCAAAATATCAGTGAGCGTGCGCAACATTTTGTCATGTCTGCGCGCGGAGCTACTTTCTAAGGAGACAGAGAGCTGCGTTGAATCCTAGTGAGCGTGTACGCATCGCTTGTGCCAGAGGGACCAGCTCACCCACACGGGAGTAGGCAGTCTCTTAGGTGCGATTAATTTTTCTGCTCCCGGGAGGACTAAAAACGAGCGCGCTGGAGCAGAACGCGCTAAAAAACATGAATTGAGAATGTGGAAAGGGCTGGTCCTGGGCAAAGGTGACCTAGGCGACTGCCTAGGGCGCCATCTGGAAGGCGACAAATTGCAGTGATTGTACATTACGTTTTTTTTCTTTCTTTTTTATTAAACAGTTTGACGCACCATTTATTTAATGTAAAAAATTATAAAAAAATTGAAAATGTAAATAAAGCAACTCAAAAGTTTATTTAATCAATTACTCTGAAGTTAGTAAAGAGCCGAGGTGGCTAGCTGTCTCTCTCCGTCTCACTCCTCGCTGAAGTCCAGGAGGCTGTCTTCAGTCAGAGAACCACTGCACTGCAACAGGACAAAAAATCTTGTAGTAGATTAATATTTTACCCGTTGATCGGGTCACTGAAAACGTCACGTGCCCAGAGTTGAATTCCTGATTAGCTGATGTGACGCAATGATCTATCAAACTTCTGTGATCTGCTGTGAAATGCAGCCAGACATTCGAGCACTGTGCGGCGCGCACTGATCTTCACCTCGTCAGCAATCTTAAATGAGCCCGCCCACTATCGCAGGTAATGCAAAGGGATTGGCTGGAACT
Organism: Oryzias javanicus; assembly: GCA_003999625.1. Lineage (NCBI taxonomy): Eukaryota > Metazoa > Chordata > Actinopteri > Beloniformes > Adrianichthyidae > Oryzias > Oryzias javanicus. Next base: position 23,789,007 of record CM012451.1, on the reverse strand, counting down.
TAAAGGTACTAAACAGAGTAGAAGTGATTGAGATATCCTGAGACCAATAGACCTTCAATGAAACTAAGCACCGAAATGCAGCACCGTTTGCAGCAGCTTCTTTAGGTTTCGGATGAACCTCTTCAATCATAATGGTTCCTACTTGTAACCAAATTTCGGTGTCCAACCCCAGCCGGACCTGAATGTGAAGATGTCTGAATTCTGTTTGGATTTTTGACTAATAAAAAATGCCATACACCCCCTTCCCCAGCCCAAATAAATTAGTTCTTTAGGTTTTTTAAAAAAAATTCTTTTAGAAAGTGACTATTTGGATGTAATTTTGGACGTAAATTCTTGCAGCCAGTGCTATATGGGGTTCCATTTGTGCCAAAACTATGTTTTTGCATCCATTATGTCAAGTTAATTGAACATTTATTGAACATTAGCTCTTGTTGTTTCACAGGACACACAGAAGATGTTGCTTAGTAGAACAAACGTTCAATAAACTTGTTCAGTAGACACAGACAATTGATCAAAGATATAGACAATGGACGTAAAAATATATTTTTGACATGAATGGAACTCTATACGGCCCAGCCTTAGCCAGACTGCCTTCAGTGCCCCATGGTAAATTGAGTTTCAGACCCCTGGTTTACACACTGTCCCGCTACCCTACAACCTTAACATTAGCGGTGTAACAAAAATGATGAGCAATATTTTAAACGAGGAAAACGAGATCACTAATTAGATGTTTTTCAAACATTTTTACTTCTGATCAAAACAATTTGAAATACTCAAAAATTGAATTTTAAGCTTTTTTTTTTTATATATGTCCCTCATTATCAAAAAAAGTGTCACAAAAACACAATTTTTATCGGAGTGGGTCTTTAACAAATGCTTTGCTCTACTGCGATTTGTATGGAAATGAGAGCTGTCCGACTGTAGTTTACAGCCTTCCTCACTGAAGAGCGGTCAGCGGTGAATCACTGAGCCGACCGCAGTCGCTGCTCTGTTAGCAGAATTGATGTCCCCCTGCTTTCATGGCCATTGAGGGCCCGTAGATGTCAGACGGGGATTGATATCAGGCATAGACCGAAAGCCTTGACATTGTCCTGAAATAAATATGTCATCCGGAAAACAGAAATGTTTTGACTTATGGGCTGCGGTGAGTTTCAAACAGCACCGTTTCCTTTCCCAGGACGGAGCAAGGCTGCAACGTGTTATTACTACAGTAAAGTGTGTTTTTTGGGGGAGAATATCAGTAACTAATGCTGAGGTGAACTAAACCAGATGCGGTTAAACGAGATGACAGCATTGGAAGGGAGACCGATAAGTCATGACGAAGACTTTAGACATGCAAACCAGCCTCTTAAATTTGAGGGAACTCCTGTCTGGATATCAGAGCTGAGTCTGCACAGGCTGTGGCTCCGTCCGTCACAGATATGCAAGAAAGGAGGTGTGCAGGAGGGTGGATGGGGGAAGGGGTCTGCGGGGAGGTAAACAGACATAGAGAGGAGTTCATATATACAGGCTTTGGTTGTGGGAGTGGGCCCCACTGGTACTAGGAGTGACCTCCCTGCTTCAAATCCTGGATGTCTGCAGGGTCTTTTTTCTCATTATTCTCTGTTTACTTATCTCTCCGGCCAGCTTCAAAATCATGTCAGTAATGACCAGCGTGAGCAGAGTCAACATCCTTTTAAACTGACAGCTCTGATTGTACTGTGAGAAATCACTTTACAGTGACCCTGTGGTGCATTATCAACCAGCATGTGTCGGCTCTGCTGGAAGCAGAAAACAAATACAACAAATAATGTGTCTTTATAAAGACAAAAAAAATATATTTTTTATTTTTTTAATTTTTAACATGTTCTCGAAGCATTTTACTGACAATGGAGGACACTTAAAAAATAAAATTCACTATATTTGAGTTTTTCTTTATAATTAAAATTGTTGTGAATCAAGAGCAGATGAAAAAATGCAGTTTCAAAAAGATCATATTGAAGATATGCCGGGTGAACCACAAATTCTATACAAATCTCCATTCTAATGCATTCACTTATAGATGACTAGCTTCGCGCACGTCTTCATTTTCCTCATCTAAACCTTTTCTGGCTCAAAACTGTACGGCTGGATTGCTCCAGTATTGCTTGACTTCCTTTTTTTGCACGCTGGAGTTGCGAGGGGCTGTAAGCTAGCAAGAGAACGTGTGAACATGATGATGGGAAGTAGCGATGGGCTTACTTTGCATCAACAGCCTCATCCACAACTTAGAGGCGAATTTCTAATAAACAGTTTTACAGAAAACATGACCTTGAAAATGACTTTTTTTCCTGATTTTGGTTAAAAAATATCTAATCATAATTAAAAGACCACTATGAACGCTTTTTTACAATAAATCAGAAGATGATCGGAGTGGTACTACGATAAATATTAATCTCTAAACTTTCACTTGATGAAAGTAATATATGCTTTTCAGCTAATTACACAAACATTTTACAGCATAAAGCATAAAAACATCAAAGGAAACAAAAAAAAACATGGTTTTGATCATATAAAGAATTATTTTATCAATTTATCCATCCTGTCCTTTTCATAGTCCTCCTTTATTTAAACATCTTTATCTGGGTGAATAAAGGTACTAATACATGATTTATTCACATTAAATGACACATTCTTCCAGAATTTCTTCATTAATCTAAATAAATGCAGACACCAATTTTATTTTTTTTTTTAAATCTATGAAATTTCTAAGTTTTGAATAGATCAATTTTTCCAAAAGTTTTGAGTATAAACCAGCCCTTGCCAGTCTTCGGTGCCGGCTGAGGCACTTCCTGCTTAATCTCTCATTTTAGACGTTGGCTTGGCATGGCCAGCTGCGCCAATGTCCAGGGATCGACCCAGGGATTATATATACCAGCTGGCCTTGAAGCGGTATGTAATCCCTCAGGAAATCGGGGAGAGAAGTCTCGGCTTTCCTTCGTGTCCACAGTGTGGTGACAGGGGTTAGCATCATTTACAACCACTGCAATTTGTTAAATTACATTACTGCATCTGTGGTCTGCTATTCACCAATCAAAGAGGGGTTTCTTCTCCACTGTGGCCTGATCGCATGTTCAGTACACTGTAAAATCTATTGTGTTCTTTTTTCCTCACTTGTTTGGTCTAAATCAGGGGTCCCCAAACAATGGCCCGTGGGCCGGAGTCCGGCCCTCCTCCACATTTGACCCGGCCCCCCAAACTGTTTTGGCAAAATTAAACATTTTTCCTTTTTTTGGGCTAATTCTGCATTTAGCTCATATTTCAGCAACAGGTTCGCTGTTTTCGGTAATTTAGGTATTTTTTTTTCATTTTTTTAGGGAAATTTCAAGTTTAGTTAATATATTTTTAGCTTTATGCTAGCTGTATTTGCTAAATTACGAATTTTCCCAGTTTTTTTAGGCTAATTTGGCATGTAGCTAATATTCCAGCAACGTGCCAACTGTTTTGGCAAATTTAGGCTTTTTTCATTTTTTTTTGGCTATTTTGAAGTCTATCCAATATTTCAGCTACATGCTAGCTCTTTTGACTAATTTAGGTATTTTTTCAGTTTTTTAGGCAAATTTGGAGTTTAGCTAATATTTTAGCTTTATGCTAGCCGTTTTGGCTAAATTTGACATTTTTCCAGTTTTTTAGGCTAATTTGGTATTTAGCTAATATTCTAGCATTATACTAACTGTTTTGGCTAATTTAGGCTTTTTTTCAGTTTTTTAGGCTATTTTGAAGTCTAGCCAATATTTCAGCTACATGCTAGCTGTATTGACAAATTTAGAAATTTTTTTTTTTTTTTTGCTTCAGCGTTTTCAGTTGTTAACTTTAGCATTTTCAGCTGTCAGCTTCAGTGTTTTTATCTATCAATTTAAGCATCTTCAGCTATTAATTTATCACAGGTAATGCTATATATCTAGTTTTTAAAATGTTGTGTTATTTTTCTATGAAGATAACAGATTGTTGTGATTGTTTCACTTTTTTTTGTTAGCCCAAAAAACATTCCAGGCCCCCCATCAGAGAAGAAAACAGTTACAGCTTGTGTTCCTCACATGAGGACCCTGGTCGAAATGAAGTCCTGGTATGGATTCTGCTAAACCCAGTTTGTAGGATTTTTACACAGAATGCTTTGCTTCTTTCTGAGTACCAGCTGAACTAACCTACAACCTCCCATGACCCTGAACCCAGTGATGCAAATAACGCCACAGTGACATGTTTTCTAAGGTAACCGCTTACTGGAGACCAGCTCAGGCTCTGCCTTTGCAACCAGACGCTGTGAAATGTTTCATGCATTATTCACAGAGTTGCTTTAGTCTTGATGAATCCATGAGGTGAAACATTCATGGATTGTCGGTCAGTTGGTGTAATGAGGTGTCCAGCATCCTCGGGGACTTTTAAACTGGCTTCTTCTTACTTTCCCCATGTTGTATTTTGTTTCTCCCACTGTGAGATTTTTGGGCACCAGAAACTTTGTCAGTCTCTTTTTTTCTGAGCAGTACGTCTCATTTAACTCGCCATGGCACGTAGAAAGGCATTCCTGAAACCCTTAATTTTGTCGCTTTAGATCATTTCCTGATCTTGTAGCCTTGCAAGCCTCATTTATGCCCCTTTTCACTTGAAAGTGTGGTATTTTCACACAGGAGGTGTTGCCTTTCATAGGGAGACTCCATAGTAAATGCCTCAAAGCTCCACTAATGGTCATAACTCCTCCAGATGTAATCTTATTAACCATGACACCCTCCAGCCAGGACTTACAAACTTTTAAAGTTTCACCCTGTCCCAAGCAGCTGAGGTCAAAGGCTGCAGTTGTGTTGCTAACAAGCTGCCCTAAAGTCTCAGAGGTTTTTTATAGAAGGCAGACAGGGCGACAAGCTTTCACACAGGATCCAGCAGGTTTCACTGCACAGTAAAAACAGGCCCCCTAGAATTAAGTCACACATTTTGAAAATAGTCTCACCAAGAATTCATATTTTAGGAAATAAAATGATTGTCAGTAAGACATATTTTCTTAAATATATTATTTTACTATTGGAAATTTCTTTACATTTTTTTTCTTGCAAGACAGAAAATAAGACTTTAAATAACCCTAAACGAAAAGTAGTCTAAGAGTATAAGAAGTGTACTTAGTCCAAAGTGAGGTAGTAGACTTGAAGTTCATCTTTTTATGTCCTATCTACAGTATATGCTATGAATTTAAAATGTTTCAATTTTGTCTAAAAAAGTATTCAGATAATATACTTCCAACACTATATGTATAAAATGTAAAGTATATTTGCTATATTTAAACCTTTACTCAAGTATACTTAATAAAATAAACTTCAAGTGTATTACCGGTACTTTTGCTTTATAAAAGGTCATATACTAACTTAAAATTCAGTTTTTGTAGTGTAGAGAACGATTCTTTCCATGTAGGGCTTTGTGTTTCATAGTTGTCTATTAGGTTTTCTAAATTGAAAATACATTTGTTGAAAAACATTTTAAAACAAGATTGATTAGTACATTTTGAGGATAAAGCAAAACACAACCTGTTTTTTCCACTGGATGCTGCCATATTTGAAATGTATAACTTAAGTCAAGTACCTCAATTCAATGACCCCACCAACCTATTTTTGATTAAATTTTTTTGAATAAAATATTATTACTTACCAGACTTTAATATTGTCTGGTAAGTAGTTAAGCAATTTGGACACATCCGTAGAGTTAGAAATTTTGAAAGCTCTTTGTAAAAGATCCAAAATGGCCGCCAAAACTGGACCCATTTGACAACAAGCAGAATACTTTGTGTTCTTTTGGTGCTTTTATGTATTTCGGTATCTCTGTGCTCCCCGTAGCTGACCAGGCTATTTATGACGTTATTGGGTGGGAGTAACATCTCAATTCATAGACTATTTTTCCATAGGAGGGCTAAATGTAGGGGTAGGGTAAGAATTTGGATTTCGCCTTAGTTTTGTTAATAATATTAGCTTGAAAAATATATTAGAATCTTAAGAAAACATGTTGTAATCCTCAGTTTTACAGATCTTATGGTTTACCGTGTGGCAGCAAAACAATCATGTCAAATAAATGGAATAAACGTAATGAAAGCGGAGTGAGACGGTGTGGAGCCAGCAGGGAAGCTGAAGTTACGAGACTGTATATTAGACAGATGATTGGCCACAGAAAAGCCTGTAAGTGATTGCAGTTGGCAGTTACACAAACCCCACATTCAACCAGAGTGCATGAATAAAATCTCTCAACAGATACAATAAGAGCAAAGCACGCTGGTCATTTGGGATTACTGTCTAAACTTATCTTTAATATTCTGTTTTTGTTGGTGGAAATGCATGCATGAGAGATGTACTTTCCAAAACGTTCAATATTTTCTAAGCAATTTTGTCTGAAATGATCAACTTTAGCTTTTCATGTGTGACCATAGGCATGCTGCTCATCAGTCGTCCTTCCCTGTCGAGCAGGAGCTTCGACCTCTCAGTGAATCAGACCCATCAGTCACTGCTGACCCAAACATTGGGCCTAGTCTTGGAAGTGAAGCTAACCAGCGCCAACAAAAACAGTCGAGGACTTTCCTCTTTTCCAGCAGCAGCTTGGATTTGCTTTCCAACCCATTTTAGGTCCCGCTGGGTCGAAAAAAATCTTATTAAGTTTGTGTTGTTATAACTAATATGAGTGATTTTTGATAAAGGATCATTTCTTTGTTTTATTAACCTGTTCAAATATCAAATATGGGCTATTTTATCCTGCTATAATATTTAGAGATGCTTCCAGAAGTCATGCAGAGCAGCAGATGGGACAGACATGATGGATCATACAACGGATGCTGGAGAGGAGCTCCTTGCTGAATTCTGGGATAATAAACACAGGAATCTGCCCCGCCATGAGTCCAGTTTAACTGGAGGAAATGGACCTCATCTGCATTCGCTGCCTGCTCGCTCCTGATTAATGAGGACTGGAAACCCTCTTAGATTGCACGTATCTATGCTCTGGTGGGCAGCTGTCTATATAGTGAAGCAATGTTTTTGCTTTTTCAAACTTCATTTCAAGTGAAAAAGAGAAGTGCCACAAAAAATGTACGTGCAGAATCTAAATATGAGCAATTAGTGAACTAACAAGATTAGCAGCAAGCAGCAAACACAATGCAGCTTTTTTTTTTTTTGTTGTACAAGATAGTTTCTGGTTGTTTTTGTCCACAGTTGAACAAACCCACAGATAAACAGGAAACGTCATCTCCTGTGATTCACAAAGATTTCCTTTAGGAAGAGGATTTTCCTGCTTTTTCTAGCGGGAGACCAAAGAAAACAGCATTCTCCCTTCAGTAATTTCTATATTTTTTATCCTAAGTAATATATTTTTTTTGTTGACTAGGTCTTCTGATGAAAGAAAAAACAAATTTCCATATCAAAATTGTGACAAAAGTACTGTTAAATAAAGATTCAGTTTTGTTTTGTCTGCTCATTGAAGCTTCCAGACTGCAGGATTTTACAGAAATTTTGTTTTAAAACTTTTTTCTTGTCTGGACCCGTCATGCTTTGTGGTAAAATGATTGAAGCCAAAAGTCTCATAGTGACGCCTTAAGGGTTTTTTCTCTTTTTGTTTCCTTTGCTCCATGTTTATATGCAGTAAATTACAACTGTCGTCTGTAAACCGCTCTGATAAGAAACAGAGTTTGTCCAAAAAAAAAAAAGAAGCACAATTAAGTTCAGAAACAGAGCAGAAAAGTTACATTTCAAACAATCAGAGCGTTATAGAGACAACTCAATATACTGTCAGTATTCTGAAATGCTCAATATTTTACGGTTTTGAGTTGAACACATTAGCAATGTAATATTTAAAGATCCACTTAGAGGAAAATCCTTTTTTTTTGTTTTTAGCAAAAAATATCAAAACTGCGTTTGAGTATTTCTTTACCCAAGCTGTTATGAATCATGAATGGACAAAAAAATGAAATTTGAAAATGATTGAAGTTGTGATATCGATGACCTCAAGCTACCTACTCCACTCTACTCTGATGTATCCACTTGCAGACAAATAGATCAGTGTACGTCTTTGTTTTCCTCATCCGAGCTGGAATCTGGCTCATAACTGCACAGCTGAATAACCCGGTTTTGCCTCGCCATTTTTGGGGCTGTAAGCTAGCAGGAGAGCGGGTAAACAGATGGATGATGGGAAGTGGGAGAGGGGTTGCGCTGCAGCAACAGTCCTGCCCACAATTCAGAAGCAAATTTCTAATTAACTTTGCAGAAACTATGTCCTAGAAATTTATTTTTGCTAAAAACTGCATTATCATAATTTAAAAAAATACTCTGAATGCTTTTACAATATATCAAAATATGAATGGAGTGGGTCTTCAAATTCTTTTTGCCTTTTTTCTTCACATTTTATCTTCAGTAAATATTAGGGATATAGATTTATCAAATAATTGGTGAATTGATTTCTATCCTGCAAGAAATACAAGGAATCTGGAAAATGTCACCTGCACTGTTCAGTACCAGGTATTTATCTCTGACTCTCACTGGTTGAATTTTTTGCTAAAGATGTCGTGGATCAATCTTATGTCAGACAATCGGATCGTTCAAAATGAATCAAAATCAAAAGTGAATCGAAGGGACAAGCACAAATATCGAATTGCTGTTAAAAATCATGACACCCCTAAATATTGTTTTGATTTCAGCAGTTAAACTTTTCTTTAAATTAACTTTGAGTTTCATAGAAGTTTAAAAATGTCATTCTAGTGATGAGTGTGAGAAACAAGGCCAATGACGAAATACAAGAGTAATACAACCTCAGAGCTCCAAACACTCCAACATGAGTCTGGGCTTGAAGCTACAGGTGTGGTGAAACAGAGGTGGCACCTGCAGACTCTGGAGTCAAGTTTAGGTCTATAAAAGCAGATTAGAACCAGATACGGGGTGTGGTCCATTGAGTAAAAAGATGGGAAAATGTTGTGTTTTTAATGTGTCTCTTTGCTTTGCTGTGCTGGTGTCACATTACCAAATCATTACTGTTCTGTAAAGTAGATTTTTAAATCTTTAGGAATTCTAAGTATAATCCAAGTATACTGAACAGTAACTTGTAAAGTATATCTCTAATAAGTATTTAAAAAGTAAACGAAAAGTACGCTATCTTAATTTTACTTTTAAAAAAGACTTGAGTATTATTATTTTTGGTAAGGGGCACCACAACAGAACTGAACCGTAACTCTAACATTTTTGTCTGTAAAAAAAGAAAATAAATAAACTGCATCCACTGCTGTCTATTTTAAATATTTGTAGGAAATAAGATCAGACTCTGATTTGCTTCAAATCCAAAAACCACTTCTGTAACATCTTGAGAAATCCAATAGGCTGTGGTGTTTAAGTTAAAAGTACAGCAGGTACATTTAGGATTTCCATAGATTGGACAACCAATCTTGTTGGTTCTGTACTTTTGTGTAAAAAAAACTTTTAAATATCCAGTTAAACAAAAAGTTTTCATATTAATACACATAGTTTGTATTCGCTCTGTTGTTTTCTTGTAGTTTAGAAGACAAGTTTCTTTTCTTTTCATTGTAGAAGTTTCCATGGTGATGGGAGTCAACACAACCCTGGGCTGTGTTTTTACTGAGCGGCTGTAGCTCATGAATACTCTTTTGTCACAATACTTTGGCTTTTCATCCTGCATGACCTTCTCTTGTTGACTTTTACACGCCTCCCCGAAAAGTCTCTTTTTCCTGACTGGTCGAAAGGTGCTAAGACTAAAGTCGCTCAAGAAAAGAAATTTAAAAAACAGTCCAGATTTAACTATTCTTTTTTACCCCAATTAATATTTAAGCACCTGCACTCTGAGTCGCTGAATCATCAACAAGATTGATTTAATATTTAACCAATGGCTTCATTTTGGCTGAAATGGTAGAATTTTAGGTAAACAATCAATGAAGCCATAAAGTGGTCTGTCTTAACGTTTTACCGCATCCTGATGAGTTTCAGATGCATTCACAATTGTTTTCTTTAATTATAATGCGGTTTTAAAGGGACTTGAAGGACAGAAAACAGCAGTGCAGGTCTGCTGTTGAAATGTTTGTCTTCTTTCTGGTTTCTGAACAGCTCTTTTCACCCAGTTTATTAGGCAATTTAGGTGCAACGCCCACATCTGTGTGTTCTACAGAAGTAAAGGACACAAACTCGTAAAGCACTTGTGCTTGCAGACGCACACATGCACAGAGCAGGGAGGTAATGGGGGGGCTCGCCTTCCAAAATACCTCCAGCGCTGGAGAAACAGTTAATGATACTGAACCACACAAGGGATTCGGGTCATAAATTGTATAAATGTTTAATTCTGGCTGATTGGAGTCTTGAACTTTTCATGTTCAACATGCAGATGCACTGAAGTTTATCTCTAGGAAGGATTTGCTCCATGGGGGAGGGGATGGAGAAAAATTAGAATGTAATCATAGAAAAGTAGGGATATGTGTTTTTTTTTTTTGTGATTTAACGGTGGATTCAGAATGGACATATTTAGTTTATTTAAAGTGAACCAGAATTTGTTTCCCAGAACACATTTTATGTCTGAATACACCCTGGAACCGCTCTCTGACCCATCTTTCAAGGTGGTCTTGGTCTTTTTCCAATTGGAGCGAGCTCTGGTTCGCTCTGGAGTGGAACAACTGAACCAAAACAACCACCGTAGCATTCTGGGCATTATGGGATGTAAGCGAGAGCCGCAGACAAATGCGGAGCAATGATGAGAAGCAGCAACTCATTGAAATCTGGTCGGATGAATGCACTTTTAACCTGATACACAGTGCTTCTTTCTCTGTTTCTCAACAATCTATATGTCACAAACACTTATAAGCATAGCTTCTCAGCTGCTGTCTCTTCAGTAACCGTCTTGTCGCATGCCCCCACTGTACCAAAGTAGTAATAAACCTGACCTTATTACAGACATTCAAACATGTCAGCGAAATATAAAGTTTGAACTATCCCGATGAGAATTGCAAGAGTAGGACTTCCATTTCTTCTTTCTTCGCTGGCCAATGACTGAAGAGATCTGTAGTCACATGGTTTTGTTTACAAGCTTTAGTTCAGAACATAATAGTCCAGTGGAAAGGCAGTCTGAGTACAAACCAAACTCAAGGTTCAGGACTCAATCGGACCAAATTTAATGAACTCGGTCTGACCAATGGACGTTTCCAGTCTGTATGCTCTTTAAGAGAGATTAACCGTAACAGACAGTCCTAGATGTACGTTTGATTTTTGTCAGCACAGGGGTACGAGGCACCAGTATGCAGTTGACCTGTAAAACCACTAACTGATGGATCTCAGTTGTGTATATTTTTTTATTATTTCATAAAGTTGAACTGAAGCCTTCTTTCTAGACCTTTTGAGATCTATGTTCTGATTTATTTCTTCCGCTCCTGAACTGGATGCAAACCAGGAAGTACATATTTTGCAGTTCTCAAAAGACCACCGGAGGCTGATGGGAGCAGTTTCCTTCTGGCTTTCATGTTAAAAAAGTTCAAATATTTTATGAAAAATTAAACTTTTGTGCACTGAATCGGCATTAAGTGAATGGAGTGAATTTTTGTTTAGTGTGCCCATCCTATTTCAAGCTTTTGCTTTGCCATGCAGCTTTATGGGTGTGTCTGAAATTATCTCACCACTTTATCACTATGTCATCTTATCTGGGCATCTCTAAAAAAAACCACAACATGAAAAATGAAAAACTGAAAGCTGTTTGAACCATTAGCTGTCAGCACAATTTGGCTTTTATATACAAATTTAAAAAAGTCAAAGTACTGTGGTCCCTCACTTACTGCAGATGTTACGTTCTAAAACTAACATAGGATAGGTGAAATCTGCAAAGTAGTCCTACAGATGTTTTAAGGCTCACTGCACACATTCTGACAGACATTTTCCCACTTTCCTCTCTTATTTAAACGCTAAAAGTTCAAGCCTTCCTAGAAAAATAAGATCAGTATTATAGAATTAAAAAGATCAGTAAATGATTGAGAACGTTTTTAGATTTAACAAGCTGGATGCGTTCTGTACATGAGACACAGCACGGAGGCGAAGGAAAACTCCACAAAATTAGCAAAACAGTGAGACGCTTAGGTTGAACCATGATTTTGGTTGTGTCCAAATTCCCCCTAACCTCTAACTAATAAAAAAAACTATATAGCACGGGACCATATAGTGCCCTGGATTTTAAAGGTAATTCGGACACTATGTTCACTACTTTTCCTTCGTTTTTCTAAACACCGGATATGACGTCACGACACATTTAACAACATTTATTTATGACTCCACTGTGTTCTGATGGCAAAAATGTGTACGATATTTCAAATATTACATTTAAATATGTTTTTTTTTGTTCGACTGCAATGCATTGTGGTCTATATTTGCTAATCTAGTGTGCATCAATTCACGCTAGTTTTTTGCAAAGACTTCTGGGAAATTTCAAGTGCACTTGATTTTGGAATGAGTAGATTCGGACAGCACTATATAGTGATTGGGGGGAATTGGACACAACCATAGTGAGGGAACACTGTACATTCAAGTGTGGTTGTGACAAGTTTACCACTAGTCACTAAAAGTAAGTGTCTTTTATGCTGTAAAGTTAGACCATTATATGTTTTAGTAAAAGTTAATTGCCCTGCTTGTTTAAACATATCATATTTAGTGAACTGACATTACTTAAGCTATTTTAATGTTCAAAAAGCTTCAATTTGGAAGTCAAAAACTCCTTTGTTGGATACTAGATCCTTTAGGTAGAGTGGAAGTGCTGACCAGTGATTCCCACTCTGTGGGGCCACCTTCACCTGAATGTCCCTTTTTGTAAACGCTCCTTTTCTCTGGCTTTGATATGTAAATCGCTCCTCTGCAGAGTGGTGTCAATGTTTTTATGCCTTTGTTACGCCTCTTTGCTTTTCTGTAGAAACAAATGCGTACACAGGAACCTGTGAACGGCAGGAATGATAAAAACAAACCGCCTCAACAATGAGGCAGCGGTCACTCAGCTGTATAAAAGCACACACAGATAAACTACATCCTACTGGACTTAAAAAGGGAGGAAGCATAATCGCTGTACACTCAAACACCAAACCTGAAGCTTCAATTTGATAAACCAATACCTTTTGTTTCATTCGATACGTGTAGGATAATAACGAAGACTCATTAGATATACATTTAAAGACCCACTCTTATCTCTAACCCCACCTCCACTTCCCATCGCCAATAATAGAGAGCTCTCTGTCTGCATACTCTCCTGCTAGCTTACAGCCCCTCACACTCCCAACCTAACATGATCCATTCAAACAAAAATGTTGAGCAATATTGGAGCTATCCAGTTGTACAGTTTTGGACCAGATGAACATGAATCTATTTGTCTGCAAGTGGATGCATGGCAGTGGAGTGGAGCAGGAGGCTTGTGGCCTGCCCATTGTATTTTCTATGTAGCAAATATTAGGGTTGATATGTTGATAATAATTTCCAGATTCAATTTGATTTACCAGATCCTGGATCAATTAGATTCTGATTTATTTTTCAATTCTTTCAATTCAATTCGATTCAGTTCAATTTTGAGTTTACACGGTTTACAAATTTAGACACATTTGTTTAAAAAGACATTAGAAACTTTCAATATGTATATTTATATTAAACTGATACTGTTCACATGCTGTTAAATGTATTAGTGAAATAATGAGATTGTTAAGAACATACTGGTTTCTCAAAAGGAGAAGCTCTAACAAAAATGTCAAGATCATTAACATTGTTAACATTGTTCTGCTTCTTCTTGAGGGCGTTTCAGTTTGGCCACTAGGTGGAGCTCATGCTGTAGCAGTTCACTATTTTCAAGAAGAATGAGCAAAAAAAGTTGCTTTAGACCCCGAATGGTTTCTTTAAAAATATTTCCTTAAAAGAGTTTGGAAAAATAATGCCTGTGAGTTTATAAAGATGTTCATTTAGTCAGAAATGTCGGTTAACATCGATCGAGCGGGAAATCCTATTATACATTAGTATCAAGCTAGCTGACTTTAGCATTATGTGCTAGATTGATCTCTATTTTTATGGATCGAGTATTGGTGTATTAAGCTTCGATCGATTAGAATCCCTTTATTGATTTTATCAACCAGCCCTCACAATGATTTTAATATAAAAATACTCAAAAATGCATTTTCAAGCTTAATTTTCTTAATTTTCCATCCACACAATTTTCACCAAAGTGGGTCTTTAACTGAATCTCATTGCATTTCTCTGAGGAAAAAATTAAAAGCAGTTTTTCCTCTTTTTCTTGTGCGAAAGTGGCCATGACTGTGAAATAGATTACTTCATTGCTTCGCTTGTTAGTAAAATGTCAAGTAATATATATGATGAATAGCAGAAAAGGGCTGGACTGTGAAATGATATGCACATGGTGGTTTCTTTGTGTCTGAACTGCAATCACATCAATTATTCCACACGTGCAGAGTTGAGTCAAATCTGCAATTTTAGAAAAAAAATGTAACTTTTAAGGCTGAATATATGTAGAAAGAAATTTCACATCTTAATTAAAGGGATTAAAAAAACAAATTGTGCCTTGGAAGTGTTGAGCGCATTGTTTTAGACATATTTTAACATGTATGTTAGTGCAGCATCTGGAGGTTGGACACATGTGTTTTCTTTCTGAGAGTAATGCAATCACATTGGAAATGGGACTCGTGCAGCTCTGAGGCCGACTAAAGACCACAGCCATGCCAAGACATGTGGCATTGATCAGTGTCTGCAGCCAAAGAGATCTCAGTGGGAATAAAAGAGAGAAGGTCTCTGTCAATCATCTCTGCAATGTGAACTGCCAGCTTCAGGTACATTTCAATGAATCCCCGAGGCAGCAGTTTGTGCTTGTATGGAAAGTTAACGACCTGTGAAGAAATGCGGGTTTTATTCGGCATATGAGGTCCACGGGGTGGGCTTTTGTGACAGCTTTTTATTGATGTGCCGGAGTTACATTTTTAAACATGCATCACAACGTGCTGAAAGAGTTGTTTCTCCGTCCCGGAGGATATTTATGCCAGTAACTGGGTGTAAAACTCAGAAAAAAAAGGGAAATGTGGAGTTTGAATTTTAGAGTATTATTTTAAAGCTGGGTATCAGATTTAACTGTTTAATTTGATCTGAACACAATTTAATTTGTCAAAACTTTTACTTTATGAATGGAAATGTTTTTTTTTCTTTTCAAACAGTCAAAACAATCAATAAAAATGTATGAAACATTATTTTAAAACAATTTTATGTGGCTGTTTTCACTAAACGAGTGATTTACACCAAACAAAAATTAAACTTTTGATAAGTTTATACATTTTTCTACAAAAGAACCAAAGAAGTTTTAAGTTTTTAGCTTAAAAATGATTATTGGAAACTCATATTAGTCTTTTATATTTAAAATTTAATTAGAAAAAATTAACTTTTTAAATGAAGCCCTCATAAAAAAAATTGCTAAATGTTTTGAGAAAATCCCCATAAAGTGAAATTATCAATAGATTTTCTTGACTGAATCGCTTAAAATAAGGAAAAACATCATAGAAGACTTAATAGCAACTTAATGACTTGATAATAGAGTAAATTGCACTAAGATTACATTAAATATGCTTTTAGATTATTGATTGCATCAAAAAATAAAAAATTGCAAAATTGCAAAAAATTGCATCAGAAAAACTGTTCAAAATCTTCCCAACCATCCACTTGAACTGTACTATACAGTATCTAATACTGTTTCCATAAGCCGAACAGCTACCCCTTCAGCGCCGTCCTGTTTTCTGTCGAGCCGCTGTTTGCTTGATCGTGGCACAGGGCATCGTTGCCATGACACCCACCTGGGTATTCACGCTGCGGATGACAAAGGGTGTAATGTTGCTGCTGTCTCGGGTCTTACGTTTCAGGAACACTGAGGCTTTTTCTCTTCAGAGTAACAGTTACGCCTGCTAACTTTAGACTCAATAAACACTGAGCCTCTGTCTCTCCACCCTCACACCAACTTTTTTCCCACAAACAAACTCATTCAGGTGTTTGTTGTGACTCTTTAGTCCGTGTTTGACAGAACTGCAGTCCTGCTCGGGTTTAATCAGAAAGGAGGGTGTTTCCTCAACTTTATCTTGCTTGGGTTTAAACGTTTTCTACCACAGTAATAGATATGCATGAAATAGTTTATAATTGAGTGCCAATGAGAATTGATTTCTTGTTTTTTTGGTCATACATTTCTACATGTAAAATTTGCCAAAAATTCCTGTTGGAAATTATAAAAATGGTCAAAAACAAGAATTTATGCCATAGAAAGATTGCTATAAAGTGCAACATAATTTATTGCATTTAAAAATATTGTTTTTTAACAAATTATATTTGTTGAGTTGAGTAAACTATCAATCCAACATTTTTATCTGATAAAAGCTAAAAAGTATGCAACAAATTATTAAACTTTTATGTTATTTGATCCAATGTTTCACTTTTTTCAGTGTATTTGTGGTCCACTCATCTTGTTCAGGCAAAAGAGCTACAATGATTTGTTATTATTATTTTTTAATTCTGCAACTAAAGTAAAAAAAAATCTCTTCCTGAGACTTATGAGGTTCAGTTAAGCTGCATGTCTCAGAAGAAGTTTTTTTCTACTTAATTGTCTCAATGTTGCATATTTATTCATCAATTTTTTGATAAATTATAATCATAATCTTACTACATGTAAATTATGTTTATTTGTGGGTAAAAAGTAGGAGCAAAGTCATTTTTACAAGATTTTTTAGCTAATAATTTCAACAAACTTCTATGTTTACCCTCTAAAATATTATTATAAATGTCTGAAATATGCTTCAAATCAATTTAGAAGGGGCTACAAAAGTTAAAATGTCTATTTTCTCTGTTTAACTAACCTTAAATCTTTCGTTTAAAATTATTACAAAATGTGGGGTCACCTTTATAAATATTTGTCAGGTTTGACTCACTAATTAGGAGCAAGGGCATTTTTTTTTAAATATATTTAGCTTTTTTCTCAATAAGCTTAGAAAATTTAGCAAATAATTTCAACAAACTTCCAAACTTTCTCCCTGAAATGTTATTCTAAATGCCAGAATATGCTTCAAATCAACTTAGAAGTGGCTGCAAACATAAAAAGGACTATATCCTCTATTTAGCTAACCTTTAATCTTTAGTTTAAAAAGTATGACATTTTTCTTTAAGTCCAACTCTTTAGGAAAAAACTTGTAATCATAAAATTCTTATATATTTTTGTTTGAAATATGAGATTACCTTTATAAGTATCTGTCAGGTCTGACCAACTGATTAGGATCTATAGATAAATGTAGTCACTTGTAGAAAAATAAGCAACTCTTATGTATAAAAGAAAAGCTTCTTGTCTAACACAATGTTTGAAATCCAGATGGATTTTTTCACCCCCCGCCTGTATCTGTCAGTATGTGTGTACAGTGAGTTTAGTCACTCTTACCTCGGCTTACATTTGATTAGTTGTATATTTTTCCTGCCGTGGACGTAAGTGGCTCAAGTGTGAGGGTTACAAATGTTTAGCTTACGTCAAGTGCCGGTCCAGAAATGTTTGTGTTGGGCGCTTTGAGGGTCTGAATCGCTCACAGCCACAGGTAGGCTCGTGTGGTTAAAGTCACGCTCCGACTGTCTTTTGATCTAATGTAAAAAAATGTTCCCAGTGGAGTTTTAATTAAGATTATGGTGTTTTTAGGCAAGATAATCAAATTTGTTTTGTTGAACATAATTTCTGAAGGAGTTCATCAAAATATCACCTTTAAGTTGTGGACAGGATGTAAGACTTCCCTCATTTCCCCTCATCCCCTTGTTTACTCTCTCCTGCTAGCTTACAGCCCCTCATAAGTCGTACAGGTTTGATCCAGATGCAGCTCAGACGAGGAAAACGAAGACGTTCATGGATCTATTTGTCTGCAAGTGGATGAATCAGAACGGAGCGGACAGACTTTTCTTCTGCTTCTGATTCACAACAACTTGATTACAAAAATATTCAGAAATCCAATTTTCAGCATAATTTTCTTTATATATCAAAAGAAAAATGCTGCAAGAACATGCCAGAAAAAACACAATTTTCATTGGAGCAGGTCTTTAAATTTAAGTCTAAATTCACACATTTTTTTCACAAAGTATCTTGGAAACATAAAAACAGATTCATAAATACGGTGTGGTAAATAATCACACTCAAATTGTGCTTTTGTTTGTGTGGCAAAGTGACGTTTTCATCTCCCAGTTTGCAGCTTTTATTCTTATGTTGCTTATTAACTAAAGAGAGCTTTTCAGAGCAGTGAGTAAGGTTGTGATCATGCCCCTGTGTCTGCTGTTCATTGGCAGAGTGTTTGTGCTGCTTAATCATTCATCGACTACTCAGCTCAGTTTGTTTGGGTGCTGTTTAATATTACTAATGTTGTGTGTACAGTCTGCTAGAGGCGGATCTAGGTTCAAAAAACAGATGTTACTTTTGGAATTTAGCAACAATAACACAATAACTTTTCAGAAAAAGACTGCATGGGCTAAGCCAACATTTGTTTCCCTTTTATATTATCACTCGGGGGTTCATAACATATTCCCTCACCGACAAAACCCGCATTCTTTTTGGAACCACAACCCCATCAAAGCCCAGCCTGACTCCAGCCATCACTAATTCTGAGCTAAGCACAAGCATTTGAACTATAATGAAGGGCTTGAACTAACCACACAAAGGTTTATGTCTCTAAAAAAACATTTACATTTGTAATATAGTGATTAAACACATTCTTGTGGTTTGGCTGGATTGGAGCTCAATATCCCAGCAGGACACAGGGTTTTGAACCTCGGCTCGGCTGCTGTGAAGTGGATTATTTGTCCATCTTTGCAGGAGATGTCCCTTATTTTCTGTAAAACATAAGTAAATGTCAATTATTCCAGTTTGGATGTCAGTACTTCTCGGAAAAATGCAAAGAAATTGGATGCCTTTATAGTCATTCTGACTATCGATCCCAAAAATGTATTTGAAAAAAAATGTTTCCAACAAAACGGTCACAATAAATTAACTTTATGTGTCTTATTTTATATTGCCAAAGGCTGTTTACCAATGCAATGTAATTCCAGGGCCTTTTTACTTTCACTAATAGTTTATCTTTTAAACCGTTTTTTTGGTATTGCTTAATATCCATGTTTTTAACACAACCCCATTTTTTATAGCAGATATTTTTTACTTTATTATACAATAATCACTATATAGTAAAAAACAAAAAAACAAAAAAAAACTCAAATCCGAGTAGTACATTTAGTCATTTTTGGCTACAAAAATCACAATAATTAAGATCAAATTGTTTTTTATGTTTTATAACAAAAGATTCATCCTGTAGAGACCAAATAAAAGTCTAAAAATAAAAAAAAGCAAAGATAAAGTCAAAACTATTTCCAAAAAGTGAAGCTCCACTGAACTACCTGCAATACGTCAAGGACTTATTCTAAAGGGAATCACAACTATTTGTCATAACTCTTGTCGTGTGAATGCTTTTTCAGCATTCAAACTAAACTGATTCTCCTGCTCCTTTCCATACGTTTTTAATCATGTAAAAAATTCAATCACACTTTCAGAGATTTCAGCAATCATGGTATCAAAACGTTCTGCTCATTCAGAACATTACTGCTTTTACTTTCAGTATTCATAAACTTTATAGATTTTGAAATATTAAGCAAAATATACCCTATAGGAAATGACTGAGAAATTGCTCAAATCCTTCAAAAATGCTGTGGGCTTATATACGTTTTTTTAGGCAAAGCATTAGCATTAAGCTAGCTGTTTTGACAAAATTAGATTTTTTTCCACCATTTCTTAGACTAATTTTGAGTTTAACTTATATTTAGTAATATGCTAGCTATTTTGGCAAAATTTGACATTTTTCTATTTTTTTGATAATTTGGCATTCAGCAAATATTTTATCAAGCTCTCAGCTTCAGCGTTTTCAGCTTCAGAATTTTTAGCTATGAGTTCTGGCATCTTCAGCAGACACGTTCAGCTTACAGTATTCACACTTGCATTACTGCAGGTAATGCCTTATATCTAGTTATGTTTTGCTATAAACCAAACATTTCAAAGCTAAAAAACTTTTTGAAACCTCATATTATATATAATATGTAATTTTTACATCATTTTAAACAGCCGATGTCTTTGGCAAACTGACCAGAGACTCCTGAAGATTGTTTTTCAGTTAGAATACAAAGACTTTGAAAGGCCAGCTGCTTCTAAAGGTGGTTTAATTTTAAGGCCTTTTTCGCTTTTGCCTCAGTCATGTTAACTTGTGTAGTCAAACTTCATTTTTCTTTTTGCGCTTTCATTCAGGGATCACCATTCAAGTGGAGTCAAAGCATTAGCTGCTTCTTTTTTTCTGAAAAGCTTTGAACTCTAAGTGATGTGTAGGGTTGTATGATACAAGGAGCAGGATACCTGATCCACCCAACAGGCAGAACTGCGGTCATTCTGTGGGAATGATGGAATTCTACAGTCTGCTGAATCTTCAAAAGCAGTCAGGCATTCCTCATTTGATATATGCACAGGCTAGGTTTAGGATGTGACGAGGACTGGAACGCCAGCTTTTATATTTGGAGTTATTTTCTCTGGCACCATCAATCACATTGGTCTCCCTCATCCAGGTGTTTTACATCTCCTGAAGTGAACTTACCTGTTTCATCTGCTACTATGTGTGTTGCAGGTGACCTTTCCCCGGTCCAGATGGCCCCCGTTCCTCAGTCCCAGTTCATTCCTTTGGCCGAGGTTCTGTGCTCAGTGATATCCGATATGAACGCCGCTCAAATCACCGTCAGCCAGGAGGCGCTCGTGAACTACATGAGCAAAGCCCATCCAGGTAACGCACGATCACAACTCGATTTTTATAGAAATAGATTCATTTCTTAGAAACTATTTTTCACCTAAAGTGTTTATTTATTTTCAAAATGTAAATCAATAACCTTAAATGTAAGATAAAGTAGTTTAGCTCTAAAAGTAGTTTTATGTATTTATTGATCCTTGCAGATTTTTTATCTGCTTTTTATTCTATTTATTTGTCTGTCCAATATAAATAGAACTGTTCTGAATTCTATTATAGCATGAATTATGACAATACGGGCTTTCTATTCTATTCTTTTCTATTCTATTCTATTATAAAATTAGTTTTATTTTACTTTTTCTTAATCCTGCAAAACAACAAAACAAAACAAAACAAAACACAAGGAACTGTTCTTTCCTGTGAACTCCGCATTTGGATCTAATAAACCTAAAATACATTTTTTTGGTGTCAGGTCTAAACCAAACACTCAATTTAGCACCACAGCTCTTTCAAGTTTCTATTTGTTGTTGATATTGTTAAATTTGATCACCAGTTTAATCTGATCTTAATAAATCTCAGTTTCACTGAAAGGTCGCTGATGGATGGATGGATGGATGGATGGATGGATGGATGGATGGATGGATGGATGGATGGATGGATGGATGGATGGATGGATGGATGGGTGAATTGTGGAAGGATGGATGAGGTTGCTGTTATTTGTTTAGACCAAATTGAAAGACTTCTCCTTGAGTTTTTAAGCACATTTTGATCATTTATGTATTATTTTAGCCTCTTCTGTGTATTTTGTTCCTAACACTGCCTGTTTGTGTGTCCTAGGTATAACCATCCCCACCCAGGACATCCTCTACAACGCACTCGGCACTCTGATCAAGGAGCGCAAGATTTACCACACGGGCGAGGGCTACTTCATCGTAACACCTCAGACTTATTTCATCACCAACAACACGACCAGAGAAAAAAACTGGTGGAATTCCTCTTCAACAGATGATCCTCCTTTGCCTCCGCCCATCACTTACCTTCTAAGCAATGACGTCTGTGTTGATAGCTCTCAAACGCTCCCAGTGGCCCACTGCAAGTCCTGCAGCTGCTTCAGCCCTCTCCAGTCTTCCCCCAATACAACAGCCGAACCAGCAGCGGTTCCAGACCAGCACTCCGTCTCCGTGTCTGTAAGCGAGTGCACCGGCAAAAGCTTGAAGTGGCCCCGGCCCTCCGAGCACAAACCTACTGTGCAGCATCAGTCCACCTCCACAGTGGCAGACTGTCAGGGGAGTGAAATCAGCAAAACGACCGCCACCACGAATGCTAGTGGCCGAAAAGATAAACCCGGGAGAAAGTTTGGTCTCAGTTTGTTCAGGAGGAATGGAAGTAAGAAGGAGAAGCCAAAGAAGGAGTATGCATCCTTTTCCGGCCAGTTTCCCCCTGAAGAGTGGCCAGTCCGAGATGAGGACGACTTGAATAATTTACCTCGAGACCTGGAGCACGCCATAATCAAACGGATCAACCCAGAGTTGACTGTGGACAACCTGACACGCCACACAGTCCTGATGAAGAAGTTAGAGGAGAGAAGGAAAGACGGGATAGATAGGGTGCTGGATAAGTGCCCAGAGAAAGAGGATAAGGGAGTTGACAAGGGGATGTCAACCGACATACTAACCAAACACAGACCGTATCACTCCTCTAAAGCAGGAGGGGTTAAAAGATCTTCTCAAAAGGCCTCTCGCAACAAGAGGAGAGCTCACTCATCCAGAGAGAAGCAGAGGGAGAGAGTGAAGAACAAAGCTCCGGAATGTGTGGACAGCTACCCAGAAGGGGAAGATTTGATTCCAACCCGGCTCCAAGTGGAAATCCCCGTCGATGCACCAGATCAGGTGGAAGAGTGTGGAACCACGGAGAGAAAATCTCTTTACAAGAAGCGCATTGACAACCCTTTCCAGTCCTATCCAGTCAAAGACAATGAGGAAATAGTCCCCACCTCCAGAGAGCTAAGAAAGCAGGAGGTGAAAGACGGCAAGGGTTCAGGCCCAGGAAGGAAACAACGGTCGAATCATCGCTCCAAGTCCTGGGACCCGCACCGAGCCAAAGTGATGCTGGCAGATGGAGAAATTGGAGGGAAGCTCCCTTTGTCTGAAGGGAGGTTTCAGTCTGCCTACGAGAGGGACTTTAACGCTGATCCTCTGCTCCAAACAGACCGGAACCTCAACAGGAACTGCCCTCGGATTACGGCTCGGCCTACCCGCAGAGCAGCACGCTCCGGATGGACGAAAAGCTCCGGCATCAGAGTGAAGAAGGCAAGGAGATCTGTGAAAAAGAAGGACAGATCAGGAACTTACAAGATGCACCACACATCATCCAGACCAGAGAGGATGGTTATATGAATGCGGTTCCTCTTAACCATCCTTTTGGGCCAAACACGAGCCAATCGTATAACCACAGTCTAACCTGGGGTAAGACATCTTTACAGCGAAAACACTCCCTGAGGCTGTACAGTCAACAAAAAGATGGAGAAGGTCAGAGGTCAGATGAGCTTTCCCCATCACTTCCTGACCAACAGGAGATGAGATTAATGAACGGAAGAGAGCAGAGGACCTTAGGGGAGGGAGAGCAGCTGCGACGGACACCCGACAGTGCTCATTTAACGACAGACACTCTGGACTTTACGGAGGACGACAACAGGCTGTATCAGAGAACCGATGAGGCAGAAGACGATGACAGTTGCAGCTCTCTGTGTCTGAATGTGGACGACATCAATACTGGAAATGTGCATCAAGGTGTGTGCTAAGAACTATCCAGAAAACGAGGCAGTTTACCATAAGCAAGAATTGCAAGGACCTCACGGTCACTATTTTAAAACAAACTTTCAACAACCTGCTGGAGCTTCCATAGATACAGTAGACAGCACATCCAAGGATAAAACTCTACCAGCAGTCCAGACAGGAGCTTCTCTCAACCCCACCAGGACCAGTTGGAGACACCATCATCAGAGGGCGAGATCCCAAGAAGCACAAAGTCACAACAGTCCCACAGGAGGTGCAATCAACCTGGGAGAAAGACAGCATGAAACAACCCTGGATGTGGACCTCAACGAAGCATACGAAGTATCGGACAGCAGCATCTTCGACTACTGCCAGGCTAGTGAAATAGAGTCGGACTCCGAGACAGTCCGGAAGTCAGCTGACGAAAGTGAGGTCACATCGGCTCAGTGGACTCCTGGTGTAGAGGAAGTGCAGATGCGGCAGTTTGAGGAAAAGGGCCGCAGGGCTGTCCCGAGCGTGCTCAGTGCTGCCAGCAGGGCGGACGTTGGTGAGATGGTGGAGAACCACAGCATAACTGGAGACAGTGGGATAGATTCCCCGCGGTGAGTGCCTCTAACAAATGTCCTCTGTAGAAAAGATCCTAAAAATGAGGCAACATCCTAACACTTACATGCTTTAACGTCCCCCTCCAATGGAAAATCTTGTTTTTTGGGTTTTAACATGTATTTGTTGTATTTTTCTTATGAAAGAGAACAAATGTATAAGAAATCTTTTTTTTTTTTTGCATTTTTGAATATTTCTCCTTTCAAATCGCTGTCAATCAAAATATCAAAGACATGTTGTTTAAATTATTGAGCCTTCTTTAAGTCACAACAGCTACAGCACGCTGCACATGCTCAGCTTCAAAAGCCACGCCCCCTCAGGGAAGATTTTGGAAAGAGGTTTTGATTAAAAATGAAAAATTTTATCTAAAAACTTCATAATCATAATTAAAAAACTACTGGGAACGTTTAAAAAAAATGTCATTGGGGGACTTTAATTCCCCACACATCTTAAGTGGCCTTAAGGAGAAAAAAAATTGCAGACGCTTCTTAACCTTGGGGTTACATACCTGCGGTTGGCTCATTCCCAATGTATATATTTTCCCTTTAAAGTAAATTGCAATAAAGCTGAACAAACACCTTGTGGCCAATTATAGCATCAAATGTTTGGACAGACGGGACTCATTTCTAATAATTACCCAGAATCGCTGTGCAGCACTTAAGCACTCATTTTATAATTAAATAGGAGGAAAAGAAGTATTTTCTGACACTGAACCCCCAATACAGACATTTGCAGATAGTTAAATGAAGTGTCAGGCTTTTAAACACATTTTTTTTTCTCTTACAGGAACCGAGTTACTTTGGTTTCTCGCAACACTGCCATCTTTGAAGGTCTGAAGAAAAGAGGGTTCCTGCAAAACTTGGAGAAACTGCACTCAAAGAGCAGCACCATTCGACCTCAGAGCTCCCTGCTGCAGCTAACTCCCGTTATGAACGTATAGCCCAACAATCACAGAAAATTCAGATATATTTGAAAATGCCAAAGTTTTTTAATCTAAACTTTGTGGAAAAGCAAGAGGGTTTGCAATCACACCTACATGATATCCCTCAAGGTGACTTATGTTTGTATCTTTGTGAAAATGTATATAAGAAACTCATGTAACTAGGATTATTGTATTTTCTCATGTTTGTCTTAATGTCCTAGCATTTCAGTTTTTCTGATTTACCTTCATATACTAATAAATTTGCATATTTACATAAAATGGTTCAATTTCTCACAAAAACCTTTAAAAAATTGTTTTCATTGTGATAATTTTATGCAATTTTTCTAAACAATTTATTTGAATTAAGCAGGGCAATAACATGAATTTAGTGAGCTTTGTATCCCAGAATGCAATGCTGTAAATCCAGTCTTAAGCATCTATATTAAAGGAAGTGTAGTAATTATTCTTCACATACCTGCTCTAATTGTTGACACAAACTTGCTGAATATCTATGATAGGGTGACACCTTCTGGACAAACCGGGTAATGCAGTGTTTTTCAGGACTCCATTGACTCAACAACCAGACAGTCAACAACCTTTATTTATCCATAAATGTGCCACTCAGAAAGGGAAGAGGTGTTACAGGATTCGCCCTTAAGAGGACTCTATATGGACCGTTTACAATTTTTCTCTGTGAGGCCATAAACAAAAACCAAAAGGGACAAAATAAGAGACAGTTTGGTTGTAACAGTGTAAACACATAACATACATGAACTCATAAACAAAAAAAAGTTAGCAGTGACATCAAATAAAAATGCAGGGTAAGTATGAAGAACTAAGGACTCCTGAAAATATTTTTTTTTATCTCAAATAACAGCTTGGCATACATTTCTACACGGCATGCAATAAGGCACCTAACTAACACAAGGAAGAAACCTATGCTACAGTTGAAGAACTGTAATCCAAAACTTTTTTTTCTTTAAAAAAAGGGAAAATATTGCTCACCAAACTGTTCACTCATTTAAAACTGCCTCTCTCATATTCCCTTTCATAGAACCCAAACCATGTCTAAAAAAATACATCAGTTTGTAAAAGATATTTTACACGAACAGTAAATCGAGCGCAATCCACTGGACTTCATAAAATTCTTGTAAAATGAGATTCTCATGTAGTCTTTCAGTATACACAACCTTTTCAGATCAAATTGTAGTATTTTTGAGGAGCAACAATAGTTACCTAAGTCTATACACAAGTATGTCTCCAAAGCAATATAGTATTATATAGCTGGTCATGTACATTCAGGACTTGGGTGCAGTTGAAAGCACGCGGTAAATAACTGGGACACGGGGCGTGACGCAATATGCTACCCAAAGGGCTTTTATTTTCTACAATGCATTTATCATGATTAAATTGCATGTAATAACAGACTCAGGGTGTCAGTCAGTATTGCTCTGTACAGTCTATGCAGCAGTGCTAAACCATCATAGACATACAAAAAAAAGAAAATTCATAAATATACAAGACGGCTCGAGCCCAATTTTAGGAACAATGTGCATGGGAAACACCCACATCTTCATCACTTAAAAGAAAAAAAAGGGGAAAAAAATGGAGACCAAGTGGATTTTACTATCAAAACTGTCATTTTTTTCAGAACAGCACACTAGTCACCTATACAGAAATATAAAAGAAAAATCAGTGGATTATTTACAGTGGATTTTTTCATATTTGTTATGTAGGTTAAAGAAAAAAAAAATCCAATTGAAGCATTTTTTTTAAACTTGTGTTTATATAGCTTTGAATAAAGATGAAATGCTAATGTGCCCACCCCAAAGATCTATCAAAAGACCAGGTAGGAAAGCAATGACCCTCCCCCCAAAAAACAACTTTCTCATGTAGATCAAACTTTTTTTTTCTTCCGTAATATCGATCAGGATGTCTTGGTGGAATTGTAGCATTCTCGTCCAAGAACAGATTCCTTCACAATCTAGCATCATGTTCTGGGCACAAAGGTGACAAGGTCCAGTTCCATGTTGCAGTCCTTTACATAAAGCCACTTCCTATTAAAGACTGCTTCACTGTCCGTATTTTCAGGTGCTCCACTAAACCATAAAACGCCGATATGACCTCCTCTCTGTTCTCGATCATGTCTGACGCGGGACATGTTGAAAGAAAAAACTCGCAGGACAGAAACAAGGGGATTTGGGAATGTGGGCGCTTTTAATGTGGGAGCTGAGGCTTAATGATTTACATGGATTCTGTGATGTCTGGAGAGGGAGGATGAATGGTTAAAGCCTTTTCCACACTGAGAGCACCTGTATCTTTTCTCGCCAGTCGGGGTGTGCTGCTTGGTGAAGGCGTTGTTGGGGAAAGCCTTCCCCGTGTGGATGGTGACGTACTGCGGCGACTGAGGCGGAGGCGGCTGTGGCTGCTGCTCCTGCTGTTGTTGCTGCTGCTGCTTGTTTTCCAAGTGGACTCTTTGATGCCTTGCGAGAGAGGAGGAGTGG
Source organism: Oryzias javanicus (assembly GCA_003999625.1). Lineage (NCBI taxonomy): Eukaryota > Metazoa > Chordata > Actinopteri > Beloniformes > Adrianichthyidae > Oryzias > Oryzias javanicus. The sequence goes on along the minus strand of CM012451.1, from coordinate 23,761,398 downwards.
GTAAATGTTTTACCGCAGTGACCGCAGGTGTAGCTCTTGCCCTCAGAGTGGACTCTTTGGTGCCGTGACAGAGAGGATGAATGATTGAAGCCCTTGGCACAGAAGTGACACATGTAGGGTTTTTCTCCCTCCTGGAGCACCCTCTGCTTTGGGGGGCTGGCATAAGACATGGGTTTCCCGGGCAGAGGTGGGGAAAACACAGGATTCTGCAGGTGGGTTTTGTGATGGCGAGACAAAGACGAGGAGTGATTGAAGCCCTTGTTGCAGTGCCTGCAGGTGTAGGGCTTCCCTCCGGCGTGAACCTGCTGGTGCTTCTTGAGGTGGCGCTTGCGGACGAAGCTCTTCCTGCACATGTTGCACTTGTACGGCTTCTCGCCCGAGTGGATCCTCTGGTGCTCTCTGAGGGTGGCGGCGGCCGCAAAACATTTTCCACACTGTGCACAGCGGTGGGGTTTGTCTCCAAGGACGACCGCTGCGTGGGTTTTCTGGTGCTGCTTCAGGTTGGAAGTTGTCGCGAAGCCCTTGCCACACTGGCCGCAAGTATATGGCTTCTCCCGAGCGTGGACCTCTTGGTGCTTTTTCAGATGTCTCCTACGAACAAAGCTCTTTCTGCACTGAGTACATTTGTATGGCTTGTCCTCAGAATGCATCTTCATGTGTTCTCTCAGAGTGATTGCCGCGGCAAAGCTCTTCCCACACTCTGAGCATCTGTGGGGCTTGTCTGTCAAATGAATCATCTGATGGGATTTGAGGCTAAAGGCATCGATGACATCTTTGCCCATGATCTCAACACCAGGAGGAACGTACGGCATTTCTTTCATGTGAATTTTCATATGTTGCTTGAGGCTGGCTTCGACGGCGAAGCTCTCGCCGCAGTGCACACAGATGTACGGATTGAGATCTTTGTGGATCTCAAAGTGTTGGTGAAGATCTGCTATGCTACCAAAAATCTCCCCGCACTCATTGCACTGCAGGCCGTGGGCTTCATGTATGATCACACCATTCTCAGACTCCACCGTCAGCTCACCGCCGTGGTCAGACTCTACTTTAACCATGTGCTCACTGTCTGTCTTAAGCAGAACCTCTCCTAACAGAGTCTCCGTCCCTGTGGTCTTGATTTCAGCTGCCGTGAAGCAGTGCATATCAGCAGGTTCCACCTTAATGTAATCATGGTCTGACTCTGCAACAATGGCCTCCACACAAGTTACTGCGCCAAGATCTGTCCCTAAGCCTTGAATCTTTAGGTCACCTCCATGGATCTCCAGCTCCAGGCCACGCTTTTCTTCCGTCATGATCTCCGTTTCTGCTCCATAGTGAAGGTCGACATGACTGTGGGCTATGACACACTCCGACCCAAGCGTGTCAAGGCCAGGTGTGTCACATTCAGTCTCTGACTCGGCCATGAGAACACACTCCAGCCCGGCGACCTCCGTTTTTCTGCCGGATGAGGACTAAATTAAGAAACTGGGGTATATGGATTTGGAGTTTGTGGTCTTGGCAGAGCAGTCTGTGACTGAACAGACCTGCAAAAGAGGGTAAAAAAAAAGTTGAAGTGATTAAAATATGGTATATCTATAAAACATTTTACCATTGCTGCATAAAAATGTAGCAAACAACCATAGAAACCATACTTTATACATAACCAATATTGTTCCCGGGATTCCTAACTTCTCTAACCAATACTTAAATTACAAAAATTACAAATACAATTTTATTTAATGTGAATTGAAGCAAGAACCAAAGTATTTGTTAAGAACAAATGAAATACAACAAATCAAAGTCTCATAATAAATATATATATAGCTTACAAAAATTATAACAGGTACAAACATAACAATTAGCAGGCTAGGTTATAATTTGTTAGCTGCATTAGCATACAAGACAAGCAACAAATCCTGAGCTAATGCAGCTGATAAAAAAAGTGTGATTTTTAAATGCACAGCATTTATTCTCAACAGAAAACTATAGTCTGTCTGGTCGGCCAATCTCGATTACCTAAAGTAGGTCAGCTAAAATTGGGATTATACCTTTAATCGCATATAAAAGTTAGTAGAATGCAGTTTGTTATTAAACATTCACCAAGTGGTTGCTAGCCCTCCAAAAAAAGCTACAAATAGCCTTTATAGCCGCTAGTTAGCTGGCTATGGTCGAAGGGCGATTGGTTAACGAAAAAACAAGTATTGTTAGCTGCTAATATGATCACGATATAGCCAGCTAACTAGCTTAACCGAAAACCAATAAGGAAACAAATCCAGTTAGATCTATAATGGCAGTAAAATACTCACAGCAAATCTAAAAATTCGTCTCAAGGAGTTTCGTCCTACTTAGGACAACAAGGGACGCGGAAACGCACAGTGCGAGTATTAACAGGCCATCTTGTTGTGCCACACCAGCAATTTGAGCTAGCCAACATCGCGCCGCCTAAGATGGCTGCCGCTGGCTAACGACAGTTTTGTTAGCTTCCGCCATTCGCGGCATACTGCAACAAAACGACCTCGAATCAAAGCCACTTCGACACTAAATATGTATTTTTTATTGTATTATTATGTGCATGTAAAAGGGCGCAAGCGACAATAGCACAATACTATGTGTAACACCCTCTGCAGTCTTAAACGGAATACATTAGCAGGCTAGGAGTTTATTCCAAGTCACAAGCTAGCTGGAACAAAGATGGCTAACCACCCAAGATCGTCCATGTTCCGAAAAAAGCCCAGGACAGACACCTCATTTACTTACAATTAAACCACACACAACACGTTTTGGGAAAAATTTAACATTAGATTTTAAGATGCCAAAATTAAGAGCAATACTGAAAAAAGCGGGCGAAGTGCACACGAAAGAGCTAAGAGAGCACGAGCCCCAATCCTTCTTCGCTGCGGCGGTAAGACGGCAAACACGACGCCAATGGCGGCCTTGCTGACATTAGCAGCTACCGAGCAGCAACCATATTAGCGCCATGGCTGCATAGCCACGATGTTAAGCTAACAATCCAGCTAACCCAGCATGCTAGGAAAGCTAAAGCATCCATAGTAGCCTGGTTTATGCAGATTTCAAGAGACTGGAGCGGAAGCTTGCTTTAACCGCCCATCCAGCCATGTTAAGTGTGCACGCTGAGGTTAAAACGAGACATTAACGCGAGAAAAGAAAAGCTGTTTAAATGACTACCAACCCAAATAGACAACATATTTTCATTATTAAAACCACTGCTAGGTTTCTGTAATCGTCTTCTTGTAAGATACGGTGCTGCATCTAATGCGGGTCAAGGCCTGTATTTCTCCCCATCCTAAAGTTACAAACTGTAAGGAAATCAATCCACCATCTCATAGCATGGATCGTTCTTTATCCTTGGCTGAATTTGTAGAAAAAGACTACGCATTAGACGAATAAGTTCCACAGAAATCATAAAATAATCAGCGAGATGAAAAACAGTCCAGTCAAGGACCTAAATATGTACAAATCACTCACCTATATCTCCTATCGATTACTTTTAGGACACTGTAGAAGAAAATAGCAAACAGTTGAGTTTCAAACTCCCGGTTGAGTAGGGCTTTTCTGCAAGCTGTAGTGAGCCTCGTCACACTGCTGTGCGTGTCTTCCCTTCCTCTCTCGGCCTGTGTGTATAGCTGGCGCCACAGCTCATCTGGCGCCAACGTTGGACCACCGACGCACTTTAGCGAAAGCAACTATTGTCATTTCAGTTAAGAAGAAAACGAATGTCGCCCCCTAAAGGCTCGGAGGTATATCATATGATGAGACAGCTTCAACGTTGTTTTAATATTTTATGTTTAAATTGAATTATTGAAAATGGAAAAAAAAAAAAAAAAAAAAAGACTTAACGTATTGTGAATTTAAAAAATCGTTAAATGCTGCAGAACTTAGTAAAACAAAATAATCACAAAATATGCATTGGAAGGCCTTTTAAGGTTTCTTTTTTTAGATTAGATAAGAAATCGTTTATTAAGCAATCAAAAGGAAAAAAAATAATAGTGAGCAATTCAATCAATAAAAATACAGACATGTCAAACACAGGATAACTAGATATTAAGAGATTGCCTGAAACGTAATGGGAGGAAGCAAACTTATATAATCACACCCCGGCTCGACCACACCATTTCCTTTATGTGTATTATCATTATCCAGTTTGTAGCTTAAGATCAGATATTTATATTTTTCCAACAGAGATTCAGGTTGTTATGAATCCTCAAGGAACACTGAATCTCACGACTATTTAAGTAGATATGACACTATTTTAGACTTTGTCATTGCATATGCAAACCTATTATCAAAATTCAGACAAAATATTAAGATTATTTTTCATCAACGAAAAAAACCTTGAGCATAGATCAAGTATCAAACATCAACAACAATATATATGTATGCAGATTATTTTCCTTTGGAAGAGTCATTAATATAAAGGAAGTATCATATGAATTTATACTGATTTTTTCTGTTTTTTTCCCCTTCTCTTTTTAAATAGAAAAATTATTAAAATAAATCAGGTAACAAAAATGAAGAAAAAAAAGTACTGATCATTTTCATTAGAAAGGTTATTAAAGTATTGTCAACCGCAAAGTCATTAACATGAATCAAATATGACTAATCAATAGTGTCTGCCAATTATTTTCATTAAAAAGTTTTTTGGTTTTTTTTTACACAAATCTCACTTTAGAAGTGGATAGTAGTAGAATACTTAGAACTTTATCTACAGTAAAATAGCCATTATTTAAATGGTTAAAGAATTGAATGAAAAACAGAAATAAAAAAGCAAAAACAAAATAAAATTGTGATATCCATTAGACAAATGCAATCAATGTAAACAAGTAAACTTATCTTTATCCTAAAGATGAGGCAGGATGTTTCATATACTATCTATATAATGTTACAACTTAGCCTGATGAAGTATACGCACTTTGTATACATCATACACTCACATGGTCTAAAGTACAGTAAAGGCCAAAGGTTTGGACACACCTCTTTCAATGGGTTTTTTTGTTTTCGTGACTATTTACATTGTAGATTCTTGCTAAATGCTGTGTATGGGCTATTTGACCAAGACGTAGAATGATGGAGTGCTGCGGCAGATGACCTGGCCCCCACAGCAAGCTGGAGGACCAGAACCCCATTGAGATGTTTTGGGGTGAGCTGGACTGCAGGTGGAAGGTAAAGGGGTCAACAAGTGTTAAACACTTCAGGGAACTCCTTCAAGATTGTTGAGAAAACGTCTCAGGTGACTACCTCTTGAAGCTCATCAATGCCAAGGGTGTTCAAAGCAGTAATCAAAGCATTTAAAGACACAACAACATCAAACAAGTTTTCAGTTATTTCACCTTTTTTGATTAGTTATAACTTCACATGTTCATTCACAGTTTGGATGCTTCAGTAAGAATCTAAAATTTAAATAGTCATAAATATATATTTATAAAAATGCGGTGAATAAATAGGTGTGTCCAAACTTTTGCCCTGTGCTGCATATCTGCTATACTTATACTCACATATACTTTTATATATACATAAATGAATATATTCCCCATATGTTCTAATTTATGTCAGTTGAAAATTCTGTGAACAAATGACTTTTTCCCCACAAATATAGTATGTGTTTGATTTAATTTGAAGATTTAATTTAGATTTCAAGTTAAACAAAAAACATATGTTTTTCTTTTTCTTTTTGTTGTTGTTGCTGTAAACAGAGTACAGAGCCCCTGAAACACGTGTGTCAAAGTCAATCATTATATCCTGCCCTCCAGATCATTCGCTAATCTGTGCTTATTTCTAACTTATATAATTTTGACAAAATATATATTTTATGGAGCGTAAAATATTCAAAATTATTTAAGGTTTAAGTTGATTTATTCTTGAGTCATATTCCTGCCTGTTTGTATTTATTTAATGTTGAAAAGAGACACCACAGCCTTAAAGGGACATAAAGAAAAAAAATGGAAGTAAAAAAAAAAAAACAAAGTTTCAAATTAGAGGACTAAATCACAATGACACTGGGCTAAATGAGATTAAAATAAGCATTTTACTTTACATGTGCACTTGTTAAAAAGACCACTATAACAAACCACAATAAACATAAATACCATTAAAAATACCAAGAAGGTTTATTTTTTTGTTTTGCAGTGATAAAACGGCATGCGCAGGTGTAGACATCGTTTTTGGGTAAATTACAAATTAAACAAAAATAAGAAGTAAATTAATAAATAAGCATTTTTTTTTTCCATAGCATTTTTCCTAGTTAAGAATCACTAAGTTCTTCATAAAAATAAAAACTCATAAAATTACAACCAGTTGTAGATCTATTGCAGACAAACACAATGTAAGGCAGTAAAAGCAAAGTAGATCACACTTAAAGACATTATAGATTAACTAAAACCCCTTCTGAATTAAACGTCTTGTCCTAACTTTTTAAAAAAATATATTTTTGTGAACATTTTCACTATTGTCGGCTCGTATCTCAAGAATTATTTAGATTGTTTTTATTGACTGTAAAGGACTACGTTTTTTGCTTTTTTCTTCTGTTCTATTCTCTTTGCTCCATTTCCCGTTCATTAGCCACCAACTGGTAAAGCAGGTTTTATCATGGGAGTGAACCACATAGCAAACATTCTCACACACATCTTACCAGTCAACGAGTTTCACTGAAGCTGTGAGGTTCGACTTTTTGGTTTCCTATATTGCCTGTTTTTTATTAATCTTCAGCCACTCTACTCAAACTTTGGCTGATTTGACATTTTTCAGTCTGATTTTCTGGACGGAATTTTTTATTATCTGAGAGGAAAATGTCCAACAACAGCGTTCTGGATTTAGACAGATACAGCAATCCGGATAGATCTCGTCGGTCGGGCAGTCGAGAGCAGACCAGGCCCCGGGCTAAAAATGGAGAAGTTCTGTGTGATTTCTGCACGACGAGGAAGCAGAAGGCTGAGAAGTCCTGTCTGGTGTGCCTGGCATCTTATTGTGAGACTCACCTGCAGTCACACTACGACTACCCCACTCTGATGAAGCACAAGCTGGTCAAAGCGACTGGTCAGATGAGGGAAAAGATCTGTGCACAGCACGACAAGCTCTTAGAGGCCTTCTGTCGTACTGATCAGACCTCAGTCTGTGTTCTGTGCATGATGGATGAGCACAAACATCATGACATCGTCCCGGCTGGAACTGAGAGGACTGAGAAACAAGTGAGTAGTGGACATAGTCACTGAGAGTTACTTAAGGCAGATTTGTCCCACTAATCATGACAAATTTGCTTCTGTGAAGAAACAACTGGGTCCCACTCTGCACAAATCCCAACAAAGGATCGATCAAAGAATTAAGAAGTGGCAGGATTTAAGACAGGCAGTTGAAGCAGTAAAAGTAAGTAAATCTGCTTATCTTAAAGAGTTTCAATGTAAAGATGTTTTCAAGCTTTTAAAAATATCTTTGTTTTCATCAGCACTCTGCTCAAACTGTCCTGGAAGAGAATGAGCGGATCTTCTCAGAGCTTCTGCTTTCTATAGAGAGGAAGTACAACGAAGTGAAGGAAATGATCCGAACCCATGAGAGGACCACCGTGACCCGGGGCGAGCTGCTGCTCGACCGCTTGGAGGAGGAGATCACTCTGCTGAGGAAGAGGCACACCGATCTGGAGAAGCTTTCACGCACCGACGATCACATACACTTTCTGCAGGTCAGACTGCTTTAGAAACCTAAAGTAACACCAGACGTAAAGCAAAATGCTGACAGCGTTTCCTTTTTTTTTTTTTTTATCAGAGCTGGCAATCGTTGTCTGGACCCTCTGGCTATGAGGATCTAAACAAAATCAAGGTGGCCCCTCATTATTCTTTTGAAGCTTCTAAGAGAGCGGTTGCTGCACTGAGAGTCCAAACAGAAGAAATCCTGAAAACAGAAATGATCAAAATCTCTGACGCAGGTTTTAGTCTTTTCTCTGTTGTTTGTGCTTTTTTCTACTACAGTTGTAGAAGATTTAACTCACTTAAGGCGTTTTATTTCAGTGAAAGAAGTGCACATCACACAGGAAGATGACATTTATGCTCGGAAAGATTCCTATCTGAATAAAGAACCAAGAGTTGGAGAAGAACCAAAGACGAGAGAAGACTTTTTAAAATGTGAGTTATACATATGCTTGTGAGCACAGGAGACGTTTCTTTTATAAATCGACTGAAACTTGAAGGTGTTTGGCTTGCTGAACAGGTTTGCCAACCTGTTACAAAGCATACTTTCAAGTATGAGTTTGGCAAACACAGGTGCTTCCGGCTGACCTCACCCACCTGTCAAATATGGCGACTTACCTGATCTAAAACCATTTAGTTTTTCTCACTTGTGATGTTTTCTTTTTTGGTCTTAAAAATCCCACAAACAAAAGATTTGAAATTGTTCTCCTATGATTAGACTCCCGGCAGTTGACTCTGGACGTCAACACTGTTCACCCCAGTCTTCACCTGTCTGAGGGAAACCGAAGAGCTACAATGAAAAATGATCCAAAGAACTACCCCGACCATCCGGATAGATTTGACCACTGGCAGCAGGTGATCATTAGATTTTGAACAATTGTACTTTCACAGATATATTATTTCTTTCTTTATGAAATGCTCATTTTTCTACTAACTTTTTCTTCTCCTACCTTGGCCTAAATCAGGGGTCTGCAACCTTAAACACTAAAAGAGCCATTTGGTCTAGTTTCTTACAGACCACAACCCAATGAGAGCTCACTTTATCGTTATAAAATGCACAATATTTATGCTTTTTTGTCAGTTTAACATTGATTTATAAATGTGACTTAGATATTACAAGAATTAAATTACAACAGCATATACATGTTTTTATATACATAACAGTTGTGACTTCTTTAACATTTGACAGCAGCACACACTTTCTTTCAAAATGAAACCTACCTTGTGTCAATAAAGTCCTCCTGCTGCAGCAGCTTTACTTAAATGAAAATGCAAGACAGTCAAACATGATGTTTTTTATCATTCGGATTTTGGTGTGCCACAAGCATTTTTTTCCCTTTTACTCTCAGATATAATCAACATTTTTTGTAGAATCTATTTATTTAAAAAAATAATTAAAAACATTTTGAACAGGAAATGTTGCATTTCCTGCAATAATGCTAGTGTGAATGCTTTTTGCTGAAAGTAGTCGCTGAAGGGGCTGAAGCTTTTTGCTGAAAATGGTGACGCATTTTACTTGAGTTGCTGAATGATACTGAAAATGCAAAAGCTGTTTGCAAAATGCTAAATTTGCTTAAAAACTTGAAATTTCATTGAAGAACTAAGAAAGAGCTAAATTTCTGGAAAATTCTTAGTCAAATTTCTTAAAAATCCCTAATACATGTCAATTTTACAAAAATATTTAGTGTGTTTCTTAAATATTATATAAACTCCAAATTAGCCCAAAACCCTAGCTTGTTGCTTAAATACTAGCTGAACTCCAAAATAGCCTAAAATTAGTAAACTAAACTAGTCAAAAACGTTACTAAAATAGAAGCTAAACTCTAATTTAGCCTAAAAAACTTCTGTAGATGCCAACCCCAAAAGCTAGCACATTGCTTAAATACAAGCTAAACTCCCACATTTATGGAGTCTCGAAAGAGCCAAAATGAAATAAATATATACACCATTAAATAAATAAATAAATGTGGCAATAAATAAATGTGGCAATAAATAAATAAATGTTGAAATTTAAAACTTTGACATTTTAAAACTTTCTCATGTACTTCAAATGGGGAATATTTTGCTCAATATTTAAAAAACTGTGAAGTTTATAAATACCAAAAATATCAGCAGAGAAGTCATGAACGAGCTGAACATTTTTTATACCAAGATTGCTGTAATCGCTGTAAGTGTGATTGAGCTTTTAACAAATACAGAAAGGAGCAGGAGAATCACTAGTGTGAATGCTTGAACGCTTACTACTAAACATTCACACAATAAAATTAGCTTTTTACTGTCATTCTCTAAGATGTGAGGCTCAAAACACATAACTCTGAATCATTTTAAATCATTTTAAAGTGCATTTGTTCAAAACTTTTACCACTTTATTTTATTTTAACAATGTAAAAAACTGTTTAGAGACTTTAATTTGACTAACTTTAAATCAAAAACACAAATTTAAAGAAACTTTCTATGGAATTTCACATAGTAAATTAAACTTTTTTTGCTTCGTTGTTTGACATGTTAAAATGCAGAAACTACAAAACTTGAATAACTCTGTTATTATTTACTCAATTGTTAAAATTTTTAATTAAAGCTAAAGAGTCACAATAAAGAGATAAAAGATCAACATATGGCTCCAGAACCACAGGTTGCAGACCCCTGCCCTACATGAACCCTCTATTAATGGTTTAATGCTTACATTCTAAAACTGCTTTAAGTTTCTGCTGGTGCATCATCATCTTTTCCCCTCCTTAGGTCTTGTGCAGGGAAAGTGTGAGTGGGACTCGATGTTACTGGGAGGTGGATTGGAGTGGAACAGAGATCGACATAGCCATAACTTACAGGGGAATCCGCCGCAAAGGACAAGGCAACGAGTGCAGCGTGGGCTGGAACGACAAGTCCTGGAGTTTGTATTGCGCTGACAAATTTTCCTTTGTGCACAACAATAAAAGCCAAGACATCCCAGCCCAGATGTCCTCCCGGATCGGCGTCTATCTGGATCATGCAAATGGAACACTTGCATATTATGATGTCAGTGGTGGAGGCTTTCGCCTTCTGCATAGAATCCACACAACATTCACAGAGCCAGTCTATCCTGCTTTCAGTGTGTGGGGCTTTGGAAGCACTGTAAGGCTGTAAAAGGCATCAGGGAATGCTTTTCTTTCTGACAACTTCAAACATTTTCATTCCAATCCTCTTGTCTTTGATTAATTAACTATTTAGATTAAGATTTTTCTATTTTTGAATGGTTTAATTTATGATTTTTGATACATTTAGATGGTGGTGGGAAAATAAAACAAATTCAGATGTTTTCTACAGTTTTCTAAAGTGATTTCAAAATAAAAGCTTGAAATATTTTTGTTATAAATGCATTGAAACAGTTTTAAGAGCAGGTTTGGTGTTCTTGTTCACTAATGTCTCACAGAGTTGGAGTCAAGAAAATAAAGTGGTTTGTCCATTCATTCACTTGACCTTGTTAATTTGCTGCATTTGATTATAATAATAGTAATTAAAAAAAATCTGGATGCATTTTCTTTCTCGTGGTCAAATACATTTTCAGATTTTTTATTGGTTTTGACTGATGAACTGACAGGTTATGGCTGGTATGACTGGTCTTAAATACTTGCAAGTTTAGTAAGTTGATGGCTTGTAGGTGCCTTGACATCTTTTCAAAAATTTAAAGCAGAGAAGAAAACCAGCAGAGGAAATAGAGGAGACAGCAGAGGGCAGCAGAGAGTAAACGGACAACTCATTACATTTTTCTAATCTAAAGAATGGGTCATCCCAAAGTGGTTGCCATTTGAAAAAAATAAAATTGCCTTTTCTGATTTAAGTTATTCAAAATGAATAAAAAATGTATGGTTTAACACTGCACCCCGAACCTCTCGTATTGATGCTAATATGGATCAAATTACTTAGACTCCAAAATTACCTTATTTTAGCATCTATTTGACAGAAAACTGATTTTTTTCCTCGTATAGTCGGAAATAAATTTAAGCGTCAAAGGTTTAACACTGAAAAAAAAAAAAACTCCAGACAGATTGATGGAGAAAATCCTTATAATAAAAATATCCCCTATATACCTAATTCTCATAGTTTAAGTTAATTTCTTTAAGTCATGGAGCACAAAGCTTTTACTCAAGACCTATGAAAAATTTAAGCAATAGTGAGGCCACAAGGAAATAGGAGACAAACATACAATATGTCCCAGGACAAAGTTAATGATTAAATTCTGTATGCTTTTAGTCCTTTTAGTGAAGGATTTACTTGATTTGATGCTCAAATGCTAATTTTTTGGATTCTACCATTATCCTCGCTCTCAGGGGGGTCAAACTCCAGGCCTCGAGGGTCAATGTCCGACATATTTTCCAATTAATCTGTCATGGAAGCGCTTCAGTAGCTAAACACACACGATCCAGATAAGCTATGTACATATACATATACATATGTAAATCCGGTTATTTAAATTCCTTGCTTTTTTTGCACATAACTGCACACAGTCTGAAAACTAAAATGGACAACATATACTTACCAGGTTCAGTTCTTTGTATATAATTTTTTCTACATAATTTTTTCTACATATTTTTTTAAACTTTCATCGTATTTTATATTATGTCTTGTATTTTTTATGCTACTTCTTGCACTGGAACGGTTGCTGCAATTTCATTGTCCTTGCGATGATGACAATAAAGGTCTATCTATCTATCTATCTATAATCACGCCTGAATCTTTTGTTTGCACATATACTACATATTGCAAAAAATAATAAAGAAATTAATAAATAAAGGAGGTGCAGGAAGAGGTAAAAACTCAAATGGGCTTATTTTAGACTAGAGTCTAATGAAACTTTAACATTGACATTCAAATACAATTATACAATTTTAAATACAATTATACACTTTACACATCTTAAAAATGTTTATATTTAGCAATACAATCCTTTTTTTAAAATCAGGAATTGCCTTGCAATTTTTAAGAGTTTCCAATATGCCATTCACAGCTAGATGGGAAAATTGACTCCACATTTTGAAGCCTCCAATTCACAAACAAAATTTGGAACATGAAAATCACCATTTCGACGGGTATTATATTGACGAATCCCTGCATTTGTTTTAAAGTAAAACATAAAATATTCAGGGATAGCATTTCTAAGAAACACAATTAATACATAAAAATGCAAAGTGAGATATGTTAATGTTATAAATATTAAGAATGTTGATCAGAGGAAGTTGGTAGCTTTGAATGATGTGCAAGAACACTTTTGCACAATCAGTATTTGTTTGCATCGAGATATTATCAGCAGCAGAAAAGGCAGTATTTCTGGAAAACCAGACACAAGAAGTTAGTCCTGGAGGCCTAGAGTTTCCACCCCTGCTGGCGGCATTTTTTTTTTTGCCCCCCATTGGTACAGGTGAGAAAAAAAGGTTGTGTGGGTGAAATTAGTGGGAAACATTTTTTTGTTATTATTTTTGAACATTAGTCATCAAGAAAGGGAGACTAAGCTGGGGTACCAACAGGAGCGGAGGCTCAACTGTAGGTACAGGTGACACTAACGAGCTGAGCCAGCAGGGGGCAGTAACGAGCCTCCATGAACGTTATCCTCCCTTTTCTGTTTTCTCTCACAGAAAAAAATAAGTTTTAAAAATCTGCACAAATATCATTCTAACAGAGGAATTCTAATTGAGTAAATTTTTGCTTTTACATATGTCATCTGTTTTTATGTCATTATAATAATCATATAGTGTGATATTGCACGTTTAATTCATTTTTCTGTCACATAAATAACCGGTTAGACTTACAGACAAGCCCCGCCCCGCGTGGGAGGAGCGAACAGCTGGATCCTGTGAAGTGTCTCGTGGCAGCTGGGAGACTGAGCTCGAGCTTCAAACGGACCGTCTGTCGCCGCATCGGGTAAGAGGAGAAACTTTCAAAGTTTTGGAGTTAGTTGTTCAAGTTTTTTTTTTAGACTGGAAATATGCAGACTCGAGACAGAATGAGAGCAGCTGAAACTACTTTTGGAATCGTTACATTCGCTTAAGTTTTTCCAGCGTTTGTAAGCAAGTAGGTATTGTTCATTTTCAAAAGACAAAAAATACAATTTAGACTTAAAAACAGTTGATGGAATTAGTTTTCTTTATATATTTCTAGAATTTAATGTATTTTTTGTTTAGTTTTACTTTAAAATATATAGATTTAAGTTTTTCTTGACAATTTTTTTTATCCTTTAACTTATTCTGTTACATTTGGTAATTATTATTTTTCATTTGCACATAATTTTTCATAAATATCTGTAAAAGTGTTACTATTTCCGTAAATAAATATCATTTTTTTCTAGATTGTGCTCTTATATTATGATTTTATTGCTTTTCTGGTTTGTTGTTTGAAGAATTTGGACTAAACCATTGTAAAATAAATTAATAGTTTTTTTAATTTTTTATTTTAAATGCCATATTTTCCCTTCTAGTTAAGTAAAATCTTTTGAAGATGTTACTTATACATCTTTTGAGTGCTTTGTAGAATTCTGTATAGATTAGTTAAGATGGAGAGTTTCTAAGTTCTTGATTTAACACTCCTTCTTTTTCATTCATCAGCCCAAAGGGCGCTTTTTGTCCTGCCACTGTCCCAACAGCCGTTCTCTATCTTCAGGGAAATGACTTTGTCACCAGCAAATAAATGTTATTAATACTTGAGTGGATTTCGTCTGGCTGGCTGAAGAGGAAAAAGAGGAAAAGACAGTTGAAGTTGGAAGATGTCTCTGTGGATGATTCTGCCTGTCAGCCTCCCAGTTCTGAGCATCACTGGGATATGGGTGGTGTAAGTATTATAATTCCACTCTTGAAAGTTAAAAAAAAGCATAAATAGATAGATACATTGTAGTTGGCAAAGCCTAATTAGGGTACACCAGTGTCATGGTTTTAAATACTTTAAAAATGTCAATATGAGAATGTTTTTCTGTACAAATACAGTCCCAAATTAGGATTAGGTTTGGGCTTCTTGTTGTTTTGCTCCAAGGAGAAATTCATCCCGCTCAAAAAACATATTCAGATCGCTTAATTCAACATTTTTGTTTTTTAAATGTGTTGCTTAATAGATGAGTTGTGAAAGGTGAAGCCGTCTAATCCTGCACTTAAGCTGAGACTTTGCATGCCAGTTGGTGTACAAGTTAGTTCATCTCATTCCTGAGTCAGAGGAATGCATACAAAAACTAAAAAAAAACCAAAAAACTTTTTTCTTTTTTTTTTTTTTTAGATTTTCTTCTATTGTTTATTGTTTTGAGCTGCTTTGAAACAGCAACTTTATTTAAAAACTTTGTATCAAATAAGTAGCAGGTATATTCCAGCCTTTTGGAATGCTGCTGGATGGCAAGTTATTACATAACTCCTCTTTTCAGCTTGTGAGGTAACTTCTTGGAAGGTGTAATGGAGATTTTGTGAAGATTTTTTTCACTAACACGTTCTGGTATGGAAGTTTTTTTTTTGTGCTGACTACGTGTGTTGTTGACCTCTCACTAGTTACGTTTAAAGCTGTAAGTGATTTCCTCATCCTGTTGGAATTTTAAACTCTTGTTGCACTGCATATTTTATTTTTAGCTATAAAAAAAAAAAACCCTACAAATTTGTTGTGATTCAGCACCCAGAAAAAGCCGTTTTGTCAACACATGTCCCATAAAATCATCAGAGCGTTCATCACACCCTTTCCTGTAGTTGTGTATCCCGTGTTCCCTGCTTAACCCTTTAACACCTTGAGTTGTCGCCAGTGATGCTAAAACACAAAATCTACTGGAATAACATTGATTGTGTTTACGGTGAAAAAGTTACAGTAAATCAAACAACATAAAAACTGGAAAAATTACACCTTTTTCTTGTCTGGTGTTCGTTTATAGCATGCAGCTGCTGCAAAGCTTTGATAAAAGCTCTTTTATATAAACAAACCCTGTTATTAGCCGCCCACATGCACAGAATCAGAGCTACATTTGGGCTATTTTAGTTTTGGAAGTCGACCAAAAACACATTCATGGATGATAAAAAAAATAGAAAAAGATTTTTAACTTTAGCTGCCCCTTTTATCAGTTTTTTTTTTTTTTTGTGACTTTTTTCATAATAATGACTCAGACGTTTACTCTGACTGTCTTCTATCTGACAGACACGTTTCAGCCCACCAGTAACTTTACTGAGTGGATTATGCAAGAGCGGTGCTTTAAGGAGCTCATGGGGATTCACGCAAAACCAGCTGAACAAGTGTTGACAGGCTGGGCAGGGATTGTTTTCAGTCACTTACAAACCTTCATGAACAGAATGAAAAAATATTAAATTTCATGGTAACTGACTGTTATTGTGTTCATGAGATTTTGTAGTTATTGTGTGAAAGCTTCAAAGCATTCACACTGTAGCGATCAATTTTTCTTCTGTACATTATTTGTCCGTCCGTAGCTCTTCAACCCCTTCACCTATTCAGCTCATTCAGCTATCAAAATATTCAGCTCTTTTAGGAAATGGGTGCTCGAAAGTCCGGACTTCATAACTCTTCAACTTTTTAAACTATTCTACTAACTACCGCTTTTTTAACTCCATTTAAAATGGCTTACGGAATCTTCAAAAGCCTCTTTTTCAGCTAAAAACTTTCAGCTCCACAAAACAATGGAAGTCAAGTAGACTTTCAGCTACAGAAATCATTCAACTTTTAAACTATGCAACAGACTTTGTGCTCTCGAACTTGTATTATTGTTTTTAAAACTTCTTCCGGTTTTTAAAATGGCGCAGTTCAAAGTCGTCATGTGGTCTTTAAGTCAGTTTTCAGTTTGTTTGTTTTGCTAGGCTATTTTGAAGCTTAGCTAATATTTCAGCTACATGATAGCTATTTTGTCTGATTTTGGCATTTTTCCGTCTTTTTTTTAGTCTATTTTGGAGTTTGGCAAATATTTCATATTAATACTAGCTGTTTTGACTAATTTAGGCATTTTTCAGTTTTTTAGGCTACTTTGGAGTTTAGGCAATATTTTAGCCACAGGCTAGCTGTTTAAGTTAGGCAATATTTTATGCTGTTTTGGAGTTTTGCTAATATTTCAGCAAACTATCAGCTTCAGCGTTTTCAGCTTTCAGCTAAGATTTTTAGATTTCTGCATCTTCAGCTATCAGCTTTAGCATCTTGATCAGCCAGATTCAGATGACAGCATTCACATTCCCATTATTGCAGATAATGCTATATATTTAGTTAAATTGACTGTTTGTGTGTTTGTAATATTTGGTTGGAATACAAAAAGGCAGTAAAAACTGCAGCCTTAATTTACAAATTGATGCAGAAAATGTGCCTCTCTGTGCAAAAGCACACATGATTTTTGAAGTGAAATTGCCCACATTTAGGAAAGAAAATCTCATGGATTTCAGGAAGCCCAGTTGTGTGGATTTATGATCCACCGCGATTGTCATTTTTCCTGGACTGGTTAGTGCGGAGGATGCCATCGACTGCGAAAACATTTCAAATTGGTGCTTAACCTCTTACTGAACTAAGTCTGCTACACAAATCAGGACAAATGGTCTCTGTGTTTGCTTCAGATCCTCCTCCCAGCTTCTGCTCACAGCTTGAAGAATTGTGCAGATCTGTGGGTGTGTGAAAGAGAAAGCTAGATTTGACATTTGTGAGACGTTTAATCTAGAAATAAGACTAAAAGGATTTCAAATATTGTTCCTTGTAACCACAGTGGAAAAGATCAGTTTTGTGTCTGTAAACACCCCAGGTGTTTTAATGTATTCTTAATACTTCATTGACCAACTTAATAGGAAATATGCAAACCTCCTCTTCGAAGCTGACACAGTTTAGTAGTAGATTTCGCCGTTGGTGCAATAACGGGAACGATCTTCATTATGCTTCTTATCTCTTCAAGCTTTTGTAATTTTGGTCACTGAACTTTCAGTAAATGGGCTGGATCAATGACCTCACAAAATAAACATTGTAATAGATTTTTGGAGTCAGTCAAGCCGGTTTAGGACGACAGAATCTCATCTTATCTCTTTTTGACCCCTAAATTCTTTACTAACAGATAAGAAATTCAGGAAAAAGGAAAAGGTTAGGTCACCTGGTTCCAAATTGCGGTACAAGCTAACATATAGATTTGGAATAGAAGTCTGCATGCTTTAGATAGTGGTAAAAACAGAAAAAAATCACAGCTAACTTTAATGTTTTCATTTTTAAACAGATTTCCAAAAGCTTACATTTTTCCTGTTCAGGATGTACTCCCCCAGTCTTGTTATGTCTCCACTCTGTCCGGATCTCTCTGTTTTTTTTTTTTTTTTTGTGACAAATTCAAGGTAATGGTCAAGGGAGAAGGAGAAATGATACATTCTGTTTCCAAAAACTGCCTCATTACCCAGAGAGCTTAATAAACTGTATGTGACCTGTTTTTTTTAAATAGGAAAATCAAGTTTTAAGTAGGAAAAAAAATCCATCAAACAACCCTAAAAATATGCAAAAGGAGCAGGATCATTTTTTATGTTTTATATACATATTTTGATGCAAATTGTGTTTTAAACTATTCTAACAGTTTATTTTAGGATGTGAATGCTCATTGCTGTTTTGCCATTACTGTGTTTGTATTTGCTTTCATAAAACACCTAGTAATAAAACTAAGAATGTATTGTCTCTTGTTGAATTACTGATGTTTTGCTCCTCATTCCAGATATGCCATGGCTCTGTACAACCAGCATGTGTGTCCTGTCGATAACTGGTATGTTGCTTGGCTTTTTTCAGCAAGTTCATTCACTGAAAGTTTCATATTTATGACCTGCACTCAGCTTTCGAACAAGATCAGTGCAGTTAGCAAAGGTTTAAAGGAAAATGAATTGTTTTGAGACGCCAGCTCGGACGAGGAAAAGAAAGACAGATCTAGTTGAGGACACATCCATCAGAATGGAGTGGAGCAGGGAGCTTGTGGCTTGCCATAGTAGCTTCTATGTCACACCTACTTGCATTTTCCAACGGCATTTCCTCATCTGCTCCTGATTCACAACAAGTTGAACAAAACTTTATTCAGTTAGGCAATTTTAAACAGAATTTTCTTTATTTATGTCCTCCATCGTAAGAAAAATGCAGCAAAAAAAAAGTTTAAAACACAATTTTCATCGGAGTGGGTCTCTGTATAAACAGAGATAATTTATTCTAGCACTATCGTCTTTGTCATCTGTTTGTTCTTCTTTTCTGCAGGTTGTACAACCAGTCATGTGAAGAGAAGCTGTATTTGCAGAGTGGGCCCTCCTTGTGCTGCACACTGGACAATGTACCTCTCATCAGGTAAGTGAGACTCCCACCCAGAATCAGCACCCCCACCCCCACCCCCCACCCCCAGGTCTGATAACTAACAACAGGAACAGCTTTCCATTGTTTCGCCTTACACTGTTGATAAACGTGAGTTAGAATGAAAAATTGTCCTCTTGCATGTGCGTGCGCTCTGAAAATAACTTGTGGTTAAAATATCCTGTCTGCCACGGTGTCAATTCAGAGGCAACACTTACCCATGTAAACACACAGAGAGGCGTCTGTTTACCTTCACCAGGAAATCAAGACAGTCTGACTCCTTTGTTTGGCCTCCGGAGATTCCAACTTTAAAATAAATTCAGAGCCAACGGAAACTGTGATTTACCTGTGAAAGAAACTACAAAATCTCCACATCAGAGCAGTGAATGTACAGCTTTAACTGTAGGCGATTGTAGTCAGCTGGAAAGGCGTTGACTCTGCAGAAGGAACAGGAATTTGGGCACAAGCAGCAAGTGCTGACTGTCTCCTGGCTTCCCATCCGACAGGCATTTCCCATTCCTAGAGGGGGGGGGGGCATGCAGTAGGTGAAAAGTCACAGACATGGCAACAGCAATGGATGCAGTTTGTGTGATGTGTAAAGATGATGCTTTCCTGATTTAATTATATATTCTGTCTTGCAGTAAATGTGGGACCTTTCCTCCCGAGAGCTGCTTCTTCAGCCTTATCTGCAGCATGGGTTCATTCATGGGTACGGATACAAACAAAACACACACAAACATCACCTGACTTGATTGTGATGTTAATTCATGCTGGTGAAAACCCACTCCGATTAAATCAGTGTCTTTGTGGCATTTTTCTCATGATGGAGGACATATATAAAGAAAATTCAGCTGAAATGAGCATTTCTGAGTATTTCTTTATTCAAATTGTTGTGAGTCAGGAGCCAAAAAAAAAAAAAGAATTTGTGATGTAGAGCAGTGCTCTGACGTAGAGCAGTGGTCCTTGGGTCACTCGGTAACTAAAGTTTAGTTTATTTTCTGATTCTGAAGGAAGTTTTATTTTGGAAAACAGCTGGATTCTTTCACAACATCCGCCTTGTTCATGTGACTTAAAGCTGCATGGCTATCTGGACTGCTAAGTTAACGCCAAAAAGGTTACAAAAACCAAACAATAAAATGTATTTGGAAAGTTTCTTTGGGGAGAAAAGAGCCAGTGAGGAAACTGAAAAAGAGTCTTTGACTTCAAACAACAATAAAGCTGCTGTTTACAGACAAAACCACAAGTCTCTCTCGACAAACTGAATTATTGAGACAGTTGTATTCATGTAGCAGAAGCCGCTCTGGCTAACACGCAGCGACAGAATCTCGACTGTTTCCAACACACAGATAATAAAGTTAGAGACACAGTGGATTCACGTTTATATTATATTTAGAAAACACTATTTTTAAGACGGTTGCATCATTTTATTTTGCTTTATTTATTTCTCACACCTTTAAAGTCAGATGTAGCTGAAGCTAACGCCGATTGTTAGCCTCCCCTTTGATGTTAAAGGAAGGATCTTCATCACAAAGTTCAAACCAGCCGCAAACATTTTACAGAGAGGGAAGTTTCAGTCAAATAAAGTTGCTGATTTGTGAAAACTTGTAAAAGGAACATTTGAGAATTTTTCTACAGTGAGGCTGAATTAGCTAGGCATCCGTCCAGAAACTTTAACTCAGAAAATGTTTCTTTGTGTTGAAAAAATACCCAAAGAATGAGGATTTATGTAAGATAATCAGAGTCTGGATTGAGTGTTATTCTATGGGGGGAGAAATCATGTAATGTTTCCTTTATGGAATGTTTTCAAACCAGAAACCACGTCTATAAATCAACAAATGTATTCAGCTGTTACAAAAAATATATCGCCTGATATTTTTAGACTTTTTAAACAACCTTTTATTTTGAAATAGATTTTCACAAACCGAGAGCTTAAAATGTCAACTTTTGCCCCGTTTGGACTGGTCCGTGAAATTTATCTAATTTAAAGCAGTCTGTGGCCTGAGAAAGGTTAGAGACCACTGACGTAAAGAATTCGCTGGGTAGGCCGTACGTTCCCCGCTCCGCTCCATTCTGATGCATCCCCTTGTTTTTGTGTTACTCGTCCAATCTGACTCCAAACTATGGCTGGATAGCTCTTTTTATTGGACCAGTAATGTTAGGTTGGGGTTTTTGTGAGGGGATTTAAGTTAGCAGGAGAGTGTAAACAGAGAGCTCTCAGCATTAGGGAAAGTGGGGGCAGTGTTGATCTGTGGCAACTTAAAAGGCAATTTTCTATTACACTACCCCTGCTCTGTAGAAACTTTATAACAATGTCGTTTTTTGAAACGGGATAATCATAATGCTTTAAAAATAAATTAAAAGAGATTTTAAAAATAAAAACTTTGAATTTTGATTTTTAAAAAGATTTATGCAGGCTAAAGTGTAGACAAATTTGTGGAAACCTTTTAGGGGACTTTTTAGAGTGTAGGAGGTCACAAAGAAACTTAACTTGAATCCTAGTTATAAAGAAAAGTGGAAAATGTTGAAGCCCACATCTGCAGTGAGTGTGTGTTTTAGTAGGCACAGGGAAAACAGTAAAAAAAAAAAAACGTGTTTTTGCCCAACACTGGTGGTTTGGACTTCCAAGATGGAGCTAATGTTTCCCAGCTGTGGTTGAGACTCCTCTGTATTTTTGTGTGTATACTGTAGCAGCAAAAGAGCCTTCTACTCCCCCCTTTTTAACCCCTTTTGTATTCGTGCCTCAGGCAATTTTTAGTTTAACTGACTCTAAACTACCGAAAGCTGTTTTTTCCTGTGTTGTTTAGTTGGTGGTTATGTTGTTTTACTGTGAGGAAAATAGAAAAGCTTGTGTGTTTCATGTGTTTTCCATACAAGACTAATGATATTGTGAGAAAAGGTGGAGAAGGTGCCAGACTCCCTCATCTTAGTGTGAAGTCTACTCAGGCGGCAGCAGACAGCCCGTGTCCAGTTCAGTGAGGCTATTAGGAACCCCATGAACATTTTGTATTCATCCCTGTAGGAGGCAGAGGTCTTCGCTGGTCACTCGCTTGCTTGAGATTCACATATTCACGGTTCTTCATGTGTCATTTGAAGGAATACGCAAACATTAAAAATTGCATTGCATTAGTATTTAGTCAAATTGCATCATTGCTGCTTGAGTTATCTTGATTGCATAACTTTGTGCTCCATCTTTTACGTCTGAACAAAAAGTCACGTTAAAGCTGGCTTTTGATCAAGTCCTTATGTTTCCACAAAACTAAGTTAAGTTGGTGTGGTATGTAGCTCTACAACAGGCTATTGTAAGTAATCTGTGCTTAGCTTTCTAGCCTATTGATTCACATCTTTCCTCAAAACTGTGCCAGCGACTGTTAGCTCAAGGCCGCAATCATGGACTTAGTGAACCGTGGATTGCCTCACAATTATTCCTCTCCATTTCATTCCAGCTCCCACCTTTCTGTCCATGTGCAACACTCAGGGTTTCACAGACACACTCCAATGGAAATAGTGTTGTTGGTGTTTTTACACGTTTTTTCTCGAGATGGAGGATATGTATAATATATATATAATATATATATATATATATATATATATAAAGTTAAGATTAAAATTGCGTTTCTGAGATTTCTCAAATATTTTGCTGGAAAAAGTTTGTATCGGTAACGTAAAAGCTATAGTTGGTGGGCCACTAGCTCCCTGCTCTACTCCATTCTGATGCATCCACTTGCAGACAAATAGATCCGTGAACGTCTTTGTTTTCCTCGTCTGAGCTGGCTTCAGGCTCAAAACTGTACGGCTGGATAGCTCCTATATTGTTTGCTATTTCTGTTGCCGTCGGTAATGATATGTTGGAGTTGTAAGCTAAAGTGAGAGAGTGCGAACAAAGGGATGATGGGAAATGAGAGAAGGCTTACAGTCCCACCCAAACTCAGAGGTGAATTTCTAATAAACTCCTGCCAATTTGCAGAAACTATGTCCTAGAAAAGGACAGTTTAAAAAACAAAATTGTCTATAAATGGCATAATTATAATAAAAATTATAACAGAAACTCAAAAGATGATTGGAGTGGGACTTTATAGCCTGTGCATTCCCAGTCTGTGTTCCTCCTGTATTCCCCTTTAGGGACGTTGGGGTTTTTATTTTTGAGTTGTGCTGTAGCTGCATTTATACTGTCTGATTTGTGACAGTATTACATTCTGTCCATGTTGTCAGAACATGACTTTACATGGAAGAGGAGCGGGAGTTTTGCATGCGTCAGTGTTTACAGCGCTGCACTTCCTGCCCCTAAAGTTCCCGAGTCAGAACAAGGAGAACCATCCCGTGCAAAGGAACAGAGGTTAGAGGTCGAAGCATGCCAGTGAAGAACGGCTGGTCAGATCAGGAAATAGACGCAGAAAACTGCTCAGTTCTCAGTTTTGTGACGAAGGAAAGCATAATTTCAGCAATATTTTTCCTATCCTTTGTAGATTACAAAGAAAACCCTGTACGGTTTTATCCCGATCATCTTTAAGACAGGAGATTACATCATAATTTGTTAGGGTGAAAAGGGATTCTTGTTAAAGCGGGAACTAATTGGCTGCCGGCTCCTGTACTATGTCATTGAATAAGTTACAGTTCACTCTCCTGCCTCCTCAGTGACACAGCATGTTCTCATTTTCAAAGGAGCAGAACAGTGATGGGATTGTTGGTGAGCTCTGACGTTTGCTTTTCCATGATTGGAGCTGCAGTTCCATCAAAGGGAGTCCTTCACAAGTTTCTTTTAGGAAAGAAAAATATACTATTCAAGCCATTGCATAACTTTTTTACTTAAGCTGTGTAGAAGCAGATCTAACGTGAGTGTAACTTTCTGCAGCTGGAAATGTTCATCAAAATGAACTCAATTATCGTCTGAGATTTTGAAATGCTGTCAAACAGATTCAAACTGTGGGTTACAAAACTAAAGTAAACTAACTTTTTGACAGCTCTGTGACTTTTCAGTTGCTTCCATTGACTTCTAAGACTTACTCAGCCAGTGGTGGAGTTCTGTGAATACAAAAACAGAGTAAATAATCAATGTGTTATTGATGGTGTAGTTTGAAGTCAGACAATCTGTAAACTTTTCACACTGTGACTAAACAAACAGGGGTTTCTATGTTTTTCTGCCCTTTAAGCAGACGGCAGCTTCAGGTTGAGACATAAGGGGGTCTTTTCACCTTTAATTCTCCTCCTTTTCATTAATTTGTGTCCCGCTTTTTACCCGTCAGCTTCCATCAAGCTGCAGTCGTGAGGGTCTAACAAAGGGGGTCAGCCCTTTAGTGCTCCAACAATAGATGCAGTCAGAGCCTATTAGCACATGTGCTATCGTCTGTCTCATGTACTGTACTTTCTTCCCCTCTCCTCTTTCATTCTGGGATGCGCATGAACGAGCCCCAGTTTTGGCCACTTTCCCGCTGAATTTCTTTCCCGCTCTTTTTTTTTCTCTTATAAAAATGTTTGACTTTCTTTAGTAGCTTCCAAGAAGTTCACGTTTCTTGGAAAACAGCAATGTTTGTTTAAACTAAAACCACCCACTGGATCCGGTTCTGTTCTAAGATCAACACAACTATAGACATAGTTTGTCCCTTTTCTCCTTTCTTTCTTCTTCTATGTTGCAGTTCATTTAACAGGCCATTAATCGGACTCTCTTTCATCTGGGTGAATTCTTCTCCCCGTTGCAGTTGTGGTGATTGTGCTGCTCCGCTACGCCCAAGTCATTGAGAAGCACCAGAACTGTGTCCTCAACGTGGCAAGTCTTTGCACGGGCTGGATCTGCTGCTGGACTCATCATGGTTGGAAACTTCCAGGTAGGAAACAAAACTGAATATTCATAGACGGTAAACACAAAAAACTCTTCAGAGTATTCTACTGACTTAAATGAGAAGTCCTTAGAAAGTTTGACACATTGTGGTAAGTCAGATTTTTTTTAATGTTTAGATCAGTTTAAGCAACCAATAGCGTTAATATAATAAACAAAACAAAAAAAACTTTGAATTTATTCTATTTTGAAAGAAAAATAATTTTTTTCAACTTAATTTAGTTAATGACGTCAGTAAAATACCGTTATGTCTTTGAGTGAAAAAAGGTATCTGTTCAGTCATAAACAAACAATCATCTAGTCATGCAGAAAAATTTACCCTTCAACATCGGACATCCGTCAAAATCTACTGAAATGACGTTGATTGTGTTAACAGTTTAAAAATTAAAGGGATGTTAAAGATTTTCTGTTTAAGCGTCACAGTCGACGCCTCAGGTGCAAAGGTCTTTCACACAGAACGCAAATCTCGCAACAAATTTGTGTGCCCCGCCCCTCTTTTTGTTGCGTGACGAATTCGCTGCTCATCGCTGGTCAAAAAATCCAGAGCCTGATGCCGATGTGGGAGGAGCTACCAGCTAATGCTTATAGGATGATCGCTATGAGGAACGGTGTCTGTGGATTTCTCAATTAGAATGTATTTATTGTGAAGAGTTCAGGTAAACATGTCTCCATATTTGGGTTCATAAGATTATTATTAAAACATTTCCCTGGTACAGGGACCTTTGTCTGAATGTCAGCTGCTTCCGGAGTATTTCTGTGTCTCTGTGTCAGAGCTTGAAGGCTTTTTTCTCTTATTAACCAGAGGGGGAAAAACGAAAATTAAGAGATTTTTTTCCTTTTTTTAATGTCTCGATGAGGCCAGAGCCAGCAGCCTCCGGGACAAGGATTCCCAGTTTGCATTAGTCAGAATTAAAAGTCATATTGTATGACATTAAAGTTACATTCTTGCATTGAATTTAGCATTTAAGTTAGTTGAAAGTTTGTAATGTACAAAATCTCAAAAAAAATTTTTTTTTCAGCTTTATTGGTAAAAGAATAAAGTAATAAAAAGTCATTTCCAGAATGCTGACATTTTTTTTTTGCTGAATCATGAATGAAACTTTGGGGTGTTTAATCACATGTGATTCAAGCCCCGTTCACTAACTAAAAATGAAAAAAAGTATTGCTAGCGTCTTTGTGCTTTTGAGATACCTGGGTGCTTGTCTTCAAATATTTAGCATTTTGTGTTACAGTCTGCAGATTCTTAGATCACACATTTTCTGTAAATCTTGAAAACTTTAGTGGATTACTGTAACAGCTCAGTTGAGGACAGTATTTGTCCTTCAACTTAAAAAAAAAAAAAAGTCATGGTGACTGGAACAAGGAATCGAGGAGACGGGAGAAATGAGTCAGGTGGCCACAAGAAAATACTGTTTCAATTTTCAGTGGAAATGTTTGTCTTTTAAAAAGGAAACATGCCTAGAAAAATATTCAAGTATTCTCAATCTTTTGAGACATAAGCTTAAAGCTCCTAAAATGTTATATGTATATTTTTTACTAAAAGGCTATCCATTTCTATGTAGGTCAGTTTATTTTCTTTTGGATAAACATAAAAAAAGTTGTGTAGATCTATTGAGACATGCAGCTGCTTGACAACATCTTTGACTTAAGATATTTTCCCAAAACTACAACTATTTTAAGGTAACCCAACAATAACAAACATAAGGAGGATAGATGAGATGACAAAGAGGTTTTCTCTGCTTCTTCTCTTGTGGCCTGTTTAATATAATAGGAGCCAGGGCAAAGTGAATCATCAAGCCTGACCATGCATGGACTGAGTCTGGGCAGAGAGGGTGTGTGTTACAGAGGCCCTACATACAACCAATCAGGAGCTTAATGCCAAACACTCATTCCCAGGCTGCCTTCAGAGACGCACCGGGGGAATACAAGTATCAGTGGAATTTAATGTAGATAAACTGCTTTGAAGATGTGTGTACTCTAGCTTAGGGTAATGCACAAGTCTTTGAAACAAAAACTGGAAGCTAAAACCTAAACCCAGCGTTATAAGTGAGTGAAAAGGTCACAATAAATTAAAACTTACTGAGAAGAGTCAAAAACGGCTTAATTTCTTACTCGTGTTACATAAAGTTTTGGCAGAACATCAGTGGTGGGGGCCACTGGGGTTCTCCTGTCAGGTGGTCTGAGAAAGAAACACATTAGTGGACTGTTAAATAAATCACCTTTCTGCATTACAGAAGCCCATGAGCACTGTGCTGCTGGTTCAAACGCCCAAATGAAAAACAAATACAGTTCTTTGGAATTTAATCTTCTCTAATTCTGTCTTCCTATTGGCAGAATCGGTCTGGTTTGTTCCTACATGCATTCACTCACATATCATCATTACGAAACACTTTTTATACTCGAAGAGCTGCAATATGCAAAAATATAAAGAAAGTTTTGGTAAGCTTGCTTTGAACACCATCATTGTTCATTTGCACAGACTCACTGCTGGTCAGTGTCAGCCCACAGAAACCTTGTTTTATCCAGCTGATCTTGTTTAGTCATCAAACCCTATCTTACACAGTGACAAAGGCTGCGCAAGATCATGTTTGAGAGCTTTAACACTCTGCAGGGTTAAAGCTTCCTCATAAAACAAAATGTTGTATACATTCCTCAATGTTTAGATAAAAAGCTTACAAAAGGGGAATGAGAGGGATATTGCAGTCACAGAATTTGCAGGTTGTCCCACGTAAAAAGATATGAACTCTGTTGTTTATCATAAATACACTTTCAAGTTCCATTAGTTTTCACACACCTGGATGTGTGAACTTTGTTCTACTCATTTGGCCCATCCTCTGGGGAGCTGCAGACTCAGCTTTGCGCGGGAACCATTTGGTGGTTTAACCCCCCAAATCCAACTCCTTAATGCTGAGTGTCAATCAGGGAGGTCCTGGGATCCTTTTTTAAAGTCTTTGGTATGACTCAGCCTGGATTTAAACTCATGACTTACAGTCTCAAGGTGGACACTCTACCACAAGGCCACTGAGCTGGCTATGAATTCATACAAATAATTTACTGTGATTTGAACTGGTTATCTTTATAAAAGACACCTGTCCACACCCTTAAACAGTCAGACAGCAACTTCTCCTCCATGACCAAGACCAAAGAGCTGTCAAAGGACACCAGGGACACAAGTGTAGACCTGAACAAGACTGGAACAAACTTTGTGAGTTTGGTGAAAAGAGATCAACTGTTGGAGGAATTTGTCAGAAACTTGTACGGGGGCTGCATGTATTGTGAAGTTTTGAAAATATATCTAATTTCGTTATTGGGCGCATTGGTGATGAAAAATGGTTGGATCTTCCCGCAAGACAACGGGCGAATACGAATTCTTTCCCAACGCCTACGGCTTCTCCCTACCTCTACATTTAGCTTGCCAAGCTGAGGTTAATGGAAAAATAGTGTCTTCAAATTTGGAAGACACTCCCACTAGATGACATCATCATCGATAGTTACTGGTTAGCTACGTTAGCACAGAGCTGCTAGGGCTCGGAACATAAAAAAATCAGTTTTATACCTTTAAGCAAGTCATGCTAAAACAAAAAGTCATTACTTATATTTAAATGTAAACGTCTGTGCTTCAGAGCACACAAATAAATGCGCTTCTCCTCCGCGGAAAAGCGCGATGCGGAACAGTCTCGCGGAAAAGGGGCTCTGCATCCCTCCATCACTAGGGTTCAAAAACTATTTCGGACACTACTACCTCTCCAAATGACCTTATAATTGGAGGTGTAGGTAGAAGCTGTAGGGGAAGAATTCAGATTCGTAACTGGTATAAACATTTGACAGAACTAAGGAAAAAAATAATTCAAGTGGGACAGGTACTGATGAAAGCAATGAATAGACCGGTCAACATGCAATGACCACAGTTTCTGATAAAATCTGAGGAGGAAGCCTATAACCACACACACTAGTGCAACCTTTACATCTGACAGTTATTTTATTGAAGTAAAGCATTCTGTTTCGCTTCCACAGTAACTTTAAAGAAAATATGCAACCCAGGACGTTTATTACCTGAAAATCCTTATTCCTATCAAAACAAATCTTTTTGGATAAATACGATTAAGAAGGTGATTTCAGTGTTTTCCTTTAGTTTAAGTTTCTCTGCTGCTGCATATCTGGGATTTGCCCGCCACACAAGAATGTTCAGTATGTACTAGAGGGGATTAAAAGCCAAACTTCTTAACTTCTCGGCAATTGCTCTAATGGTCCCCGACAAATACGGTATGCGGAGCAAAGATCCAACAAACATCCTTTTAAAGTTAAGCACTAACTGGGTGGTAATACTTTTTTTTGTGTAATCTGACTAAATTATTTGGTTGTTTCAATCTCATATTTGATAAGACCACATATGTGTGTGTAAATGTGGAGCCTTCAGTGGGATTCATGGTCACAGAAACTCTTTTGTGTTTTGTTCCTTATCGCTCTCCAACAAAGCATTAACCCAAAGCTGACTAACCCGACTCAACATGTGGTTTTCTCAATGATTATTCTTGACGTTGTGGTATCTTCTTACCCATAATAATACAGCCTCTCAACTCTGTCACTCGGCAGGTGGATAATGCCAAAGTTCTCCACTATGTCGGAGCGGGCATCGCCTTTCCCACCAGCATGCTGTTTGTGAGCCTGCAGTCGGCGCTGACCTACAGACTGGCCAAAACACAGGGAGAGTACAACACGGCCCACCTCCGACTCTTCATGACGTTTTTGGCCTTCATAGCCCTGGTGCTGAGTATCCTTTCCAGTTGTTGATATGGATCAGCCAGTGTTAGGAAGTAAACGAGTAAGAATAGAATTTAAGATTTAGAAATGTATTTATTTTCTTTAAATTTTCAAACTTTTCTAACCTGAACTCATAGGAACCCTTGAGGAACTGAGTCTACAGTGTTTCCTAGTATATTTGGGAAGATACGTCCAGAGAGGTCCCGGACAAGCCCCCAATTAATGTTACACCCATGTTTAGTGCCGTGTAAAAGGATGTAACATAAAGGTAGAAAAAAAACAAATTAAATATACCAATAACTTAAAAACCAAATAAATAAAACTAAGGCTGAAAATAAGATGGGAATGTATTTATTAGGGATGCAACAATATTTAATATAAACACGTTTGACAATTCAATACAACATTTTTCACAGTAACTACCTTGCCCCTCCTACGGTAGTTGAATAATGAAAGGTTTAGCTAAATGCTAAAAACAACCAAGATACTTATTTTTTTGCAAAAAACCCAAAGATGCACGAAAAAAGGGACTGACAGCTTAGGAGGAACACTGCACTCCACCTGTGTTGCTGTTATTTATTTGGACGAGTAAGTCAGTTCTATATATTTTAAATAGATTCAGTTTAGATTGTGTATGACATCCAGCTGTCAATACTTAAGAGAACTGCTTCAAATGTTGCA
Source organism: Oryzias javanicus (assembly GCA_003999625.1). NCBI lineage: Eukaryota > Metazoa > Chordata > Actinopteri > Beloniformes > Adrianichthyidae > Oryzias > Oryzias javanicus. The sequence continues at coordinate 23,731,182 of CM012451.1, read as the reverse complement.
ATTCTTAGAAGTTGCAATTACACAAGAGTTCTATTTAAATGCTATTCTGCAATAAGTGCTAAGAACTGCGCACTTGAAAAAAAATCTTAATTTTTTTTATGGTTTTTCTCTTTGCAAAATAAGTTGTAATCTGTGGAATAGTAGGATTTCAGGGTTATTTTCTCTTGCTAAATACATATTGTGAGCAAACTATCGTTGCATCCCTAGTATTTACAGAAAAAACTTAAACTACTAAAAAATAAACAAAAAACAAGGACAAAAGTCTCTAACAATGGGCAAACAAAGTAAATGCTCTGCATCCAAAAAAAATATGATGTGGTAATATTTGAATGCTGATGTTTTAAGGCTGTAAAACTCCTCACTACACACTTTATACACTTTTCTCTAACAGACTTATCGTTTACATTCTCAAAGTTCAAACTTTCATAGGAAAAAAAAATTAGGTGTTATAGAATGAAAATGAAGATCTGATTGTGATGAAGATTTATGTAGCTATCAAGTTTTATGTGTTTATGTTCTTTGAATTAGTTCACTTTTTTAATTGTCAACATGATTAACGTAATTCCAGGAGATTCTGAAGGAGAAAAGCGTCTCGTTCGCTTTTCTCAATCACACTGATCGTGTTAACGGTTGAAAAGTTACGATATGTTTAGGTGTCACCGGCGACACCTCGGGTGTTAAAGGGTTAACGAGATCAATCAGGATGCAGTGTCTTAGGAAAAGCATGGAAATTTGCACAGAAAAAAACAATGAGACCTCGAAAGATGAGCTCAAATTTTTTGTAACAAAAAAGTAAAAGTGGGTCAATAGAGGTCGTGGACACTGAAAGAGGAGGCCTTCCTTGACCGCGTCTTCAGGTGGTGTGTTCTTCTGTCAGGAGAGCTTCGTCCTGCAGCACACCTCCGCCATCTTCGAATGGGTGTTCTGCGTCATCACCATGCTGTTTTACGGGACGTTCGCCTTTGAGTTTGCCAGCATGTCCGAGGATACCATGATGGTTCTAGCCAGAGGAGGCTCCCTGGGATCTGCAGCGAGGGAGCACAAGATGGACTCACTGGGAGTTTTAGGAGGACCAGCCTCGCATCCACACCAAGCTGAGAACCTCACCATGCTGTAGGCGCACAGCACCTGCAGATGTCATCCAGTCAATTTGTTTAATTCGTTCAAGACCCGGCTGAGTTGTAAGGTTGTAGTTATTCATTTCTGTTCGCTGGGAAGTCTTGGAGCGAAACCAGGCCAGTGCAGCAGCAGCCGACCTCAGTGGAAAGGTGGGTTTGTGCTGTACTCGGATCAGGATTTAAGCCTAAAAAATGAACTTTGCATTTTTGCACATTGCACATTTGTGACACCAAAATATTCAACTCAATCCTGTCAAACTCCAGCAAAGGACTAACAGTCAAAAAGATGGCAAAAACAGTGTTTCAGCTTTCTCTAAAAAAAAAAAAAAAAAAAAAATGAGGCTGCTGGACAGCCCAGAGGTTGCATACTCTGTTGAGAAAGAAAGATAAGGAAGTGGAAGGTAAATCGTCCAACAAAAATATGAAACTATTTGATCTATTTTGCAAGAAGAGAGCAGTTATTAATGTTTTGTCATTAGTTTTTGGCTCAGTTAGACAGTATTTCAAACAAACTGTTCTGTGGAGCTTTGCAGCTCCAGTTTGTGCATTATTCTGTGTGTTGCCTTCATGCCAAAGATGAAAGGATAGCAAAGCTTTTTGGAGTCATAATGTGCCTTAATGGTGTTCAGTTATGTGTTACACCTTCTAAAAAACTTGTATTTTTTGTGGGAGATTCAAAATTTGTACCGTTTATATGTCATCAGCTGCACACCTACGTTGTAAACTTCAATATTTTTGTATTTTATGTTGTATATTCTCAAAGTGCATCCAGATTCAGAAACCAGACTGGTGCCTCATATGCTAAACTATTCCAAAAATGCCATTTTTTTTGTGTGTGTGAGCACCACTGCCGTTAACTTTCAAATATTGGATTTAACTTCCCGTTTGAAGAACCATAGCAAAAAGGAGTGACCAGAGGCCAAATACATTCTGGCTAATTCATGCCAGACATCTGGGTTTATTGGGTTTAGTGATGAGACGTTGCACGTGTTTTCAGGCCTCCATGAAGGAGCGGCGCATCTCACTATTTCCTATCAAACAGGAAGTGAATGAGATTTTTTTTTTTAAAAGCAAAATTGCAATTTCTTAAAGTTCTGTTATTTAAGTAGTTTTTTTTCTACAAATATAGTTTGTTTAGCAGTAAAAATCCTGCTGCTGTATCATTGATATTGGGATTACATTTACATATGGTGAAGAAGAAGAAGCAATAAACCTGTTTGTTATAAGTTCTGAGGATCATAGATTTACAAGCAACCACTGGTTGCTGTTTGCAAGTTTTTACAAACAATTAGTGTCATATTAAACTCTGATATGTTGTGGAAAAATTTTAAAAAGGGTAAGCTGCACATTCTAAATTACTAAATTTCTTGCATTTGCACCACGACTGTAGCATACTAACAAAATACTCACAAATCCCTGAAAGCTTCAAAATCTGCAGCAGAAGCTCCACTGTGCATATAGTTAGGTGAACTGCTTTTTTTCTCAGGCGCATACTTTCAATAAGACTCAGCTAGAAGGCTTTTACCACAGTGGAAAGGACTGAAAGGCAGAAACAATCTGATCACCTGCTGCCCTCTAGTGGTCGAACAGCATATTACACTCAAAAAGAGGTTTAAAAGCATACATGAGAATATATTGACTTTTTAAATATATATATATATATATATATATATATCACTTGAACTTCATTATTTTTAATACACCACCTTCACAACCTCTATTCTGAATATAAAAATAAAGGTGCTCCATCTGCTGTTTCATATAGAAAGTATTTTTTTCATATGATATGTTACTTTTTTGTTTTCTGAAAGCAACTTTCAAGATAATTATTCACATTCTACATTTTTTTTAATGCAAGTCTTAGTTTGAAGTTAGTGCCTCCACTTACTGTTCTTAATGTAACGCTTGATCTGTTTTATCTTTGCACTCAGGAAAATGTTCTAAAACCAGCTTGTTATTCTCCACAACGGAGTGAACTTTGTCTGCAAATCTGTCATTCAAACAGAATTCACGTTGAACAGATTTTTCTGTTGCATTGTAGGTGTTACCCCCCCATGATTCCTTTTGCTTGTTAAAGCCTATAAAGTTCTTTTGGGAAAAAAATGGCTTGAAAGCAACATTACGCTGCTCACACAAACGTGGTTAAACATTGGTCAGAAAATCCTGACCTCTGACAAACTGTAACCGGCACGTGGAAGTCTTACCAAAAAAACGAATTGGTACCCCATTTGTAAAATAGTAATGTCCCTGTGCCTTATACAGTATGTTCTAAACTATCCAAAGAGGAACAGGCTTTAAATTCTATTTTGTTGTAAAGTCACGGTTATATATTGTTCAATAAAAGATTTTTTGAAAATAATAAGTGTGAATCTTATGCTGTATTTTGTGGCATTTAATTAAACCATCTTCTTAAAAAGCTGTAAGCAAATACTTAAATATAGAAAGGCAATGGGATATTGAATAAATATTAAAATTGAAAGAGTCATTGGTCATATTACATATTTTTTTCTACATAGATAAATTATCACATTAATGTTTTGTCAATAAAAGGTTTTGAATTAAACTTTTTCTCGTGTTTGATTTTTGTAAATATTGCATGTCAGTGTAAATTGTGTACACTGAACACAAATTATACTGTATATCAGGAAAAGAGTAAAATTATAAGTCTAATTAACTGCATTTGCCAGAAAACAAACTGTTTATTCAAATTAATTTTGTCATTTTAAAGTGTAAAATTAGTATTTTTTCAGAATTTAATATTTTTCAAATATTTTGTCATAATTACTTGAATTTTTAGTGTCTAAAATGTACTTTTGGCTGTACAGACAATTTTTCTAGTTTTAATTTAAACAAATTTACTTTATTTAAGAAATAAATAAATAAACACAAATAATATTAGGTTTCAAATCTGGGTTTAAGAGTTTGTTTTAACCACAGGTAATAAGGATTTTGTTTTCTTTTTCAAATAAAACAAAGAACTACCTGAAAAAAGTACAAATTAGAAAATATACAAAATATGTAGATGAGAAATATTTGTCTCAAAAAATACAAAACAAGTTGATAAAATACAGTAAAATTAATACAAAGAGTCACACATTCTGTTGAGTTTTTTTATTGTTTAATTATTTACATTGTTCGGTTTCTTCAGCGAAAACTGATGACAATTACAAAAGCACTTAAAAGCAAAGAATAAAAGCAGCTGCTCCTGTTAAGACGTCATTAGAAAGGCTTCATAGAGAGAAAGCAGAATTAAATAGTTTGTAATTACACAAAATTGAAAATAACATTTTCTTAATGCCCTTTAAGAAAAACCCTACTGAGGTGAACTGGACAACAGCTGTTTTTAGATATAACAAATATGAATAATAAATGAGACACAGGTCAGACTTGGTAAAAATAAAGAATACTGAATGCTTTAACTTCCCTGTGAAGTGATGAAGGTTTGACACTTTTTCAACAAGTTTTCTGTGATTTATGTCTTGTTCCAAAACTAGAGTTCAAATTATCCACCGATGGAGATCTGCATAAATAAAAGCAACTTCAGTTTAATGTGAAAGACTTCTTTGGAAATAACAGTTCCCAGACTGCATGGAGGTGTAAGTGTAGCAAGAAATGCTTGCAGGGAAGTTTGATAGTTTGATGATAAAAACGAAATAAATGTGATTCTATTTTACATGTTTACATTTGGCTGATTGTAACTTTTTACACACACACAAAAAACAAGCTCCTCTCTGTTTTATTGACTGTACTGTTAATAGAAGAGCTACTTTACAACATCAGATCCTTCCAAAAATAGCTTTTTTTATCTGCTCCAAAAAGACTCAATTATCTTTTACATCTATAAATTTGGAAAGTAAATTCTGTTGCATTCTCTGTAGCTCCAACCACTCTGTCTTTACATTTTAAAACTGAACTTCAACTTTGTTTCTTTTTTGATACAAATGTCTCAATTGGTTGATAAGCAATAAGTTATGACCAGCAAAGAGGGGACTAGTTTGTGCTCCGGGTGGGTGGGTTCACTAAGGCTCAGAACATCATCTTCTTAGGCACCTCCCAAGAAAACTCTGAGCGTCCAAAGTGGCCGTAAGCGGCCGTCTGCTGGTAGATCGGCCTCTTCAGCTGCAGATCCCTGAAGAAAATAACACAAATGAGAAAACTAGAAACAGTCCTGTTGATAACAAAAAATGCATTAAAGACTGTGATGCCAACTAGTGATAAAATCCAGAAAGTGCAGAACTGTCTCCAGCGGTTCACTGCTTTTTTATTCAACTAGTTTTATTTGTAAAAGTTATTGCTAATAATGTTTGACCACAAAAACAAAAAAATATTTTTTTAAGTCTAAGTTAAGCTCCCTTTCCATTAAAAAAAAGTTGTAATTGTATGGGAGAAAGTAATCCAGAAGGAACAAAACTCCAGTATTTTGTCCTGATTAAATAAAAAATAATAATATTTGTAAAGGAAATAAGTGTAAAGAAAATAGAAGATGGACAACCAAATCTGGATTAACCTGAATAAATGAAAAATACTGTATGTGGTCAAATCAGGATCTGCTTAAAATGAACGAAAAAACAGATTGAAAATGTGAAAACAGGGATTGTAAATTTAAAGAAAAGATTGAAAATTTGAAAGCAGTTTTAAACTCGAAGATACATATTGAACTAATCTTGTAAAATAGCCCCTATGTAAAATTAGGATCAACTCAGCAGCGAAAACTTGAAAAATCTGAAGTGAAACTGAAAACAGAGAATTGAAAGCAAAGAATGAGCAACAAAAAAATGGATAATTAAAAGTAAAAACAAACATTATTTTTTTAATCGGTAACAGTTATATTTTTTATTTTTCAAGTTTCAAATTTACTTTTTTCCAAATTTCAGTATTTTTTTCAAGTTTTCAATATGTATTTTTGAGTTTAAAACTGCTTAAATTTTCAAAATTTTTGTTTTAATTTACAAAGCCTGTTTATCAAATTTTCAATCCTGTTTTTCATTCACTTTAAGCTGATTCTGATTTGACCCCACATCACTGACCTGACGATGACTCCTGGTCGTAGATCAAAGTTCTCGTTAACAATCTTCAGCAGTTCTGACTCTGTTTTTTTGGACGATCCATACGTGAACAAGGAAATGGACAAAGGCTGAGCCACTCCAATAGCATAAGACACCTGTAGAATGAGGAAACACACACACACACACAAACATATATATATAGTCAGATTCACTTCAACTTTCTGCTTGGATTATTGCACAAATGTGTGAAACTCACCTGGACTAGAACTCTCCTGCACAGTTTGGCTTTGACCAGAGACTTGGCCACCCAGCGAGCAGCGTACGCCGCAGACCGGTCCACCTTTGAGAAGTCTTTACCGGAGAAAGCTCCTCCGCCGTGAGCTCCCCAGCCTCCATATGTATCCACGATGATCTTCCTGCCCGTTACACCAGCATCCCCCTGACACCCACGAGATTTTTAGTGGTTATTCATCTATTTTTGCAAAGAAAGAATAAAGATTGTGGGTGACATCAACCTGAGGTCCTCCGATGACGAAGCGACCGCTGGGCTGGAGGTGGTAGATGGTTTTATCGTCCAGATATTTGGCAGGAACTACAGCTTTGATCACCTGACAGACACAAGAGGAATCAGTCATTAGAACCAAACCTTTCATCTCGTTTACTTATTTTGATGAAAGTGAGCACCTTTTCCTTCAGGGCTCTCTGCTGTTCCTCCAGGGTGACTCCGTCATCGTGCTGCACGGAGATCACAATCGTGTGAACTCTCTTAGGAATCACAGCTCCATCCTTCTGCTCATAGTGTACCGTCACCTGAGGGACAAACACAGAACAAGGTCTATCAGATCCTCAAAGTGGTCAGACAAGGATTTTTTTTTTAATTTATTGACATTTAATAAAATTGAATACAATAAATAAATATACATATAATTTAAATTCTGTTACTGGTTTGTGTATGAGAAGAAAAAATATTGTAAAATAGACTGCAGTGTCATTTAGGGAATTGATTTTTGAAAGAAATCCTGCTAAATGCAGTAATAAGCTGTGTAGATCTTTGCAAGCAGAAGCAACAATTTCAAATTAAAAGTCCTGTATTGATAAATTAGAAGTCGAATATTATAAAAGCTACAAAAATCCTTTTTTTAAATAAAAAAATAGGAAGTTTAGGCTGACTGCCTTTTAAAACTTTTTTTCGTTTAGGCTTTTACATCCAAAATTACGAGCCGGTTCCCATTACAAACGGTCAAATCCACAGAAAAAAAGACTTTCACACAGTTTCAGGTTTTTGTGTTTTGCATCACCTGTGTTTTGGAGTCGGGGCGGAGCCACGGCACCGTACCGTTGCGCCTTAGCTCAGCCATCTTGGCGTTGAGTTTGTGAGCTAAGACGATGGTCAGGGGCATGCACTCCTCTGTTTCATCCGTGGCATAACCAAACATCAGACCCTGCAGAAAAAGAAATAATGCAATTATTTACAGGTTTAAAGTATATGTTAAAAGTATATTTTATTTTTGTTTAAAGTATATTCTATTCCCTTTGCAGCTAAATTCATTAATGTAAATTTGTTTATCTTCCTGCCATGGACTGGTGACTTGTCCATTGTGTACGCTGGCTTTTCCAAACAGTAATTGGGATAGGCCCCAGCAACCCAAAAATGGATGGAAGTATTTTTATCTTTTTTTTTTAAAGCAAATAATTGAAAAATAATGATTAAAAACAGAGGTGAAAGTATAAAGAAATGTTAAAAAAAAAATGTTCAATATAAAATTATTTCAAATAAAGCTGTTTTAATTCATCAAGACCCAGACCAATTTTTCCTTAAAAATAAAATTATGTGGAAAATGCCACAAACAAGTTGACCATAAAAACTATTTCACATATTTTGCTGTTACACTGATGTCACTATATGTTCTTATGGGTTGAAAATGACATAATTGTCATTGTAAGATGACATAATTGTCTTATTTAAATATGGTAGTAAAAAAGTTCTAGGCTGAATTTGTATCCAGAACATTTTGTTCTTTTGTACTTTTATAACTGAAGCAAATGATTTGAACATTTTTCTCTTTACGTTTTGAGCTTTTCCTAAAAGCTTTGTCCGTTATCCTTCACAATAAAATGTATTTATGACGAGTCAAACAGAGACTACATTTTACCATCCAGGGTCAACAACCCAGATCCTATCACGGGCTAAAATCCCCACCTGATCTCCCGCTCCAATGTCCTCCTCTTGTCTGTCAACATGGACTCCCTGAGCAATGTCCGGACTCTGCTGCTCCAGAGCCACCAGCACATTACACGTTTTATAGTCGAATCCTGGAGCAAAAACGGCAAAAGTCAGAGCTGATGACACAAAAACACTCAGCTTCACATTCCTCCCACCTTTCTCAGAGTTGTCGTAGCCGATGTGTTTGATGGTGTCCCTCACCACCTTCTGATAGTCCACGTTGGCCCGGGATGTGATCTCGCCACAGAGCAACACCATGCCGGTCTTACACACAGTTTCTGTTGACGGAAACGTGTTGTCGTCATATGATTAAGAAACACAACTTTTTAAAACGTTTAAAACTGCTTTTAAAGTTTCACTCACCACAGGCCACTTTGGCATCGGGGTCCTGCTTCAGGTGTGCATCCAGGACTGCATCACTGATCTGGTCACAAATCTTATCTGTAGAGAAAAAAGTACACAACAAATTGAATCAGTTTTTGACATAGATTTATGGATATTTAATATACCATCAAAAACACAAGTCTGGTTGTTTGAACATGTTATTTTCAATGTGCTTCCTGAGAGCAGCAGCAGCACAATGCCACTCTGGCCACCCCATTCATTGGTCTTTGTCCTCACACTGAAGCAACCCAACTGACAGGTTACATCAGAAACAACCTGCACATTGAACATCTGGCTCAGCATGTGAGCAAGATCATTTTAAAACAGAGTTTTTTTTTTTTTTAGTTTGCTTGAACAGACTTTGTCTTCCCGCCTGCAGTTGGTGGGAACAGGCCAGACCTCGAGGCGTGTTATCGTACCCCGGCGATTTTCAGCTTCCACCAAGGTCAGCTAATGTTCCAAGTTTCAGCTTTACTGCGCAGTCAGATGTGCCAATTAATGTAATCGATTAACGTAGTACAAGGCTCGACGCAGAACTCCACCGACTGATAATCGATTCTGCACGGGAGACTTTACAAGATTACATATTTGTAAAAGGATTACAACACATTGACAGGGTGCAACAAGGTGCATCTGGATGCAGCAGAGTAAAGGACAGAGTACACGTTTATCATTGGGTTATAAGTTAAACAAGTTTTCCTGTACATGATGTCACGCTGTCTTTTCATTATGCAACTTTCACACTTTCATCTCAAACTAAAAAGAGTTAATTAAAAGTCATTTAAAAAAGTTTAAATTTAGTCAGTTTTAGTGTGTTTGTACTGGATACTCACCTGGGTGTCCCTCTCCGACGGACTCTGAGGTGAACATAAAGGAGTTGTCATCCATTATATCTGTCATTTTTGCTCAGTTTTATGACTCCACAGTCCGGCGGGACCTTTGTATTCCTGATCCTCCTGAGGGAACGAAGAGCTGACAGCTGTGCAGCTGCAAAGTCACCAAACTCCACGTCTGGATCCACATGGCTCAATTTATATGGAGAGGGGGGACACGCACACACACATGCACAAACACACACACACACACGTGGATCTGTGGGACAGTCCACTTTAGAGGGGAGTGAATAGTGAGTGGGAGTTTCAGCTCTTGTTAACCTCTTGTGTGCGGCAGGATTTGTGAGTTCTGAGCTGGCAGTTGTCACCTGCTTTGGCGGCTTTGCTTTAAGGAGGGAGCTCCTCTGGTGTGAAAGCAGGAATATTTTAATTAAAGGGGGGTCCCTCCCCTCTCATCAAAGCGGTGGGACGGTGCCTGGGGTTGACAGTGGTGGCAGCCTGCAGACTCAGAGCAAAAAAAGTTGTTATTGTGAATGAGCAGAGGTGACGTCATCTTTTCTGTTCACGTCACGCAAGCGAGATTTGTTTGTGTTGAGATGAAATTTGAGAGAACGGAGCTTCTAAAGAGACATCTTAGTAAAAGAAAATTAAATTGAAGCAAAAAGTATTTTTTTTCTAAAAATTTAAGTGAAAAAAAAATTCTGGATAGTAATTGGTGTGCATCAGATAGTAACTGTTTTTTCCCCCTAAAATTTAAAGTAAAAACAAACTTCTAAAAATGTATGTAATTTTTTTTTTCTGGTTACTATTTGGTACAAACTAGACAGTAACTGGTGTGCACCAGATATGACTGAGATTTTTTCTATTTTCTAAAATTTCAAAGAATTATTATTTGTTTTTTAATTGAGGTAAAATTGTTTTTTTTTTCTGGCAAATATTTGGTGCACACCCAATCGTAACTGGTGCTCATGTACATTTTTTTTAACTGGTGCGCACCAATTACTATCTTGTGAGCATCAGTTATTATCTGGTGAGCACCAGTTAGCAACCAGATTTTTTTTTGTTTTTATTTCAATTAAAAAAAATTAAAAAGTTTACTTCAATCTTTTTATTTCATTGTCCATTTAGGGGTTCCGTAGAAAAGAAACTAAAAAAAATAAAATAAGCAGCAATGATGAACAGTGGTCAAAAATGTGTTATTTTTTAACCTAAAGAGTTCAAAGCAAAAGTAAGAAAATATATTTAGTAGGCTAAATGTAAAACCGTGTAGGTATGCATTTTTTAAATATTCTTAATCTGACATAAAATGCAATATTCATCTTTAGTTTAATAACTATTTTAGATTTTATTATCATGTTTCCTAGCTTTACATTTGTTCAGTCTCCATATATTGAAAAAAATGTTTCCATAAGAACTTCCAGTGTTGTGTGTTATTTTTCAGAAAGTCTCAATTTGCATGAGGGAATACATTCATATACAGCTTAAGAGTAACCAGGCTAAAAGCAGTATAATATTCATAATGAGAAATAGAACGTACATCTTCATAAACTTTACGAAAGAGAAAACAAGAAAACCCATAAAAAATGAAGAAATATATAGAATGAGTTCTTCAGAAAAGATGTATATTATTTAAGTTAGTTGTTCTCACTGAGTGCTGGTAATTCAATTTGAAGCAGCCAGTCATCTCTTGTCAAAACGCTGTTTTCCATCCAAGTCCCAGCCTCAGGCTCTTCGGACTTGAACATATCGAGCCATTTCCTGCGAGAAGATCAAATAACAAAGATGTGTTTCGCCGATATTTCAGGTGCCTCGCTCTACTCCATGCACTGCAGCTTTGTAGAGGAAGCATGAAGCAACAGCCTGTTTAAAATAAAACCCACCAAAGTAATACAGTACATGCTGACAGTACTTTTTTTTGTGAACTTTAAGAAAGATAAACTGAACATCTTCAGGACTTCTCATCTCTTCCTATTTCTGTTGAGTTTGTGAAAGGAGACTTGATCACATAATTTATATTTATAATAAATTATTGGAGCAACATTTTATAAACTATGGCAGGTCTGTTGGTTTTGTTAGATTCTTTATGACAGACAAAAAGCCGTAAAACACTTTGAAATACTTATTTAAAAGTACAAAAAGCTGTATATGAAACAATATTTAATTAATTGATTAATTACTAATTAAAACATTTAATTATTTTTTGTCAAATGTATTTGAGCTATTTCATAGGAACTTAAAATAATTGGAGCAAACAAATTCAATATTTGTGCAGAAAATGATCTGACGCATTGAATTTAAAGTATTATCTGAGTAAGACCAAATCTTTTTGATGTCACTTAAATGGTTTGGTCCCACTTCACTTAATTCTTTATTAATACTTGCACATTAAAATAACACCACAAGTAATTGAAAAAAATGTATCAAAAATATATTTTTTCCATCTGTTGCAACAGAGTTTTTGGCTTCTCCGTGTGTGCAACAGCATTGACAAACAAGAAAAAGCACAGTAGCGTACAGGAAGAAAAGGGGTCAGAGTTCTCCGGCTGTTTGATGTCACAAACTGAACTTGATAAAACTAGAGAAGGCATGAAATTCCTGCCCGATCCCAAAAGAAGCAGAGCGGCTGACCTTTGGATGGTGCGTCTGTTTTGACCAGACAAACCTGTCTGAGCTGAAAACAGACCAACGCTCTTTAAAAACAGATGCAGAGGGACTTCTCTTTGAATTCAAACACAAGAGCACAAAAAGATTAAAGGAAAAGTTTTTACTTTAAGAGTAATTGTTTGGTTACTTGTGAGATAAGTTTTATGAGAGTTCTGACACAATAGAAGACGATGGAATATTATTTTCTTTAAATCATCCTTTAATTTATCAGTCAATTATCATAAAATGGCACCATAAGACATTTAAAACAGTATTTTATCCAGCATAAAAAACAAAAATCTACATATATATGTAATTTTTTTTCTTATAATTTATAAATTTGATATAAATGTGTGTATTAATGAGAATTGGGCACCGTTTACCCCATATTCGTACAACACCCTTTGTTTTACAAATAACCCAATAAACCAGCAACAATCTACCAATAATTAACTCAAACAGATTTGATTGACTGGTGTTTCTGTGAAAAAAAAAAAAAGATTAAAAAAAGTGAAAATTACTTTTAAACTTCTAATTTTAAATAGTAAGACATTTCGTGGCTTCAAAATATTGAACTATTAAGGAACCATAGTAACACAATTTTATAACGGTTATTAAATGTAATAACAAAATCTGAGAGAGAGAAAAGATAAAAAAAAAAAAACTATTTTAATCTCAACTCATCCATCAGCTTTTATTTTGAAAAGTTGATAAACACCAAAAACACAGGATGCTTAGAGGCTTTTTCTCCATGTGTGAATTTTTCTCTAATGAAGTGAAATCATGCGTGTGGGATTCTCATAAGCTCTATGACAGCCTGTACAGGGTGTACGCTGCCTTTCACCCAGTGACGGCTGGGATGTGCCCTCAGCAGACCCACGTGACCCTGAAAGAGATGAAGCATGTGCAGGAAGCTGCTCCTTGTTTCTGACTGAAAGATAGTAAATAAATAATTAAATTTAATTAAACTTGATTTTTAAACCAGAAAAATGAAGATTGAATTAGAACTTGTGGCTACAGGTTAGGGGCCACGTTAGAGTAAGCCAGACTCAAACTTGACAGAACAGGAATAGATAAAGGCAGCCCCTCCGCCTCAGGGGCTGTTAACACCTGTTTGTCTTTCCTCGGGTTCAAGGACGTGCGGTTTTCGTCCGCTGCTCGTTTCTCCGTGCCGTGGCCTCAACTGGCCTCCAACCAGTTTCATCTAGAGCGAGACGTTGAATCTCACCAGACGGGAAGTTTTATTGTGTGCTTCAAAGAGCTGCTCGGTGTGTACAGCTCCTTATATAAGAAGCTACTTGTCAATAAACAGGGTATAAACAAGCTTACTACAGGCCTATCGATATCTGGTCTTATCAGCTTTCCTTTACTTTTACAGCTTTATTTGGTTTCTGTGTTGAATTCAAATTTAATGCAAAAGAAATAACAAATACTAAAAAAAACTGTTTTTTTCCCAAATGTAAAAGAACACTAAATACTATCAAACTTTATTTACCCTCCTTCACAACTTTGTTCTCTGACTGACTTCACTTACACAATAACAACACGGCACATTGGCCAATGGCGGCGAGGCGGAACCCTCCACAAGAGGTGGGGAGCAAACCGTCACCTGCGATTGGTTGTCGGTCCTGTACAATCCTTACAATAACAGTATTAGTCAAACAGAAAGCGGCAGCAAGACAACTGACTCATTTTCCTCCACCAACCCTTCAGTTTATGAGTACTCCGTAGAATCAGTCACAGGCACATCAGAGAGCATCTGGGTGAGGAAACAGAAAGTGAGTCAGCAGATCAGTCTCAGCAGAGAAGTGATTGGCTGTCCCGTGATACAGTTTTCTCAGATGCTTCCATCAACTTTATCCACAAAAGTTTTCACAGACGACTTGTGCAAAACACGTAAAAGCAAAACATTTTCAACAAGCGATTAACTGTACTCCCGTATCACCCATTAACACACGCCTCACACACTTTGAACCCCCTGTACTGTTTCTATCAATGATACAGCTTATCTTCATTCCTAGTGGTTGTAAAAATTGTCATAAATAGACAAGAGGAAGTCTTAAATAACATTTTATTTTAATTCTAGATGCAAAACTTGATCAAAGGAAATGATAAAATCCTCTTTCTCTTTAACTATGTGATGAATAAAAGTTAAAAATTTAATAGAACTTTCTGGCTCTATCTGCTTTCTGCACAGAAAATTCATTTAATCATCATTAGCAGATTTACAATTACAGTATTTTCTAGTTGACAATTTCTGCTGAAGCTGCACATAAGTCAGTCTTAATGTGGTTTAAAAAGCAAAGATTCCTGAGTGACAATAAAAAAGAAAGAATGAATATGATATGCTTGCTGTTTCAAACAAAACCTGCAGAGGTCATACTTGTCATGACTCTGAGGTAAATTTTCCCAGGGCAAATATTTCTTCCTATTGGGAGCTTTTATTTTAATCCGTTTGATTCATTCTTCTTGATCAGGGGTGTCAAACTCAATCGCACAGGAGGTCAAAATCCAAAACACATCCCAGGTCGTGAGCCAAACAGGATAAACATTTATTGAACACATTAAAACACATTTTTTAAAACTTTAAAACCGTAACTTGTTAACATTACTATGAATAAAAACAGACAGGAATGTTATTCCAGAATAAATCAATTTAAATAAACTTCAATGTTTTACTCTATGTAAAAACATATTTTGTCAAACCAGTTAAAAATAAGGGCAAATAACATCAGGCCATTAATAGTTATAAAATAAAAATGATCTGATTTCCCAGAGGGCCGGGTCCGGCCCCCGGGCCTTGACTTTGATACGTGTTTTAGATCATATGTGACTTCATTGCTAAAATAACTTATGGACAGCAATGGGAGAGGACAATGTCTCAGATATTCCTTAGTTGAGAGACAATTTATCTAACTTTATATAAAATGATCTGTGTTGTACCAAGGTAATTATAATCCTGATTGTGATTGTAATTTTTTTTTTTTTTTTTTTTTTGGTAGCATGGTGGGCCAACAAATATTTGCTTGACAACCTAAAACTGAAAAGCTTTGTTTTTAATTTTGTACTCTCGACTAGTTTTACCCTTTAAACAGACAAGAAGGTTCATTGTTAGATAATAGAAAACTTAAAGGAAACTGCAAGTTAGATTAAGATAATGCTCTTTAAAAGCAGAAAAACTACAGATTTCCATGTAAATGTTTCATCTTGATCATTTTGTGAGGTTTCACTGTAGGCTAGTCCTTCAGCAGAAATGTTATTTTCACATTTTCAGTCGATAAAAAACACAAAATACACCACATGAATCATTAAAATGGTTTGGAATTCTGCTTTTTCCTCTGAAAAATGTTTGTACAGGAAGAAAAGTAGAACATAACGGACAGAATTAGGCCTTGATGGTCTGCTGGTTTCTCTGATACAGACTGCCCTCTAGCTTGTGATTGGCTACCATGAAACATGACGCTACTTCTTAGCCAATCAAAACCGCTCATCTTTTTTCTGACTGAAAGACACTCCAGGGCACAACGCGAGTTGGTGTTTTTGTTTTTTCTAATAAATGTACTGTAATGGACCGCGTTTAATTACAAAAAATACATAAACCGTTAAATCTTTCTTTACTAGGAAAAAACGTTAGCATGTGTTAGGATTTTTCTCAGATACAAACAAATATATACAATAAAATATATAAATAACCAAACATGAAAAAATATATACGTACCATGCTATACAAAAATAAATTCGGCGTCTGTTACTTTTACAAACACGATGCTCTTCTTTCTCTTTCCAGTAATAATTAATGTTTATGAGCTAATCAATGGCAGTGAAAAGTTTCCCATCGACTTCTGTGGATCTTGCTCGATTGCTTTTCCTGCGTTGAGAATGGATTAGCACGCCTGCGCAGAAATCGCTTTCGGTACACCTGAGCGATCTCACGATTATTCTGGTAAGTAGTTTATCCAAGGCATAAAAATACCTGACATTTAAGCAATAGTTTTATCTTTTAAATAGTTACGTTTGTTTTGACTAACGTTGATAGTTGTTATTCAGGCGCGCGAGACCCATAGTCCGAATTTGTTGCTATGCTAATAATTTGCTCCAGAACGGATCGGGATTCAAAGTACAGAAACTTTATTCCGCTGGACAACCGTGAGCTAAGATCAAAGATTTGTGTGTCTCTACTAAAAACTGTCTGATGTTATCCAAATTTTTGGTAGAAAATTAATTATTTTAGTTACTTACACAACATGAAAACCAAGGTCACAAATATTTATTGTCATAATAGCTGCCTATATATTACATTAATGCAAGTAAAAAATACACAATAAATATAAGAAAAGGCATTTAAAAACTTGCAGTGGTGAAATATTGATATTGTCTGAGACAATATTACTAAAATGTAATAAAGCCCCCAGTGTTCACTTTAGTTTTTGTAAAATTTATTTATTTTTCTTTTTAATTTCATCAAGATTTCATTCAGATGTTAAATAATAGAAGGAAGCCCACAAAAGGCATAATTATTCATGCTGAATGTTTCTTTTTGTTCCCCAAAATCTCAATCTAAAAAGTAATTTGAGCGTAAAAGGATTATTTTAAATAAATGTTAGATTTTTATTCAATTTTTCTAAAAAAAAAAAAAAAAATAGAAATAAGTCTCAAATATGTGCTTTTTATATTACACAAGGGATTATTAAGTAACATATACTACTGAAAAGGTTTAAATTGAAGGATTCTGTCTTAAACTTATTTGTAAAATGTTTTAAATTGAAACTTTTATTTTGATTTTAAATACAGCTACTCCCTGACAACTAATAGGAGCTTATTGGATAAAGGCTTGACTTTACGTGTGTGCAGATTTATTCAGGAAGTCTTTTATTTTTTTGGAGATGTCTATTGGCTGCTCCTCAACATTTTTTTTTTTTTTTACTTGACTTCTGGAGCAAAGAAGTCTCAAAAGCATTTGGGTGGTTGAGCAGGAGAGACAAGATTTATTATTTGCCTCCCAACTAAGATAAGTGAGTATGTGGCGTTCTTAATTCCCCCTTTTTTTAGAAGACAGACAGCACAGATTATCCCTCTTTTTGCAGAAATGTAAACTCTGTTTGTTTGCATGGTTGCACTTTAGTGTTAATGCATGTGTGGAAGTTGATCTCTCATGAGTTAGAGAGTGAGTTTTCAGATGCATCTGGCTTTTTGTGTTCTTATTTTTTTGCATTCACATGAGTTGGAGATTTTCTCTGCATTAGAAAGTGTGGGAAATAAATATCTTTTGTGATTGTTAATACCACCTGTCCAACTGGTTTAACAGTTCTATTTAATTAGCAAAGCATAAAAAAAATCTAGCTTTGTGAAGCTGGTTGGATGTTTTGGGTGTCGAGGTGAACCCTGTTACTTTGATGCCATAGTTGTGTTTGTGTCTTCCAGTGAAATCTTGAGGGTTTGTGTAGTGACTCAGACTTGTACTGGCGTTCATCATGCAAGCTGTGAACAGATGTTGGGTCGCTTTGAGGTGGAGGAGAATTCCCCTGCGCTGTTCGGCGCTCCCTCTGGGGAGCTCCACTGCAGGCAGCCTGCTCTCCACTCCGGCCAGACCCCACTTTCAGTGCCAGACGGCTCTCTTTCACCAAAGTGAAGCCAAAGCCGGTCCTGATCCAAACAAGATCACTCCAGGCAAGATCATACTCCACACAGATAGCTGTTGTATTTCTGTCACATCTTAGACCTGAAGTCTCTCTTTTTTATCAACTTTTTTTTCTTAAGTGATCCCAAGAAAGCTTTTATAAAAATTTCAAATAAATTTTACATTTTTTGGTCCAACTTTTAGGTAAATATTTACTGTCTCAAAATACAAAATGTAAGATGACACGATCTGCAACTCTTGTTATGTAATGTATTCTGTTTATGCTTTTGAGGATTTTCTTAAACACCTAACAACTCTGAGTCAGTTAAAAATGAGTCTGTATCAGTTTAGCATAAAAAATTTAGTATTTATGCAATTAAATAAAATTCTATCTGAAAATGTGTCTAAAGTTTTGCAGATATCTGCGTTTTATTTTCATGTTTTTGCATCAAACCTATGCGAGTGTCGTGCACTCACACAGCGATACGCACCACCCCTAGACTTGACTTCTCCAAAACATGCATGCTGAATCTTTTTGGTCTCCCTGCCTCAACAAGATTTGACTTGTTCTGATATGTTTCACCTGTTTTAGTCTTGCCGTTTAAAAAAAAAAAAATGTATCCATATTGATCTATATGTAAAGCAAACATGGTTGTCTTCATTACGTGGAAGAACTACCTAAAAACAAGGAGTTAAATCTTATTTTTTTTCCAGTTGTACTTTTTTTGTAATGATGTGTTTTATTGTATCTTTTTTGGATAAATGAGATTTTTTATCTTAAATCCTCTTTATAATTTCTTACTTTCATTGAATTTATGAAAGCTTTAGAAACTCCTTTGGGGTTGATTTGCATACTAATAACATGCATCCACTATGTCATTGCTCCAATGCAACCTCTGCAGCATATTTTTCTCTTAATTTCACCAAATTTAGCATCTGTGTCCAGAAGCTCTTCCCATTCTTTGGTGATTTCTCTATTCTGTTTTTGCACGGCTGAATTTCTATGCCTGTGTTCTGCTCCTCCCATAAGGCTTTGTTCCTGCAACAATGCAACCATCGCGGTGTCTCATTTCTGCCTTCTAACATTGTTTTTGGAAGTCTTTCTTCTGGTTTTTCTACTGTAAAATGTGGAAGTGATCCCTCTGGCTTGTATAGTTCAACAGCCAAAGTTCGGACTTATTTGAATCTCCTTGTGTAGATCTTTACTTCTTCAGTTTTTTAATATAAGTTCGTCAGAAAACTTCTCAGAATCTTTTGTTTGAAGTTCTGAATCTTGAAATTATTGTTGCAATTCGTCTAGTTTCTGCTGCTCCTTATTCTGATGTTCCTCCAGAGATGGTTTTTCTTTGATACATTGAAAGTCTTTCCTTAATTCCTAGTTTTTATCAGTCCGTTGTTGGTGTCTCTCAGAACGTTTTCACTTTCCATCTCTGTGGTAAGATGTATTAGGCTGGTCTGGATCTGTATTTCTGTTTTCCATAGCTCCAAAACTGGTGTGGAGGAAATATTTGAAGTAGAAATGTTCAATTTAAGGTGTAAAATAAAAATACTTTCAGGTAGATGATTGTTTTTGAGCAAAGGCTTTAAGTAGAAACGGTTTGTGTTTTTTGCTCAGCTGATGGTGAAGTAGCTGTCATAAAAACTGGTGATGGACCCGTATAGCTCTGAGAAGACGGTGTGGACTTGAATGTAGACGGAGCTGATGGGTGACGAAGACTTTCCACAGATGTGGGTGTGTTTGGGGTGTGAACCTCAGAGAGAACACTTCTACAGAAAACCAAGAAACAGCCTGCAGCACAACTGACAACCAATGAAGCATGATATGTGGCTTTAATAATGAAATAGTGAATAAATGTACGACAATTATTGATCAATGTGACAAATACAAATATACATATTTTTTAAGGAGAACCAGGAAAGTATCACTTAATTCAGGAAAACCTTTTGTGCTGATAAAGGCACAAACGTGTGGATATTTGTCCTTATATTATGGAAAAAAAAAACTGATTTTAAGCTAAATCTAATGACATTTGCAGATGTATATGAGAACTGGACTGAGTGACTCCTCCCCCTTCAGATTCCAAACAGGAAGTATCTGCTGGCTCCAAGAAGCTAAAATCCCATAGACTTCTATTGAGGAATAAAATGTCATGTATTTACGTTCTTCCTAATCCTCTTTTTTTTCTGTAGTGTAAGTTGTTAAAGTTATAAACTGACCAATCAGATGCTTCCATGGCCTTTGAAACATCTGATTGACAGATTCTCTTGAGCCCACATTCAACTGGTAGGGGTGTGGACTTCCAACAACCTCACTCCTGATTGGCTAAAGTAGGATCCCATTGACACATTGACTCCGACTGACTTGGACCGGTTGTTGACCGTTCGGCATATCTCTTTAGGGTCGCCACAGCGAATCAGATTTGACTGAGTCACATGGATAGTTTTGGCAGGGATGTTTTTCCTGACACAACCTTGTATTTTATCCGGGATGGGCATCGGCACAGGAAGACCCAGACTTGAGCTCTGCTTACTGACAACGTTTGGCTCCAACATGGCGGCGGCGTATAGTGGATTAACTGTATTTCATTGGAACCGAAAGTTAACTATTTTCTATGGTTGATGTCACACTCGCTCGCTCCTCCAGTTCTTTTATACAGTCAATAATGTGTGCTAAAGACGGTATTTTTTTTCCTTATTAAAACTTCAATTTTATCCTTATTCTATATTTCACACATGTATGCTTCCTAACCTGACTTTTTTGTAAACAAAATTAGAAATAAATAGAAATTTCAATGGCTTTACAATAATTCTAAAACGTGGACAATCTCAAAGTAAATACTGGGAAATAATTCTGTATTTCTAAATGAAAAAAAGTGTTTTTCAGTTCATGCTTTTAACAGGAGCTGTGCTGCATGTGTCTTTACCTCTCTCTCTGCCCGGTTGCTGCAGTGTCGTCCTTGGTGTCCGGGTTGGACAGCGACCTCTCTGCGATGGGTATGTGGTCTCTGGGACTGGGAGCTGTGGGGGCGGCCCTGGCTGGAATCTTCTTGGCCAACACTGATCTTTGTCTTACAAAAGCCACCAACGCATCCCTGGGGTTTCTTGAAGAGGCCGACCTACGCTGCACCCTCGACCGTGAGTGGCACGCCGCAACCCGCCACTCGCACTAATGGATGAATAACATGTGGGGGGGTTTATGTCAGCTTTTCGAATTATTCTTAAAGAGCATTTTTTACTGAATAAAAGTCTTACGTGACAATATAAGTGTTTAATTCTCCTTTAGGTACATATATTTAATCATCCTCTAGTCTAAATTTATACTGTTGAAGACTAGAATGAAATAACTGTGGAGCTTGTGTTTCCTCTACAGATAACAAGGTCATCAAAGCTAAGAGCCTGTGGGACAAGAACGGCGCCGTGGTCATGGCTGTACGCCGACCTGGATGATTTTTGTGCAGAGAGGTGACGTAATTCTGGTATTTTAATATTTGCCTTCCAGCTCCTGAGTCAAACTGACCCTGATGATTGTATTTTTGTGCTGCAGGAGGCCTCCGAGCTTTCCTCTCTGAAGCCCCAGCTGGAAGAGCTCGGGGTCCCTCTGGTCGCCGTGGTGAAAGAGAACCTCGGCTCAGAGATCCAGGACTTCCGACCGCACTTCGCCGGGGACATCTATATAGATGAAGAGGTTGTTCTCAAATGATTTCATACGCTGTATAGTAAGCCTGCACGATAACCTCTAAACTACGATTAAAGGTTACCTTATAAGTTTACAAGCATTCTAAAACAATCTCATGGCTGCTTAAAGTACCATGTTTTCTGGATTATAAATCGCAGGAGCAAAAAACGTCTAATCAAGAAGGAAACCATTTTATTAGTTGCTCTGGAGTATAAGTCGCACTTTTATGCTTGCCATGGCAAAAAAAAAAAAAAGAAGAAGAATGCTTCAATGTAAATGAGAAAAATATCAAAATTTCAGAGGAAAAAAAAAAATCAGATTCTCCTCCATGTTTGTTTTGGACGACATTTCTTCTGGCACTATCAGAAGGAAATACAGCTCCCTCTAGTTGTTGTTAGCGGAAACAACCGCAACCGGTTGCTAATGAAAAAATAACGAATATATGAGCCTATTACTGTTTAAAAAAAGTGTAATTATAAGTTGAGTATAAGTCGCACCGCTGGCTACACTATGAAAAAACAGCGACTTATTCTCCGGAAAATACAGTAGTTAACAAATCAAATAGAATGTTTGACCAATCGGATAGATGTAAGTTTATGTCAGCTGCCCTCCTCCTATATTTAATTTGTAAATGTCCTACCTGACTGATTTTGTTTCTCTGTTAGATCATTAAAAAATCATAGTGCAAATGTTAGGAGTCCTGCCTTCAGAACGCTGGACAGCTGCTTCCTCAATTTCCTATTAAAATAAATGAATAATTTTTTCTCTTAAAACTCGGTTAAAGTCAGACAACAATTACAAATACTTCATTGAATGCCGCTTGTTTGATTATGAAGTAATTGTGATTTTTTTTTTCTTTTGATCTGTTCTAATGCTAATTCTAGCATTAGCGTTGGTTATGAGCTGCAGAAGATCACCAGTTAAAAGTTTCAGTACAGAGGAAAAGTCAGACAATTTCAGTGTGTCTGACATTAAAGTAAAACTTATCACTGTTGCAATGTTTTCTACTGCAGCCAGTGAGCTTCTGTTAGCTCAGCCGTGGTTTTAGCGTCGCTCCCCTTTGCTTTTGCATGACTGTGTCCGATATGCAGGAAAATGAAGGTAAAAATGATTAAATTAATTGGAAATTGTTGGCAAAAATATGAAAGGGTTCTATTTGCATGTAATGTTATAAAATATGTTCGCCCAGAGATTATTTTTTTTACTTGGGCGCTCTTATTTTGAAAGCTGAAAATACGCAGCTTGATAGCTTCTCTTAACATTTTCTCTGAACCAAACCTTTCCCATTTTTAAAATTATTCCCTAAAATATCCCCTAAAACAACAAGTACATTTATCCTGGAAAGCAATTAAAATGCATACGGGCAATACAGTGATGTGCATCTTTGCCAAGGTATTAAATGTGGTCAACATGAATTTCTATCAGCTTTTGTGCTGATCGGACTTAAAATACGTGTTAATAACATATGCCAAAATAGAACTCGTTAGAAAAATACCTGCTCAAATGAAACGTCAGTAATCGCTTTAAATGCTGATTTTTATCTTATCAAAGCTGTTGGAGTAAAGTAGAAATTATCTTTTAGTTGTTTTGCCATTTGTTATGTATCGCAATAATGTTCATGAATATCAAACATTGTAAGTTTTTATATTTTTCCCAGTTTTATTGGTATTTTTAATTTCAAAATAAAATAAAAGCTAACAGTGAAGGATCATTTCTTAAATTTCTTCTTGTTTTGGCAGAAACGTTTCTACGGTCCGCTGCAGAGGAGGATGGGAGGTTTGGGCTTCATCAGAATTGGAGTGTGGCAGAATTTCATCAGGGCGTGGAAGTCTGGTTATCAGGGTAACATGAACGGAGAGGGCTTCATCCTCGGAGGCGTGTATGTCATCGGAGCAGGAGAGCAGGTAATTTATCACACACACAGATTTGGATCAGCCTCTAATAAAGCACAGCTGCATTCAAAAACACGTTTTCTTTTTGGCAGGGAATCATCCTGGAGCACCGTGAAAAGGAGTTTGGAGATAAAGTGGACACGGCAGATGTTCTCAAGACTATACAGAAAATTGTCCCAGCAAAATAAGTTTTGTTAGGATTAGAGAAAGAAGAAATAGTTTGAAAGATTATTGTGAATTTGTTTTGTTAGCATGCTTAGCTGGTCATGAACAAATGATGGTATCGAATCTCTAAATAGTTTGATGTTGCGTTTAAAGTGTGAACTGCGTAGAGCTACATTTGACACGGGGCATTAGGGGGTTTAAATGCAGCATTTTCATTCAGGTAGTCCTAATCTTGAAATATTTCATGTTCAAAAACTATTTACTTCAAACAATGACTGGGTTTTATCTTGATTGTTTGCTAGCGACAGTTTTGGGCAGGTTGTAAAAGCGTAATTTGCTTCGCAGGCAGCTGAATTATCTCAGGGGTGAAAGGCAGAAGTGTTTGAATCTGTGTGTGTCATAATGAAAACCTGACTCTAAACTCAGCTTTGAGAGGAGCGGGTTCGATGCCCCGACATGCACAGGTTTCAGCTTCTGTCGTCATGATGAGAAGAGTTTATGATGCTTGCAGAAAAAAATTCTGTTTCTTGTACATTGAATAGTTTGTATTAGACTTGGATGTACGACAAGATTTACATTTAAACTGCTCATAAATAAAGATCACTATGTCTGTTAACTTGTGTTCATGTCTTCACTAATAGGAATCAATGGTGGCAAAAGTGAAAGTTTAAAAAAAATAAAATAAAAGTTAAAAGTCCCGCTTTGCTGATCTTTTGATCTATTGTAAAACTGGTCTCAGGGGTCTTAATTTAAATCTGCAGTTTCTGCAGAGGGGTAGTTACCACCCCAAATATTATAGGTGCGGAGCAGAAAGCTTGTGGCCCGCCCAGTGTAATTTTTATGTAACAAATGCTTTTTTTTTTTAGTGCAGCTTTATATTGTCTCCTCCTGCTTCAAAATATGTGAATAAAGAAATAGTCAGAAATCTATTTTTAACTTGCATACCTTTCAAATTTGTTTTACATTATGAGAAGATCCCTCAAAAACTCATTTTCACTGGAGTGTGACCTAAAAAGGTTAATCAAATAGAAAGTTAGCTGTAGTTAAACTATATTAACATAGTTTTGAGGAAAATTTTGATTTTTTTCCCCCTCATTTATAATATGATTTTAATGGGAAATATTTATAGAAAAATGAATCTTTGAGTTTAACTCAAGATTTTAAAAATTAGAAATGTATATGTATTTTTGTAGAAGGTTCATTTTTAGATAGTAAAGCACTTTGTTTCCATTTAATAAGACAGTCAATGGGACATAAGTTACATGTTTTTTTTTTTTTCTTGTTTGAAGCATTTCATATTTGTTGATTAACTGAGGGCAGAAAACCTCTGCATACAAATTAAGCAACTGATTTATTTGTATGATTAGTAATATTTTAAAAGGGACTTTTTGAGTCTAAATAAAGAGCTACAGTGTATACCAATGTGAGTCTTAGCTATTCTTAGTTCAGTACATATGTCAAAGTCAAGGCCCGGGGGCCGGATCTGGCCCTCCAGATCATTTTATTTTATTGTTTTAATGGTCGATGTTATCTTGCGCTAATTTCTAACTTGTATAATTTTGACGAAGTATATTTTTATGGAGGGTAAAATATTGAAAGTTATTTCAGGTTTAAGTTGATTTATTCTGGAATAACATTCCTGTCTTTTCTGCTTTGGCTAAAGTAGTATTTTATGTTTGTTTTTTAGGCTAATTTGGCATTTAGCTAATGTTTTAGCTGGCTATCAGCTTCAGCGTTTTCAGCTGTTAATTTTAACATTTTCAGCTTGTAGCTCAAGCATATTTAGCGGCCAAATTCAGCTTACAGCATTCTCACTAGCATTCTCGCAGGTAATGCTATATATCTAATTCATAATTACATTAAAAAGTTATGGTTTTAAAGTGTAAAACATTTGGTTTTAAGGTGATCAATAAATGTTTGTCCTAAGGTGTGTTTTGGATTTTGGCTCCTTGTGGGATTGAGTTTGACACCCCTGATTTAGTGTTTAATTTTGCCTTAGAAAAAATATTTTATTCAAACCACAAAAACACATTCAACTAAAGTTTTGTAACTGTCGTCCAAAACACCTTTGGACTTCACACATTTTATTCTGTTGCTCTGATTAAAGTACATTTTACACCAAGAAAACATCTTTTCAAACCAATACAAAACAGGGAAAACATTGTGCACCAATACTGACAAGGCTACACATGTGAGTTTGTGACACACACAAAATAAACCGAACATTCATGGAGTGATGCAGGAAGATTGTCTGTCATAACTTTGCTATTGTGTGACTTGAAACCTTTTGAATTGTATGGAGCTAAATGCAGAACAGGTGAGGTTTAGAACCATGTCAAAGCTGAAGGAAAAAAACATTTCTTCCACCTTCAGTTTGATTCACTCATTTTCGGCTGGATCTGTGGGTGTAATGTGCTATGGTTGGTACAGTACAGACAAGCTGAGATGAAGAAAACACGATCGTATGCTGCATTAAATCTTTAGTTTGTTCAATAATTTGGGAAAACTTCAAAAGAAAAAGCAATACAAAAACAAAAAAATAGATTTCTTGGTAGGACGAAAAAAAAAATTCAACTCTAAAAAAAATCTTTGTATAGCAGTCATGATGAGCAAAGTTCAATAAACCTTAAATTCAATGCTTACTTTAAAAAATATATAATCCAAAACAAATCCTGACACCTTCTACAGCAGCACAACGAGGGCTATAAAAGAAAAACAAATCCAATAAAGCGTTCAGTTAAAACACACCACCTTCAGCCAACATTAACTAGGATAGGCTCCAGCAACCCCATCATCCCAAAAGGGATTTATCGGGTTTGAAAAATGGATGGATGGAAACCCATTGAATATCACTACAATTCTGCAGTCAATTTGGAGCACAAAATCCTAACTTTGCCTGAGAAAAGTCTGAAATTAGACTGAATTGTCCTTCAGTGAGAGAACGATAATATGACATCGTGTATATTGTTATTACAACATTTACAAATAGTTTGGTAATGGTCTTCACGAACAAAAACACATTTGTAGAAAGCAGCTGACACTATTATTGCAATTTATTAGTGACAAACCTTGAATCACACCACTAAATCCACACACAATCATGTATCTGGCAGAAATTTTGCATAAATATCCTTTAAAAAAAAAAAATTAAAGTCTTGACCATAAGTACTATAAATGGGGGCTAAATAACTTAAATGCAGAAATCTCACCATAAAAGCTTCAAAACACAAAAACCGCCTTCCAAAAACACTAATAGTTGTTACTTTCAAGATCAGAGTCACTCTTTTCTAATCAGGGAGCACTAAAGCATAAAGATCACCTCTTTATGTGCAGCAATCCAGTGCTCCTGTAACACCAGCCGCTCGCAGAGTTTCATATACACACGTAAGCGTCAAATACACTGCATTTATAAATATCTCCAAGGAAAACAAACTCACGTGTACATAAATAGGATCAACAGCACTGGGATAAATTAATCTATTTCCATCAGTAACTTCAAAGTCTCCTGCAGACTTCAGAAAACCCTGTGAGCATCTAAAACCGACCACTTCAACAAAGCAAACACTGCACACATTTTTAAAATCTAATTAAACATTCATTTAGGTATTTTGATAGTGTCAAATTTCTTATGTAATTTGGTAAAACTGTATTAATAATTCCAGCACAATCTTACAATTAGCTAATAAAAACATCTTTGTTTTAAAAGCAGTACATTCTTCCCTGCACGTCAGAACAGTAAATATCTAAAAGCAACAGGTGAATTTTTCTGTATATATTCACTAAATAGTATTTCTACAAGCTGTTGGTTGTAACGCGCACCTCATTGCCGTGTGTTAGGAATGTCAGAGGGGCGTAAGAACACTTAAAGGAGAGCAGGAGTGAGAAGCTGCACCGATGGACAACAGGCAAAGCACAAAACAGCAGGCGAATAATCAACAGTGGTTGAAGCAATAAGGAGTTGCTCTACATACTGTGTGTACAAGTACATTAATTGTGAATCACTTCCTAGCACCTCTAACTTCATTTTATTCCAAAGTGTGGAATATCAAGTGGCTGTCTAAAGACTTGTGCCATTCTAGGAAAAAAAAAAATTGTATATAATATATATATATATATATATATATATATATATATATTCTTGCAGAACACATTTAGAAAAAAAAATGTTAAAAAGCATGTTTATCTGCATGCTTTAGTCAGTGGCAGAGTAAACAATATTTTAAAAAAAGTTTCTAAAGTATTTATATAAAGTGGATGTATTTATGGGTATTTTTCTAACTTCAGTATGATAAGTTTCTGTTTGCCATTAAAGCTGGATAAAATAAAAATAAAAAACTCCTACTATATATAATTGCATCACTGTAGCAAAAGGAGCAGGAGTAGAAATAAAACTGAAATTGATGCAGATGAAGAGAAAGTTCCTCAAAATCTTTTGTGTTTCTGCAACTACAGCAAATTAAACTCAATGGTGAATTGATTTATATGTCTGATCACTAAGGATGCAACGATTCTTCGTGAATCGCTAAAAAAAAAAAAAAAAAAAAAAAAAACGATTAAAGCTCATCAACGTGTTTATCAGGGCAGAAAATGTAAAAATCGGTTTGTCACGGCCTAGTGGCGTAGTGTCCGCATGCTCTTAAACACTCCCCTCCTGGGAAATTCTGGCAACTCCTCTGGAATTTTAAAATTTCACATATGTCATACGGTCATTTGCGGTGACTGCGAGCGCACGGGCTGGGGGGAGTTGCGCTGAGCGGGTGCGGCTGTGGAGTGTTCCGTCACACGAGGAGCACAACATGAACCAAGTATGAAAGGATTTGTGATCATTTCAATATTATGAATAATTCTTTATTCCCATTGAATCCTTAGTAGGGAAACAGTTTGATGTAAGGGGCTAAAAAAAACATATTTGGTCTTAAAATATCTTTAATTTATTATGTTTAAAAAAGAATCTAAATTGTGACTTCAAACCTATGAATCGTGGCCTGTCTGAATCGTTACATCCCTCCTGATCAACCTGTCGATCACCTTTAGAACCAGTTAAAAGCCTAATTCAAAACTGCATGGATGTCATCGTGCCTTCGTGGGATGCTTGATTTTTACAGAGTTTATATTATAAAATATAATGCATCTTAACAGCATCGATAACCACAACTGAATACTGTATATAGTTTTGATCTTTGGAGGACAAAAAATATAATTTTTCTCCCTTCAGGAGATCTTTTTTTTTTAAAACTAATTTCTCATAAACAAAAACCTTAAAAAAAAAGAAATCATTGATATTCTTGCATTTCATGTCCTCCATTTTGTGCTCAGAAATGTGTCTAACGTGAGTATTTTCATGGTTAGTGCTGCCTTCCTCTACAGGCCCTTGTTGAAGTAGACAGTGGCGGTTTGAGGACTGCTCTGTCGTATCCGCTCCTGCAGATCAGCCTCCAGCCCGCTCACACTCATGGAGCTTCAAAAGAGACGGACGGATGTTAATCAGATGCTGACAAGAACAAACAAACCTCTTCCTACGTGAGGAGGGACAGGGGGGCTGGTACCTCTTCTGAGGAAACAGGGCGCAGCACAGAGGAGTTGCAAACACCAGGCTGGAAATATGAGTACAGGAAGAAATGTTGAGACATTCCTTTCCTTTTAAATACAAGAAAACTCTTGTTGGAGATGAAAAGTACTTAACGTACCACAAACCGACGAGGCCAACCTGAACGGGAGCGTTTAGAATCGGGAATCGCTAAAAAAAAAAGGGAGAAAAAAAAATCAGAGAAAAGGTCTGAAAGAGTTTCCGTTATAATGTCATCTGCACTCAGATGACTGTCAGAGTAACACATAGACGATGAATGAACAATTCTGCTTGACTAAACACAAGAACAAGTCAGTTGTGGAGCAAGAAGAATGTCACATGTCTTATCGACATGAACTTACCTTCAGGAAAGCTCTTTTCTCCAGGGCATTCATGATAACTGGTGGGATGGCTGAAAGAACATTTACAAAAAGTTAGGGAGGAACTTCTGCTTTATGGCCAATCAAGTGTGACAAAAGGGAAATTTAAACCTTAAAAGGAGAATTTATTTTTCATGTAACCAGAACAACCCATTGTTGTTTTGAACACCAGTGAATGA
The DNA here is from genome assembly GCA_003999625.1 of Oryzias javanicus. NCBI lineage: Eukaryota > Metazoa > Chordata > Actinopteri > Beloniformes > Adrianichthyidae > Oryzias > Oryzias javanicus. The sequence continues at coordinate 23,701,499 of CM012451.1, read as the reverse complement.
ATGAAGAGGTTTTAAAAATGTTTCAGTTTTTGTCTATCAGATTAATTAAAGTTTGTTATTTTCCCTGTCCTCTGCTTTTATTCTGAAAGGATCCATATAACTTAAACTTATGTGGAGCATCTTTAACCTTCCTGTTAAGTTTATTTCTGAGGAACAGCATAGATGTTTGTCTCAATTTAAAATGAACTATTTTTATTTTGTTGATTACACTTAAGTCAAGTAAGAGAAGTTTCAAAGTACATGTCAAAAAAGGTCACTTTGACCCAGAACACAATGTGAATCGTTTCATATTTATGGAAGTACTGCATGCCTCATTAGAAGGATTTTATACCATTGTCTGGGTGAATACAGTGTTCCCCCACATATTCGTGTTTCAGGTTTTCACAGATTTTTTTTTCAGTCACATGACTCTTCCGGTTTGTCACAAAACTCTGACAACTCAAGATGCTTGAAAAAAAATTTTGAGTCCAAAGGATGTGCTGTGCTGTTGAGATGCATCTCCAGACAGCGGACCCCCACCAGAATGCAGAAGGGGGATGGGAGGGTGGACACTACCCCCCCTTGCGAGAGGAGCGCTCCCTCCTCTCTTCATGCCTCCTCCTCCTTTAATAAAAATTTAACAAAGTACAATCAGAAGAGTTTTTGAAGAGTATGCACTGGTAACAGATGACATCCTTCGGCCGCGCAGGTGGGGGGGATTACTATACTAAATTCTGATTGGCTGCAGATTACCTATAAAAAAGTGATAACGGACAACTAAATAAGAAGTTCAGGTCACAAAGCTTGAAGGTATAAATTTCCCCGGCCTAAGTGGCGGATGGTTGACGGGAACAACAGAAACTTGTAACATTAGGGTGAGATATGTCATACAGCAGTCCAGGTGAATACTTGATTCTGATTGGCTGGATGGTGTGGATTAAAAAGTGATACACCACAGCGATATACCACACTTAAAAAAAAAAATTCTGGTTACAAATCCAGAATTTCCAATATTACTGTGCTGGCCTAAGCAATCCAATATTTAACTTTTTTTTAACAAATGGGGAAAATAAGGTTCTCATACTTTATTCAACAGTTTATCACAGCAGCAAGGCAGCAGAAAAGATGGGAGATTTTAAATTTACTTTAATATATTTGGTTAATTTGATCATTTGGAAGATAGCAGAGTAGAAAGATAGAAAAGAATGTAAGGAGAATTTGAACAATTTAGACTTTTTTAAACAAACTTTTGCATCATTCAGATAAAGACAAGCGGTAAGTGAACTTTCTCTCTGAACAGTTGCTTTATCGCTATTGTTTGCCGCTGCAGTCGAGCTCGATGCCAGCTGTAGAACAGTGAACGTGTAAAAGTGTTGTGCCACGTATATCAAATAGTCTGATTATGTGAAAAAGCGATTTAGGCAAAAAAAAAAAAACAAGAAGTGCAAAAACTTGACTGAACACTCATTTCTTATAATGCTCTTCGTGGAGGATGGTTCAGGTTTCCACATTGGTCATTAACTTCTGATCATTTATACTTCATCTAGCATTAACCCTTACTAATTCACCTGAGGCCTTAAAAGTGATTGGAATTCCTGATTTTAAAGATTTAATAGCTGACATTACCCATAGCAGGAACTGCCATGCCGATCCTGGACACCACCACCTGTGCTATGGCTTGTTTAGCAGCATTGGGAGACTCCCCTAACCGGTTCCCATTTTCATCCATCACAGGGATCCCGTACTTCAACTCCCTGACCAGAAAGAAGCAAATAGAATCCTGTAAAAATCTACTGCAAAAAGTCATAGAGTTTCACGAAATAAATCAAAATCCATCTTACCTCTGTCTCATGAAGGGAATGTTGATACAGTTTGCAGCAGCGACAGCAGCAAAAGGAACAAACCTACTAACGATTGGAGGGAGGCGCTGCAACAAAAGAATGTCTCAGTGAAGTTCCATTCAGATAACAGGATGAGCTTCATTTTGTAAAGAAAATATCTTACAGAGGCCAGAGACTTCAATCCCAGGGCGGTGACAACAGCTCCAGAAGTTGCACTAACATAGGCTGCACCCAGCTGACTATGAAGAAAGACAAAAATCAGATTTTTCACTCATGTATCATTTATTCTATTTTTTTATGCTTTGTAACGAAAATCTTAATATGGCATTTTATGAAGGAGCTGCAAATAAAAACAATAAAAAGCATTAGAAAAAATGTTCAAAGCTAAAAGAAATGTGCAAATAATAAGAATTTCATTTGATTTAATTCTCCACTTTATTATAAATGTGATACTTTTCAGGAGCCAACACTTGTCGAGTATTAGCACGCTGAACTCTGAATGCAAATGAATTTGAGCTTGACATCAGACAGGAGTCTGCAGGTGGATGTCAGCACGAGGTCACGGCGCCACGCAGCTGAACGGGCTTATCAGCGTAACACAATAGCGCTGTGAGGGAGAGCACCGAATCTCCCACAGCCTCCCTCCTAACACCACTTTGTTTGGAGGAAGAGGAGGAACAAGCAAGAGGGAAGAGAAATGAGAAGTCCTCCTACTTCAGCGTGATGGGGGCATCGCCACTGCGGTTGGTATAGTTGACCACGGCGTTGAAAGACTGGTTAACCCACTGCCAGAAAACAACCGCTGGAGTCGTCCTGTAAAGAAAACAGGGAACAAAGTGTTGGAAAAGTTGTGTTTTTGTTTTGTAGCAACACTGCTAACAGTCAAATGTAAAATGTAAAAATTTAAGTCATGTTCTTCAGAAATTAATATATATAATTAAGACATTCACACATAGTTTCTTTGTCCTATTTTTGCTGAGCATAAAGAAAAAAAGACCAAAACTGTACAGGAAATGACATCACTTTAACGTTCAAATTGCTCTAAGTTTTTACACATTTGCACGATTAGTATATTTTTGCATGTAATGTGTTAAATCCCAAATATCACTTGAGAAAATAAGAGATTAGGCCACATAAATCCTAAAAAAACCCATTAATAAGTTATGTCAAAACCTTATCATATAAGATTTATAGTTGGGTGATAAATTAACCCTTTTTTGGTTTTTAATCAATCTACTGTACCAATAAAACGTTATTGTGCTGTGAGTTATCAGTATTCAGCAGTAATGGTGATTTTTTAAGAGGATTTCCACAGTGCAGGGATTAAATATTCTATTTTTATGCACAGGATGTGCAGAATCGCTCTGTTGGTGTCGTACGTTGAAATGAAATCTAGTATTTGAAGGACTCCTGTACCTGTAGAAGGTAAGCATGCAGCCTGTGATGGTCATGTTCATTGGCACCTGAGCAGACATCCGGCCAATCACAAACATCTTCTCTCCAGTGTCTGGGTGAAAGGCGGAGTCATAAACGTACTTGGCTCTCCAGAGCTCATCCTCCGTTAAACCAGGCTTCACAACCCCAGATCTAAAAAAAAAAAAAAAAAAAAAAAAAAACATAAAGAAGTTATGAAGAATAAGCCACAAATGCACTCGTTCGATTTACAAAACAGACAAATGAAGGCATTACAACTCCAGTAATGTGTATTTTTCTTTATTAAAAACATCTTACTACGTTAGGATTTCTTTCCCTCAGAGCCACAAACTTCATCTAGAACTGGATTCTGTGACCTTTAACACCAGAAAAGCCATTTTCTCTCTTTCTCTTTGATTAAAACTCAGTGAGAGCCGCAAAGTCCACTTTAAAGATTAGATAAACACACTTGATTTATGTTTTTGTGACCGTTTTTGTGATATCATACATTTATAAAATGTAGCTTTACAAATATTTACGACAATTGAAGGGTAAAAGTGCTCTAAAAATAGTTAGTTTTACTTGTTCCCCCATTTTGTGAGAAGCACATTCAATTTCCTTTTCAAATAAAATATACCCTGTGTCAAATATAATCCTCCTGCAGCAAAAGATTCACTTGACCTATTAATGTAACAAAAGCTAAGTCAAACATTTCTCTCAATATATTCATGGATGAACAGTATACTAAACCACAATTTTGCCAAATTATCTGACATGTTAAAAATCTAAGCATTAATGACAAAACTTGATTAACTACAGAAATAAACCAAAACAAAAATAACCAAATATTAAGATGTTTTTTCAAAGCCTTAGAGCCACAATGGAGAGATAAAGAGCAACATTTGTGTGACCCCTTATCTTGAAGATGTTTTGCTCCTCATTTGAGAATCATTTTTAGTTCAACAGCTGGTGGGGAAGCTCAACTTCCTCCTTGGGAGCTGGAAAGTCGGCACTTAAATAATCTCAACTTCCTTCCCAACAGTTCAAACTCATTAAGCAACTTGGGGGGGAAAAGTGAAATTTCTTCTAGAAGAACCAATCTATAAAGAAAACATGATCAGGTCTTCAAACTCACCATCACCCGGCCTCACCTGTAGTTCTCTACGATGACTCGGGCCTCTTCTAGAGTTTCAGAGGACAGCAGAACATTTCTGGGGTCTGTGACCATGAAGAAGTGCTTGGCACGCCCCATGAATGTGCCTTGGTCCCATCTTGGTTCCTTGATGTTTATGTTGAGGGACAGATCTGAAGACATTCTGACCTTTTCTAATAGCAAAGACGAAAACGAGAAGTGCAAATTAAAGAAAGAGAACGATTCATTTATGTTTAAAAATTGGTATAAATAAAGCACTCTTTTCATGTTACACTGGGAAAAAAAAAGAATATTATGAAATCACAGACAGTCTTTGGAAAAGTTTTAGTTTCTAGGGTCTGTTAAAAATTGATATAAGTTAATTAAGAAAAAAAAGACAAAAACCACAAGAACTGCAACATCTACAGAAATGAAGAAGTGTGGACTGTTCAATCGGTACAATCAAATAAAACTTTATTTATAAAAAGTGCTTCATGACTTTGAGCAGGTCAAAGCACTTTACTGTTAGAGACAGAACAGAGTCACAGAAATTCAACCCCTTATCATGTCACATACACCCCATGACCTTAATTGTAACATTATAAGAGAAACTTATGGCTGACATGTAGTTATTTTAATCCCAAGCTTAAAAGCAGATTGGGAACATTTACAAAATCTGCTGGTACTTATTGTTAAAAAAAAAAAAAAAAAAAACTTGTGCTGCCAGTTTAACTTTTTTTTCTTTCTCAGAACAGATACCAGGTTGTGATTTCATGAGATGTTGTGGCTGTGACTTCAAGATAAAGGAAAACATTGTGAGCTGTAACAGAAGTCAGCTGGCACAACTAACAGTCACCATGAAAAAAAATCTGTACCACCATCAAACAACAAACTTTTTTCTCTTAAAGCTTGAAGGAGCATCCTATTTAAAGATTTGATGCAATTTTAGAAGTGTATAATACATTTACATCTTTGCACGAAATTTCAGTCAAAATTTGACCAATATTAACAGTCAACTATCTGCAAAAATAGGGTGAAAAAGTATCTTAAAGGTTATTCAGTCATATTCAAAAATACTCTATTAATCTCTAAGGGGATCTGCTAAAATTGAGAAAGCTCACAGTTACAAATAAATAATGGCAATGTTGGCTAAGAATAGATATAAACCAACTTCCTAACTAACAAGGTTCTAAGTTTAAAGTCTGGAACTTTTACCATCTGTACCACTGATGTGTGGTGAAGTTTGTCTATCTTTGTAACTTGAGCGCTGTACATGTCACATGACACAGAGGTGATCCATGACAACTATAAATATGTTTTTTGTGAGCTGCCAAATTCTAATTTATTACTATATTTCAGAATATGTGAAAGCCTCTAGGAAAGGAGGATAAATGTTTTATTATTCAAGACAAACCAAATCCACCTAACTAATTTTTACTTATTATTTCAATGGAATCTACACAGATGAGCAAGAATCTAAACATACAACCAGCATTCATCGAATGCCATATCTAGGAATTTTGGCATTGAAGGACATATCTTGCCATACTGTGACCAGCTTTAGTAAACATCTGCTGTCTGCACCTCACATGTTTTCAAATGGACTCTGCTCCAACAAAAACACCTGATTTAGCTCATCTTGTAGACTTTATAATGACAGGTATTGAAGTCTGTTTATGCATAGTAAAATGCAGGACAATTAACCCTCTGGTAAGAAAACAGCTTTAAAGAGCTGGGATGCTGCATTCAATGACAATTGGAAGAAGATAAATATGGTTCATACTTTAAATGTATTATTATTATTATTTTAAGGTTGTGACGCGTTCAAAGATAACTAATAAATTAAAAGTATCAAAGGCCCACAGAAATGGTTTAATATTTCCAGTGAGGGGGACAGATGGTGTTGGGTCTGTCACGACATGCTGCTAGATCCCCTACCTACAATGTAGCATTCAAGCTAGCAAGAAAACCAGCCGAACCAACGGAACACTCGTGATAAAGGAACCGAAAGTACACTTTTATCCCCAAAAATTAGAATATAAAATGTCAATGCAGAATCAAACATCAAAATAAATATAGAACAGCAGGGCTTGATCAAAACAAACATTGGGCTAACTAGTTCAAAGCCAGCTAGTCAAGTGTGCATGCTAAAATATTCTAGCAGCGCTGGAAGACAGATATCGAGATGGAGTACGCGGAGAATTATCCGGGTTCTTTTTGTAAAAGTAGCTCGTGAAAATAAGAAGTAATAACAAAAAAATTACTTACTATGATTTCTTCGTTTTTTGAGAATGTATGACCCCTCAATATCACAGCAGCCAGGTGGATGGGCGACGCTTTCAGGGACTAAAAAAAAAATCGTACAACTTCAATTTTTCAGAGGGACAGGACAATGGGCTATAAAACGCAATTATTTGAAGTTCGAAGCAAATTTTGTTAAAATATTGATTTAACTGTATAAGTTATTAAGTTGTTTCCTTCTAATAAAGTAGATATGCAAGGCTAAAAAAGAGGGGAAAAAGATCAAAACACGTAGTTAGGAGCTTGACGGGGAAACTAAATAAGAAAAAAACTGAGCTATTTTGGTGCACTTGAAAGCAGCATGAACAGTCACAAGTTAGGGGCGGGGTTTATGCCGTTGGATTTGAACTGCTGGAAATCCCTGGGCGTCAACGAAACGCAGCACGTGATTGGATAAAACAGAAAAGACGGCCCGCCTTGAAATTTACTATTTTCCGTGCTTTCATGAAATGAACACCGCTTCAATCCAAAATGTTCTTGATAAAAACAAAAAAATAATGTATTATCTAAAAGAATAGAATAATAACAATAATAAAATACAATTTTATAAATAATAGTTTTTAAAATGAGACCAAAAGCTGACAGAAGTTGGGGAAAAAAACATGGAACAACATTCAAAAGAGGGCGCTCGTGCTCTAGTTTTAAAATCATCCTTTATAAAAGATCTATTTATTATTTGGGGAAAATAAAGCAGAAAAAATATAGAAATAAATGTAAATGGTAATACAATGTAAAAAAAAAAAAAGGTATATATATGTAAACATATAAAATCTATTTTAACAAATGCACTACCGTAAAGTTAGGCTGGAGCTGACTTTTCCAAAAAACTTTCTTTGCGCGATAATGCAAGCATCTGAATCATCAGTGCGCAGCTGCAGAGGCTTACGCAAGGAGCTTATATCTGTTAAGATAATAATGGTCACCTGGACCACAAATGAGCTGGCGCTAATACCCTGAAGGCGTTCATTGATGCATCGCTGAGGAGGACCGTGAGTTCATGTCTGCGCTCCTCACCGACAGGTAGGAGGAATGCCATTCTTCATTTGGGACAAATAGGCTTTTTCTACAACTGGATATTAAGGGAAAACTTTTAATAAAGTTGTAAGTTTAGTAATAGTGGAATGTTTGTTTTTTTATTAGATGTTTTAGTCTCGTTAACATGCGTGGTCCGTCGCTGTCCATGGTTCTGAAAAGTAGAATTGATGATTCCCAAAGTTGTCTAAGTAAACAATATTTACTGTTTTTCACTTTTAACACTAAATTCTAACATTGCCATTAGATAATCTAATTAAAAGATAAAGTATTATCATCTCATCTTCAACTGAGCTCTATTACTCATCGATGCATTTTCTTTTCGCAGCAGATATCCTTTTACTTAAACATGAGCCTGGAGGAATCATCACACACCACTGACTTTTCTGCAGACACATGCAGCCTTGGATGAAGCCCAGCCAGACAAGCGTTTTTACCACAGACACTGGATCCTGGATGATATTTGGTCACGGTAGAATACTAAGTGTCTTTATTTAAAAATTATATTTAGTCAAACATCTTCAAAGCAAACATTATTTATCTTTTTATTATGTAATATTGGTCGTTTTTGGAAAAATTAATTGGAAATAATATCCCAAGACTTGGCATCTTCTCATGTGGAGCAACAGTATTTTATAATATTGGTGCAATCACAAGTCCAATTCCACGTTTCTTGGATATCCTGCTGCCTGGATGAGTGAAGGAAGGTTTTCCAAACACCTACCATGGATAACTCCTTTCATCCAGCCTGGAAGGAGATGACAAATGGAGGGGGGCACCCCCATTTTATCAATGGAGGACAGAATGGGGGCTCCCACAGCACTATGCGGTACATGGTGAAGAAACAGAACCGCCGAAGACACAGATCCTCTTCACCTATGGGGCGGGTCATCCTCATCAATGCCCCCGCCGATGGTAAGATTTGAATATACAAACAAAGAAAAACTTGACTGAAAATGATTTGTTCTTAGATCAGTTATACTAATAAATGTAACATAGTTACTATTTCTCTTTAAACATATAAGTTAATTATTGTTGCTGTCTAAAACGGCTCATAGTATTTGTGTTTCACTAAATTTACAGAGCTGCCCAGATCTAGTCCTCTTATGAACTCTGTTGTGGACCACTTTGTGCAGATCAGTCTATGAATTGCTTGAGTTTTGTATGATTGCAGGAGGAGATGACAGTGAAGACATTCACACAGTGACCGTAGACAAGAGCTCAGACGGGCGGCTGGGTTTCAGTGTCCGAGGTGGTTCTGAACACGGCCTGGGCATATTTGTGAGCAAAGTGGACGATGACAGTTCTGCAGGTAAAGATGTAGAGTGTGTCCTAAAAAAATAAAAATAAAAAGGTAGGTGTGTCCCGCTAACTCCCTAGCCCAAAACCAAACTTGCAAACTCAACTCTAGTCTTCGGGAGACATATCAATGGGTATTTAGGCACTGAAAATCCAATAGTCAGTAAAAGTGACCAGACAAACAGGCCTGTACCTGTGAAGGAGGAAGGGACACAAGGCAGACGACACAAACAACATCTGTGGGCCGTAACACCTACAAATCTTTGCGTTTGTTGGCTTCAGGCTGATGCTTGCTCTCATCTGTCATTTCTGGCTCGTCCTGTGATTGCAGCTCAGGCTGGACTGACAGTTGGCGATAAGCTTGTGGAGGTCAACGGGGTCAGTCTGGAGAGCATCACCATGAGCAGCGCGGTCAAGGTCCTGACGGGCAACAACCGGCTGAGGATGGTGGTGAGACGCGTGGGTAAGATCCCCGGCATCCGCTACTCCAAGGAGAAGACCACATGGTGAGACCGGTTAGCTTCACAGGTCCTGAAAATACTTCATTTTACTATGATTAGATAGAATATTACTACTTTGTTCCTTTTTCCAAAAGTGCATAAAGTTACTTTAAATGAAATCATGGGTGGCTCATATTTTGTGATGCTAATGGCTTACCTGAAGCTCAGTCGTTATCTTTTAGGATGTGCTGGTGTCATTGGTTTCATATGGCAGCAGTGGATGGATTACCGTTCTCCGCATTATGGTTATTTGATAAGCTGACACTAATTGAGGCGTTTTGCATGTGAGATGCGGCGTGTCTGCACGTACTGAGTTGATCGGTTTGTACATTTGCGCAGGGTGGATCTGATTCATCGGCGTATGGTGGTCGAGGAGGGAAGTGGCGCACCATCGGAGGCCAGCGTCGACTGCGCCCTTCGCAGGATCGTCCACCTCTTCACCACGTCGGACGACTACTGTCTGGGATTCAACATCAGAGGTGGCAAAGAGTTTGGCCTGGGAATCTATGTTTCCAAGTAGGAACACAAAATTGAGACCTGCAGCATGTTTAGCAACATTAGAATACCTTATCGATAGCATGGTTTTTATTTATTATAAAGATGATTGAACTTAATTTAACAAACCTTTGGATGGAGAATACAAAAACTTTTAAAGCAAGTGTCAAAGTCAAGGCCCAGGGGCTGGATCCAGCATAAAAGGATAAAATGACTTAGGGCAAAACAGTAAAACACACAGACAAAACTCACACCTGAACCCCGATCCACCCAGACAGGCAAAGGGAACAATATCCCACAGTTCGTTGCTCTACCAGATCTGACACGAGACCTGATGTGTCTGTGAACATCACTGCAAAATGAACTACAAATCCCATCATACAGTGCGTCAGCTGCCACGCTGAATGCCAGTGTCGCCAGAATAGGCGATTTCATTTATAATATATAAATTTACAAGGATATATTTTATGGAAAGCAAAATATTTTGGGATATTTATAATACTTTTTTTTTTTTAATGACATTCAAAGTAAAGAAATGTAAGAGTTGATTTGTTCTAGAATTATATTCTTTTCTGTTTTTCCTCATATTAATGTTTAAGAAAAAGTTAAGTTTTTAAAGTTTAAAAGTTGACATAATTTAGTTTTTCAATCAATGCTTATCGTGTTTGGCCGGCGACCTAAAGTCTGTTGTAGATTTTGGCCCCCTGTGCAATTGAGTTTGACACCCCTGTTTTAAAGGTTTAAAAATGTATGTTCGTATTTGAAGTGCTGTATTAATATATATGATTAAAACAGCTTATGTTTAACAAATCTCTGTCTCTCCCACCTTTCTTTGTGTCCGTTCTTTAGGCTGGACCCTGGTGGTCTCGCAGAGCAGCACGGCATCAAAATGGGCGATCAAATCCTTGCAGCCAATGGGGTGAGCTTTGATGACATCACCCACAGCAACGCAGTGGAGGTCCTGAAGAGCCACACTCATGTCATGCTGACCATCAGGGTGAGGAGAAGTCCCGCGATTAGAGCTGATGCCAAATTTACAGTTAAACTTTTACACCAAAAAGTGGGTCAAATGTTTGTGACGACGTGGGTCAACTCCAAATATGTCCTCATTTTTCTTTTTTTCTAGGTCTCTCAACATCTTTTGTTCTATTAACAAAGTGTTTCTAGTGGTTTTTTAATTATCAATATACCGTTTTTTACCCAAATGAAAAACTGTCATTTTCTAGGACATAAAGAGCAACACAAGTTCATTAGAAATTCTCCTCTCAGTTGTGGGTGGAACAATTGGCGGGGAGTGAGTCTGTGGTCATTTCCCATCATTCTTTTGTTTCCATAATCTCTCGCTAGCTTACAGCCCCTCACACTTCCGACATGAAATTACTGGTGAACAAAAACGCTTGAGCTATCCAGTCATACAGTTCTGAGCCAGATGTAAGCTCAAATGAGGAAAACAAAGACGTAGACAGATCTATTTGTCTACAAGTGGATGCATCAGAATGGAGCTCGTGGCTCACTCAGTGTATTTTTTGTCACAAATATGATCTTTTTCAAATGGCTTTTTTTTTTGCCTGCTCCTGATTCTCAACAATTTGCATAACAAAACAAACAGAGAGGTGATTTTAAACTTAATGTTCTATAAATATGTCCTCAATCCTGATAAAAACATGTTAAAAACGTCAAAAACACTATTTTCATTGAAATGGAACTTTAAATTGTGTTAAATATAATCAACCTTAATCTTAAAAAGTTTTTTGTGTCATGTTCTCAGAATGAAGCATGTGGTAGTGCTTTTCTCCACTTTAATTAAATTTAAGTTGTAGTTGATGCTTGCATGTTAAACAACACCACCTATCTTGACAAGTCCTCCCCTCACAACACCAGGCCCTCAAATTCTTTGTGTGCCACTCTACACCACTTAACCTGTGTCATTTCATCATAAGAGAGTCATGTGCATGTGAACGGGCAGACCGCTTGTGCGTTGAGCGGTGTGCATGAGCATGCATATGTGCGCTTTCTTAGCTCATTTTACTCCTCTGATCTCAGGTTCCACGTGTGAAAAACATCCAGGCTCGGCGTTCATTATTTAAAAGCAGCATGGGATCAGGTTATAATCAACTGAAAGCCTAATTTTGAGGCTTTCTTCTGTCCCTTATTAGACCTGTGTTCGAATCAGAGACTCACAGAGCGGACGGAGGATTAACCTTAGTCATTAAATGACCTCACACCTGGATAGTTAAAGGCTTATATTAGGACAGGGCTTCAGTATTTGACCTTCAGCTGTGCATGAATGAGACGACGGCTTAAAATACATAGAAATGCTTAGTGTAAGGATGACATTTTTACTTAACTTTAACAAAGTAGTTGTTAAAATATTCAATGATTTAAATAAGGAAATATTTTTGTTTCAGTCACATTAATGTTCAGATGGTATGAGTTAAAAAAAATACACTAATTTAGGTCAAAAGTTGAAGAGTTGCTGTATTTTGTTTTTTAAAGAGTATCTGCTAGAGCGCCACCTGCAGGCTTGAGTCTGACACAATCAGAAGTCAGTGACAAGTCAAATAATTTCTTTTAACATTTATTACACCTTGAATTACATTTCATGTGTTATGACTTTACTAATATGTGTTGAAAAAATGTGTAGAAAGCTCTAATGTCTTTCCCAGAGTTTACCATGATGACAACCTTTATTGTTAAAATTTCTATATTTTTATAGTAGAATTAGACACAAAAGGGGGCATGAAAAAATAATTAATGAGAGTTTGATTTTTTTTTTTTTTTTGAAAATCCACAGGAAGTTGGGAGATACCCGGCGTACAAAGAGATGGTGGCTGAGTATGGCTGGCTCGACAAACGTATGTTTATCATATAAAGTTTCAATATTTGAGTTCTATATGATTTGAAAAGTTAATTTTTTAAAGGTCCAGATTTTGTTTTTGATACGTACAAAACGCTTCAGCTGAGGAACTCTGGGGTTTAAGGTTTATTTTTCACTTGACAAATTTGGCATGAACTACAATAAAATACTACAGAACAAAAATGAAAAACATTTTTAACAAAGATGTTAATTCTTATCACAGTTAACAAATTTAACTTTACTATCTATCTGGATTGGACTAGTTTACATTTAGCATTTTCCTTTTGTTTTGACTTAGTTATTCTGAATTGGAAAAAGAGAAACAGAAAAGCTCACATTTTTGGTTTTGCATCTCAGAAATTTTAAAGATAATTAGGATATAAGGACATATAAGAGATTTGATCAAATCAAAAACTGTTTTTTTTTTTAAATAAAGAAAAGTAATTCTTGTAAACACGTCCTATTCCTTGGTCTTTAGGGAACACTGTTCTGCAGGTTTTCTATGTTGCTTAAACACACTTGATGAAGCTCATCAAAAACCTCTGCAGAAGCCCAATATTGACAGTCTTTAGAGGCAGGTGTGTTTGAGCAGTTTAAGATTGAAAACGTGCAGGACACTGTGAACTGAGGATCAAAGCTCATGAAATCTGTTATCATACATTTTTGAGAGTTCCATGATTAGGTAGTGGATGTTCAAAACCAAATCTTGAATTGACTGTAACCCCAGATATTCTGGTCTGTCTTCCACAGTAGCCAACGACGGCCCTCCACCCTCCTCACACGGCTCGGACTCCAACTCCTCTCTGTCTTCCCTCTCCTCCAGCACCCCTCTCAGCTCCCTCAGTGGTCTCTCCCAGGTTCTTTTCCCTCCAATCTTCCACACTGAGATGGTCGACGTCGCCATCTCCACAGAAGACCGCACCCAGCGCCCCGGCAGCTCTGAGCGAACAGCTGACACGGCCATACAGACTGACCTCCAAGTTCCAAACCACCAGGACCACCCGTCTCCCAACAGGTCGTTCTCGGACAGGCCGGGCAGCTCAGACACCAGTCGGACTGTGGGTGAAACGTTGCTTCTAAAAGACACAGTCATACGGGGGAAAGGTGAGGGACCAAGGGAGATGGGAGGAGCCAGGGAGGGAGGACGACACAGGGGGAGGGCGTTGTCCACCGGGGACCGGGAAGGTGAGAAACCCTCACCCAAGACTGAAGCGCTGATGGCCCTGAGCAAACCGCGAAAGCCAATCAGACGTTCCCAGAGCCACATCACACTATCAGGTGAGAACTTGCAAGAAAATCAAAAGGAAAAGGAACATTTTCACATATTTTCTAAAAAAAATACTTGGATGAATTTCTCTTTTAAAATTCTTCAACAATATTTGCCAAACTACTTTAGTATTAACACATTGGAAAATCAAAACAAATCCACATCTTTTGGTTTCTTCTAATGTTTTTGATTTATTTAGCAAGAATTCAACATTTCTGAATGAAAACAGCATTTCAAAGCCTGTTAGGCTACAGTCTTTAACAGTTTTCATTGTCTGATGTTTAGGGCTCAGAAAGCAAAATAAACCAACCTGCACTTGAGCTTCTACAAGTCAACAAAAATACAATTTTATAAAATATGTAAAGCAAAATCAAAATATTCCCCCTTTTTAATGTAAAAATTCACATTTCTCACACCTAATTTAAGTTCCAGGCACTAGAAACATTGCCAATGCAAGGTCATATTAATCCTTTTTTATTCACTTAACTGTGATAAATGAATAACAACCATTTGCAGAAATATTTAGCCAAGTCTTTGCATAGACAGCTGATTTATAAGCATTTCACTTACAATTTATCCCGCTTGCTAAAGGATCTGAGGTGTGCCTGGGGCCGAGCTAAAGGCTGATTGGATGTTTGTTGTTTATGCAGAGGCACTTTACGGTAGTGCTCTTCATAAATGTTTGTGCGTTCGAGTCAGTGTTGCCGCAATTCATCAACACGACTCTGTTAATCTTCACAGTGGCAGATTTACAGCGTGAAACAAAGCAGAATGCTGGAAGAGAAATGCACAGTCTGTGCTGATAATGAAAAGTGTGTATCATACGATGTTAGACGCATAAAGTTAAGCCACATGTAAATTTGTGGAGTTGCAAACTGAATTTTTTTCAAATTATAAATTATGGTTGACATATCACTTAAGTTTAGAACATTTTACCATATATTTAGGGTAAAACGCATCCGAAAGGATTACAAACTACGTGTGTGTCTGTTTACGCACCTTTAGAGGACAGAAATAAGAAGAAAAAAAAGCAACAGAAGGAAAAGGTGCCATCTGAGGGTAAAACCAACCTCCAACGATCCAAAACCTTCGTCAACCTGTTGTTCAAGAAAGACCACAAAGAGAAGAAATCCCAGAGTCAACATGCTGGTAAAGGTGGGATGTTTTCTTTCTTTTATACTGTGAGGCAAAAAGTCTTTGTCAGCCACCAATTCTTAAAGATATCTCACTATAAATTCATAACATTCAGGTCATTTTTTAAAATTTAAGTTCATTGTATTTAAAAAAAAGAAAAAATCTGGGCAGTTCAACTTGAGTTTTGTGGAGTCAAGTTCTAGGCTTTAGAACAGGGGAGGGCAAACTGGGGCCCGTTAAACTAATCAATCTGGCCTACCAAATAAATGGGAATAAATGATAATGATAATCCTTATTTGCTTTATTTTCCCTATAATTGTGATCTTTTCCATGGATGGTACTCTATGAATTGGGCTGTAACAAGTATCTGAGTGCTCGAATACTTGCAACCCGAAAACTCGACACCCAAGATCACCGGTTCACGATCTTTATAAATAGAGTGTAGTAAAATATTATCTGGGGACGATGTATTTATTGCTCTGTAATGCAGAATAATGCTGGATTTCAAGTGTATAAACTAAAACAAACCGATTGAGCAGCGCTACTGTGACCGGGAAAACAACAAATTTTAAAGAAATCTTTATGTCGGTGAAGCTTCCTTTTTTTTAAAAAAAAAATAAGACTATTAAGAGTTTTTTTCTGTTCAAAAACTGACTCACTGACAACTTCTGGAAAATAGCAAAAAACAAATAAGTTTCAACACTGGAGCTTTGAACGACTTTTTGATATGGGCTCGGAACTAATATGTAATGCTTAGAACGTAAAATTCTGAAGAAGTTTGAGGATGGGAAAACTGTGGAGAACATTTTCAGGTTTTGTTGTTAAATGATCCAAAAATGCAGTGATTTGATGCTTTTTATGTTGTTTATATTACTGTTGAGCTTAACCAGAAGGTTGACCCCCAAAAAAAGTTTACCATGTCTTTCTGGATAAGTTTTTTGTTTTTTTTTCAGTTTTGTTAATTCTTTGTTAATGCAAATGAGGGCCAAGGGGATATTGGTGGCCTGACAGTGGCGATATGTACCCCAAAAATGTGGACTTGACCATGCGCATTGGATCAAAGTTCTTGTATATCGCCCAGACTCTACTGATAGCGATGGGTGACAAATCTTTGGAGAATTACAAATGAGGATTTGTCGGCGACAAGTCAAGGGTCCACATCTAGCATCTGATCATTGACCCCTATGTGGACGCCGTTGCCAGGGATCGGTTAGATCTTGATGTCCCACTAACCGTTGATGAGATTCATGAACACCGAGCAATGCTCGCCATGGTCGCTGCCTGTGCGGCTAATGCTGTTGTGGCCACCCAGATGGAGGGCTTCTCCGATAGACGCCCAGCAGCGTCCTAGCCGCTTCTTCCAACTGCCCTTTGAACTTCTGCCTGTAATTGGAAAGCGGCCGGATCACACACAAACAGAAAATTTTTTTACAATGCTAAAATAGCAACAAACATATTAAAAAGTAAGAGTCGTGGTGTGATTTGTGAGTTGTTGAGAATGATTCATGAATCGAAACAAATCACCACTTAAGTAATCCACAGCCCTATCTATAAATACAGTACACTGACCTTTATTTAGGTGCAGAGAGTTATTTTGTAGTTCTGTGGTCTTGGAATAATAATAATTTTTTTACATTTGTGTGTGTTTTTCAAATCTGAAAGTGCTTTTTCAAATCCTTCCAACACCATGTGAACGCAGCATTTCTCCAAGTTTATGGTTTTCACTCAAGAACATCAAACTATTTCTGCAATTGATACTTAAATGAAAAACTAAGCCCTCAAAATGTTCTATAATGGTTTTAATTCAAATTCAAACATGTTTTCAATTAGATTTGATGTTATTTGTCTCTGTAATGAGGTGGATTGCCGAAACGCCCCAAACATCTGGTCCTGGTCCGTCAAATTTTAGATCCCTTTTTGTCCCACAAGTCAAAATGTTTGATCACACCTGCCTTTAGAAGATAAAGATTTCTTTGCTTAGCTAACCTTCTGCCGTAAACCTGATTCCTAGAGAAAGAGCGAAGTCGTCCATTCCAGCTCTTCACCTCCCCAAGAGAATCGCGTGCCGGCAGCCCTCTGCGTCGACCCGAGACCCTGCAGCATGTGGAGGACATGGCCAAGAAACTGCTCAGCCCGGATGAGGTGGCGGCTGTGATGAGGCATTGTCAGCGTGTAAGTTATTTGTTATTCTTCCTGGGGAACTTTAAATCACCTCTAGCTTTAACTTGTTTGTCACTGAGTGTTAATGTGTTTTAGATTTTTCCGTTTTCCTAAAGACAGTTATTTCTTCTATACCAGTGTAGAAAAACAGCTTTGCAACTTTAGGATCTGCAGGATGACTAACCTTTAAGTTCAGTTTTCAAATAAAAAACATAAATTAGTAGAATCTGTCTCCATAAATAAAGTTTTCTTTTCAGTTTTTGTCTGATAATGTGATTGAGGATTTGGTGCGTCCCCTTCTGGCAATTTTGGACAGACCAGAGAAGCTGCTGCTTCTCAGAGAGATAAGGTGAGAAAGAGATTAAAGACAAAAAAAAAAGCTATTGTTAATTTAATAAACATGCGATTGTTGTGATTAAATTTTCCACAGAATGCTGATCCCCACAACTGAGCTGTGCCATTTTGACAACATGGTTATGCCTTTTGAACTGGAGGCTTATGACATCCTGAAGAATCGCTCCAGCGAGAAGAAGAGTAACTTTTGTATTTTGTGCATGTTCTGTGATAGTTTAAATTTCAAAAACATTAAATGAAACAAGAAAAGATTAAAATCTAAAATTATCTGAAGATTTTTTTTTGTTTCAGTGCGCTCTCCAGCTCTGCGCTCCCCTCGCAGTGGGACTCCTCGACGCCACCTCATCACACCTGTTCCAGGTAGTTAGGCCACATCCTTCTCTGTTTTATTTGTTTACATCACTCAGAGAAGTGCAGATGCTTTTTTATTTTTATTGTATCCAAAATAGTATCTCTAAAATCATTGTTACAGCTGTGTTTTATATATATATAATGATTTTATTCAATTTTGTTTCTTGCTTCTTGTAATCTCTTTCATTTCTGGATAAAAAAAGGTTAAAAAAAAAAAGGACTCAAACAACCTTGTAGCCTAATCAATTATTATAATTTTTATTAGACCTGTTATTATTATTATAATTATCTTTTTGACAATTTTTGGTAATTATTGTGTCACACCTGATTATTTTCATAGCAATTTAACGGTGAGTCTGGCAGAAAACCTAACTGTATATCTAACCCAGACGTGGGACACCCTTGCAAAGATCTGCCGTTTATTTCTTGATCTCTTCTTATGCTGGTAATGCTTTTCCTTTGCTTCCTCTAGTGGCTGAATTGCACATTGCAGCCATTTCTTTAAATAACCAAATCTCTCGACAGGAACGGGCTAGAAGCATGCTTTTTATTTTATTTTATTTTTTTTAAACATTCTTATATTTTTTTTCTCTTCATGACTGAAACCATCTGGAGTCAAACATGGGGCCGTATGTTTGACACATCTGCACTACAACATGCCGTTTATTGCGTAAATTAAACCAATTAAGTTACTTATTGATCTTACATGTATGATGCAATATAATAATATTAATAAGTGAAGTTCTCTACAGTCAGATAGACTTGCAAATAATTATAAGGGCATCAGTTTAAAAAAAAATTCAAACACGGTATAAAGGCATTATGCTTAACATTAAAGCAAGTTATAAACACTCCTCAGTACTAATGTATGCATTATTGCTTGTGCAGACAACAGAGGTGGGTTTCAACTCCAGCCGGTCCAAAACACCCCGCAGGAGCGTCTGCTGATCGAAGAGTTTGACAGACTTCGTCTGGCCAGTCAACAGTCAGGCCATCTGCCACCATCCCGTGCCTTCACCCCACTGCTAGACGTACCTGTGGACAGCTTTGCATCCAACATCACACGCTCCCGCTCCCCCTCACCCAGTCACAGCTTCCTCCTGCCCGAGTCCCCATTCAGCACCCAGAACGGACGCCACCGTCTGCCTTCTCCAAGCAGAAGGGAGAACGGGACGCAAAGGTACGACGCTGTCTCCCAGCTGTCTGCGTCTGAGCGGGAAGATGCCACCTTTGAGAGGGGAAGGTCACCTGTGAGGAACGGCCGGGGAAGAGAAAGGAGAGAGGAGAGTCCAGACAGCATAGATGCCAGGCGAAGTAGACAGGTGGGGTACACTGAAGTAAGTGTGCGGGTCCCATCACAGCGCAGAGAGAGAACCCCTCTGGCGGACGTATTTGACCCCCAAAGACAGAAGAGCCCAAGCAGGGGCACATGGAGTACACAGGAGATGTATGGACATTTAGAAAATGGTCACACAGTCAAAACAAAACAAGACCTGCCAGTAGAGGAATATGAAATCACAACTGTCACCATCTCAAAGGCCAAGCCATCGCTGGGTAAAAACATTCATTTGAATTTCTTCAATTAAAAGAAACGTATTTTCCTAGCTAGAGAGAATATATATATATTCGGCATCAATAACACAAACATTTAGATTTTTTTTTTCCAAATATGAAACAGTTTATAACTTTTAACAGAGGTTCCCAAGACTTTCTTTTCAAAATAAAAGACTTCACATAGGATCATCTCGGTGGAGCAAATTAATGGTAGATACTCTAATGTCAACAATGAAGAAAAAACACATTTTATTTTTAAATGTTTGCAGTGTTTCTTACCCAGCAGTTAATAAATCTTACTGTTTAAAATTCAAACGCAGCTAATTAATTGTATATTTTGTACAACAAGGCACACTTAAAATACTAGAATTTGTTAAAAATGTTCAGTTTTCGGTTATCGAACCACATGGCTACTGTGGTTTAGAGGCTTGTAGAGTGATAAGTTATTCTCCTTTTTTTTTACTTTACTTTAAAATAACATTTTTAAACTAAAAGCTTTGTATTTTACTTTAATCAGAGAGCCACAATGGAGTGGTAGAAGTGGCTCTGGAGCTGCAGGTTGCAGAATCCTGATCTAGGAGTTCATTGTAGAAGCTTCAGTTTCGAGTTGTCACCAGCAGGGGTCAGAGCATGACAGCAAAACCACTACTTAAAAACATCTTTTTTTTTTTTTTTTTAAATTCAGCAACAAAAAAGAAAAACGAAGATTATGAAATAAAGAATAAAATTATTATCAAAATAGTTAAAAAGCACAACTTAGTTTGTTTGGTAAAATTAGTAAAAAAAACAAAAAAATCCCCCAATTAATGGCTTCACTTTTCTTTTTCAGGTATTAGCATATCCGGTGGCATTGAATCAAAGGTCCAGCCCATGATTAAAATTGAGAAGATATTCCCAGGAGGAGCCGCATCTACCAATGAGACTCTGAAAGTGAGAACCCACTTCATTATTCTAAAAAAAAAAAAAAATTCTGTTCAAGCACAGAAAAAGAACACAGTCTGAGTGTAAAGTAAATAACCAAACAGCTCTTTTAGGAAACAAAAGAGGCCCTTCTCAGTTGAAGTGTGTTGTTTGTCTTCCGTAAGAGTTGTAACTTTATGTGAGCTATGACTGAGAGGCTGAAGGAGGACGAGAGGATGAGCAGAGGGCCATCTCAGGTAGCGCATCAGCTCCATTATTAATCAGGAACACGAGTGCTGTCTGCTAATGCACTAGTAATATACACTATATTGGCTGTGCAGGTGCTTAACTGTCATTGATGATCTTGGCGTGAAATCTATAGGCTGAGTCAAAAGTTCTGGAAGTTCACAAAATGTGTCTGTGGACTCGGGTCACTAACCTCCATGTGTGTTAGTGTGTCAGTCGGATGTCATCTTACAAAAGCAGAACTCTTGCATTTAAGCACCAAACACGTTAGTCACATGTCTTTTTACAGATTAATATGCTATTTTAATTTGAGGAATTTGACTGAAGCACCTCAGTTTTCCTTCTGGGTTCATTGAGTGGTCACTGCTCCACTTTTTAGTCACTCTTTAGTCATGCTTAGATGTGACAAACCAGCATGTAATCCTGTCCAAACCAGATCTTTGGAGCAGAGGAATAGTTTCTTTTTCTGGAGCTCTATGGACTCACAGTCTTTATGTGAAAATGTTTATGTGCAATTATACTGGAGAAAACTGATGTCTTTTTATGGCTTTCACCCATAATAATTTAATTTAATATGAAATTTCTGGTAAAAAATATAGATAAATTAAGGTGGTCATGAGATGCGGGTGTTTTTTCAGAGCTACTTTGTCTTATAAAAGAGAATGTATTAGGTTTGATTGTTTATTTATTTATTCATGACAGGGACAGCATATGAGAAAACATTTAAAAATGCAAATATGTAAGACCATAGCCTTTTAGAGTAATTTCCATCTATAGTCTCTATAGAAACCATAGAAGCAACAATTAACTCATGCAATGTTTCCTTTATGATAATTTTTCAAATCAGAAACTTTTTTCATTAGATCCTCGTCATCCATTACAAAATATCCATTGATATTTTTAGACTTTTTTCAAACAACATTTCTTGTCATAGCATTTTATTTTCAGAGACATCTTAAATATTGCAACTTTGGCCCTGTTCGGACCGGTCCATGAAAATATTGTCTAATTAAAACCAGTTCGTGGCCTGAAAAAGGTTGGAGACCACTGACGTAGAATTAAGTCAAAAATCTGAAAAAAATTCTTTATAAAAAGCATAAACGGATTGACCTCTGATTGTACGATCGCAGGTTCAATACCCGCCCTGTTCCCCATGTGTCAAAATGTCCTTGGGCAAGACACTGATCCTCACGTGTGAATGTGTGCACAGGTGAATGGGACTGTGCCTCTAAAGCACTTTGGGCTTTCTAAGAACGGGAGTAATTATACACCATTTACCGAAAATTCTTTTTCTAGGAAAAAAATTATAGTCACTAATATATAATTTTCTTAAATTAAGATAATTTTGGTCTTCAAAAACTTTCTTAATTAGATTATTTTTCTTGCAAGACAGAAAAAAAGACAAACTACTTCTACTTTAACATTAGATTTTTGCAGTGTTCCATTCGAATTAGATAAATAAGTTTAAAAATAAAAAAATAAAGGCCCTTGTTTTCTCCCCTCCACTGGTTAATTAAGCTAAAATATTTGGTGTTTGGGACCTGCTGGTGAACCCGACTGATGACCCAATAGAAGGAATTCAGCGCAGCTTCTGAATTTAAAAAAACAAAAAATACCAAAAAGGATTAGGAGAAGCCCTCGTTTTTTTTTTTTATTGTATGAAACAATGGCTGTCATCTTTGTGTGTTGTTGCCCCTCATTGATTCTGAACACATGAGGCAGGTGCATCCTCAGCAAATGCTGATGACCTCAAAGGAAGTTCCTCACTTCAGGGCTCCAGAGATTTGCCTCTTTCTGCTGCATCCTACAGGAAACAGGAACTATATGATCATGCATATGCGTGTCCTTGTCTTTTGTTTTTTTTTACAAAGGGAAAACTTTACGTGTGTGCTGGTGACTTCTCTATGAATCTTGTTTCCATCTTATTTACAGTCAAAAACGCTTCAGGAAAGCATACCAGCAATTTTCTCTTTTAACTGAATTGCTTTTGCATTCACAGGCAGGCCACGAGTTGTTGTCTGTGGATGGCCAAAGTCTGCAGGGAGTCACTCATCTGCACGCTGTGAACCTAATTCGTCGTGCATTCAGCAACAAGGCCAAAGATCCTATGGTTTTTGTGGTCAAAGTCCCTCAGATTACTAACCAGATCCATCAATACATCTGCTGAAAGACAAAGAACAAAATCTTCAGCTCTTCACTGACAAACATTAAAAAAAGATTCCTTAAAGGAAAAGAAAGATATAAATGAAGTAGAAAAGTATGTATCCTTTTGCAGACGTCTATGCTGGAAGAAAGCTTCATGCATTTTGTAAGGAGTGTTCTAAGATGAGATTTTGATCAAGTGTGCCACGGTCCAGCACACTAGAGCCGTGCTGTGACCTCTGAGCTCCGTTTGACAGTGGAGCCACTTCTCAGCCCAACAGCTCCACAGGACTGCCAGAAGATTACCCCATCCTGTTAAATGAGATTTTTATTTTTTTTTATTTTTGATTTATACCCAGATTAAGCCCCTGTATTATGTCAAAAATAGATAGTCAGATTTTAGAGGATGTCTGAAGGGATTAATACAAATTGCTGCTCAGTATTTTTGTGTTGCATTTGTTCTGGCAGAAGTACTTGGGCTCTGAAGCAATCCGCCACTTTAAAAGCTTAATTACACCAGGCTGTGGGCTGAGATTATGCAGACATGTGGAGGAGTTGGAAAAACATGTCAGTGAGAAATGCAGGACATGAAGGCCCATGCCAGAGTTTAAATCAGTGTCAGCTAGAGTGGATAAGGGCAGGAGAATGAGTCCATAGTGCCTTACTTCTGTGGAAGAACAGACTAAGTGTTAACTATAACGCTTCTATAGAGTTTTTAAAGCACCACATGCTGGTAAAGTTACTTTAAAGGTATGAAGCAACCTAGAATTTTCTATTATTTTTACACATGTATATCCCAGAACTTAATCTTACAAAAAACAACAAAAAAAAGCTAGAATAATTTATTTTACTTGAATTCAAAATATTACCTATTTTCTAAACTATACTACAGACAAAAAAGTGTTTTAAAACAAAATGAATGTTTTCAGGATTCATACTGTAATATGTTTTTCCTTTCACTCTGATGCTTTGAAATGGGCCCAAATCCTGACACCACCACCACCATGTTTATGTCAGTTTTCTCCATATTGTGTTCCTTACATTTATTTGCACATATATCAGTTATAGTACTGCAGAAAATCATGTTTTTGAGATTACAATGATGAGTAAGTATTGTTGAGTCATTATTAGCCAACAGGACAGAGGCCTTTAACCACTAAAAACCTTAAAAATACCCTTTTTGACCTCTTACAACAGATCACTGTTGAAGTTGATATTTGTCATTTATGTGGTTGATGGTTTCTGGGGATGTTCATTATTTCATTAATGTTGGCATCTTAAGAAACATGAAATTCCAAAGACAATTCTAGATCATATAAGAGTTTTGTCTGCCTTGTTTTTCATACTTGACAGTAAACAAGTTGATATTTCTGACATTTTGTATATTTTGTGGTATAAGCACCAAATTTGGCATGGATGTATCTTAGGGTTCTCTCTTTTAGAAAAGCACATTAACCACAGGAAAAAGAAAACAAATCAAAATGGCAGAAAAAAATATTCAATCTCTATTTGCCCAAATCTCAAAAATATGGGCTGTTCATGCACAAACTGCAGTCGGGGTATAAATAGAACGTAATAATTTTTCTGTCGCATCAATTCTGAATTTTTTAAACCTTTAAATTTTCTTTCTGATTTTTTTGAACCCTTGATTTTTTGATGGCCCAGATAATTTGCTGAAAAACACCTTCCTATACAGCTGAAATCAGAAGTTTACATACACCACATAAAAACACACATATGCTTTTTTTTCTCTGCATCAGATATTAAATAAAAATAAACGTTTATTGTTTTAGGTCGATTACAATTAACAAAATTATTTTTATTTGCTAAATAATGAGACTAAGGTTTATTTTAGACAGATTATTATTGCCTTTATTTAAGTTAACATACATGTCATTAGTATTTGGTACTATTGCCTTTAAACTGTATTCGTTTCACTGTTGATAATGACACATTCTTACCATCTTCAGCCAGCATCCTCACAACATCTTTTGTCTTTGTCCTTGGGCTGTTTTGGACATATTGGACTAAAGGACACAGAACCCGTCTCCTTCCTGAGCGACATGATGACTGGACGTTCCCATGATGTTCCTACTTGCATACAATTGTCTGAATGGATGAACGTGGCACCTTTAGGCACCTGGAACTTACACCCAAGGATGAACCAGACTTATACAACTCCCAATTGTCTTCTTAATATCTTGACTGATTTCAATAGACTTTCCCATAATGTTTTTACAAACAAACAAGTGTGTTTCAAATTCGCCCTAATACATATCCACAGGTGTGTTTCTAATTAACTTAATTGCTGTCAATGAATCTATCAGAAGCTTCCAAAAAAGACGGCATCATCATCTGGGATTTCCCAAATTGCTTAAAGGCTTATCTTAGTATATGCAAACGTTTGACTTTGATAAAACTAATTAAAAAAATGTCTAAAATAAACTGACGGGGAGAAAAAAAACACGTGTTTTTATGTGGTGCATGTAAACTTCTGGTTTCAGCTGCATCTGTCTCACCAGAACAACAAGTTGATCTATCACGTTGATATCAAGCCAATCGAATCATGACACAGCATGACGTGAAAATTCAATGCTTTAAAAAAATTCTATGATTTTTATTAAATATATTTTAAAATCTTTGACTTAATTTTGGCTAACAGGCTTTTCTGAAAGAGAAAATCTTAAGGTAAATCCATGCCAAATTTGATGTTTGTACCAAAAATGTGTAATTGTTTTAAGAAAATCATCTGGTCATAACAGATACCGACATCTTTTATGCTTTTCTTGAACTAATAAACTCCAAATACAGCATCTATGTTTGTTTTGTATCTAGTGATTCTGCTTTAGACACTTTTAGCATTAAAGTGAAAGTGTTCTAATTTTATTCTAAAAATTAAATAAGGATTTTTCAAACTCTTGCGCGCATTACATATCAGATATTTCAATTTCAAAGCAAATTTGTAGCTATTTCAAGAGTAAACTCTGTGCCCAACGTGCAAACAATCAGTCATTTTCAGGTGAAAACTTACTTTTAATTAAAAACAATTCATACAAGAAATGTACACATAAAATATACATGAACATCATTAATTATTGAAACAGATGTAAGTAAAATTACATAAAAAAGAACAGAACCAAAGGATGTAAAATGCCACAAAAAAACAAAACGTGTTACGTTGCTTTGGTCTAGTCACAGTGGCTATGTTTGAAATAGATATTTTGTGTATATAAAAGACGAAGTCTCTCGGCTATACTGTGCTGTTTTACATATTTACACAGAAGCACATTGAAACAAAAACCCAGATATGAGGAAGAGTGCATAACTGAGTTTGTTTAGCAACACCTGTGGTCGATGCTAAGCAGCATCTTTGGTAAGTAACAGTCTAGGTCTGGTTAAAGTGGTTAGACAAACTCAAATTTGGCCGTTAGATGTTTTATGGAGTGCGGGTTTTAAAACTATAGGTCACCACTGCAAATGTGGTCTTGTCATGCAACATGTACCCAAATCAAGCGTTTTAATATATTGTGAGTGAATTTCCAGGATCTCCTTGCATTGAGTCCAATATAACCTTCGATAAACTTTACAAATGGCATATCATGCTATTTTAGATGAAAATATATGATAAAACCCGACTATTTTAATGTGCAATTGTTATGATCGAACAGAACTGATAATCAAATGAAAGATCAATCAAAATATGGAGATTAAAGACTTAAAAATAAGTGAAATCCAAACTGTTTTACACAGTTTAGTCTTTAATCAGTTGACGCCTCCATTTGTAATTGATCGATCAGATGACCTATAAGGGTGGGATATACATGAACTCACAGTTACGTCAGTACTACAACAAAATATCTTCAGGTAATATTTATAAAAAAATATACAACATTTCCTCCGTTACATAGATTTCCGTTTAGTTTTTTCCTCGATATAGACTCTTTGCAAAATAAAAGTTCTCAGCAGCCCTCTTCTACAATACTCAGTGTTAAACACAACCCTGCGTTTACTGTGAGGTAAAGACTCACTGCAGCCCTACATCTTCCAAAGGTTTTTCATTAGTTTTAAAAGCTGACCATTCGATCTATTCTCCAAACCTTCCTGAGAGAGCTTCTCACACAAAGACATGCAGACATGCCAGTCTAATTACCTGTATAGCAGTCAGTGAAGAATAAGGATGTGGCCTTGCAAGGACTAGGAAGACGTTTTAAATTGTTTTTGGCTTCAGATTGCAAGCCTGGCATGGCAAATACACGAAAAGACGAAGCGGAGTGGAATCTGAAGAAGCATGCCTTAAAAAAAAAAAAAAAAAAAAAAAAAAAAAATCGCTGTGGCGTCATCACCAGGTGGCAAGGAAACTTTTTTTGAGAGAGAGAGATAGAGAAAAAGAAGTTAAATAAAAACAAATGAAGAGAAGAATCAGCAGCATCCTGGTGCTATTTGCACAAGAGCTCACCACTTCATCTAAACAAGCTGGCACACTGATCATGTACCGCAATCTACTGCCTCGTTTCCACAGACCGGACTGAACCAGACTGGCGTCTTTTAAGCGTTTTTATTAGGGACCCATTAGGCCGGACAGATGTGTGCCCTTTTTGGTTGACTGTAGGTCCATAGCAAAATGGAACAGACTTGTTAGGGTGGAGCTGCTCTCGTCAAACGATAAAATCTGCTGATTGACGGAATGACAACAGCAAGCGTCCGACTAGCTCCAGATCCATTTTAGCTGGATTCATCTTTGCCTCCCATAATGAATGAATGAAATGGTTTATTTCAAGCAATCAGGTAGTAATACGTGAAACAACATATCACATAATATATCTCAAGTAGATCGCTGCTTGAAAGGGAGAGGAAGGAAGCGAACTTATATAATCCCATCTCAGCTCGACCATACCATTTTCTGTACATGAATTATCAATATCCGGTTCAGGACTAATATCAAATATTTATACTCTACAATCATAGATTCAGGTTATATAATCTTATTGCTAAGAATATTACATTCTTTGCATTCAGTATTGCCCCATATTCACTGGTGTTAGGGACCACAGACGCACTGAATCTACGAATACAGAGACTGTTAATGATACACTCAATGGAAATGCTCACGGACCATTCTGTGAGCCAGAATGGGTCTGGTCCGGACCGCTCAGTGGAAACGAGACTTATGAGGTCCAAAAAACACAAAAAGTGTGATTCCTGTGTGCGTTTATTTTTCGCGTCCATGCAGTTCAGGAAATGTTATGTCCTCATTTAACATGTCCTCGTTTATATCAAAATATAACTCAAAATATCAATATTGAATGCTTAAATTTGATTATTAGCTCATGAAAATGTTATTGTATACCAAAATAAAAAGAGGCCAGGCCTGTTGTGCAAATAAATGCCATGTTTTATCCCATTGGGCAATTTTTTTTCAATGTTTTTTATCACCTAAGAATTGGAACAAAACACCAATTTTATACACATTTGATAAGAATTGGCATCTCAAAAATAACAAAGAAAATATACATTTTACTATTGGTAAAATAAGAAGCCTATGCTAACAATATGCAATAAATGTAGAGGAAGTGGAGCAGTTATCTGTCCTATAATCCTATAATGATGCGTGATTACACAGTTGCTGGTGGTCAGGTGTTTGATGGTAAATAAAACCGAGGCTTGAAACGACACACTGACCAGATTGTTCTGTCTTTAGGATACATCTATTATCTGTTTTTGTGCCCTGATTTGCAGAAAAAC
The DNA here is from genome assembly GCA_003999625.1 of Oryzias javanicus. Classification (NCBI taxonomy): domain Eukaryota; kingdom Metazoa; phylum Chordata; class Actinopteri; order Beloniformes; family Adrianichthyidae; genus Oryzias; species Oryzias javanicus. The sequence goes on along the minus strand of CM012451.1, from coordinate 23,672,800 downwards.
TTTAATTTGCTTCTACATCATCTTGTGCTGGCTTTATAGTAGTAAAAAAACACATTTTATAAGAATTCATTGGAATATGTTAGCAGGAAGAAAAGAATGCACCTTTGGGAAAAGTCCCTTTTGACAGTGATGGTGTAGTCGAGCTCACTCTCGTCTACCAGGTGGAGCTACTTAGTGCAGTATTTAGCCTCGAGATCGATGCTTGGTGTTCAGAGGCTCGTGTGAGTCGCATTTCCACCTTTCTGTGCACACGCGAGGGTGAAGTGTGTTTTTGTGTGTCTGCGTCAGATCTCTGTGGCAGTGATTTCTTCAAAGTGGATGTCGTTGCTGCCACTGTGGACCTCGTAGTCCTCCGTGTCCCTGTTCTCCAGCTCCAGGCTCAGCTCTCTCATGACTCGTTCCAGATCGCGGTTACGGCGGTACATGTGGATGTAGTTCTGCTGCAGCTGCTTTGGTAGCGGATAACCTGGTTTGTAAAAAGACAACAAAAAAAACAACAATTAAGGTGAGATTTGAAATGATCCTATAAATGTGTGGCACAAAACAAATGTGCTTGTGGCATATCCCATAAGGCAGGAATCCAGACTTTGAGGGCTACATGTTTTCCAACCAACCTGCCATTGAAGCTCCTTATTAGACAAGATGAAGACAAGATGGTGGCTGAAAATCATTTGCTGAAAGGAACTCCAAATCCGGACCATTAAGCCCCCGTTTTTCGAGAAAAAACATCCTCGTTTTTGACTAATATAACCGGCCACCCTAATAGTTAAGTTTTTTTGCATTTCAAGCTTAGAACCGACTGCTGATTTTCTATGGAGCTAAATTGAGGCCATTATTACTTGAAACCCAAATAAAACTACTTGAAAAAAAATTTTTGCCAAAAAAAAAAAGTAAAATGACAGAAACTTTTTGCTCTTTTTAGAATTATCATCATTAATAATCAATAATAATTATTTATTTTCAGCTTCAAATGTTCAATTTTTTAAGCTTCAAAACTCAAAATGTATTTATTTTCAGTTTCATTCTTTTTTTTTTTTTTTTTTACTTTTAACTCTTTTCTTCCAGTTTTGATTCTGAAATTTTCAGGTTCATAAACAAAAAAAAAAAAAAGAGTTGACAGTGAAAAAAGATTTGAAACAAAAAAAAAAGTTTTGAAATTTTATAGTTTTGAAGCCTAAAAAAAGAGAAAATTTGAAGTTGAAAATAATTATGTTTGTTTAGAATAGCAAAAAGTTTTTGACATTTTAATTTTTTTTTGGCCAAACACCGTTTTTTTGAATAGTTTTATTTGGGTTTGAAATAATATTGGCGAGAGACAGGGAGACAGACTCAGGGGCCCCCTTATAAGCAGTAGCATGAAGGGTCTTGCCTACAGCGGATTCAAGCTCCTCGCATTCCCAGGGAAACAATTCCCGGTTTCCCCATGTGCCAGTCCAGCAGGCAGCCAGCTGCGCCCTTCAAGCCACTGATACAAAACAAAAACGTAATTTCTAAAATTGTTTTCTTACCTTTTCCTTCTCTTCATGCCACACCCTCCTCTCCTCCTCAAACCGGGACAGCTGCTCCTCACCAGCTCTTCTCTCATACATGAGCTCAGCCTTCAGTCTGTCCACCTTGAAAATCGTTTTAAAAAGACATTACAACAGAAATACTCATGTAAGAAGTCTTAAAATGTATATCATTTAGTTTCACATAAATTGTTTTCTTTTTCCGTTTGGTTATCTGCAGTTATTCCCCTCAGTTTTAACTGATATTCCAGACATTTCTATACAACAGTAACAGAAATTATTTTTCAAGAATTTAGTTTTATTTTATCCAGAAAAAATGGCTTACTTGCACACATTTCCTGCAAGAAATCCAGATTTTCTCTGATATTCAGTGTGAAAAGGAAACCCACATTTTTATTTTTTCTTCTCCAAAGTCATTCTTCATCTAAACAAGCTGATTTAGAATGTAAGAATGTAAAAAAGTGTTGACAAAGGAAGAGTTTTATTACATTTCTGAGCAAATATTTTCCAAATGCAATATAATTTGTAAATTTTAACGGTTTTTATTCTCTGATTCTTGCTAAATCATCCTTTTATTTATCTAGTTGTTGGATTTCTTTGTCAAAGGCGTCTACCATTCATTAGAAGGATGTCTAATTGTATAATGGGAGGCTTTTAAACAACACATACCTGCTGTCTGAGTCCCAGCACTATCTCGGCGTTCTGTCTCTGCGCTTTGGCTTCATCGCTTTCTCCGCTCCAGACGAGATGAGAGTCTTCTCCATCCCGATACATGGAAGGACTGGGACCCCCCCTTCCTAACGCACCTCTACCTTGTAGTGAATGGCTCATACAGTGAGCCTTCATGCTTCCAGGTAAATAAGGTCCACAGTGATTGGACAGGCCTTCCCGAAGTCGGGTCGACTCCTCCTCCAGACTCCTCACTTTCTCCCGGAGCAGCTCGGTTTCGCTCTTCCGCCTCTGCAGTTCGTTCTCGCACACTTCCAGCTCCAGCGATCTCGTCCGGAGGGCGGTCTGGGCCTCCTGGCTCCGCACCTGGCTAGCCTGCAGCTCAGAGCGAGCCTCCCTCAGCTGGGCCTTCAGGACGACGATGTCTCCCGCTTTCTGGCTGAGCTCAGACTGGATCTCCTTCAGCTGCTGCTTCAGGAGGGAGATTTCACCCGACTTCTGACAAACCTGATGAAGATTTTTTAAATTATTGTTAATTTAAGATACTATATATCATTTTTCAGAGTAGTTTTCTTTATGGATTAGTGAATCTGATCTCTGACTGAAACCCACCTCCCACTTGGTCTCCTCTAAGCGTGGCCCCAGCTGAGTCTGCTCCCTCTGAATCGTGGCACACCTCTTCTCCAGTGTTTCTCTGTCTTGAAGCAAGGAGGAGAAGTCCTCCTGCAGCTTCTTTTTCTCTTGCTGAAGTTGAAATACCTAATGATGCACCAAAAAAAGATCATTCAATCCAATGCGGAAGGATGTTTTTATATTTTTCCACCTTGAGTCCAGTTGAAAGTTTCCAAACAAGTCTCACCTGTAACTGCAGAACCTGCTGCGATCTCTGCGCCTTCTGTGAGGTCTGCTTCATCTTAGCAGCACAAGTTTGTCTCAGCTCCTCCATCTCTCTTTCACATCTCCGCTGCTTCTCCTCGTACACCTAAGGTAGCAAAAACCACATGAAGATGGTGCAAAGTCACATCAAAACGACTGTTAAGGAAGATCCGTCTCACCTGGCAGATGGCTGCTTCATTCTCGTCCAGGTTTTCCCGAAGCTGCTGGAGCTCCAGGTCTCGTTCCCTTAGCTTGTCCTCCAGCTCCCTCACCACGACTTCATATCCTTCTGCAGGGGGGGTCGAGTGACCACAAGACCCGCTGTCGAACAGAGGCTGCCCGCGTCCGCTCAATGACCCCGACCCGGTGCTCTTACTGGATGAGGAGCGCCCGCTATCTGAGTTGTTATGACCATGGCTCCCACTCACGACTGAAGTGTTGCGACCCAAGCAAGGCACGGGCTCCGCCTGACCCCCTGAGGCGGACCCTGAGTTGGAGCCTTCGCTGGGAGCCAAACTGCAGCCAGTGCTGCTGTGAGTAGGGAGGCTGGACAGGGAGTTCCTCCCCGAATCGGACATGGAACAGGACTGGCTGCTGCGAGCGTTGCGGCCTCCGGTGAAGGAGCTGTGCTTCCCTTCAGAGCTGGAACTGCAGCCACCGCTGTTCCCGCTGGTGCTGCTGGCAACGTTGGACGCGGCGAGGGGCAGCAGGAGGTTGAGACTGGCCTGACTCTCGGACAGATTGCTGCCCCCTGCCCGCAGGGTCAAATACTGCACCGAGTGACGGTTCTTGGGAACGACCGGCTTGAACGCTGTCGGGCGGATCAGCACTTTCTCCATATTCTGAAAGAAAAACAAAAGATAAATCATTGAACATTTTTCAAAATAAAACTGAATAGAAACATTTGTATTACACACTGACAGCTAATTCACAGGCTTCAGCAAGTTTGACCAAGTTATTATGGACTTCTTTTAAACATTTTTCTAATATATGAAAACTAAATATGAGTAATGTAGAAAAATTAAGATAATCTAAGATTTTTTTAAAAATGACAAAAGATAGAAGAAGAGAAGCAAAGACAGGGAGGGTAAAAGCAACTTTAAGCATTCACACTGGTGAATCTCCTGCTCCTTTCTGTACGTTTTTTGGCACATTATAACACAATCACACTTTTAGCACTTTCAGCAATCTTGGAATCAAAACGTTCAGCTCATTCAGGAGATTACAGCTTGTATTTTTGGCTTTCAAAAACGTTATAATTTTTTGTAATATTTGGTAAAATGTGCCATATAGGAAATGAATGAGAAAGTCAGTATTTATGTAGATTAGCAACAAGCCTTTAAATAGATTAATGGGCTATATTAATCTTTTATAGTAATTGAAAAAAAAAATGATATTGAGCTGTTACGTCCACATGATGATAGCTCATTTTCCATCTACTGAGGTTTTTTTAATGCTAATTTAGAGCTTAGCGAATATTTTTGCAACATTGCTAGCGTTTTTTGGCTAATTATCTACTGGGGAGTTTTGGGATAATTTAGAGTTTAGCTTCTGTTTTAGTAACAGGCAAACATTTTTGAATAATTTGGTTTACTGAGGAATTTAACGCTATTTTGGAGTTTAGCTAGCATTCAAGCAACGTGCTAGTTTTTTTTGACTAATTTGGCATCTACTAAGGTTTTTTGGGTGAATTTGGAGTTTAGCTAATATTTAAGTAACACACTAAACATTTTTGCAACATTTGCATAGATTGAGGATTTTCAAGCAATTTTACTACCAATTTTTCAGAAATTTAGGTCAACTTCAGCACTCTTTCATAGTTCTTTAACTAAATTTCCAGTCTTTAACAATTAAAGTAAATTGCATCACCATTTTTAGCAAAAAGATTTAGCACTTTCAGCGAAAACTTTCAGCAAGAAGCATTCACACTTTTCTAGTTCACTGTTTCTTAATGATCTCCCTCCAACCTTATTAAATGCGCCACTGGATGTTAGTGAGCTCTGACATTGATCACAATGCATTTGCAAGGGCAAGTGACTGTCAAACGATCCAACCAGGTCTGTGGGGCTACAGAAATGAAGCCATCTTCCAGATCAATAGAAATAAACAGCCAATTAAAGAGCTCTGATGATCTGCTGAGAGGAAAGTTCATGCAGACGACAGAAAGACTCACATCTGCCTAACAAATGCGTCTGAAGTCTTTTTTTTTCGCTTAATCAACACACAACAAAGACCTAATGACAGACAATATTGAATGTTCCACCATGTGATCTCCAGCTGTAATTGAAGACAAAAAGTGTTCTATAAATAGCACAGAGGTCGCAGACAACTACACAGTCGAGCTTAAAAAGCTGGCAGGTATTTAGTGTCAGCTGACAGGCTCTGAAAGATTTCCAGTAAGGTAGTGTATCTATTTTCTATTCTATCATTTCGCTCCAAATACACAAAAACTTTGATGTGATGTAAAACATGAATAATTCCCGCTGCTGAGATTGAAAAATTCTCCAATCTCAAGGAGCTTTAATCCAAATATCTGTGACTTTATCAGTGAATGCAGTTAGCTTCAGAGGACGGTGATGGGGTCGACAAAAGGCTTTCAAGCAGACAATACAGAGAGGGCGAGAACAATCTCGAAGGTCAGGATGTGGAAGCTGCTGATGATACAGCGAACCTTTCAATCATTTATGACTGCCGTTACAACCTTAATTCTGAAAAAAAATATAACGTTAATAAACCAATAATATAATAAAATTAACTGACATAAATATATGGAAAATCTGTGAAAACTTTACAAAGAAGCAACATTCGAAATGATTCCTAAAAACAGGAGATTTTTTTATAAAAATGACCGATTAATTTTAAACCAAATTCAAGTACGTCTGTACAAGTTTAAGTAATTTCAATTATTATTCTTTTTAAACTGGCAACCTTCAAAGATTAAAAGCCAGACCTACAAAGACCCATTCTAAATCCTTTTTTTTGTGTGTATGTGTTTTTTTTTACTTGTTTTTGTGGCATTTTTCTCACGATAGAAGACATAAATAAAGAGAATTACGATTAAAATTGATTTTTTTTAAAATTCATATTATTGTCAATCAGGACCACACACAAAACTGCCATTGGAAAAAGCTCATAGGTGTGACATAGAAGCTACTACGGCAAGCCACAAGCATCCTGCTCCACTCAATTCTGATGCATCTAGTCGTAGACCTCTAGATCCAAGTGCGTCTTTGTTTTCGTCCGAGCTGCCATCTGGTTCAAAACTGGAGAGTTCAAGGTAAAATTATTGTTGTTTGGAGTTAAAGAGTTAAATTTTAATATTACTCAAAAATAAGACCAAATATTTTTCGCCTGATTTGCTCTAGTTTAACTATAGACATTTTTAACTTTCTACATTTACCTTTTCCAGCTGTCCAGACACTGGGACAAGTTTGGGAGGAGGTCCACTAATGTTCCCGTTTAAAGTCCTGTTGTCCTTTTGGTCCTCAGAGTCACTGCAGGGACTTGTAGTTGTAAGCACCAAGTTGTCATTCCAGTCTTCAACCACAACTTCCTCGCTTACATATCCAAAATTTCCATTAGAGCCTCCACTTGATGCTCCAGCGACTCCTCCGCCCCCGCCGGCTGAGTTTCCAGGCCGGGGCTGCTTTTTGGTGGGCAGTGGTGGCGGCAGAACCTGAGCTTGAGGCTGTGTTTGGTTGCTGACAACCAGCAGCTGTTCAAGAGAGCTCCCGCTGCGGAGGGTTTTGTCCTGAATCCTGAAGCAGTTGGTGGCCGGTGTGGAGCGCCGCGGTTTGATGTTGAATTCGCTGGCGGCCCTGCAGTGCCTCTCCTGGTACGTGCGGCCCGATATGAGGGAGCTGACGGAACCCATGGTCGGGTCAGAGCTACACGACCCGCAGGGGCCGGAGCAAGGACTGGAAGGGGAGTGGGACGACAGCGGTGGGCACTGCTGGATGTCAACGCCTGGATTGGGATGGTCGCTCACAGGTAGGGCCTGAACCAGAGCCATGGCAGCCCGGCCGTATCAGACACACCCCACACTGAGGAGAGGAAACATAGACATAAAAACGTTAGCTATATCACCATACAAATTCAAATGAACAGGTTTTAGGACATAAATTAATTGTTTATCTTTAGTTATCCATTTTTAGAACCTCCTGAATTCCTCCCAAGGTTGCTGGAACCTAGTCGACTACAGATGGGAAAAGGCAGGATATACTCTGAAAAGATTACCAATCTGTAGCAGGTCCACACCCATATTCACATGCACACCTAAGGGCAATTTAGAGACTTTGAAACAGTTTATTTAGCCAAAATCTCAATAATTTTGATGACTTTAAAGCTTTTTATTTGGAAATGAATTAGGTGCTTGAGTCATACGAACAGACAATTAAACTACAAAAGTACACTTAGAAGAAAACATCATCAGATGAAAACTAGAACACAACACAATGAAAAATTGACAATTTTTTTTAATGCTTTGTTATTTAATGAATTTAAATGTTCATTATTTCAATCTCTAAAGCCAATTTAGATAAATGTAAACCCCAAAAAGGGGATTAAAAGAAGCAAGTTGAAACTCGTACAAATATTTTTTTTACTCTTTCTGTAACCATTAAAATACTACCTATACTTTAAAAGGTAACAGGATTTTTCAGTATAAGTTTAAGACTAATCTCCAAGTGTTCTCCTTTTTTAAGCATGAACAAAAGTAATTTTCATGAAAATAAACTATTGAGGCTTGTTTTGAACATTTTTGGAGTTTTTATTGATTAGCAAATTAAGTGAATGAGTAGTTTACCCAAATTTTTACATATTTACAAATATTTTGGGAAATACTATGGCTTTAATTACTATGAGAAGTTACTTGAAAATGCTAAACTAGACCAAACTTCAGTGCCAAAACTATGATTTGAGATATTGAGTGTTTACTCTGTGATTGTGGGCGTGTCACTTGAGGTGACAGCGGTGATTGTGTGAATAAGTTCTCCTGGGGCGGAAACGCCAGTTGGAGTGGGTGAGCTGAGGTTATGCATTTTTGTTGACAGCTAGCTCTAAAATGCTAACTTACTACGTCAACGTCATATTGCTAATGTGAGGATTTGTTAAACGATGATTTATTGCTTTGATGTGACTTTAGATTAGCAAATGTTGCTCGCTGCTGTAAAAGAAGCTTTGACATTGTGTAAATAGGCTAACTCCATTATATCATCATTTCGTCTCCATTATGTCATATCGCAGCCAACACAGATGCAAAACAAAATAAATACTACGTTCAATTAATCATTTTCAAACTTAAAGTTATGCGCGTCATCAATAGTAAAATCCTTGTTTGCTCGCGGCGGAACATGTTTTTATTTTTAAGGAATCGAGCATGTAGCCGCAACATTCAGTATTTTAACCCGTGCATGGGTTATAATTCAACTCTATAATTCAGCACTTCGAGCTGCACAAGCATGCAAAGCGCTCTTTTATAAATAAAGTTTGATGTGATTTGATTTGAACTGCACAAGCTCAAATGTCTCCAGTTGTGAGCTTTAAAAGTTTGTCTTTATTTTTAAAACCTAAAAACATTAGACTTAATTACCATGTAATTGAAAACAATACTTTCAACAATCCCAGCAGCAACAACAGTGATTACAGGACAGCTGCTGCTTGCACAGATCATTAGCTACAGTAACAGAAACAGCTGTTTTCTAACAACTTTTACTGAAAATGCTGCGGTCTTTATCCCTTATGAGCCACTTATAATTATCAATGTCTTTAATTAGCAGAAGGAGAGGGAAACAAAAGAGGAAGTAAAAGCTGAGAGCAGCACACACTGGGGGAGAGGAACACTCGTCAGAATCTGCAGCGACTCTCAAACTGCGAGCTGTCAAGTGTGCTTTACTTCTGATCTACTTTGAAATTTAGTCACCTCACCGCCTCACACCCATCAAGCCGTCTTTGAGGAAACCAACAATAGCTTGACTTGAAGCTATTTTTAGGAGAGGAAACATGAACAGATATTATTAAAGTAAAAAAAAAAAAGGGGCAGCAGACTCAGTCATCTATTTGCAGATAGTGTTGCTGGTGTTTGTTGCCATGGGAGACAAAGAGGATAGATAACCTTATCCTGTTGGGCTCAACTGGAGCCCGTCTGGATGGGTGGAATAATCCTTTTGGTGCCATGTCTGCAGAGAGTCTGCAGAGGCTCACAAACTATGAACATTTATATGAATCATTTGTCAAACTGGAAACTTTTGTTTATTCTGTGTTTGTCTTTTTTATTGTGCGAGAAATCAAAAGGTTAAGGGTATTCGTTTTAAACCTGTAAAGCACTTTGAGATACTTCTGCATGAAAAGTGCTTTATAAATAAAGTTTGTCCATCCTGATTTAAAGGTTCTTCACAATTTTCTTCAAACATAACACCACAAAGAATTACAGTTTAGATCAACATTTTAAGCATACTTTGTTGATAAATTAAGCTTAGATTTTTTTTTTTTTTTACTGTAAATGCATACATTTATAATAAAAAGTCACCTTTACTACAAAAAAGGTCATCTTCAGCTACTGAGCTCCTTCTGAAAATCATTTTATTTAATAGTTTCATTGTGTCATGAACTGTATGCAAATATGTTTAATTATGAATAAGAGTAATAATCAAACTGTGTACTAGTGTATTTTAATATATGTGTATTTTGCAATATTTTTTATGACTAATATCCTACGTTTAATTAAATGTGTATGGATTGAATTTCTCTTTTTAATTGTTTTGTATATTTCTTGCTTTGATTGCGTGAAATAAACAATTTCTAATCAAATCATATTCTCTAAAGATTTTGAGTTTCAATTCTCACTGAAAATCTGTGCTCTAAAATTGTAATATTTTGTCAAGCCAAAACTCACTTTTTAATTTTTAAAGTGCAGCCTTTCAATCTAATATTTTTGTAATCTTATTTATTAACTCACTTTCTGCCTGCTTTTTAGTTTCTTAACCTTACTTAACTTGTAAAAATATCCATAAATTAATACTCAGAGAGTGTTCAAGTTTAACTGCAACTACAGCAGATCTACAACAGCTGCTGATTAAATAGTCCTGTATTTGACCTATTTAACCCATGGGAACCCATGGTGACATAAACGAACAGAATTACCCAAAAAATGTGCTCTGTGGTTTGGTTGGTATGTCCTATATAATTTTCATTATACGTTTTTCATCAGTGTTCTTATTTGTTAATATAATTTACACATTTATACATATAACAGATTTGTATTTCCATTCTCTAATATGAACACAATAGTCAAAATTTCATAAATATAATAAAAAGAGGTTTTGTGTTTTGGAAAAATTGATTTTATTTTCTCAAGTGTTTATAAATGCAGTTTCCAATACACAGTAATGCTTACTTATATATAATAAAGTCTAAGCATAGGCATAATTTTATTAAAACTATAATTTAAAGAATTATTGTTGATCATTCAAACCATTTCAAATCTTAAAAAAATATTCTTTTAAGTTTCTAATCTCCTTTTTTTCATAAATAAAGGAGTTTGCATAATTGCATTTTTTCTCACAACCAAGTGTGAAATGGGAAGACTTTTGAAAACTCCATATTTCTGATAAACAATCAGTGAGGAGGCGGAGGAATAGAACTGTAATTTTACTTATACAAATTATCTTTAAAGCATTCCAAACCTTTTGTATGTAAGGTCCCACAGGGCACGACACATCGTTAGATTTCTAAATCATGGGTATTTTAAAGCTATGCATTCTGCTTTAATTAGAGGTCGACTGGATTTTGCAGCTTAAATCCCTAGAAGACGACTTTCCCACAGCTAATTGCACTGCAGTCCCATCATGCTTTGCGTGTTGTAAACAAGCTATTTGGGTAGTTTCTTCCCACTATAAACATATCTATTAGCTATCTAATAGATATTTATTGTAGATGTCTATTAGACATTTCACTGTAAACATCTTATCTTTGGATATTTTTAGATGTCTTTAGAATATTTTTTAAACATTTACAAGATATAAAATAGCATGTGTCTATCTAATTGATCTTTTTATTATCAAATATACACATAGCAACATTTGTGTAGAGTCCACTTTTTTTCCTAATCTATGTAAATACATGTCTATTCTTTTAGAACGTTGCAGCTGAATAGGAACTAGACCAGAGGTCTGCAACCTTTGGTGCTAAAAGAATCATTTGGAACACTTTTTTACAGACCTAAAGCGAGAAAGAGCCGTTTGTATGTTCTTCCTCTACAGTTTTGGGTTTTCTCTTGCTTCCTCTCACAGTTCAACAACATAGGTTAACTGCTGTCCGTAAACTGCTCCTGTGTGTTTGTGTGGTCCTGCGACAAACTGGTGACCCAATTAACCCCTGTGCTATCTTAGCCATGTTTACATTAAAAGTGGGTCATCTGGACCCCACAAGACAGCACGCTGAACTTTTTTTAAAGGATTTTTTATCTTCACTGGTGTCCATGGCAGACATAAAATCCTGTCCACATTTGTCATGTGAGGGATCACACATCAGCATAAGAGTGAGGTCATCTGGAACCCATAATAGAGCACAAGGGTCAGGGTGTGATCCACCTTTAACTGTAGCTGGATTGGAACCAGCAAATCTGTGACCTCAAAAGGGATTCAGTGGGTTCTGAAGCTGGATATAAAATTGCAGTTTTTTTAAAGTCATCTTATAGAAATCTAAAAATATAAAGATGTCTTGTAGACATCTATGCTGGGTATCTAATAGATATCCTGTGCCTAGTGAGATACCTAGTGAGGTGCCAGCTCAGCGGCCTTGTGGTAGAGTGTCCATCCTCAGATTGGAAGGTCAGGAGTTCAAATCCAGGCCCAGTCCCACCAAAGACTCTAAAAAGGGGACCTAATGCCCCCAAGCTTGACACTCAGCATTAAGGGATTGGATTGGGGGGTTAAACCACTAAATTGTTCCCCAGCACAGCTGTGTCTGCAGCTCACCACTCCCCCAACGGATGGGTCAAGTGTGGAGAACAAATTTCACACACCTAGGTGAGTGACAACTAATGGAACTTGACTTTCAAAACAGAAATGCAAAAAATATCATAACCCGTAAATCTTAAAAAGAGTCAAGTTTTACTAGCTAGTGCAAAATTGTTCTGGTTTTTTAAAAATATATCAATAGGGACGTACTCCCTATCAGCTCACTGAGATAGAAATAAAAATGTCTGAAAATAGGGAGTGAATGGGAGTTTGAGGGAGGAGACAGGCTCTGAGTGCACATGAGTCAAGATATGTGTGGTATGTGATTGCTTCTCATGCCAATAGAGTCAGGCCTCACAAACTCCCTTTACCTTATAAGAGGCCACCTCTTCCTCCTCCTCCTCCTCACCCAAGGCCCTGACAAGGACCTCTCAGGCAGGGATAATAGAATTAACAACCCTCTGTGACCATAAAAAATGAACCACCCCTCCTGCAAAGCAGTTACCCTGTGACCCCTGATGAGTTTCAGGGAGCTGGTCTGATTCTTCACCCCCGCCCCCGTGACCTCTCAGAGTGGCATTTTGTTACGGCTGCTCCGGCAACAAATCTCCAAGGCTAATTTTCCCTCTCAGATGTTGCTGACTGCTTGTTTCGCTTAAGTTACTGAAGGTCTTCAAGCTTCCTAAACTCCCTCACATTTATTTCCTAAAAGATAGTTAAATATAGAAAGCTTCTCATGTGCTTTGAATCATGCTACAAGTCTTTCATGAGGCAATTCTCTCATTCAGACATCTGATTTTGCTTTCAAAAATAAATTCCAGCAGTGTTGCAGGCAATCTCTGCTGGATCGTTTTACACTTCACCTTTCCTCTCTAATGTTGCTAAATGACGATAGCTCAAAGACGATCTCTGTACTTCTGACAGCGACTGAAGGGTAGTTCACCCGACACTTGGCAACAACTGTCCCAACGTGAGTAAAGGGTGAACCGCCAGAAGAAAGGAGTTCTCAAGCAGCTCTTTAATGAGATCCAGAGGAGGGTTCTGTGATGAGTAAATAATCCTGTTATGATAAGTCGAGTGATAAGGAGGCCTGTTACTGGTTACTTTAACCAGCAGGATGTATCCTGAAATCACAACCTCTAAGCTGTTCCGGACAGTGCTGGGATCAGGAGTTAGAAAAGCAAGAAGAGGGGGGGAAAAAAAGGGATTTAAGGAGTGAAGGCACAAAGCAGGCGGGGGGGTGATGGACTGATGAGGTTTAGGGGATTTTCCAATATCAGGTACTCCAAAAAGGGGCTCCAAAGAGGCCTGAGGACTGTGCACACTCGGAATTTATAATCCAGTTTAAGGAGTTTTAGACAGAAGTCTGAGAACTCAAAGATCTCCAACAAAAAAATGCAACACTTAAAAGGAAAATTGAGACTTTAACAGTTTTCCCCTCTCTCAAGCACTGTGATGCTACAACTGAAAGCAGATTTTAAACAAAATAAAGGCAGTGTTTTATCCAACAATGACCAGTTAATGCATTCAGGTCCATATCCACAAAAAGATTCTGTGTCCCAAAAAACATCAGAAAAACTAATTGAAAATGTGAATATCTATTTTCCAAATGCTTGTAAAACAGTTGAATGTGCAAGAAATGCACATTAACTTCTAAATACAGATTAAAATATATAAAAAAAAAAGAATTCTAGCAATTGAGATAAATTTAATTTATTTTTAATTACATGGATGAAACAAAGCAAGATTGGGAACAGGTCAGTTTTTTCGGTTTAGACATGAAACGGTAGAAAAAAGCCAAAGTGTGTCTCGTGTATGTTATGTAACTTTAACTTTTAGGCCCACAATAGTTTTGTTTTTTATGTTTATGATACTTGGTCATTTGATGTAATTGTTTTTACTGATTTTTATATTTGTATCAATATGAATGCTTTAATTTTTTTATATTCTTACGTCCTTTATTCATTTGTTGTTTCTTGTACCAAACGAACTTTGAGTCTGTAATAATAAAGATATCATAAGTCAGTGTTTCACAACCGTGGTCCTCAAGTACCTCAGTCCTGCATGTTCTATTTTATTTCCTCCTCAGCTCTAAATCGACCTGATAAGTCAGAGTTCTTTGAATCAGGTGTAATTTGTGTCCAGATGTGAACCAGACCATTCTGCTCTAAACTTTTACCAAAGACACTTTTACTGGCATCCTTTAAAAACATACTTAAATAAAAATTTAGGTTTTGTGTTATGGTTCCATCTTGAGGTCTTAAACATTCATTTATATTTTGATAGCTAGCTCCCAATAACTTGTCAACCGAAAAGCTCGCTGGTCCGGGCTGAGTCATCTTAATTTGCTCTGGATCAAGTCCTGAACCCGGAGTTTGGTCTGTACATAGATTGCCATAAACTGGACATTTCTGTATTGAACCAAAGCTCGTAAACAAAACCACGAGACTAAAGATTTCTTTAGGGACAAAGCAATGAGAGAAATTAAGTCTTACGCTGTATCAGCGTCAGGTACATTACTTTTTAGTTGCTACTTTGATATGATGGAGGCATGCTGCAAGGTGGTTACTGAGAAGGTGACCCTGATAAGAGTTTATGACGTATAGATTGTCAGGAAAACAGTGTGAAGCCATGTGTGTCATGCTAAAAATTGTTTAAATGAGCCTGCATTCATCCAACTAGGGCTGGGCGATATGGCAAAAAAAATTATGTGCGAACTCACTTATACTTCCTACAAAGACAAAACAAAGAAAGTGCGACTGACAATAAGATTTAGGCTCTTAAAGTATCTAACTACGAGCTAGCAAAACAATGCAGCAACGTTCATTTTGACCGCATATTTTACGTGTTTCCAACATGAATTTCCATCCGTTTTTGTGCAGGTTGAACGTAAATACGAGCGATTAACATCCGCCATGTTTTAAAACATGAAACATTAATAAAAAACGTACGTCAAAGAACCAAGCTAGCATGCTATCTGTGAGTTGCTAGCACCCACTTTAGCACACAGTTCAGCCTAATTTATCTCTACTAAAATGTGATTGCTGTCCTGTGATGATTCCTCTCCATCGAATTATTTTGTTTTCGAGGTTTTTGAAGTCGATTGCAAAACACCGTTGCCTTTTGTGCTTCTTTTCGTATTTTTTTCGGACCTCCGCCATTTATTTACTCTAGAAGACTCAACGCATACTGATGCCGGCGCCGCACGTCTGTCACGGCGTATGTCACGTGACTTACAAGAAAAAACACCGGGGTGGAGGAGGAAGAGCTCGGATTTAAAGTCACAGGCAGTCAACAAGCTTTTGCCTTCTCGCTCTTGCAACTTTCGTAGAAGATCGCGATAAAACGATCTCTCAAAAATGACAGATCGTCAGCTTTGGAGATCGTATCACGGTTTTATATCATCATATCGCCCACCCCTACATCCAACCACATTTCAATGAGTTGCTGTGTCTCATCGTTGCTCCAATACTCTTTTTACGTCACATAATGTCCACTACGGTGGCCATTTTGGTCCACTTGTTCCACTCCGAGCATGGAGCCTATTCAGACTGAGCGAACTGGAGCTCAGTCTGATTGGAAAGACCACCCTGAAAGATGGGTCCAAAAGTAGTTCCTACTCCCAGACAAAAGTCTTCTTGGGTGTTTTCTGACTGAAAATGTGCTTCAGATTATCAAAGGAAGTGAACTCTGGACCACTCAGTGGAAACGATGCACTAAAGTGAACCAGACCGGACTGGACCTGGCCAGACTAGACTTTTGAGCTTTTCTATTACAGAATGGACCCGTTAAGCAGGACCGATCAGTACCATTTCTGGTATCCGGTTGGTCGTAGGTCCATAGAAAAATAGGATGGACCTGTGAGGGCGGAGCCTCTGTCGTTTCACGATGTAACCCATTGATTGGTGGAAAGGTTTTACAACAACAGCACTTTTCCCGACTCAAGATCCAAACTGAAAGTTTTGCTCGATTTTAAGCTTAATTTTCATTAAAAATGTCCATCATAGGAAAAATGCCACAAAAAAACAACAAACTATTTAATTGAAGTGGGTCTTAAAACTCCATAAAAAAGTGAGCGGTTTATTTTTAAGGCAATAAAGGATTAAACATTTTAGGAAAAAAACACTACAAAAAATGATTGATGTAGGCAATTATTTCATGACAAATCCACCGTCCTTCATTACTTTCATTTGTTTTCCTGTTCTCACTTATTTTCAGCCACATCCTTCCACATCCTTGCTTCCTGTGCTGGAATATCACTCCAATCTCTCTTATCCAGATTTTTTTCATGCACCTCTCTGGTCGTCTTACGTTTCCTCTTTCACACAAAACCACAGTGTAACTTATTAAATGATGGCGTGGAGATTGATAGCACATGAAAATGTTTTATTCGTGTATAAAATCAGACTCTTGTGGAAGAATTCGACTCTAGTTATGAGAAACTCCAACGCCTCAATGGACGATTGCATCACAAAATCAGTAGTCAAACAGTGCTTTCCATGACAAAGTGAGATCCTGAAATGGTGCGATGTGAAGCTGAGAGCTCGTTCTTGGTAAACAGAGCCTGGGTGGCCTTGATAAATAAGGGACCAATGATCCCAGTGGATGGAGGCGAGATGGAATTAAAGAGAAAACCAACATGCAGAAGGGAGTCAAAATAATCCTTGACGGCTGCCAGCAAGAGAATCCACAAGTACAGGCAAAGCCGTGGCGTCCACACATAATCTAGCCCAACATTTGTCACTCTATGAAAAAAAAACTACGATAGAACTTCAAACGATTTGGATTTTAATGGAGTCATCCAACCTCAGAGTAAAAGGAGGAAGGTCTTTTAATGTTTTGCCAAAGTGCCTGAGGTTATATTCTGCCTCAATTCCAACACAATGAATGTCTTCTTAAGTAGATGCTTCTTGTCACCTTCCCCCATATGGCTTTGCACTAAGAGTGAGTGTGTATGTGTGTTTAACCCGTTGCATCCCAAACTCTTCCAGCTCAAGCTAGAGAGTTAATGTGCACTCAAACTCTGTTGTGATTATACATTTGAAACTTTTTGCACTTCCAGTCCGCTATATACATCCAAATTTGTTCTGTTTTTTTTTTCTGGTAAAACAAATAAAGTCTTATAAAAGTGAGTCTGCACAGAAGTAATTGGCAACAGGTCCTCCTTCAGACCATTCCCCCCCCTTTTCTCCTCTTCTTTTATAACCGACTTGTTACCGTTGCAAACTTTAGCCTCCCTCTGTTTGGAAGAGTTGCCATGGCAGCGGAGGCCCACATTTTTCAGGCTCAGGGTGAAATGAGATAGCAAGACAGGAAGAGTGAGCGGAGGAAGGAAGGGAAAGAGTGAGTGAATAGGTGAATGAGGGAGTGTGTTTTTGTGAAAGCCCCCAATCCGACAGAAGACAGGTCGGCTTTTTTAAGTTTTTCTCAAAGCATCTGGCCTTAATTCAAAGGTTATAGTCAACGACTGCAGGCCGGAGACCGCCACAAATGCACACGAGGGCTGAGAAAGTCACACTTAAAACCAGGAGCGGACCTAATGAAAAACTACCAGTAATGAGAAAGAAAAAAAAAAAAGTTATTTTTGAACTCAATAAAATGTCACTCCAAAATTGTTGCATTTGTTGTGTGCTTCTAATTTTTTAAACCAACATTTTCCTCCGTTTATGTAAATAAATAAAAAATAACAAAAAATAAAAATAAAACAAAAATAACTCAATAAAAATACATAAACATAAATAAAATAGAAATTAAATTAAAATCAATACAAAATAAAATGAATACATTTAATAAAAAATAAAATATAACCAAATGTACCAGTAAATGACCTCCTTCACATTTAAATTAAAATAAAATAAAATAAATACAAAAATAAAATAAAATTTAAAGAAGCTCCTTCACATTTTTCCCCCATCAGTCAGTCACTAATTCATATACAATCTTTCATCAACATGGTGCGGAACACAAGGTGCTTGACACATTTATAGACACAAGTTAAAACAAGAAAGTCAATAGACTAGAAGTAGCTACAATTTTAAAGAGGCACTGTATATATTAAAATAGACATAATAAAAAAATACAAATGATAAACCATGGAAGTCATAAAATACTTAAAGGAAAATAATTAAATAAATAAGTTAAATAAATCAGTTGTTTAAACCTTAAGACGTGCCTTTAATTTCCACAAAATCTTCCAACAGTGTTCTTTCTTATATCTTCATCAGTATTCTCCTTTATTGTGATTGATTTTACAGATTTAAATAACATGAAATAAATCTTTAATAAAATAAGAATTTATGCATAAAAGATACAGGCATTGCGTATTATACAAATTGCAGCATCATTTAATTCTTTTCTATTCTCATTATGCAATGAATCCCGTCTGTAGGTTTACATAATTTCAAAGGTTTATCTCAGTGGTCATTTGCTCGTTTCAACTGCAGATTTAGTTTACATATTCTGCTTTCACTAATTATGTGCTAAGAAAATTTGTCTAACTTCAAAAATTTATGAAATTTCCTAAATAATAAATTGCAGAGCGGCAACACAGGCAAAAATGAAGAAATTGAATGTCTAATCCATAGTAAAGACAGGAAGTGAAGAACAAAATCATGAATATATTGATTAAAATATAGAATATTAGAATACTTTATGTATGTGTTAAATATCCACTGTAATGAAAACCAAATTTTTGGTGTTTTAACATCTTGTGGGATTTTTGTCATTAAATTAAGATTAAAGTTGCGTTTCTGAGTATTTCTTTCATTTGAATCATTGTGAATCATAAGTATCTGAAAAAGTGTTTATTTGTTTATAGGTACTTCAAAAAAACACCTCAATTATTATAACCATCTATATATTTCAGAAAGGCAATAAAAAACCAAAACAAAATAAAACGACAAAAGTAGCTTTTAAAAGGTGCCACAATTAACTGGTAGTGGGAAAAAATAAGGTGACGGCTTTGACAAAAAGTGGATTTTGGTCGACATTCCTTTCCTTCTTCAAATGGTAGATTTTCCAGGATTTTTTCCAGCCAGTGAAATTTATCCAGCTTTGGTCAGCGGTCAAACCCACAGACACTGGAAATAT
The DNA here is from genome assembly GCA_003999625.1 of Oryzias javanicus. Taxonomy (NCBI): domain Eukaryota; kingdom Metazoa; phylum Chordata; class Actinopteri; order Beloniformes; family Adrianichthyidae; genus Oryzias; species Oryzias javanicus. Next base: position 23,653,701 of record CM012451.1, on the reverse strand, counting down.
GGAGAGCTCTGGGAGCAGGGATGGAGGGAATAATTTGGGCAGCGGACGACCATTTGTCAGCATAATTTGAATTTAATGAAGCTTTCTGCGTCTTTACCAACGAGTTTTGGCTGGACCGCATCCAGGACAGCCACGAAGGCAGCTCTGACCTCTCAGTGTACCAGCGTTACGGGGAAAAAGGAAAAGGTTTCCCTCGTAAACCATCCATGCCACCTCACCCTTCACTCCTCTTAGTCAGCTTGAAAAAGTGGAAAGCTATTGTTTCACTTTGACAATATGACCAGGCAGGATGAAGAAGCGTTACTTGCATCCTTCAATGAGAAAAAGTAGGACATCTTTGATGGCGTAGCTCTTTCGGAACATTTGTTGTCACGGGTTTTGTTGTCAAATTAAGGATCACAGCTAAAGTAGAGCACGATCCACACACACTCTCGTGGAGCGCTCGAAAATACAGGCAGGCAAATGAGCTGCACAGCAGCTGTTACATAAGCAGTAACGCCTTGGTGTAACTATGCCAGCCTCCATGTATAATTCACATCCACTCTTTTGAGAAAATATCTGACATGGCAAAGAGGGACATGTGCAGATGTTTTCAAACATTCCATCTCTGCTGCTCCTCGACAAAGATGGAGAAGGAGACAGACCGGCAATAGGAATACTTATTCAGCAAGCTAAAGAGAAGGCCGGTCCTCCTCTGTTGCCGTCTCTCCATCCTTTTGTGATGCTGCCTCACATCCCTAGAGCTTCTCCATGCTCAGCATCAAGCCTTGACACTCTGGATTTCTGGAAATTTATAGTCAGGTTTTGTGAGTGCTTTTAAATCACTGAAATATTTTACATGTTCTTATTTTCACTCAGAATCATCACCGTGCCATAGGGACACAGCGCTCTACTTTTTGTCCTACAGCAGTACAGGAAAACATCATTTTCTCCACAGCAGGGTTCCTGAAGCTGCGAGAGTAAAAACAAATTGGATGTATTAATAATTACCTAATTTATTTGCCATACTTCAAACACGTAACCGGTTTAATCTTCCTGCAAGCTTAAAGAATTAATATTATCCACACACTTGCGCCAAAATCCTCCCCTCTTTGCTGTCACTATCGTGCGACACAGATTGGATTTTGCAGCTGATCATTAAAGAGTGAAACCTTGATCTGTCACTTTCCTTTTAATCTATTGACTTTGGAAGAGCCAGCTGTGCAGCACAAGATGCTAATCTATAGATTGGTTTGTTTATATGTCAGAAGTAAATCTTGCATCTAAAATAGAAACAATTTATCATTAAAGATCTCTAAAAAATGTGTTTTTGGTGTTTTTACTGTGTTCTTGCAGAGATTTATATGGAGGATATATGAAGAAATGTAAGCTTTCTGAGTATTTCTTTGTTGAAATTATTGTGAATCAGGAGCAGAAGCAAAAAAAAAAAAGCTTGTAGCGGTGATGTAGGTGATACAATTCTGATACAATTCTGCAGCGCTCCATTCTGATGCATCCACTTGTTAACAAATCTTTTGTTTCAGGCTCTAAACCAGGGGTGGGCACACTATGGTCCAGGGGCCACATGCGCCCCAATGTCCATTGCATCTGGCCCGCCAAATTGGAATAAATGTTTTTTATGAGCCGTATTGTTTTATTTTCTGCGTAGTTCAGGTATCTCCCCATAGATGGCGCACTAAAAATGAATTCTCCTTTGTTCAGGCGCAGAAGTTTATTCTGCATTCATGTAGTGTTTGAAGATGTGTTGCTTTCCCAATATTCATGTCCAAGTTGGTCAGTCATTTTTTCGATTATTCCAACGTCACATGAATGCAGCATTTCCACAACTAAGAAGCAAATTTCTAATGAACTACAGCTGCTTTGTAGAAACTATTTCCTAGAAAACTCAATTCCAAAGCATCCACTTGCAAACAAATAGATCCATGTGCGTCTTTGCTTTCTGGCTCAAAACTCTAGGGCTAGGTATTTTTGTTGCACATATAACGTTGTGTTGGAGATTTTCAGAAAGAAAAAACTCTGTAAATAAATTATATGGAATCCTGCATCAAAAGCTGTTAAAACAGTTGAAGCATGGTCACATTTGAAACTATAGCAGAATTCTTTACCTTTATTATTATATTTTTCCCTGATTTATTTTCCTGTTATTATGGCTTTTTAATTTTGCAATTTAATTTTAATTTTTAAGATGTAATTTTTTTTGTACATTTTCCTGGCAAATGTGAAAATGTTATTGACACTTAATGTGGAGTGTCAATTTTTCTGTATGTGTAATATTTGTTAATAAAGTAATTAAAAAAACATTATGTTGGGTTTGTAAGCTAGCAGAAGAGCCTGTAAACTGATGGATAATGGGAAATGGGGGCGGGGTTGATCGGTCAGTTAAATCCACAACTCAGAAGCGAATTTCTAAGAAACTCCTGCAAAAACTATAACCAATTTTTTTTTCAATTTTTGCCTAAAAACAGCAAAATCATAGTCAAAATACCACTGGGAACGCTTTTACAACAGATCAAAAGATGATCGGAGTGGGACTTTAATGCTGTTGAAACCAAGAGAGCAAACAAACCAATCAAACAAATGACACATTGAGGTTACTTTATTTAATACTATACAAACTCGCACACGAAAAGCATGACTCAACACGCCTGGAAAGAGTTGTAACCTGCAAAGTGTGACACGCTCATTTATTTTGCTGAGTGCGGATGAGGTAACCCACCTCCTTACTTTTGTACTCTTACTCCCCTTCAGCTCCTTTACTTATGCTAACTCTCTCGTCAACATTGAAGCCTTTATAAAGCAACCCTCTGCTGGGCTGTGATGGGTAATTATAGTCCTTTATCACCGCACTGAAACACGTGAATCACTGCAAAGGTGCAACAAAAGGACAGAGTGAATGGACAAGAGCTGTTTATGATCGTATCTGCTGACATACGCCTCTCAAGATAAAAGAAAAATACATTCACAATTACATCAAGTCCTGTCGGATATTATTTGAAAAAACTGTTTCCTGCTAAATCCATTGGCTTGTATGGATCAGACTTTTGAAAAGAAGCCCCCCTTAATGGCTTTGTTGGATATTTGTGACTTTTCTTATCTTTAGAGCATGTCAAGACGGACCCCCTCCCTCCCCACCTCCCTCTGCTCCAACTGTCCAGAGGCTGGAGCAGCTAAGATTTCAGATCGATGCTCCCAACAGATCATAAAAAGTAAATGAGCTGGGGTCAGGGTTTTTAAAACAGACGAGACTAAGAAGACATTAAACGACAGCTACAAATCCATGCTAAAAGAGGAACGTGAGAAATTCTCCAAACTTCCAAAAATCATCTCTGAGAATCCAGGATTTGGATCTCACTGGAGTGATTTCCAGTTAAGCTGCATGGATGAGCCTGCTAACTAAATTGCTTCTTTCCATTAATGCAATTTCCACACCATCATGAAATGGTTTCACACCGACAAAGTTTTTCCAATCAAAGGAGAACAAGAATTGAAGACAATACGCACCCGGGATAGAGTCCTGCATGGCTGTGTCCACTTCTTTGTCTCTTGGGAAAAAGAAATTGGAAAAAAAATCCCAACTGAGGTTTTCCTCCTCTGTTTGTCCTGTTTTTCTGTCTACCTCTTCACCAGCACATTCCAGTTTCCTGCTGTTGGCTCTTTACCGCTCCAGGACTTCATATCCTGGCACAAGGACTTTTCAAATGGAAGCTCCCCCCTTTATTCTTCTGTCCTGCCCTCTCCTTGTCCTCTCCTTTCACTTTACTCAACTGTTCCTCTTCTCAGCTTTCCTTCCCTGCTGTCTGCCTTAGCACCGCCTCCCCCTCCTCTTCCACATCTCCCACTTTTCTTTTTTTTTGTCTGCCAGCCCCTCTGCCTCTAGTTTGCCTCTTTTAACACACACCCATGCTACTCTCCTCCCCCCTTCTCTTTTAAGCCTGAAATTCATCCTCCCCTTTCCACACATTCCCTGCATAAACACGATCCTGCGTCAAATTTAACAGTTTGAGAAATATTTTTAGGAACCGTTCGGGCATCGGGAGGGGGAGCACCGTATTCCCCGACGCTCGGTTTTCCGCCTCTGCCCTTTGGCAAGGGAGCATGCAGCTGTGCGGTTATCAAACCACATTGACTAGATCAAGAGCTGCAGCCACTGTATACGCAGCAAGAGGGGGGGGGGGGGGGTCAATTAATTCAGATGGGGTGAATTACATAACATGTTTCTGCACATCTTTTGCAGAGGCACAGTCGTGGCGCTCGACATGAAGGTGAGTGCGGGTTTCCTCAAATCATAAAACCCAGGAACTTTTTTACACTTTTGTCTGATTATAAATGAGTGATTGATAAATACAGCTGATATCCTTTTACGTAGAAGAACCCAATCATTCATGTGTGAGATTTTATTTTTATTTCTAACATCTATAGAATCACACAGAAATAAAAAAAAAATGGTGTAAAAATCTGAAATGAAAGACCAGAATTATTGTGAAGAAAGTGGAATTTAGACATTTACTTCAAGACAAAATTTTCCCTGTCCTAACACTTGCAACCTGGAGCTTTCCTAAAAGCAGACGTGCACTAATTTCCCATCAGCGCCATTGATGTTTCAATAAGCCCATGTAAAACGAAGATGTTTAAGTCTCAACAGAACATTGTTTGATCGATTGTAAGAGCATTTCCTGTGCTCCTTTAATTATGTTTCACACTTTTAGTATGGTTGGCTATCGATTATAATTTCCAAATTTGATTCGATTCAGAAGAGTCTGGATCGATTTGATTCCAATTTATTTTTTCACTCTTTCGACTTTTCAATTCAATTATTTGTTTTACAGATTTATACACATTCGTTTAGAAATACATCAATAATCAACTACATGTTTTGAAAATGTTTATACTAATCTGATGCAGCTCACATACTGTGAAATGTATTAGTGAAAGTTCTGACAAAAATGCTCAGATCATTAACATTGAAAACATTGTTCTGCTTCTCCTGCTTCAGTTTGATCACAAGGTGGCGCTATAGTAGTACACCTTATTAAAAAAAACAACAAATATGTATTAGACCAACAATGGATAATTTAAAAAAAAAAATCTCAAAAAAAATTGAAAAGTTCTTATCTGTGAGTATTTATAGATATTCATTTGGTCAGCAATGTAAGTTTACGTTAGCGAACGTTAGCATTAGCCGTCCTATGGGAAATTCCATTAAACGTTAGCATCAAGCTAACAGACTTTAGCTTTATGTGCTATATTGATTTATATTTTTATAAAATCAATTATTGATCGATTCAAATTTCTAAATCAATTCTACCAACACAGACCTAGTTTTTAGCCAAACTTTCTTTTTAAAAAAACTGTTGCTATTTAGGACACAGTTTATGCGGAGCAGCCGTTTATTTGCAATTCACCTCTGTGTTGTGGGCAGTACTGTTTGCAAGGAGTAAGCCCACCCCAAATTCCTGTCACCCACCTGTTCCAAGGCAGTCTGGAACAGAGAAAAAAAAAATGGTGCTTGAAAATTAAAAGGCAGAAGCTCGCCGAAAAAGAAAATAAAGCATAATTTGTGCCTGAAATCATTGGCATGAAGACCTTGCCTGGAACCCCCCAATTTTAAGATTTTTACTTGTTTTGCTGTTTCTCTCTTTTTGCCATTTTTTTCTCTGTGACAGAGAGATTCACAGAGAAAAAGCAGCATTTTAGCGTTTTTTTTTTCCTGATGAGGTAAAAGAGTTTACTTATACAAATTTGAACACTTGTTAATATTGACTTGAAAGAAATTAAACTATTAACTTCGCTGTCCCATTTGAAGCTCATTTTGCACACCAAACTGCTAGACAGTTACAGTTTATTCACATTTGAAAGCTGACAGTCCTGAAAACTTTTGAAAGGGTTTCCTAAAGTTTAGGAAATTTATGCAACATACGCAATCGACTAAAGTTGCAGAATTTTTGCTTCCGGCTAGAGATTGATTCTGCCGCCATCTCGCGTGTGACCAGAGGTCCCTCATCTTTTAAACATGTTCTCCCTCTAGCTTACAGCTCCTCACAACCCTGACCTAGCATTACAGGCACACGTGTGAACAACAAGTGGTTGTGCTATTCTCTTTCATGAAAGTTGAAACATAAAATGCAGAGAATCCTGGATGTAAATATTGACCATTAAAAACAAGTCCTTTTTTCTATGTGTGGGAGTAGAATAATCCAGATTGTTACTTTAATGATGTCTTTCTTGTCTTAAAAAAAATATCATAATTAAAGTTATTCAAGCCAAATCCCAGCTCAGACACAAAAAAACCCAAAAAAAAACAAAACACAAAGGCTTACATGGATCGAGTCGTCTGCAAGTGGATGCTTGTGGCCTGCTGATCGTAGTTTGTACATAACTGCAGCATTTTTTTATGTGATTCACAACAATTTTAATAAAGAAATACTCAGAAAAGCAGTTTTAATCTTAATTTTCATATATATATATATATATATATATATATATATATATATATATATGTCTGTCATCATGAGAAGAATGTCACAAACATATTAAAAAGCACATTTTCATTGGAGTGGGACTTTAACAGTTACAAACACACACTCTGACTCCACTTGTGTGTGTGTTCGTCTTTGTGCCAAAGACTTTACTGTTCCTTTATGAGCCAACCAGTCTTCCATTATGTGCTACCATGGAAAAATCAGTAGGAGGAGTGAATAATGTGTGTGTTTATGTGGGGGTGTGTTGGTGTTTGTGTACATCTGTGTACTTTTGTACTTTTTTGTTTCCTGGAACAACTTTGTACCTCACTCTGAGTCCCACAGTGAGAGTGAACAGAGAACCCACTTCTGCACTCTGACTTGGCACTTTACTGCCATTACCACGGCCCACCTCTCAAGGCTGAAAATACCACACTGGAGAGCTTTTGTTTGGAGTTTTGATGTGTGTGTGTGTGTGAGCGGGCATGCGTGAGTCAGCAAAAGCGTTCTGTCAGCTTCCTAACAGGTAATAATAACCTATAAAGAGAGTGCATCAGCTTAGAAGATCATGTTGAACCTCCACAGGCCAGCACAAACCCAACAGATCAGGAGGAAATGGGGAGGTTAAACTATTACACTAACTGTTTTTGTTTTTCTTCCCATCATCATAAGTAAGTGTGCAAAAAGCCATTTTTTCTGATCTGAAACTTATTGAGAGTTGTTTGATTTATAGCCATCCAGATAAAAGTACAAAAATGTAAGAAAAATTCTAGAATACTCACATTTATTTATTATGTTAAGCTACAATTCTATACTTGTCATTCTATACTTGAATAAAATTTATTTAAACAACTGAAAGGTCTGAAAAAAACCTGACAAATAATGTGTTTGCCAGAATTAAATTTCAATGATTTAATTGCATTTCAGAACAATTGGAATAAAAATGTCATTTAAAAAGTAAAGACAGATTCTATTCCCAAATGAAGCTTAATCTCGACAATTAGAAATGATCTTAAAATGTAAACACGGCTGTTTAGCTTTAAACTGTAGAACAGTGTTAATATTTAAGCAGCGCAAGTATCAGAACTGGAATAAACTTATTTTGTAGAGAAATGGACATTTATAATACAAATATAAGCTTTAGTTTGATCGCAACAATCTTTTCCAGTTTGTATGAGGGACAATTACAGTTGTCCCCTTGTCCATTTCTTTTGCGTTCAATTTATGATGTTTAACAATACTTTTAAGTGTCATGGAAGATGCCTCAAAACATTTGATGATTTCAAAAACGTTGTTCTTTGGGGTCAAATATAGAGATGGGGGTGTAAACAGTGTTAGGATTACTTTTGGCTCAAAAAAAATAATTGGATATGTATGAAAAGAATAAAAGCTGCTTTTGTTAGATGGTTTGTTTGAATTAAAAGCCTCCACAATCCTCAAATCCCTCATCTTTTATTTTCCTTTTGTGCTTCCTTTTCTTCCTGTACCACAAATACTACCATGTTTCTGTCTGCAAACTCACTTCTTTGTGAAAAACACGTTTGATTAACATTTGTAAGTATATGTGCAAAAGAGCAAATAATTAACCTGCATCAACACAGAAAAGAAAAAAGATCTAAACAAAAAGGGGGAGGGGGAGAAACAGAAGGAATAATAGCAGGAAGAAGAATGGAGTGGGGGGGTGCTTGAGTCAGCAAACATTGAAGGTCAGCATCATCAATGACTGCAGAACGGCTTTTATTTCTTAGCGAGGAGATTCACCTCAGTGTGTCACCCAGCGCGCTGCTCCTGGAGGTCCGGGGCAGACGGGCGAACGAACGGCAGGCAGCTCTCATTCCAGGAGCTTCACCGTCTTTGGGCTTCTTCCTCACTCCTGAAAGAAAACACAACATTTTTTTTATTGAATATATATAATTGTGTAAACAGAATATTTGTAATGTAATGACAGTGAACAAACAGAGCATTGATGTGAAAATAAATGGGTGAAAGCTGAGGGATAAATAAAGACATCAGCACGGTGCGTTTCTGGAGCTCATTCGTTTTGATCACGGGGCTAAAGATCATGTTAGCAGATCCACACAAAAACTTCTTTATCTAACAGATTCTCATAGCTGAGACGTGAAGTAATTGCATATTTTCACAAACAAAAACAATTTTTTGGTTTAATTTCCCCTAAACCGTAACTCGTCTCGCTACAGCTTTGATAATCTTCTGGTTTTCCTCATCTCAGCTTCCTCCTCTTTGGCTTTTTTTCCCCTGTTGGCCAGCAATGATATCAGCTTGTTACTGATAAATGATACAATATTGATTTTGGCCCTCCTGTTACGGTTGCAGGGGTCATTCGTGTCACATCAACCAACTGCCAGGCGGAGCAGCAAAGCTGCTGTCAGGAACAACAGACAGAAACTGACTGGGGTCTCACAGCTTTTGTTAGACTGCAAGTAAACAGACTGAACACATTATGCCATATTGATGTGGTATTAGGGCCACAGAGTGTCAGGTATTTAAACTGTTATATTATTTTATCTGGAAAAGAAAACAAAACAATGATGAAAATGTGATTTTTTTTTTAATGAAAAACAGATGCTATCTTGTAGTTAGAAATCTCAAGTATTGAATATGGGGTGTTTTTAACAAAACCAAAATGGCTTCCAGTTACTATTTAGGAAAAGAAACTGGTATAAAACCATTAAAATCCCACTTTGATCATCTATTTGTAAAAGTGTTCCTGCTGGTCTTTTATCGTATTTTACGGAGTAAAGTCACAGTTTTTTTCATAGCTTAGCGAGGGGTGTGACTTATACTCAGGTGCTACTTATTTGTGAGTTTTTTTAAGACATCAAAAGGGTCATATATTTGATATTTTCCCAGTAAACACCGATTGTCCTGCACCGGTTGTTTCCTCTAAAAACCACTAGAAAGCGCTGCATTTGAGTATAACTATTTGCTATTGACAGAGGCAGAAGTGTTGTCCAAAACAAACATGGAAAAGAATCTGATTGTTTTCCTCTTAAACTTTGAGGCCCTGTCCACACGTAGCCGGGTATCTGCTAAAACGCATATATCTTTATCCGTTTCGGCCTATCGTCCACACGTAACCGAAGATTTAAGTCACTGAAAACGGAGCTTTTGGAAAACTCTGGCTAAAGTGAAGATTTTGGAAAACTCTGTTTTCGCGTCTGCGTGTGGACCATGGACATGCATAACCGGAGATCTACACGTACACGTCATAGATGCGCTGCTGTTTACAGTGCTCAGCATGGACCTGAGGAGTGTGTTAATTATTATGCTGGTACAGATGCTTGATACTTGCTTTTTTTTTACAAACACAATTACTGCTTCTTGTCGAGGAACAAAGGAGAATAAGCGCTTTGCAGTCGGCTATTTTACAACAAATATCCCTTCCTCCTGCTCCTCGAAGGCATGCCACTCGTGAAAGACGCCGTCGGAGATTTTCACTGACTTTTAGGAAAACACTGCCAACTACTATTCTGGCATGCTCATAACATCGCCCAGCAGCGCAAGTATGCGGGGACGTGTGGACGGAATTATTTTTAAAACGATCACGTGTGGACGCAACCGTTTTTATAAAACGGAGGTCGGCAGATATGCGTTTGTAGAAATACCCGGCTACGTGTGGACATGGCCTGATATTCTTCTTATACGGATCAAAAGATTAGTATTCTTGTGGGTTTTTTTTTCATATTTTTCATTATGCTGGGCTTGGCAGATTTGTTCTGAATTGTCAGACTTTTCTGCTAAAAGTGCACTTATACGCCAGAGCGACTTATATTCCAGAAAATACGGTAATCGTGATTTTGATGGTTTTTTTTTTAAATCTGTCCTTTTCCAGGACATAGTTTCTGCAGAACAGCAGGAGTTCTTTAGAAATCCAACTTTTTAGTTGTGGATGAAACTGTTTGCGCAGAGTGAGTCTTCCCCGATATCCCATCATCCATCTGTTTACACACTCTCCTGCTAGCTTATAGCCCCTTCCACCCCAACATAACCAATGCAACAAAAATGGTTTGCAATTTCAGAGCCGACTAGTCGTGCAGTTTTTATCCAGATGAAGACGTACATGGATCTATTTGTCTGCATCAGAATGGAGCAGAGCTGACGACTTGAATAAAGAAATACTCATAAATTAAATTTTTAGCTTCACTGTCTTTGTATATATCCTCAATTGAGAGAAAAATGCAACAATAAAAATTTAAAAAAGCACAATTTTTATTGGAGTGAGTCTTTAGGACAATGACACCACTAAAAAGAACAGGTGTAAAGAGATTTATCTGAGTGCAAATCAGGTGTGAAGCATAAAAGCATAGAAATAAATCAAACCTAAACTGTGGAAACTAAGTTCACACCTAAAACACCTTAAGTATCAAATGTATCTTTTTCAATGCTGTAGGTCTACTGCAGATTCACAAAAGAAACAGTACAACCTGGTCTGTCTGCCAGTCCATCAAAAGTGCAATAAACAAACAATGACACAAATGAAGCTGTTCAGTGACATTCCATTTAGAATCATAAATGACCTCGATATCCATGATTTTGGACTGCAGGGGAGGCCAGATTGTAAAACTAAACCAAATTAAAGGGGAACAAATGTAGTAAATTACAATTTATTATACCCACTTATTTCCTATTCAGTCATAGGGTCACTGGTGAGCATCAAACGACTGAAGGGTGAAGGTGGAGTACACCCTGAACAGTTTGCCAGTCCATTGGAGGTTAAGTAATTATCGAGGTAGAATCAATGCTAATAAACAAATGTTATACCATCTGGAGGTCAATTGAGCCTGAGGTAAAGGTACAACCGATTAAAAACCACTCAGTATTAGGATTTAGGATTTCTGCCATTAGTTGATTGTTTTAGACATGATGTGATGACCACATGTTTTTTTGCCCTCACCACCACCTCACAGGATAAGTCAAACGCAGACAACAAATGTAGCAACGTGGTGTGTGGCAACTAATGGGACTTTGAATTTAAGATTGGAAATGAAGCAAATATTTTACTCTTTAAGATGCTTTTTTTTATCAGTGATTAATATACAAACCACACTGATGAAAGCAACATGGAGAGTGACCAAAGTGGTGGATTATAACTGCTAAAAATAAAAAGTAGTGATTTTAAGAGATTCAGTTTGCAAACGTTACCATAATGATTTGGCTGCAGTCAATCTTTTAAATGATAGAGAAAATGTCTCATGTTTGTGACCTTTTTTGTCGACCCAAACTTCTGATCCGTGAACGCTGTCTGACCAAAAGACGAAATCTCCTTCTGCAGCATGGAGTGATATAAAGTAATAGGTGCAGATTATACTGAGATTGTAATCCACAGCAGAACTGGTGGATGGATTGCATCATCAGCACATGTCCAAACTGCAGCGACGACCCCTGACGTCCGGATTGGGATGCCGGGGTCACACCCCCGTGTGAATGGGGAACTCTTGTATCACAGCTGCTGAGATACTTTATTTGATTTATTTTCTCTTATGAGAACACAAAAATGCTCATCCAATCAGCAAAAAAAGCTGAAGGTAAACTGGAAGAAGTCCTCAACCCACCAGAGGAATGGCTGAGGCTGTGCCAAGGTTACTCTCATTATAAAGCAGAAGAACCAGCTACTGAATATCACACATGTTAGACATATGAAAGGCAGCTTTTACTTTGGAAACATCCTGTATATTTTCATGTTATTTTTTGGAATCTTAGTCATTTTTCTTCTTGCCTACAAAAAAAATTATTCGCAGGGAAAAAGGCACGCTGCAAAACAATGCTTCATAATCACATTTATTCTTTTGATCTATTACTGTCTGAACATAAATATGCAACAGAATGTAAATACTAGGAAAATGTAACCACAAACAAATAAAAAAGGAAAAGAGCTTTAGTATAAAAACTTTTATTTCCAACTTCATTTTTTAGTCCGATCATATAAAAGTGCTGGATTCTTAATTCTTTCAAAATTACATTTATATTTTTCAAACTGTTATTTTTATATTTATAACCACTTTGTTCAAAATAAGAGATGTAAACAAGCCAAAGGTGGAACTTCTGTGTTAAAAACTGAAGGATTTTTACCTTAGCATCAACCAAAATCAGGTTTTGCTTAAAATTGTTTAAAACAAAACTAAAATAAAGATTTAATGTCCTAATATAATATTTTAAATAAATCAAAACCTACGTGCATATTTCAAGTGACTGAACGCTATAAATATGAGAATCTTTTTTTTTTTCTATTTTAACTGTCAGTGCAAGAGCACGAAACAGGGGCGGAGCTACAGGGGGTACAGGGGGGCAGCTGCCCTCCCAGCATAAAAATTCTGCCCCCCTCATTTGTGAATCAATATTAGCAATCAATGACAAAGACTGATAATTTATCATTACAAGCATCTTTAAAAAATAGAACTATATTTTTTAAATAAACTAAAAACAATTACATTAATAAAACTGTTAAAAAATGCCAATTTTAAGTGATTAAACAGTCACAAAAATATTTTCATTGTGTTTAATTCTTTAGTGCACACGTATCAAAGTCAAGGCCCGGGAGCCGGATCCGGCCCTCCAGATTATTAATGGTTCAATGTTATCTTGCGCTCATTTCTATCTTGTGCAATTTTGACAAATCAGAGGGTAAAATATTGAAAGTTATTTAAGGTTTAAGATGATTTATTCTGGAATAATATTCCTGCCTGTTTTTATTCATAGCAATGTTAAAAGTTATATTTCTAATGTTTTAAAAAGTGTTCAATAAATGTCCTTTTTGGCCCACAACTTAAGATTTGTTTTAGATTTTGGCCTACTGTGTGATTGAGTTTGACACCTCTGCTGTAGTGTGATGTAAGTCGGATCACAATTTTACAACAAAAATAAGCTAATCTCTATCTAAAGAGACTCTCAGGAGTGTTCTGCTGACAGCTTTTGTTAGAAACTTTAATGCTAGGTTTTCGTTTTTGTTCCACATATTTTGTACCAGTCCACTGACTTATTACTGATGGCCCGCTCCAGTCATCTTCTGATCTATGTTCAAAGTCTTTCCAGTGATCTTTTAATGATCATTTTGCCATTTTTAGCTAAAAATCAAGAAAACCTGTGCTGTTTTCTAGGAGATAGTTTCTGCAGAGTGGCTGTAATTCGTTAGAAATTCCCCTCTGAGTTGTGAGTGGGACCTTTATGGTGGAGTAAGCTCGGCCACACTTCCCGTCGCAGCTGTTCACCTGCTGTTTAGCACTAGCTTAGGGAAAACAAAGACGTACATGAATCTATTTGTCTGCAAGTGGATACATCAGTGAGCAGGAAGTTCATTTCAAAAATAAGATCTTTGTCAAGCTATTTTTTTTCTGTTTCCGATTTACAAAAAATTGAATAAAGCACTCAAATATAATGTTAAGATCAACTTTCTTAATACCTTCTCATTGCAAAAATAAATACCACATTAGTAATAACAAAACCCTCAATTTTCATCAGTGGATCTTTACATATAGACTTGCTTGGTCACTTTGTTCTGAAGTTGCTGCAGGCGGTTGGTTGTGTGCTTGGATTTCTACATTTCTGTGAGTCCTGGTACTTGAATAAACTTCAGCAGGAGTTGAAACTGTCAAAGCCAACAACTGAAGAGTGGAACAAACGTTACTGTTGGCACATGACAACAAACAACTAGCAATTCATGTTCTGATTTTTTTTGTTGTGAATTCAAAAAATGGTAAACTGCGTTGTGCTCTGATGAAAAGCTTTTGTTAAACCATATTTCACCCCCCAATTGGATTAATAGTTTTGTATGATGTAGTATTGGGGCCACCATAGCAATTAAAATATAAGTTTATATGTTTACAACACCTTTACGACTTGTTTTCATGTTTTCACAGCAATTTTTCTCAATTTTTATAGCTAAAATAACACCATTTAAAACCAGGGGGTTAAGATGTTCAGAGAAAAGAATATTGAGATAACTAATTGTTTTAAAAATTCAAGTTTTTCCATAAATTTGAAGCTCACCTTCACAAAAGTCTAATAAATAAAAAAACAGACAAGTGCAGCTTTCATGCCAGAATACTATCAATAGGAATAACAGAACACTCCCCTTTCACTGCAGTTACGTAATTCAATGTCTCTGCGCTTATTTTCAGTTATTACCTGACACTGGTGCCCACAACTTTAGTGCTGCTCCTGTCGTTACTCTCAAGAAAGTGGAAAGCTGCTTTGCTGCCATAATATGCCCTGTGTGATGCTTGGCCCACTTTCCTGTCTCCTTTCATTGTGTAAGCACATATACATAAAACATGATTTGCTGCTTCAGTTTCTGACTTTTATTCAGGTGGGATTTGGTGGCAGACAACATCAGAGCCATGAAAAAAGAAAGCAGAGCAGCAAGCAAAAAAAAAAAAAAAAAAAAATCCAAGACTCCCCCTTTGATCCTCTCCGGCAACGAGGAGGAGAGAAAGAGTTGGCAGCGTTACAGAGAACAAGGTTTAATCACTGACCTCTACACTTGCAGCTGAACACCATGATTAACGAGGGACATTCATCTTATTGTTTAGGAGCAGGACAATGGGAACCATGTTTGTCTGTGTTGCTTTGATCGATGTAGCCGCAGTAAATTTTAACTTCAATCCTCTTAGGTTTTCCTCACATTTGATCAAAGGAGCCATGTCAGGCTCAACGCAGATACAGTTTTGACCACTAGAGGGCAGCCTGTGTAAATACAGCAGCTGGAAAGTTCACAGTATGTGACAACAATATACTTTGTATAAAAAATATATATATGTGAATTTGTTTTTTTGGTTGCAAGAGGATTTTTAACTTTAAACATCTTGAGTAAAAGCATTCACAAAAACCTTAAAAACCCTAAAATTTATAAAATTATCACCAGATCAATTTTAAAATATTTTGATTAAAGAGTGAAAAGGATTGAGAGGAAATAATCAAGTTTGACCATCCAATGAAAAATAGGAAGAGTCCAATATACAAAATAAAGAAAAAACTAGCACTTCTTAAAATAAAGTCATTATTTTAAATATTTTATGAAATATGAAACTTGCAGAAAATAACACTTAAAACAAAAGTCCCTTTCATCTGTTATTTTGAAAAATCCAAAGAGCAACAAGGGTCATTGTACTTATAATCACCCAACTAAGAGTTACTAGACTGTCCTTAAAGCTGTTAGTGAGTTCAATAAGCTTATTAATGCATCAGCGCACCAATTACTTGATCTGCCAAAACTTCAAACCAGCAACCTGAGAGTCTGGTACGGGGACGCTGACAGCAGGTCCTGCAGGTCACGAGGTGTTCAGAGCGGAACCTCTCGGTGTCAGGCGCTTCTAATACGACTGATCAGCACCCAAAGTGTATGTATGTCAGGCTGCCATGAGCATGAAAAAGAATTTGTGGAATTCTAGGGATAGTTTCTGGATTGACGGTACAAAAACTACCTTTTGGGCTTTTAGGTGTATTATACTGTTAATTCTTCACTAAAAAGAACACCAAAGTGGTTTTTCAATCCGTTCACACGTTTCAAACACCCCTGTTTTACTTCTGGTAAAAAAAAACTCTTGAAAATAACAAATATTTGATAAATAATTCGTTTTTCAGTGTTCCAAAGGTAATATATGATCATATTTATGGATACAGTTCAATCTGAAAGGCTTAAGAAATGTTATGGTCCCTTTAATAAATATCATCTATGCTGCTCAGTTTCAGTCACTCTTTGGAAAAGCAGATGTCACAAAGTTCGTCAAAAAAATAAATTAAAATCTACAACCTATAGATCTATACTTGTAATAACTTTGCTGGCTCTGAATTGGAAAAAAAAAAAAAACCTGTTGCGGCAGGCTTTAAACTAGCTTAAGAGTATATTGATGTATTTTGTCAAATAATTACTCAAGTAGAGGCAAAAAAGTTAAATTATATTACTTGTTTTATTCATAAAATTTGTGTTCTCCACATTTGATCCATCCCCTGGAGGAGCAGTGAGCTGCAGAGACAGGAAGCATTTGCTTGTTAACCCTAACTGTAACCATAATTCTAACCTTGACCCTTCCTCTGAGTCCGTGCGACCCAGAAAAAAGTTCAGCACTGGCCGCGCGTTTTTCAAAAATTACGTACGAATAGAGATTTCCAATGTAGAAGCAAAAAAACATATCACTTTAGTGGCAATCCAGGCCACATTAATGAGCTTCAGAGGACTAAATAAAAGACCTGTCAGAGATTATTGTATACAGTTTGAAAAAAATGAAAACAACAAAGCGAGAACAAACACAGAGACGCCATGAAAGCTCCAGTAGATCCGTTACTTAAAGAGCTCAGCAGCATCCATCATCTGGTTTTACTCAAATCTGTCTGTAAGCTTTTTTTTTTTTACATAAAGTTGCTTTAGCAACCATCGCCAAAACAAACACTTCCTGTGCACAAATATACACTTATTTTTAAAAACTCTCAAATTGTATTAAAACTTTACAAAGTTTGTCCCACTTACCCATCAGGATTAGCTTTACAAACATGTTGAGAGCACATTTTCCATAACGTTCTGCAAAAGAAAGCTAAAATGCCTCATGTGTAAATATCGATCATGCTTCTGTGATGTTCCACTAAGATCTTAAGTCATCTTCCTTGGTGGCCAGATTATTAGGGATGATATGAGCTGAGGGGGCAGCAGACGATGTGGGTAAAGTCTATCCCTGAAAGCAATCTCCAGGGCAGCTGTAGCTCTGCCACAGCTGCACACAATCAGCCTTTAGTATGAAAGGCTTACCAGTGATGAGCTTGCATGTTCACTGACAGCTGTTGAGTAATGAGGGGAAGCAGAGATGTGGGCAGCAGGAGCAAAAGGTGAAGACACACACACACAAAAAATGTAAACAAGTGAAGACTTGAGAAATCTTTATATTTGTTTCAGCACTCTTATCACAGTCGCAGCAAAAAAAAAAAAAAAAAAAAACGTCTTTCTTATATTCTATGAGCCCACTACTTTCTCACAATCCTCCCTTTCTCTAATTCTTCTGCATCTTTTTTGCCTTTTTCCTTCTAATCTCCAACTGTTTCTGCGCACAGACTCCCTTTGTCGTAGCTCAAAGCAGACCTCAGTGGTGCTGCTGCAGATATGCCGTAAAGCTGCATACATTTGTCAAAGACCCACTCAGCACAAATAAAACATGTGAGGGCAGCGTCTGCAAAGCTTCAGGTGACTAAAAGGTTCAATATTTTATACTTACTGCACAACTGAAGTGCAACTTGAAGGGAGGAAAGCACTAAAACGGCTGGAAATCAAAGGATTTGAGAAAGTGAATTTCTTTACAATTGTGCACATGCTTATGTTTACCTTTTTTTGTATTCATGAATATGAGTCTTAAGCCGGACAGTGAATAATAAATCACATAAACAAAGAAAGCTTTTGTTTTTTGGATTTAATTTCATGACTCGTGCAAACACAGCAGTGAAAAATAATAAAACGTTCAGTTTAGTTATCAATATTCTGTGCACAAAAATTAGAAAAGTTGCACTACCTGCAATAATGCTAGTGTAAATACGTCCTTCTGAAAGGAAACTGCTGAAGGGATTTGCTGAAAATGCAATAAAGCAATTTGCAAAAGGTTAAAAATTGCTAAAAGACTGGAAATTTCCATCAAGAACTATGAAAGAGTGCTGAAGGTGACTTACATTTCTGAAAATATTGTTGTAAAATTGCTTAAAAATCCCTAAAAATACATACCAATTTCGCAAAAATATTTAGTTTGTTGCTTTGTATGCTAAACTATAAATTAGCACAAAAGAACCTTAGTAAATGCCAAATTAGCCAAAGAAGTTAGCTCATTGCTTAGATACTAGCTAAACTCCAAAGTAGCCAAAATTCATCAGTAAATTGCATTTGTCAAAAATGTTAGCATTTTGCTCAAATGGAAGCCAAACTCTATCTTGGCCTAAAAAAAAACTCAGTAGATAAGAAAATTTGCTAAAAAAAGTGTTAGCATGTTGCTAATATAGAAGCCAATTTCTAAATGAACATATAAAAACCCCAATAGATAACAAATTAACCAGAATGTTAGTATGTTGCTAGAATATTAGATAAACAAATTTTTGGGGGAAAATTACGATAAAAGATTAAAACATAACCCGTGAATAAATATATATATAAAGGCTTGTTGCTAATCTAAGTAAAACTATTGAATTTGAAGACTTTCTCATTAATTTCATATGGGGCATATTTTGCTCAGTATTTTAAAAACTATAAAGTTTACAAATACCAAAAAATACAAGCAGTAAAGTCCTGAACGAGCGGAACGTTTTGATACCAAGATTGCTGAAATTGTTGAAAGTGTGATTGAGTTTTTATGTGCTTAAAAACATTCAAAAAGCAGCAGGAGAATCACTATAGCGGGAATGCCTACTAAGCAATCACAGAATTAAATAATCTGAATTACTTGAACTACTTGATAAGTTGGAACTAAAGCTCTTTTTCCTTTTTCTGGTTTAAGGACTTAAAAATGTTCCAAATGTAATGAAAAAAAACCTAATATTTGACTCCAAAATATTTGAAAAGCATCACTTAAAACACGTGTCAAAGTCAAGGCCCAGTGGCCGGATCCGGCCCTCCAGATCATTTCAGTTATTGTTACTTATGACTTGATGTTGTGTTACGCTTATTTCGAACATGTATAGTTTAAATAAATATTGAAATTTATTTAAGGTCTAAGTTGATTTATTCAGGAATAATATTCCTGCCTGTTTTTATTCATAGTAATGTTTAAAAGTTATGTTTTTAAAGTTTTAAAAAATTTACTTTTGGTGTGTTCAATAAATGTTTGTCCTGTTCCTGTCAACCGAGGCTGTGTTTTGGATTTTGGACCCCTTGTGCGATTAAGTTTGACACCCCTGACTTAAAAGAACAAAAGTTCATGTTAAATATCATATATCTTCATAATTTTTGTTTAAATTATTATTTCTGTTGCATTCACATTTTAAACAAGGAGTCCTTAAAAAAAATGTCTTTGAAGTGCAATTATATACATGTGCATTTTGCTGCAGTGGAAACATGAAAAGTTTGATGGTGGGTGCTTCCTAAGCCAGAGGGGAGATGCCTACAGCTAGCCTGAGAGAAGCCAACGGGCCTGTCGACTCGACACACATGCACTCACCTGCACACGCACCTGTTCTCCTGAGAGACGACTGAACAGCGGAAAACTCACAGATGTGCAAATCAGGCTCAGAGAACAAAAAAAGTCAACTTTAAGGACACAGGAGAATTTTTTGCTAATTTATTCCCAATCATTTATGTGATTCGTGCGGATTAAAATGAACTGTGTTCTCTATAACATGCACTTTTTACCACCAAATCTTTTCAAAATTGTTCAAATCTCCCTAATTTCTTTATTTTTGTTCAACTTTTTTTTCCCCCCACTCATGCTTCAAATCAGAGGTACTCATATTTTCTCTGCAACCTGTCTTTACGCCCTCAGGGTGTGCATGCATGTGTGTTCTGTGTATAGAGATAACGCAGACTGACATGAGAGCTGACACGGATGCTGAGCTGTGCTTCACTGGGCCAAGCGGTCTAACCCAACAGCAGGGATAAACTATAAATAGTCTCTTATCCCCCCCCAGCACTCACCATCTCCTATTTTCCTCCGATTTCCCCCCCTTTTACTTCATCTGCACTTTACTGCAGCTGGGAATCTGCTTTCAGAGCATATTTGTTCAAATGTCTGATCTTTTTCTGATTTGGATGTTTTCTTTGATTTCATCAAACGAGAGAAAAAAAATGAACATATGACCCAGCAATTATAACATCATGTGTGTAGTCAAGGGTTGCTAAAGATGGAGGTGGTGGGGGTTATTGAGTTATGTAAGTGAGGCTAATCCCCCTTCCATCTCTGCATGGTAAATGAGACAAAATGACACTGGCCTCATTTTATCTCCTCATCACTGCCCTGCAAAACGCTCAGTCTCCATCTCAATCTGTGTTTGATTTTTTTCCCAGCAGCTACAGTTGTAACCTCCACACAACGTCCTCTCCACATGCTGACGATGACGGCAAGACTGAAACCCGGCAGATGAGTCATTACGTAACTCTCCGGGGTGCTCCGGGGTTATTCTACAAACCAGGTTCTCCTGCTCCACAAACATCTGATTTAATTTCCTCATTTCTATTAGTTAGAACAACCGTAAAGAAATGACCTTTCTAGAATAAGGAATAGTTAAGAGAAGCAGAGATCCTCTTTTTTTGGTGCATAAATCCTCAACATTACTGTGTTCCTCCACTTTTCCTCTACACTGTAAGTCAGATTTATTGTTGGCACTGACATTTAGAACAGTCTCCTCTCAGGTCTTCTGTGCATTAAAGGGCCTATACAATACTTTCAAGTCTTTCAGAGTGAACTATATCTGTATATATGATCATATATTTCCTTTGGCACATGAAAGAGCACATTATTTATGAAATATCCGTTATTTTTGTGAACTCTTTTTGTAACCGGAAGTAAGACGCCTTTATCTCTGAGGCTCCGCCTTTCATGACGTTAACCTAGAGCCGGCCTCGGCAGCATGTCTGGGTTTCGGTCAAGAAATACAGAGAACGCCACCAGATGAAAATTTCAGGACTTATTAAAATGATGAAAATGTTGTATTATGTTCTGATTAGCATTGACTGTGAACGTTTCTGTTCTCTTTAAATCTTTGTATCAAATATCCTCTTCTCTTTCATGTGAATCAGTTTCCTCGAGACAAACACACCTTCAGCACCTTTTGCGCTCAATAATCTATGTTTAAACCGGTTCTTTTAATTTGTCACTAGCTTTTTCCACCAGAAAATAGTAAGCTCCCTTTCTGCACCATTCTCTGATACGTTTCGTGCAGATTACTCACCAGAATGTTCCTTGACCGCACAAAGTTTTAACTCTAAATTGAATGACCATTTCTTGGCCATCGCTACACTGAATCACAACACAAATACTACAGACAGCCAGCGTCTGTACGAGCCGGAAGAAGCTAGCTGATCACCACTAACTTTACATAGAGTGTGTGTTTGTATTAGCCTCGGGGCTGTGCTGGCAGAACAGACTCTACCTGAAAGTGGCTGTTCTCAATTTGTGCTGTAAGCTCTTGAGAACCCACTTGTTTTCGTGGTTTGGAAGGGGCTGGTGCTCAGAGTGCAGGTTTTTAGAGACTCAGTAATTGAGAATGGATCAAAATAGTGCTTTAGGGCTGTTTATAGTGAGAAATGAACATTATGATACACTTCAAAAAGTTGATTTTGAATGGTATAGGCCAGGGGTATTCAACTCCAGGCCTCGAGGGCCACAGTGTCTGCATAATTTCCAGATATCCAAACTCTACTCATGACTGATTACCTGGTTCAGGTGTGTCCAACCAATTGGAGCATGCCAGATCCGGGTATGTTGGAAAACCTGCAGGAATGCGGCCCTTGAGGCCTGGAGTTGAATACCCCTGGTATAGGCCCTTTAACAATAGCAGGGTGGCTGCTTATTTGAAAATACTAAGAAAAAATCTGACCCCAAGCAAAGACATTAACATTCAAATCTGCATTTTGGAAACCCAGATTATTGTTTTTGGGTTGCGACAACAATTAATCAAAACATTTCCAACAATATTATTGTTTTCTAAAACTTTGTCAAGTGAATTTATGAACATTTAGAATACCACTATGTCAAGCCATAGTTCTGAAGTGTATCAGTCTTTTTTCCAAATGTGACAGATTTTAGTACAAAAATATATTTTGATAAAGTTTAAATTGAATCTATAAAAAAGTGTATCAAATAATATCCTCCTAAACCTCCAAAATTCAAATTAGGAAAAATCAAAATTGTAAGGAAATCTCGTAGATATTTAAAGGGAATCAGTGGACAAATAAAATGTAATTGATGTTCTAAAAAGAAAGCGATGGCGCCTGGAATGCCCTCCTGAATATTAAGAACTGAATAATGGATATCAATAATATCACTAATCCAGTTTATCTATTAAGTATTAAACAGGGTCTCTTATATGTGCAGAATACTTTAAAGTACAAAAGTGAATCTGAGTGAAGTGGTTAAGTTTCAAGTCACACCAGACACTTAATTCAAGGCAGGGCAGAATATCAAAAATAAGTTCAAAATGATTAATGTCCAGTAATGTTTTCTTAAACTTGCTCATGATTCAAAAGTGATTTTTTTTCAATCAGGAGTGGAGGAGAAAGTTTGTTGTAAAAACAGCTCTATCAGCCACATCTGCGTGTGTCACAATGCCACGTGAAAAAGTGAATTTCCTCCAATAGAGAATGTGAAGGTCAGGACATATTTGCGTTTGTTTCAACACTATTGTGTCGCTTGTGCTCGCTCTAACACTCTCTTGTAGCTTGGAAACGTGACATTTCCTCTTTCACTCAGTGGAGAAAAAGAAAACTGGACAATCCCATCTCCCTGCAGAAAGGATTTTTTATTTTTTTGCTGAGCAAAAATAGCATGGAGTTTAAAGGTTTTATTACGACTTAACCTGACTTAACCCTTTGTATCATATTTGATACACACATTTCTGTGACAGTGTGATCCAAACTTTCCTGAAAAAAACTCATTGCATGTAGCTTGATCAGTGTTTTCTCCCCTGTAGTTCATCGTCAGTCCACTAGAGGCAGTAGAAGGGGTTTTCCTGCTCATTTCAACATGGCTGCTCCCATGATATCTCAAAAAAACTTTTGTCAAGAGAAGTTTCCTTATTTTCTAAACTTTGGGATAAGGATAGCTCATCTATTGATCCTTTTCTTAATGACTATTTGCTGTATTGACAGGACGTAATTTTTCAAAAGTTGATTCTTTATGACACAGTTACACCATGTTAAAAATGTATGTATCAAATTTGAGACAGTAGGTAAATAAGGAACATTTTATCTTTACCATCTATATCAATATTTTTGCATCTTAAGGTAACATTGTTGTGGGCAAAAACGTAACAAATCACTAAGCCTAATCATTTAATAGAAAATCTCAAAGAAAAAAATGATGTAATTTTTTTGCTTTTTTTTTTTTTAATGGAAAATAAGTATCTTCATTCAGAAAAAAATAGATTTTCTCTCAATTCTTAGTAGTGGTCTTTATAGGGTTAATTTTTATAAAATCACAAAAAGTAACATAACAAAAAGCATTTTATTTATGAGCATTTAAGGCTGAAGTCGTAGAAACAAAGGCATCCATAGAAACGTCTGTAACCTTTGACTGCTTCACTGCTGTGGACCAAACAGAAATAACATCAGTTATTATGTCTTCTAAAACTTCCACTTGTCTCTTAGACCCAATCCCCACTAAACTTTTTAAAGAAATTTTCCCCTTAATTAGTGACTCCATATTAACCATAATAAATACCTCTCTAGAAACTGGTTATGTGCCTCAGTCTTTTAAATATGCGGTTGTTAAACCTCTTTTGAAAAAGCCCAGCCTGGATCCTGACATTCTGGCCAACTATAGACCAATATCTAATCTCCCATTTATTTCTAAAATTTTAGAAAGAGTTGTAGTTAAGCAGCTACAGCGCCACCTACAGGACAACAGTCACTTTGAAGATTTTCAGTCAGGGTTTAGACCTCACCATAGCACTGAAACTGCACTGGTTAGAGTTACTAATGACTTGTTATTGGCTTCAGATAAAGGACTAATCTCTATTCTGGTCCTGTTAGACCTCAGCGCAGCCTTTGATACCATCGACCACAGCATCTTACTCCAGAGACTAGAGCATGACATAGGGATCAGAGGATCTGCCCTCCAGTGGTTTGAATCCTATTTATCTGATAGATACCAGTTCGTTAATGTAAATGGACAGTCTTCTCATTGTACTCGAGTTAGCTACGGAGTTCCTCAGGGCTCAGTTCTTGGCCCATCCTGTTCGTGCTTTATATGCTGCCCTTAGGAAACATAATTAGGAAACATAGCATTAATTTCCACTGTTATGCAGATGATACGCAGCTGTATTTATCCATTAAACCAGACCAGAATGACCACCTAGAAAACTGAATTCCTGCATTAGAGACATTAAGTCCTGGATGACAATTAATTACCTCCTCCTTAACCCAGAAAAAACTGAGGTCATTATCCTGGGCCCTAAACACCTGAGAGATGCTCTCTCGGATCAGATAGTCTCCTTGGATGGTGTAAATATTGCCTCCAATTCTACAGTTAGAAACTTGGGGGTTTTATTCGACCAGGATTTATCATTTAAGGCTCACATATCACAAGCTTGTAGAACTGCATTTTTTCACCTTCGCAATATAGCTCGGATCCGAAATATGTTATCTAAAAGTGATGCTGAAAAACTCATCCATGCATTTGTTACGTCTAGACTGGATTACTGTAACTCTTTACTAATAGCATGCCCTAAAAGTTCTTTAAAAAGTTTTCAACTTGTTCAGAATGCAGCAGCCAGATTGTTAGCAGGAACTAGCAGAAGAGAACACATCACTCCTGTGTTAGCTTCACTCCACTGGCTCCCAGTTGAATCCAGGATTAAGTTCAAAATCCTCCTGTTAACCTATAAGGCTCTGAATGGTGTGGCCCCATCCTATATTAAAGATCTCTTAGTTCCTTACCAACCAATCAGAACACTTCGTTCACAAAATGCAGGACTGCTTGTAGTTCCTAGAATCTCTAAAAGTACAGTTGGAGGTAGAACCTTCAGCCATCAAGCCCCTGTTCTCTGGAATAAGCTCCCAGCTCATGTTAGAGAGGCCAGCACAGTTTCTACCATCAAAGTTAGCCTTAAAACATTCCTCTTTGGACAGGCGTTCTGCTAGATTTTCTATCATAGTTGTTCTCCACATCAGCTCTGGGGTTCTGTTCTCTGTTCTTATTTCTTCCTCTCTCTCTTACTCTTTATTATTCATTGTATTAAGTTCTCCATGCTTTTGTTGGTGCAGTTCGATTCACATGTTGTTTTTCTCTCTCTCTCCCCTCTGGGGAGTGGGAGTGATTTCAGATCCCAGGTGGATCCCCCACGCTCCTGCTCCTGGCCGTGGACTGCACTTCTGCTTCGTCTGACTGAGGACTTCATCACCACTCGTCCCTCTCACTCAAATCTGAATCTCAAATATCAATGCAGACTTATATACTTAGTTTTAGAAGCTAATTTTCCCTTACATGCTCTGGTATTGCCTGTTCGTCCTGGGATGGGATCTCTCCCTCATGTGGGAATCCCTAAGGTTTCTTCGTTTTTCCTGATTCAGGTTTTTTAGGAGTTTTTCCTTACCGAGGGGGAGGGTCTAAGAGCAGGGATATCCAGTTTATTTAGTCTGTTTAGTCTTTAGTGATCTTTCTTGTTCATGACATTTTTTGCAACTGTAAAATTACTGCATGAAGGCCCAATTCTTTGTGATTTTGGGCTATATAAATAAAATTGAATTGAATTGAAATTGAATTTAACTGTTTGATTAGCATTACTTTAAACAACACACAGCTTAATTTAAAAAGACAGGAGGTGTCATCATAAGTTGCATGCTAACTGTCAACCTGATCCAACAAATGTTCAGGAATCATAAAAAAAAGAAAATTACAATCTCATATCCCTCCTGAGAGTGATGACAGCTTGCAAAATCAGTATTAGAGCAAAATACAATGATTTTTATACAGTTTCTGACAAATAAAAAGGTGGATTCCAATTTTCTTAATAAACTTCCTGGCCAAAACTCTGCTTAGTTAAACATCAACCCACCTGTAGATTTTGTAAGCTCTCTGATCTGCTCAAAAGAATCAATTCATCCATTTTCCAAACCCACGTAAAGACCAACTCCGATGAAAACTGTGTTTTTGGTGTTTCTAACGTGGCTTTTTTCTAAACGTGGAGGACAAATATAAAGAAAATGAAACTTAAAATACATGAGTATTTCTTTGTTCAAATCAGAGGCAGACTAAAAAATCCAGTTAGAAAAAGATTGGAGTGGTGATGTAGACGCTGCCATCGGCAGCCCACAAGCTCCCTCCTCACCTCCATTTTGATGAATCTATTGTCAATGACTAGATCCATGAACGTCTTCATTTTCCTCATCCGAGCTGGAATCTGCCTAAAAACTGCATGACTGGATAGCTCCAATATCGCTGGCCCGCCCTCAAACGTTTGATTGGCAGATTCCCCCAATCTGCTTTCGGTGGGAAGGGTGTGGACTTGGAAAAAGCTGGAACAAACTCACTCACGATTGGCAACAGTAGTTCCTCTAAAAAACGTGATTCAGACCAACTCCAACCAATCACTGTCGAGGGGTAACAATCGGTTGCAAAATGGTTGTAGACGTATCAGGAAGTAACGACAAAGAATCTAGTCTGATTTCACTCGGGCTGGAAGTAAAGCATTTCCTATGAGTTGTTATGTCCAGTTCACATATAAACAGTCTATGGCTGTAACAGAAGATACGGTAAATGGGGGCGGGCTTACCCTGCACCAACAGTCCCTCTCACAACTTAGTGCAGAATTTCTAATGAACTCCTGCCACTCTGCAGAAACTATGTGCTACAAAGTGATACAGATTTTTTTTAAATAGTTTTACTAAAAACAGCAATAATATAACACTAATGGGGTCACAGGGATGCTGGAGCCTATCCCACCTTCTGCAAGGAAAAGGTTCTATGTCAAAACAAAAGCACATTTTTTTTGCTACAAATTTCCAAAAAGTTTAGTTGTCCGGTATTTTACAAGGAAACTAACGTAACATTGAAGGAGAGTCCTACATTTTTCACAACTTGATTGGAATTTTAGTAATGCATTTTTTACAGAAGCACAGGGTTAATTCCATCCACTAAAGTTTTTAATATCTGAGCTGAAAAAATAAAATGACGTAAAGAATTAGCGTATTTCAGGAAAAATTCACTAATTACGTTCAATAAGAGTGGCTGTCGATCAGAACAGTTTTATATGTAATAGCTAAAAGCAGAAGCCTGTGTGTTCTCTATAAAGAAAAAGTCTGACAGCCTTCACTTTTGCCGCAGGCTGCATTGACGTTCTATCAACTCTTTCTGAATATTTAAG
This sequence comes from Oryzias javanicus, assembly GCA_003999625.1. Classification (NCBI taxonomy): domain Eukaryota; kingdom Metazoa; phylum Chordata; class Actinopteri; order Beloniformes; family Adrianichthyidae; genus Oryzias; species Oryzias javanicus. Next base: position 23,626,249 of record CM012451.1, on the reverse strand, counting down.
GAGGTAATTATTAATTTAAAAAGAAAGGAGGACTGTCAATGTGGTTGAATAAAACAGAGAAGTCTGCCATCTGTTGGAAAGATGTTCCTGGCACCAACAACACTCTTAAACCCCCCTCCACCTCTCCGGTTCTCCTGCTCAGACAGGACGCTCTACTAAACTTTGACCTACTTCTGTCTAAACGCAGTCTGTGCTTTCAGAAGGCCTAGAGAAGGGGGGTGTAATAGAACTTCACGCTTGTCCAGCCTGTTCATAATTATGCGAATATCAAAGGTTTATTTGGACAATACTCTCTTTCAAAATGCAGAGGCGAGCTTCAGCTGGCTTGAGGCGGAGTGTGTGTATGAAAGATTCTCCATACTGTGTGTTTAATATTCAGCTGGACCTGCACATACTCACATCCCAGGTTGAAGACTTGCTGATCATTTGCAAGAGAAACTCTGTTTTTCCTTCACTTCTCCTCCTTTCTCTGTCTCACCTCCAAAAAATCTCCTTTGGCAGACGAACCCAATCCCCCAGAACCAATTCCCAGCAGAATAATCCGAGGCAGAATACTGACACGGGCATGAAGCACCTTCAGGATTTTAGCTGGGATTGAACACCAGCATCAGGCTGGAGAAACAGAAAAAATGTACAATATGCCATATTTTTCACAAGAAGAAAGCAGACTCCAGGCTGGTTGATGATGAGGGATGAGGTTTGCCTAAGACGAGTGGTGGGAGTTAAGTTACCAAAATCTGGGACAGCATCCCAGATTTTCCCAGAAGAATGCTGAGAACCAAGAAAACCTCAACTTGTGCATGAGAAAGAGGATGGAAGTCATGGTCGATGAGGAGGAGACATCTGTCACCAATTACACAGAAGGGATTGATCCCATGATGATGCCAAACAGATCCAGTTTTCCTTCTCTCATGGTAAAAACGACCAACGCCCATCACGTTTAGCCGAGCTTTTGTCAGCTGACGCAGGAAGGGGGTTGGGTGCTGGGTGGTAGATTCTCAGCAGAGAGGTCATCTGGCAGATGCGTCCTCCAATCTGGCTTAACTCCATCAAGCGAGTTTGCACAAACACAAGGAAAGAAGAGAGTGCAGGAAATCCAATTTCAGAACTAAACACACGTCCAAACAACGGGGTGTCAACGTATATCCGATTATGTCAGATCAGAGGTCTCCAAGTACACAACACTGAGAAAATAACAGTATAAACGAAGCAGGGGAGGGCTGTAAAACTGAAATCATACCTTAGAGCAATGGTCCTCCACCTTTTTTAGATCACGGACCGGTTTAATGTCTGACAATATTTTCACAGAACGTCCTGTAATAGGATGAAATGAGCGTCCAGCATTTTTTTTAGCTTTCAGTTTCCCATAACTTTTGAGATCAAAGTTTATTGTTGTTCTCTGTAAAATATCTGCTGCTGCTTTAAACTTCATTTGTACACTAGATTTTTTCCATAACATCCAAAGTGGAAGCTAAAAAAATGGAATGTCCATTTTAACATTGTCTGATTTTCCAGATGTGAGGAATTAAATAAAAAATGGAAACCAGTATTTTCTGAATAAATACATAAATATGAATCCACCTTCAGCAACTTTTTATTAGCAGCATGCTTTTAGCATTAGGCAGTTGGTTGCTGAATATTCTGCACGCCGTTTTTAAGGTAAAACTGTGGCAATAAATCCTGATTTTTGTCAGATTTCTTTATTTGAAGTCAATAGCTCTTCTTCTGTTTTTTCACTGGCTTTTTTCTGCAAAATGAACTTTTCAGATATGTTTGTTTTTTGTTAACTTTGCCAGATTTGGGGTTTCAATTTTGTAGTCGGTAGTGGTGGTGGTGGTGGGCATACATTTTTAAATGGATTGATTATGATCCATTATCGATTATGAATAATTTTATACATTTTAAATAATCAATAATCAAAAAAATGCATTGATTAATTTAAAGTAGGTGTGTCAAACTCAATCCCACGGGGCCGAAATCTGAAACACACTATAGGTTGAGAGTTAAACGGGAAAAACATTTGTTAAACACAAAAAATACAAATTGTTAAAACTTTTAATTTTTAAAAATGTAACTTTTTAAGATAAATTTGAAAAAAAATAGACTGGAATATTAATCTAGAACAAATGAACTTAAAACATGAAAAACCTTTAATATTTTGCACACCATTATAATATATTCTGTCAAAATTATGCAAGTTAGAAATAAAGTAAATGTCAAATGTCATACAAGTATTTTTTTTTTTTACTTGTATGACATTTTATATAAAAAATTAAACATTTAAATATCCCTAAAGATTTTGCTCACCATAAAATTTATCCAGTAACATTTATACAAGATAACATCGGGTTGTTGATAATAATAACATAAATTGACCTGGAGGGGCGGATATAATTACCCCAGATCCCACGGGCCTCGACTTTGACACGTGATTTTAAGTAAATGTAACAAGCAGAATTAAACATGAAGCCTTTTTCTCTCTGACATTTTTGAAGAGCACACAAACATGACTGACCTTCCAGATCTCCTCATCTGACCGGCCCAATTTCGATTAAAGGGACCATTTTGAAGCATTTTGACTTTCATAGTGTCGAAGGTCAATTGGATAAAAGTGATGCCATTTATAGGTTATGTCACAATAAAATTAAATGTGCAGAGAAAACATAAAATTTGTGAAATCACAATTTTCGGCTAGCTAGACACTTTTTATTTGGTTTGATGTGAGTTAAAGAGCGTTTCATTAAAGCTGGTCCATTAATAAACTTTAACATCTTATTTAAGGTTGTTGAGTTCAGAGAACGTTTTTCCCTTTTGATGCCGTGAAATATTTTTGATTATCAAACGAAATATTTTGCATGTTAGAATTATAATTATGTTCTCAATAAAAGTTAAACAAGTATATGGATCTTGTCTTTTCTTAAAAATGTAATTTGGTGACAAAAGTAAGTCATTTTGGTCCAATGTCTTGTAGTAAAGAAAAAATGCAGATCTGGGAATCATTGATAATTGTTTCATAATCAATTCCTTTCAAAATCAAATAATTTCCTCCTGAATTGTAATTGAATCGAATCGCGAGGCCATTCAAGATTCCCACCTCTAGTTGTCAGCGCAGCTGCTTTAAGAAAGTAGAGGATGGATTTTTTGATCCTTGACTGAACGACTTAGCACACTGTATGTCAAGAATGAGTCGGATCTGGAAAGGAGAATCCAGTGGTTTTTCAAAATAAAACTTCAGTCAGAATCAGATTATTTTTAAAAAAGGGGGAAAAGATGGAGGTTGGTTTTTTTTCTCTCTCTGCATCAGTCCTGGTCTGCAGGGACCACTGCCTTGCAGGGGTAGAGGATCACTTAGGATTCCTGCAATCAAACCTGGTCACAACATCAGCAGTTAATGAGCTTTCACAGGATTATTAATTATTTTGTTTTTCAAAATTACAACATAAAGTTAGGCTTTCAAACATTTCCCATTTACGATTTCTCAAGGACAAAATTGCCTCTAAAAAACCATCTAATTGGAGCAGCAATAAGTCATCGCCTCCCAAATGAATTTTGTGCCACAGAGAAACGAGGCTCAATCTGGACATCATGCTTGTGTCATCCATCAATGTTGATCGTATCTGTGTGTGGTCTGCTGTTTCAGCACCGGCCGTTTGGCTTCTCATTCATCACTCCTCTGACAGAAGTGAAGTGACACTTTGTGACATATGAGGCCACGTCCCGCGCTCCTCTGGATCGGCCAGAGAAAACGCAGAAACTCTACTCAGATGGAGGACGTTTTCAAGTATCGTGACGTCTCTCATACTTCCTGCACGCTGAGGAGACATTCTGCTGTGACCAAATACATGTGTTGAGCAAGTGCGTTTTGTGAACGATCACAGCTCAGCACTTTAGGCTCCTCTGTGATTTGTACCAGCTTTCTTGCCCACTAATGTCCAATTTAGCAAGACTTTCTCCCCTCTGCATCGATTCTGTCTCTTCTGACATAGTGCTAGGGCTTTTATACTATCTTCTCTCGGCTTATAAACTACCAGTATGCAACAGTAATTTAAAGACCCACTCCGATAAATAATGTTTTTGGTATCTTTGATATGCTTTTTTACGTGTTTTTTTTAAAGATGAAGGATTTATATAACAAAAATTTACTAGTATTTCTTCATTGTGATTGTTGTAAATCAAGAACAGACAAAAATGCTGTTTAAAACAGCTTTTAGTTGTGACGTAAGTTCCCTGCTTTACTCTTGTCAATGACCAGATCCATGAACGTCTTTATTTTCCTCGTCTAAGCTGGCATCTGGCAACAGTACTGCTGGATAGCTCCAATGTTGCTCTCCATATTGTTGCACCGGTAATGCAATGTTGGTGGGGCTGTAAGCTAGAGGGGTAGAGGGTGAAATCAGAGACCTTTGCGCCAACAGCCCCGCCCACAACCCAGAAACAAATATCTTAAGAGCTGCTATACGGAAGCTAAGTCCTTCAAAATGACACTTTTTTATTTTGGCTAAATATGGCATCATCATTGGCCAAATCAAAATTCTATGGCTTCTCTCTACTCCTAAATTTAGCCCTCCAAATGGAGAGTCAAGGAAAAATAGTGTCTTCAAATTCGGACGGCACAAACACTCGATGACGTCAACAGTTACCGGTCGGCTACGTTAGCACTGAGCTGCTAGCGCTTGGAAATACATTACAACATTGCTTTAATAACTTTAAAAAGCTCATGCTAAAACCACAAGTTATTACTAACATTTAAATGTACATTTCTGTGCATCAGAGGATGCCCACATGAAGAAAAGTGCTTTTCCGCAGTCCAATGCTGAACATCCTCACAGCGGAGGGCCACGAGGGTTAGCCCTTAAAAATCTATTTGACAACTCTACCCCTCCAAATGCCCCAACAATTGGAGGAGTATGGAGAAACCGTAGGGATAGGGAAGTTAGCTAAAATACCACTGGAAACACTTTTAAAATCAAAAGATGAAAGGAGTGGGTCTTTAAATGCCTGCGAATGTCTAATAAAATTTTCCGAGACTCCTCAAAGCTTCAGAGTTCTGCAAAGCCACGAAGATAGATCTCCTGTGTGTATATTTTATGGCTGCATTTGACTGTTTCTAGGAGGAAATGACAGGTTAAGACTGAAGCAAACCGTGACTCAGTTTTTATGCGACGTAACATGGATGCCAGCTCTCCTTGATTCATGAGTTTGTTTACAGTCTGCAACCAAACACTGACACGCTCCACTAAATGAATGCCTGTCTGCATACAACAAAATCCATTGGAAAGTGGTTGCATGTAAGAAAGTCCTAGACAAAACCCATTGCTGCACGACTCTGGTGAGCAAAGCAGAGGAGTATCCTGGCTTTGAAGAGTTAAAACAGTCATGCATCAAACCAAGCAAATTAAATATACTACAGTAAGCAGCTGAAGTGTTTGCAGAGGCCAAACCGATACTGATTTATTCATGCATTTTATTTAGTTGCACAGAGAGCTTCTGGAGCAGCCACAGCTGTCAGTACACCTGCAGATTACCCCCAGTGATGCCTTTAAGGCTGTGCTCAATTTTATGTTATCTTTGAACTCCATATCTGTAAATGTTCTAAAAAAAAATGAATAATAACTGTGTAAGTTTAAGTTGGACCAGAAGGAGAGAAGTCAAATAAACTCCTAGTTACAAAAACTTTAGCTCCATAAAGTGTTTGTAATTGAGAAGTTGTTTACAGTTTCAATGATTTTTCGTTGTAAATCACAGTAACTATATGGAAGAATGCTTTTTTTATGTTTTGACACCAAAACATAGGGCTGGGTTTAAAAAAACGATTTAGAACATAAAGCTAAAGTCCTCTAGCTTTATGCTAACGTTTAATGGAATTTCCTATAGGATGCTAATGCTAACGCTTGGTCGACATAAACATACATTGCTGACTAAATTAACACCTTTATAAACTAAGAGGCATGAATTTTCCAAACTCTAAAGAAACACTTTTTTTTTTTAACTATAGACATTGATAGACGCCGCATGACTTGTCACCCACTACTGGAGATGACGTTTCGACGTGCCGCCATCTTGATGAGGTCAAAGTTTGACCGCAGCCCTATTGTTTCTAATGAGGAAGGTGGCTTTATGACTGAAAAAAAAAAAAAAAAAAAAACTTCTATAATGCTTTTTAACATAATCTGAAATATGAAATGGTATATTAAAATAAAAATATTAATTTACCAAGCAGAAGAAGTTTGACAGTTCTTTTTAATTATTGCTTTTCAAATATTTGTTTCTCTTTTTCCATGAAGCCACATAACTTTGTTTACTATTACACAGACTTATATATGCTCTAATAACCAAAATATTTTAGAACTATTCGTAAAGGTATTTCCACATGATCCGCTCTCAAAAGAGTCCGAGTTGTTGCATCCAAAAGCAGAAAAAACAAGCGGCACGGTTGTGATTCTCCGTTGACTAAAGCTGGTTTTGGATGTAGCCTTAGATAAGGTAGACCCCTCGAGTATGGCGGCGCCGCTAGTTCACTCTGGAGCCCGGAATGAGGCGTTTATCAATCTATAATGTCTATGTTAGAAGGACAATTTTTTTCTCATACTTTGCTTATTCTTCTTGAAAAAAGTGTACTGCTATACGCGATCGCCACCTAGTGGCCAAACTGAAACGGCCTCCAAGAGAAGCAGAACAATGTTTACAATGTTAATGATCTGAACACAATCAGAATCTAATTGAATCAAAGCGTTTCTGTAAATTATTATCGATACCCAGCCCTAATTTTAGGGGTGGATGGATCTATCTTTTTATACAAAGTGCATCAATCTAAAATAAAAAGTACATTTCTGTGCAATTCCCTTTGATGCAAAAATGAGCTTCAACACCAAAGCTATAAAAAACAGCAAACTCTTTCACTGCAAGTGCATATATTTTGCAGGGGCAACCGGGCGAATCCCAGCGGACCGATGAAATTTACAACGCTGACACAAACTCTGAAAGCATAAATTAGCCTCTGGTTTGTGTAGCTCAGCCAGTGCTGCTTAAACTTTGATCTTTTTTTCAAAAGAGGCTGCAGTTTTATAGTATGGCAAAATGTTCAATCACTGTAACAACTAATAAACTCTCTGCAGACATGCGGTTTGTTGGAGAAGCTGTCGGCATAACGTCATGTGATGTCAAGTCATGATTGCCCTCATTCATTCAAACAGCAAAGCTCATCCCTGTTAGCTAAAGTATGAGTTAAAAGGGGAAAACAACTATTTTTATGTAACTATATAAAAAAATATTCAAAACTGTGCAAAATTATGCTTATGAAAAATTCAAAAAAAGAGGTTTGCATGAATAATCTATAAAACATCATTGATATTGTTAGCACTAAATGCTAAGACGTATGACCTAAAGGTTTTTCACATGATTTAATCAACAGCTTACAGTAGAGCAAACATGTCCTTTGCTCTGAGCCTTTTTTCTGCACCAAACTTGCTCCATCCGGTTATGGTAAAATGTCAGCTCATTAAATACATTTAGAAATTGAAGGCATCATTGAAAACAACACCTGAGAACCCACTTCACTGTCAACATTTTGGAGCTTTTCAACAACTAATGTTGAAACAAAATGGATTTAAAAGCAAAGATGCAAACACAAAAGCAGTCATGTTGCCCCTCTGACACTTTAATCTTCAAAAGCAGACGAAAAAGGTTGCACACCGAGGCAGATTTTAATTACATTTCCACATACAAGGACAGCGTTTGTGTTTGTGCGTGTCTGACTGACAGTTTGTCCCTCCCCTGCTGCGCTCTCGCTCTACACTGACCCGCACGGCGAGACACCAGCAGAAATCTAAATGACACAATCGTTGGTGGAGAATTCACAGCACAGGGAAATCTGCAAAAACCACAAATCCTATAGAGACGTCTAACTGCAGCGCTGCATCAAACGGATCCTTGATTTAACATGTCGTAGAAACGGGATCAGGCTCCAGGAAACAAATCAAAAACTCTGACGTTGAAAACAAAGCTTTTTGAAAATGAAAATTCCTCCCATTTTTTCTTAGAAGAGCTTGCAGTGATGTTTAATAAGAGCAGCGTGTTGTGTTGGAATTCAACACTTCATGCTGTCACATAATTTCTGCAGCTGATGGGATGATTGTCACGCTATTAACTCCCCCCATGTCATTAAAGATATTTTTTTTAATCTCAAAGGCTTTAAAAGCGTTCTTTTAGTAACAATCATTACATTGGTTTTAGTTCTTCTTCACTTTATGAGGGATTTTCATCTACTAGTTACACTGTAGAGCCTCGTAGTGCTCAGCAAACGTCATATAATCAGATAAGATTAACTGAGAACTGGTAAATAGAAAACGTGTTATGTCAGTGTCCATCAACTCACTTGTAAACAACTTATAAGCCATTAAATGAAAATCTTGTTTTATAACATGTTCTTGCAGCATTTTTCTCATGACATATATCAAGAAAATTAAGCTTAAAATTCAATTTACGAGTAGTTATTTATTCAGTTTGTTGTGAATTAGGAGTGGACAAATAAAAAAAAAAAACCTACTGCAGGTGTGACACGTAAGCCACAAGCTCCCCGCTCCACTCCATTCTGATAGTAGACAAATAAATTCTTTAAAGCATCAGTATTAAGAATTCCAATATTTTGACATGAATTTATAAAAGTAATATCCCATTTAAATATTACAGAAATGTATATCATAATTATATATAACTAACTTTCTATTGATGGAATAGTCCATTGCTACACAAGAACGGGGGAGGACAAAAACCTTTTAGGTCATTTCAGTGATTTGGGTTTTTCACCCTAAAACATTGGGGAATAGCCTACCTTACCTACGTCCCTGCGAAAAAAAAAGTGATTTCTGGAAGTAGAGGGTAATTTCTAATGAACTACTGCCACTTTGCAAAAACTAAGTGCTAGAAATTGATTTTTTTTTTTTGATTTGGCTCAAAATGGCATAAAGACTATTGGGAAAAGCAAAAGATGATCGGACGTACCAACCTACGAGCCATTTAAGTCAGATTATTACCAATTCATGTTTTTTAATTATAATATTATTATTATTTCAATCTATGCTTGAAATAAACCAATCAATCAATCAATCAATATTATTAGTAAAAATCAAGATGCTCAACCTACAATAACTTTTGGCTCCATAATGAAGCTCATTCAGCATCACACCCTCCTCCCCCCCATCTGACTCCACTTGAACTGCCCCAATCCATCACAAACACCTGACCTCCACAAAGCCCCGCCCTCCATTTGATGTATGGTCTGTGCTGACAGAGCTGTGTAATATGCTGGAACACCGCTTTAGTATTACAGCTGACACTCAGCCGCACTAGAAGACATGTGATTGTTTGGTCACATTTAAGAATCTCAATTAAATCCTAAACCAAAAAAAAAGGAAAAAATTGAAACATTTTATTTTGTAATATTTATGTACTGTTTCAGCACTGAGTGTTTGATGAATCACACTTATCACTTCTGTTGTCATGGCTGGTCAACAAACTCAAATGCAGATTAATTCAGCTGAAGCAAACATGTATCACACCAATAGCTCATTTTTAAAACATAAATTAAGCTTAAACTCTGCTTCCAAACCCTTTTTTGAGCCTCTGCCATTAAGTATCCATAAGGGTGAATTTTTATGTTGCTCATCTTTTTTAATTAGCATTTTTTTTCCCATCAAAAATTACAGTTAAAGAACAGCAGAAAGAAATTCCTAGATCCATATCCATAAAAGCCTTTGAGTTTGGAGGTCCTTTTTGCAGATTTGTCTCCATGGGGCTTTGAGTCCTACAATCTAAAAAAAAAAAAAAAACTTTTTAAACCCTATTAATGACTTAATAGTCCATTAGGAGTGAGCAATCCTTTTCTTTTTCTGAATCTGGATTAGGCAAAACTACATCTTTTGATCAACAACTTAACTTTCTATAGTTAATTGACCGAAATGTTGTCAGTTTTTGCAAAAGTCAAAACCAAATTCATTAAAGATAAAGCTCCACGGTGGAGAAACTTTCTTGCATGCTCAGATTTAGGAGCAGGAGTATATGCGCAATGATCTCCCTTTTACTTTTACCTGACAAGTTTGTTCCTGATGAGAAGTAAAGTTTAGATTTTCTTTTAGCATGAATTATTTATGCCATCAACTCAAAGCCAACCCTTACTGAAGCCTCAGGGCATTTGAAGTAAGAAACGTCTGATTGTGTGTCTCCTCCTTTCCATCAAATCCTCCTCTTCTGCTTCTGCTGCATTTACTATACATTAAAAACAGCTGGAGACACCCAGATAGGACACTGGCATAACAAGAGAAAGTCTCTTCTAAAAAACAGCTGTGCTGAGGAGTCTGTGTGAGTGACAGAAACAGCTGGATCATGTGGAAAAAAAGAAAAGAAAATCACTGGTTTTTGTCCTTTTGCGCAAAAGCGCACGGAAACGCAGCACTATAAAACTCAGTTTTTCTGGCTTTGAGGAAACCTGTGAACAAGTAAAGTGATTTACAGCTGACATAATCTGTTTGGATCTCCTGCAGATTACAAGGTTGCACTTCGTGAAAGCGATAAACATTCACGCGCGCATTTGACGCAGCGCAAAGCGGGTCAACACATGTGTTGGTAAACACCAACATCTTCTTTCATCCATCAGCGCTCGTTTTACATTAAGTCAGTCATCTATATGCTTCTCGAGATGCGTAAAATCCACTGTTGAAGGAAACGAGATCAACTCACCGAATCCACAATCAACCCAAACAGCGGGGGTCTCCTGCAGGAGGGAGGGGGGTCTCCACTACAACTTTTCATCAAACTGCAGATCCTTCCTCTCCACTTCTGCCTTTTTCCCTCAGACTGTGGAGTTTAGGGGTCAGCGGCTCCGTCCGCTCTGCTGCTCGAGTCTGTTTGGTGCCATCACCGCCAGAGCCCGCCGGTCCGCCGCGCAGTCTGAGCTCCAGCGGGGCGGACTGCTGGTCCGGAGTTGAACAGAGGAAGGAAGGGCAGGGGCCCAGCCAGGGGGGGCTGCGACGGTCAGTGACGCTCCTTCTCTGGTCCATAGAGAAACAGAGCAGAGCTTTGTCAATGACAGTCTGTTTGGTTTTATTGATTGTGAAAATAAGATATCCTACCAATTTTTTAAATCATGGTCCTTTTAATAGAATATTGTATTCATAACACATAATTGAAAAAAAAAAACTTATTTGAGCTAAATCAGACAATTTTTAATTCAGCACTACTGAAAAACTATCATCTTTCTCAACTTTATAAAATGATTTTGCTTTTATATATATAATTTCATCACCCCCTCATTTTGTAAATTGTGTCCAGTTAATTGTTTCTCACTGTCTTTCACTCATATGTTTTGAATAAAGATTTTTTTAATAAGTATTAATGATTTGGTCTGAATCAGAATTCTTACCCTACACCTCCAACAGTAAGGGCATCTGAACTGGTAGGGGTCTCCGAAACAGTTTTTTTAAATGGAAGATGTTGCGGCAGAAGTTTATTTGTAAATATAAGGAATGACTTTTTATTTTAAGAAAATTTAATATTCACTATTATATAAAGTGCGTTCATCATTCTGTAGTGCTGTCTGAATCTTTTTTTTTTTTTAATTCAAATTTGCAAAGCTTCAATCCATACAGATCTTCAAAGTAACAGACAGATGGGGATACAAAAGTATGATGAATCCAAATGACACACAGAAAGTTGTTAACTTGGTTTGCTAGGTATCTTAGAGCAGCATTTGTACCCACTTCGCCATCTTGGCGGATACCCCCGCAGTGCTGTCTGAATCTACAATTCATAAATCTAGTGCCCTAAAAAATTTCCCAGAAGTCTTTGAGAAAAAAAGTTTACATTGATGTTCCCTACATTAGTGAATATAGACCACAATGCATTGGGTTTAAACAATTTTTGAGGAAAAAATTGTTTAAATGTATATCTTTTTTTAAATAAACCATCAATGTTTGCAACATTGGAACACAATGGAGTCAAATAGAGGTTGCTGCTCGTATTGATAAACTTTTGACTTTGTGAAATAAATCTGCGACATCATACTAGCTTAAAAAAATTAGTGAGCATGGTATCTGACATGCTTTTAAAATTTCAGGGCACTAGATATTTCCAGACTATGTTGAGTTTTTTTTAGTAGTTAGGGATTATGGTGGGAATTCGGACATACCTGCAATTTTTCCATAGCTCTTCACGGCTGGAGGCTAAACAAAGGGGTAAGGGAAGTCTTCAGATTCAGCCTTTGTTTTTTTCCTTTTTAATTGGTGTGCATCATTTTCTTGCTAATTTAATTCTCCAAAAGCTGTAATGAAGTTGGATATCTATACAAATAACGACAGGGAAGTATCTTAGGTACTTAGGCATGGGTCCTGCTGAGGGGTTGAGGACCTTCTACGGCCCTGTCCAACTCTCCCAGAATAACCAGCAGTCTCCTAAAATCTCCTTCATGTTCTGGAGATTGTGCTGGGAGACACATTAAACCTTCTTGCTGCAGCACGTGTGGAGGTGTCATCCTGGGGAAGTTGGACAACCTGTGCAACTTCTGTAGGGTTAAGGAATCTCCTCATACTGTCAGTAGAGATAATTACACAAGACAAAATCAGCACGAGTGGAAAACCAGCCGAAAAAGATCAAGAGGGAGAAACTTGAAATGACCTCCACATGTAACACCAGTCCTGTTTGGAGGGTTTTCTAATTGTTGCCACTGAAGTGCACCTGTTGTTAATTCCAGCAACACCAATACAGCTGAAAGAGATTAACGAGGCCCTCAGCTACTTAACAAGAAAATTGTTTTAAAAATGCAAATTTAACACAAATTTAATATGTTAATTCACAAACTGGAACAAAACTTATAAATCCGAACCCAGTTTCATTGAACAAAGTTTCTAATAAAATGGTTTGTTTTATAAGGATATAGTTGAATTTCTGCACTAATGGATTTAAATCAGGAACAACAACACAAATGCAATTTCAACAGAAACAATTGTTATTTAATATTTCTTTCTACAGCTGTGACCTCTTGGCTTGTGTTTTTAATTCAGAGATTGCTTCCATTTCACCTCTTTGCTGCTCTTAAAAATGTCACATTTTATGGAAATATTAATTCAAATTCTCCATTTCATCAGCTCCTTTTGTACAATACTTTATAAGCTGATGGAGCATTAAATACTCAATTTAAGCGAGAACCTCCTGCAGAGAAGCATCACATGGAATGTCCCAATCCTTCTACACCTGACAGACAACCAGCTGACGTTTGAAAAGCGAGCAAAAACCTCCATGATGTTGTAGAAACATATCTCTGTCATGTTTAATCCAGCAGCAGAGCATCCGTCTGCGTCTTTGATGTTCAGCAGCAATCTGGGTATTAAAGAGTCCTATCATTTCTGAACTTCAGGTGACCCCTTCCCTTACAACAAATCACTTTATTTCCTTCACTAAAGCCGAGCACATAACCCCCAGCTTTTCCCTGCCTGGTCCTCCTTCTTATGTGATTCTCTTTCTGTTCGTCTTTCCCCTCAGAAGCACCTCTGCTCGTTTTCTTCCACCTAATCCCACTCCCTCCCAGCAATCACCCGTCCTGCAACAGCGCTGCATCTTTTCCTGTTTTCGGCTTCTTTTCATCCTTTTCACAGCTCCTTCAAATCATCTTCATTTTGACTCCAGGCTTCAGCAGGCTGCAATAGAACTTCCAGTTTTAATGAAAGATGGAAGCCTCTGCTCAGTCTCAGTAATTTCCTATTGGGTTTGCTTCTTTTTACTGAATCTTTTTTTTTATTTGACAAGTCCAAAATACAAATTGCTTGGCTTTAATGTTCTTTGCAAAGAGATCCTTCGTCATTTCCATGTCCCCAAAGTCTTTCCACTTAACATTCCCGCACAAGGAATGCTCCGTCTTTTTGCAAAACGACCCTCCAACCAATCATTAAAATGGAGAGGAAGCGTGATTTAACACACTTCAATAAGATGGCTGTTGGTGCCAGATGATCTGGTTCAGAGCAGTTTTTTGGAGAATTGTGGTGTTCTGGGATTAACACACCCAAACACTTAGAGGGTTCCTACAAACGGTGCTGAAAAATTGAGTGAGATTTTTGCAGATGAGGTCAGTAAAGAATGACCAGACCATTTCAGATTCACCAAAAGCCTTAAATAACCTTAGTTTGGACAAAAAAGAGAGAAGAAAGTGAGGTTGTTTTGATCAAGACGACTGATTTCTTTATTCTGGTGTAATCTTAAAGACCTACTCAAATGAAAATTGTGTTTTTAACATGTTCTTGTGGCATTTTTCTGATAATGGAGGACAAATATGAAGAAAATTAAGCTTGACATTGCATTTGTGAGTATTTCTATGTTCAAATTGTTAATCAAGAACAGATGAAAAAATGATGTTTGAGAAAAAAATTAATTTTGACGTAGAAATACACTGGCCGAGCCAGAAGCGGGGAGAGGAAGAGGGACGGGGTTGCTCTGCCCAATGGTCCCACCCACAAGTCTACAGAAACTACTGTACTTTCCAGAGAACAAACTTTTTTTCCAATTATTTTTGGCTAAATATGGTAAAAATAATAATAAAATTTAATTAAGATATATCAAAAGAAGATCAGTGTGGGACTTTAATGCCTTGTGAGGGGTTCAGCGGGTTTTCTTGCCTTTTCGTCTATGTGAATAACTGCACTAAATTGCTGCTGATGCTTAATCAGACATTTATGCATCTGTTTCTGCACATCCAGTCTCCAAACATGATTGGTTTTATTTTGGAGTAAGGGTGTCAAACTCAATCACACACCAGGGCCAAAATCCAAAACACACCCTAACAGGATGAACATTTATTGAACACACTAGAACTACATTTTTAAAACTTAAAAAACATAACAGCTTAAGGCAGACTGAACCTTGGGACGAGGCCGGTACCCTAACCCTAACCTGGTCATCGTCTGCCACCCCGTCCGGAACCAACTGTCCAACGGGTTAAGGGTTAGGGTTAGGACACTAGTGCGGACTCCAGTGCATCAAAAAACGACGAGTTGGGGGCTCCCAAAATGTCAATTTTTGAAGCAGAGGGATCTTTAACCAAACGTCAATATGTGACGACTTGGGAATAAGAATTTGCTGCAACATGTTACCAGCGCAGGACAACATCGGGCCATGAATAAATAGAAAATAAAATGATTTGGCGGGCCAGATATAATCACCCAGCGGGCTGGATCCGGCCCCCAGGTCTTGACTTTGACACGTGAGTACATCAAAGTATACGTACCTCAGTGGCCTTGTGGTGGAGTGTCCGCCCTGAGACTAGAAGGTAATGTGTTTAAATCCGGGCCGAGTCATACCAAAAAATGGGAGCCAGTGCCTCCCTGCTGAACACTCAGCATTAAGGGGTTGAATTTGGGGGTTTAAACCACCAAATGGTTCCTGAGGGCAGCTGTGTCTGCAGCTCACCACTCCCCAGAGGATGGTGCTTGACAACTGGTGTTTCTTTGTAAAATGATGCACTTTAACATCTGTTTTTGTCTTTCATAGTGCAGGTTCCACTTTTTGAAGATCCACTGAGTTGCACTTTGATTCCCCCAAATTTTGGCTGGTTCAGCCTGTGTGGTTTGTGAATGATGGAAGCAAAACTGTTGACATTTTCATGCCAGAAAAGAAAATCTCAACCTCTGCAGATCAAACTTCGTCTCCCAGCAGACTTTTGAATCCTCTCTCAAGCCGAGCGTTTTGCATTTCCAACCCAAACAGAAGAAAAACGAGGGTCAGTCAAGTGTTTTGTTATCTTTGAAGCTTCTCCCTGTTTCCTTGCAGAGTAAACTGCACATGCTGTGTTAGCCTGCTATCGCTTCCACGGCTGCTACATCTCTGAAAACAGAGATGCAGCTGAGAGTGAGGAGGCATGGTGTCACAGCTCCGTATAACAAGATGAAGTCGATTCATGGAGAAATTCCTCACAGTTATGTTTCAGAAGAAACGCCTTTGTTTTCCAATCCTCTTTGCCCCAGTCCAGTGAATACCAAACCCCCCGGATCATATGACTCACACATGCTTGGTCCCTTGGGGTCTTCAGCCCATCTGCAGACCAAAGCCTGACCCTCAACCCCCATCCTGGCTGTGAAATATCAAAGTGGTTTCATGCAGGCTTCTCCACGGATTAGCACAAACATTCATCCAACTCTCTACTTAAAGCTGTATTCACTAAAGCAAACTTTTGTTTTTTAATAGCTCATTAATTGTTCATGATCCATTTGTCAAATGGGTAAATTTTCCCTGATCAATTAACAATGAAGCTCAAAGTGCACCCTGGTTTAATCAGTCACACACAAAAAAAAAAAGCAGCGTGGGGTGGATTTTGAGTAATGCAATTATCTTTGTTGTGGCTCTTTAAAAATTCATCAAGCACTCTGACATCTCTGTTATGCTCCCAATCAGAGATCTGCTGCTCTGCCAGCACGATGCAGAGGTGTATTTACATATTTCCATAATGACCAAATCAGGAGAGTGCAGTGTAGCATGAAACACTTCATTACCTCAGGTTTTGCTCTTTTGGGGCCCATCAAATATTGAATTTTTTTTTTTTTATCTGTGAAGAAAAACACCATGACTGCAGAAAAAAAGATGAAAAGAGCATCGCGCCTGTTTTCATGCAGTTCTCCGCTCAGATCCTCTCATCCCCCTTTTTGTCAAGCTGAGTCTTGTAAACAAATGTGATGTCTCAGTTTCTAATTCTCTGAAATGTTTTGCTGCTGCAGTCAGGTCCTTTTGCAGTGCAAACTCACTCAACCACACACTGAAGATGATTATTTAATGCAGCTTTTCCGCACATGCTCATTAGGACCTAATCTGTGAAACAAAAACTCCACATAATTTATTCAGTCGCCAGCCACCTCTTTGATTTTTTTTTCCTCCCTTTTTTTTCTCACATGCTTTCATACATTTTAATTGCTGTCCCATATGTACGTATAACTTCTGCTGTACTGGCACTGCAGCTGAACCCAAAACTTAAAAATGTTATGCCAGAAAAAACATTTTCCATAATATTATTAACCGTTGCAGCTAATGAGTTACTGAATTTTTATATCTGCATTGAGGATGTTGCAGAAACATTAATCAATTTGCTTTCATAGTTTCATGAACCTCGATATTTGTACTTTAAAGGGATAAACAAAACTAAAAAAAAAGTTTAGACTTCTATTTATTACTTTTTTACGATGTTTAAAGAAAAAAAGCAAATGAACTGTGTTAAGGTTTCTAGCCTTTCGTGCATGTGAACTATATTTAACTACATCAGTCGCTGATGTTTTCCACTTTAGTTGTTTCTTGGAACATTTTTCTGGTTGGCCAAGCATGAAAGATATGACCTAATGTTGAAGTTCAGGTAAATCTGGACCAAAAAAAAAATCTAGCTTTTAAGAGTTTGGGTGTTTGAATTTGATAGAATGTGCAAAACCAAAAATCTTCTCGTCTCTGTAGCTTTTACGTCCCTATGGTTAAACCTGGCTCGGGTCCAGGTGGAAAAAAACTCAAAAGGGGAAAATAACAAAAAGTAGACACCAAGAATAAAAGGAACAGTGTTTTTTTAAATTTAAGGAAATCCTGTGTCCTGAAATGACAGAACAAAGAAAAAAACTCAATTAGTGTGCTGGTCCAAACAACAAGGAGTTGGAACCTTGACCAAAAATAAAATAAAATGAGTGAGACAGCTGACTCAGCCATGTCGACGGTAGGAGCCGGCTGCCTAACCAAAATCTGCCTAAAGAAAACAAATAAACAAAACCGGCAAATCAAGACTACCAAGGCCAACTAAAATAACAAAACTCAGCAGAGTAAGACGACAGAGGAAGAAATGAACAAAACCCACCAGCTCAACTCACCCAGGTGCCAATTAAGGCATATTGGCCACACCCGCCAGGTTAGCAGAAGGACGGGATGGATAAAGGTGAAGCAGTAGCAGCAGGACATAACAGCATCTCAGCGTGATGACAGTTAATGATAATCAGTGAAGAACACAGTTCGATAGATTACAACTAACCAACTCTTCGTTTTGGCTTCAATCTCAAGATGTCTTTTTTTTTCCTTTTTTGTCAGTTGAGCAGCTATCTTCTCTAACTGAGCTGAAAATGGGATGCCTGGAGAAATCCCCTTCATCACTTCAAAGGAGAGCAATCATAATCCTGCATTATTTATATGCAAAAACCCAGAGAGTAAATGTCATCATAGCTGGAAATGAACCTCACACATGCTAAACGTGAGCACAGACACTACGCTTTCATTTTAGAGGTAACCCACTATAGCTGCAAAAACAGATCTTTATGTAACATCCCAAATCTCGTCAAAACAAACCCTATTCTCATGCGTTTCTGCAAGTATGGAGTGCACCACTGTACATAACCTACTGTAGAGTCCATAGTGTCATGTGCTGTTTGGGCAGCTGCAGCCTTCAGGACACGTTTGTTCACAGATCACATACGTGGAGGTCAAGTAGAAAATACGCCGCCCAACCTTTTCCTGTGGAGGTTTTTCTAAATGTCACGAGTGTCACAATTACTCAGTGAGTGCGTGCACCCGCAGTGACTTACAAGAAGGGGTGAAGTTGTAATTTAAAACAAGTCCTCAGATTGGAGCGAAAATGCGTGTTCGTGTCGAGCTCCGACGAGTTAGGCAGCACGTGGCCCACAGCACTTAGTGCAGATGGTTATTCTTGTCAGGCGGAGGCTGCAGGCGGCTCACTGTCATGTTGTGTAAATCTGACTGTAGGAAAGTGGTTCATCCTTTTAGGTTCATGGACGTATTTTGAGGGATGAGAAAAGAAGAAAAATATATTGTGTAATATGTTGTGCTTTGCTCTGTAACAGCAGCATTTGGTGAGTTACAATTTTATGTCTCAGTGACCCTGATGGAATTAAAGTGTACTGACCTTTAGGGTGAACCAAAACCATTTGAAAGCCTTTATTTACCTGAATCAGTATTTTTGCAAGCACTGCTCCTTTTTAGCTTTGGTGTTACTAAATGTTCCCCCTGTTTGATTATGAAGCTAGATAATTTAGCAGCTTTTCATTTCAAAAGAGTCACCTCTTAACATCAAGATGCAAAATTCTGCTTTTTTGGTATTGGCCCAACACACAGATTATTTTTATCCCCCATTTCACCCCTGTTTCATTCCTAAACTGACCGCAAAGATGTGACGCCGTGTGAAAAAAAAAAACAGAATGCAGATTAAAGCAGCAGCTGTGGAAATGTTTGGGTTGGCTGCGCCCATGCAAAAGCAGAGACTGCCTGGGACTACAGATGTGCGTGTGCATGCGCACAAATCCCTCTGTAGTGTCTGCCCAGATAATGCTTGAGGTCATCTAAGCTGAAACTATAAATACTGTTTTTTTTTTAATCCTTGAACTTCAGGCAACATGGTTTAAGTCACGTCGTTGTTGGACTGAAAAGAGGTTAGATGTGCCTTCACACTTAAATGTGTGCTGAGATGTAACAAATTTTCAAATCAATGATAGATTGTATTTAAATTCATACTTAAACTCACACTTAAAAGCCTTAATTTAAAAAAAAAAAAAAACAACAGTGCGTCTTATAATCTGGAATGTATGGATTAACTGGTTGTGTTTACTGATGACACAGCAATTTTGAGAGGTACTCTGTCAAAATGTCAGTGTGTTGCTTTTTTAGATCCAAACAAAGTCGGGTGTTGTTGTGAACACGCTAACGCAGCAAACGTGTTGTGTTGTCAGATTGTGGTTTTTTTTTCTGTTACCAACAAGGTTTGGAGTTAGAGTTGTCACAGTTACATTTGTTGTAGAAGTATGTTTTTTGTTTTTTTTAATTGTGGAAAACAATGTTGGGAGTTACAGGTGATGTAAATACGCTAACACGGCTAACGCTTCTAACGTGGATAAAGTTACTTTGAACTCAGTTGATTAAGTCTGACTGACCGATGGGCTTTTGTCTTGCTTTAAGGGGTCATCTTGGTCCCGCAAGACAGAGCTGAACTTTATTTTTCAAGAATTTTTTATCTTCACTGATGTCCGTGGCAGACATAAAATCCTGTCCATCTTTGTCATTGGAGGGTCATCTGGACCCCGTTACACAGCACAAGGGTTAAGTTAGAAAACAGACTATTAACTGATAAGGCGTCTCATAATCCGGTGCACCGTAAAACTAATTCATGTGCAAAGGCTAATATGCAAAATAAATACAAGCTCATAACTGAATAATAGGGATGTAAAGGATATAAATAGGTTAAAAAAAGGTGTTCTCATTTTGAGAGTAACTGAGAAACTGAGTAACTGACCTTTGACCAATCAAGTAATTCAACTGTAATACCTTGTTTCAACCTATAGGGAGCTGCACACAGACGATTTTAGACTGTATTTTCAAGAATTAAACATGTTTTTTTTTTTTTTTATGTGGCAATGACCATCAGACAGCACTTTTAAAGCCCCATTTATAGGGGCCAAAAAAAGTTGATTTAGGGTTTATGAGCTGCACAGAGCTTCACTCAGTGCGAAGTATTGTTTATGCCACCCTGCCTGCATTACTGAGCGTTTCTAACTGGACCTGATCGTCTGTGTACCTGACCCTGCTTTATCTCTTATTGTCTGCTGCCTGTACTGACCCTCGCTTGGACTCTGACAACTTTATAGTAGTCTCCTCTTGGATGATCCCATGCTCGTGATCGACCCCTGCCTGTCTGACCCTGATTTAGCTTTGTGGGTTTTTATCCGTGCTTAGTTTCTGGTAGAACCTGGAACCAGCAGTCTGCACATTTGTGACAGTAAAAGTGATACTGTTTGAAAACCATAAATACGAACATTACGTTGGTAAAAAGGTAGAAAAATTTGATTGGGAAGTAAAAAATCTGGCAAATTTTGTAGGTTTCTCTTCTTGGTGAGCTCTTTAGTGTCTTTGCCATTTTATTTATGTGACGTAAATAAAAAGACTTCTAATCACAAATTTGCTTCTAAGTCAGGTCAGTTACAATGGGCTGAAGGTGATCTACAGCAAGAGATGTGTGTTGTGTACACAAAACTTTTTGTTTTGTCACTGCACTTTAAAATAAATTAACATGCCATTTCTTTTTTTTTTTTTTTTTTTTTACCATAAACAAGAAAAACAGTCTAAAATACCCAAAATGCAGGTTTTTATGTTTCAAACTGTTATGTCGAAGACATTTTATTTTGCTACCTAACCTAAATAAAAAGTCATTGTAAGAATAGAAAATAGTTTCTACATTAAAAGGCATTTTTATTAATGGTTTTAAATGCCGATTAAAAATATACATTTAGATTTTACCCATTTAGCGAAAAAACTTGAACTGTATTGTAATGCTCCAAACTTAGTTGAATCTTTCATGGATTGATTTATGGGCCAAATATCGCAAATCAATTCATATGAGAGGGAAAGATGCACACTACTACTGAATAAACAAATAAAAAAGTAATTTAAAGAAAATATGCCAGACCAAACATCTTTAAAGTGAGTTAAAAAAATGTTGCCTTTCCTTTTATCATGTATATACAATTTAACATTTCATTCAGCAATGTTTACTTTTCGAAAAAAATTATTTAATTAATTTCTCCTTATGTCTCACAAAATGCGTGTATCTAAGCAAGACAGACAGTCGTTCTGTGATGTTAAAACAGTATGATATCAGAGAGGTGAGGAGGGGCCGGGAGATGCCCTTTCCAACAGGAGGAGAGACACAGATGTGAGAGGTGAAAGAAAAAAAAGGACGAAGAGGGTGAAGACAGAATGACGCACTAATGTGGGGAGACAGGTCCAGTCAAGGGAGCAACTGTTTTTAGAGTCCATAAACTAAGATTTTCCATCCGTCCTCCTCTT
Source organism: Oryzias javanicus (assembly GCA_003999625.1). Taxonomy (NCBI): domain Eukaryota; kingdom Metazoa; phylum Chordata; class Actinopteri; order Beloniformes; family Adrianichthyidae; genus Oryzias; species Oryzias javanicus. The sequence goes on along the minus strand of CM012451.1, from coordinate 23,604,406 downwards.
CCTGACCCCTGCAGATTCTCTAAAAAATCTCTGTATGTTCTGTCCCTGGTGTGCTGTGAGCGGCTCCCGCTATGAAAGCAAAATCCAGAAGTTTCTCTCAGAAGAGCACGGTAAAGTTGAAAAGAGCCAGAAGGCCCGTGGTAATGTTTGACAGCTTATAAATCATCATAATAGTTCTTTTCCTACCTTGAGAATATAAAAATAGTAAGAATTGCATTGAGGTATTAAGATATTATTCAAAGTGTGTGTAGTGTGAGCCATTAATACAATCACAAATATGGAAGAAGAAAATTGTTTCAACAAATTTAAATAAAGTTTTGCACCTTTGAAGAGAAACTAGAATAACTCAAAAGCAATTTTATTTTTCAAAGATGGTTTTAATTATTTTTGCACTTTGATTGATTGGTTTATTTCAAGCGATAAAGCCAAATAAACTGAAAAGTAAAACTATATATTTCAATATTTAAGATATTATGTTATAAATTAATCAGAAAATAAAGCAAATGGAAAACAATTATGCTATCTCGTGGACATATTTGCTCCTAATCATGAATAAATATATTTTCTAATAAAAGATCTATTGAATCCATTTAATGTAATGACTGTCAGATAGAGATCGATTAACCTGCACATCCATTCCTTCAGTGCTATCCACAAATATCCCCTCAAATATTTTTAATCTCATTTGGATGAATAATCTGCGAAACCTTTAACATTTTTTGTTATAACACAAAACAGAGAAGAAAAAAGGAAAAAGAATTTGGGTTGAAAAGAGTAAAATTCAGCATTTCACCAGTGCACAAAAGCTCTGAGCTACACTTCTGTCCAAAAATAAGTTGATTTTCACTGCAGGAGCAAACAAATTCACAAAAAGTTATGTTTAGAAGGCTGTTTTTTCATCCTTATAAATACATCTTAGTTGTATTTTCTGAAAAAACTTAGACTGATTTTTGGTCTTTTAGATAATTGAAGGAGCTGGAGATGGATTATACATCAAAGAAAAACTTAAGTTTCTATTTCTGGGCTTTCAAATAGCATCACTTGCGATTCAATCAGGTATTGACGCTGATGGAGAAGTTGTGTGGCGGTGTTGGACTGCAATGCAGATCTCCCTGCATCACGCAGCTGAAGTTGTTCCCTGCAGGTTAAACACCTGCTGCTGTTCTGCTGAGTCATCAGTAAACAAAATGGTAATCCTCCAACAGTTTTCCATTCCAATTTGCAGTGTGGTGAGCCATTGTCTGTCTGCTGCTTTTGTTGCGTGAGTGTGTGATTGTGTGATTGTGCATGTGCTTAACTGGGTCAAATCCCTGTGTTGCTGCACAGAAAGTCCAGGGAATATTAATCCAGGATTGGAGCTGGATTCTCTAACTCAATTAAACGTCTCTGTCCCAGACACACAAACACACACACTTGGGATTATTTTAAATACAGTTTCAGCACAAAACTTTTTTTTTTTTTTTTTAAACTATATTACTTTAAAGTTGAACCAAAAACAAAAATCTTGAAAACTTGAAATTCTAAAAAAGGCAAAAGAATAAAAAGAGAAACTCACGAGGTTAATATATTTCCACATATAATTGAACAAAATTCTGCAAAAGCTTTTTCTTTTTTGGAGGAAAACATTGAAAAAAAAAAAAAAAAAAAAGCTAAAAACCCTACAATGCAAAGAAAGACCCCCAAGAAAAAAAAGACAAAAATTACCAACAATTCTTATTTTAATAAATATTTTTTCTTAAGCTTATAATATTTTGCTGTTGAAAAGATTTCTTGATATTAGACGTTTGTAGCATTTATTAAGGGTTAGATCAGAGAGAAAAGGTAAGTAAAACCTTACTTACCCCGAGCAACATCCCATCCATCCATTTTCTTAGCCCCTGTATCCCTTTTGGGGTCACAGGCATGTTGCAGCACCACACAATCACACACATTTACACCTAGGGACGATTAAGAGTAATCAATGAACCTAAGAAGCGTGTTTTTGAACTGTGGGAGGAACCTGTTATTCCCAGAGTACGGGAGAGAACATGCAAACTCCACTCAGAAAGGTCCCAGCTGGGATTTGAACGTTTTGATTTGAGACGAAAGCGCCAACCACTGCACCACTGTCCAAATAAACAACCATAGTAAATTATTACATCAGACCTTACTGAGGCTTCATAGATACATTTACTAACATGTTGTTGATGCATGAATAATGTTAAGCAATTGCATAGGGAAACTTTTATTAATGCTTTATAATGCATCACGTAAGGTTAAACAAATTAGCATTAAATAACTAATGCATTAGATAATAAACAGGAAGGCTGTTAAAACTTTATTTAATAGTTAATTAACAAATATAAATAAAGGAACTCCTATTATAAAGTGTTATTTTTTCACAAGACATAAAACAAGACATTTTATCTTTTTAAGGTTCAGTTTTCGTTGTGTAAATCTGATCTGTATTTTTAATTTAAAGATTTGCGATATTGTTGAAACTTTAGTTTGTAGTTTATCAGTGAGTTTTGAATTGAAGTGTACCTCCACCAGTTTTGGGACTCCCCCTGGGGAGTTGTTGCTTTTTTTTCCTTACTTTTCCTGAAAGGAGAGGTCAAAGTCAGAGATGAAGCATCGCCCGTGGGACTGGCAGGAGTTTAGCCTCGTGCTTGTTCAGTGACACGGTCATCTCAGAGGACGCTGGCTGACGTAAAGACGTGATGCCAGGCTGTCAGGGTCTAGGTCAGCCTCCCACTCATGAGGCCAACATTCAGCGTCACCGGATTCTGCCTCGTGGAATAACAGGAATGGTAAAGCAGGATGGAATTAAAGACTTAAAGCAGGGGTGTCAACCTCCAGCCATCAACTGATATGTTATTAGGAGCTGCTATGGTACAGTTAATTAAAAAAGCAAAGAAACTGAAACGTGTCTATTAAGGTGTCTTTTTTGACAACTATCTAATTTAAATGTGCACAAAATTACAAATTTATACAATTGAATAGACAAAAAACATTAGATGAAGAAAAAACAGTATTTTACTACAGATGAGAAGTCTTCAAAACTATTTACAGTTTAAATCATCGCATTAAGAAAGCATATATCTCATAATCCAACTGTTTGTGTAGACTGAAACAGTTTAAGGAGATTTTTATGAGCAGAGCATCTACGACCTCTAGTGGTAACAGAACCAATAGTTGCACAAAGTTGCCACTAGGTGGCACTGTGTGAGAGAAAATGAAACATTAGGGTGTGAGGTATGCAATTCACAGCTCTGGGGAGTACATAACTTACATTGAACAACACTGTGTTGAATTACAAAGCCAGAAAAGAAGAAAAAAACATTTATTTTATGCTTGTCCTTTTTTAAGATAATCTGTGGGTAGTGGTTTGTGTGTGGTTAGAGTTCAAAGGCCATAAAATGTTTTTTTTTTTCTTGTGTCAACATGTTTGTCTGATCAGCTGGTCTGGAATGACCTTATTGAAATCTAAATGTCCACACGAGTGTATTTGTCTAATTTAGGAAAGAAATAGGAATTTTGGCTTACTGAAACCATGATTTCAAAAGAAACTGCAACGCTCAAGTATGACTGTGTTTATGTGGGTGAGAATGCAGGCGGCTATCGAGCCAATCATCCCGATGACGTGTTCCTGCTGCAGTCTCAAGGTGTGTCTGCGTCCTGCTCTTTGACCTCACTCAGCTCGGGTTTCCTCCCTCTGTCACCTCTCACGTTGGGTGTGAATCAAGCCTTGTTTTAATGACACCTAGATCATTTTGATCACAAATACCTGAAAGTTATATTAGGTTATAATCACCAAGACCAGTCTGCCTCATCTTTTTGAATGAAACAAACACAGTGACAGTCAGCCAACTGGTGTGAATGCAGAGCGCAGATAAAGGGTTGATTGATAAGTGAGCGTTCAGATTTTGACAGGAGAGTTTTGAGGCTTTTCTGGTGTCAAACCGGTCTTGGAGGAAGCAGCGGAGCTGATTGTTGTTGTGAAACAGCAACAGTATCTGTTTGCTTTGGAGGGAAAAGGGTGGCGTGATGCTCTTCCCTTTTGTCAGCGCATTGAGACAAGCTTTTGTAGTAATAATGAATTATTATGGCGAGGCTAAATGTGTGGATTACTGTTAACTGTACGGCTATAGTGGTGACATCAGCGCTCCCATCAAAACTGCAGAATAAACAGACTCAGCATTTATTTTTAAGAGATGTGGAACCTCAGCAAAGACGCTGACAGAGGAGACTTGTTTGTCCAAGTCCCAATTCTGTGAAAAATTGTGCCAAGTCTCCTTTCTCAACTACAATTTTGATGCATCCTCATGCAAACAAATAGATCCATTAGAATCTTCATTTCTGATATCTGTCTCAAAAGTGTATGGCTGCACAGCTCTGACATTTTTTTTTTTTGTTATGCTAATGTTAACTTGGAGTTTTGAGGTGCTACAAGAAAACAAAGGGCTGATGGGAAATTAGCTGAGACTAACTTCCGCACCACAACTCAGGCGAATTTCTAATTAAGTCCTAAATTAAGTCCTATAGAAAAAATGTCTTAAAAAACAACTCAGATTTTTTGATTTTGGCTAAAAAATGCATAAAATAGGAATGGTTTTAACATTGCAAAAAATATAGTTGGAGTGAAACTTAAAGGTCTATCATTATTTATTATTTTTTTTTCATACAGCCTTGATTTAAAAAAAATAAATTAAAAAAAAAGGTAATTCGTGGAACATTTGGACAAGGAGGGTTGATAAGTACAAAAGATAAAACTTAAAAGAACTTTCAGAAAACAAGGATGAAAAGAAATCTGATCTTGAATAGAGACGTTTTTTTAATGTTCTGCTCTGATCGCAAATCTGTTTGTTTGCAGTCAAGGCTCTTCTATTGTGTCTGTGAGAAACAATCCTGCTGTGGTTTAAATTGAAGTTTCGACCAATGAGCATTCAAAGGAACTCACAGGGAAAACTCATAGACATTATCCCACAACGTCTGCTCTGAGGTTACTTTGATTTATGGTTGATCTCTAAAAAGCCTAAATAAATTTTCAAAATTCCGTCATTAAAAAATTCTTCACTTGTCATTTTTCCAGATAAAGTTTGTCACCTTCTGGAATAAAAATCAAACAGATGATGTCTTGCAGTAGTTTTCCTTAAGACGGATGTCTTATGTAGGAGAAAAATCGATGACTTTATCTTGAAGTAACCTTGACATGTTTCTTAGAAACAGAAAACTCGGAACACAAAATAAAAAAAATTAAAAAATGGATTGCCTCTACAAATAAAACTAAACATCTTAGAATTTCAAAAACACATCTATCATACATCTGCTGTCACATACACTTATTGGCCACTTTATTAAACACACCAATCCAGCTGCTCGTTAACCCAAATTTCTAATCAGCCAATCACGTGGCAGAAAGGCTACAACATCAGAAGACAACACTGGGTGTCACTTCTATCAGCTAAGAACAGGAAACTGAAGCTACAATTCACACAGACTCACCAAAATTGGAAAAAAAGAAGATTGGAAAAATGTTTTCTGATCTGATGAGTCTCCATTCTGCTGCCACATTCAGATGTAGGGTCTGAATTTGGCATCAACTGCATGAAAGCGTGGATGAATCAACGGTTCAGGCTGGTGGTGGTGATATAATGGTGTGGGGGATATGTTCTCGGAACTCTTTGGGCCCATTTTGTACCAACTGAGCATGGCTACAATGCCACAGCCTACCTGAGTACAAACGACCTCCTCAATCACCAGATCTCAATCCGATAGAGCACCTCATGGATGTGGTGGAACGGGAGATTGTCATCATGGATGTGCAGCCGACAAATCTGCAGCAACTGTGATGTTATCAAGTCAATATGGACCAAACTCTCTGAGGAATGTTCCCCCAGTATTTGTTGAAGTGGCCAGTGAGTGTACTCCTACTCTGTGAACATGTTTTTTTTTGTTTTTTTTTTGGTAAATTTGAACTGCAGATCATAGGTAAAACACAGGTAATCTGTGTAAATCAATTCAGACTAACTATCTTTAGATTTAAAAAAAGGAAAACTAATAAGAGATACTGCCTTAATTATAATGTAGAACATTTTTCCAAAACACCAGAAAGAAATGCAGCATCAATAGGACCTTCACCCACATTTGATGCTGCCTGTTCCCATCATGTACCAGCACATATTTTCTGCTTTTTGCAGAGATTCCAGCCTTGATTTTCTTTCTCATACCCCTGTTCACTGCTTTGTTTCTGGTATCTAACATCTTATCTTGTTTCTTGCGATGGGTCAAATCAAAACCCCCTTTTTTTTTTTATCCGTCTCTAACCGCATTGATACAACTTCTCATTTTATGGATTTATGAGTTTGCTGTAAATCTCTGAAGAGTGGATGCTTTGCATGTATTGCTGTTGATTTTGACCAAACAAAGGCAGTCTGACAGGAAAATCTGACCAAACGGTGACGGTTTGTTCTTCACATGGCAAGCTGTTGGCCCTGCAGGGAGCTGGCTCTCCGAAAATCACCCGCATGTTTGACATCATGTTTCACTTTTTTTTTTACATTTTCAGTGTGTTATTGATCAAATCTGGGTGTTACCTTATCCACAAAGGTCATACAAAGAGTAAAAAAGGAAATAGATTTTTAATTTCAAATCAAGATCAAGGCTGAGCCTGCATCCAGAGACTTTTTTCTTAATTGGGGCTTTGTTCTGCAGCTTCAACAGGAAAGAAACGTCTTTTATCAACTTTTCAGCAAACCATAAAAGAAGAAACACTGACAGATTATGACTGGATAACACAATTTATTTAAAATTGAAATGAGAAGGAAAGCACTACTACAGTTTTCTGTGTTAGTTCAGGGAAGTAGTTTTGGTGGGAACAAGTAAAATTATTGTTGGAACAGTATACTTTGTTGAGATTTTTTCATATTAGCAGGTTATAAACATTGTAGTTTTTAAAGTCTCTGTTATTGTTAAATGTGTTACCAGTGACAGTTCCACAAGAGCGTTCAACAATATAATTCAGAAAAGTAAATTTACAAAGCTATCAAATAAATAGTCCCTTTTTAAAAAAAAAAAAAAAACATTTTTCTTCTGGTTTTGCGATAAAATGAGCCCACAAAGCACATTTAAACATCAATTTGGCACTTGTTTTTTGACTTTCTGGTGTCATTATTTATGCAGCGAGCCATAATTTGAGTTGTCCAAAGCATGGACAACGCACAGAAACAACTACTTTAAAAAAACGCAGCTTTTGTAGAGCACCGACTTTTTTCAGGTAGGAGTGCCGGGGCCGTCATGCTGAAGCCCTCTCCTTTGACCTGGCTGTCAACTGAAGGTGGTACATTTTGTTCCTCTGCTCATTAAAACACCACCTCTGCAGCCTCAGCTGCCACCTGACAGTTTAGGAGATGATTTTCTCCTCCATAAATTAAACTGAGAGGGATTCCTCCTGACTTGGTCACCTGGAAACAAGAGACAGGTGTAAAAATATTCAGGTTGTTTTGCAGCACCGGGTTTAGTTTAAAAACAGTAAATCATGCCCAAAGTATTAAGCAATAGGTTATGTGTAAAAAGTTTTTTTTTTTTTTTTAAAGGTGTTAAATTTTATTTTGAAACCACTCCACTTTGGTCACAGGTTTTGCTTTCTTTTTCCCTTCTAGTCTTGGTTTTGTAATTTCTTCTGAATCTTTTTTGTTCTTTAAGTGCGGTCACTTTTAACTTTATACAATAGCATTTATTTTATTCACTCACCTGTAGCCCAGAGTCTTAATGTAGCTCTTTATGTAAAGGGTGCAGTTAATCTTTTGTATTTAATTATGTTAAAAAAAAACAAAAGATTTTGGACATTTGCCATCACACACCCTGACAATACTGGTTCAGTCAGTTCAGTGTGCAATGACACAGCAGGTTCAATGTCAAACCTCATAAATGTACTACTGTAAAAAGGGAAACTAAAAGTCCTTGCATTTTGCTCAGGGGTTTGAAACAAGCGGGACCATCATGTTGACAGCAGACACAGAACATGTCATTCAAGTTAAGACTTTTCTTCTTGTGCCAGGAGGGAATTGTTTTTGTGATGTTAAAGACAGAGTCGACTGACAGGAAGAGCAGAGGTGTTGTAATAACGCAGCTCCAACCACAAATTTATAAAAACAAACGGCAGAACAAAAGAATTACTTTTCTGTGAAAAATAATAAAATCTTAACATAAATAGGAAGTTTCAGCTTCAATTATAGTCAACTTTAACCACTTTTATTTTGTTTCTCAAGTGTTAAATCTGACAGTTTTTCTTAGAGAATTGGGGATTTTTTTTCCATTTCATAACAGCTGTCAACAACTTGTTGACATGCACTTCCATTGAACTTAAAAGGCAAATTTTAGTGAGTGAAGTCATCATGGATTCCTTAAACGCACGATCTGTATCTTCAAGTTACTGTTTGACAACATCCTTGCGTGGGAGGTGCGTCGTAAAGACACGAGAATGATTCGGCTGGCACGATTTTCGCATCGTCCGTCTCTCTGTGCAGTTGCTGTTCTTCAGAGATGGAATCAGGCTTGGCTCAGACACAATCAGTCATTTTCTTTTCGTCTTTTGTGTCATACCGTACAGCCGAGGATTTACAATGTCACTGGAATGAGAGGAAAAAAAAAAACGCTCCCGGGTTTAAATGCCTCTCAACTTTTCTAAAGCACTTTGAACGACTTATAAAATAGCAATAAATTGATAATACTGTTTTATATCTTATCAGTTCCTGGAAAAATGATCAATATTTAATTATTCATTAATTATGATTGATTTGTTGCTTTTTTGTTATATAAATGTCATTAATATTTGTGCTGATTTGTTGTTTTTGCTAATGATTTGATTACATAAAAGATATTTTGTGATAATTTACAGATTTATTATAGTTTGCATAAATAATTGCACATTCTTACAATAATCACTACCTAAAAGTGACATAATTCCTGTCACATTGCAAAAAACCAAAATAACTCATCCTAATTTACTTATTTAGGTTGATATTTATAAGTATTATAAAGAATTAATTCAAATAAATTAAATAATTAGTTCACCAGTACTGATAGGGTTTTTAGGCATCTTAATTGCCATTTTGAGTTCCTGTTTTCTGGTCATCACAATTTATTTAAGGTGCAACGTATTATTTTGCTGTTCATGATTAAGTTTTATCCTCTGTAACTTGTTATTCCCACAACTCCATGAAGACTCCACTCGTCAGCTCCTTAAAGTTCGTGTCAAAGAGGAGCAGGTGAACGCTATCACAACAGTAACATGGTCCTGTAAAACATCATTCTGGGTCATGTGACTTTCCTTAAAAAAAAAAAAAATTCTTTGTGGCTTGGTTCAAAGCCAAAACCACATTCCCATGCGAAAAACATTCCCACATCCTTCAATACTTTTAATGAGTTAAAGTCTCAAAACCCCAAAAGGCAATTTGGGCACTTTTAGTGCTAACAAACTTTGGCTAGCTGCCGTCTTGTCCATGTTGATTCTTCACATTTATTAATGTCCCCAAGCGGCTCCATACCTTGTTAGTTTGTTATGCGGTTTTGGATTCTGTAGATGTCAGCTCTGACTCATAGATTACACCACAGTCTGATGCACAGGATGCTCTGGGCAGCATTGAGGTGAGGTAGATTGCAGTTTTCATTTTTTGTTTCAGGCTAAGTCTTTCCGTGGTATTTCTTTTTTTTTTTTTTTTTTTAATTGTTGATGCTACAAAAAAAAAAAAAAAAAAAAACAGACTGACAGGCAGCTGTTCAAGTCGCAGGCGGATCGAAAAGTCTTTGTAGAAAATTCTTTGTCACTTTAGCCCTAAAGTGAGTCACACAACAGGCACCAGGTAAAAAAAAAAAAATGTCCTCTACAGGACACCATCCTGTCTTCATACAGAGCTCTCGTCTGGTATGGGTAGCAGTTGAGTGTGTTTTCTCTTTTCTAAGATCCTGTTGAGCTCGTCAGCAAAAGAGAATGACGACGAGCCCTCGGAATCATTCTGCCTCAGCAGAATGTAGCTGTTTCCGTTCATTCTCCTTAAGACGCTCGGCAGCGTGGCGGCTAACCCGTTGGAAAAGTTGCACTCTGGAGAGGGGTGCTGTGGGGTGGAGGGTAGAGGTGGGGCCGGGGGAAGAGTCTCTCTAGTGGGTGAAGTCTGGCCCTCCCCAGGGACTATCTGTAGTAACCCCAAATCTTGGGTGCTGCCATTATGAGCCTTTGAAATCCCATTACAAATGCCGTTGCCATTGCAGTGACTAGAGATGGTCTTTAGCTCCATGTGGGAGGAGTTTCTGTGCGTCTTTCTGCTTTTCTTGTTCTTGTGGTTCCTTGGATATGCAGCAGCTGCAGCACGCAGCGAGTATTTCCCACTCTGGCCAACTCGCAAACAGAAGCCCATGTAGACGAGGACCACAGCGAGGACCACGACAATGCCAGACAGGACTGTGATTAGAGACAGATACAAGGCCTCCATGTTCTTGGGAGACAAGAACTTTGAAGGCGTGAGAAGAAGACTCGGCGGTTCCAGTGACGCTCTTTCAGAAGAGGAACGCTCGAAAGCTCTTGACGGCGTAACGAGGAGCCCGGGAGCTGGATCAACAGGTGGTGGAGGAGGCAGGTCGACGACGACGGTTACATTGTAGGTTACTATAGCAACCCGGATGTTATTTTCAACAGCGTGACAGGTGTACAGGCCACTCTGGTCCACTTGGGCCTCAATGACCAGCAAGCCGTCCGTACCTGTCCTGAAACCAGAGTTGAGGTCATAGCCCTGCAGCTCCTTGCCATTCAGAGTCCAGAGAGGCGTTGCCAGGTTGGAGATGAGCTCACACTGCAGCAGGACGTCATCACCCACCCGCACGGACCGGCTTTTCTGAACAACATCTAAAAACACAAGAACATCCACATGTTTAAAAATCAGTTCTAAAAAATAAAATCTCTCCTTTTAACCTCTGACTTCTCTTTTATGCTAATTGTTTTACACCAGCAGCACTTAAAGACTGTCCAGACTTATCAGAGCCAGACGTCCAATTAGAAATGCTTGAATTCCTGCTATCAAGTTGCCTCACATAGAGAGTGAGGAAGAAGAGCAGGCTACATTTCATCAGATTGAAACTGAGAAGTGAGGGGAAGGCATTTGCCTGCCTGGAATATCAAACAGATTTTTCTCCAGAGATGGTAAAGATGTGATTAAAAAAAGGGAGGAGAGGATTTTATCAACACAGTGTGCATAATCAACTTTCAAAGAGTTTTTTTTCATGCTACCAGATGACAACTGTGCATCTTTTGAACCTTGCATTCTCTATTTTTAATCTGCTTTCAGTGTTAAAAAAAAAAAGGAAGCAGCAGATTTGAATGGAAGATGAGACTTGTGCTTACCGTACGGCACCTTCTCACATCCCCTGTTGCCATGCTGGATGTCTTGTATGGAAGAGGAACTGAAAAAAGTAATAAAATAAGCAAAAAGATAACAAAAAATGCCCACTGGGAGTTCTATTTCTTTTGTTTCTGCTATGCTGTTCCATTGTATTTACATCTTCTGAATCAGGTTATCTGCTCAGTACAATTCCAGCACACAGTGGAATGTTACATTTACGGTCACATGCAGTCTCTGCTTTCAGGACTCGCTTAGATTACTCGTGGAGCTGACACAGATAGAGCACGGCGATACCTCGTGAAATGAACAAAACGGCACCTGCAGTTCTTCTATCCAGCAGTGAACTCGCATGCAGATTCCAACACCCACCTGTTTTCCTGCGCTGTAACGTCCACACACTCTCCGCCGTTCCAGGCACAGTGCGGGTCTCTGGCAAAGACACATTCATAGCAGGTAGAGTATCTGCCACAGTTGGAGAGTGGAAGCTGAACCACGCCGGATGGAGAGCCAACATACAAGCTCGCCTGGGGGAGAGGAAATATTTTTATATGAAACAACAGATTTTTTATTTATTTATTTAATAGAAAATAAATGTGTTTGCATTTGAAAGGTTACCTGCTTTGTGGATATTAGTAGATTGGTGATTGGCTGCGGTTCCTCAAACAGTTGAAGCTCTTCAATAATGTGGATCTGACCTTGGACTTCCACAGCTTTATGTAACCAGCCTTCATCTGAGTGACCAATGCAAAATGAGAATATTTTAATACATTACAAAATACAAGATATACATGTATAAACAGATTTCTTTTGGTTTATTTTCTAGTGCTTAACAGGAAACTCATGGCTTTAGTTGGTTAAAACATCTCATTGGTAAGCTAGTACTAAGTATCTACTTTAAGCACTAGCCATATCAGCTGACCAGCTCAGTATTTGCACAGACCAAAAAAAAAAAAGACCTTTCTAGAAATGCACTGAGGTTATCAAAAGTTGCTTTTGACTGTGTGACACTCTGCCTATTTGTGCAATAAAATCCAGACAGTTTGGCAATTGGACGTGGAAGGAATGAAGAAAGAGTTGCTAAACATCCATGCAATCACCTATCACACAAATACATGTTTTTAAATAAAACTACTTCCAGATTAGTTCAAGCCTTAGTCACAGCTGCCCTTATGGGTGGATACGGGCTGTCTGCGGGTGAAAATGGGGTATATTGATGACCCGCACAAAGTATCAAGATCATAAACTCCTCATGATTCCATACAAAAAAAATTCATGCACATTGTTTTCTACAGCCATGTTGCGAGCAGCAGGATAAAGTGAACACTTAAGCAACACATGAGAAGGGTGAAGTAAGTGAGGCGGGGGTGTCGTAGATTTTTCCTTTTATCAACCCCTTCCCCAAATCCTGCACAACATGCAATAGGCCTGGCAGTGCTGTTCAAGTGATAAGAGCTCGCTCTATGCTTGCAGTCTGACCTTTAGACAATCAGAGCATAGTTTGTGTGGGAATCCCTTGGGTGTCCTACGGCGTTAAATATGATGTGTACACTCCGTTCATGTCCTATTTGCACGTGATCAGTAAAGTATGGAGAGAAAATAGACTGATCTGTGCGTGTGTAATTCTTGATTTGTGCGTAATTCTAGATTTGTAACTCATGATACGTTTTGAGCAAAAGTAAAAAAAATAAAATAAATAATAATAATACAATTTAAACATGGACAAATGAAAATTACAACAGCTTGAAAATAATTACACAAAAAAAATCTTTAAAAAATACGCACAAATCACCTCTTACGCACACACATCTGTTAAGCACAAATCTATCGTGAGACTCTTCACGGCTCACAAATTTGTCCGTGTGGGATGCGTTCAAGTACTACTAGAATGCTCGTTCACCACAGTTTTCTTGCAGACCGTTTTAAACTTCAATTGTTAATAATATCTGGTAAAACTTGATATTTTCCCACTTTCGGCAACTTAGATTCACTTTTGATGGTTTTATCTATTTTTAGTCAATTTTTTAAAGTAATTTTTGTGTTTTTTCCAATAGCTTTAAAGTTTTTATACCCAATTGGTCCATATCACTATAGAATAATAAAATTAACTACAAATTATCAGGGTCAGACACTTAGATTCACTTTTAAAGCTTTTTCTATTTTTAGCCAATTTTTTACTAGGTCCAATAATTTTAAAGCTGTTGAAAAAAAACTTGTATTTGTCCCTAAACGTGAAAGGAGCAAATGTCTGCCGAATATCCAATATCCAACTAACTTCACTCGGTCCCAGCCAGAACTTTAACCAGGGCTTCTTGCTGTGAGGCAAGAGAGCTTCCCACTGTGCAGTCCTTAGATAAGATCATTCTTCTTTAACAGTCCTGGTACATCGCCTGTCTGTCCTTGGAGAGGATCCCTCCTCCATGAGGACATCCCTGAGGTTTTTTTTTTTTTTTTTTTTTTTTAAGAGTTTTTTCTTACCAAGAAGGAGGGTCTAATTTATTTTAGCAACCAGCTAGTGTTTATATTTTATGACTAACTTTATGTTTTTGTAGTGTGAGGTCCATTCAGACAACTGCATTGTGATATTGGGCTATATAAATAAAACTGAATTGAATTGGAGTGCAATACGACAGCACCGCTTGTATGTCATAAGTGCAAGCAACTTACAAATGCTTCATGATACACCTACCATATGACAGCAATCATACATTCTGTTTTCACATCCTTTGAGGTGCCTGTTCAAGCCTCAAGGGAAATGTAAGACACACCTAAACTCCTCTTAAGATGCAACCGGTCGTCTTTGCTACCCTTCACAGGCCCAAACAACCAAAAAACCTCAAAAGTCTCAACTCCCATGAGACTCAGGCTTATTTAGTGCATCCTCTGCAGAGAAATAAAGCTTCTCAAAGCTTTAAAATATAAGAAATTAAAGCCCCATTATTAACAAAATCTTTTTTTTAATTTAGCAAGAAGGATGATTATTATTTAGATTCTTAGGATGCAGAGTAAGTGTCTGACATGAATTCATACGCACCTGTCCCCATGTATAAAACATGGTATGTTTCTCCGTCCAGTCCCTGGACCACGTGTGCTGCCATATGTGTGTAGTCTGTCGTCCGCCTGAACAAAACCGGCCGTTTGTCTAGAGGTTGGACTTGATGGGACATCAGAGGATGCCGCCTGACAAACTCCAGCACATCATCAGGCAGGGAGGTGGAAATGTTTATGCCCCTGGCCCTCAAAGCATCATTTATACACTTTGGGGAAAAAGTAGAGAGAGAGTGATGAGAGGAGGTTAGATGAGAAGGGAACAAGAAAAGAACTGGGCGTCGTGCAAGAGAGAAACATTCTTTTAACTTCACCTGACTACATTAACTTCTTTTCTTCTTTCTTTGTCCTTTTCATACGAGCTTTTTTTAATAGGCTTTCACGCTTCCAAGTTCAAACCCTTCAACTGTTCTCCTTTTTGTTAAACAGCAAAGTTAAATGAAGTCCGACAAAGTGTTGAAACTACTGTGCCCTGGGTAGTGTCTGACCGCACTAACAATGTCATGGCTGCTGCACCTCTAAGCGTTCATTGAACAAGTGATAAACCAGAATTAATCGCCATGGAAATGGCTTCCAGTTGTGTTCTCTCCTCTCTGATGCTTCGCTTCCATTCAGACTAAATCTCTTTGTTCATCTTCAGTTTAAGTCAAATTTACAAGGATATAGGGAACAGTTTTCTGCACAAAAAGGCATCACTGAGGTTTCCTCACAGTTCCAGGTCGTGGTTCTGGGATCTTTCCGGTGAATTCCGTCCACTTAGAGCCAGAGTCCTGGTTCTCCATGTAGGGTCCTCGAAAAGCCTTTTGGACCTCAGACAGGCTGAAGCGACACACTGCAGACGCCTTTACATTTTTCCTTTCGAAAACGGAGCCACACAATGACAAAAAACAGATATTGAGTCATGGTCAACAGATCAAGCGAACCTTATGTTACTATGGTAACCAAACTCAAAGAGAAGATGAATGGTAGCTCACCTAGTCAAAAAAAAAAAAAAGAAGAAAACGACATAAGATATAATAGAGGAACCTCAAAATTAACAGATATAACAAGATGTTTATGAAAACTGAAGTGAAAGTGAAATGGTTTAAGGAGTAAAAGATTTCATGAGAAAATTGCATTAATGCTCAACAGAAAACAATGTATAAAGACAATTAAACAGCATTCTTTAGCCTGATCGTGACATGATTGTTGTGTGTTGCTTTATTACCAAAGAATCTGCTTCACTTTCATATTCGTTTTTATTTCCATTTGAGATTAAAGAGACTTTGTAAAAGATCATTTCAGATAACAGCAACCGGTTTTTGATTTCATTTCCGTTACTGAACTGATATTGTTTCACGCTTCGGGTAGGATAATAGACTTAACTGGCAACGAAGGAAGCAGCTACGAAACAAAGTATTCTTCCCGTATTATCAAAGAACAGTGTTTTTAGCCTTTACATTTATTTATTTATTTAATTTTTTTAGTGCCCTTTGTAGCCAACACCTTTAATTCCTGATCTAACTTATAATAATAATAAGCTTTATTTATAGAGCACTTAATTTGCCCACTCAGGCCCAAAGTGCTGTACAATGATAGCGGATAAAACATACAATAAGATTAAAAGTATGCAACAGCATGCTCTAAAGTAACACCAATAAAAACAAAAACACATTCCAAACAGTACATTTAAGAGAATAAATAAAATATCATAGCATAAAAGAGAAGAAACCACTTCACTGTGTATTAAAAGCCAATTTAAAAAAGTGGGTTTTAAGAAGAGACTTAAAAACAGGCAATGAGGACGACTCTCTAACATGAATTGGAAGATCATTCCAGAGTTTCGGAGCTGCTGCAGCAAAGGCACGGTCCCCTCTGAGTTTGAGTTTTGTTTTAGGAACTTTTAAAACAGCTGGTCAGCTGATCTCAGAGGACGGGGGGGACGTAAGGCTGTAGCAGCTCAGAGAGGTAGACCGGTGCCGAACCGTGTAGGGATTTAAAACAAATAAAAGAATCTTAAAATGAATCCTAAAATGAACGGGCAACCAGTGCAGCGACGCCAAGCTGGGGAGATGTGATCGTATTTCCGTTTTCTGGTTAAGAGACAGCAGCTGCATTTTGCACTAGCTGAGTCGGGCAATTGCTGACGCGCTAACTCCCACATATAGAGAATTACAGTAATCCAGCCTGGTGGTGATAAAGGCGTGGATTACTGTTTCAAACTGCGTGAATGACGGATTGGTCTGACTTAGCAGTTGCCTCAGGTGAAAAAAGCTAGACTTCACTACAGAATTAATTTGTTTATCTAGTTTCATTTCAGAGTCCATCTTGACTCCTAAATTTGTTCCATAAGATGTAACATATTCATTTAAAGAGCCAAGATTTGCAGTGAGGGACCCAGAGCTGTCGCCAAAGACAATTACTTCAGTTTTGCTGTCATTAATACTTAAAAAATTTTGTGTCATCCAGGACTTTAAGTCTAAAAGGCATTTGTGGAGTGATTCAACAGACAGGTTATTCTTTTTAAGAGGCACATACAGCTGGCAGTCATCTGCATAGAAATGAAAGGACACACCATATTTCCTAATTAAAGAGCCAAGTGGCAACAGGTATAAGGAGAATAAGAGAGGGCTGCATGGATGCAGCAGTTCTTTAGACCGATTATGTGAATGAATTTTTTCTGTAAGTTCAAAGGTATAAACTTGAATTCACTCATAAGCATTTGCTCAGAGAAAAACTGCTCTCTCTGAGCTTATGTACTTCTCTATTAACATCCTCAAAGCAAATATGTCATCAGTCGTGCTCTTTCTTGGCATGAAACCATACTGCTGCTCACAAATGTTCATGCCTAACTTCAACTACTCATTCCATAACTTCCTTATATTGCTCATCAACTTTATTTCTTTGTAGTTACAACAACTCTGAACATTTCTCTTATTCTTAAAAGTGGGCACCATTAAACACTCCAGTCAAAAACTCCACTGCAATCTCTCCAAGATACCTCCACAGGTATACCATCAGGATCACGTGCTTTTCCACTCTTCATCTTCTTTAATGCCCATCACTTCACCTTTACTCATCTCTGCTCCTTTCTGCTCCACAACAGTCACCTTCTTCTATTCTTTGTTCTCTTTCATTTTCTACATTTATTAGCTCTTCAAGATATTCTTTCCATCTTTCCATCACACAGGTAACAATCCAAGGCAATCATACAAAAAATAATTATTTTATAGTTAAAGTGACTGTAAAAGAGGCCCCACAGCTAAAGACAAAGCTGTCCATTTTCATATCAGTAAACTGATATAGAATTGGATTAAACTTCTCAACTGCTTTCCATGCAGGTTTATGTGGGCATGCGTTCCCTCTGTAGAGCTGCTGGCTGCCTCCACTCATGAGGTGGGTGTTATCATTCAAGTTTGTGGGGGGAGGGTGCATTCTTCATCTGAGTTTTTTTCTTTCAGATTCATTGGAACTGCTTTGATATTTAGACTCACTAAAGCCATATATAAGCTTCAGTAGTGGTTTCTACTACTACACTGCAAAAACAGCCCCCCCTGGAAATGAGTCGTAAAATTAAAAATATATAATTATCTTTAAACAGGCAAAAAATAATGAGAAAAAAAACAACTTTTGCTATTGAAAAAAATCTTAAGATTATTTTTCTTGCAAGACAAAAACAAGAACTTTTTTTTAAAACAAGGATCTTTTACTTTCTTATGATTCAGTTTAGCCTTAAACTCGGGATATTTAACCTTCTATTTTCATAAAAATGAAAAAATTATTAGTATAGCTTCAATATCTTCTTACAATAAAGCATTCCTGATTGTTAAGAAGTCTGGAACATTTTGGAAATGTCATCACTAAGTGCAGTCCTGATTACAGAAATGTTGTTAAACACTTTTGTAACTAATTTAGTCCAATGTTCTAGATGCTGTATTTCTATGAATTTTCTCACGCAATTTCATCCTGTCTTTTTCAGTAGTCCTCAACACAGAAATATCGATGGCTGTTTTTCTCATCGTCTCTTATCACTGTATGGTCTTGACAGGACATCAATTTCCACTCACCACTCCAGGCCAAAGATGCCATAGAAGAGGGTTTCCTGCGGTTCCATGTCAGGCATAACAAACACGCTCCGCAGCATGTTGAAGTGGAAGTCATAGTCAGGCAAGGAACAGGTTAGCCTGGCCTTAAGGAAGGAAGTCCACCGTTTTTGGAGAGTCAAATGACCCCTCGGTCTCCCTGAGGGCATGAGAAAGACAGAACAAGGAAGATTGGAGGATGAAAAGTTCTATATTAATATAAATTACTATCCATCCAGATAGTATCCATTTAAGAACCCGCTAAAACCCTTTCAGGGTAACTGGGCTCCTGAACTGTTGGGAAAAGGTGGGGCCAACCCTGAACAGGTCGCACGCCGGTCTGTGGCAGGACCGCACACTGAAGCCGTTTTGAGCAGCTTTACAGCACGACATAAGCAACAACAAGATCTCGCTGAACCAGCTTGTGTCAGATGTTCAGTATTATAATGAAAGATTAATTAATATTCAGGCAGAGTTTCTTTTAAAACTCATGCTCGTAAAAAAAAAAAAAAAAATTGTTCCTTTGCAGTCTTGGGATATTGCAATACATATCGTATTATGAGGCACGTAGCGGGACATGTATCAGATTGCCAGAATCTTGCCAATACCCACCCTATCATATACAGTAATAATATGATATTGGAAATCCTTGTGATTATATATAATGTTTTGTAAATGGTAATATTAGGAACCTCATAATTCTTTACCGCCGTAATGTTTCAAAACTTACCCAACATCTCCACATTTTGGGGCACATTAAATTAATTCCCCTTTAGTCATTTACACCCTCAAAACACTTTACTGTTACATTTATCAGTTTTTTATCTGTCCTCTCATGTTGTTTATTTATTTCTTATTGTACTTTTTTCATATTTTTCATTATTCCCTATATCTGTTTTTGTTATTATTTTCCTGTAAGATGTTACTTTTTCCAGCATTTTTTATCAATTTCTGACCTCCCTTTCAAATGTGAACTACTTGACGCCCGAATTTTTTTGCAACTATGAAATAAAAGCCAGCCAATGTTTTTGCTTTCATGAAGATTCAAATTAAGGTAACTTTGTAGCAGAAATATTTGCATCAATAGGCGCCAGGATGTGAATAGATGATAACAAAAGTTTAAGCTTTTGAAATTTTGAAATTCCAGCATGCACTTCTAAATGAACTAAACCAGCAGGAAACTTCCGATGGGACATGTAAACCCGAGATCAGAGAGTAAATTTGCTTATTTCTGAGTACAAGGCTTATGAATCAACCTAATTTAAACAAAAACAAGCTAAAAAAAAATGTGTACAGCTTACCATAATATACCCAAACTGTGTAATGTAAAACATTTACATTACAGACAGATGTTGAACTTTACCTTCAAGTCACTCACACTGACTTTGCTACTAGTTTATCCCAGTCTCACTCATTTTTGGTATACATGTAAATACAGTCCCTATCCTTCCTACAGGCATCTCAGACATCTGTCTCGGTCTGCACTCACCTTACAAACCCGAGCCACTCGAGCCACTCTACTGTGGCTGTAGGTTCCAGAGTATTCCTGATTCCTCTCCGTAAAGAAGAAGAAGATCTGATCATCGCCGCCACCGCCCAATCTCTCTTTCAAGAGGGAGGAACCCACAAACTCCGCTTCTGCAAGTTGGAAGAGAAATACACTTTTAAACTTTTGTTTAAGTTTTCCTACTCTTAGTCATGCAGAGTGATGCATAAATGCATCTGTTAACACTTTATTTAATAGTTCAAGCTTAATTATGCATTAACTAATATTGAAAAAGGTACATTTACTTTGCTGTCAAGACTATCGCCTGGAAACCGGGGTCTACGCATTCTACTTGCTACCACATGATTTTATCACGCTAGGAGGTTATCTCACCGTTCAGCCAGCGCGTGGGCGCATCTTCCGTCTTCAGAGTGGGAGATGGAGAGTTACGCCGAATATCTGGGAAGCTTCGAAACTCATACTGGGAAGCGGTGTACAACTGTTGATCTAAAGAACAAGAAAAAAAAGATTTATTTGATCTTGAACTTATCCAAACAAATGCATTATGTAACTGATCGGATTTAGGTTGTTTACCTACGAGGAGACCAGTATAACCTGTCGTTGGCCCATAGGGGCATTTATCCCTGCCTTCCTCAGGCTTTGATGACATAACAAACCTCTCCTCGTCCTTTATAGAGGAAAACATGATTAAAGACATTTTATTTTGAAATAAAAAGTACATAAAGAGGAAAAAGTTGTTTCTCAGATCAAAAGTCATAGATAAAAACATAGAAGTGTATGGTATATGCGTTTGTAGAAAGGTCTTACTATATAAGCACAGAGCGGACTGAAGGCGTGAGTCCCACACATGTAGAGATGGGTCGAGTTAAACCTTTGGAGTAAGCGAATGTGATTAAAACACTCCGTCTAAAAGAAAAGAGAAAATATGTGGCAATTAGCGAGCAAAAATCAACAGACAGGGGAGAAACAAATGCCACAAAGGCATAAATAAAAGACTGAAAGTGAAAGGACAACCTAATGCTTACCTTGTTGTCTTTTCCTTTCAGGAGGCACTGAAACTTTTGCTCTGCTGAAGCCTCCCACTCAATCTGTGGGAGAACCAAGGACATGACATGAGATTAAGTAACATCTAAAGAATACACTTTTCAAAAAAAAAAACTATTCTTTTTGTTGACAAATACGTTCAAAATGTAAAAATTGTAAAAACCTACTATAAAAGCTAAACATAAATATGTTGGATTTAACAACAAATCACATTTATTTGTGACAAAAGGGTAAAATAGAATTGAAAAAAAGGAAAGATCTTAGTTCTCACAGCAATTTTTTTTTTAAAGTTTGTCCAATTTGACATATTCTTTGTCAATATTTTATATTTATGTTGTCCATAAAATTTGAATGAAATTATAAGTTTAAGAAAAGTTGAAGGCAACATTTACTTAAAAGCATGTCTGACATCAATGGATTCATATGATTTCAGTATTCATTTTATGTTATAAGATTTAAAAAGCCACCTTTCTGTCTTGTTTAGATAAAAAAGATAAAAACTCTTCTCATAGTGAAATGTATTTTCCCTAAAAAATTCCTGCGTTGTGCAGTTCAAAAACAACTTGAGCGAGATGAAGAAACGTAGCAGACGAGGCGCACGGCATGTTGCAATAATCGTACTTACAGCGGGAGCAGGGCTGGCTGAAATGTCAGTGGCATCGAGAGCGAACACAGCTCCTCGAGCCCCCACATAAAGACGCTCTCTGTCAGCCTCCAGCAGCAGCGTGCTGTAGTTGACGGTAGAAGACTGGAAACGCCTGCTGCCCTGGAGACCTACAGAGAGGAGAGGGTTCAAGGATCTCTTTCTATAAACATTTAAAAGGCACAACAAAACTTTCAATGACAGCCCCCTCCCCATTTATGTTTAATTATTTGCGTGAAGTTTACCAGCAAGATTTGAGTGACGAAAAAGATGTTCATTGAGTCCTTAAAGACCCAATCCATTGAAAATATTATTCCTTGTAGCATATTTCTGACAATTGAGGACATTTATTCAGAGTATTTCCTTATTCAAATTGTCGTAAATCAGGAAAAAATGCCATTCGAAAAAGATCCTGTTGGTAGGCGGGTTGCCTGCTGCGCTCCATTCTGATGCATCCACTTGCAGACAAATAGATCTATGTTTTCCTCGTCTGAGCTGCAATCTGGCTAAAAACTGTGCTGCTGAATAGCACCAATATTGCTCGACATTTTTGTTGCGAGTGTGAGTGGTTGTAAGCTAGTGGGAGAGCATGTAAACAGAGAGCTCTCAGTAAATGAGGAGGGCCTTTAAAGAAATTCATCTTTGATACATCTTGAGATTTAAACATTTAAATAGGTTTAAACTTAATTTGCCTTTCCTTTCAATATTTAAACAACACAAAACTACTATAGTAACCATGTTTAAAGAGCCAGTTTCTGTATGGCCTCGCATTTACCTGGACGCTTCAAAGCACAAACGCTTTCCTCAGAGACTATCGATTAAAGCCCGTCTCCATGGAAACAAATGCAGATTCAAAAATAATGCTTCCCAAAAATTGCAGGTTACTGTTTTCAATAGCTTTTTAAAGTGATCAGCCTTGCTTTATTGTTTATACGTCAGCAGAGTCACAGCAGAGCGTGATATAATAAAAGCTCAAATGCGAGAGCTTTTTCAATCAGAGCCGACAGCAGAAGAAGAGGAAAAGATAGACCTGGTTCCTACATTTGGTGAGGGATTTCTCCCTTTGTCTGCATGACAGCCTTGTTTTTCTGATAAGAGAGAAGTCTGTATGCAATCAAGGATTTTTATTTGTGAAAAGGAGAAACTTTGACAGCATTAGGAAATGACAGAAAACACGTTTTTATTAACTTTCTTTTCTCCCTGGCAAAAACAGAAAGAAATGCACCAATCAAATGTTTGGGGAAAATAGAAAAGTTCTATAACATATCCTTTTTAATATGTTTATGTGATTTTTTTATTCTTAACAGCATCAATTTTTTTTGTCATTTCAAGTAAAGTTGATTTTTTTCTGAATGAACTGTAAAAATGAATGAAAGTTCAGATTTACAGAACAATTTAGCAATAAATAACTTTCAAATTGAAATATCAATGTTACCACGGCAACCTGTTTGCAGTGAAGTCAGGTGGTCGGTGCGCTGGTATTGAACTTGGAACATGGCAAGAAAACATCCGTTCAAGTTCTGCATTTAAAATAAATGTTCTAGCCTAGCGTCATCAATTTCCTTTGACAGCAATTATTTACACTCTCCAATATTTCCACCACCTGCATCAATGGAGCACAGTGAGTTTTTGAATGCGGTGTTGTCATGGCAACATTATAGATGTGTGTGCGTGGGGGGGGGTGTTCAACAGTATCAACAAATGTAAAAATATGTTTTACATTTTCAAATGTTACAAAATTTTTCCAAAAGTAGCGTAAGAAGTCTTCATTACAGCTTTAGTCGATGCTCATATTGTGTTCCTTCAGAGTTTTTTGCTTCACTATCTTCAAACTGTGTGTAAGTACAGTCTGCAGTACAGCGTGTAAACATAAGAGTAAGGGGATTGTGTGAATGCAAATTTTACTGTATATCCCTGTAACCACTTGCTGACTAGCTATAGCTCCTCAAGGAAATTCAATGTTCTTTTTATGCATTCATCTGTAATGGTTTGCTGTAGGGCTTCTCCATCTTGTTTGTCTGCAACTTGCTCTGTCAATCTTCCATTGTTCGTATCTTGTTTCATCCTGTCTAATTAAGTTGGCATGACCATAGAACAATAAACCAAAAATAAAATAATAATAAAATAATCAGCCAGTGTCACACCATCTTCATATTTTTTTGTCTCTTCATCTTTAACATCTTTTGTAAATGAGAGAAGCAGCAACATCAACATTTTTTCGATCTTTCGAGATCGCATACAGAAGCCAGACATCTATTCTCCACAGAGAACGATAAAGTGATCATAGACTGATCTACAAGGAATAATAAGGGTATGAAGCACTGAAGAACAGAGCACAGAACTTGCTTTAGAACTTTTTGTTTTTGTCCCCCGTTAAATTCTTCAGGCTACATAGGCATCCTTTTGTTTGACAAGTGGAAATACTAATGAGGCTCAGTCACACAAACACTCTGCAAGGAGACATTCTTGACGTTGCGAGCACACTCAGAGACCAACAATGCGTGCAAACACAGTCACTTGCAGCAGTCGTCGTGGACAGTTATGCAACTTCTAAACACTATCTATCAAAGGTCCATCTTTTGAGAGTAAACATGACACTACCGTCGCAATACGCAGACGGGGAGGCTGCTAAAATTACAGCAACATGTGCAGTGATGCAGAGCGAACCTGATGTCTAATTAAAATACTTGCTGGGACGCAGAGCAGGTTTTACAATCGACTCTCAGCAATTAAGCCAAAATGTGAACCACTTACCCCCTCCTTTAAGCAAATACTGTAAAAAAAACAATCAGACTTCCTGCATGTGTAGCCGATTCATCCACCCCCAGCACGGATATCAACTCAGTTATCATTAAGATTCCTATCAGCAGCATTAAAAGTATTTCCTGTCTGAGGAGCGGCAATGGCCAAATCTATCTCACAGGCTGCCCCCGGGTGTTTAAGTGTCGACTTTCCTTTCTCTTTCTCCCAAAGAACAAAAAAAGAAGGAAAAAGAGTTCAGTCTCCTTTACACACAAACTCCTCCAATGCAATATGAGCGTTTTATTGCGGTTGAAAACAATACAAAGCAAAAATAAAGACATTTTCTGCAAGTGATCCAAGCATTAGACTCAGACTAACGTGTGATTGGTCCTGTTAGTGGAGCTGGGTGACTCAAAGCAGTTTAGCTGGAAGCGTGACGCAACACAGGAAGATTTATCTGGGTTGTGTGACAATTAAACCGCGTCCTGAAGCACAGTTTGTCTTCAGCTTATGAGATCAGGGCAGGAGGGGCGTGTTTGGGTTGGTTTGTGGGAGCAAACGTGGTAGGAGTGAGCAAGCATGAGGGGTCCAGATGACTCTGTTTACTATGCAAACATTTAGCGTTACCTCAGCTGGTCGGCAGAGTACACACAGTTCAGGGACACACAAACACGAGCAGGAGACGCTCTTGCTGGAGTTCAGGATCGGAGCCGTGACGTTCCAGTATAACATGGGAATTTTCAATATCAGATTCAAGCCTGTGTACAGTTCAAAAGTTTGTTATTTGTGAGTAGAGCTGCCACGATTAGTCAACTAATCGACAATTAAAATAGTTGACAACTAATTTAATAGTTGATCAGTCATTACTTCATGTTATATAGAGTCAGAGTGAGGTAAAGTTAAAAGCTATAATGGCATTATGCTAGCTTTTTGGTCTATTTTGACATTTATTAAGGTTTTTTTGGACAGGTTTAAGACAGGTTTGTATCAAGTGGAACAATAAAAATTGAAACTATATACTGTATACCAATGTCTTGCGGCACAGTTAAACAGTTGTCATGGTTACTGTGCTTACAGTGATGTCAGACTTCTTTGGATGCTCTGCAGGGAACCAAGTGAAAGCTATTCACACATCTGCCGATGCCTCTGAAGCCTGTTGTGATACATTCCATCACTCAGAGGGTGAGCAAACAGTAATCAAAGCTCAGTAAAAAAATATATAAAAAACTGCATTCTTAAGAGAGCCCACACCTTGCATCGCATCTAAGCAGGTGCATGTCTATCTGCCTGAAGGACTGCTAGAAAGACTAATTAAACACTTGATATGGAGCCAAAGACCTTCACGAATATTAAACGGTGCTATGCAGCTTCACATGCATAAACATGACTCTGACAGAAGGGCAATAAAAAAAAAAGAAACATTTCTGCATTGTCAGAATTTTGCGTGCAAATTATGAGAGGAAATCTATGGCATTTTGAAACTAAGGGTGTGTTCAGACTGAATCCGCTTAATTCGGTCCACATTGAGTTCTGAACTTTGCATTTGGTCTGTATTCAGACTGCAGTAAAGCGGACATTTTTGGACTGAAGTTTGTTAAAAAAAGCACGCGACTAAAGGTCTGTTCAGTCATTGGCCAGGAGTAATGAGGGCGGGGAAAAGCTGCAAGAGGCAGAAATCCTACGCTTTGTAATTCTTGTTTAGATCACTAATTCAAACGTTATATATCGCTGAACAATTTTAAACGTCTCTATCAAGTTAACTGGTGATTGGCGATATGGAAAAATGGTATATCATCATTTAGATTATTTTATATCACAATGATATGCCACAATAAAGTACATTTTAAATTATTCTCTGAGAAAAAAATTGACAAATTTGTCTTACTTTCCTCTGAATTTAATTTTCAAGTAACATGTAACTGAATAGTCACAAATAAAAAAAATTAATATACAACAGTTTCAAGTCTCTTAGTAGGAAAACACATTTTTGTACAAAAGTTCTGCAATAAAAATAAACAGAAACGATAGAAAAGAAATGCTACATTTCTATAGCATCGTCATATCGCCCAGCACTAAGGTCAAGTACAACTATTTCTTCTTTCTTCTAAGTAATTCTTCTCTACCAATTGTGGGGGCATTTGAAGGGGTAGGCTTGTCCGAAACAGTTCTTTTAAGGGTTAACCCTCATGGCGGAGGGCTCTGCATCCGTCCACCATGAGTACCGCTGTACTGCAGAGGACACGTGCTTTTCTTCCCTTGGGAACGCACAGAAGTTTACATTTAAATTTAAGTAATGACTTTTTGTTTTAGCACAACTTTTTAAGGTTATAAAACAGATGTTTTGTATTTCCAAGCGCTAGCAGCTACACGATAACATAGCTGACTGGCAACTATTGATGACATCATCACGTGGGAGTAACAACCATATTTTTCCATTACTCTCTGTTTGGAGGGCTAAACGTAGGGGTAGAGAGAAGCTGTAGAGGTAGGGGAAGAATTTGGATTTGGTCCAAATGTGTCCAATCTGAAAACACCCTAAGTCTAAGCCAAAAGGTTTAACCAAAACCAAACAAAGATGAGTCTAACAACTAAATATAGCGACTAAAAATCTGTGAACTGACTTCATGAGCTGTGCACGAAAAATATCTTACAGAACTTGAGACTCCAGCATGAAGAATGTGTGACAGAAATGTAATCTCCAAGGTTTCACACTGACAAGAAGAAGAAGCGTCGGACAAATTCATCAGAAAAATGATGCACAAGATGAATGAAAAAACACACTTTATAACACAAAAATCAATACTTAGTTATAAATCAGAGAAGGTAGCAGTACAGAACTTCACTAAAATAGAAAGATGCTGCATCGGAGTGTGAACGAGTGACTGGGATGTGATTGTGTGAGTCTCTCCTTACCACTGATCAACACAGTGACGCGCGGAGTCACATCCAGGTCCAGTGGCGGTCTGAATGGATAACCCGACACCGCCACGCACAAGCAGCTCAGCAGCAGGAGCTGCGATGCCAGAGGTCGGGCTCCCTGCATCATCTCAGACAGACACTCCCCGATGTGTGTGTGGAAAGAATAATTCACACCAACATCTTCATCGCATGCACCTTTTATCCAGCCAGACCCAACACACAGCGCGGTGTTCTGCGGACGATCTGAAAGAATAAACACAGTTTCACAGTCAACGGCTGACACACAATTCCCGATGTGTCCAAAAAAAGAATAAAAGTTTGTGCCGCAGACTTTTAGTCAAATTGAAAGCACGCAGGTGGCGGCTTTCACAAGGAATGGAAAAAAGATGCAAACTGCATCCATCTCCAGAGGGCGAGCAGCCGCCGCCGAGTCCACTCACAAGTCAGAAAACATCAAACAACAACACAAGATCACAGGTAAACACTTGAGGATTAAGCTGTGATGTGGAGAAATCCAGAAGAATGAGGCGTGTGAGCGTTTCACACGGCAAACATACCTGAGAGAAGCCAAACCTGAGAGTGGAAGGATTGTGAAATATGTTCATCTATATATGATGTGTGTGTCTTGTGATATGAATGCCAATGCTGCTTCTGCAGAGTAAGAGACCCTACTGTGGATGGGTGCAAAGAGTGATGGTGAGAGGAGGGGAGGGGGTGAAGAGCCCCCGTGATAGAAAGAAAAAGAGACAGAGAACGACAGCCAGAGAAATAGAGATGTCACCGTTAACTAAAGTAAGACTGGACTGGAGAATCAATGCTCCTCAGAGGATCCGTCACTGCTCACACACACACACACACACACGTCTTAAACAGCAGACAGTCCAGGTAGCCTCCTCGTTTCTTAATTTATGTGAACACACAGTCATGTGCAACACAAATCTGAAAGGGATCGACTGAGACTTTAGAGAAAGTCCCAGCAGTCCATCAAGGCTGACACCATGACAACAGCTGAGCTGTAATGAATGAACACAGCAGCCAGCAGGTGGAAGTGAAGGACACACAGATAATTTGATTCAGCCTTTTTACTGCATAATCTAGAAATGTATGTTTGGCAGATTATTGATTTCTTGTCTTAAACCATTGGAATGGCTGATTATTTTGCAGTAAAATGGTGCCATATTTGCAAGGAACATACATAAAGAAAAGCACCAATGGCAGGTTTGCCCAAATTTTCTCAAAAGCCAAAAACAAACTGTAAGCATAGGCACTGTTACAGTGATTGGAACTGGATGTTTGTGTTCTGTCAAACCAAGTTAGAGGTGTGCATTTTCCATCCTAAAAGTTCTGTATGACAGATATCAGAAACACACTGAAAAGTGAGCGCCCGGAGAAGACCAAATCTCGTCCCGTCAGCAAATAGTTCCGGCAAATCATCTTTATCCGATTTGCAGAACCATATTCAACGACTCTCTGCCCAGAACAGACTTCATGCTGTCTGTTTGGGCTGCCAGGACTGCGCTTCACCCTCAGACTCATTAGCTAAAATGTTGACGCAAAAAGCCAGCTCACGTGGAGGAGCAATATGTTCAGCAGTTATTCTGCAAGGTGGACCGCAGGGTCAACAAAGCACTCCTGACAATGAAAGAGTTTCATATTTTGGTGGAGGCAGTATGATGGTGTGGGGAAGCTTTTCCCACACACACACACACACACACACACACACACACACGAAAAAACAAAGTTTGGTTTTATTGGCGGCAAACTTTCCGCAGAAAGATATCAAGATGAGAAATCTTACTTGGCAGAGAGGATATTTTGGAGTTTGTGTGATTTCTGTGCTCCCACGTGTTAGTTTTTTTAGAATGTAGAACTGTTTAAAATTTGTCATAAAAAACGCTTTCCAATTAGATTTTGCCAAAAAGAACTTTCACAAAATAAACCAAACAGACATATATATATTATATATATATATATATATATATATATATATATATATATATATATATATTTTTTTTTTTTTTTTTTTTTTTTTAAATTTTTTTTATGTTTCTAAAACAGGCGATTCACAGTCCACTTTGTGTAAATTTTATTAAAAAGAGAGTCGTGAAATTTAAATATTTTAGGTTAAACAGGAAACAAAAACTTTTGGCATCTTAAACACTTTCATCCATACATTTAAGACGTCCAACAATAACAATGTGTTATTTTGAAATTAAACAAAAACAAAAAAATTATTATTTGAAAAACACAAAAATATCTTATATTTTTATCAGTAAAAAGTAAAAACGTAAACATTTAGCAAAATTATTTAATAGATTTGCAGCTATTTTAAGTTATCTAGATCAATGCAATAAACAACTTATATATTTGAAAAAAAATATTTATCCAGTTAAATTTACTTGGGGATTTTAAAAAAGTTTAACTAGCAGAAGTTTTGAGCAAACTTGAAAATAGAAAATACAAATTTAGACATCAAGTACTTTTTAAAGTCTTTTAAGCAGAGAAACTCAGTTAAAAATAATCATTTATGTGTTCCTAAATCCTATTTTAGAAGACCATTTAGATTTTTTTTAAATCTTATTACTGCTTAATATTTTTGGCATTCTGAACTATGACAATCATTTTTTTATCGGTTAAATGACTTGATTAATCTGGATTCAGTTTGGAAATAAAATGGAACATCCGCAGAGGAAATCCTACCAACCAATGTCTCTTCTTCTGTCAGCTCTCTTTCCCGTGGCATCCATTCACAGATTTTCCCCGGCATTTATAAAAACATCCTTCAATAGAGAAAGCGGTGATGGCTCCGTTAACACACAGCCCTGACTCTAAAGGACTCCAAAACCGCAGTTTTAGACGTGCATGCATGTGTCTGAGTGATACATAGTATGAAGGATTATTGTGGAAGCCACAGAGAGAGGATTCAGCACTCACACAGACAGCTTTAAAACAAACACTTGTCTCCCAGGGAACAAAAGGAAGCCATCAGAGCTAATCTCTATTTGTTAGCTGGACCATAGCTTTATATTTTGTAGAATCGCTGTGTGAATGAAACAAAGTGACAGTTCAACACAGACATAAACTGTGGTCAGTATTACCCAGATGTTTAATTCAAGCTGAAGTAACTGTAATTTATAGTCTTTTAAGTCCAATCACTTTATATCTTTAAATGACTTTAATGGTGGACAAAATCTGTCCAGCAATGATGAAATGATTATTAGCACACAAATGTGTCGATAAAGAGATTATGGAAATTACAATCAGCTTTGGCATTGTTCTGATGAAGTATCACTGAATATGTTTTAATATATGTAAAAAGGTTCTGTGTGTTTTATAATTTGCATTATATAATCAGATAGGATTTCAAACCAATCCAGTGACAGCAGAGAAAACATCCTCCTTTAAAAAGATCCCTATTACATTCATAAACTCATTCTCTTTTTTCATGCATAAAAAACACAAAGACATGAACAGAATTCAACATACATTTATAACCTTACAATGTGATGAATGGAAAGGAGCCGTTTGAAGTATAAAATTCTGACCCTTATTTAAATAATATACACGAATATATTAGCTATTCATGATTAACACAATAAAGGGAAAACAACACAACATAGACAGTGAAGTAAAGTAACACAAAGTAACACAACCTTGATCAGTACTCTCTAATGTGATGATGTGAACATCTTTTCAAATCATTCTGTCTTAAATTAGTCTAGCACGAATAAAATATATTTAAAAAAAAATACATATTTACATATTTGTAAACATAAACATGTTTGTTTTAATGTAGTACAAGTGTCTACTTGAAATGAAATCTCCTTCCATGAGTTTAGATCATCGGAACCGTAATTAAAAACCTCTGGCGCTGCTTTATCTTTCATTTTAAACATGCAAAATAGGGTTAATTGTTCTATTAAGTCTTCAAATTTCAGAAAATTAGAATTAGTGAATAATAAATTCATACTTTTTCTGTATCCAACTTTGTTATTCAAATGATTCGTTTCTGCAATAAACAAAGCTTTATATTTGTTTTATATCTATTATCCAATACTTCACTATGATAATAAGTGAACAATCCAATATTCTGATTGATTTAACATTATTCAGCACAAATACACTTTGAACACTTTACTTTTAACATATAAGAGGTTTCCAAGACATATTTTCATCCAACATCCATATTATTTATTAGCCATTATCAGAAAATTACACTTTTTTATATTTTTACATAAAAAAATTATACTTAATTGTTTTTCCTCTGACTTTTGCTTTCTACTTTCTTATAAGTAAATTATTGATTTACTTTTATATCCCATCTGTGGCAGGTGGACAGCATAACAGAACGAAAGCACATTTAACAAAAGCTCTCGTGACTTTCCACCTCCTCCATTCACAGGTCATCCTCACTGATAGTAAAGATAAGGCTTTTATCACGCTTATGTTTGCTCCAACTGATGAAATCGAATAGAGCTGTAGTCCATCTCCCTTTAAATGATCGATGGTTTCCTTCAGAAAAGGCGCTGGAAGTTTTCCACTCTTCCCTGTTCTCTCAGCTGGCTTCCCTACACGTTTTCCCGCGTTGGTTTGGTCAAACATATGATCGAAACCAGGAGCGGTGTGTTTCAGGTACATCACGCGCGCATTCTCCACGTTTCGATTATGTTCAAAAAAAAAAAAAAAAAACCTTGTAATATTCTAAAACATGTCTATTACAATGGAATAGGAATATTAATGTCTGAAGGACACAAAATAATGAAGAAACGTGTAAAAGCTCAACCAGAGCAATAAAACAAAACATAAAAGCAGACAGTTCGAGATATTTTCATGTTACCGGTAAATATAATTTAGAATAACTCACCGGAAGTTGGGTGGCAGAATCCACAAAAGGCGAAATTTACGAGTTTTTCTTGAGTTCGTCCTAATCCAAACGCACTTTGAACGGCTGAGCACCACCTGTCAAACACTGAAAGCACAGAGGCACAGGATTCTGCTCCGCCCACTGCTTACTCAGGTGGCCGCGGTTAGGACACGCCCCCTCAAAACAGTTTTTTTTTTTTTTTCCTCAGAGACCTAAAGACACATTCAGAGGGTCTTCCTGTGCTCCCCCAACGTTTTTTAATTAGGAGAAAAGCTGAGAGAAATTTGATAAAGAAAAATTGAAAGAAGAGTGAAGGAAAAAGACAAAAAGAGCAGTTTATTAAGCACATATCCCACCTCATCAACCCTGACAGTGACATCTAGCGTCCATTAATGGAATTACTGACAGTGTGAAGTGAATCGATTTCCCCCTCCTTTTAGTACGACGGATAAAAGGAATAAAACATAATACATTAAAAATATTTTTTTTTATTACAATATTTTTCTCATAAGCTCTAAAGTTATTTTATTCAATTTTTCAAATACCAAGTTTTGAATTAGAGGTTGTTTCCTGCTGTTTTTTGTAACTTAAATAAAATACCTCAAAATAATAAGGATTTATTTTTTTCCAGTCTTACAGCCAGTATTACACAAACTTCCATGCTTTTTAAAACTTTTTTTCACTTGAGGAAAAAAATTCCATTTATTATGAAATATCTGATATTATCTAAAGTATTGGTTCAACTGTCATGACTCACAAATGAGATGAAGTGCCATTCCATTCCTATCCCATAGAGTTCAATATGATATCACTCCACCTTTTCCAGCTTCAACTCTTCTAGGAAGGCTGTCCACAAGGTTAAGGAGTGTGTTTCTAGGAATATATGACCATTCCTCCAAAAGCGCATTGGTCAGGCCACAGACCTGTTGTCGGTGAAGAAAGCCTCAGTCTCAGCTCCAATTCATTCCAAAGGTGTTCAGGTCAGGACTCTGTGCAATGGAAACCCACTCCATGAAGCTCTCTGTGTACTGTACTGTATTGTACTGTACTGTACTGTACTTGGACTAATCTGAAGGTCAGATGAAGTTTGGAGCTCTGCAGCAATTGATTGTGGAGAAAGTCGGCATCCTCTTTGCTCTTCAGCGTCCACTAACCCTCTCCATCTGTTGTTCCCAAACTCTTCCATTTTGTCATGATCAAGCTGACAGTCAACTCTGGAATATTTAGGAAACATCATGACTGGATTTGTTTGTGGAATCCTATGACAGCTCTACATTGGAATCGACTGCTCTCCTGAGAGCGGACCATTCTTTCACAAATGTTTGTAAAAACATTCTGCATTCTTGATTGCTTCATTTTATACACCTGTGGCCAGACCAAGTGATTAGAACACCTGATTCTGATCATCAGGATGGCTGAGCTAATACTCAATTCAACTTTTTACATGCAAACCTTAAACTACAGTGGTACATTGGAGATAGAAATGTATTTCTTTAAACAGGCCTTTTTTTCTCAAATTATTACTGCTAATGTGAATACACTTCTCTAACATTTTTTATTTTTATGTGTCAGGAGCAAAATTTGTATTTTTGGGAGAATTTTACATGCTTTCTCCCCAAAACAGAGGCACTATTTATTATTTGAGACAGCATTTTTTTGACAGAAAATCAGATCTGTCAACTTTTACAAACTATTTAACTTTAGTAGCAAAGTTGAAGAAAATTATATTTATTTAAAGTAAATTTCAAGAAGTTTCAATGCACTTTGAAATAGTGAAGCTTGTGTTTTAGTTTCCAATAAAACAATAATAAACTAATTAACTATAATAACCACATTATTACTCTGGACTTAAAGGATAAATATTTTTTCTGTTGTTGTTATGAAGATTTAAACCCCAAATTAAGATTTATTCCAGGGCTGGAGAGGGTTTGTTTTGATTTCCCAAGATGAGCAAGAATAATGGTGTGACAGATGAGTAAATGCGCAGTTTCTATACGCAGGGCTAAACGAAGCTGTGTGATAAATAGATGTTCCGCTGTGTTCCTCAGAGGCACGAAATCAAGGAAATCATAGATCCAGAAAGGGTAAGCATGCAACTTAATGCACAAGACATCAGTAAACAAATCAGAATATCTGTGTGGGTCATCTCTGAGCCTATAAAAACAGACAAGCTTATACGTGTGCAGCAAAAATCTGCCAAATCTCTGACTGTGAAAGAGCTGCTGTTTTCCATCGAGCAGCTCCCCTCACATTAGCCCATCATAACTTTAATCCATAATGAATGTGCGCATCAATTATGAATGCAGTTAGTCATGTTCAGTGGGCAGTCCTGGTGTTGAGCTGAGCCTTTTATCTCTGCTCCTTATTCCAATTCAGTGAAGGCTTTGTGCAGCAGTGACCTTGTACCTCAGACAGACAACCACTCTCACTTGTCCAGAGAGGACTGCAGTGAGGAAGTTTGCTGAAGTTCATGTCAAAAGGAAGCACCATTGTTGCTGGTTGCCATGGCAATTGTTGTCTTGAGCTGTGGATGATTTGTTGGAGAGAATAGCTGTTAAGCTCTGCAGAGAAGCAGCTTTTCCTCTGCTGAACATTTCCTCTGTCTAGAAAATAAATGTTGCTGAGATTCTTCATTTAAATTATTAATCATTTAGTTAACCCACTGAAATATTTCTAGTTTTGAGTTTTAACTACAGGCATTATTCAAAAGCGAAAAAAAATTAATGTAGATTCTAATGTTCTTTTCTCTCATATTGTTAAATCTTTGCTTCAGCATCATGTGTGAAATTTGTTTTTGTAAAAATCTTAATTGGGCCTCGTTAATCAATTTCAGCCGTAGTGGTGTTGATGGAATTAACAACAGGTGCACTTCAGTGGCAACAATTAGAAAACCCTCAAAACAGGACTGCTGTTACATGTGGAGGTCATATCAAGTTTCTCCCTCTTGATCTTTTTTGGCTGGTTTTCCACTCGTGCTGATTTCGTCTTGTGTAATTCTCTCTACTGACAGTATGAGGAGATTCCTCAACCCTATAGAAGTTGCACAGGTTGTACAACTTCTCCAGGATGGCACATCCACACGTGCTGCAGCAAGAAGGTTTAATGTGTCTCCCAGCACAATCTCCAGAACATGGAGGAGATTTCAGGAGACTGGTGGTTATTCTGGGAGAGCTGGACAGGGCCGTAGAAGGTCCTCAACCCCTCAGCAGGACCCATACCTGCTCCTTTGTGAAAGGAGGAACAGGCTGAGCACTGCTCGTGCCCTACAGAATGACCTCCAGAGGACCACTGGTGTGAATGTCTCTACCCAAACAATCAGGA
This sequence comes from Oryzias javanicus, assembly GCA_003999625.1. NCBI lineage: Eukaryota > Metazoa > Chordata > Actinopteri > Beloniformes > Adrianichthyidae > Oryzias > Oryzias javanicus. The sequence continues at coordinate 23,568,888 of CM012451.1, read as the reverse complement.
ACAGACTTCATGAAGGTGGCCTGAGGGCCCGACGTCCTGTAGTGGGCCCTGTGCTCACTGTCCAGCACCATGGAGCTCCACTGGCATTTGCTCAAGAACACCAGAATTGGCAAGTCCGCCACTGGCGCCCTGTACTTTTCACAGAGGAGAGCTGGTTCACCCTGAACACCTGTGATAGACGTGAAAGAGTCTGGAGAAGACAAGGAGAACGTTATGCTGCCTGCAACGTGGTTCAACATGACAGGTTTGGTGGTGGGTCAGTGATGGTCTGAGGAGGCATATCCACGGAGGGACGCACAGACCTCTACTGCCTAGGAAATGGTGCTCTGACTGCCATAAGGTATCCAGATGAAATCCTTGAACCCATTGTCAGACCCTACGCTGGTGCAGTAGGTCCTGGTTTCCTCCTAATGCACGACAATGCCCGGCCTCACGTGGCAAGAGTATACAGGCAGTACCAGGAGGATGAAGGAATTGAAACAATTGAATGGCCTTCACGATCCCCTGACTTAAACCCAATAGAACATCTCTGGGACATTATGTTTGGGTCCATTAGGCGCCGCCAGGTTGTTCCTCAGACTGTACAACAGCTCAGGGATGCTTTCACACAGATCTGACACCATTCGTCGTCTCATTAGGAGCATGCCGCGATGTTGTCAAGCATGCATATAAGCTTGTTGGGGCCACACAAGATACTGAAAAGCATTTTGAGTTGCAGAATTAAGTTTCAGAGAAAATGGACCAGCCTTCCACATCTTCATTTCACTCTGATTTTATGGTGGCTACACAATTGAGACCTGTGGGCTGAAAAATTTTCCATAAAAAGACTTTGCATCCTTTTGTTCCTAGGACACTGCCCTGTCATTATTTGTATAGATATCAAACTTCATTTTGAGATCTGATGTGTCTGTTTCTTTAAAGTGCTCCTTTAATGTCTGTGAGCTGTGTATATACAAACACACACATACATGCATATACTTGACATTTGCCTAAATTAAAGCATAAACTAATTCCATCACCTCTTACAGAAGCATAAAATTGCCAGAAAATAATTGCATCTTTGTTTTGTTTTGTTTTTTTTGCTTTGATGAGAAGTCATTTATTCTTAACCCTGAAATACTTAGTCGTGCAGACTATTTTTTTTTGGCATTTTATCCATCCATTTGGAATTCTCTTCACTTTACTTTTACATGAATACTGACAAGAAAAATAATGGAAAAACAGCTGTAGAGTCTGGAGAATTCTCACACAAAGTTGGCTTCAATCTTTTCCACAAAAATCCTTGTTTCCACAAAATTCATTTTGATGTTTCCACATTTTGCTTGAAAATAGTTTGCATGCATCATTGTAAACAGTTTTGACCTCGTATATAAAATGGAGAAATAAAAAAGATTTAATTTGTCATAGTGTTAAACTAAATATGTACTGCATGTTTGAGAGGATGGTGTCAGCAAACTTCTATTGTTTTGTCAATTTTCCTCTTTTTTTTCCTTTATTTCCCCAGTGTCCTGGTTTATTCAAAAGGTTAAGGATTAAGGAATCTACCATTTAACATTTAATGGAGAAAAGAACAATATTTCAACTGGAGGAAAAGCTCCAAGAAAATATCAAATCTAATGTACAAAACAATTGTAACTGAACTGGAGTTATTTTTTTCTCCAGCAGAGGGCAGCATTCATAAAGACTTCAAACAGCACACTCATTGAAATGCTTGTTTCTGTTTCCCCCAATTATTCAGGAAACATGCATTGTGAAAAGAAAAAAAAAAAACATTTTTTTTTTACTGATAGCAATAATATGACAAACTCTTAACCTGTAAATGTAAGAAGAAAAAACATAAAACTTTAGTACAAAGTTTTTTATTGTAACTGTTTAAGGTACTACAGTACACTTATGGTCATAGATTTAACAAAAGGGATACAGAACCAAGTAACAAAAATAAATAAATCTGCTTGGACAGAAATACAGATTTTTTTTTTCCTTTAAGTTTTTACAAGTGGAAGTTTCAGACTATCAGGCTTTGCTCTACTCTATGCTTTAAATGTCTTTTCACTTAAAAAAAAAAAAAAGAAAAAAAAAATCATTGGACCTTTATTGGAATGGTTTTCATAAAATAAAAAAGCATACTGCATAACATACTTTTTAATGAAAGGATTGGAAAACAAAAATCAAGTTTATAACAATATAAACTCTACAGAAACATTTCATTAGTTTTCTACATAAAAAAATAATGACATGAACAGTATATTTTATGGCATCTCAACCATTTTCTAAAGCTGACTGTCTTTCAGGTCACCTGTGAAGACGGAAGGAACCGTGATAGAACATTTACAAACTGATGTGTAATCCTCTCCTTTCATTTGCAGTTTGTTCCACCAGAGGATTACGCATCAAACTTTTCAGGCAGAGTTTTAGATGCCAAAGTTAACCAAGATGTCTGCCTGAGCAGCATCAGTGTATGTCTGTAAATACTAGGCTACCAAACTGTTCTTAAAACTATTTTAAAGTGTTTCTAAAGAAAATACTGCTTTTTCCATTTTAATCCCAACATTAGTGAGTTAATGATTTCAGATATACTTCTGCATATAAAAGCAAAATGGAAAAGAAAAAAAAAAACTGCTTGATGTCTGGGATACAAAAAACACTAAGGGCAAAAGTGAGGGTGAATTCATTAACTTAAACTACAGAAAAGTGCCAGAAATTTCCTTCATATAGTTTGGTCCGACCTCGCCTCTTTATTTCGGCAGCGTTCCTCTTCTTCTCCGGTTGGTTAAAGCCAGTGTGTCCTGCGGCGGGTTTTATGCCAGGGTGCGCTGTCTTGGTTTTATTCTTGGGTAGAGCTGTTCAAAAAGACAAAAATAGGCGTCAGCAACACAGATCTAGATACTTCAAGGAATACAAATATCGCACATGATGCATGACTCACTCCCAGCAGGTTACGAGGAATGTATCCCTCAGTGTCACCAAGGCGTGCCCACCACCAGTCGACCTCATCCTCATCCTCTCTGCGGACGATGGTCATGCAGTCGCCCTCGTGGAAGGAAAGTTCGTCTGGGTTTTCAGCCGTGTAGTCCCACAAGGCGTAGACGACGCCCCTGTTCATGATGCCCATTTTCTCTTGGACCCCTAAAGATGAATCAAAGTGATATTTTAAGCTTCTTTTTTGTATTTTAGCAAAGACTATGGATGCATTAGGAGAATCCAAAAACCACCCACCATAAAGGAACTGTGAGCATTGGCTGTAGCCGTCTTCCATCTCCTCACATTTATCAGCTGCTGTCTGCATATCACTATAGGTCATGGCAAAAACTGCTGCACCCGACTCCACCAGGAATTTACACACTTGAACATTGTTGCAGGATGCAGCGCAGTGAAGAGGTGTCCTGACATAAAAAAATATATATATTGAATTTATGCTGCTGCCCTTCACGTGTGTCAAATACATTTCTGAGGAAAGATAAAACTCAATTTAGCTGTTTGCTGAAGCTTTAGCTTTTTGCAGAAAATATTAAAAACAGAAAGCTAAAGGGAGCGGGAGTGAATTGAAAACACTCTTGAGAATACAGTATTGTAAAAAAACAAACTAATAAATTAGCTAGACTGAATAGCGAAAAGACAGATTTCCACAGCTTAAATGCATTTCACAAACATTGTGTTTTAACATGTTCTTGTATCATTTTCCTGATGATAGAGGACATAAATGAAGAAAATTAAGCTTAAAATTGCCCGAGTATTTTTGTATTCCAAACATAAATCAGGAGCAGACAAAAAAAACAGCAACACAGTTTGAAAAAGAGCAAATTTGTGACGTAGAAAGTACAGTGGGCGGGTCAAAAGCTCCTCAGTCTGTGCCAACAGTCCCAGCCACAACACTGGGACCATTTTAAAAATACAGGGTCCGTACAAGTTTCCTCAAGTTAAGTTTAAGACTTTTTAAGACCTTTTAGGCCATGCATGTAAAAAATTAAGACCGACTTCTCAGTCCATTTCCCATTTTATACATTACTTCCCATTTTATGATCATAATTGTTGCTTTTTATCTTGTTTTGTGATCTGCACTTTTTTAAACTGGCAGTGGGCTTTCAGCATATTAGTGCTTAACAACTGGTTACCCTGCTGCTTTTTTTTTTTCAATTATTTGATCAAAATAATCTTGATGAAAAATTTAAATTTTGACATGAAACGTTAAACGGAAGAGTTTCAAGCATCACAATCCTTAAAGTCCGCCTCCGATGAAATCATGTTTGTTGAGTTTTTAACATGCATATGTGGCATTTTTCTTACGAAAGAACAAATGTAGTAAGAAATCACTTCACTTTTGCATTTCTGAGTATTTCTCCTTTTAAATCGCCGTCAATTAAACAGTGGCAGAAAATCTCTGAATTCATGAGCAGTTAATACGTCACAACATGCGCAAAAGCCTTCATCTGACCCAGCAAGCGTGCCGAGCTCAGGTTCCAGAAACGAGAAGATAATCTTCCAGTGAAAGTTTGATCTGTGAAGCTCTTATCTTCCTCGTTCGAGCCGACATCCAGCTCAAAACGAAACTGCGAGACATTTTTGTGGAGCAGCGGCGACGATTTCCGCTAGCGAGACACGGAGCCACCATAATCAGACGGGGGGGTCCGGGACAGATCAGCGCCGCTCATTTCCAAAAGCCACGCACCCCCTAGAGAATATTTTCTTTAGATCAACATGAAAAATAGCTCTTTAAGACATTTAGGTCGTGGGATTTTAGTTGAAGACGTCATAATTAAAACACTATGAGAGATTTTTTTTTTTAATTAAAAAAATTGTCATAGGGGGACTTTAAGCCTCAAATATGAAAATGAAATTCTATAAGGTTTTTTTTTTTTTTAAGGTGTTCAAATTCATAAATTCCTTACTTTTATGTTTTAAGACTCAGCGGGAACCCTGAAAATAGATTAAGAGATGATTGGAGTAAGTCTTTAAAGTAGAAAAAATAAATGCGGGCAGCTGGAATCCAGAGGTCCATAACCTCCAGAAGTGAATAGTTTGAGCATAGTTTCATAGGACATGGGAGATTTTAGCTTAATTTCTCGCAAAAGTTGGAGAGTCTACAAAAAAAGGTATTTGACTACTTTGACCGGTTATTTGATAATCAACAAAACTAATATTTTGCTAATAAAAAACATTGTGTAAGAAAATGTATGCCGTGTGAGGAAATATTTTGTGCATCTCTTTACGTAGCAATGACATGGCTACTTAACCTGCTGCGTTTATCATTCATTTAAAGGGAAAAAGATACTAACATTTTGCTAAATATAAAACTATTTTTTTTCGGAAGAAATTACAAAAAAAAAAAGTTTGATGTTATATTGACTGAAATCTGCTGAAGAGTGACAACAATACAGATAAAAGGTCTTGAAGAGTAAAAACACAATGGAATAATTAATTTAAAAAAAAACTGAAGCTTGATAGCTTGCTATAATCCAGCAAAAGTGGGTATTGAAAAAAAATAAAAGTCGAGATTCTCAATGGACATGGGATTGATTTTCATTCACTCCTTAACATCAGCTGTTTTCACATGTGGCTGATCAGCAGCAAACTCACCATCCATCACTGTCAGCAGCATTAACATTAACTCCAAACTGAACCAAGAACTTGACGATCTCCGTGTGTCCAGCACAGACGGCGTTATGCAGAGCTGTTATCCCTTCATCGTTTGGCTGACTCGGATCCTCCACCTATTATTAAAAAGAAAAAGACAGTTAGATTATACCAATAGAAAAGCATTCGAAACATCATTTTGAACAATGACTTACTTCATATATGATCCTCTGCACCAGGTCGTACTCTCCCTCCAGAGAAGAGTCCAGCAGCAGAGCCAGCGGGTTGAACTTCACCCTCATGTTGTGATCGATGCGCTCGGAACCAAGCTTGCGCAAATTGGTTCTTTTTCCCTGGAGAAACAAACGTTCATTACTTAATTCTGAAAAGCCATTCTAACATTAAAGGAGGAAGGTGCGACTCTCAGCCTCTCCGACACTCTCTGTGGAGCCCAGCTTGAAGTTGAAGCAGAAAGTGGATTGTTTTACCAGCTTTACTATAATCCAGTTTATGAGAATAAGCTAGAAAAAAAAAAACTCCAAACCACCGTTATGCAACAAGATAAGGAATAATCGCCGACCTCTTTCAAACTTTATTGGCGTAACGTGAATGTGGGAAAGGAGGGAACCTCTGGGGGGGACATGGGCCACAGACCCGATTTCTGATTGTTCTTTTGAAACCACCTTCTTAAGGAGCCTTAGCAACGACCAAAATCTAATTTGGTGTTTATTTTCGGGCTATAGAGTATCCTCTTATGAGGTGCAGGGAGAACAGAGAGCAGTTTCTACTGAAACAATGGCAGTATTTACCAGGGATTTTTCTATTATATAAGAGCCGGCCAGGTTACTGCAGTGGAGAAGTCATCAGAAAATAGAACGTGCAGAAAAAGGAACCTTGTGACCTGCTTATGAACAGCTAGCAGGCTTGTGAGAGGATTGCAGCACCTCAGGTCTTTTGGATCAATACAACAAACTTGGGAGAATAAATGAAAAGGATTGATTTGAAGATTGAATGTTCACATGGGAATACGTACTGGTGGAAGAGCGACTTGTCCGGTGACCTCAGGTGCCTTCATGTTGAAGGTGTCTTCTACCAGGCTGTCCTGTTCTGCTCCACTGGGTATGGGGGAGGCGGGTACGGAGGAAACTCTTCTATTGGAGGTGGAGGTGGCAGGCTATCATCTAAGGGCCCGGCGGGGGGAGGAGGAGGAGGAAACAGAGCATCTTCAGGTCTGGGAGCTGGGTGTGATGGTGGAGGTGGAGGGATAATTTCTTCAGTCTCGAGAATGGCGGGTGGAGGTAGAGTCTGCTCACTCAAGGTTGGAACAGGGTCAGTGGCGGTGTAAGGCAGGGACTCTGCAGGTTGCCCCGTTACTGCTGGGGCGTTTTCTGCATTACTAAGTTGAGTTGGAATTTTTGGCCCCACAAATCCATCGTCCACTTTTTCTGCTTCCCTAGCAAAGGCGGGAACGGTTGGCGTGGTAATGGTAGTCTCCATGGCTGCCAATGTGGTCTTCTGATAGAGAAGTTTCTGAATGTTGGGCCCTGCGGGGCCCTCGGGTTCTGTGATGGAGCTGCGCTTCTTCAGCGGCCTCGGGGCGTTGTAGAGCTTCTTCCTCAGAGCTTCAAATTCACCATCGCTCTGATTCCTGTAAGGGTTGGAAATGAAGGGCAGCAGCTTGGTGGGACTCAGCGGTCGAGGGATTCGTTCAGTTTCAGGCTGGTGGCCTTCGGAGGAGCTGGGAGCCGGGCTGTGTGCTCCAACGTGATCAACTTCACTCTCCGGGGCAGGTGAACGGCGCTCTAGGTACGGATTCTCTGGAATCTGAGAACCTCCACTTGTGATCACTGGCTTGCCGTACACTAAGAAAAAGAACAGATAAACATAACATGAAATCAGACAAACTTGCATTTATCTCCCACATTAAGATTAAAGATAATCAAGCCCCATTATATATTATCTAAAAAAATACATTTTAAAAAAGCAACTTTTTCCCCTGTTTTCCTTTCATAGCTTAAGGCTAATTACAGTAAAACCTGATTTTTGTTGCACATCTCAAAGTAATCAGTTTGGATCTCATGCATATTTATTCCACAGATATTGGTTGTGTCAGAGTTCTTTCACTTCACATTACATAGTGGGAATATTGAGTGGCCTTAAAATCAATGCTTTCTAGTTTGGTGAATATAAACCAAAATAAGTTGCGTTTGAATGATTTTGGTGAAAAACAAAAAAGTATTTTAATCCACGTTTTGATCATCAGAACACAACAGATCTATTAAAAAAGTTAGTGAGCTGGTGCCCGAATTGCTTTTAAAATCCTGGGCAGTAGATAGTTATGCTTCTGTAGTTTTTGTAGTAAGAGTAGAGATGGAATTCAAACTTAGCATAGATTTCAATATGCATCATTTCAAATAGCTATAGACAGACATTAGAAATTTCAAAATGAAACTAATCAGCAACTTTTCTTGTTTTTAAATAAATTAAAGTCCAAGTTACAAACTGCTCCTGAATTTTTAATATATAGATACGTCATGTCTAACCATCGCTAGCTTTATTTTAGGTACTTCAAAATTATTCGCATTACAAACATAGTTCATGCCTTATATGAAAACATCCCCTCCTTACTGCTGATAAATCCAGCGTTGCGATTTTGAGGCCTTCCAAGAGAATTCTGGGAGCCAGCCGGGAAGGGCTTCCCTGAGCCAGCCTGCTGCGTGTACATGGAATAAATGGAGCTGGCTGCAGCGATCTGCGGCTTGGTGAGGCTGGAAGACGGAGGCTCTGGGGTGAAAGGTCGAACGGCAGCTGCAGGTGGGATGTCCTGCTTGGGGGGCAAAGGAAGAGTCTGGCTCTGAGAAGGAGGGAGAGTGCTGCGGGCAGCTTGAGGCTGTTGGATTTGGGGTTTGGCTTTAGGGAAGGTTCCCGTGTTGAGGCCTGGTTTGCCGTACGGCACAGCAACAGGCCCTTTTGGTTTGTTGGGAACAGGCGGAGGGACCTTAACCGGAGCCTTAGGGGCAGCCTAGAGAAAAAGAGGAGAGAGTCAAATTTGAAAGAAAACGCATGTCTAGATCCTTCTTCTAATTAAATTAACTTTTTTCGCACCTGAGCATCTCTGACCAAATCATCACAGCTGGGGTTTTTGCGGAGGGGGGGTGCAGCAGCCTCTGTTGGTTCAAACATGGAGAATGGACGGACCTTCCTGTCCCTCTTTACATCCAATTCATCTAATTAAATATATGGAGATAAAAAAAAAAAATCTGTTACAATTTATTCCGACAGACAAAAAAAACAAACTTTATTATTAAGTCAACTGAAGTAATGAGTTCAAAGCAAAAACAACAGAATAAAGTCTTATTTTACCTTGATCTGTGTTTGGTTTGGAGGTGGAGGTCATTCTTGGGAGTGTTGAAGCTGAACCATAACCATTGGTGTTGGAATCTGGACCTGAGGATCTCCAGTCTGCCAGTTTATTGGACTGAGAGCCTGGGGATCAAACATGATAAGATGAAGTGATTAAGGAAGATGAAACAAAGGCAAAAAGAAGATAAATCAAAGCAATACCACACAAAGACGAGACACTTAATCTAGAACAAAACAAAAACTTTGAGACTAAAGATCAACCAATGTCAATCAACAAGTTATTTCAATAAAAGTAAATAAGCAATTAGTCTTTAAAAAATTGTAATTGGCAACATTAGCATCCAATCACAAGTAATATTTTTATTATTAAGCTTTAAGGCTCCAAGGATTTCTCCTTATAAAAATAGCAATTCAGATTTACAGCAATGCCTTAAAAGTTTGGATTTTTGTGGTCATAGTCCAAAAAGATCTTGAAAGAAGAGAGTCATCGTTTTTGTGCGTCTTTTTTCTGACACATTTAGAGAGCAGTAAGAAGAAGGAGCAACTTTGACAAGCACTGCACGTCACAAAAACCACAAAAACATCCAACTGTCTGATTACAGCTGACCAGAATGTCATTCTGTAAGCGGATACCTCTTCTTTTAGCCCGCAGCTCTTTCAAAGGCTCGAGCAAGAACCTGGCTTCTAAGGAAGAAGCATCGGAACACAAAACAAGAGCAGCTTTAAAGCTCCACATCTCCCTTTGCTTTAAACCAAATGTTGGCTTGGCTCAGGCTCCGGCCCCCAAGGGGGGGGGTGTCCTATAAAGAGCCTGCCTAATGGTATGAATTACACTTAAGACGTGATCAATTCTAGTCACTGTCAATTCCCCTTTCAACATGCAAAATTACAGGATCACAAAAAACACACAAAAGATCATTTTCTTTTTGAATTTCACTAAGTCAAATGTTAAAATGGTAAAAAAAATAACTCAAACTCTTGTTAATCTGTAGCTTTGGGTTGATTTTAAGTTAATGCCTTCAAGAAGTAGAGTTTTATACCAATTAAAAACCACACTTTACAATGCGACACAGAAACAACAGTTGCTAAATCATGGTCTCACACACTGCAAACATCATAAGACAGAGAATAAGCACACCATCCAGGAAGTAACTGAATACCTTCTAAGCTCAGAGTGACATCACAATCAGCAGGTGAGCCACACTCTTTAGCAGAGAACGAAACAATAATAATAAAATAAAAAAAAAACACAAGGGATAAATGACTAACAGTCATTGAAAACTGAGGATTCAGATGAAGAGCTGACTGGTTGCTCACCTGCCCCTGCCTTGCTCTGTGGGTCCTGAGCAGGTAAGGTGGAGGTGCCGTCTGGGTAGGCTGGTTTTATAGGCTGATCGTGTCGCGCTGGACCTCTGGGCATGGTGGAAGACTGAATGTAAGGGCCGACCGCTGCCACACGAGAGGTACCGGGCTGCTGTCCAGCTTGGCTTTCAGACGGCAGCTGCTGAATGTAACAGGAAAGGAGAAGAAAATGTGTGTTAAAATACTTCAATTTATAATAGATCGAGTCAGACAAAAATAAATAAATAAATAATAGGCCAACACAAAGAAAACAACTTGACAATACAGACAGTTGACAGCAGTAACTATATATTGTTTGATTTTTACCATCCAACATGCAATTTATTCTGAAAAACAAACAAGGCACTTTATGTTTCTGACCAGCAGGTGGTCCTACCAGTGTGAGGATGTAGAAGTCTACAATCATGGAGGTAAAAATTCAAAGTCAATACAGACTTACAAAGGCGGAAGAGTCTAAATAGAAAATGAGGAATCCAATAGTGTTTTAAAATGTCATGAACAGCTACAATCTAAATGATTATCAATTACTATTAAGTAACTACAAACCTTTAGATAATAAATTCTTGGTTTATGAATCCCCTTCACTTTTTTCTCTTTAGATGTAGTTCAATTTAAATGTATGCCATCTACATTCTTTCAAATCAGTACACCTTTCAAAAATCATGCTTTTCAAATTAAAGTACTATCTAAATCTGTTGATTGAAATTCAACTTCATATTATTACCTGAGCTTGAGTGTCTTTTGAAGCCCTCTCTTTACCCGGATAGCCATTCTTGGGAAAACAAAAGCACAAACATGCAAAAGCAGTTCAAAATCCCAAATAAGTCCCTTTCAAATTTAGTGTTAGGTTGGTCTCCAATGACCTGCTTGGCAAACACTGGAATACTTTCCCTTCAGTCAATATGGCTGTGTGTTGGTAGGATAGTGGCAGAAAGACTTTTGTCGCTGAAGGAGAGAGTGGCTTGAAAGGCGTTTGTGTTTGTGCTGGTGTGAAAAAGCATTTCTCATTATAATTCAAGTCAGAGAGCGGGTAAATCACTATTCAGGTCTTCACTTAATTCACAGAACTAAACTCTACAAACATTCTTTTATGTGCTGGTCCAACCTGAAGTACATCAAAACACATTTAAAGATGAGCAATGACTTTTGAGGTAGCAAGTGAAATGCTCAGACTTTCAGCAGAAAGATATTATAAAGTATAGAATAGAATAGAATAGAATAGAATAGAAAAAAAACAGTGTTTAGTGTTTATGAGGTGTGGTAGAATCTAATAGCTGACAGGACTAAAGATTGGCAAAAGATAAAAACTTCAGACACATTTTTTTGCATTTAAAAAAAAAATATATAGTGGTGTGTTTTAAGTCTTTGGTTTTCCTAATTAATTTATTGATAAATTCAGTTTAACATAATTAGCCTCTAGCCTAAAAAAAGGAAACTTTTTTTCCTCAAACTCAATTTAGCAAAATAACTGATCATGACTTCATTGTAATCTGTTTAGACATGACCTTTGGTAAGAAAAAATTAATAAAAACTCAATTTCTAGTGCATTTCAGTAATTAAATTATTTAGCAGGTTGACCTAGTTTGAGCAAAATGCAATGAATCTAGGGGTTTAGCTTAAACATCAAATGCTTTTGAGAAAACGGGTCGGTCAACTTTTGAGAGCAGCAGGAAAGATAAGATCACCACTGCAAACATTCCATGCTGCCTGTAATGACAGGCTCTGCGCTGATGTCAATCCGCTCAGCACAGCTTGTTGCTGCAAAGGCGGAATGGAAAACTCAGGAAAGAAGAACAAACAGAACACAATCATATGTTGAGGTGAGTGATCCATGCACAGAAAATATATTTAGTAAAGAAGACTAATCCAAAGATCAGAGCTGGAATAAATCGATCACTTGTGAAATTTTGAGAGCATGTTTCCCAGAACAGAGGACATACGTGTGGTTCTGCACTGAAGCTATTGAGAAGCTCTGTGCAAACCACTTTACTGTAAAGCTGTATGCAAGAGTTCTAATCCAAGTTCTGTAAACGATCAGGCGTGTTGCAGCGGTGAGAAATTACTTACAGGTAAGTTCTCCTTTTGTTGAAGGGCTGCCTTCTTCTTTCCCAGCCGATCTCTGAGCTCGCTGATGCGTTTGTCCATGGCAGCCACCTCAAGGTTGCGCTTATTCAGGTTCTCCCTCTGCTGCTGCAGCTTAGAGTTTTGATCTTGATTGAGTCGGTTTCTCAGCTGATCAAAAGCAAAGATAAATAAATGAATGCAGGGTTAAATTTGAGAAGTATTTGTCTTTTGATTATAGGTTTGCTTTGTTTTTGTTGAGTTAAGCCCACCTGAAGCTCCTTGTAGAGGCGATCCAGCTCAGCCATAGAGCTTTGGTTGCCATGGAAATTCTCCATTTTGCCATTTTTTAGTAACTCCAGCTGTCGGCTGAGCTCCTCCACCTTTGATGCGGCCATCACTAGTTCCTTCTGCTTTTGCTGGAACAGGTTATTCATTTGTTCGATTTCTTCCACTGGAAATGTGACAATGATGGAGGCAGGTCAAGAGAGAAAATAATGTTAAGGCACCAATAAATTACAGTAAAATCTTAAGAATTGCTTTAAATTAACGGAAATAAATTTACAAAGTGAGACTACCTAGCTTCCCATTGCTGAGGCGCTTCTGCTCCACCTGGCCTTTGAGGGCCCTGACCTTCTTGAGCCTGGCCTCCTGATTCTCAATGTTCTCTCGGAGGCGCTGGAGCTTCTCCTGCTCAGAGGCCTGCTGCTGCTGACGCTGCTCCTGCTGCTTCAGGTAACGTAGCCGCTGTTCCTGTAGGAGTAAACACAGTGATGGTTAACTACCAACATGTAAATTATTAAATAAATCACAAGCAAAAGTCTGCTTTAGTTCACCAGTTTCCTAACTAATCAAGCTGGGACGGGTTTTATATAAGTCTGAAGTGAAGTTTAGTAAATATTTAGGAATTGATTAGTATTGAACCACAGCAGGGTACACAAAGTGCCTGACTCAAGCTCTCCAGAACTGGTTTCAAGGGAAAAACAAGTCAACTAGTTCCTGTGTGTTTGCTCAACTCCTGTGAAAAGTGGACATGCCTGCTTGGAAGTCACATTCCTTGCCTTGTAACACTGTCCTCAGGCGCACACATGGAGGTGTGATGACAAGAGAATGAATGGTACAATTGGGAAATAAATGTATTTATAGAACCTTTAAAAAAAAAAAAGAACCCAAACAGGAACCTAAACACTATCTGTTTAAAATTAATTATTAATTTTTTTTTTTTTTAATTTTCTATCCCTCTACTGTTTTATTTCTCACTCTATAGCTTCAAAGCCATGCACCAATCCAACTCTACAAAACAATCTGAGCCAGATATGCCTCATACAATAAGAACCAAAAGTCATCTCAGGCTTCTCAAATTCCAACAACTTGTACCAACAAACCATTAAGCAAATATGTCCATTACAGCTTCTATGTGAATTATCTCAGTAATGTTTTAGCTTTCATTTTTTCTGAAAAAGCTTTTTATTCTCTCCTAGTATGTTCTCTTCTCATCTACCCTCCATCTCTGCACTCGACCCCCTCTTTCTTTTCATCTTGCAAATCTTTACGCACCTTTGAAGCGAGGAGCTGTTGCTGAGCTTCTATTTGTTGTTGCTGCCTGGCAGCCATTTCTTGTAGTTCAGTCAGGGTCATGTCCATTCGAGGCGTTGCTACCTGGAAAGAATAAAGTAGAATAAAAATTAAAATAAAACTCTTTAATGGAGGTCAAGATTATTCTTTTAGGAGGAATTTAACAGTAAGAATGCTTAATTCTTATCCATAGGACAAAAAAATTGTTTTTCTTATCGAGTTATAAAACATTTTGTTTTGTTGCCATTTTCACTGTAGGATTCTGATACACATATGGTGTGCATCAATGAACCAACTGTAAGCATATGGTTCAAGTTTTCTAGTGGAGAAAATAGTCTCAACATTGATGCATCATTGCACTAAATCTTAAAGTAGTTACATTTTTTCTAAGAGGAAAATTTAATTCAGATTATTAACAAAAGAAAAAGTCAAGAACTCACTCCATTCTCCATTCTTCTTTCTGGAGGAGGCCTCACCCCATTTCTCCTTGAATCTGAGCCTCTTGCCCCCCCTGAGGAATACATACAATAAAATACTTTAGAATTAGAAACAGGGTTCAAAGCCACAACAAGTAACTCTTGTAATTAAATCAAAACTAAAGAACAGTACGCTGAATAAAGCACCGCCTTCACAGACCACTAAAGAAATGACTGGAATGTTTGCTTTGATTTTGGACCGACAGTCTCAAACAAACAAGAAAAACAATCTTTAGTCACACAGGCTCCTCATTGTTTGTTGTAGGAACTGCTTTGTATAAGTCAAAAAAAAAATCATGAAAAGAGGAATTCTGATTGCTATCAGCAAGCAATAATCTTAAAATAGTGAGCTGTGTGAGTTCGAAACTGCGTTTATACACCAGAAAAAGAACAGAGAATTCTGTTTTTAGGATCATCAGCTTCAGCCTTGTGCCTTCTTTAGCTTCAAAACCAACCCCAAATTCAGTCTCAACACAAAAGATACAGAAAAAAGTAAAAAAAAAAAAAAAAAAAAATTAGTACAAAAAAAGAGCTAAACTCTCAACTCTGGACACTTGATGAGCCAAGCGTAGCCCAAAGAGAAAACCTTCATCTCTAATACTTCGGCTAAACTCAGGCTTTAAGGGGCTGATGAGCTTAGTTATGAAACTTGGAGCTAAGACGGTCGTTTTTCTAAAATACTATAATTTTCTGTTACTAAAAACATGAAAAGGGAAAGACTTAAGGAGAAGGGTGGGCACACCCTGCTTTTGTCTGCCCTCAGCCCATATGACTAAAGAAGGCTGCTCCGAGTAATAAGGATTTTGCTGATGTAAGACATTTTGAGTCTTATGGGTGTCATTTCCGAATCTTTGTTACACAGACAAAGGAGGAGGTGGAAAAGACAGGTGTGGTTCAAATGCAGTTTTTATACATTTAGTTGTGAAGCCTATAGATTTGTTGTAATAGGCCATCTTTTCTGGCCAGACAGACCTCATCCAATCAGAATCACGAGATGAAGGGAAACAGATGAACCTGTTAGATATACTAGGGGAAAAGGGGTTTAAATAAAAAAAAAAAAAAAATTTAAAAAAAAACGTACCTGATTCCCTGCTGGGAGGTCGGTTGTGACGCAGAAAGAACCGGACCTCGGGCCTGTGTTGCCCCCATCTTTGAAGAACGTCCAACATCCTTTCATTTTCACCTACAGGTCTCTCTGCAGATGAAATATTAAGGATACAGGTCAGAGAATGAAACAACAATAATCTCCCCTGTGAAGCTTTAAACAAATAGTGTTCAAGGTTACAGAGTCAGGAAGGTCATGTGACCCATTAGTCATGCACTGTTTACCACATTTTCTCTGGCCAACACTAAAGGTCCACTTTAAAACCAGAGCTAACGATTTTTAATGTGGTGAATTATATTAGTCGTCACTTGCTCAAATAAATATTTTCCATTCTTGAAATACTTTCTTCAGCAAATCAATTTTAAAACACAAAAAGCCTTAATTACATTTTAGAAAAGACGCAGAGAACAGTAGAGAGAAACTGTTTTGCATCTTGCTAAAGAAAGAGATCAATTACTACGACTTGATGACTGCAGCTGATACTGAATATTTAAGTATGCTGCATTTTTCTTTGACAAGAGTACGTGAAAGTACTTGAACACGAAAATTGCCACTCTAAAAACTCTTGTGGTGGCATCACCATGGGAACAGCTTGAACGTCTGGATCCTTGAGTTCTGATTTTGAAACCCTATTAACTCTCAAGAATGGGGAAGAATAGATAGAAAAAAAACTGAAAGAGTCCATCTTACAGAAAAATCAGACATGTAGGTGTATAAGTAATCACAAGGGTTACGGGCTTTCATTCATTTGAATAGGAGATTTTTCCACTCTTGCAGAAATCAATTATCTATTCATAGCCCTCAAGAAATTAAAAGTTACAGGCATTTCAAAAGCTGATATAATCACGGTAAATTTAAAATCAGATAAAAAAAAAAACCTTGTGTTATTTGTGGAGATATGAATGAAAAAGTAACTCACCAGAGCCGCGCCACATCTCAGACAGGTGGCAGTCTGTCTCCCCAGGCTCTTTGCACAGATCCACCACATCCCGGCACAGTGTATCAGGCGTAACAGGAACCTCAGTAAAATGCTGGTCATTGTTACTGAGGTATACAGTCAAGAACATCTGCAAGAGAAAAGGCAAAAAAGGAATTAAACACAAGATAGAAAATCTTGTTCGCTAATAAGTTATAGTGGTAGAGTGAACAGTTTATGTTGTTCAATGTAAATTTATAAACTATGACCTTTCATGATGGCAGTAGTTTCCAAGGAATTTTTCTAGAAATCAGATTCCCAGAATTCCTCTTTAACCCACAACTGTGACAAACAGCAGTCCACACAAAGTCATGCTTCTGAATCAGTACACAGAAGCAAACTGGATTTCTGAGTGACTGATTCTTAAAACAGTCTGTGACAATCTTAAAAAAAAAAAAGAACCTAAGTAAAATGCCAAGAAGATTAAAGGAAAAAAAATGGCAGCCACTGCAAAGATGAAACGGCTGGCAAATCCAGATGGATTGAAATGAAGACGTTAATAATCAAAGATAAGAGCAAAGCACAGTCCCACTGCTTGGTTAATAAATTAGGCTAACCGGGGAGAACAATTACTAGAACAACCATAAACGTTTTCCTTGGTGTCGCTTTAGTAAATGTTACAACAATTTGCATTCACATTTGTTCTTTTAAAACTACTTTATCTGACACTTAAATTGGCATAAATCGTTTGTTTAACTCAGGATTCTGCAACCTGCAGCTCCAGAGCCACGCCTGGCTCTTCTACCCCTCCATTGTGGCTCTCTGGGTAAACCAAAATACAACGCTTCCGTTAAAAAAAATTACTGTAAAATAAACTTGTAAAAAAAAACAAAAAAAAACATGCATCACTTGGGGAGCCTCCAAAGCACAGTAGCCATAGGGGTTCAATAATCAAGAACTAAACAGTGTTTTAATTGTGCCCCGCGGTTCAAAAAATACAGTTAATTAACTGTGTTACAATTTTCGAAAGTTAGATTTATTAATTTCTTGTTAAGAAGCACCACAAATGTATTAAAATAAAATGTTTTTTTTTTATTTCATAGTTATTTATATTTCTCATAAACATAAAAATAACAATAACATAAATACAAACTCTTAGTTTTCTAAAGGATGTGCAGCTCCTACTGGGTTTTGAGAAATCGACCCGAATAGCTCTTTAAGTGTTGAAGGTTGCAGACCCTTTGTGTGGATTTTTATTGTTAGTTTTTGTCAACATAAAAAGAAAAAGACTTTATAAATATCAGATGTTACTTTTACGATTATTCCTCTTTAGAATGTGATGAGATGTTATTTAATGTTTTATAATTTGATTATGTATGTAAAGCCAAAAAATAGTGGTAGGTGACATAACCTGTGTCACCAAAAACAGCATTCACTCTTAAGTAGTTTTCAAATTAAAATCTCTCAGTTTAATACAAGGTAAAAAGCAATAATAAACAAAGCAATAGTAAAAAATAAAATGGAAAAAAAAAAAAAACATTTTTTCCCACATTTTAGCACAGATGATTGCTTCTGTAGTTGTGTTTTTTTCAACAGTAAACGAGTAAAACCAAAGATCTAGAGATCATTTGTTCAAGTGGACCTCCATGTTAGATCTTTTTTTAAATATGCAGAGCCACAGTGAACGCTCATGCCTTGAGGACCACAGCTTGGTACACTGGGTCACATATTCAAAGGGATAGAAAGGTGAGCATCGGTGTTCTTCACATTGAAACAAAAGTTGCTTTAAAACAAGACAAAACAGAGATGTTTTTTAATTCAAGTACCGCTTGGTGAATACATGTATTTTTAGTATTTCAAGTGACAGATGTTGGCTAATGGCCCAACTCTGTAAGCCTGACTCAGTTGGTTTGGTTTACGATTATGGCAACAGAAAATAAAAAATAAATAAACGCTTCGCTACGGAGTGGTGAGTCATTCTTGTCAATAGTGTGACGAGTCATCGTCTTTGTAATGCACTATGCTCCTAGCAATCAAACTTTGCACCTTTGCTCTTATGTAAAACTGCTTTTCTTCACATAATAAAACATACGCGATTCACTTAATAAATATGTTTATATATTTTTTCTTTAATAAAGGGATTATAAAAGAGGTAAGTCAGGTAACAACCAAACTTCGAGGAGTTGTGTCATTTAAATGACCTTGCTTTTATTAGGATAATAAACCATGTCTGACTGACAGAGTGAGAAGGTGGAGCCATTTATTGCAACACAATACAGTATTCAGAGCCTGGCTGTTCCAATATAGAAAGCCATTTCACCTCAGTACTAAACTTAATGGTGCAGACCTAACACTGTCCAGTTGTGGCATCACTATGCATAAATTAATATTGTTGCCAACCTCCATCCACCTTGTTCTTATGGCACTTTTAGAAAAACAGTAAATGGGAGATGCTATCTGACCAATTGCATACAAGCTTGAATAACCAACAACCTTAACAGTTGGGTCAAAAAAATATTTAAACATTTATTTTTCCTCAGCTTTTTAGGAAAAAATACATAGTAAGTTTTGTTTTATTCAGTTTCTTTAGCTTGTTTGACTGGCCATTACTAAATAATGTAATAGTTCTGAGCCTAGTCTGTAGACAGATTCATAGAACACTATTTATAAATAAGCAGAAAGAAAAAAAAATTCAAGCTTTTGCTCAAATCTTTTTTTTTATATAATTTGTTACATAAAAATAGTCTTTAAAGGCTTAATAGGGAAAAAAATTGTAAAGCAAAGCAGTACAAAAAAAAAAGATTACTTTCAGACAAACATCAATTTAAATGACAACATTTTATACGCATTTGCCTGCAATCTATCACAGACGAAGCCGAACACCAAAGCAATTGCATTTCTGTCCTGTCAAAGACACTCCAGTCATTACCTATAGGAGGAGGCTGGGGAGGTTTCCTTTGCAGCTGCGGCTCAGCACTATAGCAATAGATCCGTTATTCCATCTCAGTATCAACACGGCCAGAGCTGTCTCTCAGAATCTGACTGATGTGACAACCAAGAATTGAACTATTACAACAAATGCAGAGGGAAAAAAGGAAAAATGTCTTTGCTGCAAAGTAGAACACCCATCGGACAAGGTCACTAGGGATGCATCTCAGAGATTACATTAATCTGCTTTATAAAAATATAGCCTTTTAACAGTTTACTGGCTTACAATAGTAAGCTTAAATTTAATGTTGTATAGATGGACAACAAATATAAAAGCAGACTATTTTACCAACAAATGTTCTCCTCAAAACCTGGGTGCATTATTTCTAAAACCTACAGTCATCAAAGACAACTTGAAGGACCTCTATGGCAGATTACCAGTGATGAAAGGATGTAAGATGAAAAAAAAAAAACATCAGACAAAGAGACTTTAATAAGACATCTGAGAGAAGCAGAGTGACTGCAGCTGGCAGTGCTTGACATGTCCCGTTTGAAAGGAGTTGAAAGGTTTCAAAAAGCTTCTTTCACACAGGCAGTGGGTTCTCTTAATCTGGTAGAAGCCCATATAGCATTTCCTTTGACGTTTAGAATAACATCAATATTATTTTTAACATAAGTCACAGCAGCAGTCAATGACTAAAAAAAAAAAAAAGATCTATTTAGATCAATAATATACTTTGGTTTTAATTTGAAATCCTGAATGGTAAAATATTTATCAATTTATATTTATTTATCTGCTCCTCCCAGCATCTGCGCAAGTCATAAAAAAGTTAACATGGTCCACGTGCAACTAAACACTGTCTCTGTTCACAAATAATGTGAATGAAACACAAAATATGTTTTCCTCCTGGTAAGTAATGATTGCATTTTTGTCATTTACACTTTACCAACAAACTAAATATATATTAAACAAAACATCACTCAGAATATTAAGTTAATCATGTAGTTGAAAATCTATCATTGAGTAAACAACATTCATACAATTTCATATCAAAACTCTGTACAACAGAGATTGTGTAAACCACCACATGATAAAACATGCAGATATGTTTCAAGACTGATTTTTTGGTAAGAACATTAATGTTTGAAGCCCTTCTCTACGGCTTTTGGAAAACTCTGTTCCTTGTACACAGAGTCCTACAGGAAAGAAACTCTCTGCTGAACTGGCTTTTCAAGCCTCTCTAGTTGCACAAACAGGTGATGAGATGACCGTAGTTGAAGTATCAGTACTGTACCCTGCACCAGAAACAAAGAAAAATGCACTGCTGCTTTCTATGTGTGGGGCACTCCTTACCGATTGCTCAGATAACATTCATGGAGTAACGTGACAGGTCGAAATAAAAAAATAAAAAAAAGAAAGAAAAGCAGCCACACCTTGTCTTAATATCAATTTGTGGAAAATCAAGTTTAGTTCTGTTTTTTTTTTTTTTTTTTTTTTTTTTTAAATCAAGCCTCAGTTTCTCCTTCAACATGACCCTCCATGGAAAGGTCTTCTGGAGATCACTTCCTAAATGCTATTTGTTGTATATTAAATTAAGAGAGGGCAAAGCTATCTGCTACTGCAGTTTTTAATCTCCACATATAAACTAATTGCAGGAGATTGACTTTAATTAAATTTATCTGCAATATCAAAATAACTTACAGACACAGTCACATCCAGTTACAGGGAAATAACATTGAGCCATGTAAAAAGGTGAGGTCAGCATTTTAAAATGTCTATTCAGTCTCAGTTTGGCCAAACACACAAGCTGCAAAGTGTGCTTAATTTTTTTTAATGCTAAAGTATATTTTATGTCACTTTTATCAACGTAATCAGAGAAAATCAAGATTTAATGTCATCTATATGTATGTTGAATTAAATCAAGCATCAACTACATGCTATAAATAATAATGTTTAAGGGTACACTGTTTAAAACATTGCTCTTAAACAGCTTAAAGGACCAATTACTTTGTGCAAAATCAAGCAAAACCGGATGGATTTTCTCACTGGGGCTGCTAAACCTTTACCACACACGCTTGTAGTTTCAGATATCATTAGGCGAATACATTAACTAGATTTTGTCAAAGAGGCTGGTTCTGCATCTAATTGCCTCCTGCACAGCCTTGCAGCAGCATCTTTGTCTGCAAGGCTTTGTTTTACATCTCCCGCTTTGAGGGGGTTATTCTATTGCTGCCTAGTAACCATTCAACAACTTCAAGCAACAGAAACACCCAAATTGCTGTTTTCACCCCTCTCATTTCACCCCATCAGTTTTACCAAGTCATCTGGAGTACAGAGGAGAGCATAAAGGTCAGAAGTAACGTGCATGCAAGTACAGAGAATCGGAACATGATGATTTCATGGAAATGTACTGCAAAAACACTTGAACCACATGCTGAAGCTGCACCAAGCTGTGACACATCCAAGGGGGCAATGTCCTCTCACTGTCTGCACTGCAGTACTCCGTCTACTGCTCCTGCAATATTCCTCCACTATTTGTCTACATAATGAGACAGTTCCTGTTTGCGCTTATCAACTAGATAGGGGAAATGGGAGTCAAAATTAAGCGAGCTAAACAGAATCTGGTGCACTTATAAAAGCATTTTGACTTGAGGAAAAAAAAAATTCGTTTTCATTGAGAAACACCAAGACCACAAAAGGGACAGTCAATACAGCAAAAACATCAGAATCAACAATACTAGAAAATTAAAAATGTTCCTGCTTAACCCAAGTGGGTATAAATAACCACAATAAACTGGTTCTCATAAAGAATGAATTACATTAATAGTAATATTATATAAACCTAATTTACTAATATTTAAACTAAAGCCTGGTTTCCATTGAGCGGTTTCGTCCGGTATAGTACAGTAAGTAGCGCCATGGTGCGGTCCAGTTAATTTCACTTGAACCTCACTCCCACTGAGCGGTTTGTTTTCACGGTACGTGCGTGTAGACCGCTACCGTGTCATTGCAACATTGTAGTGCGACAACGAGAAAAACGACAACGATGGAGGTCATCCAGCAGCTTTACTTCTGGTACATTGTGTAAAACAGGAATTTAATGATTGAAATAAAATTGCGGACGGGATTGAAACAGCAAAAACTCTCATGCTTACAAATGTTGGAAAAGTTGACTTAAATGAGCGCTATTTTGGGGCTTTTCTAATGTTGTTATCACTTTCTACCAATCAATGGGTGGCTGCAGCGACTCCGCCCCAACCCTTTCATTCCATTTTTTAATACATCTACCACTCACCCAAGAGGTACAGAGGTACCATTTTAAAAAAATTCAGATGGAACCACACCACTCAGTGAAAACGAAACTTAACATGCACTTGGATTCTTGAAATTGTTTAATTAAATCCATCAAGTTTACTTTATATAAAAATGTTTTACTTTTAAAAACTTCACTAAAACTTGTTTCTTAAAAGGTGATTTTCTTAAAATAAAAACTTGAACTAGCAAATAAAATTTGGTGAGAGTACTCAGTTTTATCATTGAACTTGACTAAATTTAGTACAACTTTGTAGTAAGCACAGAAAAAGTTAATAGATACATCATCTTTAGCTGTGCCAGTAAGATATTTATAAAAAATAAAACAGTCACTGAAGTTTATCCAAGACATGTTGCAACACCAGCACATTCAAAGGAAAATGTTTAGCAAAATAATGAGTGAAGTTGAGGTCTTAACTTGAATTCATTTAATCAAAAAAAGTAGTAAGTTTAAAATATTTAATTTTTTTTCTTTACTTGTTTTGTCTCTGCACATTTAAGAGTGTTGTAGCATACTCAAAAAAGTAAATCCCGAAAGATATCTGTGGGCTTGAAAACAAATGTACTGTCGACACAACATATGTCTAAAGTATAAACAAGTTACGATCCAATTCAGGGAAGGGAATTCCTCGTCAGGCTGTTGCCATTTAAGAGACAAACAATGCACCATCCACAGCACACTGTTAAAGAGTCTTGGACTCATTGTGCTCAGAAAACACTGACCCCCTATTTACCATTTCAGCAAGCAATTATGACACTATAATCTCACCACCCCCATACCCCCTAGTCAGAACAAGCAGAGTCATTGGTTATTGGTGCAATTCCCCAGACAATACCTTACATCATACACGGCTTAATAGAGGTCACTTTGTGTTTATCAGCAAACCACCACAGGCCGTATCTCATTTGAGCACACCGGTACACAAACAAAACACAAAGGTGATGATTTGTAGCCATGAGAACTAAAGCTGCTGGTAGTACATGGATAACAACCAAAGACTAAACAGATGCAAGTCACTCATTAACAACTAAGAATCAATCAAGACCCACTCCAATGAATATCATGTTTTTGGTGGGGTTTTTTCTATGTTGTTATGGAGGATATACAGAACATTAAGCTTAAAATTGCATTTCTGAGTATTTTTTATTTTTATTTAAAATGAGGAGCGTATGCAAAAATGTGGTTGGAAAAAGCTTGTGGGTGTGATGTAGAAGCCACAAGCTCCCAGCCCAGTTCAATTCTGATGCCTCCGCTTAAGGCAGGGGTGTCAAACTCAATAACACAGGGGGCCAAAATCCAAAACACACAGGCCGAACAGGACAAACATTTATTGAACACATAAAAAAAGAAACTCCTCATTTTTTTAAACTTTAAAAATGTAACGTAACATAAAAACAAACATGTTTTTCCAGAATAAATCAACTGACACCTTAAATAACTTTCAGTATTTTGCTCTCCATAATAAAATATTCTGTTAAAATTATACCAGTTAAAAATTAAAGTAAATGTTAGAAGAAAAAAGCTTCAAATGTTTTTATCTGTACATAATTTTATATACAAACAAAAATTAAACCTATAAATATACCAAAAGATTTAGCTTTTTACAATACATAGCCGTCACAATTATAGATCGTGCCCTTATTAATAATAAAATAAAATAATTCAGAGTGCGGGATATAATTAGCCTTGGCTTTAAAAGACAAATGAGCCTGGTTTCCATTGAGTGGTCTGGTACCGTTCAGTATTTTGAGCATTTCCATTGTTACATGTACCGCCTAATGGTTTCGTCTCATACCTCTTGAAGCCCCCATCCCTTGTAGGTCCATAGAAAAATGGAACAGGATGGTTGAGGCGAAGCCTCTAGCCATCTATTGATTAGCAGAAACTCATGATGACATTAGAAAGCACCAATATAGCACTAAGCTACTGTCTCCAATGTTTTTCCAATGTTCATTGTTTATTTTTTGTTGCACCAAGATTGGGTGTGTGAGGAATATAAACTAGCGGAAGAGCGTGTAAACAGATTTATGATGGGAAGCAGCGGCGGGTTTACTCCACAACTCAGAGACAAAACAAACTACTGCTGTTCTACAGAAACTGTGTCCAAGAAAACAACACAGGCATAGCCATAATCAAAAGACAACTTGGTACGCTTTTAAAATAGATAAAAACATGATCGGAATGGGGCTTTAAAAACATTTCACATAAAAATCTTAATCTGAAGCGTTATCAAAAAAAACAAATACCAACACACTGGATTTGCAGTTGAGATGTTGGCACAGACAGAGATCATGTGCCTTTGATGTGGGTTAAAATGTCTTTAAGAGAGAATCAAATAAAGAGGAAATCATATTTGGAATGATGGCTCTGGTTAAGAGCAGATTTGGGGCCCAAGTATACTTTAATTAAATTGTTCAAATAATAACTGTGTAAGGATTTAAGTGTCTTTCTCCTGCAGGCAGTCTAGTGTCCACTGCCCTCTCTACACGCATCACTGAAATGCTGAGATAGAGCCTTGCACTGCAGCAAAAACAGCGGAGCTTCGAAGATGAGGACGACGATAATCAGCCAGAGTTCAGAGTTTAGGCGAGACAATACCTGACACAATTGGTCGGTACTTCCTGTTTGAGTAAAATAAGAATTTATACATCAAAATACCTCTATAAGTGCTATAAAATGCATTAGGGAGGAGCAGGTTCACATCTTGAGTGACATAATTTATTATGTAAATAAACGTACGGCACTCACAATGTAATGACAAGCAACAATCAGATTAAATGGAAAAGATGGAGGGAAAATATTCACAGCAAAAAACTATTTAAAAACACAGAAACAATAAAAAAGTGTGGACGATACCAATGAGCCCATTTAAATGCCCGTTTTTTTTTTTATGGGGACTCAATTCGACAAAATATATACATTTTTTTCCCTTTTAAATAATATAGTACTTCAAGAAAGTAAACGTACTCACCGGCATCATTTTAGCTTCGTACCGCATTTAGCTAACCGACTCTGCATGAATCCTCCCTGGCAGTTTCGATGAAACGGTGAAACCAGCGATCCTTTTAATCCCAAAGCCTGTCCTTGACGACGGCTACGGCTACTTTTTTCCTAGCTCAGGGGTTCCCGACCTGCACTGGAAACAGACAAAACATTAGTTACGTTCACAAAATAGTTAAAACTTGCCCGCGTTCTAAACAAACTAATGTTAATGGCATCCTACGTCGTGTGGACCTGTTGCTACACATAACAGGGCCTTGACGACAAAAGTTTCGCTCCGAGTGAGCATCGCTTTAAAACTCCAAAAGCAATGCTCACGCGCTTCGCGAGGCGCCAAAAACCCGCCACAAGTTTTCATATTTTCTACAAAACATATAATCTAAAATGTATTGTAGGAATTTGTCGTGTTTTGGAAAGGTTTTACTCACCCTTGGTAGTGTAGGTAATCGAGCCGAAACCCCGTTGACAGACAGCGTTGTTCCTCCGCTCGCAGCCTATCCTGGAGTGCCGAAGCGGCAGGAAGTTTATTCCACTTTGGAATTTAAGCTCCGCCCCCACACGGCTCCCATTAGAAAACAGCCCCACTGGCTACACGCGCACACTGATAAAACAAACGAGTCATGCAAGACATTGAATCCGGTTTTCACTGAAACGTATTTAAATTGAGATTTAGAGAGTTCAAAAGGTGTAGCAAGCCAGAACAAGGTTAAAATTGCCAGGAAACAGTGAAAACAAATTTTCAAGCAACAAAAGTAAGAGGTCTCACTCTGCCTTTTTTTCCTGAGAACTTTGGAAGGGAACCTGAAGTTGGAAGTAACAGTATAATGCCATGGCATTTTACAGTGACCCATCCAACTATGTTTAAATGTTTTTAACTCATTATTGGCTGTTCTTTATTTTTCTTGGTTTAAGTAGTTGTTAAAAATTAAGTCTAAAATTAGTGCACTGAAACTCAAAATTAAAAAGCAAGTTAAAATGCTTTTGGTCATGTCTGTCTGATATTTATTTGGTTTATATATCTGGATGACCTTTTGATGAAAGTTTTTTCAAGGCTTATTTACTCATGTTTGCCCTATTAACTTGCAAGGAAATTCAAGATCCATGTTGCTCAAGCGATTGGAAAATAAATGGGGTTTTTTTGGGTTATTTTCAGACTAAAATATTTTTCAATGACTAGCTTTCATATGATAGTTAAAAAAAAGAGACAATTTACGATATCCGACATGTTTTTCAGTCTGAGTGACAGATTATCCATACAATCATCTATTTATTATTTTGTTGTCTACATATCTTTATTTATAAATATATATACATAGATAGATAGAGACAGAGAGTTAGTTAGTTAGTTAGTTAGTTAGTTAGTTAGTTAGTTAGTTAGTTAGTTAGTTAGTTAGTTAGTTAGTTAGTTAGTTAGTTAGTTAGTTAGTTAGTTAGTTAGTTAGTTAGGGTCTTGCAGTAACAACCCAGCTATTTAACTTTTTCCAAGCTAAAATCAGAGTGACTCATTAACACAACTTGATACTGAAGTCATAGAGCAAAATATTCAGTGTAACAGTTTACTGATAGTTACATAACTGGATTAACTCTTAACAAGGCAAACAAACTTTTTAATTATTGTTTTGAAATAAGATAATAAAACTTCCTCTGTATGCTCCAAACTTGCTTCTATTTTTTAATTTCTTTTGAATTGTGTTTAAACTGTATTAATATCCATCTTGCTAAACATGAACTATGCACCAGAAATCACCCAAATGTATGTTTTTAAAACCTACAAATGATTTACATTTATTGCCAAGACCAATGACTTTTTCCCTCTTTCTCCAACAATACAGCCTCTGTAAAAGATTGTGAAAAAATCTTAGTACCCTCCAGAGCAGTGCAAGGCACTTTTATTGGTACAGGACCCTCTATAAAGTGACAATTCAAAGAGATTCAAATAAAGTTAAAAGCTTGGGAAACCATAAAACAAGAAATTACTGACATAAAACTTAGTTAAAATTCAGTTTTTCCCACACATGCCATGTATCTACTTCTTAAAGTTCTTAAACAGTTTTAACAGTTTAATTTGTGAAAGGTGTTAATTTTTTTTTTTTTTTTTTCAAATAAAACATATTTTTTAAAACTTCAAACCCAAAGAATTCTGCCTACCCTGTAAAAACAAAACAAAGCAGAAAAAAACAACAGGGCTGAGCTATTTGGGGTGATTTCTTAAAAGCCACAAAGTCTTATTTTGCCGTTTAGAAAAGAAAGACACTACTTTGTATTTATTTTATTGTTACTACTATGATAGATAAAAATACACTTTTGCTGTTTTCTGCATACATAAAAGAAGAAAACAGCAATTTTTTCAAAGTATGAACTTGTTTGTAACTTTTAACAAAGGTTTACCTGACTTCCTTTCAAAATAAAATACATTCTTTGCCACAAAGATCATCTCAGTGCAGCAAATGTAGGCATAGTAGAAGGTAGTGCAATGATAAAACCAGATTGTTTTATTATTTGTGGTGCATTTTACCAGAAATTCATTACTGACAAAAATTAAATCAGAGCTAATTAAATGACCCCTACTATATTTTTCAAACCATAAGGCACAGGTGTGTAATGCTTCATTTTAATGACAATTTAATTCTTATAATAATTTTTGGTTGACCTAGTCAATATTGGTTCATTTTGAACGATCTGATTCACTGACCTTAAATGGATCCAGGAAATCTTTAGCTAAAAATTCAACCAGTGTGATTGAAGAATAAATACCTGATACTGAACAGTGCTGGTAAAGTTTTCCTGATTCCTTGTGTTTCTTGCAAGATGATCAAGTGTAAATTCAATCTGTACAACAAACAAGTCAAGAAGAATTAATGGCAAATTCATTCAAATTTTTGTTTCATAAAGTTCAGCCCACTGCCCTTCTTCCACGTAAAATAATTCAAACGGAATATTATAAGAGGATTTTAAAAACTGTATGGTCATGTCTTTGGAAAATTCAGTGTTGTCACATTGGACTGTGATAACAGCTTGATCTTTTCTGCTGTGTGTGTTGTCTGCTATGATGGCACTGATTATAGTAAATAAAACCTACTGTCTCAATTCAAGTGGTGTTTTCCAGGGCTGGTTATAGCCTAATTTTATTTTAAAACATTTTTTTTATGGTATAGGTTGATTTAAAACATTTTGCACAGATTGCTTTGTCTGGATAAATCATTTAATCTGTTCATAAAGTAAATAATCTGCCTTATAATATGAATTGTGTGTGTGCTGACTGAATTCAGATAGCTTTTCTGTGCTTAATTTAAAAATATGTCAAAGTGTTTTGGTATGACTTTGATAAACTACTATATCAGGAAACTCAGGGAGTTATGTTAATGTTTACAGTTTCATCTCTAAAATTTAAGTTACAACTTACTTACCTTGTACTTTATAGTTTCTTTTTAAAATTATAAACTTTTTATATTTATTTATTTTCTTTAACCGGAGAGCCACAGTGTAGGTGTAAAAGAGCCCAGGGATGCAAATCCATGGTGTAGAGAGAGAAAAGAAAATCACACTACATTACCCAGAAACCCCCTCGCTAAAACCAGTAGACGAAGCACATTTTGTGCACGTTGACTGACGTTGGTTTCCCCCTGCAGTTCACAGTAGCGTAGATAGTTTGCATAAGGGAGTTGCTTGCATTTTCCTCAACGGTGTGTCACGCGCTACCTGAAGTCATGGCTGACCAGGTGGCCGCCATGTGCGAGCAGCTCACAAAGGCAGTGCTGGTGATGATGGATGCAGAAACGAGCCAAGTTTACCGGCTGGAGGCCCTAAAGGTACTAGCCACCAGCTAGCTGCTAGCTAGCTAGCTAATCTATATATCATTGTTGTTATTAGCCTGGAAGGATTGTATTTGTGTTGCAAATCAGGCATTGTTTTTAATCGGTTTGTATCTTGGAAACAATGGATCTTTAACGTTAGTTTATGTTTATAAATATACAGAATAGATGATTAAACGTTTGGTAAAGTAGAATACTATGGTTATCACATCTCATTCATTTTCATCCATTCATAAATATATATTTTATAGAATTGTTGGGAGGAAAATGAAAATGTCAAGATGTTTAAGAAGCTTATATTATTTCCAGGATCACTTTTAATTTGATTTGTTGCACTTCTTGCAATGTTTATCTATTGATTTCGTACAAGTCATGTGGTCGGGGATTTTACTACGTTCCACGTGTTTCCCCCATACGCGCTAGCTATATAATTTCCATCCCAGTAATGACATTTTTTGAGTTATTTTTTGTATTTACGTTTTTTTCCACAGTTTTGCGAAGATTTTAAAGAGTCAAGCAACCTCTGCATCCCATGTGCTCTACAATTAGCAGATAAAACCAAGCCAGCTATAGTGAGACACTTTGGGCTGCAAACATTGGAGCATGTCATTAAGTGAGTGAAGCACCAACAGGGCATTTTAAAAATAACTAAAAATATATGTCAATAAATGGATGCATGTTTTAATTCTCTATTTCTTCTTGCAGGTTCAGGTGGAACAACATGCCACAGGAAGAGAAAGTGCAGATAAAGGAGTGTGCCATGCAGCTTTTATCCAGTGTAGGTGTGAACATAGTCATGCATGTTTTGGTTAAAGACTCACTGATTAAAAAAAAAATGTGTGTTGACATGTTTTATTATGGCATTTTTCCTCTTGGTGTTGGACTTATATTAAGAAAAGAGAGTGTAAACAGATGGATGACGGGACGTGGTGCGGGCTCACTCCCCACCAATGGTCCGATCCACAATTCAGAGGCGAATTTAAAATGACTTTCTGCTGCTTTGTTGAAACTATGTCCTAGCAAATAACACTGGTTTCCTGATTTTGGCTTAAAATGGTATAATCATAATTTAAGGACCACTGGGAACGATTAAAAAAATATTATTGGAGTGGGGCTAAGTTTTAAACCTAAATGCTTTTTTGATTTCAAATGGCTCTTCTCATTGGATTTTGTCAGGGTACCCATTCCATCCTGGAGGAGGAGCGCCATGTGAAGGATGCTCTGTCAAGAATCATTGTGGAAATGATTAAGAGGGAGTGGCCTCAACACTGGCCTGACATGCTGAAAGAGATGGAGGCTCTCACCAGCCAAGGGGTGAGTCGTGACATTTGTAAAGGAAGTATCCCTTTTCCCCATTTGCTGGTGTGGTTAAATTTGAATGGAGTTATGTAAAGTTTCCGTACAAATGATTACTCAATCTTATTTACATATGACTTCATCTTGTAAAGTTGGCTTGTTATGGTTGCAAATGGTGCAAGTTTTGACCCTTTTTTAAACTTGTATAGATGAGTATTGGGGAAATAATTTGAATCCCCTTTTGGTTGACCCAGGATGTGCAGACAGAGGTGGTGATGTGGATTCTCCTGAGGCTTGCAGAGGATGTGATCACCTTCCAGACGTTGCCCAGCCAGAGGCGCAGAGACATCCAGCAGACGCTCACCCAAAACATGGACAAGATCTTCAATTTCTTGTTGGCGGTTCTGCGCGTCCACATAGAGAGCTATCACAAAGTGGTCAGTTAGAGTTTCATGTTGAGGAGGAAATTAAGTTTAGCAAGATTTAAAAATATTTTTTTTTTTTGTCTTCCAGAAAGGTCTGCCTGGTCATGAACTGCAGGTGAAAAATCATGAAATCATCTCCTCCTCATGTGTTTATATTCTCTGGTGTGACCTCCTGTTTTTTTTTTTTCTTCTTCTGTCATCCAAATTCTCAGGTCAGAGCTCACTGTCGAGTTGCCGTGGCAACATTGAACACACTTGCAGGCTACATCGACTGGGTTGCACTGGCCCACATCACCTCTGGAAACTGTCATCTACTGGAGATGCTGTGTCTGTTGCTGAGTGAGCCGGAGCTGCAGCTTGAGGCTTCAGAGTGTCTGCTAATCGCTTTGAACCGAAAGGTGAGTCTAAGATCATATCCTATATTCTAGGTAAATAAAAAAAATGTTGCTTTGGGTTTTAACCTCAAAATCCGTAAACTTTTACATGATTCAAACCTCTTGGTTTTGTCTAATCTACTCTGACACGTATCTATAAAACACTTTATAAAAATTATCTTCGCTGAATGATTGTCATTACTTACAGTTGAAACCAGAAGTTTACATACACCACATTAAAACACACACTTGCTTTTTTTTTCTCTCCGTCAGACATGAAATAAAAATAAACTTTTCCTGTTTTAGTTTGATTACAATTAACAAAATTATTTTTTATTTGCTAAATGTCAGAATAATGAGACTAGGGTTTATTTTAGACAATTTATTGCCTTTATTGAAGTCAAAGGTTTACATACATACATTAGTATTTGGTACTATTGCCTTTAAACTGCAGTACTTGGGCCAAACATCGTGGATATCCATCCACAAGCTTCTCACAAGACCTCTTCAGGAATTTTGGCCCATTCCTCCAGACAGAACAGGTGTAACTGAGCCAAGTTTGTAGGTCGCCTTGCATGTACCTGCCTTTTCAGCTCTGGCCATAAATGTTCAATAGAATTTGGATCTGGGCTCTGTGATGGTCACTCCAAAACATTGACTTTGTTATCCTTAAGCCACTTTGTAACCAGTTTGACGGTATGCTGTGGGTCATTTGGAAGATCCATTTGCGCCCCAACTTCAACTTTCTGGCTGATGTCTTATGAGGTTGCTTCAATATTTCCACATATTGTTCTTTCCTCGTGATGTCATCAAACTTTAATCTGGCTTTTATATGTTTCTATGGAGTAATGGCTTCTTCCTGGCAGAGAAGCCTTTCAGCCCGTGTCTTTACAGTACTTGTTTCACTATTGATAACAACACATTCTTACCATCTTGAGCCAGCATCTTCACAACATCTTCTGCCTTTGTCCTTGGGTTGTTTTGGACATATCGGACCAAAGTATGTTCATCTCTGGGACACAGAACCCGTCTCCTTCCTGAGCGACATGATGGCTGGACGTTCCCATGATTGCTTTCAATAAATCTATCAGAAGCTTCCAAAGAGATGGCATCATCATCTGGGATTTTCCAAAGAAAGTGTCTATTTGCTCGTAATTTTGGAAAAGTGTGTGGCCAGTGCTAAACTTTTTCCTTAATCACAAAGACCCAGAGGAAAGTGGTTAAGGTTAAGATTATGGTTAAACAATCAAATGGTTCCTGAGTGCAGCTGCCTCTGCAGCTCACGGCTCCACCAGGGGATGGATCAAATGTGGAGAACACATTTCACACATTTAGGAGCGTGACAGTTAATGGGACTTTAACTTTAAGTTTAATTTTAAATACATGCGGCCAACAAAAGAATCCAGCCTTGACACAGTTAAAATGCGTGTGGGCAATTCAGCAAAACGATCTTGGCTGCACTTATTATGTGTGGCTGTTAAAAATATTAAGCAGCATTATGTGTGTGTCTTGAAGCCGCTCCTCCCCCCAGAAAGAGTCACTCCACTGGAATGTTTTTGTCTGGTTTCATGGGTTTGAGGCCACTCCTTATAAGGGCTTGTTTTTTGTATCTCTGGGGTGAAGCTGTTCCTGGCACCGACCGGACCCCTTACTGTCGTTGCCTAGCAACGGCCAAGCATATAAAAACGTCAGCAGGGGAGGGGCTGGCTGAGACCTCTAGCAGATTTGACTCGGTTCGGTGCTGTCTGTGAGACCGTCTCCTTTTCTGCAGAAAATTGTAATAAACAACTGTGATCGATGAGACCTGGTCCTTGGATTTTTCTTAAGAACCTTTTGAGTAATTTTTAGTAGACAGAAAAAGTCATTCTTAACAGTTGGTGCCGAAACCCGGGAGACAACATCCGTCGACGAGGACTGCGCGGGAGGTGAGCCGAATTCCAGCTGGGCGGACACCGGTATCGGGATCCGTAACAAAGACCTCGGACACGACGTTTGAGCCCGAGGCCGGCGCTAGGATCTCTCTGCGGCAGCCCTCCGAGGCGGTGACGTCTCCTGAGGGCCAACGGACCAGGTCAGTCATTGATTCAGTCTAATTTAAGGTTTTAAAAGGTTTTAAAAGGCATAAGGTAAACGTGAATAAGAAAAAAGTGTTTGTAAAACCTAGGGGGATTGCAAGAGTACAATCGCCGGGTCCGTTCTCCGCTCGCGGCACAGGAGCATTTTGGTCGGTAATATTTTCAGCGGTTGCCAATGTATATGGTAATATTTTTAGCGGTCGCTAAGGTACATTGTACGTAATCGTCGATTAGAAATCGATCAGGTCCGCAGGAATGCGCGTGGGAAAAAGCATTCATTGGCAGAAGTAATTTTAAATCAACTCTATCGCCAGCAGGCACCCAATGAAAAGTTTGTACGTGTTTGTCGACAATAGGTTGGTTAGACGAATAAAAGGTTTTGTGGAGAAAAAAAAGGTCTTTGTCGGGAAAAAAAGAAGTGATTTAAGAGTGAAATAGTGAAATATGGTAAAGCGCTGAGGATAAGTTTTGTTAAAGAGGTTTTATTTTCATTTAGAGAGGGAAAAACACCGTGGGGGGAGCTGACTGTGGAAGAACGAACAAAGAACGGGGCCGAGCTACGCTAGTAGGCCATGTGCAGATGCTAAGCTAACTGGCATGAACAAAGAAGGATCCACGTGGAGACGCTAACAGAAGGCCTCGTGGAGCTGCTAAGCTAACTCAATAGACACGTGGAAAAACG
The DNA here is from genome assembly GCA_003999625.1 of Oryzias javanicus. Lineage (NCBI taxonomy): Eukaryota > Metazoa > Chordata > Actinopteri > Beloniformes > Adrianichthyidae > Oryzias > Oryzias javanicus. The sequence continues at coordinate 23,534,553 of CM012451.1, read as the reverse complement.
CTAGCTAACAGACAAAGACATGTGGTTCAGCTAAGCTAAGCTACTAGACAAAGGAATTCACGTGGTTGAGCTAGCTAAGCTAATTGTAGTGGCCCGCAGGACAGGAGGGGGGTTGCTTGCAGGGACGTTCTGAAAGGGGGGATGAAGGGGGCTTTGACGGTGGAGACTTATTGTTTTTAGCTGTGAAATTTAAGGTTTGTGGATAACTGAGCTCATAAAATTGCATAGAAGAAAACTGGATATTGGGTAAATAAAGTAAATAATTTCGTACGAAAATTGGATGTGTTTGGCATAAATAGTGTGAGTGCATGCACATTGTCTGTGTCTAAGGGTGTGGCTGTATGTGCATGGAACTTGTCTCAGTGTGTGTGTGTGCGTCTTTTAATGTCTATGTTGTATGTCCTGAACTGTTATTCCTAGCATTTAAATCTCCCTTTTTAATTAAAGATAAATAAACAAATAAATAAAATAAGATAACTAAATAATAAATAATTAAATAAATAAATAAAAACTTTTTTTACATTTTCTTTTAAATACTCCTCTACGTTTCATTTTATCACTCTTTTATTTCCCCTTACATTTTTATCTAAATAGTCCATTTCTATTCTTATAAGGTCTTTTTTAATTTTGTTCCCTTAAGGCTTTTAAGCATTTAAATCGAAATAGCATATAGGTTTGAAAGAATAATTTACTGAATAAAAGAAACAAATATATATATAAATAAATAAATAAGTAAATACATAAAAAAACTAGGGACGTACGTCGCATAGACAAATATTTTCATAAAATAATGAATAAAAGTAACTCAACATGGGTAAAAATCAGAGTAAATTAGAATTAAAAGGGGATTCTAAATTTATGGATCAAAGAGTCCCTGGAAGTGCAAAGTATATTGCGAAATTGGAACAAGAAGCCCTACTATTTCAAAGGCAACTCTCCGTCCCAGCCTGCACAACCCTGCGCGATAAGATTCTGGTGGACATTAAAAAGGACAAAAAGAGAGAAAAGAAGGGTGACCCAGAACTGCAAGCTGTTCTTGCATGGCTGACTCAAGCGGAGAAGAGGAAAGAGGACAGAGATAAGATGAGGCGGAGTGCAGCTGCTGTGATCCGCCCACAGATTGTGAACCAACTACCCAACAGCTTCACCCACAGGCTGATGTTGGTGCTGCAGCCAACATTCCTCAGAGGAAGACGACAGCATGGCACCTCCCCTTACCCACTGACCGCTTAGCTGACACTGTAGCAGGCGATTGAAGGTCGCAAGCAACAAGAAATCGAACATGCGAATAAAGCGGGCCAAGAGGACAAGCAACAATCAACTTCAAAATCAAAGACTTTGAATTCTGATAGGCATTTATCCTTCTGCCCATGAACTTGACCAACTTCACAGTGATCTCCTCAGACTCACAATCAAGGATTTACCCTCACCACCTGATGAATCACAATGGCACAACATTTCCCATGGTTCAGGTGGCAAACCTCACCATGACCCAACGTACAAGGCTCCAGTCCCTAATGACGGTCTACCCCGCCATGGACCGAGCAGGAATGCACTGATGCGTGTTCCGGATTGGGGGACCCCACTGTGGACCCTCGACAGTGGGTGGAGAATCATAGACTCCTCATGGCATCCTACGTCCTAAATGGATGGGAAACTGAAAAAACCCTGAAGAAGAGTCTGAAACACAATCTCACGAGAGTCAGAGGAGACTTCACAGGGAAGGATGCAAACGACGCTGGCTGTTAGGAGGTGATCCTGTTAGAGCAATTCTGCACTGCCAGCTGGATTGGATATTTTATGCCAGGGACGAACTTGGAGGAGAACTACTAACTTCATCAAGATCGGGCTAACCAAAACAGAAAGGACGACGAACGAGCAGTGGACGCGAGTATTTCGGGCGCCTGGAAGAAGTCTTCAGAGCCTACAGTGGACTGGAGGAGGACCCCAACCCGAACTCGGCATACCAGCAACAGCTCAAGACTGCCCTCCTGGTGATGGCTTCATCCCTGATGATCTCTGAATTTATAAAGAAATACAACGTCAATACATACCACTGATGGGCCCGTCGAAATTATGAATTATGCCAGACATGCTGAAACCATACAGAAAAAGAAGAAACCACACTAAGGCTCAACCTGATACGGCCGTCTTTCTGGCCGCCACGGAAGCTGGTTCGCTCAATCGATGATTTGGGAGAAGAGGAGAACGCCATCTACTACCACCGCAACATGGGCCCTCGTGGACATTGGCACAATAAACAACAATTATGGAGGGAACTTCAGAGGAAGAGGGAATCACCTGAGGTCCCAGCCCAATACGGACAAAGGGACTGTTAACCTGTAACCGCCCGGACATCTGTCCAGAGAGTGCCCGGATAACTGGGGCCCGCATCAGAATTCCAAGGGTGATTTCAACCAATGGCGAAACTGCGACTACAATAATTTACAACAACAGCAGACAGAGAAGCACCTACCAGAGCCTTAACCCTCAAGGTGGACCAATGCCCTGTCTACTAATGTCTTCATTTGATATGCAAAGTAACTCCCCTGATGAAGAAAAAAACTTTTTCAACATGGCAGTAGTGATGAGCCATGGGTCTTACCATGTCTCTTCAGGGGGGATGATGGACCATTTTTGAAGAGACATTCTCACATTGAAAAGATTTTTAACTGTTAATGTAGCTGCTCAGGTCAAGAATTTCAAAGTTTTTTTAATTTTCTCTTTTCTCTTTAATTTTCTCTTAAGTTTTAACTTGAATGTTCCTTTAAAAGCTTTATTAATCCTTTGTGTAACTTAGACTAACAGAACTTCTAAGTCCTCTCTTGTGTCTTGTTATTCTCACCTGCCTGTGTTCACATTTTTGTGCCTGCAGTCAAGAGACAACTCCCAACACTCACTCAGATCTTCATGTGCACCGCAAAACTGCAAACCAAGTAACACTCACCTTGAGCAGATATGGATACAGAATGATCGTTGAAAGAAGTGCCAACTAACCACAGAACAGCACGTAATGGGATGAGTGTTATGGAAAAGTCTGGTGTTGCAACCAAGTGAGTAAGATGTGATCAAGGTGACAAATAATCTGCCAGATGTTCCTTGTTCCCCACAGGTGGAGCTGTTGCAGCCAGGTGACCAGATCCTGATCAAGGTGATCAAAAGAAAAACCTGGGCTGCACCCCGCTGTGGGAGATCCTTTCACTGTCCAGCTGACCACCTCCACTGCTGTGAAGATTGCTGAGAGAGCCACTTGGATCCACCAGAGCCATTGCAAGAAGCTGGTACCTCTGAAGGATGGTAGGAGTGGAAGACGCCCGGTACCAAAACCTTTGGGTGCTGAAGAAGCCAACTGATTCCCTACCCCAGCTCTAGTCCTTACAGCAGGTCACAAAACCCAGAGCAATGACGATTTCTGTGACAACTACCAGAACCACCTCAAGATTCTATGGGTTGTCCCTCAGCGAAGGGGAAAACAGACAGGACAAATTCACCAAAGCCTCAGTAACTGGACCCAACCTGGGTTCGAAGCTGTCAAGAACAATTAGTGGCAACCGCCACCGATGGAAGCCTGACTCATGCAGTAGGAGGACTGCGTAGTCTGAGCAATAAAATGAAGGAACATTCAGGTGTTGATACATCCATGTGGGACAGTTGGTTAGATATGTTTGGGGCGTACAAGACCCTTATTTCTTCTATTTTGATTTCACTTACAGTCAACTTATGGTACATCTTTTGCAGGCTGGTAACGATGATGATTCTGATGATGACGATGATGAATGTTTTTTTTAAGTATGTTTTTTGAAGTATATTCTTATATAAAGTATATTTTTATATAGTCCCTGCTTTTCTTAGCTACCCGTGGCTTTTGAAGTGTTCGCACCTTAAGTGGGACGAGGGGGAATTTTTCCCTACTGGGTTTTCGCCCCCTCCACGGGCTTGGAACAGAAAAATCTGTTTATGATGTTTTAGGTTAAAACTGTTCATGCAGGAGACTTAGAACTGATGTTTTCAGAGTTGCTGTTGCGAGTTGCTCGTCGTCGTGGGCTTCAAGACCCACAACAGGGCCGAACTGTTAAAAATATTAAGCAGCATTATGTGTGTGTCTTGAAGCCGCTCCTCCCCCCCAGAAAGAGTCACTCCACTGGAATGTTTTTGTCTGGTTTCATGGGTTTGAGGCCACTCCTTATAAGGGCTTGTTTTTTGTATCTCTGGGGTGAAGCTGTTCCTGGCACCGACCGGACCCCTTACTGTCGTTGCCTAGCAACGGCCAAGCATATAAAAACGTCAGCAGGGGAGGGGCTGGCTGAGACCTCTAGCAGATTTGACTCGGTTCGGTGCTGTCTGTGAGACCGTCTCCTTTTCTGCAGAAAATTGTAATAAACAACTGTGATCGATGAGACCTGGTCCTTGGATTTTTCTTAAGAACCTTTTGAGTAATTTTTAGTAGACAGAAAAAGTCATTCTTAACAGTGGCCAATATAAATTTCCATCACTTTCATGCTGGTCGCACATAAATACATGGGAATAACATCAGCCTTTCCCATATTGCTTAAAGGCATAGTGATCTTAGTGTATGTAAAATTTTGACTTGATAAAAGTAATAAAAAAATGTCTAAAAAAACCTAGTCTAGTTATTCTGACATTTAGCAAATACAAATAATTTTGTACATCTAATTGACCTAAAACAGGAAAAGTTTATTTTTATTTCACGTCTGACAGTGAGAAAAAAAGCAAATGTGTGTTTTAATGTTTTGTACCGGTATGTAAACTTCTGGTTTCAACTGTATTTTTAGTTTTCTTTTTTTCTCTCTTAGGGAACAGACTGTTATTAATGTTGCAGCATCTCAGCTCCCTTTTGCGCTCATTGAGTTTGTGTCGTTTAAACAGAAAAGCTGTAATAAGAGTTTGTCCTTTTCTGTTTTAGGGCAAACTGGAGGAGAGGGAGCCATTTATGCTGCTCTTTGATGACGTGGCCATTCAGTGCATCCTCTCTGCAGCTCAGTGAGTAAAGTCCCTTCCCTCGTGAGCTTCAACACAATTCCACTTAATGTTGGCGTGGCTCCATTGCAGGTCAGCTGATGGACCGTCGACGTCTATGAATTCCTCTGAATCCTTGTAAGTGTTTGGTTTGTTTTTTCCCCGATGTGGAAGACAAACGGAAATGGGCGTTCATGTAGAACTGCTGATCGGTTGAGTCAACAGTTTTGTTTGTAGAGCAGGGGCGGTGGTGGAGCGCCGTTACGTCTTCCTGAAGAGGCTCTGTCAGGTGCTGTGCGCGCTGGGAGTCCAGCTCTGCTCATTGGTGGTAAGTTCACATCGTTTTACATAAACATTATCCTGACATTTTTCGGGGATTTCTGTGATAGCCGTAAGCGAGTTGGTTTGCCCCTTCCAGCAGTTTCCTGCTCTTTTCACCCTTGTGCTGTCTTATGGGGTCCAGATGACCCTACCCTTATATTAATGTGTGATCCCTTCCCATGATAAAGTTGGACAGGATTTTGTGTCTGCCATGGATACCAGTGAAGATAAAAAATCCTTGGGAAAAAAAAAAAGTTCAGCTCGCTGTCTTGTGGTATCCAGATGACCCCATTTTTAATGTAAACATGCCCAGCATAGCACAAGGGTTACTACAAAAATACACTTTATAAATACAATTTTTTGTCTAGTTTCTATCTTAAATGTATTGCTACACGTGACATAGGAGAACAGTAACTTATTAATGACTTTTCATTGTGATGATTTTTAAAACCCTTTAAGTAATACATCTATGAAACTAGTTTTTTTATGTTTAAAAATGATAATTTAGTTGGACTGTTGTAGCCCTTAAAATAGGATGCTTTTTGAGGAAAACTATTTTAATGTCTCAAAAGTTGAAGCTTGTGAATTAAGTGGAGGTCTAAAAACAACTTCTGTATTTTTTTTTTGTTTAGTTAAAATTGAGAGTAGAATATTCTAACTCTAAAACATAACGCAAATGTTCGCTAACTTTAAGGCTAACATATAATGGTATTTCTTATAGGACAGCTAATGCTAACACTCGGTCGACCTAATCATACTTTTCTGACTAAATGAACATCTTTATGTACTCACAGGTATAATTTTCCAAACTATTTTCAGAAAGTATATCTTTAAAGTAACAATGTGTGGTCTAAAACACAGTTTTTTCCTCATACTGTCTTCTTCTGGAATAAGGTGTAATGCTATAGGGCGATCGCCACCTAGTGGCCAAAATGAAACGTCCTCCAGGAGAAACAAAACTTGTTGGAGCTTCTCTGTTTGAGAATCCATGTAATACTATATGTTATTAACAATCTCATTATTTCACATATACATTTTAAAGTACGTGAACTGTATCAGGTTAACATGAATATCTTCAAAACATAAACATTTTATTAAAGTATTTATAAAGAAATGTGTAAACGGTGTAAACTCAAAATTTAATTTAATCAAATTGAATTGAGTGAATCAAAAGAATTGGGAAGAAAAAACTTGAACTGACCAACCCTACTATGTGATTTAAAAAATGTCTTATGCATTTTTTTCCTAATATATGGATACTAAACAAAAATCTGAGGATTAAATAACTAAGAAATGCAACACATAATTTAAGATTTATAATTTTGCACATTCTATTCTTTCTGAGTTTATCACTCTTAAAACAAGATCTGAAAGTGTTTTTGGTCATTATGAGTCTTTATGTCTTGGTTACATGGTCTGTTTTTGCTGTGCTTAAATTAAATTGTTACTACTTTAAAGATATCTAGCACAAATGTTTGTCTCTGATATCTCTAAATGTCTTGTGCTACGATCTAGCACATCTCAAGCAAATGTAAAATGTTCCTTTTTTTTCCTCCCCACAGGGGTCAGATGTAAATGTTGAAGTCCCTGCAAATCTTAGCAAGTACACTGAAGCTTTATTAGCCTTCACTACACATCCCAGTCAAGTGAGAAAAAAGATTTAAGACTATTCTGTTGCCAAGAAAGTGTGGCTCCTGTAACTCCGCCTCCTCTCACCTGCAGTTTTTAAAATCCTGCACTCTGGCAACATGGGGAGCTTTATTCAAACACGAGGTTTTGTCAAAAGAAGCTGTGGTTGTGCAGATGGCTGTCAAATACCTCAAAGTGTCCATGACCAACTTCGTGAAGGTAAGACTTTGGTGTGCTGAAGTGGATGTGATGGGAAACTGTTCCTAATTATCCCTGTTGTGTCTCTAGACCGGGTTTCCATCCCAAAACGATAATCCCAGTTCGGACTACTCCCGCATGGACTTCCACAGCGATGAGGACTTCCACTTTTTCTTTTACTGTAGGTGTTCCATAAAACGAAGGTGGTGATCAGTGTTTTACAGTATACATCGTTCTTAATCAGAAGAGTTGCTGTTTGCAGCTTTCCGAGGACAGCAGGGAGACGTTTTGAAGATTGCAAGTCGCATCGTCCCTCTGGAGGCGTTCCACACTGCAGCAGACTGGTTGCATTACCAGATTGCCTGTCCGATTGATCTCGGACAAACCGCCTGTAAGCATTTTACCTCGTTCTGCACGTATGAATGCAGAGAGGAAGACCAAACACTCATCTTGAATGTTGTTTTTTATTTATTTTTTTGTTAAAATTAGCTTAAAAAAGTATTTTATTTGGTACCTTTTTAATTGTGAGATGCAAACAACCATAAAAAGTGAAATAGTAAGACAGTGGAACAAATAAATGGTAAGAAAAAAAACTATTGTTGCAATAATCCTTAAACCTGTTTTAGATCTATGTGCCGTCTGGAAGTGGGAGGGGCCTTAAGAGTGCCATGGTACCACTATATTGAGAAAAATAAATGAAACGCATTCATTTCTTTTATCTTTTTATCCCAAATTATGCATGTTTTTCCCTAAATAAATTGAATATGCATAATTTATGTCTGTCCTTAAATAAACGCATGCATTTTTGAACTTCTGATTGTATGTCTCTTTCAGCGAAGAGCCCCAAGGGCTTTTGTTCCCTCAAGTCTCCATCAGTGGTCCAGTGGGAAGCGATGACTTTTTTCATGGAGTGCGTGGTGTGGCAGATCCTGAAAACTCTCCCAGAAGAGGTAGTAGCAGGTTCACGATCAAACTATAAACCGTCTTTTATTTAAAATAAATGGATTTTTGTGTGTGTAGAAGTTGCCTGTGGATCAGAGCATGAAGCTGCTGCAGGCGGTGCTGAACTACGACACCAAAGACCCGCTGATCCTCTCCTGTGTGCTCAGCACCGTCTCTGTCCTCCTCCCCTTCCTCGTCTACAGACAACAGCTGGTGCCACAAGTTCTCGCTAAGGTCTGAATAGCAAATAGTTTAAATGTAAAATGATAAAAATGATTTTTTTTACAAATGTTAAAAAAATATATAATTTAGTTTGTTGATTAAGTTTCTCTTGCTTCATAGTTATTTAACGCGTTGACGTTTGAAGTTGATCAGGAAAATAAGGTAAGTTCTATTCTCCAGCCTAATATTTTTTTCCCCTCATACTTTACTTTAATGTTTTTTTTTATATTTATTTTTTAGGTGCCTCGAACTAAGTCTGTGAAGAATGTGAGGAGACACGCCTGCTCCTCCATCATCAAGATCTGCCGGGATTACCCACAGTTCATCTTGGTAACAATCCCCCCCCATCCCAGTCGATTTGCTGCCATGATTCATGCGTGACTCTTCGTTTTCTTCTTTTTCAGCCTTGCTACGACATGTTTTACAGTAACGTGAAGACGCTACTGTCAAGCGATGCCTTGCAGACCTGCATGGAGAGGGCCTCCCTGGTGGAAGCTCTGGTGCTCATCAGCAACAAGTTTCAAGACTTTGAAAAGCAGAAGTTGTTTCTAGATGAGCTGCTGGCTCCTGTTCTTGCAGAGTGGACCTCAGAGGAGATGAGGAGGCAGGTTTTATTTATTTATTTATTGGTTTTACAATAATACTGTACCTCAGTAACATCTTGAAAATGTGAGTTTTTGTTTTTGTCCTGCTTGTGTTTCAGTGTGCTCTGGGATCCGGTCAAGTTTTTGTCTTTTGTTGGGGCTGATCAGGTAGTCGCTGAGCAAGAGGAAGTCAAAAATATGACAAACCGTAACAGGGGACAGGTAAGTCCTAATTGAAATTTCTCTAATGATTTATTTTGTTTTGTTTGATTTTTTTTTTCTTTTAAAGAAACCACACCAAATATTTACTAAATTAGAATAAACAGCAAAAATTTTAGAACGGCAAAAATATATTTTAAAAATATTTCTCTTTCAGACATTGTAAGTAGCATTATGTAAAAGTGTATTTTTTAATTGAAAAATATTAATAACATATATTAACGCAAATAAAAAAAACGTAATAAAGCCATCTTTTTAGTTTTATTTTGATATTTTAATGCACCACATTAAAAGATGCATTAAAATATCTCAAAATTATTTTTTTTTAACAGCAAGAATCATTGTGATTATAATCGATTAATTACAATAATTAATTACAGTTCACAATTAATCAAACGCACAAAAAATTGTTTGCATGACAGCAGTGAATAAAATTTGTGTCTGTCCCTGTCATAACATTTTCACTAAGCACAGTAATAAGTAGTTATTTGGAAAATAATTATCCTAACTGTTGTTACTCATAAATACTTGTAATTGGTTTTTTAAATCTGTTGTACATTAGTAGAAAAATTAAAGTTATCCTGGCTTCTTGGCTGTAGTGCACCATCAATTCTAAAATTTAAAGTTATATGAACTTTTAAACCTTTATGATACAGGAAGCAAACTTCTATACTTTGAGAACAGTGTGAAAAGCTTTGATAATTCCATTTTTTTCCAAATACTTGAACAGTATATTGTACATCTTCACTACTTAAAAATCCTTCTTACATCTAACTGAATATATTTATCGCCTCATAGCTGAGTTTCTGCTTGAACGCCATGCTGGGGGTGGTTAAGCGAGCGCGCTGGCCTGCAGATGTGGAGGAAGCCAAATCTGGAGGGTTTGTTGTGGGTTACGACCACACCGGAGCCCCCATCTACAGAAACCCCTGCAGCGCACAGTTCCTGGCCTTCATGCCCAACCTGCTGGCACTAATCAGGTTTGATAAAACTTTTTATCTTTAAAATTATATATAATAATATTTTACTGCTTTTTTTATATGTAAGAAATAAAAATCTTTTTTTTAGACTTACTAATTAAAAAAATTTTTTTTCCCTCTCTTAAGGACTCAGAACAGTCTCTTCCTGCCAGAGAATATTGCTCGTCTCAGTGAGACTTTTGTTAGAGCCCACGACTTGATGGACGTGGAGAAAAACACAGTCATTGGTGAATAAAACTGCACTTTTTTTTTTCTTTTTTTTATTAGCATTAGCTTCATCCCTTTTCTCGTGCGCTCTCCTCAGGTCTCCCTCAACTTCCACAGGAATTCTGTGACTCACCCGTGTATAGGAGCAGCCTGGAGCGGATGCAGGGGTTTCTGGGAACGTTATATGACAACTGGTGTGTGTTTTCCAGCTGCATTTGACTTAGATTTTTTCTTTTACGAACATGTGTTTGGAGATTTAATTCCTCCTCCTCTCTTCCGTAGCTTCACTTTGCTCGGAAGCGCAGGCGCATCCCTGCAGAAGGAATTCTACACCATTGACGGGCTGGCTGATTTAATCGCTGGCTCTGCTTTCGTCTCACTCGATCAAGTGCCTGACTACAGACTCCGTTCCATAATTCATATCCTTTCTTGACAATACTTCATTCTGCATGTGAGCTTCCTTTTTGGTTAGTCTTCAGTGTTTGTTGTCTATCAAACCGGGTCGACCTTGACTTGTGCACGTCTGTTAATGAGGCCACTTGTGGTTTCATGCCCCTCAGAATATAACGAAAGTCTGCTACGCCCCCTGCTGGCACCCCTATTTGGTTACATGATGCAGGTTAGAATCCAACTATTTCTGCAACTTAAAGCTTTTAACTTCACAGTTTGTATCTAATTTCTGCTTCTTAAAACAGAGACTCAGCATGAAGTGGCAAGTCATCAGCCAGAGAACATCTGTCAAGTGAGGCACTTTTTGTTGAAAGAATCATTATATTTTAAATTAAAGTGCATGTGAGAGTTTGAGGGAAAAAAAGTAATTTCTTAGATGGCTTTCTTTTGTTCTCATTTACACTTTTTTTTATTTTTTGGTAACTGTGTGTCTTCAGTGGTGATGATGAAGAGGAGCAGGTGGCCTGCCAGCAGAGCGAGGTGACGCAGGAGATGTTGGAGGAGCAGCTGGTGCGCCTGCTCACCAAAGAAGTTCTGGATCTTCTCAGTAAGCCCTTTTGTTTGCTCTCAGTGCTGCATGTTTTATCGGGTTAGAGTCCCACCCAGATCATCTTTGATCTATATTCAAAGCATTCCCAGTGGTCTTTTAATTCTGATTAGCCCCTCAAAACCCCAAAAATAACCCTACGGCTGCAACAAAAATGATGAGCACTGTCATAGCGATGCAGCTGTACAGTTTTGAGCCAGATTACAATATAAATTAGGAAAACAAAGACGTTCATGGATTTATTGATCTGCAAGAAGAAGCATCAGAATGTTTATTTATAACTTCACTACTAGAATTTTTTCAAATCTGATTTATTTGATTCACAATAATTTGAATAAACAAATACTCCAAAATGCAGGTTTACGCTTAACTTTTAATATATGTTCACCTTTATCTGAGAAATATGGAGAGGAAATGGTATCACCCCGATTTGTGCGTGCGTAATTCTTGATTTGTAACTTATATTCAGTCCGCTCCCTGGGTGTGGATTAATAGAGTGGACTCTTCGATGGCCGCTTGCCCCAGAGAGAGCCGGGCGTAGAGCTGGTCGACTCTGCGCTTCCTCACGGCGGAACCCTCCTCCCCTTATACAGCGTGATCTCCTTCTCTACACTCAGGGAGCGTGCATCCCGACGCGTCTCTACACGTTGGGATGATCATCTCTGTCCACTCTTTGGGTGTTGAGAAGAATCTCACGCTAGCTGCTCACGGACGAGCAGCAAAGGTGCTGCAGGGGAGCGATCAAAATAGAGAAATTTTTTATTATTTTAAATCTGTATTCAAAGCAGCTGATAAGAAAACTCATCATCACCATCTAGGTGCTCCACTTTCACACGAAACTTGGAGATGTGAAAAGAGTCTCACATCAGATTTGTCTGTAAATATGGTTTTGTGTGTGTGCATATTGGGGGATTCTTGCATACTTTTTGTAGATTTGTGCATGTAGTTAATTTTCAAGCTGTTGTAATTTTAAGTTGTGCGTGTGTAATTGTATTTTGTATTTATTGAATTTTTTGTACGTATGCACAAAATAGATCATGAGTTACAAATTAAGAATTGCGCACATATAAATCCAAAGCTACGCACAAATCGAGTCTATTTTCTCTCCACAGAAAATGCTGCAAAAACATGTAAAAAAAAAAAAAAATCATGTTTTTTTATTGAAGTGGGTCTTTAAAGAAAGGAAACCATTTGAGTTTGTTATTTGGATGGAAAACAAGACAAACTAGTCAATAGAAAACTAGTTGTTGAATGTCAAATCCAGGTTTTGAAGCACTTTCTGCTGATTTTGCTTTTAAATTGTGCTTCTGGCAGCCCGGCACAAGCACTGAATTATTGGTGTGGGTCCCTTTAGATCGGCACCAGTCTCATCACTTAACATTTAACACCCCATTAGTTCTATCTTGGGTCAGATTTGTGCTTTAAAGAGAAGACATTGAGGGTTATAAGCCTCTGAAATTATGGTGACTTTCTTTTTCTTTAAGTTTTAACAAGGTTCTGTACTACAACAAATGAAAGACTGGTGAGAACTTTCAGTTATGTCTGCAATCTGAAGCAGATTTTTTTTTCAAATTTCCAAAGACAAAAGTTATTTTTTAGACTAATCTAAAAAATCCTGAAAATCCTCATGTGAACAAAAATAGGATTTCTTAATATGAAACGAAAATTGAAAATATTTTTGCTTTTTGATCAAAAAGACTCAAGGACAAAATGAAAAAACTGTGTTGAGCGATGACTGTGAAAGAGTTTCCTTCCTGCCTGATCAGCTTTTACTCTGACTGGAATTGAGCTGAGTTCTGATAGTCATAATTCCTGCCTTCTTCTTCCTTAAGACGTAAGCTGTGTTTCCAAAAAAGTGGCTGAACCGGCAGCAAGCAAGGAGGAAAATGGTGGTAAGAGTGAAATTCTGATTATTCTGTGATTCAATGGAATAGTGTCAGGACTTTCTGCTTGAAACGTGCTCTTGCAGACGAAGACATGATGATGGATTCAGTGCAGCCCGCGTCCGTCCCAGAAGGCCTGACCGAGCTGGGGAAGTGCCTCATGAAACACGAGGTCGGTTGGAGGCGCGTGACAGCGGGTTAAGGACGTCGCTGCATATGTTTTTCTGTAAACTTGTTTTTTTTTTTTTCTTTCTCAGGACGTCTGCATGTTGCTGTTGATGCTGTCCTTCACCTCACTGTCATGGAAGGACACCACTAACTGTAATCGTACGGCTTCCACGGTCTGCTGGACTCTCCTCAAACAGGTAACGCTTCATTTCACGCCATTTATGCCACATTATTGTTTTGTCCTCATCATTCTTGGATTTGATGCTTTGTAGGTTGCAGCTGGTAATCTACTTCCTGAAGCGGTCACATGGGTCTTCACCAGTGTTCTTAGGGCGCTTCAGATTCACGGGCAGCATGAACAGTGCAACTTAAGCCTCTCTCAGCTTGCCATGGTCATCTATGAAAACTTGGTGAGGTTGCTAACCCAGATAGTCTCTGTTACTGTTACATTTTTTTAAATTGTGGAATATTTAAACTTAATTCTAGCGGTTTTAGTTTTAAAATCTAAAATCGCCAATTTTAGGATGAGATGTTCATTAAAGTCCGGTTTTTACAAAGTTGCAACTTTTATTCAGAAAGGAAATGTCTCATTTTTAGCGGCCGCGCTACGTGGAGCTGAGAGGAGTGATGATCCAAATTCCAAACATCGACATTCAGGCTCTTGACCAGTTCGATCACAAGATCATAGACGCCAACGTTCCGAAACTCGGAGAGAAAAAGAAGAAAGAACAGTTCAGGAAGCTCATTGCAGGAACCGTTGGGGTAATGTCACATTTAGCCACTAGAGGGCATTGCTACTTTGCTTGTCTAATGTAATGCACTGGCGATGTGCTGTGTAGGTGACCAGACAGTGGCTCCATCATTAGTCAGCAACATGCGCTGTAAATCTTTTGTGATCGGCAACAGAAAATGTGCAGCAGCTCAACAATCAAATGAAAGGGTGTCTGTACCGGTGGATGTTTAACTTCTCTTTTTCTCCTGCAGAAAGCTCTGTGCGAGCAGTTCAGAAAGGAGGTACATATCCGCAATCTTCCCTCGCTCTTCAAGAGGCCCAAACAAGACAAAGATGTTCTGGACAGTGAAGCGCTGGGTCTGGCATCTCTTTTTTCCCCAGAGAACAGTGCTCTGTAGAGACACATTTTAACTGGACTTAACAACTTTAGTGCACAAACTACATTTCGCATCATCCTCCTTGGTCTGCACATTAAAGTGCTTCACTTTTTAACACAAAGAATTGTTTTTGTTTTGATGAATGTCTGATATTTTTTTGTTACACAAAACAAAAAATGTGTCGGAAATGTTTTTAACTTAATTATCAGCAATCACGAGTGATATAAAAGATTCCTTTTGGCCTTTTATGAACACAAACACTAAGCATATCATTTATTGATGCATGGAAGCTCATTTATAGATTTTTTATTTTCTTCAGAACCAGTCTGTAAAGCAAGGGAATAATTTTAAAATACTTTATTGTTCATATTTGTCTTTCTGGTTGGTTACATTTTTTTTCTTGAATGCTACTGTATTGAAACAAAGTGGAACTATAATGGGGGACATTTATAAATTTCATTTTTTTTCAATGTTAATTTATATTTGGTTGATTTCTATATTGTTTTTTCTTTTCTTTGTGAATCAATTTTAGATTTACTCATAACAGACAGCTGTTTGTTTAGCAGGTATTACGATTTAAGCTTTGCCGTCAGTACTGTGTGGCCCAAGTTCTGTTTGAATATTTTGGTAGGGATACAAATCCCATGTATTGAATTGAATTTTCAATGTGCCAAAAATTCTGAATATCAATTTATGGGCAGCTAATTATGTTACAATAACCAATGAATTGCTAAGGAAGGACTGTAGCTTACTCCAAGTATTTCTGTTTTATGTGTTTTTAGTTGTATAATTGTTTATTGTACTGTTGTTCTTCAAATTATAATTTTTTTTTAATGCTTGTAAAATGTGTTTGTTCTGGTTTTGTCTCGTAGGACCAGCATCGATGAACCAGCACGCACTACATTCCTTCGTTGTCCAGGATGAAACGTTTTAAACGTGTTGTATGGATTCCATTCAAATATAGCTCTTTTTGCAGATAATCATATTCTTGGATTTTGTTTTTCTTTTATCATGAGTAAAACTGCCTTCATACGACTATAAAAAGTCTAAACCCACTTTACCATTTATTAAAAACTTTTCATTTTGTTTGTATGGATATATTTTAGTGTGAACTAATTTCCCACCACAGTGTTCTGTTCAAAGTTGTGTTTTAAGTCTCATCATTGTTTGTTCTTAGATTTGTATTAACATAATTTTTTTTTTATTAAAAAGGTAAAACATTTGATATTTGTTTTTTTGGGGGAAAAAAACTTAAATGTGTAGACTAAAACATGAAAACGTATTTAAATCCAAAAAAGTTTTATAAAGTTAAAAATATTTTTATTTCCCATCCAACCTTTCCAATGCAGTCACTATTGTGTAATAAAAAGGAAATAAACCAAGAATATAATCTTCATATTTATTTTTAATATTCAATTTCTATTTAAAAACATCAGAAATGCAGATATTGTTGAATTAAAACGCCATTACAATCAACACTTGGAGATTCAAATAAAATCTAATGAAAAATGCACTTCCACCTCCGGGTCGTTAGAGGGCGATAAACACTAATTACAGCAGGTAAAAACAACGGCCTCCAGTAGGAAAAGCAAAGAAAAGTAGCGAAAATGTTTGTTTTGTTTGTTTTTAAGAAAAAGTACTTTTTTAACTTGGCTATACAACTAATGTGAATAAAACATTTTTTTCATCAGTCACTTCCAAAATGATTACAATTTAAAAGTATTTTATAATAGTATAAGATTGATGGTTATTTTGAATTTATCAAAATGTTAAATTACCTTTAATATATTCATTTTTTATTGGAAAAGAGCATTAAGTTAAGTTTTTTTATTTGATGTGCATTTTTTTTAAATGTGCATTTTTAATCTTTACAATATGAACTGAACTTAAAGAAACTAGGCTAATAGTCTACGTGTCTTTAATGGGATTGTAAACACCTTAAAGTTATTTAAAGGGTTTTCTGTTAATTTTTCTGTTTTTAATTTAAAAAGTTGTCTCTAATTTACTTTGTATACACAGCCATATATTACTTAAATACTGAGGTTATTTTTTTAGATAATGGTGTCACAGATTAAGCACATGATAAAAATCACAATTTTCTTTTTAGTACTTAACACATCCAAACCAATTTACCAAAAAGAGTGTTACTGTTTTCTCCAACAATTTTTTTCAATAGAGAATCATTTTAGTCTCATATTTAATTGTAAGTTATGTCTTGATGTGTTTAATATTCTGTGTTACATGCCACATAAATTCTCTGTAGTAGGCAATTTAGAGACATAAACCACAGACTACTTTTTTTCCTGGCAAATATTCCTAAATTAAATATTAATATTTGCATTGCAAATTTCTTGATAAAATGGTTTTACAAGAAACTCTTTAATCGAACCACATCTTCTTGTACATTAATTAGGTATTCCATGTTATTCGTGCACTCTCATTGGTGCTTTGCAAAATCAATTCAGCTGCTGATTAAACCTAATTTCAAAAAGGAAACAAGGGCTTCATAGAATTTCTGTTTTTTTTATTTAAAATTAACAAAATATCCAGAATAATTTCAAGGTTTAGACATATTAAAAAGTCATCTCTACACTGAAAGGTTATTTTTTTTTTTTTTAGTTTAGATATTGGTGTTGACAATTTTCTCCAATAAAGTCTTTTATGAAACTTTTGTGAAAGCTCTGTCTGTATAAATTAGTATTTTAAAATAGAATTTTTTTTCTTTTTTATTGTTTACAGTACATCCATGTTGACCGCAAAGCAAATGTTTTCCGACAATTCAACTTATCTTTTGACAAGGATGTGCTATATTTTTTTTTATGAGCATGCAAAAATTAGTATTAATGAAAAAATGCTGTGTCAAAAGTATCTCTCTCTTTTCTATAATCCTGATCTTCCTTCTTTTTTTTTTTTAACTGTCATGCTCATTCCTGCCCCCTGCAAAGAATCCCCCTCATCGTCAACACTGACCTTTGTCTGCAACATGCACGCAAATAACATCAGCTTCATCTTTGGATCAGAACTGACCCTTTTGTCCAAATGGAGTGAAAGTGAATTTAGAATCTTTTTTATTTTCATTCATTTTTCTTCTTCTTTTTTTTTTTTAAATCCCCTGAACTTTTGAACTTTCTGATGTTTATCCTAAAAGAAGTAAAATTGGTATGTTTTGCAGACAAAGCATAGATTGCAGACACTATTGTGAAAGAAAATGTTTTACAGCCAATTTAGATATTATAATTTGCCAAAAATGTGTGTGACTAAATGCTTCAAAAATAATTACAAATCTGTTATTAAATGTGTTTTAGCAGAAATGATTAGTGTTTTGCAATATATTAATTTTTTTCATACATTCTAATTTATCTAATTTTTTATTACTTTACAAATATGTAATTACAATTGCTGGCCAAAAAACAAGTGGATATTTTGTTTTTATTTTATTTTGTTAAACATGTTGGCTATTTGTAAGGCGACGTCAGTTGTCTCTCCAAAAAAGAACTACATGTTATTTGGGTATTATAAACAAACATTGGTTGGTTGTTTTTGTTTTGATGAACTCATAAATTAAGGCACAATGAGATTTTCATCAGCAGCTCCAGCTTCACGGCAGCGTGGTAACGCCGTTGCCTCGCAACAGAGAAGTTTCTGGTCGGAGTACTTTCATCTTCGGACGGCGTGCTTTAATCAGCTGATAGGATGCAGGTGTGTGTTGAGGTACACTATTCTTCCTTAATATAGCTTGCAATGTAAAGTTGCTCAATTAAATCTATAAATTACTTTTTGAAAATGCTTTTTCACGATGTTTGTGTGGTTTTGGTTGTTCGTTTTTGTTACCTGCTGCTCTCAATTCGTCAAACTTCTGGGAGCCGCAGGAACGTGTCCACGGCGGGGCACTTTTCTCCATCGGCGAGTCCAACAAAGCCAATTTAGAAGAACATTATGCCTTCAAAATGTTCAACAATACTTCAAATAGAATGCAGGTAGAATTTAACTTTTTTTTCTTTATTTTCTTGTTTTGTTTATAAATAGTTAAGCCCCGCCCCTATGTCCTCCTCAGATTGTCGCGGGGATAAAGTACATTTTGGATGCGCAGCTTGGAAGGACACTGCTGACTGTCAACTTTGTACTCTCCCAACGGAACACCAAGGCAAGTCCAGCAGTTTCAGAATTAAACCAACACTTGGATTTGAGCAACAATCATAAAAAGGCAACGGTTAATTTCAGGAGTGCCAGTACATCACCGCAAACATCCCATAGGAGAATGCACATGCTCTCTCTGAAAACAAGTGCCTGAAAATAAAAGTTGAACTCTTAGGTGTCCATCTGGAATTGCAAAAAACTATACAATGGAAGTGTAACACCATTCATTCTCTTGTTTAAGCTGGTGACCTGCCCCTACTTTGTATTGTTGGAAGAGGGGGGGGGGGCAAAAAGGCATAATTATTCCATTGACTTGCAGAGGAAGCTTTACTGTGCCTCGCCTCTCAGTGTGCGTCCTGGTTGCTGTAAGGCTGCGGTTGCGTGTCAGGCTTGGTCAGACACATGGCTGCTAAACTGAGATGAGGTTACACCTTTCAACACTGCAACCGCGCTCTCCAGAAGGGCTCTGTATGGAGGATTACAGGCATTTTCAGATTACTGTTAAGCAAGACTGAACTGTCTGCTGCTCTGACCCCCTTTTCTTTTAAATGAACATAAACAGCTTACTAATGGGATGAATAAAATTGTGTGTGAATAGAGGCAAGCGGCATTGGGGAGGGGGGGAGCGTTGTTCATTGTGGTGAGTTGGGGTAAATATGCTGGTGTTTTACTAAGAATTCTATTCAAAAAATGGAGGGTAAAAATGGATTACTAAAATCTTTAATTTTTTTATAATAGTGTTGGGGTTAAAGAGGCTCCACCCATTGGGCGTTAATTACAGTCATTAATTAACAGTCTGTCTCTTAATTGAGGACGTCTTAATCAATGTAAAGAAAACGCTGGCACGGATTTGTAGGGAAGCAGTGGGTAGGAATGCGGCGGAAGGAGGATTTTCCTTAATTTGGGAGGAGTAACATGGAAGCCATAGTGCCAGGAGTTTGGGCTGTCCATCTGCCATCGCACCCACCCACTCACTGACACACTAACAGGTGCGTGCATGTAGATACACGTGTTTACCGAGCGCACGCTCACATACTCCACCCCACTCTCTTGCCCTACCCCTGTCCTCAATTGGCCTGGGCAGCAGATGGTGAGGGGTAAGGCTTTCCGCCCCCCTCCCAACTCCAAGCCAGCAGCCCCATATCCCCCCCTTACCAACGAACATCACCCCACCCTTTTTTCTCCATGTTGTTGAAGAGCCTGAGTGTTGAAAGGCAAGCCCCAGCTTGTCCCCCGCCACAACACAAATCCTTGGCCGGCTGCCATTGGCGGGATGCGGTCAGGTGTCCTAATGCTTCGGTTAGGGGAGGAAACGCTGGTTAATCTGCCCATCGCGTGCCACCGGCCATGGCCTGGCCTCTTTGTGTCTGGCACCCCTCTGATCGGTCCCTCTACCCCTTCATCTGTCTATTCCCTCCCCGCCCATCTCTTCCATCCCAGTTTTTTCTTCCCGTAAACAATGGCATTCTTCCCAAAACATCAACCCTTCCATCTCCTGAGAGATGTTTTTAATTGCCTCCTTTATAGACCAAATTTGTAGCTTTTGGCAGATGCCTTTTGTTTTCCGTGACAGACTTGACCATTCCACCGCTGTACAGTCATTTAGGGGCATTCTTCATCATGCTGACTCATCACTTTCAGCATACTTCACCTGCCAAACTCCTCAAAATAGCATTAATACCAAAGGAGGTAGTAACAACACGTATCGGTTTTATCTCGGTTTTAATTTTCTTTTTCCCTCCAACATTAGTTCCTTAAGAATTTATAAAATGGCGGTACCTCTTGAAAAGATGATTGAAGATATTCTTCGATGAGGTGTTTCAAGTGTAGAATGATTTTACTGCAAGTTTAACCATAATTTTCCCAATAATTGCTAAATTTTATATCAATAAATGTAACCCACAAATTTGTTTTTCTATACATTTTTTTTTACTGGTTTGACCTTCTATCTAACAGAACTTGTTCCATTTCAAGTCCCAATCAATTATCTTTTGATCCATTTTTAAGTGTTCACAGTGGTCTTTTGATCATGATTATACCTTTTTTTTTTTTTTTTTTTTTTTTAAACAAAACCATGATTTATAGGACATAGTTTCTGCAGAGGGGCAGTAGTTAATCAGAAATTCACATCTGATGTGTGGGCAGGATTGTTGGCCTGAAGTAAGCTTGCCCTGACTTCCCATCATCCCTTTGTTTACACTCACTCTTGCTAGCTTGTACTCCCAACCCAAGATTACAGTTGCAAAAAAAATGGCAAACATTATTGGCACTATCCAGCCATACATTTTCAAACCAAATGTCAGCCTGAAATAGGAAAAAAAAAAGACTCACATGGATCAATTTGTCTGCAAGTAGATGCATCAGAATAGAGTGGAGCAGGGAATTTTGTGGCCCACTGATTGGAGCTTTTTCCAACAGATTTTTTTTAGTCTGCTTCTGATTCACAACAATTTGAGAAGGGAAATACTCAGAAATTTAATGTTACTCTTGATTTTCTTTATAGATGTTTCATGAGAAAAATGCTACAAGAACATGTTAAAAGACACCAAAAGCAAACTTTTCAGTGGAGTGGGCCTTTAATTTATAAAATGGGTCCTCTTGAAAACTTGGTTATGGGCAGATCCTAATTCGAAGTCCTTTTCAGATGCTAGTTGAAGAGATTTCAAGTTGAGTGACTTTTACAGCAAATTTAATAGTAATCTTTTTAAAAAAAAATGTATAAAAGAAATAACTTATACCCACACCTACATCTTCCTTTACTTACTGGTTTCACCTGTTATCTGACAGAACTTGCTCCATTTAAAGATGCATCCACTTGTTCTAATGAGGGTCTATAATGCAGATGGATACTATTGGAAGAAGAGGTTGATATTGTTGGGGTTACATAATCAGGGTCAGGTCATTACCATTTGATCCCTGCTGACCCTCTTTTTGATTGACCCCTGGGTTGGTCAACGCTTCAGAGGCCAAGCAGAAGTATAAGGTCAGAGTTCAAAGTATCCTCAGCTGTGCTGTCATGAAAACCGCAGCAGTTGTTCATCTGATGGTCAGTTTTAGCAGAAAAGCATTTTGTTTAAATTTAAAGCACACATTTTTCCTCCTATTGAGTTTTTAATTTTATAAAACCGAAAGCTTTTGATATCTTTATGTTCTCCATTTATAAATTGCTTTCAGGTTTGCAAACATCAGATTATACCCATAATACTTTGTCCTGAGAATATTTTATCTCCATAATAATACAATTTTATTTGTATTAAAAAAAGCACTCTTTTTTTTTTTTTTTTTTTTTTTTTTAAGTGTGACCAAAATATGTTCGTATCGTAGGCAATCGGAAAACCGCCATGTATTGTTTTTCAACTTCCTGTTTGTGACCAGTGTGCAGGGTTTCCTTACAATAAGTGCTGCGGTGGGTGGGGGGGGAGGAAAATCAATACTTTCAGTGTAATGTGTGGCCACTTGGAAAAAAAAAAAGATTTATGTAAGGATGGTAACTCCTTAATAGAGATCGTCTTTGATGATCGAAGGAAGCCATTGTTGGTGGCATGGCGACCCAGAGGAAGAGGAGCTTGTAAAACTATAAAAGGTTAAAGTGTGGCTTGCTGCTGTTGGTCGTGGCACTGCTCCTCTCCCTGATGCCGTCCTCTTTTCTACCTCCCAGCACACCCTGCTCTCTGACCATCCCGCTTAATCTTAGCTCTACCGTGTTATGAGACTAAAGACCGACAGGACCCAATGCACACAACGCCCACCAGGAGTTCTAGCAGGTTGTGGACCACCAGCCAAAAAGACAACATATGTCCCCGTCCCCTCTAGATTAATGAGAGCGTGTTAATATTACCATGCGGGGAGTGAGGAGGGGGATACAGGCGAATCGTAAAGAGGGGTGGGAGATGAAAGGTGGTGCCTGAGATGCAGGGGAAGCACGAGGCAGGAGGAACGACAGCATGTCTGCAAGGGAGGGGGGGGGGTATCTTAGGAGCAGAAGGAGAGATGGAAGAGTGGAGGCGGGAAAGAGCAAGAGAAGTGAGGACATAACTGTAGAAAAACGAGTGCATGTGTGAGTGTTTGCTTTATTGCAGAGGCCCCACCTACCCCTCCATCCTGTTAAGGAGGCACAGTCCTGAGGAGGAGGGGTAGGATGGCGAGGATCCCCTCCCTCAGCCAAGAGCACACACACACACACACATGCTCTGTGTGGTTCATACACTCTGTTCAGTGAAGGAGCAGCCGCTGCTCTGGATAGACCACGCAAGATTCTGCAGGTGTCCCACCCTTCTCTCAAGTCTTGGATGCTTCAAGAGGTACTATTGGCTTTTCTATTTCAATTGCAGTCCATTTATTGTTATTACATCACTGTATTTTCAATTTTAAGTTGTTTTTTTGTTTCTCTTTTTATCCGAGATTGACTCTGTTTGAGATTAATGCTTGAGCCTCAATTTGTGTGTTTGTAAGAGGCTGCATGTGTAATGTGTGAGGATGAATGCGTGGCTGTACAGTTGTTTACAAGCTTTACTTTAGCTGCAACTTTAGTCGACTGGATTCTAGTTGTTACATATTATGAATTGTTTGATTTAATTGATTAAACTTTAGCCGGCTGGTAAAACCTATTTTTTATAGAAATTCCGAGCTTTGCTGCTTGATGGATTATTTGGGTTTAAATATCATTTTTGTTTTATTTGGGCTTACTCGGGGTGGAGGGACACAAAGCGCATTATGTATGCTCAGTGTAACCGCGTTTAAATGTATTCACGCTTATTGGCTAATGATTTCCTGTAAAAGTATGGAAAAATTGTCCCTCCTTCACGGAAAAAAGCTTTTTTTTGTACGAGTTTTTATAAAAGCTGAAAGTTTTGTCACTTTCAGTTCACATTTGTTTTTGCATTTAATATAGAATATTGTACAAACGAAACTGTCAAGTTATTCAAATCTTAAATTATTTCAGTCATTAAAAGTTGGTATGAATAATAAGTGAATAAATTTGTCCAAAAAATCCAGATTTGGGGAGAAATAAGGGCGATGGCAGCAAATATGGCTAATAATCCTTGTGTGCATGTGTGCTAGTGAGGAGGAGAGGGCGAGCACATGTCTAGTATGTAGCATGGTGGGTTGGCAGACACTCTGTACAGCCCTCGTGCTTAAAATGGGGTTTGTATTGAAGTACAACACTCGATTTGATAATAAAATCTGGGTTTTTTTTCAATTTAAACTATGCAATTCTCTCAACTTTTGCTTTGTAAGATTGCTTTTCACTCCATGCATTAATGTGTTGAGTCCTTTGATTTTATTTATTTATTTTTAAATTTAAGATCGCTAAAATTTAGATTTTTACATCCAAACGTTGGTAATCTTTTGCACAGAATAATTTGTTTGAGTCTTTTTTTCTTTTATTATACTGTTTGTTTTTATATTTAATTTTTCTAAAGATGCTGGTAAGGTCAGTGTATCCCACTTTAGATGTCATAAATAACCTTCAGATTCATCCTCCAAACCCTCCCATCTGCAAATCTGCCCCTCTTCTTTTTCTTCTGGTCTTACTTTTTGTTAAATCAGCGTCCTCTCCTCCCTTTTTTAGGGTAGTATTGACCTGTTAATAGTATTATCCACAGAGCGTGTGGCAGGGCTCGGGTCACATCCCTCTAGGATTTGGACGGCCAGGCCTCTGGCCACAGTTTGGACAGAGAGTGGCCAATAGAACTTAAGCTGTGGTCATTCTTCAATCTAGCCCCTTTCACAACAGAGGTCACCTGAGTCAAAGGGTAATAAGTTTAACCCCTAGAGGGGTGAGAAGTCAGAGGTCACAAACAAGGCTTCTGGGAGAAGGTTTGAATCATCAATCAGTGGCACTCCTGGTTATTTCTTTACATTAGGATGACACCTTCTTGTTTTTTTTCCAATCTCATTTGCAAATTGCAAACATTATGATTATAGGAAAGTTCAAAGATTTTTCATTTTGTTCATTCATTGTGTTTTTTTTTTTTTACCAAATTCTTATTATTTTACTGTTTACCCCCAAAACAGCCTAGATGTTAAAATATTTTAAGAAATTAATTCAAATTAATTTTATGTAAATTAATATAATAAAATGTACTCTACAAATTTGATCCACAATCATCTCATTTTCATCCATTTCGCTTTTGTACTCCACCTTGTCTAACAAAGCATGGCGTCAACTGATTTGGCGTTTTCTCTGCACTGCCCCATATTTTTTTTCCGTGTGTATGCGTGGAGTTAAATATTTATAGAAATGTGCCACCTTCAAATGAGATGGTTGTGAAATAATGTAGCATGGTTTGAAAGTGGCAGTTCCTCAAATTCAGAAGTGATGTCCAAGTCTGTCCCTCCTCCTGTCTCTAAAATGGTGCTGTGCTGATGTTTCAGCATCTTCCGGAGGTCTCCTCTCCCTGGCTGATGTTAGCGATGTGTCAGCAGTAAGCTAGGCCTGCCTGCTAGGCTGCTGGGCTGTGGTGGCGTCCAGCCCAGTCTGGCTAAAGGCCAGACCAGACATGTCTTGGCACTACACAACGGAGATATGACAAGTTTAAGGATTGGCAGAAATGGGCCCTTAAAAGATGCAGAACTGTTGATCTGGTAATAAACGAAGAACTAAAGTTTAATAGTTAACTGAAAAAATGTTTTTTTTCTTTCTGTTTTATCTTTTTCCCCAACAGTCTGCGATGATGGTAGCAAGATGAGATGAAGGCATGCAGCACACATACTGCGTTGGGCTCAAACCCAAAAAAGTCATAAAACAAGGTACGTTCTTTCGCCAAACAAGCAGTATGGCTTCACTAGGTGCTCCACGTGAACAGGGCAAATATGGGTGGGCATATATATAAGGAGGAGCACAGTATAGAACACGTGTATGCCATTAAGAGTGTGAATAAGAGAGATATACATGTTGCACAGTCAGCTTTCGCACCGACCAAGACCATCAATCACAAATGAACGGTGAGCTGCATTGCTCTTTTGCTGGTCCCTCAAGCCCTCTCTCAGGGCCAGAATTACAAAGCATTTCATCTGCAACGCTGCGTTTTTCTGGACCTGGCCCTAACCGTATACTTCAACGCTTGCTATGCATTTGCGTAATTCTGCGTATTCTCAAAAATCAGTGGCTTTCATTGCGTATAACAGCTGCTAATGAGGTTAGAAGGGCAGAGAATGTCCATATATACAAACAGTAAAAAAAATTTGTAAATCCTACATTTGTTTCATAGCTACTGTAGTTCTTTATATATTCCTCGAAAAAGCTGTTGACTTTTTCTATACCTGAGTAGCGTTCTCATCTGTATTTTACTAGAACACAAAAAAAGACACAAAAAAGCAAATTTTACCACTTCTGACAGTGGATCTCAAATAATTAGAAATTTTGTGAATCTCATTACAAAATGTTTCTAATTTAAGTGATTTTTGCTTAATGATCGAAGATTTAACAGACTGGAAATAAGAACTTAATTGATAAAAAAGTCATTGTTTTAAAATTCTCAAGAGTATTAAAGTTAAAGACACAAAAAAATCTGTGTATGTTAAACTCAAACGCCTCTTGTTCATGTGAGACAAACACATCACCGACCAATTCCTGGTATTTCATCCCAAAAAATGACTCCACATGTACATTTTTTTTCCTTTTTGAGGATATAGCATTTCCCTAAATTGTAGATTGAATGAGACAAAAACAAAACATCTCCATTTAGAAAAATAGAAAGTCATGAATCATTTGGGGTGTGCCTAACCCCAGGATGAAAAATAGTCTTGGTGAAGTTTTAGTATTTGTTGTGATGAGGTTTGGTTAACAGATGCAGCTGTGAAACATTTATGTTTTGTCAAAAGTTTTTGTTTTACAAAAAAAGGATGGCTAGGAGAATATTTTCTTTAACGCCAATCTTTTTTTATTTATTTATTTTTAATTTTTAATCCGAAGCTGAATGATCAATCTAGCTAAAAACTGCTTTAATATTTGTTGACTCGTATTGGTGAAATTGGTTATTTGCATGAATAAATTAAACGTACACATCGTTACGTTTTAGCCTCTGGTCCAAAGTGATATGTGAAGTGAACAAGATGTTTAGGTGTCATTCAGTGCTGATTCTAGCTCTCATTTAAATGAAAGCAATGAACAAAGGTCTACAGCAGAATGGACCCTGGGAAAAGGCCACTCCTTCAATAGGTTTAAATCGACTTCCCGCTCATTTACATGGGACATAAATTCCCTTGTAAATTGCAGAAAATTGCTTGGGTAGCTGATACGCTGGAGCATATAAAAATGTAATTGTAGTCAGCCATGTGTGGGCACAGGGTGATATAATGTTGAAGAGATGTGCGGGGAAATTATGCATCCAATAAATAAGATGGGAGGGAAACATGGTGAAGACGGTCATGAGCCTGATGTGCCACTGACCCATTTCATGTGAGCGTGTACTACAGTGGCTAAACGGCAGCCCGCCCCTTAACCAGTGACTGGCAAAACAAGCATTTACTGTGCAGTACAGGAGCCTACAAGATAGTTTATTTACTGACCAGTCCAAACACAAGAGATTGGTTTGATATCTCAATAAGAAGAGATCCTTTTACATTTTTTTAAATATAGATTTGTCTAAATACTCTGTTACTTAATGTGTCAGAAAGATATCACTTTTACATTAAATCTATCATACAAACATATGGAGACTACCAATTTTGCAACATTTACTTAAAAAAGGAATTAAAGAACCAGTCAATTCAAATAAAATAATGTGTTTTAATTGAACGGGTTGTTTAAACACTTAATTGTCTTATTTTTGGCACACCTTTACTGTGTTTATCTAGAAGAAACCGACCTTTTGAATGTATCCTCCAGCTGCAACTACTGCAGAGTGACGCTTTGTTATGCCAAACCTTGGAGTACCCCCCCCCTCCCTTCATTTGCTTTTTTCCTACAGTTTTTTTTCTCATCTCTACAGAAGGGTTTCCTAACGGAAAAGAGGAGAAAAATACACATGTCACATCAGTTCATGAAGATCCCAATTGTTTTTAGCCACTGTGCAACCCCCAAAGGTCTCTGGGTTACCCCTTTTTCACAGCATGGCTTCTTATGGCCAAAATGCAACCCACATACTCTCACACAGCTCTAACACGCCATGCTGGATTTTCACTCGCATTTGCTGCCATGTTGCAGATCAAAGTATTTCTCTTTCTGAATATCCCAGTGTCTTTCAGCTCAAACTGGACCGTCAACAAAAAGTACAATATGGCTCACCAGGTCGCTCCCTACAGTGCTCTCTCATAATTTGAGCTGCTGTGTCTATTGTGTGGCCTTCTTTAAGAATTTACCTCCAACTGATACAGTGCGTCAGTCTTTTTGTTAAAGGAGGACAATTGCTTGTACAGTGAACGTCCAGGAGCCTAATGAAGTGATAAAGCGAACTCATTGGCCGCAGGTCGTGAAAGCTGGTCCTTCTGCTGTTACTATTAGATGATGGCTAACTGAGTCGACAGCTCACAATTCAAATGTTGACACAATTTGGTTTCTCAATGCTGTTTGTCAATATTTAAAACCTAAATAAAATATGCACTCAAAGTTAGCAATGAGACGAGGGCAAACATGGAGGTCATTAAAGAACTGCAAGTGATAAAACACTGTATATCTATTTTTGGGAAAATTGTTTCAATAATTAGATTAATAATGGATTGTAAAGAGTCCAAACTTAAATATGTATTTTTTTTTTTTTACAAACTCTCCTCTTGTCAGGTCGTATTGTTGCCTATTTATTACCCAGCAGAGCTAATACTTAAAAGGGCCACTAAACATGAAAAGTAAGTTTTGTTCCAATTAGGGATTCTAAGATTGATTGTTGAAAGTTTTCTGTAAAAATCTAATATTAATATTACTATACATATTTACTTTTGGAAATTGAATATACTGAAAGGTTGTTAAAAAAAACACAAAAATAGAGAAAAACTGTAAGTACATTCAGATTAATTGGAATTCTCATATTTTATCTTAATAGCAATTGCATGATTTTATGCTAAACTGTTGGGGAACAGGTTGGGGGGCCTCATGATGTTGGGACAGATGGCATTTAGCTCTAGCTGTGCCGAGCTCAGTGGGACCCAAAGCTTAAGAGGTTAGGCCTGTCAAAACCACTCTGTTCATTCACTGCCTAACAAAGTGTGGACTGTCAGCCTGTTCCGTTTAATAAACTTAAGATTTTTCTTTTGTCAACGCCTGAGCAACACTTTGCAACTCGATGACCTGAATATTCCAACATGCATCTGGACTCAATGGAAAAAAGGGCACCCCTGGCAAAGACCAGCAAAAATGTGTGGACACCCGTCTGCCTCGGCCACTTAAAGTGCAGTGAATCAGGGGTTTTTACATAAACCTACTAACATTGGGTCAAAGGTTTCATGTCCACGTAGTCATGTATTTATGGGGATGGGACTTTAAAAATTGTAGGGTTTATTTAGGTGTTTTAAGGTGTAAAAATTGAAACATTTTTTTAAAAACCTTTTTAGGACATTTTAGGGCAGAAAAAATATCTACATTTAATTTCCTGTGTGTCTGTCTTAGAATCCAAAGATCAGATTCATCTGTGTCGTTTCTATATTTTTAGTATTGTTGTGTGGAACTCAATCCACAAAATATTTAAAGATCTCATGTCCCATGTTTTACCACCAGAGGGCGACATATTATAATATAAAGACTCTTTAAGTACTACGAGTTCAACAGTGAGATAAACTGGACAAATTAACTTAAAGTACATAAAGAAGAATGCTGTTTTTGTTTATTATTTTTGGGGAAAGAAATCTTTTGTTTCATGTTGTCACCTCACTCTTACATCTCTCAATTTGTTTCAGTGTTTGTTGGGGTCACAGGCTGAAAGCTGGTGAATGGTGACCCTAGTGAGATGCCTTGGTGACATCTGACCTCTAGCTGGGTGTGTGGCTGACCCTGGAGGATGCAGCTCAACAATGGAAGGCACGTGCCTCAGCCTAATCACCATGGTAACACCAGATCTTTAGAGAGACATAGGGGAAGGGGCCAAACTCTGTCTTTATCCTGATTGTTGTTAGCCATCTGCTGTCAATTGACTGGTATGGATATAACACACACCCACCACTTCCACCACAGGGGAAGTGTGCGTGTTTGTGTCACAGCATGGATACGGTGACACATCTTAAAGACTGACTGGGTAATCTCTGCAGGCAACTGTGATGGTGATTTTATTCTCACAATCACCTGGAGAGATTTTGCAGTTTGTCTAATATGCTTTAAAAATGATTAAATGACTCATTGCATATGTGCATCTTTTTAGTTCACAAAATTATCCACAGAAAACTTCTGAGCGAACATCATTTATTTTAATAAATCTTATGTGGATTTTAACCATACTGCCTACCTGAAACTTCTCAGAGTTTATGACTTTGGCTTAATTCAGTGATTGCACAAAAGAGAGACGTTGCCATGTGACTGATTCCATTAATCTCTTTGTGTCTGAGTGTTACAAGTCAAAACCGTCACTTAGACAGAATAAAGGGTCAGCCAGTAAATGACTGCACTGAATAAATGCTAACAGGTGCAATCCACCTGGAAGAAACTATTTCACACTTACTCACATACTTTGCTTCTTTGGATTTTTGTGAAGGCTGTGTGGACAACATGAGAGCCGGCCTTATACCACAACCAGTATGCCCAAAACATTCCCCTTTGATCCTGAAAAAGTATTATTTGCCACATTTTTTTCTTTTTCACAAAGCTCTTGTCTCTTGGAAACCTTAGCCCCTCCTTCTTCCTTTTTTTCCTGTCTTCCCTTCTTCTCATGTTCTGCTGTGATTTGGTGAAATCTCAGCTGGCAACTGTGAGTCGTTCACTAGCTGCTCTCACAATGGCCTCTGGGATTATGCTAAACACAGCGGCTCTGCTGCTCTCCACATCGACCTGCATCAACGACGGTCTTTGGAGGACTCAGGAACGAAATGGAGGATACTCAATGAAGATGTCAATGCAATTACACAAACACATCTCATACCCCCCTCCTCTGTCTGCTCATCCCTCTTTCAAATCCCCTATTTTGCCCCTCCAAAAAAGACACCCCTTTCAAGTAAAGCCTCATCTTTCTGAGCTTCTTTTAGAGTGCATGCATATTTTTAATTAGCATTAATTCACAATCCAGATGCTTCTGCTGCCATATTGACGCACTGTGATTGTGTACAGTGTAAACTGCTGAGCTGTTTTGTTTTTATTATCACGTTATTATTGGGATGCCCCGTTTTTCTCATCCAACACATTTTTTGAGAGTGTTGTGATGTATTCTGTTATTGGTTTCCTGCTGGAGGGACGAGGACGGACCTTTCTGGTGTGGATGATACTGCATCAGGAACTGATTGGCTGATACTCGGTTGCCAACAGTACCTGATGCATTACCTTCAGCATCGAAAGAAACATCGCAAATCTTGATTTCTGTGGGAAATGAGCGTTGCTAATATCTTGCTTTGCAAAACTCATTAATTTAATAATAAACTCATTTTTCACAACAATCTTCTGACTTTGTGGCAGTTCTGTGGTGTTCACATGCATGTGGATAAATGTATGTAAAATCTTGAGAGCAAACCTTCAAAACGGTGTTTATATTTCACAGTGATTGAAATGTGGGATGTTGACATTTTTGCTTTCTTGTCCATAACATTTGGCCAGGGGCGGAGACGAGGGGGGACATTCGTTTCCCTTTTGTTGAGTCAATATTAGTGTAATTAATGACGATGTTTAAGAAAACCACCAATACAAGCTTTGTTAGGCTTTAAAAAAAAAAAGCAAATTTTTTGAAGACAGTTTTTTTTTATCTTTATTTGAACAGGGACAATGCATATTCATGGACATTTCTATAAATATCCCAGTGTTGGCTACAAAACTCATTTTCAACAGTAGTTCCTGGGCAAGTTTTAGCTTTGTCAGTAACAAACACCAAAAACACATAAAATCAAAAATAGGAACAACTGTAATAGAAGATTCAGTAAGAGAAGGTTAAAAAGGTGTTTTAATGTGTTCTTTGAGCACTTTTCTCATGATTTAGGAAAATTATATAAAATAATTTAAGATTAAAACTGCATTTCTGAGTATTTTTTTATTCAAATCATATTTGGTCAGAAGCAGATCTGAAAACCCACGGTATGTAAAATCTCAGGTTCTTGACACGGCAATCGCCACGGGCGGGTCAAAGTCTCCCTTCTCCATTTGCAAATGGACAATATGGACGATGGACAAATAGATCCACTCGCGTTTTAATTTTCCTTGTTTAAGCCTGCATCTGGCTCTAAACTGAACAGCTGGATAGCTTTGATATTGCTGCCATTATTTATTGTTTCTTACAATTTTTTAACTAGTATTGTTAAGCTTTGGCTTGAAAGGTGATTTAGGCTAGTGGGAGAGAGAAACAAAGCGTTGATAATGAGAAATCAGCAGTCTCGGCCACAACTCTAAGGCAAATTTAAAAATGAGTTCCTGCTGCTCTGTAGAAGATATGTCTTTAAAAAATTACAGGTTTTTAAAAGTTTGGTTAAAAATTACAAAATCAAATTAAGACATCATGATATAGAAAAGAACATAGTTGGAGTTAGACTTTAAATGAAATCTTTCAAGGTATTTCAAGAGTATCTACACATTTTCAATACTTTAAATTAGTAATAGTACCTCAGCAAAAAATGCAGCTGTTTTAAAAGTAATAACAATAGCAAAACTGCTTAAAAATAGTTTTTTTTAATCCTTTCATTTGTAATGGCCACTCTATTCTCATTTACCACCCTTCCCAAGTCTTCTACCCTCCCATAATCTTCTAGCTCTTCTGTATTAACATCTAAATCAAGAACATTTCATTTTAAAGTTCAGCATAATTCTAAAGCTGCCTTTGAGTTATGCTTTTGTAAATTAGTAAGCTTCCATGTTCAGGCTTTAAAACGGTGCAAGTGTTTTGCATCTGTTGAAATACAATTCACCATAAAATATACTCTTTATCCTTACAATTAGATATCAATATGTTTATTTTTTTTCCTTTGAAGGGGGTTGGGGTGTTGTAATTGATTATTTAGTCAAGACATTAACCACTCAGATGAAAGGGCGTGGCCCCGCTGGGAAGCCTGCCACACCCTATGAGAAGTCAAAAGGTCATCGCTGCAGGAGAACGTGCCAGGTCCAAATTGACAAGCAGCCGGCGTTCACACATGAATTCGCCCGCGCATGTCTATTTATCAGTGAGAAATGTTGGAAAACATGCCAGCTCCAGCAGATGTTCCTGAAGCGCAGGCATCTTGTGCACTCCGTGAAATGTGTTGTTGCGGTTGTTGACAGGAGTCTTAACACGGGATTTGATTATGCCATCTGTTACTCATACACGCAGCACATACTTTATTAAAACTGCAGAGGTCTCCGGAAACGCTCCATCAAATGTGACAACCGTAAAAATCAATGCAGGCTCGTGCTATGTGCAGCTTTCAGTTTTTTATCCAAAATAAAGTTTTGTGCGTAATGCGCGTAAAGATCAACAAGTCCTGCAATTTTAAAAAAGTACATTATGCTGTTGCATTCTTTATCACTCATCCTTACCATTTCTACTTGTTATCTGACTTTTGGAGCATTGTACTCCTTCCCTCACCTTCCGTCGGTCTGTAGAGGGAGCCATTGTATCCCGGGGAGGTTTGCTGCATCACTGTAAGAGAAAACCCTGGAGCTCAACCTGCCCCCAGTATGTCCTACTGTACCAACCGCATGTTCACCACAATCTTTCTCCTCGTCAAACAGTCCCTACACCGTTTACTACTCGGGCTTCGAGCCATTTCTTTTGGCTTCCAACGCGGCCGCATTTAAAAGAAACCCGGAACGTTTTCTTCTGAACTCCAGCAGAGTTGGATAAGCGCAGGTAAACGCAGGTAAGCGCCATTCAAAGACCAAGATGATGCGTTATTTATCTATTTATTTATTTTCTGTGATCAAAAATTGTCTCCAAACACACTGAACAAAGCGAAACTCAATGGAGAATCAAGCCAGAGGGAGAGACACTTGACTCTGTTGCTGCTTGTTTTCAAGAGTTCTTATTAGAGTTCTTACATTTCACAATCTTGGACTAAGCATGGACAAAGAATTTAACCCATTAGATCAAACTGACTGTTTCTGCTACTCTTAATTGAGATTTGAATTTATTTTCTTAGAAAAATCATTTTTTTGCGCACGGTCTTTACGCGCATTACACACCAAACTTTTTTTTGTGGATAAAACTGGAAGAAAAACACTCAGTTGACGCCGCACATTTCTCTGGCGCACAGCCAACATAAACATCACGCCAAGAGTGGGAGATGTTGGGACTCGTGAAGCCATGCCATCAATTATGTAATAACTGGTATTAAACAGAAAATAATGCTTGTCGTTGCAGTGCTTTCTGCGGAGCTCGGTTAAGATGCTGGGGATCTGCGTGTGTCTCTGTGCGCTTTTCTCTCAGGTCGCTTCTCAGGCGACCGAGGAGCCCATCTACACAGTGAGTGAGCGATGCTTCTCTGTAACTCAATCCGCTGGATATTTATTTTCGATAGGGGTCTCCAAGTTCATGTTTACATTAGTACATGTTGTTACACGAAAATGTGCTTTATGATGTCTGCTTCACAGTGCACAGATGGCTACAAGTATGATGAAGTTAGAGAACAGTGCAGAGGTACGACACATTTGTTCACCTGATGGTTTTTATTCTAACTCGGAAATCTATTTATTTCGTTGCTTGTCTCCTTCTGTTCCAGACATTGATGAATGTAAACTATTAGAAGAGGCCTGTAAGGGAGGGATGCAGTGTATCAACAACTTTGGGGGATATCTCTGCCTCCCCAAGAATGCGGTCATCTTTGTAACTAAGGAGGAAAGTGAGCAGGTACTCCTGCCTGACCCAGAACCTCAAGTCCCTGCCGTCCCTCCAATTCTGCCTCATCTTCCCGTACCTGTTCCAGGCGGGGGCTCTATGGCTGTTCAGACCATTCTCTGTTCACCTGGTTTCACTGCGGACGAACAGAACTTGTGCAGAGGTAAGGATTACACGGAGAGATACGTTTTACTCCACTATATAAAGTTAAGAAGAAAAGTATTTTTAAAAAACAGACGAGGAGGGCAAAAGTCACCCTGCACCATTGCAGTTTACTCATCTCAGCTGGCTGCTTACAGCTGTTGCAGTTTTCTAGATAAGCCGCCTGAAAGCAGCCAAACGCAGCTATGAAGGTGTTTGACAGCTATTTGCCAACAAACAACGACGCCTCAGTAAGTACAGCCTAAAGGTGGAACTGTACATCCCTCAGTCTGACATTCATCAGCAGCTAAACTATGTGTAGCTGCCAGATCCTGCTTTTTCCCTCCCGCTGCTGTGATGTCATGTTTTCTGAACTTTTTGATTGCTTGGAGCACAGTGTTTTTGGACTTCTGTCTACATTTCTTTCCTCACAGATTTTTGAAGCTCCGCTCTCACGTATACCACTAATGTAAATATTTCTTTGGCCTTGACAAGGCTGTGATCTTACAGAGACTGTGCAGGTGTGATCTTGTATTGGAGCGAGCCCCCTTTTGATCTTTTCATGCAGGGAGGGGTTTCAAGATTCTTTCTTTTGTCTGTCGAAACCCACACAAACTGTTGCGCTTATCAACTGCTTTGTGCCGCATAACCGTAATAGGCTGGCATTCACGTTGGCCTGCGTGAGATCTGTGGAGCAGCTTTAAAAATGTCATGTAAGTGCTTTTCAGTACATGTGTTCAGCGGTTAGGAGCGCCGTTTGCCAATAGGCAGAAACATGTGGTGAGTGGCTGTGTGGTGAAGGTTTGCGGTCACACAGTTCCACTGAAAGCACCAAATTTGATTTTACACCTGGGGCAAAGATATGTGTAAGGTGCTTTATGTGTTTCTCTGAATTGGAACCCAATTAGGTTTTATTGGAGTGTAAAACATGGCAGCATATCAGTTAAAGCAACCACTGCGCAAGCTGGCATGGGCGCATTACTTATTCACTGGTGTGCAGTTTCAGTGCACCGGCTAAACAAAGTTGGGCTGTTACCGTCTATTGCTTTGAAAGTCTGCACTTTTAACTGGAAGGCGTCTGACGCTGTTCTGTGGGCTTACATTTATACTGGGGGGGTGATATAATCTTTGTTTACATCAGTCTCTAGTTTCTCTGTCATTACCTTTAACTTGTTTCAATGAGCCAATTGTTCTTGCGCACATGGATTCTCATCTGTTTTTGTCCTGCAGTGCTTGTTTCTGCTCAGCTACGTATCTTGCTTGTGAAGGAATTCCCATTAACTTTCAATAGAGGGAAACCTCAATGTATCAAATAGCGCTTACATCAGACGTTTCCCTGCGAACTCCCCGTTCTCTGGAGGAAACCCAGAGTGCAGAGTCAGGTAGGGCAAAGAGGAAAAAGAAAAGGCTGACACTGATTGAATAACCACAGAATTGCCAGAGCGCTGGCCAACCCCGGTTGCACCAGAATCCCGGGTCGTCCAGCTGCAGGAGCTGTTTTGGTGACTTATTGCTGAGTGAGGGGCAAATAGTCAAAAGATCAGCTGAACTCCCTCAAAATAAGTTGGTCTTTTTTCCAAAGAAGACATTAAATTGTTGAAAGATTAGTCTGAAAAACAAAAGAGCCCCTCATAAGAGCGTTTTATACTGATTAAAAGCATAACAAACCATAAAACATAGTGCGCACTTTAGTTTAATGATGTTTTTTTTGATGGCAGCTTAAATTTTTAGTCTCACGGAGCAGTAAAGGCCTCCAGTTGTGAGTGCAAACAGGAGCCTAAGTGTGTGTTGTTGCGGTGACACATAGGGGGAAGCTGGCGCCGCACTAGAGCTGCCCAGTGAAGCTATGAGCCTTTGCTATGTGGGTGACAGCTTAATGAAGCCCCACATTTCCATGACCTCCACCATCCCACCAATCATGCACACACTTAATGTTTTCGGTGCCGAGCGATGCATACAAGCAGTGTGTTGTGTGCCAGGGTGAGATCACCATCCCTTAGAAATGAAGGTTATCCATCAGAAGTTGTCAAATCAGATGAAAACTGGAAAGTGCTTTTTTGCTGTTCAAATATTCCAAAAAATATAAGAAAAAGAAAATCTTTTATTTTCTTATGAGCGTTGAGTTGACATACTTTAGCTACCGCCTATTTATTTTTTATCTCTAAATTAGATACTCAAGCTCAGCAGCGGTGGACGTGAAGGAACATGCCGCTCTTGTTTACCTGTCTGGTTTCTTAAGGTCAGGTAGGCTGCATTACCACCTACATACCTGAGGAGTTCAGCTTTGTCTGGACACTCCTCGTGTCGAGCGCGTGGAAATCTCCCCCAGATATCTTCTAATAGCCATTAAGCTCTGCGCGACAGAGAGCTTGTGTACTTTTCTGAACAAGGCAGGGCGCATGCAATAACATTTTTCCACACAGATGCAATGCTCTTGGGAGGAATATCTCTGGAATGTCAGAACTGGTTGTTTTTTTTTTTTATTCTTTTCGTTTGCTCCCGTCTTTTGTGATGGTAAGACTTATTCACCACCTTGACAGACGAG
Source organism: Oryzias javanicus (assembly GCA_003999625.1). Classification (NCBI taxonomy): domain Eukaryota; kingdom Metazoa; phylum Chordata; class Actinopteri; order Beloniformes; family Adrianichthyidae; genus Oryzias; species Oryzias javanicus. The sequence continues at coordinate 23,497,424 of CM012451.1, read as the reverse complement.
CGTTGGATCGATCCGCGGGATGCAGGAATGCAGTAAGCAGAACAAGCAGAGAAAGAAGAAAGATTTCAGAGCTCAACATGCCAGCATGCCTCTTGATTTGACCTTTACAGATAATTCTGCTTCCCGTCTCAGTTGTTCCTGTGACGGAAAAGGTGTGTAAAATATTTGGGAAGAAGTTTGTCAGGACGTTTTTCAGATCTTAGTAGCTGGATTTCCCAAGTGTCCATTAAAAAAAAAAAAAGAAAAAAAGGAAAAAAAGAAAGATTAAGAAGAGGTTGCTACGCAGAGGAGGAAATATGATTCAAATGCTCAATAAAACACTTAAAAACCCAGGAGACATCTTTAAAAAGTTAAGAAAAACTTCTATTTTGCTTCTTTAAAAAACAACAGACAATTGAAAACCCCTGTATAATCATGTAAGCCTCCGTCTTCCACCTGCCCTCAGAACACTGATTTGTCCTGCATCAGCAGGTCTTTACATACAGTCGTAGCTGTGATTTTACTGCTCATCTCGGTGCAGCTGTTGCAATGGCAGGTTCATCTGTGACCACAGGTCTTTTATATCTTATCCTCTGACGCTTTGCAGGAATAGCAGCACTGGTCCACCTGTCAAACTGGCTTTCAAATCCCCCCACATGGCCAAATATCTCTGTCCAAATGCAGACCTGCAGATCCAAGTCAGCTGAATGAGTTGTTCTGTTATTAGCTGTTAACATTTTTGTTATAAAACTAATCAAATTTCTGATAAAAAATACATTTCTGTTAAAGGGGCTTTTAATTTTTACTTACAACAGTGCTGCATTTTTTAAAGGATGAATACATGTATTCTTATAAATATTTTCTTTGCAAGTAAAATGAGAAAAGTGTTGTTTACTCTCGAAAACAGTTGCAATTTCTGCATTATAGGGCAGATCTATCGCTGCAAAAAGAATCTGCTCAGTTTTTTAGAAACTTAAAAACGTTTCAACAATGGATCACATTTTTTTGGTTTAGGTGTTCACTCTAGAATTTGTTAATGTTTTTGCTTTCAAGGTGATGCTAAATTAAGTAGAATCTTGGATTAAAAGATATTATGCAAATTAGAGACATGCGGAAAAAAGAGGTTACAGAAGCTGAGAAATCTGTAAATCTCCTCTGGAATTTTTTTCCGTATTTTCATTCAAAAACATTTAAATTCGTTTGTTTAAATATTTGTTCTTGTTATTTTATTGAAATTACACTTAAAACTTTCATTCTATGCTACAAAAATGGATGGTTTAATATTTTTGGAGTTTCCACAAAAAAAAAAAAATCTAGAAGGGATTTTTTATTTTTGTATGATTTTATGTCCAGTGTGAATATAACATGGAAAAATGACAAAATAAAAATAATTTCATATAGGTTAGGTTGTGCTGATTGAAATGATACCAGGTAAGCAAGTAATTTATAAAAAAAAAAAAAACAAACAGAGATTTAGGCCATGTGATCCAATAGGTTAAAAGCTGGTATTTGCTAATGATTGTATTGGTCTCAGCTCTGGGATGTTTAGCACCTCGTTCTGCAAATACGTAACCACAAGTAAAAGGAGTCTTATTCACTGCATTCAAATTTCAGATTTTCCTACGAGAAGCCGCAATTTCTTGTACTTGTTATATTTTCGGTGGGGGGTAATGACTGGGTCTCTGGATTTGCAACAGTCACCAAGAGTTTTACACACACTGGAATCACGGCGTATCCAAGCCGTGTCAGCCAGAAGCTCAAAATGAGAGCTGGGCTGAGACAAGAGCAACAAAAAAATGTTCTACAAGAAACAGAAACAAAGTGAATCTATTTTGTTGATGCTCAGGATCGTCAATAATTTACAAAGCGTAGCAAAATCATTATATTTTTACAGACAACAGATATCAGCTTTGTTTCTATTTTTACAAAACACAGAAATCAACTATTTTTTGTGCTGTCTTTCACACAACTGCTGCAGTTTTTTCTGTGTTCGAGAATACAGATATACTAAAGTAAACATTATAGAAAATGTTTCAATATAGAAGGATTATCACAAGATATAAAAAAAAGACATTTTGAGAAATGTTGCCTAGTTTTTAACTGCCACTTAGATTCTTTGTACTCAGCATTTTTTTTAAGTAATTTTGCTAATAGTACAGAGAAATTCACTTTAACTCACAATTTGTGCCAGAAAACAAAGTTTTATTGTATCTTTTCTCTTTCCAGTTTATTGTTCTCATTAAATATGATAAGAAAACACACAGAAATTAAGATTTAATCTAAAAAAATCTTTTTCCTCTTGCACGTATAACTTCTGCTGCAGCACAAATTTTGTTCAATGGAAGAAATCAAAAGATAAATCAGAATCCTAAGTTTTGAACTAGTGCCAGAGTCTTTTCAGTCGTTTTAGTATAATCAAACCATGGTGCAGGCAAAGCCTCTCTTGGCTGGTGCACTGCGGCTGAACAGTATGTTGTTATTGCTCTGCGGTTTGCCACTGGCTCCTCGCTGCCATCACACATGACGAGAAGAAAGCCGCTTTGCCGGGCGTCCTCCGTGTAAGTGCCGAATGTTGTTGTTATTATTATCCTGGAGGTCGGTGGCTATGCAACAGCCAGCTGCTTCCTCCTCTGATGTGTTCTATGTGGATCTTTCCGTTTACTTCATGATGGAAGGGAACACTGAGCTGCTATAAATCACTGCTTTTCACTCTGTGGGGTTACACTCACGGAGAGAGCTGATGTTTCTCACACTTTCTGCTTCTTGTATCATCCGTTTTTTCCCTTCAATTTTTCTTTTTACATTACTTTCAGTTGGTATAGCTTTGAAACTGATATTCTTTTTAACTGAGAGGGTGCTAATTCTGTCTTTCGGTAGACACTTGTAGAAGCGGGAGAAAGCTTTCATATCAGTCAGAAACAGAACTGGCACACTCGATAGATTTTCTGCCAAGACGGCTCCACCTTTAGATGTGTGAACAATCTCACCAGTGAGTTACAACACTTTAAGACAAGAAAACTAATTTTGAACAATGATGCTGAAGAAAGAGTCCTTGGGAGGAAAGAAATGTGCTGTTCTTTGAATGGATTACATCTTTTATGTTATCAGCTGTTTTATGTATGGGCCATATTTGAAGGAGGAACCACTCCCATTGCTGCGCCTCACTGCTTCGTAGAAGATAGTTCTGCACAAATGAGCATCATGTTCACACAGCGAGGGGTGGTGTTAAGGTGTTTGAGGTCAGGCAAAACCAGGCACTGAAAGGATGGCGTTCAGAACTTGTTGATAAATTGGATGTTGTGAAATTTTATGCGTTATTAACATCCCACGTCTTGCCCCCTGCTTTCCTAAAGATTGAATTATCCCACAAGCAGAGGAGGAAAGAGAGGTTGTCCAACAGCAGCAGATTGACTCCAACTGTTTTTTGGAACACTGCCCTTATTTCCACTGCAACAGTTCAATCTGAAAAAGACTCAAGGCCCTCAAGTGATAATTAAAGGTGCTTTAATATCCTGTGAATTTGAAGCACATGTTGATTGAAATTACACTACCCTTCTGTTTGCCTTTTACGATCCTTGCTTTTACTTATAGTCCTACTCTAACTACTGTTTCATCTATTTTAAAGGGTAACCAAACAGGCAAGTTGGAGACTAACTCCACCCACAGCGATATTTGAAAGAGGGATGTGACTTAGGAACAGCACTGTTATCATTACTGGAGCTGCAGATCATGACGTGGGGCTCAATTGGTTTGACCAATCATGATATTCTAATGTAATACCCCGATTCAACCTGTGGGGGCAGCACATATACGATTTCTGACTATATTTTCACGAATTGAACAAGTTTATTTAATTTGTCAAACATTGGGCAATGACAAACAGACAGCACTTTTAAAGCCAAAAGGTCAACAGCCAAAAAAAGTTGATTTAGGATTTGGTAACCCTTTGAAATTGTTCCCAGATGTCTTTTAATCATGAATATCAAGTTTGTTTGTTTTTTTTAATCAAAAAGCTTGTGTTGTTTTTAAAAAACATATTTTCTAGGGATGTGTATTGGCAAGAGTCTGACAATATGGTACAGTCTCAAAGATATCGTAATACGTATCATGTCACCAACCAGGTATCACGATACAATTTAATCAGGATATATCTCAAGACTGTACTAGAAAAATTTTCACTTTTTTTTAAAGAGTATGACTTACAAAAAACTCTGCCTGAATATTATTTCATTGTGATAAAATTATTAAAAAAAAAAAAAAATTATCTAATGATCACAACATCAAGCAGTGCAACTGTGTTCAAGTTTATTTTTACCCAAGTAAATTCATGGTGGTTTGCTTTTGGTAAATTAAGAAATATTTGTTCCTAAAGTGAACGATCAACATTGTCTGTTTCTTCAACAAAATATTTTTTAGTGAAGGAAAAAAAAGTGGAAAGCAAAAATAAGATGCTAAAGGACCACCATAAATAATTTATTAAATATCGCCATGTTTGGATTTTAAATCAATGCAAGTATTGCCAAATGAAGTATCGCGATATATCATCGAACTACTTTTTTTTCCTACACCCCTAATATTTTCTGCAGAGCGGCATTAGTTCATCAGAAATTTTCCCCTGAGTTGTAGAAGTAACCTCCACTGTTAACCCATGATCCACTAGCCACTTTGCTAGCTTACAGCCCAAGCTAATATTAAGTGCAGCAAAAGCAATATCGGAGCCGTCCAGTTCAGACAAGGAGAATGGAGACGTTAATGGATCTATTTGTCTGCAAGTGGGTGCTTCAGAATTAGAGTAGAGGAGGGAGACTTTGCCCCGCCCATTTCAGTTGCTGCTTCATAACTTAGGGGCATTTTCAAATTGCAGGTTTTCAGCATCCTTTCAAAAATGTCATTTTATTCTTTAAAATATCATGAGATCTCCATCATGAGAAAAATGCTACAAGAACATGTTAACAACACCAAAAACACACTTTTTATTGGAGTGGGTCTTTAAACACACAACCAACATGTAAAAGTTTATGGTGTATCATCTGAGTCCATAAAACATTAGCAGCTCTGCATTTAATAACTACCTCAAACGGGACCTCTGATGCACACTTACACCACACAAGCACAAACGCTCGCATTCTTTGAGCTGCCGCCATTACCGTTACTCCCTCTTCTCCCACAAGACATTTAGAATTAATCTCCCCCCCAAAAAGCTTGGAGTTTTTAACTCTGACATCATATAAGCAGTCAGGATCGTAAATCTAATTTCAAATCTTAAAAAGCCTTTTTTTTTTTTGTTGGTTAAAAATCAACCCCCACCTTTTTCCTTATTCTTTTTTTCCACATCTTTTGCCGGACAACCTTATCTTTCCCTGTGATGTTTCAACAAGCTTGCACTTGAACGTTGAATAAATTCTCAAAAAAAATTCTGACTAAAGCAAAAACGCACTCCTCCTTACACACATCATCACTCCTGATGACTCGATGTGCTACAAGCTGTTTTGTTTTTGGTGTGCGTAAATGGTGGCGTGCTGTAATTACTTGTACATGCTAGAATAGTTTTTGTCCATTTCACATTCAAAATTCTGCTTTCTCACACAAACTTTGATGGGATTTTGTAGTGACAGCTTCCTGAAAGTAGCAGTCACCACAATTTATCCCAGTGAGTGATTATTTGGAGAGGACTCAGCACATATGCTTTTATTTAAAGCTTTCCATGCTTCTTGTGGTACGAGGAGAATAGCTCCTAGTTTTCTGCACACACAAACACAAAAAAAACAAAAATAAAAGGAATCGTCTTATTTTAGTTTGACATTGCAGCTTTAAAAAAAGATAGATTGCATGGGTTAATTGATGAAACATTACCTACCCCCTCGTATTGTGATGGTTGATTTGATGTTTTTCACTTCAAAAATTAACACACTCATACACAGTAAAGCTGTGATTGATCCTAGTTTCCAGTCATAGATTATTAGTGTAGATTGGTCATTTGTTTTGGTTTCCTTTTTCATGTGTGGTATATTTGTTTCCACATTATCTCACAGTCTGGTTTAAAAAAAAAAAAGTTTTTATCCTTTATGGTTATATTTAGAGTCCAAGATAATTGCACTGGGTATGTTCCAACAACTGTCAGGCTTGTAAGTCTGTCTTATTTGCTCTTTTAGAGCATTCAGTGAGGGCATATCTTGCCAAGAGGACGATGACCGCAAAACTGAAAAACTAGCTTCCCATTTTCTCCACACGCACCAATGGGCCGTGTAACCACACCGGTTGTCCATCTCTTTCACAATCACTGGTACACCCCTGCTCCGTCTCAAAGAAAAAAGGGCACAAGTTTCATTCACTTCATGTAATGTGAGTAGGTTAAAGGTTTTCAAGCAAGTATGTACACTCACAGACCACTTTATTAGGTACACCTTGCTAGTACCAAGTTGGACTCTCTCTTGCCTTCAGAACTGCTTTAATGGTTGGTGGCATAGATTCAACAAGGTACTGGAAACATTCCTCAGAGTTTGGTCCATATTGACGTGATATCATCACACAATTGCTGCAGATCCCGTTCCACCACATCCCAAATGATGTTCTTTTGGTTTGAGATCTGGTGACTGTGGAGGTCATTTGAACACTCTTTGTCATGTTGAAGATAACGGTCTCTATGACATGGAGTGCTATCCTGTTGGAAGTAGCCATCAGAAGATGAGCACACTGTGGTTATAAAAGCATGGACGTGGTCAGCATAGAAAGAAAATCTCCAGGATTGTTATTATTGACTTACTTTACTTATGAATGAAATCTGTGCGCTGCTCCTTCTGAAAAAACACATGATGTTTATAGAAGTCTTCCTTTTCTTTTATTGTTAAAAGTCTCTCTGTCTCAGTAGAGATCACTACCAGGGACGTGTCTAAACAAATTCTTGAGTTTAGGGGTTTAAAAACAAAATCCTCCATTTAGAAATTGAGGCTAAACAATATTAAGAGTAACTGGACGGCTGAACTTGACTTGCTGCCGCTAATTCTATTATTCTTTAGCTGTGGTGTCACATTGTTTGGGCTCACCAGCGCCCTCTGCCTTGTTGCATGCATGCTGCGGTTCGGCAGGCGGACTGTCTGTTGCACCTAGAGTGTTTTTTAAGCGCATTTTTTAACAGATAAAAAACTAAATGAGTCACAAACTGGTATCAGTGTAATCAGACAGATGCCAAGAGATAAGTAAATTAGGTAATTTTAATAAAAATGTTCATTTATGATGATAGAAAGACTGAAACAATTCAGCGCATGCGTCAGCTGCAACTACAGTCAGTGTGTGGGACTGGGACCACAGCTGCCTCACCCAGAGCTGTTTGGCGTATTTGAAAAGGAACTTTTTTACTGAAGAAACTTTGAAAACCCACACAGAAAAGGGTAATTATAGAAAAGACAAAAATATATATTAATTTTATGTAGTTAATGCATTTTTTAAGCTATATTTATTTTGCCTCCCCTGACTGCACGTCACTGCTCCCAATGTGGTCTTCTGATTCTGTAATCCATCTCCCTCCAAGTTGTGACGTGTTGTTGCGTTCAGAGATGCTCTTCTGCAGAACTCTGTTGTAACGAGTGGTTATTTTGAGTTATTATTGTTTCTCTATCGGCTCCAATCAGTCCTCTGATCTTCAACAAGGCCTTTACATCCGAGAGACATGAGTAAACCCTAGAAATGATTGTGGGAAAACCCCAGAACATCATCAATTTCTGAAATACTCAGACCAGCCCGTCTGACACTAACAACCATGCTATGTTCAAAGTTACCTCAATCACCTTTCTTCCTCATTCTGATGCTCGATTTGACCATGTCTACATGCCTAAATGCATTGAGATGTGCCATGTGATTGGCTGATTCGAAATTTGCATCAACGAGCAGTTGGACTAATACAGTGGCCATTGAGTATATAGTGTGATGTCCACATTTTAGCATTTCAGAGGCTACCCCCAAGTGGTAGCAACAAACTACAAGTTGAAGATGTGCCTTTGTGAGCAAATAAGGGCAGCATCACAACATCAAGTGCTCAGTGTCTTGTTGGTTTCTTTAAGCTTTTGAAAGATTGGATTCAGGTTCTAAAGAGTTTTGTTGCTTAGCCTTTCGCCTGAGGTGTCAGTTTTGCAGTCTTTTTGTCGAGACCTTACAGGATTTCATCAGTAATCACAGTTCTTAGACGGCTGCTGTCTGAAGTTGTTAGACAGCCAGAGGGCAGAGCATTTCCAGTCTAAGTGAATCACCACATACCTCCAGTAAGTAGGTATGTTTATGATTTGTAAAGACTCTCTATACAGACGTTTGTCTACTGCACGAGTGTTTTCATTTCTTCAAATCTTGTTTTGTCATTGTATACAATCTATGCAAGTTGTTTTCTCGTAATCTTTCCGGTAGTTACTTAAAAGAATTACATGATACAACATTTCAGATAAAATTTTCCCTCCATACATTGGGAGCCTGGTAATAGTGTGATAGTTTCCTGCTGTTAAACTATTTTTGCCACTTATACTTGATTTTTAATTCTGCCTGATGTCTCTTCAGACATGTAGAACGGAAAATGCTGTATTTTAAAAAAAATTCCAAATTGCTCAGCAAGTTCTGATTCTTCTTCCATGGTAGGTACAGCAGATGCTGTTCTCTAAAAGTGCACCTTCAGATAAGCTTTGCTAAGTTCTTCATCTTTTTCATCCCAAAAACACGTTTTGTTTCCCTTCAGCAGATCTTAAGGTTGTGGAGGAGGTGAAACTGGATTTAAGGGGATTTAAGGTTGACAAGGAAGGTTGTGAAACTTTCCAACAGAGGTCATGTTACATAAAACACATGAAAAATATCTCTTTGAGTTTTCGTGTTCAGCGGCAAGTTGGAGTCCGGCCTTCATTTTGAGGGTTTGATTTATCAGTGTGACATATTTGAATGAGTTTATAAGTGTCTGTGTATTTTTTGCTTCTAACCCCCAAGAAGAGAATATTATAATCATGTCATCAGCCGTTTTGCTTATATTCTTGTGATCATTGTTAAAGTACACATGCCAAACAACAATGTGGTTAAAAAAAAAACTTTTTCCCCCCTGACTGTGTGTGTGGTAGGAAGATAAGTGTCTGTCATGTGATTAAGCTGATGCCCAGTAGCTGTCTGAATATGATGGGTTGCATCAGACCACCCAAGAGGACTGCTGGGGGGCCTCAGAGATGATACTATAAACTATTGGCAAATGTATGTGTGTGAGTAATGGTGAGAAATATTATTTAAAGAAGCTCTGGCTTTGAACAAACCAGAATTGAGAACATATTTATGGGAACAGCGTTAAACGCGCTGTGTTTTTTTTTTTACCGTTTGGTCTTGAGTCAGAAGTTTAAGCAAAGGCTCACAAACATTCATCACCTCTTGAGGCCTCACGGACGCCTGCTTAATTTCTGACGTGCCGTTCAGTAAAGACCTTGTTTTCCATTGCCTCCTTTGTTTTGTTTGGGCTTTGTGTACCCACAGCAATCGTCAATTTTTCATATTATGCAATGTGATTGAGTGCAGTTTGATAGGAAGTGAATGTGTTTGCTTTTGTGCTGATAGATGTGGATGTAGAGAGCGCATGACTTACTGGATTAGTTTTTCTCTCTTGTACATACAAACCCAAAGAGGAACATCTTTGTGGATATATTTACTCTTAAGAGTAATTCAAGATATGATCTGTGTTTTCCCTTAACTCAGAGTTGCTGAATAAAAAGCCTTCTTTCTTTAATCGTACGCTCTCTGAATGAACGCGTGTGGTGTGTAGGGGTCAGCTCTCAAAGGTTTTCCTCTCCGTGGAAAGCCGCCCCACACATCACCAGGTGCACACAGTTCAAACACGCCGTTCTGCTTTGTTTGTCACATATACCTGCAGGAATTGTGTGGCTGCAGCTCAGCGCTTCTGTTGTGCGTTTATTACAGACATAGATGAATGTGCAACAGGCCGGCACACTTGTGGACCTGAACAGACATGCTACAACACCAGAGGGTCTTTCGTGTGCCAGTGTCTTCCAGGCTATCTCAGGAACGGAGACCGCTGCGTTGGTGAGATGCAAAACTCGCTCAATTTTGTGTGAAGACACAGATGTTTGAAAACAATTTCTTTTAACCTTTTTGCCATGTTTTTTATATGACTGCATGTAGATAGAGATGAGTGCACAATGGGTCACTACTGCATGCACAGATGTGTGAACGTCCAGGGCTCCTACTACTGTGAATGCAATGCAGGTTACAAGTTGGCCAACAACAACCACAGCTGTGTTGGTAAGTGACTAAAAAGCCGTGAACTTTAACTCCCTTGGGTCACATTTCCATTCCAGTTGTTTTCCTATTTTTCTGGATGGAAATGGAGCACAGTTCCTCAAAGTCTCAGTTTCCATTGTCCTCTTTGCTCTCTACCATCATCCCTTTATTGTTGTTTCAGTAGTTTTTTTTTCTTTCAACACAGCAGCTGTGATATTTCAGCAAAATAGAGATCTGCTTGTTAAATGTTTTGTTGTTCTCTTTTAGTGTTTCACACAGACCAAAGAGAGATATGACCGTGCTGAATGGCTTAAACAGAGAGTTGAGATTCCTGAATCAGTTGTTTGACAGCTGCTCCATTGTGATTAATAGTTTTCTCATTTCAACGTTGCTACCAGCTGGCAAGGCAGTCCTGCTATTCGTCTCTGAGCCTGGGGAAGGTGGTACCATCACCTGCTTTTATCAGCCAATTTTCAAAATAAATCAGATTTTAGGGGAAATCTCTCGCATGTTCATTAGAAGGCCATTCTAAAACCAGATCTTTAAAAAAAAAATTGCAGGTTTTCAGGCAATTATTTTTGGAAAAACAACAACAGTTAAACATTTTTTTTTGCAAAATAATTTCAACAGGTGACAGTGATAAACTACAAACTATTCAATAATATATATAATGTGTCTGATGAGCTTGTTTGGTCACAAAGCATATTTAAAATCATCAAACCCATGAGATGGCACTAATTACAACATGCTTTTCTTAATTTGATCAGATTCATTGTCTGATTTATCAATTTTCTTTATTTTTAGACTTTTGGTTTGGAAATGAAAATTACAGATACCAGTGGAAAATAAACAAGTGTCCCTATTATTTTAAAGGGGTCATTCCATGATTTTTGTAAGCCTTTCAAAGTGAACTAAATTCAATATATGATCACATATTACCTTTGGAACACTCAAAAACAAATTATTTATCAAATATATGTTATTTTTGCGTGAGTTTTTTCCTATCCAAAGTAAAATGACTTGATTCCCGAGGCTCCGTCTGCCGCCTATTTCATGACCTGACCTTAGAGTCTTTCTTCATTTCTCCCACAAAAATGAACAGTATCCAAATTTCTTCAAAGATGGACCCACATACATATATCTGCCTTTACTTGGCCTGCCCATCTCTGGTTCACAAATACACGCGACGTCTGCACAACTCTGCCCGAAAGGGGGGGTGGGGTGGAGGTGGGTCTTAACGGAGCCCCGCGTCTAAAGTAACGAACACCTGTTTGAGCTAGAATTTATTGAAGACAGGACACTATTGAAAGATATATGGTATTCTGCATCTAAAATGAAAGTTTTTGCCGATCACCACTAGCTCTGTGGAGAGATGTGTGTGAGTGTTGGACTGGGGATGGTGCAGTTCACATCGTGCTGATGTCAGCATGACTCGACCCACTCGTTTTCATGGGTATGGGAGGGGCTACTGCAGATACTTCAGATTTTTAGATTACTCTTAAATGCATGAACAGATCAAAATACCACTTTGGGTTTCTTTATAGTGAGGAATGAACAGTATAATGCATTTCAATCAAAAAGTAGAATTTTCACAGTAGGGCCCCTTTAAAACTTAAAAATGTTCATATGACTTACAATCTGGTACTTTAAATTAATTAAAGTCAAAGCAGAACCAAATATTTTTCAAAACTTAAATAAATACTGCATTAAAATAACACATCGAATACTGAAACTTCATTTTTGTCAAATAAAGAAATCAAATTGTTTGACATTTGACTTCTATTTCCTTTTGTCTTTCTTCAGTCTTCAGTTGTCTTCAGTTTGGCATGACTTAGGCCTAATCAGATTATATTGATTTATGCAGAACATCACTGATTTTATTATCAATGAAAAATACAGTTTCAAATAAAGCCTGTTTTATTTTAACAAGACAGATTTTTTTATGCATAAAATAAAAAGATGTCTGTATAAACAGAAACATTTAACCATCTTGAAGTTCAATCTCCTCATTTCTGCAAAACTCCATTCTGCCAAAATGATCCATTGCGGTTATTATTGTTGAATCCACATGTGTGAAACATTTGCTTCTGTTCCAGATGTGAATGAATGTGACATGCAGGCCCCATGTCAGCATCACTGCTACAACCTGATTGGCTCCTTTCTCTGCCAGTGTGACCACGGCTATGAGCTGGCAGCAGACATGGTCTCCTGTGAAAGTGAAAACAAAAAATAAACTCAAAGAAATAGAAAAAAAATGAACTAATGTTTATAGCTCCAAATGTTTAATAAAAAGTATGTTTTTGTGTTTGCAGACATAGATGAATGCAGCCTCTCGAGTTACATGTGTCAGTACCAGTGTGTTAACACACCTGGAAGTTACGCCTGCGAATGTCCACAAGGATATCAGCTCCAGGGAAACAGATTATGCCAGGGTAATGCACTTTTGACTCCTTTTTTTTCTCTTGGTTTGTAAATTGCTGTTAGATCTTGGTTGCTACCACGATTATACGTTCTATGTTTCAACCAGCACTGTCATGGAAATAATGCTGAAGTTGCACAAACCTGCCCTGCTGAGCAACCCCCATAAAATCACATGCATGATGACTGGTTTTCGGGAGTGGATTTATTTGAAGCACCAATACACTCAAAGGGAGAGCTGTTACTTTTTTTTTCCCCTCTTCACCTCAGTCAGGTGCAAGCTTTACTGAGGGAGTCATGAATCCAGCTCGCTGTGTCAGCGATCATTCGGCGATGAAACCGCGCGGCTGTGCCAGAAATAGTCCTGTGGTTTGGGGCACATTTGATGATGTTTTCATGGAGCTGCAGGGAAAGATCTGGATTCAGGCCTGACTGAGGTTGCATCAGGGGCTTCCCTAGCAGAGCAACAGTTTGTCCTCATGGGTGTTGTTCAACCAGTGGACATGTTCTTCCCAAAAACACATCCCAAATGTGAACCAAAATGAGAACTAGAAAAGTTGCATTACCTGCGATGATGCTGATTGCTTTTTGCTGAAGGTAGTCGCTGAAGCTTTTTGCTGAAAATGGTGATGCAATTTACTTTAATTGCTGAAAGGATTTGCTGAAAAAGCTATTTGCAAAATGTTAAATTTGCTAAAAGACTGGAAATGTTTTTAAAGAACTACGAAAGAGGACTCAAGTTGACCTAAATTTCAGAAAATTTTGTTGTAAAATTTCTTAAAAATTCCTAATCTATACTAATTTTACAAAAATATTTAGTGTGTTGTTTGAATATGAGATGAACTCCTAATTGGCCCTAAAAACCTTAGTAGATGCCAAATTAGCCAAAAAATCTGTCGCTTAAATACTCAAAAATAGCCTAAAAATCCTCAGTAAACTATGTCAAAAACGTTAGCCTGTTAGCAAAATAGAAGCTAAACTCTAAATTAGCCAATAAACTTCAGTAGAGGAAAATTCCTCAGTGAACTAAATTAGTCAAAAATGTTAGCATGTTGCTAAAATAGAAACTAAACTCCAAATTAGCCTAAAAACCACAGTAAATGGCAAACAAGCCAAAAATGTTAGCATGTTGCTAAAATATTTGCATATTTTTTGAAAATTCCTTTAAAAAGGAAAACAGCCCAAGAATATATTTAAAGGCTTGTTGCTAATCTACTTAAAATTTTGAAATTTGAAAACTTTTTCATTTATTTCCTATGGGGAATATTTTGCTCAATATTTCATTTCTAAACTAGCAATAATGTCCTGAACAAGCTGAACGTTTTGATACCAAGATTGCTGAAATCGTTTAAAGTGATACGTGCTGAAAAATGTATGGAAAGAAGCAGGAGAATCACTATAGTGTGAATGCTTACTAAGCAAATTAAGCGTCTAAAAGTTTTGAGACACTGAATAATCATTTGTGTTGTTCACCGCTTCACTTTTTACCACCTTTCCAGACATAAATGAGTGTGAGACGGGAACCCACGATTGCAAAGCTGATGAAATGTGCTGGAATTATTATGGGGGCTTCCGATGCTATCCCAGAAACCCCTGCGAGTCGCCCTACACCCAGACTTCGGAAAAGTAAGCCAGCATCCTTTCTGTTTGACCTCCTGTGCAGGGTAACAAAGACTAACTGTCGTGTGTTTTCAGCCGCTGTATTTGTAGATCTCAGACTGACTGTCAGGGTGTCCCACCATCTATAGTCTACAAATACATGAGCATCCAGGCAGATCGAACCGTGCCAGCAGATATTTTCCAGATCCAAGCCACCAGCATATATGCCAACACGCACAACACCTTCAGGATTAAAGCAGGGAACGAGGCTGGAGAATTTTTTCTCCGGGTAAGTTGTTGGGAATTATTCCTACATTACATTAAAACTCAGACCCTTTGCTTCTCTAAATTTGAGAAGAATATTATTTATAATAACTGTTAGCGTCCTTTCACCGAAGCCACTTATTTGCTGTAGTTTTTACAAGTATTTTGTTAAAAGAATTATGGTTGTATCCAAAGTTAATCCTGTTTTGAAAGTCCTCCTTTGTTCAGGACTTGTCAAGACTTCTCTCTATAAAAAGTTGGAATAATTTCAAAACACTTAACTGTGACTACATTTAACCAGAGCTCATTCAAGAGTACACGAAGTAATTCTGCCTTTTGTCCTTTTTATGGATCATATGAATTAAGTTTTCCCTACTAAATGCAAGAGAACTTCATTGTTTATTGTTTATAGGACCCGCATTACTGTAGCAATTCATAAAAATAATATTTAAAAAAACCCTCATCAAAGCCTTTTATGCTATCCCAAAAATACATTATGGAAACACTAAAATTACATTTTAAATATCATTAAAAAAATACATCCAAGACTAAAAACCTTGATGCTTTAAATCAATTACACAATCAAAATGTTCTTTTCATTCAACTTTTACTCAGATATATACTCAATTTAAAATATGCGGCTCCAAAATGTGACCTCAGTTGTTTTTAAAAGCTTATTTAGTACTTGTATAAACTCTTTTTTTATCTTTATATAAAAATTATTTATAGATAATATAAACTGTGTTTTTTATGTTTTTAACATATTCTTGTTGCATTTTTCTCCCGACGGAAGGAAAATTAAGCTTAAAATTGTTTTACAGCTTTGCAGGAACCTTTTTTTAAGTCTAAAAATTGCATAATCATAATTAAAAGACTAGGATTGCTTTTAAAAAAGATAAAAACAATTTTGGAGTGGGATTTAAATTTAAATTTTGTTTCCGAAGGTTAATATTTTTGTCAAACTTTTATAATGATTGTATTTTTTCTATGTGATATTAGGTAAAATTCTATTTCCTAACCTTTTTCTGCAGCGTTCTGGTAACGCGAGCGCCATGCTTGTGCTGACCAAGCCTTTGTCTGGGCCAAAAGAGTACGTCGTGGATCTGGAGATGGTCACCCACCACCTGACCATGAACTACCGAGCCAGCTCAGTTCTGCGACTCACCATCATAGTGGGACCTTACCCCTTTTAAGCAGAGCCCGCGGATCTGGTTTCCCTTCACTCATTAAAGTGCCTCTTTCAGCTCACTATACTTCACACAGTTCTTACATATAGCAATCATCAGTTGCCTGTCTTCTGTAGATACTCGTGCAAACTTCAATCACACCACACTTTGCTATAATGGGACCACAGGGCTTTTTGCCTGAACTTCTAATAGTGGTCTTTTTCAAATGTTAAGAATGACCAAAAAAAAAAGGAGCAAAAAGCAGTGACACTAAAAGAACAGAGTAAACCCAAAGTTCTAGCACAGATGAATTGACGCTTTTGTTTTTAGTTGCACGTCTGTGCATTAGCTGTAAATAAGAAGCAGTATCTAATCCTTGGCATCATCAGCATTTTTAACATAAAATATTTACTCTTTTTTTTAAACTTCTGTTCATAATTTTAAGAGCTGCTGCACCACAGTATTTGTACAAGTTGTATAGGTTTCCACACACGTTTATGTTTCCAGTTCGGTCCAAAAACAGTTAAAACTGTAAAGAGGTTGTAATTAACCCTTGAGGTGAGAGAAGTTTCACTTGTGCAACAACATGGACTACCCTCACAGGAACATGTACATACCTATGTTACAGATCTGTGTGTTTGTTTGTGTGCGTGTGATGTTAATGTGTGTACACAATCAGAAAATGTGAGAGTGAAACAGAGAGGGGGAAAGAGTGAGAAGGAGTTTGTTCTCGGTTTGGTTCAGTCGTTTATGTCTTTCTGTGATGCCATCCCAAAAGTCACAGAGGCAATAACAAGAGATTTTTGAACTTAAGAACATGTACAGGAAATTACAGCTTTCATAACACACCTTGGCAAACCGGCTGCTCACTGGTGCCACACGTTTTCTCCAGAGGACCTTCTAACGCCGGTTCCAGTCGAGAAGCACCAGGCTGGCTTGCAAGAGGAAGATAATTGAAGTGTTTTTGCCTTTTAGTTGGTTTATGTGTGACACGATGGATTATCGAAGCGGTAAAGTAATGCCACCAGACTTTTGGCAGACCTCGCACTGCTTCTCTAAAATGTGTGTGCTCCGCCTCATTGCTGAAAAACTGAAAACTAACCAAGCTTTGCCTGCAGAGCTTTTCCAATAGGTGTTGGCAATAGTGCTTTAGAGGTGAAGTATACACATAAAATGTTATTCTCATCTAATTATTAATGCTGTCAAGACTGTTAACTTTCCTCAGTGAGAGATAAGTCTTCATTTTTCTCTTCTATTTAAAATATATTTTTCATATGTACCCTGTATTGATTGTACTCTGAAAAGCTATATTGTCAAATAAAATCTGATTGAAAAACAGGTTGTGCTTTTTGTAACAACCAATCTGAAGAATCACAGCTTGCATCAACACAAACAAGATGAGTCAACCTATTAGGGCTGCATGAAATCCTTTACAGCTCTTCCCATGCTTCAGTGAACCGTGAAGATGATTTCATCTGAAATTACCAATGATAAATGCGGCAAGCATGATGCAATAGCTATCATATCTATCCTACTTAAAGACGCCCAGTAGGGATAACGTTGCAGGCCGTGTGTGCTGAGGGACTTGGGATGCCTGCGCACGCACAAACGCACACACTCGCATCCGGTTTAGATCTTCATTGGGATGGGAGTGGCTTTATAGCAAGCTGTTACTCAATCATCCTGAGCTTTTGTCAGTGCAGCGTTGCGATGTGTAAGATGATCCATGATGTGTCATATTTTCCCAAACCCCCATCTTTAACAGTGGGCTGTGTTTTTTGTTGTCCACGCATGATTCAGCCCCCAGAGGAGAACAGTATTTACACACTTTTTCTGTGAGTCACAAATGCTGATCCCCTTAAAAAAACAAAAAAAAAAAAATCAGATTCCTGTTCAAGATGAACGTGTCAGTCAGTCCTTGCTTGTAGCTGGGCGTCTCATTAATCACAGAGTGGGTCAGAGCTCAAGCTGGTGTCTGGGAAAACAAGATTGTGCAAAAGCTGCAAACATCTAGCAAGATTAATATTTCTCAGCATGTAAAGCAACAAAATTCGAATAAATGTTCCTTAATTTTGCCTCCTTTTATTCTTTTTGTGTCTCTAATCTGATGAGTTTTAGATCGAAAATCAACAAAATAAAATTTGTAGGATCTGTGCAAACATTATAAAGATAAAGGTTACTTAATCTTTAATTCAAAGCAGCTATTGGTTTTGCCTTTTTAACTATTTAGGAGAACGTATGAGTTTCAAACTTAAATTTCTGCAAAAAAAAAAATGTTGGTGAATATTATTGAATCTTCATGTGTAAATACAATTTTTATTTAGCTCCTCATATTTCTGCAATAAAAGAAAAAAAAAAAGAAATGTCCATATCCATCAATGACCTATAATTGTAATAAATTAATGTTTTCTAACATGACACAGTTGAATAAATTCATCACCAATATCAGATTTCTCATGCCAGCTCTTTACTTCACAAAAGTTACAATTTGGCAGGAAAAGCCAAATTAAAAAATAGCCATCAGTTGAGCTTTTACCAGCAAACCCCTAAACCTGTCTAGATTTGGTCATTCTAGTGTTACATCTCAGTCTTTACAGTTAATGGAGGATCAAAGAAAATCATAAATCACATCAAAATGTGTTAAATTTTGTGAAACTTTATATTTAGAATGTTGCTGGAATAAAACAGTATCCTCGTTCATGTTAACACAAAAAACTAAGCATTTATTTTTACCATGTGAAATTTTGTAAAAAATCGCTTAAATAAGTTTTTTTGTGAAAATCCTTTTGTGTCACACTTTGTCACAAAATGTTCATTAAACCATGGGTCCTTTGACCATCCCATAATGATTTTAAAACTTTCTTGTGATATCTCTAGCATGTGTGTTTTGGTTGTGGATTTTGACATGTTTTTTTTGTTTCTTTAGCCCCATAAAAAATTTTGTCCCCATTAATTTTTTTTCAAAATTACTTCTGCCGTGATGTTGTCTTTTTTTTATTTATTTTTTTTTGGGTGGGATGGAGGTGGGGGTGTCACTTTGTCAAAAATTCATTTTCACCATAGGTGTTTCTAAGTTTAGTTGAGTTTTTGATCGAAGTGGGATTGAAGTTTTTGTTCAAAGTATAATAAGAAAGAAGGATTGCAAAAACAATGTGGTCCTCACACTCCAGTACAATACAAAGATTCAAAAAACATTTCATTCACAGTATTTTTAAACACTTAACCTTCTGGAGCAGACCAAATTTAAAAAAAAAAAAAAAAAAAAAAAGATAAAAACAAAAAAAAATTTTTTAAACTAAGATCTCTAATAAAATCAACAAAAAAAGAAAAATAGCAATTTCGCTTATTTTACTTTAAATTTTATCGATTATGACATGTTGGGTGATTTGAGGGTGAGTTTTTGCGCTTCGTCACTGTGTCAAATTTGATTCAGATATTTTGTGAGTAACCGTATTATAAAGAATTTATTATCAAATTGACATGATTTCATTTAAAGAAACAAATAACAATAGATTAGTCATTCTCACCATAAAGTTTTTAAAATTGTAAAAACTTTTACTGCTAAAATGTTTTCCCAGCCATTTTGAAATGACTGGGAAAAGCCCTCCTACTGCCCCTAGTGGAAGGATTATGCCTTGCAGGGCAGAAAACATGGACCAAGTTAAAATAAATTGGGATTTTTAAAGAAAGTTAGGAAGAGCTCATATTCTAAGAAATGCATATATTGAATATAATGCCAAACAAAGCTGAGCTTTTTATTTGAAATTGTCAAAATACAGATATAAAATTATCTGCTCTATGGAGAAATTCAAGACAAAATACAGACAAAAAAACGGAAATTGCAGCTCGTTCAGCTTTATATTTATTGTCAGTTTATACTCGAGTCTAGGGGAGTGAAAACTGTTTGACTTGTGGGCCACAAAGTTTCCTAAATTTTAACAATAGAGCTGGATCAGGAGTAGATGCTCTTTGCTCTCCTGAACAAAAGCTAACAGTTAAGCTTCCCCTTTTAGGAATAAAAAAAGTTTTTTTTTTTTTTTTATCTTTTCTTATCTTCGAGGATGCCAGTAAAACACAGATATAAATCTAACAATCATGCATGAAAGCAGAGTTACTGTGAAAAATGTAGATTTGGAATCATTATTGGATAATCTTGGATTGCAGGAAGAAGCCAGAGTAACAGGAAAACACAACCTGCGAATGCACCGTGAACCCTTAAATGACCTCAAGAAATCACTTAAAAAGAATAAAATTTAATCTAAGAGCGTGATCTTATATCTTTGATTATGCTTCTGCACAATGGCTCATCAACACTAACAGCTATACTACATGGTTCCAGTATGTGTGGCTGTCAAGCATAAGGATATAAACACCTGTTACTGGTCCACAGCCTCTGATGTTATTGAAATCAGCTTTTGGCCATCCTAAAAAAAACTCCTGGAGCTCCCTACCTGTATGATTATATTCTCTAATTACAGTTTGGAGCTGTAACTGTGAGATGACTAAATGAGACGGGCCCTCTGGGTGTTGTGAGGGTAATTATAATCCTGACGATTAATGGTTCCAGTTCTCGACGAGGAGTTTGTTAAATGATGATCCTCCTGACCGCTTTTAGATCACGGGGGAAGCCTTTGACATGATTAGAAAGGAAAAAGACGGCACACAAGGTGATCATTATCCAGTCAAACAGAAAGTGTGAATGGCATTTGCTTTCATCAGAAATGTTTGAAGGAGGCGGTAAAATTACGGGAGCTGTTTGGTAAAAAAGTGGAAATGTTGTGAGGCTTGAAGATTTATAGTCTTTTTTTTTTTTGTTCAAAGGGGTTTCTGATATGCTGCTCCAGTACTGAGCATGGGTACATTAAAGTGACCCAAAAACCACTAACTGCATAAATAGATTTTTTTTTTTTTTTTTTTAAAGAAAAAAATATATTTTTTAATCTTGTTAGGGGTCAATAAGGTGTTCAAATTCAGGATTCTACTTTGTAATTACTTCAGAATTAAATTGTGAACTTTCTATATTATATTCTTTTAAAATTAGATAACCAATTTTGACTGAAGCTTTTAAAGCTACCCATTCTAACAAAAATACTGTTTCTGTTTTTTAGTGTTCTCATGGCATTTTTATCATGATAGAGGACATGTATGAAGAAAATTAAGCTTAAAATGCAGATGACCTTGACACATGTACTTTAAATTCAGCTGTTTTAACTTCTTTTAGCTCTCTTTTTAGTGTTTCTTTCAATGTTTTATCCTAAGTACACAAAATGTATGATAGAAATGAATGTACCTTAATTGACTTGCTTTGATGACTAAAATGTAGTCTTCTTTGACTTCCTATACATCTTCTTACGGAACAAAATTTTGAACACGACACCAAAATCATCAGATCATTCACATGGTTACAAATCCTAACAGGAGGAAAATGGCCAGTGAGGGCAAAACTAATGCCACATTCATCCAAGTGAAAACATGCCACTGCAGAGGCTAAGCTTCTGAGCTGCAGGCGACTCATTCTTATCTTATCTTTAGCCTGGAAGATTTCTGTTTTATTTTGTTTTGCCAGATGACAGAACAGCTTATTGCTTTGTTTATCTTTAAGTTGCATTTACTGGTAAAATTGAGTAAAAAAGGGTTTAATAGTGCCGTTGATTTGTTCAGTTTGTACAGCCAGGTGAAGTATTGGTTTAAATCTGGGGTGCAACAGGAAACAGTTCAAAGGAGAAAATCCTGAAAGAAAGGTCATTGTTGAAGGGAGCTTCCTCACAAACATCCGCCGCCCTGCCTTTCACACTGTGATTCATCCCAGTGCAGATCAGATAACGATTTAGCTGGGTCGTCCTACAGTCAGATATCGTTCCATATCAAGAATTTCTCTTAAGAACGGATGAAGAAAATCAACCGAAGCAGACGTTGTTGCATTGTGCCTCTTATCCTGTTGTTTGACGTCTGGTCTGGATTTTCAAGTCTTTTCATGTTTCCATTCTTCATCATGCACAGCTTTGGTGAACACTGGAAAATCACGATGTGGATGGGGGTGCAAATAGGGTGGGCATGGGCTTTTTTGACGTGCCAGTCGAGGATAGTTTTCCTCAGGTTGAGATGTGCACATCGGGAGGGTGTGTCTGCTCTGAAAAGGCTCCTCTAATGAACAGCAGGCCGGCTCTCTGCCTGATCAAATTCCACTTCAGCCTCATATCTATGTTGCCTTCCAAAAATGTTCAGCATACCAGTGGGTTTTATTGACTTGTCAGAGCAGACAGCGGTGTGCAAGCTCTGCCTTGTAAGCGGTGCCGCAAACAGGTCTCTAACGCTGGAATCTCTCCTGATGACTTAATTTCTCAGTGTTTTGGCTTCATGAAAATAATGTAAATTTAACTTAAAAAAGTCAAACTAAAATTAGCTAATGTTCTTATAATATTCATTTTTCCAACCAGTTTTGATAGATCCAAAGGAATTCCATGAAATGATCCAGACTCTTCATATCAAATGAATGGAACGTTTACAATCCAAAAATTCACATTTAATGTGCTTTCTGATCAAAAATTTTTTTTGGTTTACACATTTCATGGATTGACTTCAAACATAGGACAAACTGGGAGCCAAAGTAAAAAAAAAAAAAAAAACAGGTGGGAGCTTGCAGCACGCTGCTCCCCTATTTCTACCAAACACAATGCACTAAAGCTAGATTCAATGTGACAAGTATTGTGCTTCCAGATCTACAGCTGAACTGCTGCTAACTCTGCTCTGGCAAGCAAATGATGCATGGCTAGATATTTTATTTTTACATCAACTAATAGTAAAAAAAGGACTTTTAAGATACAGGTATAATTTTTTTTTAAAGGATATATGTAGTACGAGAGGCTCTACAAAACCAAAGAGGCTATTCCTGGTGTTTCCCACATTTCTGCAAGATGGGCAAATCTAAATCAAGCACAGGGCGTATGGTAAAGGGCTATCACAGACAGATGTTGCTCAGCTTTCTCTTGCATAATGACTTTAGCCTGTACCCTCTCCTTCTGTCTTTCTACACTTTCCTCTTACCCCCTATCCTGCAAATACAGTTAACTGCATGACCGTCTGCAATGAATGGCTGCTAACAGCTGCCTCTTTTTTTTTGATAGTTGCCTGTGAGAGCATGTAATTGCATTTGGCCTAGGGTGTACATGCACTCTTTAAACCATTGTCAGAGCCCATTGCATTCCCCAGAAGTGCAACTCAGGTAGAGACAGAAAGGCCCAGACATGAAGGAAGAGTGCTCTGAGAGGGCAACTGTAGAAAGAATTAGAAAAATACTCGAAAAATAGCTAACTTTACATTGCATTCCTCTACGTCACGTGTGTCAAAGTCAAGGCCCGGGGACCAGATCCGGGACTCCGGGTAATTATATCCAGCCCTCCATATAATTTTATTTTGTTGTTATTAATGGCCCGATGTTATATTGTGCTTATTTCTAATTTGTATAATTTTGACAAAATATATTTTTTTATTGAGGTTAAAATATTGAAAGTTATTTAAGGTTTAAGTTGATTTATTCTGTAATAAAATTCTTGCCTTCTTTTTATTATTCATAATTATGTTGAAAAATGTTACGGTTTAAAAAATTGGCATTCTGCTAGCTTTTTGGACTATTTTGGCATTTACTAAGATTTTTTAGTCTATTTTGGAGTTTAGCTAATAATTCAGCTACATGCTAGCTGTTTTGGCTAATTTAGGCTTTTCTGTTTAAGTTTTTTTGAAGTTAGGATAATATTTACACAGTAGCTGTTAAGCTTTTTTCATTTTTTAGGACATTTTGATGTCTAGCTATTTTTTCAGCTACATACTAGCTGTTCGGCTAACCTGAGTTTTTTTTTTTTTTTTTTTTAGGCTGATTTGGTATTAGGCTAATATTTTAGCTGGTTAGCAGTCCCAGTGTTTTCAGCTGTTAGCTTTAATGATTTCAGCTATTAGCTTTAGTGTTTTTAGAAATCATTTTCAGCATCTTGAACTATCAGCATTAGCATCCTCAGCGGCTAAATTCAGCTTAGAGCATTCACACTAGCATTATTGCAGGTAATGATATATATTGAAGGAATGTATTACTCATACTGCTTTGTAAACCATGTATTACATTAGGCTGCAAAGTGCTTGTCATATACATAGGATGTGGTCAGAGACAGGTGCAACAACAGGAAAGAGCAGAAAAGAATTCCGTTGACATATGATGAGTACTTGCAGATTGCATGAATCTGATTGGATGACAGCTTTTGCATATTGCATGTATCAATAAAACCAACCTGTCGCGGAAGAACAACTGAGACCAGTGACCAGAGAGAGCCTTGGTTGCTATGTGACTGGTTCTCCGTCTCCCTTCGCGAAGGTGAAACTGAAAATGCCCTTTGTTTGAACTTTCTGTGGTGCAAACTCTAACTGACTTTTATCTTCTGAGATTCCTGACTCCAGACCCCACACACGAAGCAGAATCTTGGATTTCTCGCTTCAACAATTGGCGCCCAACGTGGGGCTTGGGAAGAAGGAACGTGAATTGAACGCGAACCGGACGAACGGACTAAGGACACAAGGCGCGCGCAACATAATTAAAGTAAGGCAGTACCTTTTTCATAAAAACTGCTGATTGAAGACGCTAAATTACTTCGTGTCCTTGGTCTAAGTAAATTCTGTGTTCACAAATGAATTAAGGGCATAAAATAGTGAGTCTGAAACGTAATGAATGATTTTAAGTAAGAATATTGTTTGAGTCTGGGACTCGCCTAGATTGTGACGCGATCAAATAGTTGTTTGACGAAACTTCTATAGAAGTCAGGTGAAAAACCTGAGGGAATGAGATCTCCCCTAATATCATAGGATCTGGATCCTCGAGACCATTGTGTCTCTGGTTTGAGTCTGGGACTCAGGGGTCAGGGACCCACGAAATAATCGAACGAAATAATCGAGTCTGGGACTCAGCGGTCAGGGACCGCAAGAACTATGTAGATCTGGGATCTATTTGTGTGGGTTGGACCCTGAGACGTCGATCTCTAAAACGGACCTTGGTTTGGAACCAAGTAGAAAAAGAATAGATATAATAGGAGAACAACGGAATGAATGTTGGCAGAATGAAATAACCGTGAGTGGACATTAGGTCACTGACGGATGCACAACACGTAGGTTGTGAATGAGAAATAGGTGTGATTGATTGTTCTGAGGATCATTTGGAATCGGACGCAGTCCGAACCCAGAACAACTGTATTTTTCTGTGTAAAGGGAGCGATCGGAATTGAAAAGTTGGTACACTTATGACAGCTGTGTCCGCAGGAATTCACATTCCTGTAGAAGTTTGATACAGTGGATGTTCATAGGGTACACAGTGACTGATCGCGATCCTCCCCAAAAATTTAAGTAAATTTTAAAAGGTGAAAACGTGTTGTAAGACCTCTGGGAGTTAATATGGAAGGTGAATTTGACCGTGAAACTCATGATGACGGGTGGGGTCCGAACGAAGTATTTCTAACTATTAGGGAACAATTAGCAGTACTAGAAAAAGCGGTTCGAAAAGTTCATGATGAAAAGGATGCTGCAAAGTTAGTGTAGGAATGACAGATCAGGTGTTAAAGAAATGGACCAAAACTGACCTAGAGAAACGAATACCTCTGGAGAAATGGTTAGAGCAAAGGCTGAGGAAGCAAAAATGGAGGAGGAAGAGACATGTGAAAAAGAAACAGAAGCAACTTCGTGGATTAGGAAGGGGAAATTAAAAAGATAAATCTAAGAAAGCACAGCCAAGCAGAATCACAAGTTCCAGTGCCACATTAATTGACAATATTATTACTAATATGTGGGAGCAGTTGTTCAAAGTGGCTTACTATATAATGACATTAGTGACCACTTGCCTGTTTTCACAATTTTTGATTTGTACCCATTGAAAACTAAAACTCAGAAACAGTTTAAATTGTTATCGGCGAGAACAGAAGTAACAGTCAACGAGTTTAGAAAAAGTCTGTTTCAACAGGATTGGTCAAAAGTTTATGTGACCGATGTGAATGTTGCTTATGAAAGTTTTCTGGCCATTTATATTTCTCTTTATAATAAATGCTGCCATTAAAGTTATTTAAGGAAACGTCAAAACTCACTAAGCCCTGGATGACAAGAGGACTAACTAAAGCATGCAGAAAGAAAATAAACTGTATAAAGATTTTATGAAAAACCATACAGTGAATAATGAGATGAAATACAAAACTTATAAAAATAAACAGAAAGGGAATATGAAAGCAACATGGAAGATTCTGAATGAAGCAATTCATCCGAATTTACAAAAAATAAAGCTGCCAGATTACTTTGTCAATAATGATCTGGTAATAAATAATAGCAAAGAAGTAGCAAATCAATTTAATTTTTTTGTTAATATTGAGTAAATATAGCTAATTCAATAGACAGTCCCAGTAATCATAAAATACATAGCATAGACACAATCCTACAATCTATGTTTGTTGGAGATGTTGATGAGAGTGAAATATTAGCTATAGTAAAAAAAAGTGAAAACAAATCATCCACTGAAAAGTGATGGACTTGATATGAAAATCGTAAAAAAAAAACAATTGATTGCATCATTAACCATTGACCTACATCTGCAATTTCCATCGATACAGTCGGTTTTTCCTGAAAAATGAAAGAAGGTAGCAAAAAATACCAATCTTTAAAAGTGGCGATGAACATCTATTTACTAATTATAGACCTATATCATTACTCTCACAATTCTCCAAAATCCTTGAAAAATTGTTTGCTTTTAAGCTAAAAGTTTTTTTTTTTTTTTAGAAAAAAAATGAAATACTTAGTGAAAAACAATATGGATTTAGGTCACAAAGATCTACAGCGCTGGCTCTAATAGAGCTAACTGAAAAGATTACAACTGCTGTAGATAACAAACAATACACAGTTGGAGTGTTCATCGATCTACAAAAAGCATTTGATACGATTAATCATGATTTACTGTTATCTAAACTATCTATGTATGGGATTAGAGGTCTGTCATTCCAGTGGCTCAAAAGTTATCTAACTAATAGACAACAGTATGTCCAAGTAAATGGAACAAATTTAAACCATCAACAGATCACTACTGGAGTGCCACAAGGATCTGTATTAGGTCCCCTACTTTTTATTTTATTTATAAATGATATTTACAAAGTTTCCAAAATAACCCAGTTTTTGTTGTTTGCTGATGACACATCCATTTTCCACTCTGGATCAAATGTACTTGAGCTGATGGTAACGCTAAAAGAAGAAATAACTAAAGTGAAAAATTGGTTTTCTGAAAATAAGTTATATTTGAATTGGGAGAAAACAAAGTTTATGATTTTTAGTAATCGGCAAACAGATGAAAATTTAACATTAAACATTGGTCAAGTTAACATTTGCAAAGTAAGTGAAATAAAATTTCTAGGAGTTATTTTGGATGAAAAGTTGAAATGGAAATCTCACATTAATCATTTGAAAAAGAAAATTAGCAAAAATATTGGAATTCTTTACAGAGTAAAAGATATATTTAATAGTCAATGCTTACGCATGTTATATTGTTCCTTTATTTTTACCATATTTTAGTTACTGCCTTGAAATCTGGGGAAAAGCATATTCAGTTCATACAAA
The DNA here is from genome assembly GCA_003999625.1 of Oryzias javanicus. Classification (NCBI taxonomy): domain Eukaryota; kingdom Metazoa; phylum Chordata; class Actinopteri; order Beloniformes; family Adrianichthyidae; genus Oryzias; species Oryzias javanicus. Next base: position 23,470,128 of record CM012451.1, on the reverse strand, counting down.
GCCTTTATTTATCTTACAGAAAAAAGCAATAAGAATAATCAACAAAAAAGGCATGAACAATAAACCATATATATATGAGCTTCGCAGAAAGTAAAAATTGGGAACAATGGCTTTAGATGGTACTTGAAAAACAGTGGATCAATGGGAAGATGAAAATCACAGAAAACAGCGAGTAGATTATTGCATGGGTCGCAGCAGCATCACAACGCCCCCACATATGACAACTCGCGCCTCAACAGGAAGCAGGGCAGGAAGCAGAGCAGCCAGCGTGTGCGGAGAGCTAGATGACGAGAAACCACCTTTTACACCGGCTCAGCTTGGCTCAGCCGAACCACAGAAACCGTCATATGAAATGTTATCTAGGTCAGGGAGAAGTCTGCAACAGCCCTTACTGCAAACAGGACAGACTGACATAAAATACAAGCCATACAACCTAGGTGATCTAACCACACTATGTGACAATCGCGCAATAGCTCCACGCTGTATGACTTCCTCTGCGGCCGGGGAGGTCGAACAGACAGCAGATACGATCGACGAACCGGATGACACACTTTTCAGCAGGGCCGTGCAGAGACATTTGGAGGGCAGGTGCCCGAGCACCCAGCGCCCCCCCTCTGCACGTGCCTGCTTTTCAGCGATCACAGTTTTGGATCGGAAAAGCGCTTAGAGAAAAGTTTCCACTACCAACGGGGCTAGTATCCCTAAATTTACCTGGGATCCCTTGAAAACGCCACGTCAGTTTCTGGAGGAGTGCAAAACTATGTGGAAAACCAGACAGGGATTAATCCTAACAGAGACACACCCCAAAGAGAATGGTACAGGAGCGCTCTGTTAGAAGGAGCTCCCACTGCAGTACAAAACGCCATGAAAGAAAACCCAGACCTCCCAGGTGCCGACTCCACTGTGTGGGACAGACATTTTATTCATCACCTGACTCGCGCCACGGGACGAAAAGACTAAAGCAGATGACCAGATAAAAGACCTTCAGACTCAATTACTTAAAATGCAGATAGCAGAGGCACGCCAAAAGGGGGTGCATAAAGAGAAGATAAGAAAACTGCAAAAATAATGTATGAGGGCCCTGGAGGTAGCAGCGCACCCGCTGCCACTCCATTACCTCCGCCACCTTTACAGTACGCACAGCAGGGGTCTATGGGGATGGGACAGCCAGGCCCGGAGGGCTCAGTGGGGACCACAGATGGATAGGGGCAATGATGTTTGCTTCCTCTGTGGAAGTCTTGGACATTGGACACGCAACTGTCCATATGGAGCAGGACGACCCAGCCGCCCGTTCAGAGGACGAGGAAATGGTAGAGGGCCTCCCCGAGGGAGACCGATGATGAGAGGCAGAGGTCCAGCTCGCCAGATGCCTACAGGACAGTGGGATGGCCCAAATGCTTGGGATCCCTCCCACCAATGACGCTCCCCACCGAGCACTCGAAGCAGGGGCACGGCAGACCCCATGCTGCTTCTGGACATTGAGGGTCAGCGCAAACCTTTCCAGGTGGACACAGGGGACACATGGTCCACCCTGAATATTGTAAACCCAGCTGCTCTCTCTACACGCACAACATCCATGGTGGGCTTCTCGGGGAAGAACAGACTCTGCCTTTCACAAAACCTTTGCAGACCGCGCTGGGTCCGCAAACTGTTGACCACCAGTTTCTATTCTCTTCCGCTGTACCGGTCAACCTCATGGGTCGAGATTGCTGATGAAATTCGGAGCCACCATACTGTGTGGTGCTGATGGACTACAAGTGACTCTTAAAAATGGCACCTCACATACCTGCTCAGCCAAACAGAGTTCAAGCTCCGGTGTTTACCTGTTGGACCCTCTACCAGAAAAGCACGTGGACATTTACTGGGGACTACTGCAACCAGAGACCCCACAGGGGAGCGCGCGTGTTGTCCTCTTATCTGTCTTGGAAACCTGGGTCTCCACCCTGGGGCCTTATGTTTCACCTCCTGACCCCTTACATGTAACTTTGTACTATGACAGAACAGAAGATGACACCTACAAACACGCTTTCCAGACTGACATAGAAGGTGACACATGGACTATTAGAACAGGAGACTTGTTTATCGCACCTGACTCTCAGTGGAACACACCCATACTTCCTGTAGAAAAAAAGAATACTGGTAAATATCGCATGCCGCATGACCTCAGAGCCGTTAACGAAGTGCTATTAACCCCCACTGTTCCAGTGCCTAATCCATACGTCGCTCTAACTAACATCTCACCTTCTCATTGCTGGTTTAGCTGTATAGATCTAGCCAACGCTTTTTTCTCACTCCCACTGCATCCACGCTGTAGAGACATCTTTGCTTTCACATATCAGGGTGTGCAAATGAGATACACCCGCCTACCACAGGGTTTTGCGCTCTCTCCAGGAATCTTTAACCAAATCCTGAAAGAATCTCTATCCACATGCGAGCTGCCTCAAAACGCCACCCTCATCCAATATGTAGATGATCTCCTCATCGCTGCTCCAACAGTAGACGAGTGTTTTAACTGCCACAGGCACAGTGTTATCACATCTGGCTACACACGGTACAAAGTTAGCCGCGAAAAGTTGCAAATCTGTAGACGCCAAGTTGAGTTCCTGGCCGCGTATATCACAGTCAGGAACAAGCGTGTCCGCCACACATAGATCTGCTGTCCTTTCGCACCCTCAACCGCAGACAGTGAAAAGCATGTTGTCATTCCTGGGGCTGACTGGATATAGCAGATCCTACATCCCCAATTATGCCACGCTAACACGACCTCTACGTGAACATGGTAAAGAACAGGGCATGCGAAACCTATCTGCTAAATTAAATTGGACCGTTGAAGCTGAGGAGGCCTTCACCACAGTGAAGCAGACCCCTCTCATCAGCAGCAGAACTCGCTACTACAGATTACACACAACCTTTTTTCTTGGATGTTTCTGAAACAGGAAATGAAGCTAACGGTGTCCTGTTTCAGAAAAAGGGGGGTAAGAAGAGTGTTAATGTATCACGTTCACACACGAAGGAATAAACATGGCAGAAAATTCACCACAGGAACCCCACATGTGTGTACTGACCTCGTGGCAAAAGAAGATAAAGTCAGAGCAGACCTAGAAGCCACACCCATACCAGGAGCTGTGAACCTATATACAGATGGATGTTGTTTTTGCGATCCCATAGGAGGACTGAAGTCAGCATATGCAGTGGTAGAGGAACAACAGGGCCATCTATTTACGGTAAAAACAGGAATACTAGAAGGATCAGGCTACATGACAGGAAGTATGATGGTGGAGAACTTCCTCTCTGAATGCACGGTGTGCAGGGAGCACAATGTAAAGCCAGGGGTAAAAGTACATCTGGGAATCTTCCCGGAAGTGACCGCCCCTGGTAGAGAAATAATCATTGACTACACGGACATGATTGAACCAGTCAAAGGTTGCCGGTATCTGTTGGTGTGTGTGGACGCATTTTCAAGGTGGCCAGAAGCATGGCCAGCGAGAAAAGAGGACAGCAAAACAGTGATTAAATGCTTGGTGAACGATTACATACCCAGACATGGTTTTCCTCGAAAAATCCGATCAGACAACGGCACACACTTCCGTGCAAAAGATCTGACAGAAGTGGAAAGATGTTTAGGGCTGAAGCATGCATATGGTACAGTTTATCACCCCCAGTCTCAAGGAAAGGTCGAAAAGAATATATCGAACCATCAAAACCAAATTGGCAAAATTCTGTGCACAGACTAAATTAAACTGGGTTGATGCGTTACCTCTAGCTCTCATGTCAATTAGATGTTCTGTCTCCCGAGCCTATAATTACACACCCCATGAGCTCCATACAGGTCGTGTCTTCCCTGGACCACATGCGACCTGTCCAGGCCAGCAGATGCACGCCGCCAGACCAGCGTATCAGGTACACTATCACACACTTAACAAACTAGTCCAAGCTCTTTCCAGGTTGCCCAGACTGACCGCTGGTGAAAAGGGGGAGAAAGGAGCAGACCCGGAGGTGCGTTGGGTGTTGCTGAAGGTGTTGAAAAGGAAGTGGAACGAACCCAGGTGGACCAGTCCGTTCGAGGTGGTGGAGAGAACGTCTCACGCTGTCAGGTTGAGAGGAAAAGGAGAGCGCTGGTATCACTGGAGCCAGTGTACGCCTGCAGACGTCCCATCACGACCCCTGGATCAAATAAATCGAGTCCTGGAGCAGGAGGAGCTAGCAGGACCGCCCCTGCTTCACTCATGAGGAGCATCACACAGAAAGGGGCATAATAATCCCCTTGGAGCAGGAGTAAAACGTGTGGCTCGAGAGCAGCTACACACACACACATAAAAAAAAACATTGACATCGCTTGCATCCACAGGAACGAGGAAGGAGCAGCAAGGCAGGTGATCAACCGCGCAGATCACCTGGCCCACCGATCATCAATTCCAGTGCGTTGCGATCGAGCATAAGCTCTCGCCATTCGTTGGACTCAGGTGAGAGTTAATCCTCTCACTGAAGACATCAAGAACTGAACTCAAAAAAAAAAAAAAAAAAAAAGGAGACACTGATATTGTAAAAAAAAAAAAAAGAAAAATACTTTGGAGTGTATGTGACCTTCTGTGCTTAACCTTTTCTTTTGCAGGTATATCAATTATTATGCCATTTGAAGTGTTGTTTCTATTAATTGTTTTCTCAATAGTTATGGTGACAGTGATTTTTTGGAGTTATTGTGAACTTCCTTTCCAGCAGTGCCCAGAATAAGGTAAAAATGTGGTTACAGATCTTTTATAAAAGGGGGATCTTTACAAACTCTGTGCTCCGCCGTACGCTGTGCTTATTAATAAATCACGCAGGCTGAATGCTTTTTGCTATTACATATATGATTTTTATATTGGGTTTTAATGATGATGGTGAAATATTCAAGTTGGGTTTTTAAAGGTTTTTTAGTTCAAGGTATTCTCAGGGTATTTCTATATTTTTAAGGTTTTGATTACTTACTTTACTTACTTACTTTGATGTGTCTTTTGTGTCACCATTTACTGAGTATATGATTTTGTGCTTTTATGTGGTGTGTATTTCGGGTGAGTTGGTGAACCACATCTAGAATAGAACAAAAGGGCTCTCATATACTCTGCTGTGTGCGCTACGCTGTGCTTCTCAATAAAAACCGCAGGCTTCAAGCTCATGCCTCTTAGTATTAGTAAAATGAATTTTGGTGTCATTTTAAAGGTTATCAGGTTCACAAATTTTGGGTTTCATTAGAAGATGAAATGTTTATGTTTTTGATGGGTTGGTTTAACATTTTGAAGTTTTTTGGCTATTTGGAGTTTGGGATTGTTTTACTTTTATATTTTTACATTTTTTATCTTAATCTTGCTATTTGATGTTGGAATGTGTTTTCCATAGTTGGTGAAATCTTAAATGATTTCAAAAGGGGGAATGAAGGAATGTATTACTCATACTGCTTTGTAAACCATGTATTACATTAGGCTGCAAAGTGCTTGTCATATACATAGGATGTGGTCAGAGACAGGTGCAACAACAGGAAAGAGCAGAAAAGAATTCCGTTGACATATGATGAGTACTTGCAGATTGCATGAATCTGATTGGATGACAGCTTTTGCATATTGCATGTATCAATAAAACCAACCTGTCGCGGAAGAACAACTGAGACCAGTGACCAGAGAGAGCCTTGGTTGCTATGTGACTGGTTCTCCGTCTCCCTTCGCGAAGGTGAAACTGAAAATGCCCTTTGTTTGAACTTTCTGTGGTGCAAACTCTAACTGACTTTTATCTTCTGAGATTCCTGACTCCAGACCCACACACGAAGCAGAATCTTGGATTTCTCGCTTCAACAATATCTAGTTCATACTTATGTTAAAAAGTTGCAGTTTTTAAGGTTAAAAAATTAAGTTTTAGCATTTTCAACAAATGTTTATCCTGTTCGGCCCGCGACCTAAAATATGTTTTGGATTTTGGCCCCTTGTGTGATTGAGTTTGACACCCCTGCTTTAAGTCAAGATGCCTCCGTTTAGCCTTTTGTAGGGTGGATGGTAACAAGTCCACTCACACACACCCCCACAGCCAAGAGTTGTGTTTTTCTGGAATAATTTAGCTGGTGCCAGTTGTCAAGGCTCCGAAAGAATCAGATCTGCTATGCTGGGATCGGATCCACTCCAGGATCAGATGCAGAATTCCAAAAATGCCCATCAACATGCCAAGATCGGGAGCCGAGGCTCTTCTGTTTTGTTGATGTCTTTGCATATTTTTCTTTGAATCCGTATTAATCCCGTGTGCTTAGCTAATACTGTGCTGATAACAAAAAGTGTTGCAAAATAAACCGTAGATTCCTCAAACTCACAAGGACAGACATAATATTCTCTGTGGCTTTCAGGTCCTGTTTGCATCAGTTATTGTGACACACTCGAGTCTTGCTGTGCTCATTGTTGTAGATTGAGGGCTCTCCACTGTTTAAGACAAACCGGCAATCATGTAACAGCCATCGAAGTGCCCAGCTTGCCTGCCCTCCACAAATGCAGACACAAAGAGGGCACGACATTTCACACAACAGCGTCTGCACCGCTTCCTCCTCATTACGCCTGGCATGCCAGTGAGTGCACTGATGAACTTTGAGCATGAAAGCTGAACAGCCAAGTCCAAGTGCAGCACGCAGGAGCAGCCTGACATCTAGTGGATGGAGAGGAGGTGCGCACATTTGGGTTATCGCCATGCAAAGTTACAACAATATAATTTTTATAAATAAAATTTAAACAAATTAATTAGAAATCTAATTTTAAAATGTTTTTATACACTGCTTTTGTACTGCAAGAGCTGCAAGGGTGCTATACTGTAATAGTCCAGCAGATGGCGCAGTCTCTCCAGCTTTTTGCTTGGCACAGGCCTTTCCTCTGACTAGGCCTCTTTTGAACACTTGTTTTATTGAAACATTTTGATACAAACAAACTAATTTAATAGAAATTATACATTTTATAACAAAATATCAAAACTAAAGCATTTTCTTTTATCCTATCCTATTTAGTGACGTTTATTTTGACAAAGCAGCTTTAATAAAGTGATGTTTTGAGGGCAGCAAAACAATCAAATGTGTTGTTTTTCACTTTTGCGTGCTTGGACTGAATCTGAAGGGCTGTGTTCAACTGAGAGCTTAACCACTTTCTGGTGACTTGAATAATGAGCCATAAAAGAGCAGACAAAGAGCCTGTGTGGCGGGTGAGATCCCTCCATCCTTCCTGGTGGGAGGTTTGAGATGAGCTGCGCGGCGCGCACTGCGCGCACAGCCGTCCGTTACCGACGCATCTTCCTGGCCTGCCTCCCCCTCCCTCGCCTGTCCTCCCTCGCTCTTTCTTTCTTTCTTTTTTTTTTTTTTTTTCCAAACTCCTTTCCTGTCTGGTCCACCTGAAGGGAAGTGCTCAAAAGCCGATAAGGAAATCTGGCTCCATGGGCGCAGAGCTCCGGTGAAGAGCCGCTCTCCGCGGTCTTTCCAGGGGATGTAGAGAGAGCGAGGGGGGGAGGACGGAGGCTCCGCTCTGCCCAGCCCGCTGCACCGCCGAGCGGCCTGCCAAGCAACGCAAGATGTCGACCAGAACGCCATTGCCCACCGTGAACGAGCGCGACACCGAGAATGTAAGTGTCCGCGAGGGGGGAAAAGGCGACGGCGCGCGTGGGAACGCAACAATGGTGACCGGAAAGCTCCTCTTTCAGCGCTTGTGTTTGGTGCAGCTCCAGCGCTACTGGAGGCTAACATTGCACTCGACCAATACAGAGGGGGGTTTCCTTTTTTCTTTTCTTTCTTTTAGGAATAAAAGTGCGCCTCCGCTTGCCCCACTTTCTGAAGACTGCGTCAGAAAGTGGCTTTAGCGGCGCTTTAGCCTCCACGCTGTCTGTCTGCGGCCTGTGGGAAAAACTGCCGCTCCCCGCTTGCTGCATCTGGGGGTATTTTCTATTCGACAGCGTCAATACCTCCACAGGGTGGGTGGAGGTGGTGGTGGGGGAGGTCGTTGTTGCCCTACTTTTCAATTGTAACGCTTGGCATCGCAATGTGACTGCCGCCCGTCACCCAATTCCGCTCCGTTAAAGGCTAACTGAAGGCTGAGGAGGGAGCTTCATAATTAGGCCCCGATGAGCAGGCATTTATCACTGGAGTCACCAGGGACTCCTCATTGGGTGTGAGGGAATGCTCTCCCCCCTTTTTTTAATTTATTTAATGTGAACAACATCAGACATAATTTGGGATCTAGTGGAGGAGATCCTCCGAAAAGGAGACTTTTGATTAATATTTAGTACATGAATCTAAAATCTTAACACATTTTGAGTTATATTTTTAACCTACATCAAAGTAGATGCATTATTGAGCATCTCAGTTTCAGCTCCTAATGCATACAGCTAATGTAAAATATGCCTATTAAAGCAAAGTCACCACCATTAACCGCAAAAGGTGCTTCTGTGAGGCTCCAGCCTGCAGACTGATGATGGGTCATTCCCCATACAAAGCTTTTCTATTTTGTTTGGTTAAATATTTGCATCTGGATCAATAATTAAGCAGATCACTTCCATGTCTTTTTTTAAAATAATATTTATGAGCAGTTGTGGGGTGTAGGCTGGTTCGGGTGGTGATGCAAACCCTGCAGGGTGTAGCGTTTCCCCTGTGAAATGGGAGCAGGGCAACCTGGGTAATCAGACCAAGGTTTTATTCTCTGGCTGGGCGTGGCGCTTAGGAGTAAAGGATCATGGGATCTCTGACCTGGACTGACATTAGCAGGTGTTTTAGAGGAGAAAAAGCCGCCTGGAGGAGACTGCGTAATGTCTGTGTCAGTGCTTTACCTAATTCACCTTCACACGTGTTTTCTTTACAGAAGATGCATGTATTGGTTGAACTGTAAGGTTTATTTTATAGCAAAGTTCTCTTTTGGTTATAAAATAAAATGTAAACGAATGGGTATTAATGTCTTTAAAGCAGGGGTCCCCAAACTTTTTTTTTGTGAGGGTCAAATAACAGTTTTCTTCTCTGATGTGGGGTCAGGTTGTAGGATAATACAAAACGTGTAACAATCACAGCCTAAATGTAAAAATGTATGATTCTCCAGAAAGCCACTCATAGCCAAATTTAAAAAAAAATTAATTTCTGTAATCTTCACTAATAAAAAATAAAAAAAACCTATATATATATATATAGCATTACCTGCAATAGATTAAAAGCTGAAGATGCTTAAATTGATGGCTAAAAACACTGAAGCTGAAAACACTGAATTTGATTGCAGAAAACACTGAAGCTGATGGCTAGCTAAAATACTAGCAAAGTGCCAAATTAGCCAAGAAAACTCAAAAATTCTAAATCTGCCAACACAGCTAGCATGTAGCTGAAATATTTGCTAAATTAGCCTGAAAAACTGAAAAAAAAAAAAAACGAAATTAGCCAAAACAGCTGGCTTGTAGTTGTGATATCAACTACATGCCAAATTAACCTAGAAAAACTGGAAAAATGTCTAATTTTTCCAAAACAGTTTGTTGGGGCTGGGCCAAATAGGGCTGGATCCGGCCCGTGGCCGTAGTTCGGGCATCCCTGGAGGTCAAGGTACCAGAGGAGGAAACGGTTTAATTCAAGCCAAATTTATTGTTAGTTTTAGATGACATAAAAGAGAAAAAAATGTTACTTGTGACAATTTTTTTTATGAGTAAGGAACTCTCCTGAGCTAAAATTTCAAACAGAACTCCATCCTTTATTTTTGTTTTTCTATTTCAAAACAGAAAAATTTGATTGATAGTTTAAACTTTTTTGTACCTCTTGGTTATATATCGCTCTTCAGTCATGGTGGAGGTCATCTTCAGAACTAACCGTCCAAGAACATTTTTTTTCCATAGCACGGTTCATAAAACTGCCATAGGGCGAAGCGGAGTCCGTTTTCGACTTCAAAATATCTTCAGAAAGGAGTGATGATGCACTTTCCTTGATTTAAAAAGAAAAACACATCAAAAGTTTGCAAATGATCTTGCCTGAGGCAAATGGGAGGAAAGTGTTCACAACAAGTGAACTTTTTGCCCACTATGATCAAATATCTCCTTCCCAATTGTTATTCATGCAGGTGAAGTGATCATTCTGGGTTTGTGTCGATGCCTGTGGCCTGAACGGTTTCACCGTTTGTTCTGAAATATTAGTAGACAAATTAATTTCAACGACATTGGAATATCCACAGTATGTTAAAAGGCAAATGTTACCGCTTTGGCATGCAAACATGTAGCAGAAAGCGTTTACCCAAAATAAATATCCTTTGTTAGACACAAAACTCAACGTTTACAGTGTGCAACGAAATAAACAGTTTGGACTAACGGTTTGTATCGTATTTTGTGTGCATGCAAATGAGAGTTTAATGCTTCCTGTGATGAAAAGCCTGATTTCCTCTTCCATTTGTTGCTCTCCTGCAGCACACGTCAGTGGACGGCTTCGTTGAACCCCCGCCTCCCCCGACAAAATCGGCGAGTCGGCACAGTCTGCCACGATGCCGCAACTCCTTCACCTCTGCAGACGAGCATCCCCACATTGGCAACTATCGCCTCCTGAAGACCATCGGGAAAGGAAACTTTGCCAAAGTGAAGCTGGCGAGACACGTTTTGACTGGAAGAGAGGTAAATGCCGTCAGTTCTTTGAGGCCAAAGGAAAAAAAAATCTGGAAAGTTGAAGGTTTTGCTTGTTAAAAACACGCATTTTTGCCAGGTTTTGTTTTGACCTGAGAGGTCAAACTTCTGATAAACAAGAAGATGTGACACGAGTCATTTTTAATGTAACATAAGCCAAAATAGTAGACAGAAGCCAAATATTTTCCATAATTTAATAGACTGTAAATTATCTACCGTTTACTGTGCAGCTATCATTGGAAAAAATGTTGGCCCACTCTTCTTTACGAAATTAATTTAGATTTGTGGGTAATCAGACATGAACAGACTGCCAGAAATTTGGACCTTGGCCCTCAAAGGGAACGTTTCTCACTCTCAGTTGATGGTTTTTTTAGCAGGAACATACTTTGAGAAACTATGGTATCAGACAAAAGATATGCATTTGTTTATTTCTAAAAACAAAAATGGTTTTCCAGGGACAATTCTTGGCAACACGAAACGGCTATGATGTCAATAGAAAACATCTGCTCATTAACAGCATTTAGAGAAGCCAATAACACTTTCCTGGATTTTAGAATGGGTTTTGAAAAACAGATGGTTTATAACACATTCATAGGATTCCAGGGCAAAAACAGATACTAAAAAAGGAAAAGCTTGAATACAGGATTTTTGTTTTTGATTCCTTAAACATGAGCCTTAGTCACAACTGCCCTTACAGCAGGGGTCTCAAACTACTGGCCTGCGGGCCTTTTGTGGCCCCCAAGTCGATATTTTGCAGCCCCCGCCTTAATATTAAAGTTCAATGTCTACGAAGCAATATCTTCTGCATTCTATGCTTTTGTGAGGAAAGCTTTGCATTTGCTTTGTGATGTTTCAGCTCGCTTTATGCTTAAAACTTTGCATTTGCTAGAAAGAAAAGTCCTTAGCAACTGTTGCTAGCGTCATTAACTCCTGTTGTTGCACAGGACACACAAAAGATATTGCTGAGTAGTACATAGACATGAACAAATATTCAGTAAACTTGTTCAGTAGACATAGACAGTGGATCAAAGGTGTTGACAGATGCAAAAACTTATTTTTGGCGCAAATGGAACCCATACGGCGAATCCTGCCCTGACAACTAAACATGGGATGTCGTTAGGCGAGGAATGGGCAAACCTGTACGAGGTACGTAGTGTGGGCTCTTTGCATACACCAAGACTGTTAGAAATCAGGAAATTAGTCAGAGTGTGGTTACGTGGGTATCCTATGCACTCTTATGTATCATGTGGACACGCGTGTCCAGCATTCGCATGCAATCCGTAAGAACCACTACTCACACTTTACTAACCACTAGTGTTGTGTAGGGCTGCATATGACAGCATCACCTGTTCTGTCATAAGTTTGTGCAATATAAAAGTACTTCGTGACATACTTGCCACATTTGCGACTATCATACGTTGAATTTTCTTAGTCCCCAGGGGGATAAGAAAATGGGTGCAATCCTTGCGTTGAGCGGCCATATTGGATCTTCTCTTTACTTGCTGATCGAGTCACTGAAAACGTCACATGCCCAAAGCAGAGTCCCTTATTGGTAGACATACACAAATTGTGCTGCAGGACCTGAGATCATGTCTGTGCATTGACTTAACATTGAAACTTGATGCCCCTGCTGGGCAAATCATGTCCGTGTGAATGCATTAGTGCTGCCACAAAAGATTATTTTAATAGTCGATTAATTACCCATTATTTTTTCCGATCAGTCGATTAATCGTGCATAAAGTGGATGTAAAACACACATCTTAACATTCATTAGCTTTCAACTAACTAAAAACTAGATATATATCATTACCTGCGATAATACTAGTATGAATGCAGTAAGCTGAATTAACGCACTGAAGATGCTAGTGCTGATAGCTGAGGATGCTGACATTGACAGATGAAAACGCTGAGTTCGTAGCCAGCTAGCCTAAAAACCTGAAAAATCCTAAATTAGCCAAAACAGCTAGCATGTAGCTCAAATTAATAAATGCCAAAATAGTTTAAAAAAAACACTAGCAGAAAGCCATTATAACTTTCGACTTTACGACTCTCTGATTCCACTTATTATAAAGTAACAACCAATTGACTATTTAATTTGTTTTCTACTATTTTAATAGTTGATTAGTCGTCGTGTAGTCCACTAATTGACCAATCGAGGCAGCCCTTGAATGCAGCATACATGAAAAATGTATGGATTTGTATCCAAAACAACAGAAAAACTACCACTTGTTATCATATATTTGATAAAGTTCCAAGAATTTTTTAGTAGCTTGTTTTTCTAACTGCACACAAACCTCATTTTTACACAGTTAAATGAAGTTTTAATGTGAAATTTGCTTTATATTTGTTCAGATTTTTTTCTTTTAAATCATACTAGTTCAGTCTTGTCTTTGTCAGCCACCCTCCCTCCCTCTGTTGTACACTGCGTACCTGTCAGGTTGATGGACACCTTTACTTTGGTGTTTGGTTAATTAGTGCTGTTTCTACGACCCACAGCACTTTGTGATCGACCTGATCTAGTGTCTTATCCACCCTCGTCGGAGACACTGAGTCATATCAGTGTGCAGAAGTGTTCTAGCAGGTCCAGCTGGTAACAGAGTGATCCGCTCAGTGTCCTTTTGATTTTTTTAAAGGGATTGGATTGAGCTTGCTGAACACAGCGCTGGCAGAGAAGGTTAGACGCTGCCTTGTTTGTTTGCTTTAAGACCTTTGCTGGCTCATCAGAACTCTAAGACGAGAACCAGCCAGAGAGGGAAACGGTAGAGAGGAACTTAACCAAGAAAAATGCAATCCAAGCATTAATTGTGGTCCAACTTTTCAGATCAGAGTGGAGGCCAGGAGGCAGTTTTAGATCCAAGTGTCCTCCCTCATCAAATTTACATTCATGTATAAAAAGATTTATGGATAAAATCTGGAAAACTTAGTAGATGTACGGTAAACCATTTCATGACCACATTTTACATGAAAATAATTCAGCATTGATACAAATGAGTTATAAAATACATCATTCTTAGTTGGTTTTTAAAAGTTGAGCAAACTTATTCTAACATAACTGAGTATTTACACCAATTTTAAAAAATAATTCTTTCAATATGAGTTCTTAGAATATCTGGCGTGACAAAAACAATATAAAAACAGCAGAAAGTCAAGGTGTGAAATTAAAATCTAATGACATTGTTGCAGGGATTGTTTGTGACATTGTAGGTTTGGCCTGATTATCGTTGGTTTTGGTCAGTGGATGTTGTAATGTCCGTGTCATTTGTGTCGCTATGTCCTAAACCAAAATTACATGGCTGTTTCTGCTATACATTGAGGGGGGGTTGAAGATTTTTTTCCATTTGGTTGCATTCCACAGTTAATGGCATCAAAAGTGACCACATCACTTGATCTTTAGGTTCCTCACTCAGCTTCTTTAGTTGCTGTTAGATAAGGTTTAAGTAGATAAAGAAGTAATTGTTTAACTCATTTATTAGTCTGTATTTGTTGTTTTTTTTATAGACAAATTTCCTCTTTTTAGAGGTTTTTTACTTTTTGTTTCTGTTCATAATGAATTACTTAAAATGTTTGGGACTTTTATTCTTCTTTTTTTGTGCTTGCCACAAATATTTATTAATTGAAATTAATGTGAAAAGATGTCAATGTCACAAACACACAGACAATTTGTTTTAGCAGAATTTCACCTGTTTAAGTTCCCAGATTTAACAATCTAAACCTTTTATTATTTTAAAAGCCAACCTATAAATTCTTGTAAGCACTATTCAATCCTCGTTTGTGTCTATTTTAGAAGATAATAATAATAGGAGAAAATATCATTTTAAAATTCCTTATTAAGACTTAATCCGACACATGTATCACTTTATTGAATGAAGTTGTTGAACTGACTGGATAAAACATTTAAAGATGATTTATTTATTGAGGATTATGCCGTTTTTGGTCTGAGCTCAAACATCACGGAAAGATGGTTGGCAGAGAACTTTTTAGTAACTAAAGTTAACAGTTTTTTTTTTATTAAAAACATCAGTTAATACATACAGTTTTCTGTCGTCTTCTCAGGTTTGAGGAAAAACAGATAAATCTGGCTCTTCTTGAACCTTTTCTATATCATACCGCTGTAGTATTGATCTGAAACGCTGCTTCCTGCTGGAACTGAAATAGTTCCTTTTTAGCACACAGGTTCATGGCCCCGCGGTTGCAAAACGGGAGCTCAGCGGGAACATCAAAGTGTGCAGGAACACGTGAACAACTTGAGCTTACAAGTGATGCTGTGACTAAGTTTGCCGTCATCTGTCCAAACATTCATGTGTTTTTTTTCATGGGGAGATAGTCATAGGGCCTGAGCGCAGTGAGGAGCATATGGCCGCTTAGTTGCGCATGCGCTGAATAATTAACAGTGATGCCTGTTGTCCTTCTGCTGCACTGAAGCTGAATTATTCACCCAAAGAAAGTCCGCTGGAGATCACACACCCACAAAAAGTGTTTGATGACTTCGTTAAAATATCTGAATGTCATTAGCGAAGTAAGGACTGATCCAGCTTCCGTGTGCATACTTTAACAAACATGTTAGTTCATGGCAAGAGAAGGAGAGGAATGGAGTGTCTGTGCACCTGCCCACCTAAGACATTCTGCAAATAGGCACCACCTGCACACTGTTTCTCCACAGCGTGTGCCACCCTTCAGTCTGAATTCTCTTCCTGCAAGAATTGTATTCCGCTTCCAATGAATCCCAGCCTCTGGGTTTGGATGAAATTAAAACAGACGTTAGTGGGGGGAAAACCCTGCTTTGGATGAATAGCTTGCATCTTCTACAGCGTGACTCAGCATTTGCCACTGTTTTGATGTTTACAGGCGGCTTTAGATCTGGGAAACCCTCTATGGAAGCAGTGTTTCTGGCTAATGGAATAACAACAGAGTCTGTTTCAATTGTGGTATTTTTGATCTCCACAGTTATAATCAGGAAAGATAATGATTAAAAAAAGAGGAGCTAGTGAAGTTTTTTCGTCTCACCTCACATTATATTTATAAGAACAGTTTTTTTTTGAAAGTGAGAATTTCATTGCTGCTCAACTTGTTCGGCTTGAAAGTGTGTGCCTTTCTTCAAGTAAAGCAGGGCTCTGTACAAACATCTTTATTTTTCTACTAGTATTTTTTATTATTTTTTTTAGCAATTTGGTCTAAGGCTGTAATACGGTCCAAGCTTCAACATTATGCATTGCAAAGAGAAACTATATTATCTGCAAATGTGGGAACTGTAGTAGAAGATGAGACCAGAGCTCCAAGCTTTTGTCCCTTAGACTCTTGACTTTTTTTTAAATTAACAAACCTTTGTTTTAGTTGTTTAAAGATGTAATCAGACACTATTTGATGGACTTAAGGTTGAATTTTTGTCAATTTTGAAAACAAATTTTGACTAACATCCACTCAAACTATCAAATAGTGCGGGGCGATATGATGATATATATCGTGCAATTTCTTGTATCGTTTTTGTTTATTTTTATTGCTGAACTTTTGTGCAAAAATGTATTTTCCTACAAAACTGTTGTGCAATGTTTTTTTTTCATTTGTGACAATTCAGTTACGTGCTACTTGAAAAAATAAAGTCAGAGCAAATCGAAATTAGTTACTGTTTATTTTAGTGTATCATGACATATATTGTGCTATAAAATAATTTATATTGCAATATACACTTTTTTCCATATCGTCCAGTACTACTATTAAACATCTGAGAGTTCCCTTTGTTGTGTAGGATTCATTCAAATATACTGTACAAAGTTCAGGAAAAACTACTTTGAAAGAGAATACATTTGAAATATGTTGTTGTTTGTTTGAGAAGTCTCTGGAGGCCTGTAGAAGCCATTTAACTGCATTGGTTAGCTCCATTACCACCATGCTATTGTAATGAACGTGCATCTTTTTTCTGTATTGAATGTGGTTGGACCACATAAACACATTCAGAAAAATGAAACCAGCTCTTTACTTAAGAAACCAGTCATTTTCATACTTCCTTGTGAGGACAGGCTTTCTTCTGCTGTAGTCTGTGAACGTGCTGCATTTTTCATTTATCAGCGTGTTGTGTTTTTTTTTTTTTTTTTTGCACTGGTGACTCTGCAGTCCGGCTCTGTTAGTGGTTTGCAGAAGCTGCTGAGGTCTGTGAAAGTGAGGAGAGCATGTCTGTTTCGCTTTGCATTTTGGGATGATTATTGCGATGGGTGCAGCTGGCGGTCGATAGCTGACCTGCACAGTCATGCAGACTGACGCTGACCTAACTGCCTCACAGGTTCAGCCTCCTTCAAATACACAGTTTAACTGACTGCCTCAATGAGGCAAATTGAATTTGTGATATTGGGCTATATAAATAAAATTGAATTGAATTGAATTGAACTGTGTATTTGTGCAAATGTTCCCATATTGCATCTCTGAGTAACCGTAGATTACTTGATAGATTAAAATAGTAAATATAGTAGGGCTGCCACGATTAGACGACTAATCGACGACTATTCGACTATTAAAATAGTCGATGACAAATTTAATAGTCAGTTAGTCGTTATTGTATATTATATGGAATCAGAGTGTAGTAAAATTGAAAGTTATAATTGCATTATGCTAGGTTTTTTTTTTTTTTTTTTACTATTTTGGCACTCAAGGTTTTTTTTGCTATTTTGGAGTTTAGCAAATATTTTAGCTGCATTCAGCTGTTTTGGCTAGTTTGGGCTTTTTCAGTGTTTCAGGCTATTTTGCCATTAAACTATTATTTTAGCTGGTTATCAGCTTCAGTCATTTATTTATTTATATATATATATATATATATATATATATATATATATATATATATATATATATATATATATTATATAATATATATATATATATATAGGCTTTGTGTGTATTGTGTTTCAATTCATTTATCTCATTTCTTGTCTGCTAGAAATACCACACACACTTTTTTTTCCCTAAAAACCAAATCGAAAAGTTGAACTGAATCGTGGGGGGAGTGAAATGTTGCATTCTTACTTCACATGTTTCACATGTTCACATTAAAACTGGCAAACACGTGTGTTAAGCCAAATTATATATATTTTATATTGTTTTATTACATTACAGTAGGCTTAATATGAGGCAACTGGAAGCTTTTCCTAATTTTTACTCAATTATTATCAAAATTTTTTCGGTTTTTTTTGGAATGCACATCACCCAATAATTAAGGTTTGAACTGAACTGTGCGAAAAGCAAATCGCTGCATCCTCATCTACAATTGTCCTGAAATTTGAAATTTTGCTTTGATGTTAAATCACACAAATATCCTTTGATTTCTCACATGGTTCTGTCTTCTTCTTGCTCTAGGTGGCGGTCAAGATTATAGACAAAACCCAGCTGAATCCGACCAGTCTGCAGAAGGTGAGTCATTGTTTTATGGCCAGCTGGTAACTCTAATGTCCTGGTTACAGCATTCATGTCGTTTTCATTAGTGTTCCAGCCATTCTGCAGTTTTTCTCTTTGAACACAGGATGCGTGGGCTGCGTAATGTAATCAGAACAGAGCACAAGGCTTATTTAAACTCTTGTCACCCTTCCTTTCCTTTGACTAGCTGCGTGTTCATGTGCAAAATGTCTTTTAATCTGATCAAAGATCGGATTAGAATTAAACTCTCTACATGGGCCCCGAAGAAGTGTGTCCAATTAGAACAAACGTTTACATCCGTCACATGGAATAAATCATCTTGACGTGTGTGGAATATCTGGAATACTAGAAACAGCAGTAGAAGAAGAAGTAGGGAGCTCTGTTGTGAACAAACATGGCTGCGGTTAACATGGAGCAAGACGATTGTCTAAACGTGTTTTTATTTTTTCAAAGTGACTATTGGCACGCTTTTTTTTTTTTAATTACATGCGGCTTGTGCTGAACTTTTATCTTGGCCGCACGGACCTGTGAGGAAGGGTTAGGTTAATATTAGGTTAAATTTCACCTATACGCACTCCCTGCTCGCAGACATGAAGCAACTGCATCTGGCTTCTCTGTTCGGAGACGTGGTTCTCCGGATTCTCCGGAGCGCACATAACGTAAAATCCAGCGCAGTAATGACCCTCAATCAGATCATCAATAGGCATGATCCAGCCATCTCAATCGGAGGGAAATTTTGATCTGAATGAGTCTGATCGAGTATTCCGGAAGGTGTCTATACATTAGTGCTGCGATTATTTTAATAGTCAACTAATCACCGATTAATTTTCCAATTAGTCGACTAATCGGGTCAGGCGCAAATTGGATGTAAAGCACACATCTTTAACTCCATCATTAGCTTTAAACAACTAAAACTAGTTATATAGCATTACCTGTGATAATGCTAAAGTGAATTCTGTGAGCTGAATTTGGCTGTGAAGATGCTGAAATGCTGAAGCTGATGGCTGAAAACGCTGAAGCTGAAAGTCAACTCAAATATTAGTTAAATGCCAAATTAGCAGAAAAAAACAGATTAAAGCCTAAATTAGCCACAACTGCTAGCATGCAGCTGAAATATTAGCTAAACTCTAAAATAGCCAAAAAACAGAAAAAATCCTAAATTAGCCAAAATAGAAAATATGTATGTGAAAAATTAGCTTAACTCGAAAATAGCATTAAAAGCTAAGAAAAAAAATCCTAGATTAGCCACAACAGCTAGCATGCATCTGAAATAATAGTAAACTCCAAAATAACCAAAAAACTGAAAAAAATCCTAAATTAGCCAAAATAGAAAACGTGTACCGTAGCTGAAAAATTAGCTTAGCTCGAAAATAGCATTAAAAGCTAAAAAAAATCCTAGATTAGCCACAACAGCTAGCATGCAGCTGAAATATTAGCTAAACTCCCAAATAGCCTAAAAAACTTTAATAAATGCCAAAATAGTCCAAAAAGCTAGCATGACACCATTATAGCTTTCAACTTTATCCACTCCGACTCCATATAATATAAAGTAATAACTAATTGACTATTAAATTAGTCGTCGACTATTTTAATAGTTGATTAGTCGTCGATTAGTCAACTTATCGTGGCAGCCCTATATGATACATGAAGCATTTTTAATCTGATCAGGCTTTTAATCTGGTTACTTGTGTCCATGTAAGCACAGTTACTTTCAGTTTGGGATAAGAAGAATGTCTTGCTGCTGCAGAGATCTTTCAGCAGGTAAATGCAGGTATGGAGTAATCCACATAACAATATGGACTCTGTTGCTGTAAGAATACAAGCCAGCATCTCCTGCTGTGAGTCTAAAAATAAATCTGGTGTGCGGCTGACCGATAGGAATGCTTCTCACGACATTTCTGACTCCATTATGTTCCTGTAAAGGAAACAAAGTGAGTTTTCAGTCACAGCTAGGCCAGAGATGTTAAAGCTGACTGAAATGCCTTTTGCTGTTGTGCCAGTATATTAAGTGATTTCAGCAGCTTGGAGGTCATGAACGCTGTTGCGTCTTCTGGGTCATGTTGTCGCCCCGCTGATGAGCGTAGCGGGGCCAATGTATCATGTGAGTCTGCAGGCCAATCAGGATATCTGTGATCAATTATTCAGTGGCTCTGTCATATGTCAGCTGCAGCGGACCTGCGAGGGTCAGTCCGTTCTGCCTTTTATGTGAGGTGACCATTCTTTTTGATGTGATGGCATGTGAGCACGGGGCTGCTCTGTTTTATGTTGTCGAATCATTCGACGCGCAGACGCTTGTTTGTGACGAGTGGATATGAATAACGCATTTGGACGTCCAGCGGGGCTATAGATTCCTGTAATGGTGTACAGATGTGCCATCTGCAATGCAGAACCAAGCTTCTCTTGTAATGCAGCTGCCGTCTCCCTGATCCAATCGATTGTCTCATGGACTCAAAGTGTCCTGTTCCATCCCTGTGAGAGCTTCACTGTGGAAACATTTATGAGAGCATTATAGCAGCACTGATGCAGGTGATGCATCAAGGTCATATGTTTTTTTTTTTTTGTGACCTTAGATTATAACAATAGCCTATTTGATTTTTAGCGTTTAGTTTTTGACTTGCAGTCCTAATAATGCTCGTTCATTTAGAAAAGATTGAATAGAAACAGATAAAACTTAACAAAGATATTGCTTTCCTGAGGTCAAATGGTGGCAGGGTACTTTCTGTACTACGTGTAGTAGAGCTCACTAAAATGTATACATAAGAAGAAGCATCACATTACCACGACTGGGTTTTTAAAAATTGATCCATCTAATCGATGTTGAAATTGTTTTCCGAAAACCAAGCATAAATTCTGGTCAGGAAAGTAACTGCTGTCTGCTTTGCTAGCAGAATACTCTGTTTTTTAAGATATTAAATGCATATATATATTTCCAAAATGCATAAAGAAAAATCATCTCCAAAACGTATCGCCTGAAGAAGAGAATTGAGAAAAGGTCAGACATTAAGAGGATTGTTCCCCTGCCTATTCGGAGTCTTGTTTTGCTGGAATTCTATTTAAAAGAATGGGATGTTCCATGTCTTTCATTGAGAATCTAACAGTTTTCTAGTTGATTTGGTTGGAGTAGCCTGCTTTGCAGCTTCTTTTTTAGATTTGTGCTCATTAAAAATAAGAATGGAGTTATTGACTTACTTGTCCTCAAACTCAAATAGGAGAACTTCAGTTGTTTTTTGGAAGAAACAAACGAGGTAGAATAAATCATGTGTGCCTAAATATGACTGTTTTGCATTTATATTAATAATCTTATTAGGATTTAATTTATCATGGATTACACTTTTTTTTTTTTTTTTTTTTTTTTAATCCTGACAGTTTGTACGAGGATGTCTGAGCAAATATTAAACTTTCGTTTTTGGAAATGAGAGATTTCATCCTCAGATGAGGGTCAGTCAAGGATTCAGCATTTGAAGGAATTTCATTTCGTAAAAAAGTGGAGCTCTGCTTTTATTTTTTTATTTTTTGGTGAGTCTGATTTTAGTCCCTCAAAATGTCACTGATCTCTCTCTTCATCGTCTCAGAGGAGGTAGGTGGTGGGGGCTCTATCTGGCACCGTAGAATCACATGCATGTGGATATTCACATGCAATTAAAGCTAGTTAACACTTATAAGAATGAGTTTCAGGTGATGGATTTTGGTGAGCTAATTTTCCTGTTTTGTCAGAATTTTGCACACATTCTAGCAGACGTTAATTTCCTTTTTTTAAAATTTTATGAATGTATTCATCCTCAAGAAGAAAAAGAAAAAAGTTTTTGATAAAATCTGGATTTTTTTTTTGGGGGGGGGTACAAATTTCTCATCTCCGTCGCTATTATTTTTATCCCAGTAATGGAGCAGTGATTGTGATTTGTCTGGTCTGATCTCACGTAGCTTACTGGCTCTACTGTGACTTTGTGATGATTTCAGTCCGACAGGAAATGAGATCAGCTGAGCTTCTGAAAAACCCTCCTCAGATTTACCACAGGAAATGCATCACATGTCATATGCGGTCAGAGATGTTGACGTCGTCATGGTTTTTAGGCGATTTAGCCCTAAAATAGGCCTCCTAGTTAATCCCTTCTTCTAACTAACAAACACTGCTGTCGTCTCTCCATCTACATCTACCCATCTCATTTATTTATATTTGAGCACTTCTTTAAAAAAATGTAAAAAGTGGTTTGTAAAATCTTTAAAATGTGATTTTAATTTGATTAATAGCTGATTGTGCTAGTACTTTTTTCCTATTTGGTTGCAGTAAGCATTTAAAAAGTTATTTGTTTGTCTGCAAAAAGCCCAACATCTCATAATGGCTGTTGTTTACATCGACCTTTGTCCTGCCACTGTGCATTAGCCAGTGAAACGCCATGCAGCCCATAGGCAATGGAGGCTTTGGTCCTGTTCAGAAGAGTGGAATGTAATTAGGCGGGCAGCACGATTGTCTGAGGTGAACCGTGGAGCGGATCTAACGTTCAACCTTCTAAGAAGAAGTGCTGAGACGTGCAAGTTAGCCTTCGTATTATCATTTAATGACATTATATGATATGAGCATGATGCAGAAAGATGGAGACACAGAGATGAGGCAGCCAGTCGTTTGTCTCATCCAGCCCTCTTGAAGGGGGTTTTCAAGAATTTCTTATTCAAGAGGCACAACAAATAAAGACGACTCATAATCTGCGTTGAGCAGCCGTGCCACCGGGACTGAAATAGTCCAGTCAGTTCCTGTAGGTGTTCCTGTCAGATTTCTGCTGTTGTGCCCCTTCTGCATGTGGACTCTGCTGTAATTAAGGCTAGTTTGTGAGTCTGAGTGCCTCTGGGTGGCTGGAAGTAGGTCACTGGCACAGACTGCTGAGTTCCGCGCACACATTAAGCTGCGCCGTCGTGCGCGGTTCACCATTGTTTTTGTTGCTATTTCTGCGACTTTTGTCTCCGTTCATCAGCAGAAATGACCGTTTGTACTCTGATATTCTCAGGAAACTGCCTCGCTGTGACTCCCCTTTGTCTCTGTAGATATTATTGATACTGATAGCATGTTAAATCAAATATCTCAAACTCATTATCTCTGGTTGGCGTCTGCACTCCATTGAGTGTGTATTGACAGGCTTTGTGTTTGTTGTCGTCTCTCCACTGTGCTGCTTAGATTTGCTCCAATTTTTTTTTTTTTCCTTTTCCAAGTGGCTGCACGCGTGTTTCCCATGTGAGGGCCTTCAGGGTAATGACGCAGACAAGACAGAGGAAGACGGAAGAGCCCAACGTGAAACATCAGCTCCTCCGTCCGCCTTTCATTCTAGGAAAACTGAAGAATGTTCCGAATAGACTCGACTTGTTTGTTTGCACCAAATCATCTGGTCACTGTGTCCAGATCCTTCCACGCTAAGTGACTTTGTTACCGTGAGAGATCCTGTGGTGCCAATGCAGCAGCAGATGAATATGCAGCAGGTTTTCACACTGAAGCATCTTGTTATTCAGAGTTACTCAGAAACTAAAACCCATGATAGGGAAAACGTCTGCTTTCAAAGGTTCGTTTTTAAAGTTGAAGATTTATTTGGATCATCCTTATTTTGGATTTATTATCTTTTGATTTCCCAACACATATAGATTCGCTTTTATTTTGTCTAAAAGCACTGTCTGATATGATTGTGGAGGCATAGTTTCCTATGAAAGGTGTGCTGGACTTTTATTTCTAGGTCAGTAATAATTTCAAGAAATAAAAGAATAAATTCCCCTTATATAGATTCTGTTTGCAGCCCTTCTTTATCTGTTTGTCTAAAAGCGGTTTACTGTCTCTTTAAGAAAAAAAAGGCCTAGTCTGCTCTGATTGGTGGAAAACAGCATAGTGTGTTCCTACAGTCCCTGATTCGTCCTGTGAAGGTGTGCCATGCATGTCTGTAGGCACATTTTATCATGATGTCTAGGTCCAAGGGCTTTTATTTTTTTAGGCGGTTCTGAAACTGTGTCATCAGTCAGAAGGAATTTGTGCCATTGGTTTGTTTTGGTTTATAGCCGACCCACTACAGTCATTTTAAAATAAAAAGGGAAAAAAATGACCTTTTTTTATCAGATTACAAAACGGAGACCAAAAAACACAACTGTAATCTTCCTATGATAACGAGGATTCTGCTTTAAACTATTTTCACGTTAGTCCACATTTAGTTCTCCTGTGAGTTGGGATGGTGGTGCTGCATGTGGGAGTGATTTAAACATCTGGCGTTACAGCATTCACCGGGAGCTGAAAAAAAACTGCAGATAACAGGGCACTTTGTGTGGCTCCAAAGATTACACAACAACATCCTGCTTTGAATGAAAAGTCAATACCTGTTTGAGGAAAAGAGCAATATTAGGAGCTCTAAGCTCTCTGCTGCAGCTTATAGTGCACTGTGAGAAGTTTAGATTCATGAGGGGAGGAAGGAATGAAAAATAGAGGCTGGAGAGCAAGTAGAGACATAGAGTCTCTGCAGTACAGTCGAACCTGTTCACACTAGTATAATAGATGAGTTTAAAGCAAAGCAGAAATTAATTAAACTCCAAATATTTGTTTGAAAAAGTGGAAACTATTTAATCAAATAAACATTAATTTTTATTTAATAAAAATCTGCATTTTCTATCATTTTAAAGCACAATCAGCAAATTTCTATCCTCCAGTCAGTTTCTTTGGCTACTTTGACAGATTTTTTTCTCAACACCAACTACTTTTTTTAATTATATGCTTTCTGTCCATATGAACACACAGACTTTTATATAAAAAATATAAATAAAAAATATTTATATGTTTTATACATTTTTTGTGTTTTTTTAAACACCAAAAACACTACAAAATGGTCTCTTTTGTCATGCCTTTGGTCTTTAAAAATGGATTTCGTTTTAATGTAAAGCACTTTAGCCTCAGTTCCATTGAGTAGTCCAGTACGGTCCAGTTAATGCTGGCGAGCGTTTCCACTCAGTTAAGCCTCGTTTTCACGGTGCATGCATGGGGGTGCTCGCATGTCATTGCGTCATCGTAGTTTGCCTCAACGGTTCCATCCACTTTTCAATGGATCTAAAACCAGTTCGTCCCCATCGGTTGTAGGAACTAATGATAATCAGTAGCAGATAATCGATATAATGATAATTGGTAGCAGAAACTAATGACATTAGAAAATTTACCATTCATCTAAATTTACCATTCAACCGTTTTTTCCGGTTCCGGTTCATCACGAGCAGACGTGTGCCTCCAGCTCTCCGTAACTTTCGAGCTTTTCAATTTTTAAGTCGTCTGCAAGCGACTTTGACGCACCCGGGCTGCTGCAACACAGCTACCACAACGAGGAGAGCTGATCATGGCACCGAAGAAAAATTTTGAAGCCGATCTGGCTGAGCTGAAGACCGCAATGGCTAACATCCAAGCCCAGCTAGCTACTGCTTTGCTACAGGAGCTAGGCTAACAGCTGTGCTTCAGTGGAGGCTAAACTAACGCCGCGCTGGCATCTTGTGGAAGAATTCCGCCAGAAAAGGCACGCAACGAACAACGACAATGCCAAGATCTGATGGAAAGAAGGATGCATGATGGACAACAGGCACGGATGAATAATGTGATTCTCAAGGGACTCCACTACAGCCCGGGCGCGGCCTGGTGCTACCGGCGCTAGCATGGATGCTAACGGAGCTACTGATGCGACGTGGAGGATCAAGTAAAAATGTTTTTAATGTCTAAAGGAATCTCCTTGGACTGGACACGGTCGAAGTCTGCATCCGCTTCCCGGAGAAAGACACGGATAAACCAGTGATCCTGATCAGGTTCGTGAATCGAAAACATAAGACTGCTTCTGATGAAACAACGTAAACAACTTAAGGATACTAAAGTGTACTTAACGAGCATTTATGCAAATATAACGCTGATCTGGCAAAGCACGCGAGGATCTTACGATCAAACGCAGAATCCAGTCCAGTGATTTAACGCCAGAATTTTTATCAAACACTTGACCACCGGACCTGACGAAGCTCTGGAAATAAGATCCATGAAACTTTGAGAATGTGGGATTACACATGTTTGAACCTCGAATTCAAGTAAAATGTGAAATTGTGGATCATCAAACTGTCGGAACCGTTGAATACGAACTCTGACCCAATTCTGAAGAACTCGAGCACAATTCCTTGAAATGAGACCTCAGAAGTCTCTCATCAAAACAACGAAGATGGTTTACGTGGTTAACCTGTTCCTAAACAAAGATGTAGCTCTGGTCTGAATACAATCTGCTCAAATGTCTTTTAATGAGAATAATTTTGAAGTTTTCCATTATAAATCATTGAATTTTTACTTAGCACTTTTTCATAATAATTGATAGTTTTTGATAAAGTGCAATTTGCTCAAATGTCTTTTTTAATATGAAGAATATTTGAATATATTTTCCTGCAAGTAAAATGTAAGTTGATTACTACTTGGATTTATTTTGATCTTTAATGAGTAATGTTTAGATTACTGTTTGATATTATTATTTAATGATTTGTCTATGGATGTTTTTGAAATTCTATTCATCACTGATATTATTGATCTTTCATCACCTGAAACTATATTGATATTTGATTTTAAGTCCTGAACCGGATATTGTTATTCATGTAGAGAAAATGGTATGGTCGAGTCGGGGTGGGATTATATAAGTTCGCTTCCTTCACCCCTTTCAAGCGATCTATTTGTGATTTATTATGTGATGTTATTCCATGTATTATAACCTGATTGCTTGAAATAAACCATTTCATTCATTCATTCATTCATTCATTCATTCATTCATTCATTCATTCATTCATTCAAGCTAATGTTTCCAACAGCAGTACTCATCTTAGTAACATTAAATTCCTGTTATACACAATGTCCCAGAAATAAAGCAATACATGTGTTTTTTATCAAATTTGGTTTTATTTATTCCAACCACTAGGTGGCAGTACTGAAGCTGAAGTAATTAGTGAAAGCAGCAAATAATGAAAACAAGGAACATTACTTTCAGATTGTTAGAAATCTTTTTTTTAGCATTATTAATAACACTAAAGATACTTAAATAAAACAATAAAAAGACTGGATGACCTCCATTGTTGTTGTTGCTTTTCTATTTATTGCACTACAATGACATTCTAGCTGACTAAACCACGTGCGCGGAGAAAACAAACCGCTCAGTAGAAACGAGGCTTTTGTTTGACACAAGTGCTATACAAATAAAGTTTGATTTTATTTATTTTTTAGTAAAATTAGCAATTTTTTTCTAAAAAGTTTTAACACAGAAAATTGTTTGTAAGAAAAAAAGCATGAATTAAAAAAAAAAAAACTTGATTATATAATGAAAAAGTAAGTTCTTGTTTTCCTAAATTATTATTTATTGCTCATTAAAGTTTCTTTAGCGGACATGTGATACATTTTTCCAAAAGAATATTTTAAAAAGATGTTGCATAAAGGCATAAACTTTGTGAAGTTAAATCCAGTAAATGCCAGATTCCGTCTTCTGTCTTAAGTGAATGATCTTAGCTTGAATAACCATCAGGACGGAGCTGAACTCAGAAGCTTCTCACATTTTGAGTCACAGCAGAGGATTGTGTTGCTCTTATTAATTTCATATACCGAGTATTCAGTTTAGTTTACCTCCATTATTATGTTGCTGCTGTTTAAGCAGACGATGCTGTTGGCCAGCAGACACTCGGTGAACCCGTCTTGCTGCTCTGCAGTGGCTGGCAGTCTCTGCTGCTGCTGAGTGGCTGTTTTGGACGGCTGATTGGTCAGATTGCTTGCCAGCGACTTGTCAGTACAGTTGTAATTCTGTATTTTATCTATGTAGGGCAGACTTTAGTGCGGCATGGTCACTGAATCAGTCAAGTTGCTTTATGCACCACAGAAGCCTCACAATCATCACGTTCTCCTAAACTCGTTTTTGATTTATGCTCAGGTTTGGGGATATTTCATCTGAAATACTTTCACTTAACGTCTTTATCAGTCCTGAAAAACATTAATTGAAAGTAGAAACTATTTGATGCACTTTTTCATGGATTGAAATCTCCTGTGTTTCCACAGCTCTTCAGGGAAGTCAGAATAATGAAGATATTAAATCATCCTAATATAGGTAAGTTTAATCTCACAAATAAAAGAAAAAAAATGTAGAGCATATTAGATCCTTAAAATTTATGTTTTACTAGTTTTTTATATCTGAAGTGTGATTATGTAATTTGTATTTATCTTTATATACTTTTTTTAAGATATAACCCTCTATACTTTTATTTTAAAGTTTTCTAACAACAGAGAACAGCATAAAACTATTCACGGAGCAAAATTATAGTAAATTCTTACCAATATATTTTTATTTCTTTGGCAGTAAAATTGTTTGAAGTCATCGAAACAGAAAAGACGCTTTACCTGGTCATGGAGTACGCCAGCGGTGGTATGTATACCAGTTTCTTTTCAGAGGCTAGATATTATCATTTTTATTTTTTAAATAACTTTCAATTTTTTGTTTTTTTCTGCAGGGGAAGTGTTTGACTATCTAGTGGCTCACGGCAGGATGAAGGAAAAGGAAGCCAGATCCAAGTTCAGGCAGGTGAGTCACCAGAATCTCTGCTGCTGTCGTCATCTCATCAATGTTTTCCAGAGGAAGACTGCATGCACCAAGATCAAGCTTCGTCACGGACTGCAGAGGGAAGGGGGAGCTCCGAGAGCTCGGTTGAAAGCAGAGGCTCTTCTGACACCTAGTGGTTCCATCTAAGCTCTAAAATAGATGCAGCCTCTGTCACGTTGAGCTAAAAAAAAATCAGCATTCCAAAGACACACACATATATATATTTTTTTATTAGAAAGCAGGATTCTTGTGTCTGAATCCTCACAGTATGACTCAGAATCACTATGTAGACGGTTTGTGCATCCAAGTACGAGTGTGTGACAGCTCAGAATTCAGACAGGTAAACACGCTCCTGTTTGTGAGCGCACTCAGGTGGGTGGTTTCCACTGAGAACAGCGTGTTTTCTGTCTCATATCTCTTCTGCCTTGACAGATGTCAGTGCGTTTCGTGTCAACTGACTGCTGAATTAGAGAAATACATTCAAGTTAAATATCTGGAAGATTTGTTATTCAAGAGAATTAATGAATGATAAAGATTGAAAGCCCTTGTATTAAAGTGAAAAGCTAAGTACAGAGCAAAAGAGATTGAAGAAAATAAAGAATATTTGCTTCTATGAAGAACTTCTTCTGTCTACTTTAACACTTTTGTTGTCTTGAACGATCTGTGTTGTTCAGATTGTGTCTGCAGTGCAGTATTGCCACCAGAGGAGGATAGTTCACAGGGATCTGAAGGTAACGAGTCACATTTAAATATGTAGAAGCCAATTTTATGAGAAATTGAATTGAAAAAAACAACTTAATTGCACTTTTTAAAAAATTCTACATCTTGGTTCTGTCTGCAGGCGGAGAACTTGTTATTAGATGCAGACATGAACATCAAGATCGCCGACTTTGGCTTCAGCAACGAGTTCACTGTGGGCAGCAAGCTGGACACTTTCTGTGGATCTCCGCCGTACGCTGCTCCGGAGCTCTTCCAGGGGAAGAAGTACGACGGTCCTGAAGTGGACGTTTGGAGTCTCGGGGTTATCCTGTACACACTGGTCAGCGGGTCTTTGCCTTTCGATGGGCAGAACCTCAAGGTGAGCATTCGCTCTGAGAATTATCAGTACTGGAAACAAACTGCAAATGCAATCATCATTGTTTTTTCCTTTTTCTTTGAAAGTAAATATAAAAAAAATGTGTCTAAGTAAAAGTTTGTTCATTAACCTCATATAAATGATGTAAATGATCTTAACATTGCTGCAGTCATTCATTAGTGTGAGAAAAAGTGATCTATTTTTCTATATAGTGATTATTGTGGCAAAATATTGCAAGCAAACGCACAAACAAAACACAAACGTGTCAACACAAATCAAAAATGGGGTGAAAAATGATAAAGGTTTTATTCTTAACACTTTAGATTATGCTTGCAATTTAGAAAATTACCTCAAAATTGACTTTTGTTTGCAATATGGTGGTACAATAATCACTTCATATTTATAGGTGTAGAAAACTTACTTACTTACTTACTTACTTACTTACTCCAACAACAACCTGCAGCCTGAAACCTGCAGGTCAGAGAACAATACAGTTCAGACCTTTAATGTTGTTAGTAATGCAGCTCTCAGGGCAACAAACTGACTGGTTTGCTCAGATGCAGCGAAATTAGGATCAAAATCGTGAACGCGTGCAGACGGTAAAGGCCAGAACTCGCAGAAAGTGCTGAATTAGCATCTTTAGATGTGTGCGAGTCTTGGGGGTTTGCAGCTTCAATAAGTGAATGAGAAATGAGGTCTGCTAGGAGACACGATGAAGATCAATTATTGCTGCTTTAATATTGCAGAAAAAGAGGATGCAATGCAGAACATATTTATGTATGCTCATTGCTGGACTAAATGACCTACTTTTTACATTGCACCAATCGATGTGTGTAAATCAATAGATTGAGCAACATGTGATGAGAAAATTGATTTTATTTAGTCCTTTAATGTTCAACTTCAACGTACATCCTATAAGTTGTTCCTAATGTTAACAAATGTTCATTCTTTCACTTGTACGAGCTGAAAATGAAAGTCATGCTCGCCCTGTAAACTCCCTTCGGTCACTCCTTTTATGTTTTCTCTCCCCCCTCCCTGTCTCTGTGGCGTGCAGGAGCTGAGGGAGCGGGTGCTGCGGGGAAAGTACCGCATTCCTTTCTACATGTCCACAGACTGTGAAAACTTGCTGAAGAAACTCCTCGTGCTGAACCCCGTCAAGCGAGGCAGTTTGGAGGTATTCCTGGAGTTCTGCGCCGGCGCTGCAGCTGGAAGGTTTAGCCCAGCAGCAGCAGCTGTCGCACGGAAGCTCTTAATTGCTGCTGTTAATTGTCAACAAATTGCATTTTAGTGCGTAGCCTGTCGGAGAACATCATTCTTCTATCATCGAAAAGATGTCTTGCATTTTTTCAGTTCAATCTGTTTCCTCTTTTTTTTTTAAGTTTTATGGAGTTTGTCACTAAAGTCCCCCCCATGACAAATGTTTTTTTTTTTTTTTTTTAATGTTCCCAGTAATGTTTTAATTATAATTTGGGATTTTTAACCAAAATTCCACAACCTAAATGTCTTAAAAAAAATCAATTTTTTATATTGATTTGAAGCCTCTGTTTCCAAAATCTCCTCTTAGGGGGCGTGACTTTTGCCAGATGCGGGGTTTAGCGCAGGTGCAGCATAGACAGACAGAGCCTGTCTGTGACGATTTGATTGACAGCAATTTAAAAGTAGAAATACTCTGAAATGCCAAAATGAAATGATTTCTTATTCCATTGTTCTTTTGTCATAAGAAAAATGTCACATTTACATGTTAAAATCTCAAAAAACATGATTTTTATCAGAGGGGAACTTTAAATCAAGACTGCAATCCAATGTAGACTTTTGCACCACATTTCAGCTTTCTATTCCATCAGTTGGGCTTGAAACTTCAATTCTTGTTCTCTTTCGTCAGCAAATCATGAAAGACCACTGGATGAATGTGGGCCACGAGGACGATGAACTCAAGCCGTACGTCGAGCCAGAGGCGGACTTCAACGATTCTTCTAGAATAGGTTTGTCTCGTATATGTGGGATTTTGTAAATTAAAACCGGATTCTAAATTCACATTTCGCCCTCCTCAGAGCTCATGGTGACCATGGGGTTTCCTAAAGACGAGATCACCGAATCCCTCCAGAACCAGAAGTATAACGAAATCATGGCCACTTACCTTCTGCTGGGCCGAAAAGCTCCAGAGGTGAGCCCGCCGCCTCGTTGCCGTCCTCACTGCCGTCAACGTGGTCGCCTCCTCTCAACGCGCTCTGCTTGGTGTTGCAGTTTGAGGGCAGCGAGCCGCTGACGAACAGCGTCCTGGGCCAGCGGCAGAGGCCGACCAGCGACATCAACAACAGCTCCAGCGTCTCTCCCGCCCACCCCAAGGTCACGCGCAGCATCTCGACCAATCAGAAGCAGCGCCGCTACAGTGATCATGGTGGGGATGATGATGATGGTGGTGGTGGTGGTGGTGGTGTCGTAGAGAAGCCAAGTAAAGTAACCTCGCCCTTCCCAGCTCTGAGAGTGCTGCGGGCTGCTTGATGTGTAGGGAGAAGTTACTCAGTCACTGCAGGATCAAACGACAACTTTTACTTAAAAAAGAGATCAAACTGAAGACAAACTCATCAATGAGCAAGTTCTTGGTGTCTTTAAATGCTAAACAGTGACTCAGCCTAATCACTGCTCTGGCTGTGCAGCAGCTTCCTCCTCTGTCTTCGGAGCCATTGTTTGTGGCGCCATCTTCTGGCTGTCTCTTTTCCTGCAGCTCCCTTTGGAAACAGCACCTCAAAGCATGACGAGGGAACGGCTTTGCTTCTTGATACATGCTCTACTCTGCTTTTGTAGCTGTACATGTAATGGAAAATTGTGTTGTTTTTTTTTTTTTTGCTTTCTATTGACACTTAATTTCCCGGCTTTGATTTGCTCCGCTTGTCGCTTCGTCTCTGTCCTTGTCTTTGCTCTTATTAGTGTTTTAGAAGTTGTGTAAGGAAATAGAAAAACAAAGTATGTTTTTCCCGCCTCTTTTAGTGGGTCCGTCTGTGCCACCAGCAGTTTCATATTCGAAGCGGGGACAGGCGCTGAGTGTGGAAAGCGACCACAGGGAAGAGTGGGATGGAGCGCGCCGGCTCGAGCTCAGCACCTCCAAGGGGGATGTTCCCGCCTCACCACTGGGGGTGCAGGAGAGAAAGAAAGCCACAAGTGCTGTAGGAGTGAGTTCCTGGATTTTATGGGTGTAGAATAGTGCTGCCAAAAAAGCTGTCTATGTCTTTGATCTATTGTCTAAGTCTACTAAAACAAGTTTATTGACCATTTGTTCATGTCTATGTACTACTATCTTCTGTGTGTCCTGTAAAACGACAAAAGCTAACGATGCTAGCAACTGTTGCTAAGGACTTTTCTGTCTGACGACCAGATCCAACAACATAAGCATCAAGCATGAAACATCACAAAGCAAATATAGATCTATTATCAAAGAAATGTGGACATGCAAAAGATATTGCTTACTAGACAGTGAGCGTTATAGTAATATTAAGGTGGGGGCCGCAAAATATCAACTTGGCGGCTGCAAATTACCTGCGGGCCACTAGTTTAAGACCCCTGCTGACCCCCTGAAATTTTCCTTTAAACTTTATCATTTGATCACCATATTCAATCAGCTTTATTTATAAAAGACTTATAAAAGCCAAAGCAACCAAATTGGCATACAAGCAAGTAAAATATAAAAACAAAAGATAAAATGCTAAATAATAAAAATAATACAAAAACTTTGATAATAAAGCAATAAAAGGTAACAGGCTGGCCTGGTGATTCTGCTTACTGGAGTTATCTAGAGTGGCAAAAATTAATATTAAAGATCACAACAACAATTAACTCCAGATGACCCCACCCCTGGTGGACAGGATTTTTAATGATGAATGTAAAGAAAACATTAATATTTTCTAAATCAAAAGTAATTTTCAGAAATCAGAGTGAAGTGTTTAAAAATGAAAAGACAACAAACCAGAAAAAGTTGGTGTAATTATTAGATACAATAGTACACATTAAAAATGCATCACATCAAAATTCAAACATCATTATCCCATCAGTGGTGTCCCATGCTACCTTTTCCAGGAGTCTTCTTTTGTTTCATATTTTAACATTTAGTTTGATTTTTGGAAATTGCTTTTATAAAATGTTTTATTTTTACTTCCTTTCATTTGATTGTGTTTTTTTTTGTATTTCTTCTAAATGTTTTTGCATTGAGTAATGTGTTGATTTGATTTTGAGTATAGTTTTAAGGCTTTGGATCTCACAGATTGAAATATCAATAAATGCTTAGTTGTTCTTGTTCTGTATTAATATAAAAAACTATTTTTAGTCACATCAGAAAATTACAACCAAACCATACCTTTTCTGATTCATAAAAACAGACTTTAAGTGTGAATTAAATTAATGATTGTTGGAAAAAATATTATTTTAGTTTATATTTTTAATTTACTTGAACGTTGATAAAAGTCAAACACTTTTCATTTTGTGAAATTTTAAACCAAGTTAATTTCATTTTCTAGTATTGACGTTCATTCTAATATTTTCCCTCTGTTGTGACCTTGACATGAAAAACATTCATACTGTAATGATCAATGTTTTCGGTTTGTCTGCTGTCAAACAGACCAACGGTTCAATGACTCGCAGGAACACTTATGTATGTGAGCGATCCTCCACTGACCGATACTCGGCGATTCCCAACGGCAAAGACAGCAGGTATGTGATGAACTGGAGGTGCTGAATGTTGCTCTTCTGCTGCTGGTTTAATGAAGCTGCTTTGTCCTCAGTTTAACTGAGGTTTCAGGGAGCACCCCGTCGACTGCAATGAGCTCCACACGACCGCGTCACACCAAGTCCATGTCCTCGTCGGGGCATCCTTCAAAGAGCACACTGCCCCCTATTGACGATAACACGGAGCTGAAAGCCAGGTCAGCAGAAGTTACCGCCTTTTATTTTACTTTTTTAAAGTTTTTGTATTTGTTTACAGACTGGCTGCAGATCCTTAAAAACATATAAAATGTCTTAAATGTAATTTTACTAAAATAAGCCATTGTAAAGCATTAAATTGTCTTAAATTCTCATGAAAGGGTCTAAAAATACTGGTTATGTCCAAATTCCTTCCCTACTTACTATATGGTGCACTATATGTTGCTATATAGGGCATTTGTAATCTACAATTACAAAACTGAGTGCCCTAGAAATTTCCCAGAAGTCTTTGCGAAAAACCAATGTGCATTGATGCTCACTATACTACAATGATGAGTACAGACCACAATGGATTGCATTTGAACAACTTTGTGAGAAAAAAAAAGTTTATTTTTAATTTTTACTTAAACCATCAACACTTTCATCATCAGAACACAGTGGAGTCACAAATCATAAATCGTCGTAAAATGCTCGTAATAATTTAATATATTTGATTAAAAAAAAAGAAAATAAAGTAGTGAGCATGATGTTAGAATTTGGATTTTAAACCCAGGGCACAAGATAGTCCTTCACTATATAATTT
The DNA here is from genome assembly GCA_003999625.1 of Oryzias javanicus. Lineage (NCBI taxonomy): Eukaryota > Metazoa > Chordata > Actinopteri > Beloniformes > Adrianichthyidae > Oryzias > Oryzias javanicus. Next base: position 23,434,949 of record CM012451.1, on the reverse strand, counting down.
TCTAGTAGTTTGGGATTAGGATGAGAATTCGGACATAATAATTGTGTCTCATTTCATATTTTAACCTCATCTAGCTAATTCACTCATCCACATATGGGTTGGAAAATGGAAAAGAGCAAATTTGTGCAGAAATGGCTTGAAAATCTGAATTTCTCATGATGATTAAAACTAGAAGTAGAAATTCTTCTTCCTGCGTGAAACATATTGGAATTTGGTACAATGGAGAAAATGACGATTGAATCATGTGTAGATAAAGAAATGGCATATTCCAGCTGGTTTTTGTTTTCTGCTTTCTTTTTACTCACAGTCTTACATTAGATTTTAAGAATCCCTAAAAAGGTTTCAAAGATCCACTTCAATTATCTCTGGATCTGAGCGTTCATGCTAGTAATCAAAAAATCTGTAGTTTTCTAGGACATAGTTTCTGCAAAGCGGCATTAGTGCATTAGAAATTCACTCGTGAGTTGTGGGCAGGCCTTTGAATAGCAACCCCATCCCCCCTTCCTGTCACCAATTTCCACGCCAATAGCTTACACCCCCCCTCACACCCCCCAATACTTACAAATGCAATTTTAAGATTCTTTTTCTTAATATATGTCCTCCATTATGAGGAAATGCCACAAGAAGATGTTAAAAACACACATTTTAATCAGACTGAAGAATCCTTGAAGTTTACTTCTCTCTGTAGACACTCTGGTTGAGAGTGATCATCTGTTTGATCCGTTGCAGCTCTTCTCCACGCGGTCCCTCCACCTCTCCATCTGCACACAGCATCACCACCCCGGAGAAGAACCGCTTCCCTCGGGGCACCACCAGCCGCAGCACCTTTCACGGGGCTCAGCTCAGAGATCGCCGCAGTGCTACTTACAACGGACCCCCGGCGTCGCCCACGCTGTCCCACGACACGGGGGCTCTGGCTCAGCAACGCAGGGGCACTTCCACGGGAATAATCAGCAAGATCACATCCAAGTTTGTCCGCAGGTCAGTGAAGGCAGCAGCTGTCATAGAGTGTCAAAAAGTGATAGTATCAAAGCCAAGGGAGCGAAGAGCTGTCGGTTTACTTGTTTTTACAATATAACATGAATAACTGACCCCCCCTCAGCCACTTAGATCCTTGTTTAAGCTTCAAGCTGCCCCATCTGCTAGAAGCTCACAGCTTTCTCTCCTCTTCTTCCCACCTAGAGCTATGTCTTTCAGGTCAACCCGGAGGTAGGAGAACACAATGCTTGCTGCACTTGTTCCTCCGTCCAAAAAAAAAAAAAAAAACTCTCAAGAGCTGACCCTCTCCCCCCATTCCGTAATGCTGGCCGTGTGTTATAACCCTCTACGCTGCCCACCAATCCACATCCTCGCCTACAGCCACCCCTGTTATGCCGTGTATCTCCTCCCTTTATGTCCACGACTAAAAGTCTCAGCTTTGTCTCTACTAAGCCATCAGAAATCTACTGTTCAGGACCCTACATGTCCTCTCCTTACTCTCCGTCATCCTCATCAGAGCTTCAGAAAGCCAACCCAGTTGTCCGAGCACTTTATGCACAGCACTGGGGATTAAGGAAAGGTTGGGTGCACCAGATGGGATGATGGGTAATGTGAGCTCGAAGAGGTGATGAGCCCTGATACCCGGGAGTGTGGATTCTTTCCTGGCATGATGCCTGAAACTCCCCTGTGTGTCCAGTGAAGTTTTAGGGGTGATGGTGGGTTCACTTTAGGGCACGAGAATGAGAAGTCTGGTGTTTTTTAATTTCAGGGTGCCTAGTGAGGGAGAGGCCAGCGCCAGGTCAGAAACTCCGAGGTAAGAACTGAACTTAGCAGGGCGGGGTATCGAGAATTATTTCCAGAAACAATTCAATTTGACTCTCAAGAATCTGAATCGACTCCGATTTTTTTTTTAGATTTTTTTTCGATATTCTCAATTTAATCTAATTTTAAGTTTACACATTTAGAAACATTTGTTTAGAAATTCATTCATAATCTGCTGTTTATATTAATCTGATACAGTTCACATACAGTAAAATGTATTAGTGAAATAATAAAAATGTTCAGATCATTAACAATGTTCTGCTTCCCCCATCAGGGCATTTTAGTTTGGCCACTAGGTGGCGATTGTGCTATAGCAGTACACCTTATTCCAGAAGAAGAAGAAACTATGAGCAAAAAATGATGCTTTAGTCCAGGGGTCCCCAAACTTTTTCTTGTGAGGGCCACATAACTGTTTTCTTCTCTGATGGGGGGCCGGGGGAGGTTTGTAAGCTAACAGAAAAAGTGAAACAATCTAAACGTTTGTTTAAACTGCAACTACTGGGTTTTTCCAGAAAGCTACACACAACTATATTTTAACAATCTCTTTCTGTAATATTCACAGAGAAAATGAATCTAAAACTGTCCATAAAGTAAACCAGTAAATAGAGAATCCTCTCCTGTCGTGGTTCTTCAGAGACGTTGGAGAGCTGCAGCTCCTCACACAGAGATCTTATAGTTATCTGGATCTTTTGGCTCTTTAGGTTGTTTTGTTGTTTAACTTAACTTATTAATAACTATAAACTCATGCAAAAAGTGAATAACTGATGTAAAAAAAATGTTTAACATATTTTACACATATAAATATATATAGATTTTATTTTCCTCCCAGATGAAATGTACAAAATGCATGATAAAAATGAAAAAGTTATTTACTGTTCAACTTTTAAAGTGAAACAACATTAAACTCTGCAACCACAACGCAAAACAGTGATTATAATGTGCAAAATGAAAAGGGGGAAAAAAATAAAAATAAATAAGGTTTGTAAATCATGGTTAAGGTTGGAATTTAGAAATGCCAAATATGTAATCTTTCTGAATTGGATTTCTTCTGTCAGTATCTGATCTGATCTGGAGAAAGTTGTTCTCAGGTTTCTGCACAGGTTGGTTGTGGAGTCGGTTCCGTTTGAAATTCTTTTCTTGCAGATTCTAAATTCTATCTTCTTGTCAATAACAATAAAATCCTTTCAGATTTCTGCTCTTTTTTCAGTGTTGATGCAGTTTGTCGTTGTCTCACTTGCTCTGCTCTGACTCTCCCTAATGTGCACAGACTGTAACGAGCTCTCAGCGTACGGCTTTGCTCTTTTACAATCTCTGAGCAAATGGTATTGATCTGACGTATGATTTGAAGACAAAATAAATAAAAAAAGAGGATTTGGGACCCAACTGATAAATAAAAATGAGCAGCTGGGGGAAACAAACAGAAAGTAAAACTTATATTCCCTCGGTTATTGGGGGTGTTGGGTTATAAAACTAACTGGTGAAGATGAAACCTGCCAATTAAAATTACAGATGTTTAACTCCCCACTACACTCTCTCCCCTTTTCTCAGACAGACATGGACATTTTTAAATCCAGGATTATAGAATGAAAACTAAGATCTGATGGGGATCACTGAATTATGAACGATTCTGCTCAGGCATGGGAAAGATTGATTAAGAAGGTCTCCAGCCAATCAGGACATAGAACAGGGTGCGCTGTTTGAAAAGAAAAAAAAGCAGCAGCATGATCGCTCTGAGAGCAGGTGAACTGCAGTTTGGAAAGGGAAAACTGTTTTCTGTTCTATTTGATGGGGATTTGGGAGTTTTCACACAGAGGCATAATAAAAGGTGGAATGAAAAGTCACATTCCATGAGGGTCTTGATCCTGCTGACAGATTGACAAAAAAATGATAATTGGTCTCTGATAGTGTTTGGGGGCCAGTCCAAATGGGGAGACGGGCCGGATCCGGCCCGCGGGCCTTAGTTTGGGGACCCCTGCTTTAGACCACAAATACTTCTAAAAACATATTTAAGGGTTTTTTTTTTTTTTTTATTCATACGTATGAGTTTATAAATATGTTCATTTAGTCAGCAATGTATGTTTACATTAGCCATCCTTTGGGAAATTCCATTAAACGTTAGCATCAAGCAAGTGGACTTTAGCTTTATGTGCTAAATCGATTTATATTTTTATGAATAGATTATAAATCTTTTAAGTGTAAATCGATTAATCGATTTTATCAACCCAGCCCTAGAACTTTTCTGGACTGAGCTTCAATTTTCATCCGTTCATCGTTATTTCTTCCTCCCCTTTAGAAGCGCGTCCAGCGACTCTAAAGAAGACGCGGGCCGAGATGCCAAGCCCCGCTCGCTGCGCTTCACCTGGAGCATGAAGACCACCTCTTCCATGGAGCCCGCCGACATGATGCGAGAGATCCGGAAGGTTCTGGACGCCAACAGCTGCGACTACGAGCAGCGCGAGCGCTTCCTGCTTTTCTGCGTCCACGGCGACGCCCGCCAGGACAATCTGGTGCAGTGGGAGATGGAGGTGTGCAAGCTGCCCCGCCTCTCCCTCAACGGCGTGCGCTTCAAGAGGATATCGGGCACGTCCATCGCCTTTAAGAACATCGCCTGCAAAATTGCCAACGAGCTTAAACTGTGACGGCAGATGGAGGTCCCAGTCGGTCTGGTTACAGTCTCTTCTCATCACTGGATTAGTGCTGATTTCACGTCGGCACTGGGGGTCCTCGCCCGGCTGAATCGGGGGGGACTTGGCTGGTAAAGTGCAATACTGGCCACGAATGTACTGTTCAGGTAGTTAATCCGAGAGATATCGTAACTTCTAACCTCTGTGATAGACTGATGGCAAAAAAAACAGCTTTGCCCCTTGTTTTTGCCTGCCTCTCTGGCCGACTCCTCCTTTTTTTTTTTCCATGTTCCAAGTGAGAGGTGATGTAATACATGCAGTATGCAACTGAAGAAGACCATCCTGCAATAAAGTTTCCACTTTTCTTTTCTAACTTTTGGCCCAATAACCATAAAATTTTACTGCAAGCTAAAATATTCGCTTTTTCCACCTGTGCTAAGGCAGTATATAAATCAGGCTGGAGCTGCCCATCGTATGTAAAAAGAGAATTGTACTGTATGCTAACATCTGCAGGTACTGTATGTACATTGACTTTAAGTTCTGTACAGAATTTTACTGTTAATACTGTCTTTTTTTCATGGGATTAAGTTCTTTCCTAATTCTTGCCTCTTAGAGGATAATTCTTTCCATCTGTAAGTTTTTTTTTTTTTTTTTTTTAAGAGCCACCATATGAAAATAGTGTTTTGAATTTTATTTAAAGAGCACTAAATTATTTTGTGAATGGGGGGATTTGTTCCCTTGCCTTTTTATGTTCTGTGTATTTTTTTTTTCAGCCTATGGAAAAAAAAAACACTAAGTTGCACCGCGTAGACTTGAGTTGTAACTGAAAATATGTTCACTTTATTTTCTCTCTGCAGTAGGATCAGGTGAGTGGCAGATCCCTGCTGCAGTTGCACAAGTATTCCAGGGTATGCAGGGGTGTTGTTCCCTTCCATGTCAGTTTGGTGGCCCTCTTTTCCAAAAGTGCAGGCTTTTTTTTTTTTTTTTTTTTTTTTTACTGTGGACTGACGGGTCGTCTTCATCACGAGGAAGTCAAAAGTTTGAGATTCTACTGTAGAGCCTTTCGGAAAGGCCTGACTCGCTCTTGTTACCCGTGTGATTCTGCAGATCCCTGTGCATCTCTTCCTCTTCTTCTTCTTTTTTCCATTTTTATTTCATTGTATTTATTCCATCGCATTGTACTGTGCTGCTTTGTAGATTTGAGGCGTGCACTTTGTTGGAGAAAATTAAAAGGATTTTATTTGTTTGTATTTCTTGAATCCCAGACTTTTCTGTTTCGATGAAGAGGCGAAGCAATGCCACACAGCAGGGAACTCGGATCAAATATTAACCTTTATTGACTCTAAATGACATATTAGTCCTAATCATGACACAGGTGATGCATACATGTTAGTCAAAGATTAGGATTTTGAACATTTTTTTTTTTTCGTCCATCTGTAGTGCTTTTTAGTTATTCAAAATAGATCCCACTAATGAAAAACTTTACTTTAAAGAATATACAAACCATTAATGATAAAAATGCATGGATATACAAGTAGGCTTATATTTATTTTTCAAATTGTGAGCATTAATCGTGGAACAAACGTGATTCTGGCTGCCGTGGTCCCTCTTATACTTACAAAAAACTTCATTTACAAATCTCATAGCTTACAAATGGAAAGAGAAAGTTGTAAACACTTCATTTTGGCAGATTAGTTTAGGTAAACATGTTAACAGATTTAAAAAGTACAATTTTTAGCTTTCTTTAGATAAATATATAACTTTAAAAATGTATAAATATTTCTGATAACTAGAAGGCTGAACACAGCTTGAAGTTGGATTTGATGGATTACTGATGTGTTTGTGTGTGGTGGGGGGGGCTGTCATGCATTATCGTTAGACAAACTATTCTAATTTGAGATGCATGCATCTCCAACAAATGTTTGGTTGAAATAAAGGTTTTATCCTCTAATTTAGCGTGCACAGATTATGATGAAGTAAAAAGATCTCAAATGACGCCTGCTTCTCCGTCTGTTCAGTTCTGCATTTCCCCTAAATTCTCTTCTGACACAAAGAAATCTGTAAACTATGAGAAAAAGACGGAAATTCCTCAATTGCTCAGATCGATGATCCGGTGCTCAAAGATCTGAGTTTTCCCTTTGAAGCTGGAAGCCACCAGGAACTGGCGGTTGTCTATGGCAACTGGAGAAAAGGCCCGCGGTGCCTGGATGTTCAGCTCCTGGAAGCGGACAAACTCGCCCTTCTTGGCATCCCAGCGGTACACCTGAGTGAAAGAGTAATCGTTGCCCAAAATGGCATACTGCCAGCTCCCCACGGCAAACGGCTGAAAGACCATGGAGCCCCGGGAGGGCATGGTCTGCGCCTCCCGGAAGAGCGCCCCGTCCCAGCGCATCACCTTGGAGTCTCCGATGAAACGTGTGAGGCAGATGAAGAGGTCGGACTCCACCTGGAAGTGCTTGACGGCGTAAACGTCCTCCATCTCCGGGATGTCGGTGCGTCTTTCAAACAACTTGGTGGTTCTGTTCCACTGGTAAATGACGGGCCTCTGGGAGCTGCTGGACAGGATCAGGTGAGGTTTGGAAGAAATCTCCAGGTACTCCACGTCAGTGTCGCGGTACCAAGGATGGAGGGACTGGTGGGAGTAGAAGCCGTTCCCATTCCACTTGTAGATGGTAGTGATGCCGGCTTTGGAGCTGTCTGCTATGACGAAGAAGGATTCTCCATCAATGCTGAAGGTTTCGATGTCGTTCGGCTTCCGTATTCGGAGGATGTCGATGCCTTGGAGCTTGATGAATTTGTTTGCGGAGGAGTCCCGCTTGTAGATGTGCGAGCCTCCGAACAGCTGAGCCACAATGATGAAGAGCTGGTTGTCGATGATCAGAGGTTTGCAGATCACGGTGGATGTACCTGGAAGAAACGTGGAGCAGGTAGGTGAGGTTTCTCAAATCAGTTATTCCTTCAATTTATGTAAGACGTCCCTTACTGTCTATATCGTCATATCTTGTTCTGAAGAGCATTTCCACGTGATCCCACTCCAGAAAGCTACACTTTCCAATGAAAGGCTGGGCGAACACGACATACTGGTTGTTCTCAAAGAAGAAGCCCTCCACTGAGATGGATTCAAACTTCAGGGACTGGTGTGAAGCAAACTCTGTGGGAAAAATTGAATTAGAGATAAACATCTGAAGAAGTTTTTTTTTTTTTTTTTTTTTTTAACCAAAGCCTAAAATTTGAAGCTCACCTGTAGTGATGCAGTCGAAGGACTGCGGTTCCAGATCATTGATGCTCTTATCCAGGTGGGAGGCGGGACCTTTACAGTAAACCTGGTCCACGGTTGCATTGGTGCTGAAAATCCACTCCACCAACCATTTCAGTTTACAGTCGCACGTGAAATGATTTCCCCGCAGGTCTCTGGAGAAAGGAAAAACACATCACTCACAAGAAAAGAACTCCCCTCTGCTTAAAATCCAACAGGTTTATGATTGAGCTTTCTGGACCTCACAACTTCACAGGAGAAGGTGCTGTGAGGAAACAGATTACAGCAGCCTTTCTCTTCCCCGGCTCCATGCAATTTTAATGGAGCTAAAAGTACCAACTGCCTACACATTTATCAAACTGGCTGAAGCGGAGTACATGAGACACAGCTTCATTTATAGAATCATGCGCAAAAACCTCATTACAGAATCCTGAGTCCACCTCGAAGCCATAATCTCACTCACACTTTCGTCAAAGCGTCCAGACCCTTGAACAAATCTCTGGGCAGAGTCTCCAGATTGTTGTAGGCCAGACTCCTGATGAAGACGAGAAACAGATTCAGTATCGATCCCGACCGGACTTCTTTCTTTAGATAATTGAATTCTACAGTGTGGTTTTCTGGATTTCACATTAACATGTTTCTGGGAAACTGTGTGTGCACACACTGCTACCCTGGAGAGCAGAAACAAGAACATTGCTTACTGTGAATTTGAGGAAACATTGAGCTATTTATAGAGCTGCCTTCTCGCCCATTTTGTGGCTTTCTCTGCCACAAACTAAAAAGGGGAGGGGATGCACATTGTCCTTTTACATGCATTTACGTCAAACAAAGCAGAAAGTGCTTTCTAATCACTAAACCAGCTGCAAATGCGTGTGTGGCTCTCTGAATTGTGCAAAAACCTTCAACATGATTGTAATAAAATATTTATGAGTATTTTTAATTTACTTACAGATGAACCAACGTTTTAAGTCCACGGAAAGCATGTGGTGATATTGAGTCGATCTGGTTGTTCTCTATGAATCTGAAAAAGACCTTAAGTTAATGCGTAAGAAAAAGGACAATCTTGTCATTGAGGAAAAAGTTTCCATAAAATATTTTGAGTCAACTTACAGATATTCTAGATGAGGAAGGCTGATGAAAGCATCCTCATTTATGGATTCCAGGTTATTGGCTGTGAAGAGGCTGCAAGAAGGGATTCTCCAGTAAATATTTCACTTCTCAGTCAATTTAACTTGTGTGAAAATGTCGGTAGCTTCATTTAAAACAGATATATAAGGGACTTTCCCTAAATAAAGATAGTTCTGAGGCTTATTAGCATGCAGATATAAATAAAAGACAAAATTTGTCCAGATATGGGCAAGGGCAACGGGGATGAATGCCTTCCCAAATGTAGAGAGTAACCCCCCCTCAAAAAAAAAAAAAAAAGGATGGCCGGTAAGAAATAAAGAAGGAAAAATTACCCAAAAAACAAACAAACACATAAATAAAATAAAATGATATAAAAGATAAACTTTGAGCATGGACCGACAAATAGACAAAAGAGGACATTAAAAAAAAGAAGATGGCAGCAAAGGGAAGCAACATTGTAAAACAACCAGGCCTGGAATGGGCGGGACCTGTCTACACACACACTTAGTAGTTACACACATACCTGTTGGCCAAAATAGTTTCCATATTTAAATTGGTCAAAATGTACACAATACAACTTCAGCTCACTTAATCATACAAACAGATATAAATAAAGCCTTTCATTCTGTCATGCATACTATTGTATGTGAGCTGACACCTGTGCTCAGGTGAGTGTTTATGTTTTGCTGATGTGGATGATGATGGGACAGCAGCAGCAGCTCGGACCCCCCAATACCCACCATGAAGCCGCGGAGAAAATCCGCTCGGTGGGCAATCCCGCCAAACACCCAGACCAGGGAACGCGGGGCCGCCTCAGAGGCCCCCAACACCCAATAGCAGGAAGGCACAGGAACACAGAGAGTGCAGGCCCCAACCCAGCCAGAAGAGAACCCCCCCACAGTGCCAGGAAGGTCAACACGAGCCCCTGTCCCCAGAGAGCCCCCCAGCCCTAGAAGAGCAGCCCACCCAGCAGCGCCAAGCATCCCCCCGTCCCACCCCAGGTACAAGCCAGGGCCTCCCAAGGGAGACCCACTCCCATGCTCCAGACAACCACCCACCCCCATCGCGGGAGGTCCAGGGGGGAGCAGAGCAGGGGATGCTCACCCCCGCCCAGGAGAGGGGCACCCAAGAGAAACGGGGATCCTAGAGGAGTGACGTTAACAAGGCCCGACCAGTCACTCCCACTGATGGAGATTTTGGAGAGCCCAGTTCTCAAGAGCAAGGACCAGAACACCGAGACCTGGACACCCTCAGACTCCGATGTAGTTTGATCCCCTGCTCTAGATCTTAAATCTCTGGGATCCCTCTCCCGGCGTGGAGAGAAGGCCGCCAAGCCCAGGAGACCTGACCTTCTGTCAACCTGTTTATCTTCTCTCTGACCCTCACCTGGATTCTGACAAATCTAGTATCTTCCTAAATGCTCCCATGCTTGTTTTTGACCTCTGCCTGTTGGACACTGATTTATCTTTGTGGACTTTCAACTGTGCTTGGCTCCTGTCTTCATGCTTGAAGTAATAAACTTGATGCACGTGGAACCAGATGTCTGCCCGCTTGTGAGAAATAGTGACACAAATTCTAGCAGGTGATAAAAAGTTCTAGCAGAGGACACAGTTTCTACCAGAGGAGGGGACACAAATTGTAGAGGGTGATACAAATTCTAGAAGAGGACACAAAGCCTGGTATAGGGCACAAAGTCTAGCTCAGGGGTGCCCATTCCTGGTCCTTGAGATATACCACCCTACCTGTCTTCCAGCTCTCCTTGCACTGCTGCTGATTACCTGGACCAGGTGTGTTCATTCAATCAGATCGTGGAGACATCTCCCTGAGCTAATCAGCAGCTGGCAGGGCTTGAAGATTTAGAAAACAGGCAGGGTGGTAGCCCTGGAGGACCAGGAAGGAGCAGTCCTGGTCTGGCAGGTGATTCAAATTCTAGCAGGGGACACACATTCTAGCAGGAATAACTACGTTCCTGGATACAAATTCATGCAGGGTACATGAATTCAAGCAGGAGACAAATTACTGCAGGGATACAAATTCTAAGGACAACTACCTTGCATCACACCTGTTCTGATTTGGGCCAAATTGTGAAAGAAAAAACTGATGAACGGAAAAGATAAATCTTTTAAAGTGATGTTCCTTTCTAGACTGATCAATATAATGTTTTCTGGAACATATCAGTACAAAGGATAGCGTTGATCATTTATCTGGAGATGTGCACAGACAGAACACAAAGATCCAAAGAGATTCCTCACAGAAGATGCAGGCCAGGCGTGTGGATGAAGCTCTCCTTTGGGATTTCAGTGAATTCCGACTTGACGAAAGATCTGAGGACCACAGCATAATAAAAAGACGAAAAAAAATGTTTTAATGCAGAATTCCATGCAGAGATGATCCAAACTGATCGAGCTGCTCCACACCTGGAAAACATCCACAAAATGTGACTTACAGTGACATGACATCGGGAGGGAAGCTGCGCGGGATCGATCCTGCGCCCTCGCACAGCGCGTTATCTTTGGTACACGTGCACGACAGGGGACAGCGGGGCTGCCTGGCTCTCTTGCTGTCCACTAAGACTAACACCGACGCCGCCACCAGTACGCCGAGCCACTGCGATCGTTTGGCTGCAATCCCCATCCTCGCGACCTGCGCCTCGAGCAGCCCTGCTCATGAACCGGGGTCTCCGCTGCGCTGCGGCTCCTCTCCGCCCGCTGCTGCTGCTGCTGCTGCTGCTTCCTGGAGGCCGAGCGACGCGCTGTATCTCCGGGTGATCACACCCCGGTCTGTGTGCTCTGTGACGACGAGGAAAACAAGTCAGATGTCTGCTGTGGTGTCCGAGGATGCCAGCTGGCACGGGAACAGCGACGGTGTGCGGGCAGGTGGGGATCCCAGCGGGAGCAGACGGAGCATCTCCATCTAAAGAAAATAATAATAAAAAATCAAAACCACGCCTATGGCTTCAGCACACGCTCCGTGTCAGTCTCCGGGAGGATTCCGCCCCTCTGGATGCGGGGATTTTGCGATGTTCGGAGGAAACGCGGGGCTGACATGAGGCGGCGGATTGCGGGTCCCTTCCTGTGCGCAAACGCGCGCGCGCCGTCAGTGCGTGAAAGGCGTGGAGATCTCACATGAAAGCGAGAATAGACCCGCATCACGCTCTCGTTACGCATGATCTGCAGACCGCGTTTCCATGTTTGACTCGGTTTCCATGGCGACAGCAGGATGCAGACTCTGATGGAGGGATGCGGGGAAGCCCCCCTGTCATCCGGACATCTGTTCCTCTGCTTTAAAACAGTAACCTCACAATTATATCAAAAATCATCTTTTTATTCCTTCTTATTTTTAGGTCCACGCACCAACGTTTTCTTGAAGTCTTCTTTATAAACAATTTATTACAATAACATAATTTAGAGGGAATCACATCTTTTGTTTCTTTGTTTTTGGGAGGGATAAAAGCTTCGTCTGTCACTTCTGAGGGGAAAATAACAGAAGGCAATAAATGTATTTATTTCAGAGGCTTCTGAGAAACCACACGGAGAACACTAGATGTTCTTGTTGCGTTATTCTATGATGGATCGTCTCCACACTTCATAAATGTCACCATTCATCACCAGCGTACAACAGTGTCCAGTAATGCTTACAGTGGAGGCAGTGTCTCCCTTTCTTTTAGGAATTTGGGTTTGAGAATGATGCACGACTGTTGTGTTTTGAACTCTGACATCACTAGGATGCTTTTCTTTACCTCAAATTTAAAATTTTTAAGCAAACCCTGTGTGCAGGCGCTTTTTAATAACATATCGTCCATTTCTTTCACATTTCATCCCCCTTTTTAAAGTCTGCAGACTAAAGAAAGCTCTTGTTTCCCCGACTCTTCTTCATCCCGTGTGAGCAGAGTTGTGCAAGTTCTCTGCCTCTTTTTTATTGGCACATTCCATTTTGGTGGTTGCAATTCTTTTACTACCCACTATTTTTTTTCCTGATTTTGAAATATGAAACTAGCTTCACTGAAGTGCAACAGAAATGCCTTTCATGTGAATTACTTCCAGTTTTATTTCACTCGGAGCAGCTGGAAACCATTCCAACCTGTTTCAGTTGTTAATTCTCCTTTTATAGCGGATGACCTCACCTTTCGTTTTCTGTAAACAAGATTGCCAGGGAGCTTCAGGGAAGCTCACATCATCTAAGAAAATTCAGGAAATACTCTCTAATGTCTAAGCTCTATCATAACAGGAATGATGGTATGGGCTTGTTTTTCATGCCCCTCAGTTCCTGTGAAAGGAACTCGAAATGCTTCAAGATACCAAAACATTTTGGACAATTCCATGCTCTTGTTGGAACAGTTTGGAGCAGGCTCTTCTTCTTCCAACATGACTATGCACCAGTGCACAAAGCAAGGTCCAAGAAGACATGGAGGACAGAGTCTGGTGTGGATGAACTGGACTGGCCTGCACAGAGTCCTGACCTGAACCCCAACAGCAATTAGAGCAGAGACTGAGATTTAGGCCTTCTCCATCAACACCAATTGAACAATGCACTTTTGGAAGAATGGTCAAAAATTCCTAGAAACACACTCCAGGACAGACTTCCCACAAGAGATGAAGCTGCTGCAAAAAGTGGACCCATGTCATATTGAACTCTATGGGTGAGGAATGGAATGACACTTGTGAGTCATGGCAGGTGATATTTAAGGATGAAGACACTCTCTCTATAGGCTACACAGAGTTGAGATTTAGTTGTGCAAATTTCAGGTGGTTATAGTTTTATTTATTTATTTTTTTAAGGCAAAATTATTTGCAACAAACATCAAAGATGCAAGATTCTTAATTTAAAAAAAAAAAAACAACCAAAGGTATTATTTATTTAAAAAAAAGTGCTAACATGGTAAACAAAAGAAATTTTAACCCTTTTTAAATAAACCAAACGTTTCCTTAGCACTTAAATGTTTATGGTGGTCAGTTTTGACTGAAGTTAACAAATTAGCATGACTTCCTTTACTGAGTTGCACCAATTAGAAACAACAGAGAAACTTAATGGTTTTGTTTGGATTAAGGAACATTTTTGTGGAAATTGATATTAACTCTCAAAGAGAAATAGTTTCAATTTTCTGGTTATAATCCTCTAAAATTTATCTTAAACATTTCATAATAAACCATCTTTTTCTTCAACACAACACAAACTTCTCAACTCTACATTTTATTAACCTGTTGAACATCAACAACCCCGAGAACAGGAAGGGGCTCCGGGTTCGGCTCACTCCAGACACGTTTCCAAATGGTTCAGGAGTTCTTGGTGCTGACTGGCTGCGTACTTAGCCTGGCAGCTGGGACACTCCAGGACGCTTTCATTTAGCGCATCGCTGTGAGCAGAAGATGCCAGGCTGTCTGTGGACGAGTGGGAAGGTGGCTGCATGTCTTCACACAAGCTGGGATCCTGCTTGTTTCTCTAAGACAAAAGAAATCGTTGGAAAGTTCCAATTAGGTTTCTTGCTGAAGAAGCTTGACCCTTTTTTAAAATAAAACATTAAAACTGCAATATTTAAGGTTCTTATTCTGTTTTGTAATTCTAACATATAATATGTTCCTCCTAAAAAAAATTATTCAGCAAAAGTGAAGAAAATGTCTACAGACTATTTAACCTTTAAAACATTAAATAAAAACATTGTGATTGATACTAAAAAATTGACAGATCACCTTAAATTAGCCAACTTTTTTTTTTTAAAGGATCACCTTTGACCTAATAATGGAAAGGCAGCTCAACAAATAGCTAAATTTGAATGATTATTTATCATTTTTTTAAGCCCAACCTTTTTGTTAAATAGTTGAGGCAGCTTTAGTTAGTTCACATCAGTATCTGAATTGCTCTATTCTCTCAAAGCGTGATTAGTTGGATGTGTTTTTGTCAGAAGTAGCAGGTCTGTGCACTTTTGAAATCAAAATCTGCTGATGGCACGTTTGAGCGCCTCAAAATTCACACGGTCTGAGTCACAGCCTTCAGCTTTAGAACTTCAGAGTCAAAGTGAAACCCCCTCGAGCAGATGCAGGTATGAAGACCTGCACACACCTGTTTCCACCACAAACATGTTTACATCGCATATTAATTCCCACCTGCTAAAGTTTTTTGGGCTATATTAAAGTCCCTCTCTGATGAAAATAATTTAATTTGTTGTGCTTTTAATATATTCTTGTGCCATTTTTTTCACATGTTCACAGAAAATTACGCTCAAAATTGCATTACTGAGTATTTCTTTACTCAAATTGTTGTGAATCAGGAGTAGATGGAAAAAAGAAGCTTCTTTGTGACGTAAAAAACACGCGCAGAAAACAAAACTTTTTTTTTTTTTTGCTTAAAACAACATAATCATAATTAAAAAACCACTGTACCACTGGTCTATAAGCTTAAACTAGTTTTAGATCACTTTGGATGCGTAGAGGGAAGCTCCACTTCTTCAGGAAATCAAGAGAGCTGGCTCTTATCTCTGACTGTATTTCTGCTGACCTTTATCTCCTCAGTCCCATGGCGTCCAGCTTTTGGCAAAATCTTCAGAAGTCTGACCATCTGTTTTCTCAAATATGAGCAGTCGTGTTTCTCATCCTCAAGATCTTGTGACGCAATCTTAATCTGGGATTTAAAACAAATAATAAAAAAGAAGCTGTCAAACCGCACAGGTATTTCTATACAATGAAGTGAAAGTGAGGTTTTTAGTACCTGTCTCATCAGCTGTGCAATCATCTCCTGGTCTTCGTGGTGACGATTTAGCATGAACCTCTGAAACAGATTTGCCTTGCGAAAGAGATTTTTCCACCTTTAATTCAATATTGTATCTCTGTATCATTCAAAACGGTGAATGAAAACTACCTGCAACTCAAAGTTTGCTGACTTTCGTCGTTCATTTCTCAGCAGCACTTGCAGATCTTCAGTTTCATCCGTCGGCAGTTGTTTTTCCTCGTGACAGCTATTTGGACTCTCCTGCGCTCTTTCGACGTGCAGCTGATGCATGATCTCCCCTAACTCCCTCTCCTTCTCTTTGCACCTGAAAATCATCTTTAATTTAACTTTGTTTACTTCTTTTTCCTTTTTTTTTTGGAGCAGACGTACCAGCTTTGAGCGATAAGCAGGTTCTGATGGGTCATTTCAACCTGATCCTGACATGTTTTAAGGTCTTCGGTGACTTTTTGCAGAACTTTGTCAAAATGTTCTTGCATTTGGGTTAATTTTCCTGCCGTCACAAAGGGAGGAGACGATGGAAGTTAAAGGACAGACCAGAAAAATTTCTTGAGTAAATTAAAAGATTCCCTCCATCACAACTTTCTACTTTTGAGAAAAATCTCCAAAAATGCTAAATATGGACTTTTTCTCCAACAGAGGAAAGCTCTATGGTGAAATCTTGACATCTTAAAAAACCTCTTTGCGACCGTTTGTTGCCCCTGTGGTGAATGTCCACTGCTCATTGTTGCTTTGACTCACCATTTGAATGCTCCTCATTGTGCTGCTGCAAGCGGGCCTGATTGGCTTCATTCAGATGCTTCTCCAGCCATAACATTTTGGCCAGAATCGCCTTCACATAGGCCTCTCTCTGCTGGTCATAATCCAGCCACTGCTTGTTCTTTTCCAATGCCTGAGGGGATTTGATCAAAGAATGAGAAGCACATTGACAAAGACAGAGAGGCCTGAGCCAAAGGAATGGCTGGGAAGCAAAGTCACCCAGCAAGACGTGACAGAATGTACCAAAAAGAAGAAACACATAAAATTAATAACTGATTCCAAACACTCACATCTCTAAGTTGTTTTTCAAGGTCTGACACAGCTTCATAGGTCATGGAGCCCTCTTCATCCGATGAAAAGTCCTTCAACACAAAACATTAAAAAGCAATTAAAGGTACACATTTCTGCATAAGTTGTGGCTTACATAAAGTCTGGAAAAAAACATTTGAGTTTTAACACTGCAAAAAATAGATATTTGTCTTGGTTTAATCAGTACTTGAAATGTTTTTGTCTTTGAAATGTTACTTTCACTTGCAATGACAAAAACAACCACATGGGGACAGACTAAATTCACAAACATGGCATAAAAATCTGTTATAATTCCTGTGGCTTTCTGCTGTATGGGCTGTGATTTAAAACATCTGCTGCCATTTTGTGGTAAAAATGACTCAGAGGAGACAGAAACACAAACTTGTGACATTCTAACAAATTGCAGAAATGAAAAGGGAACACTGAAATGGGTCATTAGAAGTCAGGTTTGTGTTTTTGATGACAAACTTGCAACAAGTCACAATATAAATTGCATAAAGGATTAAGCAAAACATATTTTTAAATGAAATAATGGTACGAAAGTTGAGATTGCAAAAATGAGCAACGTCACATTTCTTCTAAGATCAGTTCTACCTGTTTCCTTGAAGCTTTGGGCTCAAGATCTTGACCTGAGATGGTCCCAAGGTTCTTCTTGATCTCTTCATTCTCTTTGCTGCAACTCAATGTGATGCTGTCTCTCATCGTGTTCACATCAGCCGTCAAATTCTCTTCTCTTGTATCGAACTGCCTATGATTCTCAAGCGTCACGGCCTCGATAGACAGAAGTCTCTGCTAGAAAACACAACAGAAGAAGATAATTTTAACAGATCAAGCTACAGAAAACCTTACATACAACTACTCAAACATAAACAGCCACTCTGGCAAGGTGACTCCAATGTAACACATGTTAAAACTCTTTGTGAGTACCTCCACAAGCCTGTTGAACTCTGCATGACGAAGCGACAGCTCAGCCAGAGTCTTCTTCAGGAAGACGTTCTCCTTCCTCAAGACTCGCATGGTCGCGTGAAGCTCACAGTTCAACTGTTTTTGCAGTGAACGCCTGTATTTAGATGCTGCCATCTTGGTCAACTGAGAAAAGAGCGTGGTGATCTCAAATATAAAAAATGAACTGGTTTGAACTTAAATAAATGCATGGATTTCTTTTCAAAGAATAACAAAGGCAGTTTAAAATATATAAAAAGAAACTGTTCATCCCAGGAAGGGGAGATTGCCTTGTTACCATAGCTCTATTAAAAACAACAGATTATAATAATAATATTATAATGATATTAATAATAATAAACGTTTATTTAACTCAATAATAATAATTAAAAATTGAGTTTGGTGATTGCCAAGCTAGCATTATCTTTCACAATGTTTTATGTCTTTAGAAACATTATTTATTTAGTCATCTGTGATTTAAAGGTTCAAATTAACCATTTAATTGTAATTTATTTGACCTTTTAAAGCTCAAAGAAACTTAGCAGAAAAAAAAAAATCAACAAAATCAAACCTTGGTTTTTTTTTTTTTTTTTATCTGAACTCCCTCTTTTTCTTGAATATAATTCAGAATTAGGATATTGTTTCCAGCCAGGAAAGTTTCTGGTCAAGAATTCACTTTTACAAACAAATATCAATAAATAAAGATAGTACTCTCACCAAAAACCCGGTTGCCTTGGAGCTAATGCTATTTTATTAACCAGAAACATAGTTAGCTAGCCAGCGGTTAGCTTGTCTTTATTGACAAACAAAATGACAATTTATTAAAAGTTATCTTGTTTCATTTTATTTTTAAAATTATAAATTTTACAACTGTAATCTAAAAGTTTGAAATATTAGTATAAATAACAAAATTATAACGTTTTAATCTAATTTTATTTGGTGCTAAAATCTGCATGTCCACCTGAGGGCGCTAAAAACAAGCTTTAACTGAGATGACCTGTTTCTGTGATGTCAAAACACATCTGGATCATGAGGATGAAGCAGTAGGGAAAGGTTCAAGTTAAGCGCAGTTAGACCGTGAGCTCTGGATCTCTTTCATCAGATGGAATGACTCACAGATAAGGCTGTTCTACAGACTCTTCCTCTTCACACTTCTGCTCCGCTTTGAGGTGTTTGGATCCAGAGGATTCAATGACTTAAGTTGGGATTTCATAGCAATATGTTGCGGGTTGAAGTCCAGTCTGCACATGGGATCCCCAAAAAGAAACTAGGGAACCCAAATCCCATAACTACAGTTGTTTTTAGAGGTAAGAAGTTCATCACTTTGTATTTTTATTTTCTATTTTTAAGTATCATACTGAAAACAGATTTATATACTACCAGTGTGACCTTTCATACAATATATATGGTTTTCCACTGATACCTTTTGGGAAAGTTCATGTTTTGGCAGCAAATCACAAAGTAAAAAGTAACATTTTATAGTTATAAGTTTCACAGGAGGAGATTTTGGGGGTAAAAAGCTTTGGTATTAATGAGACAATAAAACTCGATTCAAGTGGCTTAATTTTGGTTATACAAATATGTTTTTGTGTATTCCCCTCAAAAAAAAAAAACAACAGACTAAGTCTAAATTACTCTTAAAAACTGCAGAATTTCCAGTTGTAGCCTCGAAATGTTTCAGCATCTTGGAATTTGGTTTTGTCTTCAAAGGAAGGTAAATATTGGCTATTAATCATCTCATTTGCAATATTCTATTTTGGGAGGGTGTGCTGTGATATTCAATATTCAAAAATAGTGGGACATTCTCATAAACTTATCAAAGGTTAAAAAAAGAATAAGTATAATATTACTTCTTCCAAAAAGAATAAAGCATTTTAGCAAGGGTCATCTGGACTTAGTTTGTAAATTTAAAGTATTTTTATTCCTAGAGGTCTTATTTATTTATTTCACAAGTATAGTGCGGATGTAAAATGTTAACTTTATGGTGATTTATGCATGTGTCTGTCTTTACAGGGAAAGAAAAAGACCAAAACAATCAACAGTGAGCTGAATCCAGTTTGGAATGAGGTGAGCAAGGACTTTAAATTTACACTTTTGATTAATTTATTAAATCAGTTGTCTTGATGGCTTTTTGAGATGACCCGTTTCTTAAACCTTCAGGTCCTTAAATTTGATCTGGCTGGCTCTCCTTTGGATGCATCTTCATTTATTGATGTGGTTGTGAAAGACTATGAAACTATTGGAAAACACAAGTAGGTGGAAATCGTTTTAACTAAATATCTCGTTTTCGTATTTCTTTCTGACTTGTGTTTTGTAGACAAAAAAATTGATTTTTTTTGTATAATCTCTGTGGGATGCATGTTTTAAATCTCCCTAAAAGTTGTAAATAAAACCTGACACAGTAGAACTTATCAGCTAACCTCTGATTTTAGAAATAATCATTTTTTAAAATGTGAAAAAGCGCATTGCAGTTATTCTGATAATTAACTTTCATGGAAAATAAGGGTTGATTACAAAACTTCTATTCCCCAAAGCAGTGTAATAGGATGAAACTTGTCCTGCACCATTTACTGGAATCATGTCAAGACTAACTTTGAAAAGAGAAAATGCATCAAAGTGAAACTAGCACAGTTGGTGGAGGATGGATGTCCAAATTCCTTCATTTCAGAACAAATTCAGGATATAATTTTTTTTTTTTTTTCTCTTCAACTTGCGTTTTGTAAAAACAAAACAAATAAGGTGTTTTTTGGGTGAAGTTATAGATTTTTTTCTTTAAAATTGCTGTAGGATACATTTTTACATTTTAATTAAAATAATCTCAGTAAAAGATGGAAATAAAACCAGACACAGTAGAAGTTATCAGCTAACTTCTGACATTAGAAATGATGTTTTTAAATGTGAAAAAATGTGTTGCCGTTATTGTGATAACAGGTATCTTAACGTTCATGCCCTTTAACGAAAAAAGCAGGGAGTAATTGCACATTTTTGTTCCATTCCCTAAAGCAGTATAATAGGATGGAACTTGCCCTGCACTATTTATTTCAACCCTGTCGAGACTTGCTTCAAAAGAAAATGCATCAAAGTGAAACTAGCCCCGCTGCTGCAAGACGGATGCCCAAACTTGTTCATTTCAGAAAAAAATGGTCACAAATAATCTTTAAAAACATTTTTTTTGTTAGTTTTTTAAACATTTTTTCAAACATACCGGTACTCAAACATACAGAGCACAGATCCTTCTCTCAAATGTCAGCGGGGTCACCTCAGTGACTCAGCTGACTCAGCCACACATGCTTTCCAGAGTTTTTTTTTCAAAGAATTGCTAGTGTTGGCTTGTTATTCATGCGCCTCAGTTCAGAGATGAAACATCCACTCAAGATTTCCAAAAACTCTTTTGCCACCAAAGATAAATGTTGGCAACCACGGTTTCCTAAAAAACTAGAAGAATACAAGGATGAACTCAAAGAGTCGCAGCGTTTAATAATGTATTTACAGTGACAATGCTGATCCATAATTTAGCTGGGAATTTTTTTTAAACTAGACAATCATTCTTCCATTGTGTCTATAATCTCTGTTTTCACTGGATATTCTTTGAGTATGCAGCACATGCTAACAGTGAATTATAATAGTCTCTGTCTCTTTTTAATACTCATGAAATCCCCAAGCTCATCCAGCTGACCTTGAGTTTTTTCCTTTAGTTTCAAACTCTCTCTTACTGCTTTCATTGGTGTCAAATATCAGGTTGAAAAAAATCTGATTTTAATAGATTGTCAGTGTGTTGCAATTTATCGTGATTCAGGGACTTCCTTTTTTGCGCCAAGAGACGTTTTTATTAGTAGAGAAAATCAAGAAGTAGCGGATTTAAGTGTGGAGGAGTAACATGCAGTTACAGGAACACAAAATCCCCCATATTTGGTGAAGTTCTCACTTACTGTATGGGAAGGGTCCTGTACTATATATATTTGATACATTTGTTTTAAGCTGAAGAGACGTGCTTATTAACGTGTGTCTGCAAGGATTCTGCTGATGAGAACTTTTTGGTTTCATTGCAGGTTTATTGGCTCCACAAGAATATTATTGGAAGACTTGGCCAGTGGGCACATGTGCGTCCCTCCCTTTCAAAAATACGCCTTTAACTAATGAGAAACAACAGAAAACTGGGGTAAATCCATTTAATTAAAGTTTTTGCAGACTGAAGACAATTTCAAGATGATTTAACTTAGTTAATTTTAGTGCACAGGAGTTTTTTTCACCCTTAACTCAAAGTAACGAGCAATTCTCCATTGACAATTCAATTTACAACTTGATCACAAAGTTTAAACATGTATTTTGCAATTGATAAGTTAAAATGCAATTCAGGTTTGCAATTGAAAAGTCATTTTGCAATTTGAATATTCAAAAAATTAACAATACAATCTGACATTTAAAAAAACTAAAATGATGCACAAAAACAAATGTAATTGCATTTTAAATGAAAATGCATTTTTCAATGTACTAACCAATATTAAAAATTATATTTTTGATTTCAAAATAATTTTAAATTAACTTGAATCAGATTAATTTTAATTGATTATTGTGTTTTTGTGTTGTGATTTTTCTAATCCAAAATTCCAACTGAGAATGCAGTCTGTCACACTCTCATCAGAGCAGGGCCCACTTACAAATCCTCTTGGAGATCTTGAAGAAAAAAAATCATAAAGCGAAGGAGAACTAAATACTACCTTGAATTATGAGTGAAAAAAAATCTTACTACTTTGTCCATCCTAAGTTTTGCAAATTCATTTTTCGTCCTTTTCCAGGCAACAATTTCTCTGCATATCGGGTATGAGAAACCCTCCAGCACTGATGATCAAACAGACGAAGACATGTCTGACGCTGGTAGGAAGACGGTTCTGTTTGAGATGCTGTCTCTTGTTTTTCAATTTGGGTCAAGTTTAGGTTTTTGTCAATTTTTAAAAAATATATATTCTGTTTACAGAGCAAATGGAGAACGGTGAAGACGGCGATGTGGACGGGGGATCTCAGGGTGGAAGTCCAACACTCCCCACTTCACCAAGCGTTCTTCCCCTCTCCAGTAAAAAGCCACTTTGGCTCAACCAAAAGAGGCACAAACTTCTGGCCGGTGAGGCCCAGGACTTCCAGGTATTGTTTGAGTTTGATTACTTTTCCTGAATTACCACTTATGTCAATTTAGGAAGGAATTTGGCTGGTTAGCTACACAACTGACAGCAGACCTTAACAGTTTTAGGGGCACAATTCAAGCTGGCCAAAGATTGTAGAGCGTTACCATATAATGGAAAAAAAAATGTTTATTACAAAAACGAAAAATCTCAAATTTTTCTGTTAATCAAAATAGTTTTTTTCTGTTTATAGAAACATATTTTATCAAACTTTATTTTTATTTTTTAATTCTTTTTTATTCAGTGTATTTTCTCTGTCAATGTTCAGCTGCTTCTTTTTGCTTTTTTTGTGTGTTTGTCCAGATACGTGTTCGAGTAATCGAGGGTCGACATCTGCCTGGCGTAGACATTAGCCCTGTTGTAAGAATACTTTTCGATGGACAGACTCACAGAACAAAAATCTGTGGAGGAAACAACCCATTTTTTGATGAGGTGAATCAATACGTCTGTTCACAACTCGAACTGTATATATAACTCAAGCCTTTATAATACTCTTGTAAATAAGAAACACATTTGTAGAATGGTTCATGGTTACAGTGTGCCACTTCAGTATTTGTTTAGAACACAGAGCTGCTGTAGCTAGATGGATGTAGATTAACTAATACAAAAAAAAGGCATAAATTGAGGCAGTATAGATAAAATGAAAGCAAGTTTTTTACATGTTTTCCAACCATTATAGTTTCTCATTGTTAAAAGACACCTGATCTAGGAAATCAGAAGCAAGTAGGGCTGGGTTTCTTGAGGCCTGGAGTCTCACACCCCTGACATAAAGGAGAATTGACAAAGACTGAAAAAGAGAGTGTCATAAATTGACTAAGAGAAGACAGATGTGGACGGCACAGGGTACCAACCAGAGCGATTATATATAAAAGTCAAAGTCTGAAAACATTTCAGCTTCACTCAAAAATGGATGGTATTACACTTTGACCAACTGAATTGCTTTTAACTCGTTCTTTTTATTCTTTGTAGATGTTTTTCTACAATGTTAACATGTCCCTCTCAGACCTGTCTGATGAGCGCATCACTTTTGGGGTATAACCTTTTTGTGTGGTTACACATATACAGAGGTTTAGATAACTTTTCATAATTTTTATTGCTGCTTTTTTTATTTTCACAGGTCTATAATTCCTTCAACCTCAGACCAGACAGTCTACTGGGAAAATTCAAAGTAAGGACACTTAAACCAAAGCATCTGGACAAACTTTATTTAGTTAACAACTGTAGATTTTGTACATTCATTTTAAAAACATTTTTTTCCCTGCTCACAATTAGCTGGATGTGGGCTACATCTACAACCAACCTGGTCAGTTGGAATATATGCTAAAAAAAATTATACACCTATTCTGGATTTAAATGAGTGATATGTTTTATCTACAGGTCATGCCATTATGAGGAAATGGCTCCTGCTGAAGGATCCAGATAACTCCACCATGGAGGCCAGAGGATACCTCAAAGTCAGCATAATCCTCGTGGGCACTGGAGATGAAGCACCGGTATCATCGCCGTTGTCTTTGATCACATTTATTGTTTTTTTTGGGGGGTATTGCTGAAAATGACCGTGGAAACTTTGCTCTTGGTTACAGATTGAGAGGAGACAGGTCAGTGCTGAGCAGGATGACATAGAGAGTAACCTGTTGATGCCAGCTGGGGTCATCATGCGGACAGCCTCTCTGAGCCTTAAAGTCTATCGTGCTGAGGACATGCCACAGAGTAAGAGATGCATCTTTAACATATTATAGAACAATATATAAACTGAATGCTTGGCTTTTTTTTTTTTAAGTGGATGCTGCCCTTGTTCAGACAATGAAGCAAATATTTGGAGGAGAAGGAGACAAAAAAAACTTGGTCGATCCATACTTAGAGGTCAACTTTGCTGGGAAAAAGGTATACTTTTAAGCTTCTAATTGATGTTTTTTGTGCAAAAAATGAAAATTTTCAGTAAACTTTAACTTTAGTAGTACATTTTTGCTTGTTTTTAGGTGTGCACAAAAATAATTCAGAAAAACGCAAATCCAGAATGGAATCAGGTCATCAATCTCCAAGTCAAAGTAAGAAAATTAGTATACAGTATATTGGTTCTAATTTCCAAAGCATTCAGCTAAAAATTTTTATGTTTTTTATAGTTTCCATCCATGTGTGAAAGCATCACGTTAACCATGTACGACTGGTAAGCAATGCTCTTTATTTTCACTACTGCTGTGGATGTTGAAACCAGGGTTTGATGCAGGGGTGTAGGAAAAAAATCTATTTGGCAATATATCACAATTCTTCATCTGGCGATACTTGTACTTATTTAAAATGCTGACAGTGTGATATAAAATAAATCATTTATGAGCATACTTCAACATCTTAATTTTGTTTTCCACCATATCCCTTGACCACTATTACTGAAAAAGCTACATTTAGCAATGTTAAAAAAAATTATCCACACTCTATTTCCTCAATCATACTTTTGCAACCTTAATGGGGAAAGTAAATTCTTTATATTTTTCTTGTAGGGAAAAATATTTTGTTGTTGAAATTAAACATTGTCGACTGTTCCCTGTAAAAAAATTTTTTCTTAATTTACCAAAAGAAAAGCACCATGAATTTGCCTTGATTAAAAAAAAACTTGTATATGAGATATAGTTGCGGTGCTTAGCTTTGAGATCATTAAATAAATTGAATTTGAAAAATTGTTTTTCCATGAAAGGTGTGTTAATAACCAGGTTGAGTTTTTTCTAAGTCATACTCTTAAAAAAAAAATAAATAAAAAAATTAGTCAAAATTTATTCTGGTAAATTCTTGGGATATATCAAGATACATATCGTATCGTGCGCCATGTATCACGATAAATAACATTAATTTGACAATTTTATTACCATGAAAGGTGAATTAATCATAATCTAAGTCATACTCTGTAAAAAAATGGTAAGAATTTGTTCTGGTGCAGTCTTGGGATATATCACGATAGTATTGTATCAATGTATTGCAATATGTATCGTTTGCCAATACACACCCCTAGTTTGACGTGTTTGCTCTTTAAGGGATCGTCTGAACAACGATGATGCCATTGGAACAACGTTTTTAAATCTAAGTCAAATATCTCACTCTGGTGGTGACGCTGAAGGTAATCCTTTACATTTTCATTCATTGTTTTATTCAAAGTTTTATCTACAATACATCTAACATAAGTTTTTTGTAACCGCTAAGCTAAAGCTCACAATGCATTCTCTGAAAGTAGATGCCATTTCCCTCTTGTCGCTGATGTAAAAAAAAAGCTACTTTTCAATTTTTACTCTTTGCAGCCTGAAATAATAACTGTTTAATAGACAAGTCTCTTCATACCTAACCACTGTACTGTATTTACCTTGTATTAAAACATACTTAAGATTTTAATATGTCAGTAGAAATTATTGATCAACAAGATCTATTAAATTTAAAAGAAGCCAACACAATAACAACAAAAATGATTAGCATAAATTTACCATCCAAACAGTACTTTCAAAACCTTTTGCTTTTAAGACTTTTTCTGAAATGTTGTTTTTGTTTGGTAAAGTTTCTAAAAAGAATACTTGTGTTTGTCAGTGGCCTCCACAGCGCCAGAGGTTGGTTTCCTCCCAGCTTTTGGACCTTGCTTTGTTAATCTGTACGGAAGTCCTAGAGAGTTTGGAGACCTGCCTGACAGATTTGAGGAACTCAACTTTGGCAACGTAAGACAATCGCTGCCCAAGTGTTCAAACTTGTAAACTTCATTATCCTAAAATGCATTCTGGGTTGTTGCAGGGAGAAGGAGTTGCTTACAGGGGGAGGGTCCTTGTAGAACTTTCCATGCATTTGGATAAAAAAGTTGGGAAGAGTGTGGATGATATTCCCGATCATGACATCACGAGGGCACAGGTAAACCTTTCTTACTGGAAGTCTGTCATGGTCTTATGATCCGGAGAGTTTTCCCATCCTTTACAGATTTTTCTAGCTAATGTTTTATCTTGTACAGAGCCCCTAAGGAGACTAATAAAACAACAAAATTTCTAAAAACCGAGAATTTTTTTTTTCCCCCTCTGGTTATTGTCTGGTGTGCATTGAATATCAACTCATGGCACAAGATATTAACTGAAAAAAAAAAATTCTAAAAATTTAAGTAAACTTTTTTTTTGTTATTGTCTGGTCTGCACCAGATAATAACTGGTGTGCACAAGATAGTAACTGAACAAAAAAATCTAAAAATTTAAGTAAAAAAAAAAATGTTTTTCTGCTTACTCTCTAGTGCCCACCAGATAGAAACTTTAAAAAAAATCTAAAAATGTAAATTAAAAAATGCTTTTTTTCCTGGTTACCATCTGGTGTGTACCAGACAGTAGCTGGTGTGCACTATCGGGTTCGCACCAGCTACTGTCTGCACCTTAAAAGAAATGTTTTTTCTAAAATTTGAAGTAAATAAAATTCTGGTGTCTATCTTGTGCACACCTGATAATGACTGGAAAAAAAATATCTAAAAATTCATGTGAAAAAAGACATTCTGTGTTCTAAGTTACCAGTTAGTCAGTAGATTTTCTTTATTTTTTAACTTCAATTTTTAGAATAAACATATTTTTTCCTTCAGTTTTCTTCTATTTGAATGTCCCTCAGGGGCTCTGTAATATGGCAATAAAAGCAAGTATTTTTCTTAAAGGATGTATCTGTTTATAAAGACAATCAGGATTCTTTTGAACACATTCAAATGTTGTGGCACTGATCTCTGACATTTCCATATTCTCTTCATTTGGTTTCAGAGGTACCAGCGCAGGAGGAAGTACTCTCTGTGCGCTGTTTTCCACACTGCCTGCATGCTACAGGAGCCTGGCGGGCCAATCCAGTTTGAAGTCAGCATTGGTAATTATGGCAACAAGCTAGATTCCACCTGTAAAGCCCTGGCATCCACAACCCAAAGCAGCTGTGCTGTGTTTGATGGTACGAACCAAAACTTGTTGTTTATCAGACATGACTAAATTCCAACACACACACCATCCATATAAAAATAACTAAACTCCACAGATAATCACTATTATTACCTACCCTGGGCTGAATCCAAGCCAGTGGCGATCCTCACCTCTTACTGGGAGGACATCAGTCACCGTTTGGACGCCATCAACATGCTCCTCTACACTGCTGACCGCTTGGTACGAAGACTTCACTCTCTTTCACATCAACGTGTGTTTGTCAGTTGTACATGTTCTACTTGAATGTGTTTTATTTATTTTCAGGAAGCAAACCTAAATTTGTTGAAAGCAGTCATCTTGGCCAAGGAGCCAGAGTCCCGACTGACGGAGATTTGGCTCAAACTCATTGACTGCATCATTGAGGATCTTAATAGGTTAAACATACAGACCTGTAATGACTAGTTTAGTTTGACGCATATGCAGCGGTTTGATAAAATGTGACTTTTTGCTCCAGCTTAAAGCTTCCGACCCTGGAGGATCGGTACAATGTCACAGAGCTGGATCTAAAAAAAAAGGATCTGCGGGATGCGGCCCTGTACAACATCATGC
Organism: Oryzias javanicus; assembly: GCA_003999625.1. Classification (NCBI taxonomy): domain Eukaryota; kingdom Metazoa; phylum Chordata; class Actinopteri; order Beloniformes; family Adrianichthyidae; genus Oryzias; species Oryzias javanicus. Next base: position 23,406,727 of record CM012451.1, on the reverse strand, counting down.
AGATGGCCTGCAAAATGAAAGAAGAAGCCAAAGATGTTGGATCTACTGTTGCTGACATTGAGCTCTGGCTAGAGAGAATCAAGCAGCTGGCAGAAGAGGTTTCTGATAGATTTGTGGTATAAATGAGGGGTGTAACAATTCATTTTTAACGATTCATATCATAGTTTGTGGTTACTGATACCATTCATAGTTGATATTAGCTCATTTTGATCGATCTGAATCTCCACTTAGGCCTTCACTGAAGGCTTTGCAGGCTCTGACGGTACGCCACTACTGTATGGTTACATGCCTGTGTAAAATTCAGTGTTGCCACACATTGGACTGTATGATCATTTTTTGCTGCCATCATGTTTCGTTGTCCACTGTGATGGTTGTCTTTATGTTACAGTTAAATAAACCAATCACACCTAAATCCATAGGATAATTTCATAGATTGGTTATAATTGATTTATTTAATTTAATTTTTTTTTATGATTTGGATTGATTCAATTTGATTAGATTAACAACTTGCCTCAGACAGATCCAACTGGTTTGATTGTAGAAATAAACATCAATTCATCACTTAAGTTGATTAATCGTTACACCCCTATAGTTTCTATGCAGGAACATGCAACTGATATTTTTGAAATGTGTTTTCATTAGCCTCAAAATAGCATGCCTGATGTGATCATCTGGATGTTCAGAGGAGAGAGGCGAGTAGCTTACGCCAGAATCCCAGCCAACCAGATCTTGTACTCAAGCCTCAGCAAACAGGCTTGTGGTAAACATTGTGGAAAGACTCAGACCATCTTCATGCAGGTGACAGAATCACAATCTTTAATGTCCTGTCTGAAGCAATACTTTTTAAACCACCTTATTCTCTTTTTTTTAAGTATCCCATGGACAAAAACAAAGGTTTGACAATTCCTGTTCAACTTCGTGTCAACATGTGGCTCGGCCTCTCTGTTCATGAGAACGAGTTCAACGAGTTCTCTGAAGGAAGCTTCAGCGTCTGCGCTGAAATGGTAATAAAAAACTAAACCAGACTTGGCCCCAAAAATTCAAATATGAATTTCTCCACAAACATTTTTGAATTGCACACCTTTTTTTTTAAAACACATCCTCTGTCCCTTCAAAGTACGAGAACCAGGCTTTGTTTGGGAAATGGGGAACCGCCGGACTGGTTAGTTGTCCCAAGTTCTCGGATGTTACTGGAAAAATCAAACTCAAACAAGAGAGCTTCATGCTTCCCTCGGGATGGGAATGGGAAGGAGGTTGGTTTATAGAACCAGAACGAGGGTATGTACTTAGTCTCTGTATCATGCATACAATCACACAAACACATTTTTTAGGTTACTGGAATGCACCAGTTTAAGTACAAACATCCCGTTATCACTCAACAGTCATAAAAGACTAGAAATATCCTATTTATTTGTGTCAATACATAAAGACATATTTCACACAGCCTCAGAACAAATGAGTGACAATTATGATTAAAAATCCAAACTTTTGTACAATTTCAACCCTCTGAAATATTTCTAAAAAGTTTTGAGTCCATCTGTGTGCAATATGAGTGAATTTATGTCTATTTTTAAAGAAAAGAATGATTTAAAAATGATTACCAAACAATCAATTAGATTAAATCCTCAAATCAAAGCCCAATAAGTCTGGCTTGATTTACATGCGCATATACACCCATACATGTTTACATTTTGCAAATATATATCGTTTTCCTACTTTTGAATCACATTTCTTGTGATTGTCATGTCTTGTGATCTGCAGTTTGTTGACGGCGGCAGATGCAGGCCACTCAAAGTTCACAGACGAAGTTTTCCAAAATGAAACTCGTTTTCCTGGTGGAGAGTGGACGCCTGCAGCTGAGCCGTACACAGACCTGGTATGCTTTATCTCTTTGAGCTAAGCACATAAAACTTTTTGTGTGTGGAATAATGTGAAATATGTGCCTAAGTTTAGCACATTAAGCTTTATATCTATGCATTTTCTATGGTAAACATTCCATATTTGATTCACGAATAGTTTTTTTTTGTGTTTTAGTTTTTTTTCTTTGTATCTGGCAATTAACGTCCTTGGTGCTATTATTTCCTGTCTGAATACCTAAATGATGGCTTAATTAATGGAAAGGTCATACATTTATGTATATATTTGCATTTAGACCGAAGGACTGAAGCTTGAGGCTCCGGAGACACATTTATCCCTCTATTGTGGTTCCGTGGCCCAGAATAAAAATTCTAACACTTGTCTAATAATTGGGTTTTTAGTTTTGATTCAGTTTTTTTTCTTTGGTTAACTTCTGGTATTTTTGTTTAGACTTTTAACATGTCAGAAAATTGAGTAAAATTGTAATACGTTGGAGGGGTTCATCATCATATTAAGCTAAAAGCATAAATTCTTTTCTGCTGGACAATAGTGTCTCTTTGGTGTTTAGAGGCAAAGTTCTTTAAGTATTTAAATGCACGAGCATTTTTTAAAAATTTGATTCTACTCCAATGTTATTGAGCTTAGTAAAAGAAGAAATAACTGTGATCCAAAGGAAATATGACAGAAAAGTCTGCTTCGCCAGGAACATCCTATTTGACACAGGATGTATTTTTCAGACATTAAATAACAGCAGTTTTTTTTTTAGAGTTAAACACAAATTTTTTTTAAAGAAAGACACTTTAGCTATGTTTTATTTCTTTACTGTTGAGGTGCATAAAGTATATTTATAGTTCTACTTGATAAAGTGACAAATATACTTCAGTTTTACAGAAGACACAAACAAACCTAATGATTACATTAAATTAGTTTTCATACCAGGACTTATATGAATAATGGTCATCTGTGTGTTGCATAGAATGGGGAACAGCTTCAAAGCCCTGAAGAGTTTGAATGTCCTCCTGGATGGACCTGGGAGGGCGACTGGAGTTTTGACAGCAACAGACCTGTAGATGAGAAAGGTTACACTTAAAAAAAGTTTTAAATGAACTTTATTGACTTCTTTTTCATTTTATTTTAATGTTTTAAATGTAAACACTTGTTTTTTTTTTTTATTTTTCCAGGTTGGGAGTATGGAGTGATCCTCCCCCCTAATGAAAAACCTGGTTCCTGGGTTGCAGCAGAGAAGATGTTCCATGTCCACCGCAGGAAAAGACTAATCAGATCAAGGAGGAAAATACCTGAGAAAAGGGCCGTTGCTAAGGTGTGGAAAGAGTAAATTTAAAAAAAAGAAGAGCGGATTTGGGACATCTTCCCTCATTTGTTTCTTTTGCAGAGGCGAAATTCAGAGGAAGGCTGGGAATATTCGTCCTTGTTTGGCTCCAAGTTTCACAGTAAGGAGCGCTGCTCTGACACCTTTCGTCGCCGCCGCTGGAGGAGAAAGATGGTCCCTTCTGACTGCACTGGTTGTTCTGCCATCTTCAAGCTGGAGGGAGCACCGGTGAGTGTTTTTTTAATTCGGCTGACACAACAGTAAAAATTAGAATATGCCATCCGAGTCACTTCCTGGAATTATTCCCCTGCATTACCGCTCCTGTAAAAAGCTGGAAGAAATTCATATTCTAGCATTCTATTCTTCAAATACTGTTGCTTTTCTCTGGAGTGCTACTTCCTAATAGCTGCATGTGTTTTGTTGATAGGGGGTTGATGTTGAAGAAAAGGCAAATAGAGCAGAGGCAGACAAATTGCTTGGTGCAAAGACCCCCACTGTTTCCTGTCATTTCAGTCGTGAGTAACTTGGTCCGATAAGATCCTTTTCCTGTCTCTGACGCTGATCAAAGACTTTTTAATCACCGCTTCCCAAATTCTTTGGTGGGGACTCAGTGCATGCATACTGAAAAGTTCTAAATCCTCTTCCTTTAGGCTCATATATTTACCATCTCAGGGTTTACGTCTACCAAGCCAGGAATCTCTGTTCCATGGACCACAACAGCTTTTCAGGTAAAAACAACACTAACATGAAATGGAATTTTTTTTTATCATAAATACATTTCTTGATGTTTACATTTTTATTTTGCCAAATAAAACAACATAGTTGAATAAAAAGACAGCCTTCTGTTGAACTTTTTATACAAAATGTTGCATTTTAAGGTGCTTGACATAAACACAAAAAAAAGGCTAAATGCACATGGAAAAATATGAATTATCTCTATCACATCAATAATAAAATAGTAAAGTAACAATCATAACAAAGTGAGTACCCAGAAAGCATTGAAGGAAACACTGGAGTTAAAGGTAAAAAATAAAAATAAAATAAATAATAATAAAAACTCTATCAATCAAATTAGGTCTAATTAAATCAAATCAAGTAATAATCAAATCAAATCAATTTCAGATCAAATCAAGTCAAATTTTCAAGCCAAGTTTTTCAATTGGCAAAATTTAAAGTGCTTTACATATAAACATGATCTAATTTTAAAAAACAAAAGCAAGACATAAAAATTAAATAAATACTTATAAAAACACCCCACACACACGCACACACACATAACTTAATAATGCATAAAATGATTAATTATTAGGATTTTTAGTAGAAACCTAGCTTTGTACTTAAAAAGCTTAAAAAGTTAATTAAGCACAGTAAAACTGCTGCTAAAAATAAGTGAGCTATTAAATAACATAAATAAAAAAACGTCGTTTCTAAAAAGTAGATGTAATAGAAACCATAGAACTAACAGTGATGCTGTGTTTCTCTCTAGATCCTTATGCCCATGTCTCATTTCTGCACATGAGTAAGACTACACACGTCATGCAAAACACACTGAACCCAACATGGGACCAGACCCTCATCTTTGAGGACATTGAAATCTATGGTGACCCACAAACCATTGCCAGCAGTCCTCCAGAGGTGGTCCTGGAGCTGTATGACAGCGATCAAGTGGTACTTTCTTAAATTCACTCCCCAATTTCTGGATGAAACACAGAATGAGGTGTATGACTGATCTTTGTCACTGTGTGCTTTCCTGTTTTGTTTGAAGGGAAGGGATGAGCCCATGGGTCGCAGCAAATGCCCCCCTTTGGTCAATCTGAAACCAAATGTTGGTGGTGGCAGTCCAAAGCTGCAGTGGTTACCGATTACCAAAAAGGGCCGCAGCGCTGGAGAGCTTCTTCTGGCTGCCGAGCTCCTTCTGAAAGAAAAGGTGCAGACGACGCAGGAAGTCGATTTACTGTAAAGCTTGTGCCTCTACAATAAGGAAGAACGTGCTTTTCTTACAGTTGGATGATGATGATCTTCCAATAGTTCCTCCTCGGCGGAGTGAGACACTCTACATGGTTCCTCAGGGAATCAAACCCGTTGTACAACTAACAGCCATTGAGGTTATTGGCAAACACTTTGCATGCATTCATCTTTCCCTTCTAACTTTGCAAGACACGACATGATCCATCAAGAATGTAAATTACTGTATGAAAGTAGGATTTTCTTTTCATTAAACTTCAGGTCCTGACTTGGGGCTTGAGGAACATGGAAGCCTTCCAGCTGACTCCAGTGTCCTCCCCCAGCTTGGTAGTGGAATGTGGGGGGGAGACTGTTAAAACGGCTTTCATCAAAAACTTCAAAAAGAACCCGAACTTCCCTGGATCTGTCCTACTCCTCAAAGTGGTACGAACCATAAACATTCTCATTTAATTGTATTTTAGGTAATGTTCTAATAATAATTTTAAGTTTGTCGCACACACAAACCACAAACATCTGCTGACACTTCAACTGAGAGTGAGTTGTATTTAAATTTAGGAATTATGATCAAATTCCAGGTAAATCTATCCTCAGTCATTCAGTTAAGTCTTTAAAGACTATCTTTTATCTGCAGACATTAAAAAACAAAACTACAGTTCACAAAAATGTGAAGGTCATTTTCACTTTAAGTGATTTATCTCTGAGATTAAGCTCAATATAAAGATTCTGGCAAATAGATATATGCTTTAAGGGAAAAAAATGTTCACGTTTCTTAATGAAATGCTATCAAAGAGGACTTATTGTTACATTTCGGACTAAAAATGTCTAAAATAAATAATTAAAAAAGACAATTTGCTTTAAAATGACACCTCTAACAATTACTACGTTTCTAATTAAACATTTTAGCCCAGGGGAAGATTTATTTTGATGAAAAAAAAAAAAAGATCAACTTAAAATATATTGAGTGATTCCCGACAGAACTAAAAACACAAAATAGGGATTTTTTGGGGTGAAGAATTTGGCTTAATGTGTTAATTTGGCAGCTAAATAAAAAGAATATGTTTTTACAGGAGCTTACACACCAATAAAATACATACATATCAGTGGCTATTACTAAAAAAGATGATTGTTAGCATTCACATGACTTAACATCCTAAAACCCGAGCTCTTGTTGGATATGCCTTTTTATGTCATAGTCACAGTTAACCCACTTCTGTGTTAATACAACACACAAGGTGATTCGTCACCAGGTCTTAAGCCTAGTGACAACATTTTTCTTAAGATTTAATTTAGAATAACCATTTAGCAGACATTTTTTTTATTAGAGAGTTAACCAAGACAGTAAAACTAAGTTGTCATGTTGAACTTTTTTGTGAAAAAAAGAAATGACTCCATCCGTAAGGGTCGGCAGACAACTTGTTTAAATTCTCTAAAGTTTTCAGGAGATATAAAATTTTTCAAAACCGTGGTGTCCTAATTTGCTTTAAAAAATAACTGTGTAAAAAAAGAAGCCTCTTTAGATGTTTATCCTCCTAGTCTAGTTCAAATGAGTAAACAAAATAAATAATAAAATGAGATATAATAAAATTACAGGTAAACAAATGTATTAACAAGGTAAACTTTCCCCCCAGCTTCTTCCCAAAGAGGAGATGTACGCACCTCCCATTGTGCTGAAGGTAATCGACCACAGACCCTTCGGCAGGAAACCTGTGGTGGGACAGTGCACTATTTACACTCTGGGGCAGTTCCGCTGTGACCCGTACAAAACTAACAGCGACATCTGCACGTCGTCCCCAGGTAACTATACTTATCTACAGCTTTGATCCCACCTACACATACTGTATAAACATATTTAGCTACATTTAATTGGTCTTCCTGATTTTTTTCTGTATTTCACTTTGCAGTGGCAATGATCGCGGCTGCTCAAGAAAATGTTGTCATAGACGTGGAATCCAGAGCCTTAAGTCAAACTCTGGTAAATTATGGCTTTTCTCACATAAATTCAATGACACAGTTTTGGTTTACTGAGATTTTTTTTTGCTTTTCACCCATTTCACAGCTTCAGGAAGAAGAAGTAAGCCCTCTCCTTAAAAAGCACTCTACTGGAGCATCTACTAGCCTGAAAGATTTAAGATGTATTTCATGTTTTGAACAGGAGGAAATCGACTGGTGGAGTAAGTTTTATGCTTCTCTAGGAGAGCAACAGAAATGCGGTCCCTACCTGAAGAAAGGATACGACACATTTAAGGTGACACAGATTTCTTACAAAGCAGAGCTGGATTACTAGTTTGGTTTCTGGAAGGTTCTTATTGTCAGTTTCACTTTAATAGTCTCTTGTTGTCGCTTTCACTTTGACCTTTTTGTCAGGTTTTCAACTGTGAACTGGAAAAAGTGGAACAGTTTCAGGGCCTGACTGACTTCTGCAGCACGTTCAATCTTCATCAAGGAAAAACTCTTGATGATGACGATGATCCTTCAGTGGTGGGACAGTTCAAAGTGAGTGTCAGTAAGGCAGAATTACAATACCAGTTACTTAGGGTTTTTTTTTTCTTTCCTAGAGTCTGCCCACTAGTGGATGATGGAACTGCATTTACCTTTTTTTAAATCTTTATTTTTTCTATTTTAATTTTGTCCGTATAGAGAAATTCTACCTATTAAAGCTAGGAAAATGCAGTTGAAAATAGGGTATCATGCTAAACTGAAGACTGATGCATCTAAGATTCTGAGTTTATAGGTGTTTGCTGCTAAGGATAGGCCAGTTAGGCAAAAGTCAGCCAATAATGTAAAATTTTATAATTTTTTTGTATTTTGCAACACTCTGAAAAGCTTTCCTTGGAGATTCTTTCTTTGAAACCCTTACATGCCTTGTGTAACCATGAACTGGGTACCAAAAACTTAAACGAGGCAACAACTAATTCTTCTCAGTGGTGTGAACGTTGCACATTGATGTCATGATTTGCCATCAATGGCTGCGTTACTTAATCATGATGATTACGCTTCAGTTTCAGCAAAATAATGGAAGTTTCTGTCTATTTTTATAATAAGAATAAGGAAGGGTGGAGTGCCACTTCCTGCTAAAAAAAAGAAAAACCTTAAAGTGAGAAGTTAGCCTTTTTTCTGCCTTTTTCTGCTTTTTCATCTCAAGACCAAAACTAATATTTGAGCTGACTACACATGTAAAAAGTTAAGCTGAATTGACTGCTATAGTGATAAAATGTGATGTGGACATCAGGTCTTAAGAAAATTCAAGTGTAACATCCAGTGTGACTTTCACTTAGAGGCTATAATAGCTTCTATAATTTAAAACACTTGAAGAAGAGTAGACTAAAGGACACAATATGGATTATAGAAAAACAGGGCAAAGAAGCAACTACCTTTTTAATTCAGTATTTTTCTCTTCATCACAACATTTACAGAAACAGATCTACTTCTGGATTTTGATAGAGTACAGCTTTTAGTCTCTTGAAATCATCCTTCCTCTCTTTTTATGATAAAACCATTTAACCCCCAAAACTGGCATTTGATTGATAGTTTTTTGCTTTTGGTCTCTGTGATCTTCAGGGTTCATTCAAAATTTACCCATTGCCCGATGACCCAAGGATTCCCGCTCCTCCTCGCCAGTTCAAAGAGCTTCCAAAAAGCAGACCACAGGAGTGTGTGGTCAGAATATACGTGGTCCGCTGCACTGAGCTACAGTCTAAGGACTCAAATGGCAAAGTGAGTTAAACTCTAACTAATCCACTTGTTTAGTTTAGAGACAAAAATAAGATGTTCCTCTTCAGTCTCCAAACAAAGATATAATATTTTCTTCTTTAACACTGTAATCGCTTTTTTCCATTTAGTGTGATCCATACATTAAGATCACACTTGGTAAGAAAACGCTGGATGATCGCGATAACTACAAACCAAACACCCTTAATCCAGAATTTGGAAGGTAAGACGTCGATTCCTCATTTGAGTTCCCTGCAAAGAATAAAAAAAGCACCAAAGCGTTACAAGTTTTTCTTTGTTGGTTGTTCAGGATGTTTGAGTTGTCGTGTATCCTGCCTCAAGACAAAGATCTGAAGATTGCTGTTTATGACTTTGACAAGTGGAGCCGAGATGAAGAAGTGGGTGAGACGGTGATCGATTTGGAGAACAGACTTCTGTCCTATTTTAGACCGTGTTGTGGTCTGCCACAAACCTACTGTGTGTAAGTGTGTATTTACTCAGGAATAGATGTTTTCAGTACAATCAGATCTGATTCACTTTCTACTTTCTTGCAGGTCAGGGGTAAATCAGTGGAGGGATCAACTAAAACCTTCTCAGATCCTTCAGAATGTGGCCAAAATGAGGGGACTTCCTCCTCCCATCATGGAGGAAGACGGCAGATCAATGTTGTTCTCAGGAAAACGATTCCACCTGCAGGATTTTGGTGAAGTCACAGTCTATTTGATAATATTAGCAAAATGATCTTGATATCTGTTTTTTTTTATGTTTTGTATCATTCGTTTGTATTTTTTGATAACATTTATGATATTTTTCACTTTTTCAGAGGCGAACTCTGTGATTCACTCTCACTTAGGCCCGGAGAAAGAAAGGCTTTCCCTGCATGTGCTCAGAAACTTGGGCTTAGTGCCAGAGCATGTAGAGACCAGAACCCTGAGCAGTTCCTTCCAATCAAATCTATCCCAGGTGAAGCAACGTTTATTTCAGGATTGAAGAGTAAAAGACGTTATAAAGAGAAGTTTAAAAAAAAAAAAAAACTTTAGAAACTATGAAAAAAGTTAAAGTTTTTCATGAATGCAGGGAAGAATTCAAATGTGGGTGGACATTTTCCCCAAGAGTCTCCGATCACCTGGCCCGCCGTGTATCATCAGCCCCCGCAAAGCCAAAAAGTGACTATTTTTTAATAGTAAAAGCATTACAACAACTCATTATAATGTAGATAATCATGATGTTTCATTTGTGTCAGGTACTATCTGCGAGTCGTCATTTGGAACACAGCGGATGTCATTTTAGATGACACAAGCATCACTGGAGAGAGGTCCAGTGACATCTATGTGATTGGGTGTGTTCCTTTTTTCTGTCTCTTCAAGGCTTATTCTGCTTTTTACGCGTTTTGCCTTATAGTTTCCACATAAAACATCCTCTAACCTTTAAGGTGGATGCCTGGAATGGAGGAGGATAAGCAAAGGACTGATGTTCACTACAGTTCTCTGGATGGAGGGGGTAACTTTAATTGGAGGTTCATCTTTGAATTTGACTACTTGTCTGCAGAGCAACTATGTGTCATCTCCAAGAAGGTATGAAGATTTACATACTTAGTAAATTCAGTAATTTGAGTCGGTGACTGAGTTTGTTTTTTTAAAGGAACATTTTTGGAATTGGGACAAAACAGAATATCGCAATCCACCGAAACTGATTGTCCAGATCTGGGACAATGACAGGATTTCATTGGATGACTACTTGGGTAAAAAAAAAAAAAAAAAAAGATTTATTTATTAAATTTGTACGCCGCTGAAACATTAAAAACGGAACAAAAACTGTTTTCACAAACTGTTCTCAAAAGGTTCTCTTGAGCTCGACCTGCGCAGTCTTATCCCTCCTGCCAAGTCCCCAGAGAAGTGTAACCTTGAAATGTTGCCGGGAATGATGGGAACTGTTGCCCCCAAAGCAAAGCCTAAATCCCTTTTCTCCCACAAGTCTGTGCGAGGCTGGTGGCCATGTGCAAATGTGCAGAACGGAGGTCGAACACTTACTGTAGGTTTACTCATGTCCTCAACATTATTCCATTTCTCTAAACACCCCTTAAACACTAAATGTTTGAACGATTTAACAGGGAAAAGTTGAGATGACACTAGAAATAGTGGAAGAGAAGGAAGCAGAGGAACGACCTGCTGGGAGGGGAAGAAATGAGCCCAACATGAATCCCAAACTGGATCCACCCAAGTAACAAACATGACTCTATTGTGTGTAACTTACACTAACTTAGACTACGAAAATAATATTTTTTATGTTTGCTTAACAGTCGCCCTAAAACATCTTTCACCTGGTGTAAAAATCTTTTCAACGTCCTGAGATTCATGACGGGGTTCAACTTTAAGTGGATTTTTGCTGGAGGAGTTCTTCTTGTGCTGATCCTCTTGTTCCTTGGGATCATGTTCTACTCCATACCTGTAAGACCTCAGTATTTCACAATCTATTGTCTGGTTCTAAATTTCAGGATTTGTATTTTTATTTAAAACGGATTGGTTAGCTCAGTAATCCAGAAAGTTATCTTTATTTTCCTTTATGAGAAATTTCTTCTTCCATCCACAGAGTTACATCGCAATGAAGATCGTGAAGCCTTTTAACTAAGAACTACCAGAGAGACATTGTCTTCATGGAGAACAATCTACACTTTCATTTAAAAATATATATATTGTGGTCATATATCGTGGCAAAGAAGATTGCAATGAACTTTAAAATGTTTTTTTTTTTTTTACACTCCTTCTTGCTGGTTTCTCCTTTGAAACAAATCAGAGCAAGTTTCTTGAGTTTCAGACATGAGTAAAAAACAAAAAAAACAACTGTATATTTGATTTTTTTTGGCAATACTTTGAATTCCAATGTTCCAAACTCTGTATTTTGAAGACTTTTTATTACTGAATGCAATGTGATTCCATATATTTCTGTGACAAATAAAAAATTAATGCATCTGAAGTTGTCTTGCATCAAACATCTATTTTTGCAACATAGTATGAAAATGTTGTATATTCTATGAAATAAAAACTCGGTCTTCATTAATCAAACAACAACCAAGGTTGTTTAGAAAAAAAGGTGAATTTGAAACACCAAACATATTGAATGTATTGTATGAAGGTAGGAAATTAGACAGAGCACCCATATGGGTCAACCTCCGTATGGGTGCATGCGATTAAAGCAGGGGTGTAAAAATCCCTGCTGGTTTTCCAGACACCCTCCATTTTCTATTGATTACCTGGATCAGGTGTGTTTAGCCAATAAGGAGCTTCAATGGTAGGTTGGTCGAAAATATGTAAGACACCGGCCTTCAAGGAATGGATTTGGACTCCCCTTGACTAAAGCTTTATCAAGATAGTTTCTTTAAAAATTGAAAAACCAAACTCATTTCCTCTATATTTTGGTGTAACAAAAACAATTTAGTGACAAAAGTGAAGCCAGTTTTGGTTCTTGGAGGCGAGCCTTGTGTGACAAGGGGGAAACCAGTGGAACTAAGTTTTTTTCAGACAAAGGTGGAACTAGCTTTGTGAGAGAAGCAAAAGAGTCAATCCCACACACACAAACATGCAACACACACATATTTGCGCACCGAATAACGTACAGAAACATATAAATAAAAAAATAAAAAGAAAAAAAAAAGCACTGTACCTTTAACGATTTTACGACAGCAATGGAACTTACGGCACCACCCCCTTCTCTCCAGTGTTTGATTGGTTTGGTTTTTCCCGTCAGAAATCGGACTCCGCAATGGCGAAGTGAAAGTAAGTCCCAAAATTAAAGCCAGACGTTTTACATTGAAGAGGTTAAATGCAAACTCTAAAAATAAGTTTTTATTGCTTCTCTTCCAGCTTCTTTCGACACATACACTTGCTCGATAATGTCACATTTTTTCTAATCGATTCTGCATCGCTAGCTTGATCAGGTACCAGTCCCGAAAACAATAGTCGAAGCTAACGCTTTGATTTATTCCTTCGCTGTTAAACCAGCTTAAAATATCTTAGTTTTGCTACTTTCTACACACCGTGTTTTTTCGTTCGGGATTTACAGAATCTACTTCTAATTTCCTTTATGTAGATATTTACTTCATTGCTAATAGATTATGTTCAGATTAATAACTTGGCTAGCATTCTTTTCACACTTGAACAGCTAACATTTATCATTTTTGCTAGTTGGCCTTAGACATTTGCTAACTTGTATTATTTGCACTTCAAGTGACCATATTGATATCTTTTGTATGCAATACATCTCGTTAATGTGTTTATTCCTGTTTGTTTACACCTGTCCTGGAAATCAGAGTTGGTTATTTGTTTTTATGGTTTCAAACCACTCTGTTGTTCATTGTTTTTCATTTTATTCCCCCTTCAGCCACAAAGGATTCATCTTGTATAATTTGTGTCAAACGTGATGGACTCCCCAAAAAGGTAAAATATACAAATTTAGTTTATTGGTTAAATTAAGTTGTGGGTTTCTTGGAAAATGTAAGACCTGTAAACTATTTTCTGTCCCTCTTCATTTAGTGTTGATCCTGACGACTTCTCTCGGGAAAGAAACAACTATTTACTTCAAGCAGGCATCAAAGATGAACTTGTCAGTGCACCACAGATGACCGACATTACAAATGATCATGTATTGCTGGAAAACACCCAAGATGACTTAGTTTCTCAGAGTTTAGTTGACACCGCATCTGCGGGTGAAGTAGAGGAGCCCAAGTTAGAAGACTGTAGAGGCACCGCTGCTCAAACACTTGGCTCCAACGGGCAGAAATCCAAAAGGTCCAGCTCACCTGGTCCTCAGCCTGTCAAAACGACATGTGTGGCAGGAAATCAACCACTCACCCTTCACCTTAGTTCTAAAAAAGTTGAAAGTACACCTAATGATGTGGAAATGCTGAGCCCTGAAAGTCCAGTGTGCAAGACATTGAACATAAACAACTCTTTGGATGAAGAGGAGGATGGAAAGATGCTCGGAGAAAACCCTGGATTTACAAGGGCCCAGGTTTTGGAATTGGAGCTTCATATGAATGATCCAGAAATGGAGCCACAGAGAAAATCAATGTCCTTGCATTTGGCTCTGAAGGGGCAGATAAGGCAGAAACCAGCGATTCATCTATGACACAGCACTTACTTGAAAGCCAATCAAATGAAGTTTTCAAAAGGTACTTATGAACATGTTTTTTAAAAACAATTTTAGTTGAGCTTTTTCTTTGTTCCATTGTCCTCACCAGATTTCCTTATCAACATTTTTTTTTTATCATAATCAGTGATTCTTCGACAAGTTCTTTGCACAACATGGATAAAAATTTTCGGGGGACACCCATAGACGAACTAAACCGGCTACCACAATGTGCCCCTCCTCTGTCTCGCCTGAAAGCCGTCCCAGGGCACACCATTACAGTCAGGGTGAGCAGACATTTGATTTTTCATCTGTATTTTAAAAGTGCTGTTTAAAAAAAAAATCCAAGAAGGTATAGATGCATTCAGTATGAATTCACAAATAGAGATGCTGCTTTCTGTTCTTATTAGATTGCAACACTGTTGTTTATAATCAATGTTTTTTAGAAAATGGTTTCTGTTTAAAGATCCACTTTGATCATGGTATTTTAATTATCATTATGCTGTTTTCTTTATTTATTTATTTTTGCAAAAATCAAAAACTTTTGTCATTTTTTTTATCTTAGTTTCTGCAAAGTAGCAATAGTCAGCAATAGTTCACAAGAAATGAATTGATGCCCACAACATTAGAGTGGAGTGGGACCGTTGGCATGGAGCAATCCCGTCCCCTTTTCCCATCACCTATAAATGAGATATTTTTGTTTACACGCGCTCCAGCTAGCTCACAGTCTCACACCCCCAACTTAACATTACCGATGCAATAACAATGGCGAGCAACAGCTATCCAGCTGTACAGTTTTGAGCCAGATGCCAGCTCAGACGAGGAAAAGGAAGTCGCCCATGGATCTAGTCAACAAAGTGGCTACATCAGAATTGCAGGAGCTTCCTACGTTACAAAAAAGTTATTTTTCAAATGCTATTTTTACATCTGCTCTTGATTCACACACAAAAAAAATTCAAATTTAAACTTGATTTTCTTTATATATTTCCTCCATCATCAGAGAAATGCCACCAGACCATATACATTTTTTTTTGTCTTTTTTAAATCAAACAACTATTATTGAAAATGCCAGTTTTGGTAGCAAAAACATTTTGATGAAATATAAACTTTAAAAAAAAATCTTGTAAGTTGTTTCTTATATATGTCTTTTTCAAATCTTTAGAATAAAATAAAATCTGCAAGGTTCAATTATTTTATCTCCTTCTTTACCCCGCCATGTTACTTGTTTTTGTTACAGACAGATCTCCTCAGAGAGGGTAAAGTCCCTGTCCCTTACCCCCCCGTGTTCCAAGATTCCTGGGATGATGTCCATGTGAAAATGCCCTGTTCTGAGAAAAATCTGTTTCCTATAGAGACTGAGGTAAAGCAGGCGTTTGCTTTTGCTGCTCATAGAAACTCATTTCTATACTGTACAAACAAAATTGTTAAAGCAATATACAAATGTGAATGTTGTTGTTATCACCAAGGATGGAAGTGGCTACCAAAGTCGGTGGGAACTCATCCATACCTCCTTGCGGAGAGGTTTTAAAAGTTGTCTGGATGTTCGGGTGAGATAACTTTGTTCTGCTTTATGCGTCGTTATTATCATTGTTTTGCTGGTAAAAAAAAAAAAAAAGCCAAATGTCTATAATTTCATTCAGATTTCTTCTTCTAAAATATCGTGTTCAGAGGATACAATTAAATTACTTTCTGTGACCTTGTGTACAGTTTTTTTTGTGATTATTTTTTCCAACCCCTATTAGAATGTATTTTGAGTTTATACCACAAACAACCACCAGATGGCAGACTGTACAACTATTTATGTCTATGTAGAGAATTCAGCTCTCTGTCGTGCTTTATCTTTTGCCACAATATATCTGTTTTTAAGGTTATGTGGAATCTTCAGATGGAATTCTATGATTTAATAACTCTGTTTTTTTATATTTAGGATGCAGTGTTGAAGTACAATATAGCTCACTCAAAGAGATGGGATTTCACTGCCCTGAATCTTCTTTGTACTGAGGTAATTTCACTTTTTTGTGAAGACATGTTTTTTTAACAATTTATTTTGCACATTTGCCTGTACTGGTCTGCTGTTACATTTCAAAAACTTTATTGATCTAACCTCTTAACTCTGTTTCTTTCAATTAGTCCAATTTATTGAGGGAATTGCCATTAATAGGTTTTGTTACTTGTAGTTTTAGAGAACAGAGAAATAAGAGTCTTATCAATAAAGCTTTCATCATCAGAAATATTACTTGGTACTCCAGGAGTTTTTTTTTTTTTTTTTTTGGTAAAGATAAATCTAAGTAATTCTTATACGTTTAAATCCATGTTTGGGGAAATTCTTGTTTTTTTGACTAAAACAAAGCAAGTTGCATTTCCTTCTTTGTGTTTCATGGGAACCTCATGGGAACGCTGCACAGTTAGGACTGATGGGCACAGAGCATAGCAGCAGCATCTGTTGTAGGTGAACCAAGAGAATGTTTCCCCCTATTTAGTTCTTTTTCTCCGTTCAGTCAGTTAGGGACTGCCTGCCATTGCATTTGTTTTCTTTAGGGTTCATTATTTGGTGATTTTCAGTCCACAAAGCAAACTTTTAAAACCGTTAAGAATTTTGATCGTTTGTCACACTGACATTTGTTTTCTCGTGCAGCTCGTGTGCTGTGTGTACTTTTTTTTTGGTCAACATTAATTTCCTTTTTCAATTAAGAAAAATATGAGTTTTTTATTTATTTATTTATTTATTTTTAATTAAGTACAGTCAATTTTTTTTCTTGTTTTCCAAAAGAATGTCACTGAGTACAGCTGAGATTTGGGAGGATCAATAGCACTCTAAGCCTTTTAAAGCTTAACTGAGATTCATTAGGAAGCCTCTTTAAATTTAGAGGGACGCCGCAGACTGCCTACGGGAAGGTTTCTGAATCGCCCATGACTCTAACTGATCATTCATTACTAGTACAAGCAGAACGTTTTTTTTTTTTTTTTTTTTTTTTAATGGTGAGACACTTCAATGTATCATTGTTAACCACAATTTTAAAAATGTTGTAAATAAGTAATCCAGATTTATCACCTTTTTATTATTTTAAATTATTAAATTAGTTTATTTGTAAATAGAGAACAGATTATTTTAATGATTAATTCCCTATAAATGAAAGAATCTCACTTCAGTTGTCTTTTACCACGACTTATTTTTCTCTTAATTACAGCAGAATATGTTATCTATCTTTAGATGTACACTAGTGTTTTCTGGGACATACACAGTTTCAAATTCTTTCTTTTTTTTAAGTAGGATTACTTACTTGTTGTACTTCATGCGAGGATTTTTTATTTGCCTTGAGAGTGTTTGATGACTTGCAGCTACTATAAACACTCAGAAGGAAAGAAAATAAAGAATAGATATTGTCTTATAATTTTTAAAGTGTTATTCTCTGGGAATTTTTGCAAAAAGTTAGAAAATTTCCAGTTTTCCATTTGTAGTTTTGTGGATCTTTATAAATATTTATGTATATTGACAGTAACATACATACATATCTGCAATCGTTTAAGTGAGTTTTTTTTCTTGTTTCATTTACGTTTATGCTTTGCTTCCTCTTTGCAACTGTTGAGCCTTTTTTTTCTGTCTAACTTAACATCACAGGTGGTACAGGGCAAGACAACAAAAGAAACAACATTTATCAAAACAAATTTACTACATCTCGGTTTGGTTTCAAGGTCCTACATTTTAGTGAAGTTTAAAACATGTTTTTGTTTTAACATGACATCTGCCAGTTTTATGAATTAGGCGAGGTTCAGGATTAATACCAAAAGAACTAGTCAAGATTTCAGAGAAATCCTCAGACTAAAATATTTTTTTAATCAAGAGCTTTTTGAAACAAGTATATTTATATAATTCATATGCATTTATTTATTTTTATAATGTGTTGAGGTAATTGCTTTTATCTTTATTCTTTTCAGTTATTTGTCTTTTCTGTAAACTGAGAAAATAATTCTCAACTTAAAAAAAAACCTGCATAAAATTAGAAAAAAACTGGAGTTTTTTTTCTTAAATGTTAAGTTCATGGTTTACGACTCTTCTCTTAATTTATTATTTTATTCATTAGTGACTGAAATGATGTTTTCTAGTGTAAAATTGCTTAAAAGATTTGAATGTTTTGACCATTCAAACTAAGAGAGGCAAAATAGGCAGGTCTGCCAAATGAAATCTTGTGCAACATTTTTGTAGCCCTGAGGTTATAGTGAGGGGATAAATTACCCCCAGGCCGATGATTGGCACCTAGTTCAGTGCTTCATATCCATCAGGGAGAAGAGCTATTCAAATGAGGAAATCATTTTATTTGATTTCTCTGCTGAATGGGGGTGTCATTGTGTCAAATTCTGAATAAAGTGTGATGGCTGAGCAAAAAACCAGACTTAAGATCGTCCACACCTGATATCCCACCAGTGTTGTCCAGTCCAGCTTTAGATCTACGGTCTGTATATTTGGTGTTGAATGCATTGCAAACCAGCGGGGTCTAACTCTGCATCCAGCAGCTGTGATGGGTAAAAATGCAGGGGCATCATCTTTCTGCCCTCTTCCCGCTGCATCCCCAGCTTGCATCTATTAGTCCCTCAGGAGCACTTTATAATGTCTGCCAACTCATTACTCCTGACAGCATTTAGTTAGACCTGCTCAGCAGCCATGTAAACCCCCCTGGCCAAATTAACCGCAGAGGACTTCCTGTGAAAATCAAACCAACCTGCCACTCTCCCCACAATTGGCCGTTTGCATTTGCTCCAGAAGGCCCATTTAATCAGCACAAGCTCCCCTACTTACCTTGATGGAATAAGGCATGTGATTGATGACGGTGACATTCGAAGCCAATACACTCCAAAATTATTGTGTTGTAAATCTGGGTGTATGATGGAATAACTCTCAGCTTTTTCTAGGAGGACTGCAGATGGATGCTGAAGTGAGCTTACAGGCTGTGGATTCCCACTGAGATATTTCTCAGATTTTTAGCTCCATCTGGATATGTGACTTCATTTAATAAGACAGGAATATTTTAGTTTGTAGTCACTCAGATGTGTAGCATAAACACATTCTGCATTTGAAGTGACGGTTTGGAAATTTTCAGACATTTGTCAGTCGTTTTAATTTATCAACACGGAATTGCTGTTGAACTGTTATTAGATCTCTTACATTTTTCATCAGCAGCTGGTTTAGCTTTTATTTATTTTATTTTTTTAAGTCCAGTTTGTTATTAAGAGTACATAAAATGCACTATTACTAAGAAATTAGAGAAAAACTTGCATTTAATTGTCTTTCTCTGAAACAACACATCAAAATTCTTCTGACAAAGTAAATGTATTTAAGATAAATCTTATTGATAAAATGTATTTAACCATTAGCCTTTATTCATTTACAGTATAGACTAAATTCATCATTTGTTTTGTCTCTCCAGTACCTCGAACACATTGAGGTTCAACAGCTTTTTCAGGTGGTACTACCTAAGATGGTTGAGCTAGCCCTCAGCGCTCCTCAGCTCTGCACTATGGTAAGTGTTTTGAATGTAAGCTCCTCTTAATATTGTATAAAAGATACGTATATTTTTACGTTTTGTAAACTGTAAGTTTAATTATTTGCATTGGGAAATCACCGTGTCATAGAGATGTCATCCCAACTTTCCTAAAGATGACATTTTTTTATTCTTTAAAAATGTTCCTCCAATTATTTTATTTTAAATCCACAAAAAAAACAAAAATTCCCAGAGTTCCACCCTGATGGATCAAATGAGGATCAGCTTATTGTAAATGAAAAACTAGGTTGTAAAATTGACAAACCGATATTGTAGACGTTATAAAATTATTGTATTATTAGATTCTGAAATAGGTGGTGCCATATTTGCCATTTAAAAAAAAAAAAAAAACCCTCTATCACCCGGTGTCAATCAGGTCCAGGTATCCAACTGTCTCAAAGCCCCACCTCCATGTAAAATTAGGGTCAACACCAAAAGCAAAAATCCGGATCAAAAACTGTAAACAAAGGATGAAAGAAATTCAAAATACAAACAGCAGCTTTTGATAAGAATACTAGATTTATAGTTTTTTTTTTTTTTTTTTAATTCAAGATTTATTCAAGATTTTTTATTTTTATTTTTTTAATATTTCCTTCAACTTTAAAATACATTTTTTCAAATTTCCAATTGTTTTGTTAAATGTTTATTTCTTTTTCATGAGCAAAGCAAACCTTCACGTTTAAAACTGTTTAAAAATGTTCTATTTTTTTTCTTTCACCTTTTCAACCTGGTTTTTCATTCACTTGTAAGAAGATCTTGATTTGACCTGATTTCATTTGATATTAGAAATTGCACAAATTGGATTTGCAACAATTGGTTCTCTTGATATAAGCAATGTAACTAAAAAAAAAGCATGCATTTAATTGCATTTATAAAAAAGAAGTGTTTGTGCTTGGAGGAGATAGTTTTTGGTATGTATCAAAATTGATATATTTAGCAAAACTGCAATGGAAAAACATTGAAACTGACTTTTCTTCTATTGCACGTTAGATTTAAGCGGGCATTTTAAATTTTAATTACAATCCAAACAAACTTAAGAAAGCACATTTATTTACTTGCGTTAAATAATACCACACTGTTCAGACTTTTGGGGTCTTTAAAGGCCATCTGTCTTCATCAGATAACAACAAATCTCTTGTTGTTTTCCATTTCAAAATTTGCAGCTAAATTTAATCAATCAAATTGAGCACCCACACAGGAAGTGAGTAGTAGCTGAATCCGAGAAGTCATTCTGTAGTCTTTAGAGCTTCGTTCTGGTGCGTCTGCAGAAAGGAGTTTCCGTCTGTGAAGCCTTCAGACTGTCGTAAGTAAGAGCAAAGGCTTATGTTTATGTGTGTGTTATTAGAGTGTGTATTGATCTGCACACCGGGCAGCCTTGGGAGGCTCTTTAGCTTTAATCAGTGAGGATGGATGGTTCCAGTGTGTCGCCCTAAACGAGCCTAAAGAGCAAGACTGGGGCCTTAATTACTACCACTCATTTACGTAATGGAACCCTCCTTGTCTCCTGTTTGTTATATCACTACACCAATTTTCTGCTGTCATTAGCGCCCCCAGCCCACGCTGCTAAACCCACAAAATGTTCCTAGCATCCGTCTCTTTGACACCTCCCTGTTCATTTCACATTATTTTGATTGTACTCTCATTTTTTTCTTTTATTCTAGCCAATTCCTTTACTCAAGGCAAAGATGAACCATTCCCTGACTTTGTCTCAGGAGCAAATAGCTTGTCTTCTGGCCAACGCCTTCTTCTGTACTTTCCCCCGACGCAACTCTCGCAAGTCGGAGTACCACAATTACCCCGAGATCAACTTCAACAGGTAAAAATACACTTTCAAAATGCAGACTCTCCAAAGGCTGCTCCCCATTTGGGCAACAGAGGGAGCTCAGTTTTTAAGAATTATTAGACTGTTATTAAAAGCAAAGATCTGCATCCATATTTCTTCCAGTCTTTTATAAATCAGGTTTTTCCTCCAGCTTTTTTCATCTCAGTCATGCCTGATTTTCTTTGCTGGTACAGATTTGTCATCGTTACATTAATCCTGACACGCAGAGCAAACTCATTTCCATAAGGGGGCACTACTGCCTTTTAAACTTTTAAAACTGAATTTTCATTTGTGCTTTTTTTTTTTTTTTTTACGTAAATAATTTAGGCTTTTTGTTTACTCTTGTTTCTGTCGAAGTTATAGTTTTACTGCATCTGTCTTTGTGAAGACATCGGGATGTGGCTGCTAATTACCAGTACAAATGTCTCTGTCTGTTTAGCCTTGTTAGCAGTTAGGAACTGAAATAGTCGAGAGTCGAGAGGCTCGTGATGGCCAATTTAATTAACATTTTTTGATGCATCTTTTAAAGTTGGACACTTCTGCTGGTCTCTAATGTCTCATAATCTCAAGAGATTACTTTGTTTGAAAAACATGACATTAATTGTGTCGTAGTCTAGCAAACTGGGTTTCCTGAGAACTACTTTTATTGAAATGGTTTCTATGGATGAAGGATTTCAGTTGGATTTTTATTTAAATGAAAATTACTTGAAAAACCCACATAAAAAATGAAATGCACTTGATATGTGTTTCGCACATAAATGTAGCAAAACACTTTCTTTTTAAAATCCAGTCGCTGACATTTTTGTCTTGAACCCACATCGCTGGTTTTCTTTTTTTTTGTATTCACAATTTCCACTGAACACCTTGTTTTATTGTGCTTTTTTTTTTGCCAATGTCTTGTGTCAGATGCTAAAAACAAATACAATTCCAAAAAGTGTAAGAAGAAATTTCAATAATGTAGAACAACAAAAAAGTGGATGTTATTATATTGTAGTTTAGGAAAACACTTCAACTTTTGTATAAATATGTATATTTATTTAAATCTGAGAATTTTTCACTTTTAATTCTCACTTTTCAAAATTCAGCAGAATAAACTTGGTGCTTGCCACAAACATTACTGCCGCCTAGAGAACTTTTGCTTTGTTATGGTTTGCAGATGTATTTTAGGTACACAGATATGTGTGCTGCTCCTGATAATGGCTAGAATGCAGTTTGTTAGCAGTCTTATTACTGCTTTAGTTGGCAGCAGATGCCTCATTATACATTTCACATCAGGGATATTCCATTACAAATGTAGTTGGATTTTCAAAAACCTAATGTTTGTGTGGCCAAACATCCTCATTGGCTAGTAAATCAAAACTACATTTTAATCTCTTTATAAAAGAACATGTGGAAGGGGAATAGTTGCAGATGTTGACCAAGTTGAGAAGATTCTTCATCCACCTCATAGCTGCTGGCTTTTATGATGATGTCAGAATCAATGATGAACCCTTGTGTGACTCAAATCACACTAAAAAATGATTTAAAGTTGTTCCAGCGAAGATTTGATCAGATTATTTTAGAAAAAGAATTCACATCAAAGATTCATGTCAACTTACTGAAACTTTTTTCCAAACAAAATCCATTTTAATTTGATTGATGACAACAAAATATGATGCTTGATGATATGTTCAACTAAAAATGCCTCTAAATATTTATAAATTAGGATGGGAAAACAGACAATATGTTATAATATGTAACCTAATATATAACCTTTGTATCTGTAAATGATTCACTGAGGTTTTGCTGAACTGGAACTGCAGGATTTCAGCTTGAACTGATAAAGTATGTGACAGTTCTTTACTATTTACTGTAAATACAGATACTTCACGTGTACATCACAATTAAAAACCTGATGTAAATTGAAGAGGAGGGATTGACAAAGTGCAATGATAACTTTATTTTAAGCTTTCTATCTTAGAGATGTTGGGAGTGAGGTCATCTGGACCCCACAAGACAGCGCGATGACCTTTTTTTCCCCAGTAATTTTTGATTTTCCTCGTGTCCTTGGCAGACATGAAATCCTGTTCACATTTGTCATTTGATGGATAACACGTCAATGTAAGGCTTGGGTCATCTGGACCCTATAAAAGAGCACAAGGGTTACAACTTACAAATGAAGCAGCCTAGATTCTGTGCTTGAGATGGAGGCTGCAGAGGTGAAGATACTCCTGGGAACTGTTTCAAGAAGTGGGCTAAATGGAAATCCTGATAAAATTCCGGCTGCAGTGACTTAAATTCAAGCAACACTAGTTTGAATTTCTTAATGCAGAAACTTTTCTATGATCATATACTAGACTGGTTCTTCTGGGCTGAGTCTGCAGGATCAGCCCGTCATGGCTCCATTTCCATGTTAACTGAATGATGATGATGATGATGATTGAAGAGAATAATTTGGACACATTTGATAATAAAAATGAGAATTTCAAGCTAAAATTCTCTTTAGCACCAAAATGTTAAAAATACTAATTGTAATGTTATGCATTATTGATATTAATGGCATTACACAGCACATGATTAAATATTTTCTGTCTGATGATTTATTAGAATAACGGCTCGTTCTCTCAGACTGGGGCTACTCATGAAAACGTCTGTCTGAGGAACATTTACTTAAAAACCCATTGGATAAAATGCAGCCTTTTATTTTATTTTTTATTTTGTCTTGTCCATAACTTACATATCAAGTAACCTTCAGTGCTCTCCCAGAATCCACTGCAGTTTTATGTTTAAAATTTTTTTTTAGCATTTTTTGCTGATATTTTGGTTAACTTGGTTGTCAAACATCCTATTTTCCTCTTGATAATTGCCTTAAAAATGACATCTCTTTAGGAAGATCTAGAAAAGGAAGCAAATTAAATTAAATTGACTGAACAAACGCTGACTCCTATCCCGGTTCCATTTTTTTCCCCCCTCAGTCATAAAAATTCACATTGGCAACCATAAAAGATCTCCTGCCATCGACATATGATCATGAAGATTCAAGAAAAGAATGATTATTTTGCTGTTTGAAAATCTTCTCCTGTAGAATTTAAAATGGAACAACCCTGATTCAAAATACATTTTGATCAATATTTTTTTTTTCATATTTAAAATGTACCCACATAACAGATGTAAAGAAAAGAAACCAAAATGTGTAAAAACAACAAAGGGTTTGAATGAGAGAATGTCTCTACTGTTAGTATTTTTATATGTAAAACTGCTCAGGAAACCGATGTCTTTGAGAAGATGAAGCAGGAAAAAGACCATCTTTATGGTCTAAAAAAAGCCCTCCGTCATTATCCGCCCCTCCCTTTTCTCTCAGTAATTGAAAGAGTGCCCGTCACTTTACTTATCGGTTGCAGTACTCTGTCTTGAGTAAGCAGAGCAGTAAGCAATCTGCTGATTGCTGTTTTGGCACAACTGCCAAGGTTTGCCCTCTGTTAAGTGATGAATAGGTTTAAGCGTCAAGATGGAAAGACAGAAAGTTGCCTTTTTCCAGGCGAGTTTTCTGCTGTGGTCTACAAAACCAGGGATTGGTTATTTTGTAAATGTGACGACCCCGTTTTTGGTTTGTGTGACATTGAGTGACGGTCAGCTTCATTTATAGCAGGAAAGATGGATGCTGTGTAAACTTTTTAGGGTTAATGAATACATGGAGAAAAAATTGTTAATTTTCTCTTTAATAAAAATGAGATTCCTTATAAATAAAACATTCTCCTGTCTCTCATCATGTTTGTTACTCCGTTCATTTGCATTATCAAAACACTTAAAACATTAATGTGAGCGACAGAGTTTACAGGTAAACACTGGGGGAAATTGGTTTGTCAAAAACTGTGCTGATGATGTACAGGGTTTATTTCTAATAAATGTTTTTACTTCTTAATTACTCCTTGAAAGGCTTTCAGTACATGAAATCTTTTGTTTCATGGCTTCCATTGGACTTTGTTTATGCGGAGTAGTGTAGGTGGCTTTTTATAGGACAAAAAAGCTCAGCATGGGGCGCTTTAAGCTCTTCGTTCATTGTTGCTCCACAGTAGTTTTATCAAACTTTAAATTGGTCTTTGTACAAGATGTGTAGTTTGATGGAAAGCATTTACAATATTTGGCTTAAATCATAAATTTAATTATGTGTTTTTTTGTTTTGTTTTTTTTTGTCTTGTTTTTTTTTTTTCAGTTGAATTTATGTAAAAAAAAAAGCCTGCACTTAATTGTTCCTGAAAGTCTCACTTCTTATTTTTATTTCAAATGACACCCATTAAAGAGCATTTTAATAGAAGTGCCAGGTTTGGTGTTGAGCCAACTTTTAAGCATTTTACCATAAAAGTAGTTTAGGTCTCCTTTTCTGATTTTGTGTTTGTTTGTCTTCCCTTCAGGTTGTTTGAAAGTTCTTCTCTTCGAAAAATAGAAAAATTAAAAACTCTGCTGTGTTACTTCAGGAGAGTCACTGAAACCAGTAAGCACCAAAAACCGTCTTAATATCGTATTCAGTTTTTGTCTCTCAATGTTTAAATGTCATTGTATTTACTTTCATTTGTGTTCTTTGTTTTCCCAGAGCCCACCGGTCTGGTCACATTTATGAGACAAACACTCAACAATCCACCACAGTGGGAAAGGTAATATATAAGTAGTGTGATATATATATTTTTGTCTCCTTTTTTTTTTATACATCTATGAACTAATAAAGTTTGATCACTTGATAAATATTGTGAAAATATTTAGAAGAAAATCGAAAAATTGAGTTTGCGAGAACTAAGATACAAGCAGGCTTACATTGATGATTTCTTCTAATACTTTACGCTTAAACTAAATATTTTATTAATGTGTGTAATTACTAAATATCTTAAGTTTTTCTTGTTATATTTAAGATGCAACAATAAGGCATTTTTGTCATTTTTATTATATAAAATGCTGTCTTATACATTCAGATTAGCTTTAAATAACATCATACTAGCTATAATTTTTACCTATTTACTCACTTTGAGCAAGCATCAAAATGTTTGTTTTTTGTCTTTTAGCTCTCAGGCTCTTCTGACACGTTTACATATCACGTGTGAGGGAATTATTGAAGAGAATGGATACGGAATGCTGCAGGTGAGAACTTATTTTTATTTATTTAGGGGTGAAACGGTAATATTTATGTGACTCCTCCATGACAATCACCTCAACGCCGCTTCATTTACATTATTCATACAAAAAGGAGATTTTTTTAAACTTTTGTCTCTTAAGTATTTTGGCTATTTTCTTCAATAAAATTACATTTACTATTACAATAATTTCTTTCTATTTTCTTGGGCTTGATGCGGTGATGCGACTTTTATTATGATGGGATGTCTTGTTGGTCTCATCAATCAGAACAAACGCTCAGAATTTTTTATTTATTGAGGTTTGAGTTTACTTTGCTTTCTGCAAAGAAATTTCTAACAAACAATAATGCAAAGGGAGCTACTGTTTGTCTTTGTTTTCTTAAGCAGAGACTTTTTTAGGGTTGTATTATCGTCAAATCAATTTAAGTATCAGTTTTTGGATTTCTCTGCATTGGTACACCCCACTCCCTGCATCTCTCAGATCTGGGGTGCCTGTTGCATTTTTGGTACTTGAGTTGACAGCTTATGTATACACATGAGTAGCTCAGAAAGGAGAGGACCCATGAATGGAGGATGAGGCAGAGAGGGCGCATAGAGAAAAAGATGACGAGATCTAGTCTTTCACCGGAGCGACCCAGCGGACCAGGAGTCCTGCAGGCGGATTGACGGCTACCTCGGCGGGGTGTGTGGAGTTCTAATAGGGCAGAGTGGGCTTTCATCCTGTCAGGTGGTGTGATTGAAGGGTGCAGGGGTGAGGCTGGGGCTGAGCCGTTCAGGAAGGTGAGGAGTTGGGTGACTAGTTGAAAAACACTGGCATACCCACATACAAACACTCTGACTGTCACACAGATGGATGCAGCTGTGGGCCACTGAGCAGAACCCTCAGTCTTTGACAGGGTCTTCTAAGTATCAGTATTGGGATTGAACAGGATGTTGTTTTTTTTAATACACTCTGCAAAAATTAGGACTCAACTAACTGATAAATGTATCACCAAAGCCATAGAAAATATTCTTCTAGTAACACTTTAAATTTAACTCTTAAGTTTGATTTTTACCAATTCAAACTTTGGTGTAATAATTTACTTTTTAAACAGTTTTTGTGGCAATGTTTGGCATCCATTTTTTAAAATTTTTTTATTAGAACATCACTTTTTTTTTTTTTTTAAGATTAGTTCATTATTTTATACAATAATTCCATATAAAACCTGAAACGAAACCAAAACTCCATTCAGTCTTTTTGTTAATGCAAAGTCACAAAAAATGAAAAAATAAACAGTTTTTATGTTTTATGACAAAGATTTGAAGTGTAAAGACAAAATTAAAATGTGTTATCCCCCCCTCAAGGATTATAAAAAAAATGTATATACACATTTTTTTCAATGTGTCAAAGATTTATTCCCCAAGTATCACAATTATGTGTTAAACTGCTATTTTTAAACTAAAAATTTCAACACTAATACACTTTTTGAAACCTTTACATTTTATTTTAAATGAAAACTATACTAAATGCCGGTTGCCATCATTCCTACATGACTGGTGTTGGTTGTTACACAAAAGATTGGTGTTCTGTTGTAGAGCGCAACAGTGGTACAACAGGTGAAAACTTCCCCCACACCATGAATAATTTTTTTTATTGTTTTTAGGTTAAATAAGTTTAGTCAAAGCCTTTGGTAATTATTTATTTATTTCATGATCTTTCAGTGTTGCAGCTCCTCTCCAGAAATATTTTTTTCCTTAGATTTTAACTCATAAGAATGTGAATGCTGATTATTTTTATAGAATCATACAAAAATGCTCATATTTGACCAATTATTCTCATTATTGCTTAGTTTGTCTCTTGCTTTATATTTCTTAGGTATTTAAGCTATTCTTACAATCCAAGTGCTTTGTTTGGTTATTTCCTTATTTGATTATTGCTAAGCAGGAAGCAGCACAATGATCCATGGATATTTGTCAGTATCACATCTGCAGGGTCATTGGGTAAATACTGCGACACTAATGAAAGAGTTTTTCAAAGAATGGGGGTATGCTTTGGAGAACACACTGCCTGCTCTGGAGAAGTTTGTGATCAGTGAGAATGACTTGTCAAAACAGTTTTTTTTTAACTTTTGCAATAGAGAAACTAATGAAACAGATAAAAATCCTTTGAAGTTTTTTATTCGGTATTTTTTATTAGAAATCACGTTAAACATACAGTAGATAACACATTCTTGTGCTTCTGTTTTAAAAAAGTGACACTGGTATCACACTGAAATGATCAGAAATGACAATTATTCTAATATTCTATAGTTTGAGTTTAGGTTGAATTCTGTTCACATTCAATACTTCTTTTATTTTGCCTCAACAGGTTGACTTTGCAAACAGGTTTGTGGGCGGCGGCGTCACAGGAAATGGACTAGTCCAGGAAGAAATCCGGTTCATCATCAACCCGGAGCTCATCGTCTCTCGGCTCTTCACGGAAGCCCTCGAACCCAACGAATGCCTCATCATCACAGGTGTGGAATTTACTGTCGAAATTTGTTCCCACTTTGACTTTAATTTGTCTTCCTCAACACAGCTGACAAGTATATCCCTTGCTGTTGTTTTGAATTTTCACTTGTTTTAATGTTTAAAGACCCACTGCTGCCTAACTTTATCTGAGTCTCCTTGTGTCCTGGAAATAGAGTTGTTTCAGGAAACGCATCAGTTTTAAATCTTTACCAAACCACCTGTGCGAATCGGTGTAAGCTGATTTGCTGTGGCAAACTGACAGGATCAGCTGAAAAGAGCAGAACATGGATGCTAATTTGAAATGATTCAATTCTGGTGGATTTCATACAGAAATCAATTCCGAACCATTTATGGATCATAATGGATGTATCTAAAAATGTATTTTTTCCTTCACCCCAACCTTCTACACACTTCAAAAAACTTTCTATGAAACTATTTTCATAACTTTTAGTTTTCCTCAAATAAAATGACTTAAACATTTTTCAGAACTTTATTTTTAAACCTTTACAAATACCCAATTACAATAAATTAAATAGTTAAGTGGCTGCATTTAATTTATATTCTCGAGTTTTCAGCTAACTGAGAAAATAGTTGTTCATGATTATAGCAAGTCATTGAGTTTAGACGGCGCTCATCTAACATCAACAGGGCTTTTCCTGTTACTAAGAACCCACACTCTTTATTTCTATCAGAAAAAAAACAAACCTAAGATGTAAGAATCGAACTGTGTCTCTGTTTAGTCTGTTTTGTGCGGCGCCGTGATGTCTTCTTTGAAACTCGTATCTGTCCAGACTGACCTTCACTGGTTAGTCACTGTCCCCTTCTCTGCCTCCCATTATTGGACTCTCTCCTTCTTCCCTCCTCCTCCTCTCCACTTAGCATTATTACATTTGGACAGAAATGAATTTATAGCCCAACTAAGGTCCTTGCTTCACTAATGGAATGGTCCCATTACGCCATAGATTCATTAAAACCTTCCAAATATTCAGTGCACGCATGCATCTGAAACTCCTGGACTCTATATCTCTCTGAGTTGCTCTTTTCCTTGTGCTTTTATAGCCCTAAAGTACACTTTAGGTCTTTACTCTGTCTTTAAAATAAGAGTTTAATTGCATTGCATTCCAACTATAAGATAAAACAAGTAGAAACCCATCTGTCCTTTGGGGTAGTTTCACATCGGACAGTAAAGATACGTATCTAATCTGGTGATGGAAGCCCGGATTGCAGGAAGCTGTCATAAACAAAATTGAATTAAGGTAGAGAAAGGAGGTCAGCTACTTTGATGGATAAGGAGATACGACTATCTTCTTGTTTGATGGTAGGATTGCCAGTCTTGAACAAAGAAACCTGACTGAGAGTTAAACTTTAGCTTACATAGTCTCTGCTTTACAATTTTTTTTTTTTTTGGCAAAAACGAGGCGTCTATGCTCTTTTGTGTTTTGAGAATAACATTTCTGCCTTAAACCCCATAGTTGGATTCAAAGAAGCACTTTAGATGGAAAGAAAGAATGCAAAAAGCCAAGAATGAAACATATTTTTTTTATCATTGATCATGTTGACTTAACAGTCATTTAATGATGACTAATGGTTTATCTTAGTGGATCTTACAGCATACAACATATATATATAATTTACGTCATTAAAACAGACTTAAAATCAACAATGCATTCATTTTCAAGTACTAGAATCTATGTAATCCACACTGACAGAGGATGATCATATAAAAACATCATGAAATAAATGTAATCTCAGTGAACGGACTGTGATCACAACAAATGAATGACAAAAATTACAAGAATATAAAAAAAAAAAAAAAATTAATCACTTTAACATCAGTTTATCCCAAGTTTCTTCACATATTTTTCTAGACTATTGTGTGCAAATGTAATGAACCAGTCTGTTATACTTTTAGTACTAGCAGTTATTTAAAAATCAAAAGGCCATAATCACAAAAATACATAAAATGTACTTCATGTCCATGAGACTGAAGAAAGGTCTCTGTGATCAGTCTTTAACTTTTGTTAACGTTGTGAGGATAATCACATTATCGTAATTGTCTTATATAATCATGATTGTACAATTATATAGTCATTATGATGAGCCACAATAAAGCACATCCAGGAAATAAAGGCTGTTCAGCCCACAGCATTATTTGCTGGTCTGATGCTTAATTGGTTCTCCTCACTTTTAGACCAAAGAAAAGAGTAAAAAAAAAGCTAATTTTAATATGTCATGATTAGACTGCAGCATTTGTGTTGCATCCTAATAGTTTTTTTTTTATATTTAAAAAAAATAATCTGTAATCATTAATTGTGTATATTATTGTTGCTTTTAAGCATTGATGGTAGAAAAAAAAAAGTTTTAAAATGTATTTATTCCAGTGTGGAACATAAGTGTTATTGTATTGGATAACATAGCAGACAAAGTTCATGGGAAATAAGTCTAGAAAATGTTACCAAAAAGACAGAAATTAAAATACTTTTATAGATTAGATAATGCACAAAACATAAACAAGTTCAGAAAAATATTTTCATAATGGATACCTTATTATAAGTACAAACAGCAGCAGTTTTTAAAAAAAAAATACAAATAAACAAAAAAGTGCTCTATTTTAACCTGGGTTGACAAAATTGATTAATTGATTTGAATTGGCCTAATAGATCAAAAATGGATCCATAGATATAGAGCTCGATCTCACGCAGAATGCTAAAGTCTGCTAGCTTGATTCCAACGTATAATGGGATTTCCCATAGAACAGCTAATATTCTCACAGTCAGGAATTTTTCAAACTCTTTTAAGGAATTATTTTTATAAGTAACCATTTGTGGTCTAAAGCACGATTTTTTGCTAATACTTCTTCTTCTGGAGTAAGGTGTATTTCTATAATAATAATAATTAATAATAAGCATGATCTCCACCTAGTGGCCAAACTGAAATGCCTTCTAGGAGAGGCAGAACTATTGTTGGAGTTTCTCTGTTTGAGAATCCATGTAACACTATATGCTATAAACAATCTCATTATAGTTTCTCTAATAAATTTTACAGTATGTGAACTGTATCTGATTAATATGAATATCTTCAAAACATATATATAGATTAATAGAATATTTCTAAACAATATTTCTAAATGTGTAAGCTCAAATTGAAATGAAAGGATGAAATAAATGAATCGCTGTGGTGAATCGAATCAAATTGATTCTGAAAATTATTGGCGATATCCAGCCCTATAAAATGTACCAAAATGCACTTTAGAAAGAAAATTCCCTCACTTCTTAAGGCTGTTATAGTGGTTAAAACAGAATACCCATGCTTGTTTTCATTCCTTAAATATTTCCCATAATTCACCCTGTACATAAATGTCACCAATCTTTGCTTATATTTGTTGTTTATGCCGTTTGTTTGATTTTCAAAGATAGCTTTTAATTCCGACTCCAAAGCAGATTACTTATTAAATCACTGCGGTTTATTTAGGGCGATCCACTGCTAGCTGAGACGTGCATGCTCACGGGGGAAAGCACCAAATCAGATTTATGAAATAAGATGCTGAAAAAGATGCAGCCCGCTCGGTGTGCTGTGACTGCTGAGCCTGGAATAATCTCATTTTCTCCCCGGCTCTTTGTCTTCTGTTGTCCTGTAGGAACGGAACAGTACAGCAGGTATTCTGGCTACGCCGAGAGCTACAAATGGGTGGAAAACTACAAAGATGAGACACCCAGGTATTTCCCCATGTTTAGTAACTTTTGAATCTTCTTGTTTTAAATCTGAGAGGAAAATGTAAGAAGTGTCATCCAATATTTGGCCTTCTTTAGGGATGACTGGCAGAGACGGTGTACAGAGATTGTTGCCATTGATGCTCTCAACTACAAAGTCTCAATAGAGCAGTTCTTCCCTGAGAAGATTACCAGAGAACTCAACAAGGTGGGAGCATATTAGTTCCATGTTCCACTTCTCTAGTTTTATTTTGTGTTCTTTAATTTTCACCTAAATGATTCCTCTTTTTTCCCCAGGCGTATTGTGGGTTTTACCGAAACAACGCCAACGTCAAGCACCTTTCTGCCATCGCGACCGGCAACTGGGGCTGTGGAGCCTTCGGTG
This sequence comes from Oryzias javanicus, assembly GCA_003999625.1. NCBI lineage: Eukaryota > Metazoa > Chordata > Actinopteri > Beloniformes > Adrianichthyidae > Oryzias > Oryzias javanicus. Next base: position 23,373,697 of record CM012451.1, on the reverse strand, counting down.
GTGACACGAGACTCAAAGGTAGCACTGATGGAAAACATTCAGGCTGAAAAGTTGCTTTAGCTACAGTTATACATCTATCAGCAGAGGGAACACAGCAGGTTTGTGTCTTCAGCTCAGGATGGGTCAGTCAAGCATCTCCAACTTCACTCCTCAAAGCTCCTCCTGCAGGAATCCCTGCAGTCAGGCAACATGCACACACTGGAACAATTCAGTTTGTTTAGTTTCCATTCTCTGTTGCTACTTAATGATTTATTTACATTAAGGTATTCATTAAAGCGCTTATTGATTACATGAATGGAGTCTATCGATTCTCACTGACTGCTTGCTGTCCTTTTTGAGTTAACCAGTCTATCTTTTGTGGTTTATTTTGCATTCATATGAAGGAACGCTCCTCTGCATGAATTAAAAAAAAAACATCTCAGTTAACCTTTAGTTAGATATGAAACGAAAGTTGTTGATTCTGGATGCTTTGTGAAATCAGGTTTTGATAATCATTCTTTAAATTGAAATGAATTAGCCGGCTAAAAATATAGTAGTTGCATGGATTTTGCAAATTGCTTTTAATTGATCATAAATCTGTATTTATTGTTAAAAAGCCCAAACATCCCATAGTGTTGTCATTCTGGCTTTTCTGACTGATAAGATTGCTGTTAATTCTAGAAGTCACCTTTATGTTTTCAGCAGTAGAATAACTATCCTTGTCTCCTGTGACATCGTTCTTTGTTTCCTTTTCAGCTCTGATCCAGCTGATGGCTGCTGCCCAGGCTGGAAGAGACGTGGCTTACTTCACATTTAAGGACGCTCGTCTTATGACTGAGGTTCATAGAATGCACAGTTTCCTCTCCGAAAGACGAGTCACTGTTGGTAAGACCCCAGTTATACTGACCATTTAGAATATTTTCCTGTTCAGTTCTCTGTTTTTTTTTGGGCAAACTTTACTGGCATATTTAAAGCAGACATGCATGATATTATTAGTTGAGAATGAATCTTATTTATTTAGTTTCCTTAGGTTTTTATTTGAGTTCTGTTGTTTGTCCACCTAACTCGTGGCTGTTAGATTAACAAATAGGTTGACCCTTTTTAAAAAAAATTTTATCTTGTGACAGAAAAAATGTAAATGAAACAGCTTTAGGTTTCAAAAAACCTGAAGTTTCCTGCCTTGTTCATGCTTTTTTTAGTTTTTCATTAAGTTTTTTTTCTTGAATTAATATTGCAATCAAAGAAAAAAAATTATTTTCTTATTGTTTGTATTTAATTGACTACATTTTTTCTTATTTTAACATTTGGACTTGTAGGAGTTTTTTATTTGACTTATCTAAATAACAGGGCTGCCACGAGTGGTCGACTAGTCGACTATTAAAATAGTCAATTACTAATTCAATAATCGATTATTCGTTACCATATATTAAATGGAGTCACAATGTAGTAAAGTTGAAAGTTAAAATAGCATTATTCTAGCTTTGTGGACTATTTTGGGATTTAATGTGGTTTTGTTGGCTATTTAAGAGTTAAGCTAATAATTCAGCTATATGCTAGCTGTTTTGGCTAATTTAGGATTTTTCTCAGTTTTTTAGACTTATTTGGAGTTTAGCTAATATTTCAGCTGTATGCTAACTATTTGTGCTAATTTAGGTTTTTTTGTTTTTAAGCTATTTTAGATAATTATTGAGCTGCATACTAGCTGTTTTGGCGAATTTAGGCTTTTTTTTTTCAATTTTTTATGCTAATTCGGCATGTAACTAATATTTTAGCGTGCTATCAACATCAGCGTTTTTAATGATAAATTTCAGCATCTTCAGCTATCCTAACTAGTATCTTCAGTGGCCAAATTCAGCTTACAGCATTCATACTAGCTTAATTGCTTTGTATCTTGTAAACTTAAATATTAGTTAGTCTAAAGCTAATGATGGTTAAAATGTGTGCTTTACATCCAGTTTGTGCATGACCCGATTAGTCGACTGTTCGGAAAAAATAATCAGTGATTAGTCGACTGTTAAAATAATCGTTTGTGGTCCTAATAACTGAGTTGAGTGACAGCCCTGCTTATTTATGTTCTTTGTAAAAAATTTCTACTAAATAGAAAACAATCAAAACAATATTTTTATCCAGAACCAAAGGCAGTATATAGAATTCATGGTTTTTGCTCACACATAAGCTGATTTAAACATCTTCGGATATGTTAAGAACGAAAGATTCATCAGATGCAGTTTTGAATTGAGAGGCTCTTAAAGGGTTTTCATCCCACAAAAGTCCTCTTGGCTGGTGTCAGTGTTGGGGCAGAGTGCATATAAATAATGGAATGCATGTTACTGCAGCTCATAGACCGCCGTTTGCTTCTCAGCTCATCCATTCAGCCTCAGCTGTAGAGTGGATTACTGCGCGGACTGACCCTAGCCTCGCATCTCCCCGCGCCCCGCTTTCCATTTCTCCTGCACTGACATTTATTGAGGCTTTTCAGAGAAATTCCCCCCCCAGCAATCCATTTCCTAAAGTGGAGCCACAGAGAAAAAAAATATAATAGCGGCATACGTGTACGTGATAAATAAATGAGCCAATACACGGATTACTTATTTTTCAGCAAGAGTTTCTGTCTCTCTTTTGTGCCGTGACTCTTAACATGTTTTCTTCTCTTTCTTTCAATTTCTTTCCTTGATTTATGCACCATCTCCTCTTCCTGATGTCCGACTCTCCCTCCTTCCGTCCCGTTTTCCCATCCCAGGGCAGCTGTACAGCCTTTTTAACCACTACTTCAACGAGGTGTGCAAGAACTGCCACACGGCGCGTCCTGATGTCAGCCTCTACAAATTTATCTATGAAAAAGTCTCCTCTTCCGTGACTTCTGACATCACAGACCTGACTAAAACTGCTGGGATGTCATCTGGGACTTAAGGTCCTTTTCTCTTTCTTCACGGAGACTCCAGGTTCCCACATAGGGGATGTCTCAGTCTTTAATCACACTTTCTTTTAGGTTTGTTATGCGCACGGAAAACAACCAAAACACAGTTTTGCCTTTTATTGTGGTGGAAATACAAGAACTTCTTTTTATGTAACCAAATACGGTCAAATGTTTCAGAAACTTACAGCAATAGTTAAACCTTATTTTGCTGTCGAGGCCTTTTATTCGGTCTGTTCTTTTCTACACCATGGCCAAATATTCATCAAAAGCATGACACTTTACATAATGTTAACCCATCACTTTGTCTTATATGGTATTTCTGCCTTTTTTGGGGGGATTATTTGTTTTTGTTAAGGAAAACTGTTGTTCTGGGTGCTCTGAATGCAGAGATAATTATAGGCCAGTTTGTAGTCTATGCATGGTTAACATTTATTCATCGAGTATTCTACAAATATATGATCTTTTAATATTTTCTGTCATTCTGAAGTATTACATAAATGCTGACCTTTATGAATAAATGAAATCAAAATAAGTATTTCAGACATTTCTGATCAAATTTAGAGGAAACGTGTAATCATCATTTATTTCAATTTCACTTCTTTCAGACTCCAGTAGACAAATTGCTACAAAAATAATCAAGATTTTTTTTCAACATTTTCTTTAAATGTGTGTTTTTTTTTTAAATAAATTATAATTTCCTGTGTTTTCTGACAGAGTGTTTGGTTTTAGAACACGGTAAATGCTGTAAATGTAATAACTAGTACTGTATTTCAGGTTTCTAGGTTGTACTATTTTTAATATTATTTCTTAATTAAAAGATATGTCAACAACTATGAACTGTAGAGTGTTTTTCTGCTCTCTGACAAATGAAATTAAAAAAGAAATAAATATAAGCCATGTGTTTTATCCAGAGGTTTTATAACTTTATTCCAGGAAGTGAAAATACTTTCTTCTCCTGAAAGTGTTGATTCTCTAAAAATATCAGATTTGGCTCCAATCTGTTGTATTCATAAGCGAAGTTTCATTTTTGCTTCATGTCGGTTTTTAGGAGCCTCTTGAATTAGTGAATTTATCGCTTCATCCCATTAAATCATACATTTTTAAGTAGTTTTAGATCTGATTGATTTTCGTGGGCTTTCATTAAAGTTTAATTCCACCTTCAAACGTGCTTTATTAGATGAATTAGGGTTTCCTAAATAGCCTTATGACGTGATTCTCCATAGATGGGATGTAGGCTTGGCTGGGGTAAATGGATTACACATTATCTACCTCTCCAGCTCTTTGCGCCGGCCAATAGGCTTGGAAAATCGCGCACAACACTCTCATGTCTGCTTTAAATCTGTGTTATCTTAACTTCAAATGATTTATTGAAGCCTTCATTTTCCAAACAACTTCTTCACAACGTCAGAGACATTTATGATGTCCTAAACCAGGAGTCTGCAACCTGTGGCTCTTTAACCTCTTCATTGTGCCTCTCTGGTTAAAGAAAAATACAAATTTTTAATTTGCAAAGTAAGATATTTTAGGTTAATCTTATAGGCTTATCAAGCAAAAAAAGGTAAAACGTTATCAACTTCACAAACAGTTGAAGGACTGTAAGAATCACTCCACCAGGATCCTGACTACAGTACCCATAATGCTCCAGCAACCCATTCAACAGTTTGTGTGTTTGCCACAGAAAATCAATCTGAAGCCAGTACACACAACCAAAATTCCAAGAATTTCTGTTTTTGAAATCAAAATCAAGGATATTAATTGTGAAAAACATGATAATTATCTCTTCATTACCTCTGGTTTACTTATTTTTTTAGATTTATGAATATCTTGTTTAGATGCACCACAAACTGTGGTTTTGTTGGGTTTTTTTGCATTACTGCTGGCATTTCACTACCTACTACTACATTTTCCCGCATTGAGAGGATTTTCTGTGGTACAGGAGGTCTTTTATTTTGAAAGAAAGTCATGTAGACTTCTAAAGAATTAGAAACTTCTAAAGAATTAGAAACTAACACATATTTTAAAAAAAAAAGGCAAATTTCTCTTTAAGTTTCTGTTTCATTTATGCTTGAAAAAACAACTGTATTTGTATTTATCATAATAGTACCAATACTAAATAAATGCTAAATTAGTGTCTTTTTTTTCTAAAGGGTGAGAAAAGACTTTTAGGCTCCTACCAGGTTGTTGTCAGTAAGAAATCCTCTAGAATGTCTCTGTTGAAGGTTTCCGACCCCTGTCCTAAACTAAGATTTGTAAATCACATCACCAGGAATAAGCCGTTAAATCTGTTCCTGTCAGCTCCACAATGCACCTTATATACTTTTTAAATCTCTGTTGTTTCTTGGAATGATGTAATTATTCCAAACAGGATGTTATTAATATCATGCCTGTGATGTTACCCAGCGGCACCTTTCTTTTCATCGTCGAGGGTCATTAATAAAATGCCAGAAAACAGCTGGGCTTCACTCCATTTCTGTCAGGCGCCACAGTTGCTACAACAAAGTGGCATTTCAGTTCATAATTGCCTGACCCTGCCGTCTCCAGATCACAAACACAAAGCCAGATGCAAATAAAGGACGTGATGGAACAGCGAGGCACACTGTTGCTTTTGTCTGGCTCAGGGAAAAATGCACATGCGGATACTTTATACTAGTTTGACTAAGAAAATAAATCCGCTGTCACTGCAAACTGTTGTTCTGACTTGCGCCCACTCTGTTTCCCCACTTACACGGATGTATTTGCAGTGATTGATAACACTGTCGCATCTGTGGCAGGAAGTATGAATGATGACCTAAAGGAAGGAGGGGAGTCGAATGCTGGTGGGGGCAGGGAGAGAGGGGCAATTATGTTATTGTTTAACCTACTCAAGGTGGAGGCCCATCCATCTGAAAACGCTTGCTCAAATGACTCATGTTCAGCCTCTATAAAAATTTAATTGGGCTGCGTAATTAACATTGATGGGAGACATTTGATATATTATTTATATATGTGTAATTTACCTTTAAGTCCCAATGTATGTTGAGCAGTTTTCCAGGAGACTGATGACTGCGCAAAGATGGGACCAGCTGACCCTCTGGAGGTATTGCGCTGACCTTTTGCTCCCTCTGAACTCAGAAATACATATTTTGCTTTTAAAAACTACAGTTCGGCTCCTAATATCCATTCATATGTTAGAGATGCTGAAGGATTAGAGCTCCAAAGCACAAACAAAGACATGTTGGTTGACACAGACGACATTTTTGCTGGAACCTGCACAGCAAAGAGAGGAAGTGTCTGCAGCATCGTCAGTGGCGTGAAGTGAGATTTTTGTGGAGTCGGACTTCCAGACTGATCTCAATGAGAACATTTATATTAGCAGAACTGAGATTGATATAGAATCAGTGTTTAAATTAAAACAGGTCAGCTGTCAATCCTTACAGTTTTACAGCCAGTGCCTCCCAAAACCCCAATTGAAGCTCACAGTTGAATGAAAATGATAATTGATTAATCATATATTATTTAGTTTTTTGTTCTTATTTACACTACGTAAGAAGAAAAAGAAAAAAAAGAACTAAGCACGTCGGTCTGGCCTAAGACAATTAAAAATAGAAGTCCATAGACAAGTTAAATTAGTAAGAATTACTAGCATTCAAATAAGCACATTCTTACACATTGAAGAACAAAAAGTAAGATTAATAAATGATTATGAGAGGGTAATATTAAGCAGACATAGTCAAATTTGAGGAGTCTCATTCCAGTGAACCTGAACCTCATTGAATAGTTTCAGCCAGATCTCTACGTAGATGTTCCTGCACAGGGCGCCATAAATCCTTGAAAAAAATGTCCTTGTTCCCACTTGTCACAGTGGGAGGTTTTTCCTTAATCCAGTTCAATAAGATGCAACTTTGTGCTAAAAAAGAAGTTTGCTAAGAAACTTATCTAGTTTCTGGATTCCAAGCAGGAACTGACCCGTATTGTTACAAAGTTTAAATTTCAGTGATTTCTTTGGTGATACATAGCCAGAAATGTGACATTTTTGGACAACTACATAGACGGTGCAAAAAAGTACCCGCTGATAATTTACATTTAAGACATAAAGGTGATTGGGACTGGGGTTCTGTGTCGTGATGTAAAATTCTGAACTGACTTTCTTTGTATGTGTTACTAATAAATAATGAGTGAATAAATTGTATACAGTCTTTCCAACTAAAGAAAATCCCTCTTAATAAAAGGGTTACGGATTCAGCTTTTTAAGAATTCAGTGCAATGTCTAATTTCATTCTAAATCAAAAGTTTTGTACAAACAAACTTCTGCAGTTACAGACAGAAGGGAAAAAATAACAGAATCCATTTAATGTACAGTAAACTTTTCATTAGAATAGCCATAATAAACAAATAGATCTAACAAACACAGCATTGTCATGTAAAATGTCTTCATAGAGTCAACTTCAAACCAATTTAATGTGATTTAGATCTGAGACTGCTAAACACGTTCAGCACAGCAGCAGGAGAAAACATGTGAACTCTTTGGAATTACTTGATTTAAAAACATGAAAACATACTTTAGTGCAATTTAAGTTGTGTCGTTGTGACTTAGAAAATAAAAGTCAATTTTTTTTTTTTTTTTTTTACAAAAATGGAAGTATCTCCAAGGGTTCACAAACTTTCCCTTGCAACTGTAAGTTTATCAATTTGTACTTTTGACCTCCAGTAGTTCTGTTACAGTTCAAACTTGAGTCATTATCTTACCTAAGAAGGATCAACTAGATGCATTCCAGAAGTAACTGCATGGCACTGGGTCCTGCAAAACAGCCACAAACCACCACACTTCCACTTCCATGTTTGACAGTTGATATCCCACATTGTGGAGCCATCCTATCACCTTTATAAGATTCTATGTGATGAAAGCCGCTGCACCACGGCCGTCCTAATATCCATATATTAATTAAAATGTATGTTTAGTTCTTTGCTCTAGAACGCTTTCAAGTCTTCAGTGGTTTACAGTGACCAAGGTAAGCAGCTATTTTTGATTCTTCTTTTTCGAATTTCCACCAGTATTTGAGCACCTTTGGATTGTCGATTTTCAATTTTCCACTTTCTTTGTAATTTGTCTGTGAGAAGACTTGATTGTCTTGAGGATGTTTCCTTGTCATTTGCCTTTCTCTTGTCAAATTTTTGAAGCACAACTGTACAATACTGTTAAACTTCAACTCACAAGGGTTTGGTACCAACGCACTATTAGAACACATTCAAGGACTATTAAAGTCAAACCTCTACTCACAAACAGCTTTAAATATATTTATATATATATATATTGTGTGTGTATTTTTTGGTACTGGACTGTACTATACTATACTATACTCAAACTTTTGATTGGTGAATTGCATTACATAATTATGGTATTTAGACCTGCACCTTATATTGCAAATTTATCGTCATCGCAATATCAGTCAGTGCAATAGATGCATCAAAAAAACAGCTTAAAAAGCAAGAAATGGTTACCTTAAATATTTACACCTGCAACAACAATCTTATGGCAGCTCGATGTATTTAAATAATTCAATAAATCCCTTTTTGCATTTGACTTACCGGATAGACTTATTTTGTGTTAGATAATCGTCTCCTTAAAGTGATTCTTCTGGAATACAATTTACATTCTGTTGAATTTATTTAAATAAAACTGATGCAGTGAAATGGAAATGACGTATTAGTTGTTTTGCTAAATGCTCATGTATCACAAGTCATATTGTCCTTGCAATATTGATCACTAATACCTAACGGTATTCCTTGTTTTTTTCTTCCTCCCCCTCTGCCGAACGTGATCAATCAATATAGATATGAAACAGAACTAAAAATATTATTTTTTTTGGAGTAAAAAAAGTTATTTTAGGATCCAGTGGCTTTCCAATTCACCTTCCAGTTATGCAGTTTTACTGTTTTGACCCCGTCTTCCAGTCTGGGGGTGGGTTCTTCTGGAACATCCAGTCCATCTGGTGGGGTGGGGGAGAGACGGCCCCCCTCTCTGCTCCAGGCCCGAGTGTTATCCCGTTCTCCAGATCTGGCCCAGAAAGGACCACCTGGTGGGCTCCCCCTACAGAGCCCACACAGTACCCCATGTTCATCTGAGCCAGCTGTGGAAAAACAACTTATTTCTTAAGTGAATTTATGTTTACTGATTAAAAGATATGTTTAAATCCTGACAGAACTAAGACATCAACACCCTTCAGCCACAAAGGACTTGAATATTTGTATCTACATGCAAAAATGATGCAGCAGAATCCTTTTAGATTTGCCAGAACAGATACAAGTGGGACTGAAAGCTGTTTATCACATGCATCCGTTTTGAAGGGAATGTAAAATTTGTTTGTCACTGCAAGAGGCTATGCAAATCGCTAGATTAGCTCGATCCGACTCACTCTGACTGCTTTTTGAAAATGGAAATATCAAAGAGACTCTTTAAACCAAACAGGTGGTAACATTCCCCTTCACCCTCAAATTAATTCGAGGAGCTATCTGAGGGATTTATTAAATTCCATCTTTTGGCAAAGGTTTCTCTTTGGATACTACAGTGTTGGTGGACTGTGTGAGTGTTTGTACACTGGAATAACAGGGCAATATCAAGGCTTTTTCTTTGAAAGGTTGTTGTTATACAACTTTTCTCTTAATCTACAGCTGTTAATGTTTTCTTCTTGATAGCATACGGTCTACAGATCCTTCCACTTTTGATTTTCTTTTATCATAGTTCTATCTGAATTTCTATGCAGATTTGCGGACATGTCCCATCGCTGCTGACCCCATGACCATCATTAATCACCTGATTTCAGACATTTTCGTGTCTCTTATCAATGTTTCTTTTTTATTGTATGACAATTCAAAGTAATCTTTATTTTATTTTAGATTGTTTAATTCATAAAAAAGACACAAGTGACAGATTAATAATGCACTAAACATGCACCATTATGTTAAAACCTTTTTTTTTATTCAAAAATTAGGCCCTCGTATGACATTTTTATGCAGGTTATAGTTATAAACTGTTTGTTTTTTCTTTAATACTTTTGCAGTTTCAAGTTTAAATCAATGTTTGTACTTTACTACATTTATTGTTGTCATGAACTTATTCTCCATCTATGAAACTATAGCATTTTGGGATGTCTGTAATGTAAAGTGCATAATAAAAATATTGTAACGCAGATAATCTTTGCTGGAAAAAATACCAACGCATAAAAATATTTCATAGGAGAGCTGGATTTAAATATGATTCAATAAATCAAATTAAATGTGATATCAATTTATCAAATATATTTATCGTATTCATTTAAAATAAATTAAATAAATTATCAATATGACAGCTTCTATTAATAACCATATAAATAGGTTTAAGCCTGGAAATATGACAAATACATTGATAGGTAATTTTTGGCATCAAAAACAGCACAGAACCTTAGTGGGTCACTTGACATGAACCATACTTTGTTTCTTCTGATAATCTGGAACAAATTTTCAGTCCCCAACAAGGATTGCAAAGCATATGACTTCCATGATTATTTCTCATTGCTTCATCCCGCCCTTAAAATTCCTGGCCAATGACTAAAGAGATCTTTAGTCATATGGTTTTGTTTACGGGCTTTAGTTTGAAACAGAAATGCCAACTGACTGTTTCCAGTCTGAATGGAACCTCAACTTTGTGAATGAATTGAATCAATGTAATCGCAGCAGTTTCCAGCACTAAATACAAAACTGAACAGGTTGGGCTGCTTTGACTTGAAACTTTTGTTATTCTATTTTTCATTTTGCTTTTTTCTATTTATTGAGCTCATTGAGGAGGATGTTGTTCTTCAGAAAGATTTTTGTGACGTTTTAGTATCTATCAAATAAATAAACTAAACTAAACTAAAATAGACGCTAACCTTAAACTCAAAGCTCATTTAACTTTGCTGGTAAGCCGCTAACTAGTACTCCAAGTAAATGCTTTATAACCCATTGTAAACCTTTGTGCTATCCCAGGCTTGTTTACATTAAAAGTGGGGTCATCTGGACCCCACAAGACAGCGTGCTGAATTTTTTTTTTCCCAAAGATTTTTTTTATCTTCACTGGTGTCTGTGGCAGACATTAAATCTTTGTCCACTTTTGTCATGGGAGGAAGCACACATCAGTATTAGGGTGGGGTCATCTGGACCCCATAAGAGAGCACCCATCAGTGCAATAGAAAAACATCAGAAATATGTTCTGTGGATCACTTCGTCTTTGTTATGTCTAACATGGTTTTCCATTTAAGGAAAATTTGAAAAAAAAAATGCATCTGTCACCTACAAAACCTTAATAGTAAAGACTCCTGAGCTTCACATTTTACACACTAACTGATGAGGTACGGGATGAATCTAAAAGTAATGTAAATACATGCTGATGAGGCTCCGCCTCCTGAAGCTGCTCCTGCTGATTAACTTTCAGCAAACTCACTCAAAATTAACTGCTGACGAGACTACTTCTAAACTTTCCCATCTTTATATTATTTCTACCTTATTTATCAATGTCATTAACACTTTTTTTTTTTTAGTTTTTTGCCTGTTTTTACTGTAGATCTGTGCACAGACACACATTTTATTCACAACATCTCCAGGTTGTGAAACTCATCGGCACCCGCTGCTGAGAGAGCGTGCCAGTGTAAACCATCTCATCGTCTCCTCCGCATACACCTGCAGGTTGGTTCAGTTTAATGCTGCCATTAATCTCGAGCCTAGCTCTTGTCATTCCTCATTTCATTTAGGGAAGCTGGAGTTTGAGGATGTGCGATGCTCCACAGAAAGCGATCGAAGTGATAGTGAGCCCAGGACGGAGGGGGAAGCATTGTTTCTGTTGGCCGCTGTTATCAGTGATCAGCGTGTGTCAGGACATAGCATTGCATTATGTATTGTCAGCAGGACTATGGCTTCCTAATGAAGCCTAATGACTGACTGCGTGGTCCCTTATTTGGAGGGCTGATTGTACTCGAGTCTATTCCTGGCTCTCTTTGTCTTCTCCGTATTCCTAATATGATTTGCACCTGTCTCCTCTGGTGCCGGCTGCGCTCTTGAGCTTGACCAGTTCTCTCAGGTGGGTTCTTGTTAAAACAGAAGACTACCTGTGTGTGAGATGCTGCATCCCCACAGATCATCACCTTGCAGTCTGAGAAATGATCCTTTGCAGTTTTTCTTTCCAGCAGACTTTATTCCAGCATCTGTCTCTGTCATTAAACCCATCAACTCTGATGAAACTTAGAATTTTGATTCATTACAGCCTTTGCTGTTAAGCTTGGAGGCAGTTTAGAGCAGCTAATGATTACTTTCATAATTAATTAATCTATTAGTTACCATGTTTTGATTGATGCATTAATCATTTAGTCTATAGTTGGTGAGAAATTGCCTTTAAAGTTCTACAGACCCCAAGGGTCTGTATGTTATGATGTATGTATGTTTTGATACTTGGTACTTTCACAGATGTTAGTGTGACAGATAAAATCCACAGGATTTAGGATTTTCCCACCAAACTTCCTTGTTTTAAGCTACCTCTCCAAGAAGGACAGTGAGTGCCATATCATTGGAATTTTCTAAACAAAAACAAAAAAAAAATAAACAAATAAATAATAAAGCTAATAAATAGCTAGTTTAAAAAAATGTGTTGAAGTGGAAGTGGGGTCTTCAGAATTTTCATGGTTTTGCTGAAAAAAATATTGAAATTAAAAAAAAATTGACTGAAATGGCTTAGAGTTAAATATTGTCAATAAAAGAGGAAATGTCACCTTCAGTCTACGAAATGATTCTTCAGTTTTCTTTCAAGCAAACTTTATTTCAGCATCTGTCTTTGTCATTAAACCTCAACTGTGTAATTTTGAGGCAAATTATAGAACAAGATTTTCAGGTAAAAAAAGTTTAGTTCAATCACAGCTTTTACATTTTTTGTATTTTTGTAATTTTTTTCTATTTAATAGTCCAAAGATTTTAAAATAAGCCAAATAAAAAGTTCTTTTTGTGTAGCAAACTACAGAATCTTGATTAACTGACTTAGATTGAGCTATAATGGAATATAATAAAATTGTACAAATCTCCTGTAGCACTATTAAACAATATGGGATAGATAATTAAAAATACAGTTCAAAAAATAAATAACAATAAGTGTCTCCATGGTGTTATAGAGTCTGAGAAAGATCTTTGGAAACACACCCGCTTGTCAGTGAGGAAGCTCCTCAGTGCACTCATGGTCTCATGCAGTGGATGATGAGGATGATGAAGAGGATTAAGGAGATAGTCCATAATGGATTCCAGTCTCCATACCATCCTCCTCTCACCTACTAAAACAGACTTTAGGGGGCATTCCAGAGCAGAGCTGGTTCTCTGCACCAGCTTGTCAATCCTTGTACTTTCGCTGGAAGTGTCTCCGCCCCTTCAGTAGCTCTCTGTAGAAGAGGCCAGATGCAAAACGCCATCATGAAAAAACCCTTTTAACCAATGGACACAACGGGCATGTGAGGCCCTCTCAAGAATGTGCAAACGTGTATGTGTTTAGCCCACGGCGTTTACACCGGACAAGCTGGGAGCTGCTTCTTCTTCTTTTTATTGTTTACAAGCACATTGTAAAATGTTGAAGCGGTGTAAATCTTATGAATCTCGCTCCAGGCTTTTTCTTTCACGGCTCTATTCCAATAAATGAAAGACTTGGTGTCATATAATTCCAGCCTGGCACAAACACAGTCATTAATTTCTCCTCCATGATCAATTTTCAAACGGTTGGCACTTCTGTGAATTGAAAAGGTCATCATGCATACATTCTAGAGTTCAACCTGGTTTACCTTTCAACATGCATTCAATGATGGCACATTTGAAAACAGCTAAAAAGAGTTTTGAACACAAAAGAATAAAATGTATGCAGGTTTACACAGATTTCTCATTGAACTCGCGTTGCAGAGGGAGGCGTGACTGTGGCTTTAGAGTCCTGGAAACTCTGTAGGACCCCAGTCTCCTGCGATCTACCGTCACTCCTCCAGTAGCATTCTGTTGTTGACAAGCGACAACAACTGATCATGTAAACAATGCGTCCGCAGATTACTTCGGAATCAAAACTGCTGGACCATTGACCAAAAAAAGGAGCAGGCATCTCCACTACATTCACTATGTACAAAAAGAAGGAAAAGTCCATTAAAAACAGCTTAATGCTGTTATGGATGCTGGCGATTCTGAGGCTTTCATTTTAAAAAAGGATGCAGTCATTGACCTACTCTTAACCTAATTTCCTGCCGTCATTTGACAGCAATCTACCTAAACAAACATGGACTCTCTATTTTCTGGTTAGAATGAGTGTTTTCACAGGTTTGTTACGTGCAATGAAACGGATGAGTACATGTTCACACAGCGTCCCGTGTACGGATTCATCAGCAGGAGCATAGACGGAAAAAAAAAAAAATCCACTGACAAGCTCATTGAAGAGAGAGTGGTGACACACAGGGATGTGAGATTTGTGATCTAATGCTGTTTTCTCTCTTTAAATACGCTGTATATCGCTGGCTGCTACTGTACGCGGTTTTATTCTGTATATCAGCATCTGCCGTGCCGCATGCATTAAATCACACTTTGCTATTACCCGAGCCTTTGAGCAAATATGTTGTGCCAGCACTGCTGTGTTTGAGTTCCAATTTACTGCCTTCCCTCCATCATTTAGCCTCACAACACTTCCCAGAGATTATATATAGCTCCATGAAGTTGAAGTATGCCATAGATTCTGTCTCCATTCAATGAAATCACTGGAGTTTTTCATCCACAACAGAAATTTTGACTGCAACATTCATTTTGAAAAAAGCTTTTTGTTTCCACATGCCAGAGACTGAGCCTGCGCTTGATGGACATCGTTTTCTGTTGTGTGGCCTGACGCTTTAGCTCATTTGAAAACCTCGCCAGGAATGTAGGAAATATTCACCCATTGGTGCTTAATGGTGACTTTCTTCCCCTGTAACATTTCTCTTTCGTCTTCATATTTTGTCATATTCTTTGATTTGCTACAACCATGTATTTGTCTCATTTTTTAAATTGATTTTTTCAAAAAATTGGCCAATGTGGACCTGATTTTTATCAGTATTTTAAACGTCACTTACGTCTTTTTTTTTTTTTTTTTTTAACCTAACTTTCCACATAGGGCCATTAATTAATCAATCTCATCATGGCTTCTCCTCCACTATCTGATACGTGGGGAAAAAAAATAAATTGATTTTATTAGGGCTTGAATGTTTGATGCTATAGAGCCACTCCAATGAAAATCATGTTTTAGTGTCTTGTGGTGTTTTTCTCATGATGGAGGACACGTGTTAAGAAAATTAAGCTTAAAATTGCCTTTTTTAGTATTTCTTTATTCAAAAGGTTGTGAATCAAGAGCAGAAAAAAATGCAGTTTGAAAAAGTTTGTAGTTGTGATGTTGAAGCTCCATTCGGCAGGCCACAAGCTCCCTGCTCAGCTCCATTCTGATGCATCCACTTGCAGACAAATAGATCCATGCACATCCTCATTTTCCTTGACTGAGCTGCCATCTGGCTCTAAACTGTACGACTGGATAACTCTGATATTTCTTGGCATTTTTTGTTGTACAGGTAATTTTATGTTTGAGTTGTAAGCTAGCTGTGAGAATGTATAAACAAATAGATGATGGGATGATGGGAATCTGCTCTCATATCGGTTCAGTCTTTGTCTCTTTGATTCATACCAAGTGTTTTCTGTCTTACTCAATCCGTAATGGTTTCTTTTATATATTGTCAATAAACTCAGGGGATCAACCAACAGTTCAACACAAGATCTAATTTAAAAATTAGATTTTTAATCCATATGTAATGAAAACCAGTTGAAAAGTTCAAGTTAGGGCAAAGTCTCATATGTCACTTATCTGTGGTACAAAACAAGTTACTTGTTGGTTTAACTCCCACATTTTAACTGTCTTAGTGGATAACAAGGACGCCTAGAGTCTCATTTTTGGCTAATTGATACAATCTGACTGTCAAAGCAAAATACAATATTTCTCAGGTTCAGCAAAAAAAAATTCTGCTGTGTTCCCATTTTTTCTTTTTTTTTTTTTTTGACTTTCTTCATTAGGACTCAGACCTGCTTGACAGCAACTCTTTTCATTTTTTAGACAAAAACACTAAAGACAACAGATGGTCAAATATATGATCATATCTGTAAACCAAAAAAGGTTGTTTTCCAAGAAAAAAATTTACTAATTAGATACTTTTTGACTTGCAACAGCATGGAAACAAAAGTAGGATAAAGGAAAGACCTGAAAACAGATGTATGAATTACTTACTTTTTATGTTTTATGGACTAATCGTTCATTTATCAATTGAATCTTACAAAAAAAATGTTTAAATAGATGTCTGGTAGAATTTTTTTTCTTAATTATGTCTTGAATTTTTCAAGAACTTATCGATCAATAAGCTGAACCGAAGTGAGGAGTGCCTCAAAGACAAAGGATGAAGTAACAGGGTGCGTGGAGTCTGACAGACAGAAGACGTCAGCTGCTTCTCTGGGGAGCTGTGAAGCCCACATGGTGTTGTCATGGTATAGAGGGAACGAGTGACACGTGAATGAAACCAGCCCCTCTTTTGCTGTGGCTGTCTGGTCTGTCCCCTATCATTTCTCCACCAGCCCATCTTCACTGACAACAACCTACCCCCAGAGCTCACGGCGACATACATCACACTAACTAACCAGAGGCTACAAGGCTTTTTCTCCTGCATCACATTTACCAATGACAAGTCCCTCTCCCCTTTCGCCGTCCTCTTCGTCAGGGTGATTTACCCAGCTGAAAAAGATACCAGTGTCACCTGTCTATTTGTTTTCCTTCTTTCTTTTGATGATGAACTTGTTCTTTTCCTGTTTCTTTCCATACCTTCATTTCCATCACTCCGCTTCCCTTCATAGTCTTTAAAGAATCGAGCATATTGGCATGTTACACTTGGCTGGACCTGCTTGCATTTCTGCGATTTACGTAACGGCATGGACTAATGGATTCAGTCGTCACGTTTGGGTGGGGTGCACGCGCGGCTCCGAGCACCTCTTACCATGACTAATGGGGCCCCCGGGCAGAGAAAGAGTGTGTTATAGGAATGCAGCTTTACAGTAACGCAGGAAAAAAAAATGTCGCCAGATTTGTGTGCCAGAAAGTTGTAATAATTAGAACATTTTTGATTTTTGTGAAGAATTCTTACAAGAAAAATGTCAAATTTAAAGGAATATTTTCTTCTTTTATTTATTTATTTTTTTTTAGTCAATAGACATCATTAAATGTATTTTTTTTTTTAAAATCATCTGAAGTCATTGTCTGATCAGATTTGGTTCTGAGGCCACATTCCCTCCCGGGAGCGAGAGGACTAACGGAGCTTGTTACCCCTCGGCTCCATGCTCCCATCAGTTCTCGTTGAGCTTCATAGTGCCTGAAAATCAGAAGCGAAGAGAAAACTATTCATGTAATGCTTTCATTTGCTGCAGTGAGGGGAGCCTCAGTGAATGGGTCAAGAAACCTCAAAAAAAAAAGTACCATTTCTTAGTTATTAATTTTTTTGGTGCAACCTTCACTGATAAAAGGTCAAGTTAATGATCATACTTGAGTTTATTCTTATTGAAATCTAGTTAAAAATGATCGTAATATTAATTTTAAAGGGGTTAAATCTGGAATTGTATTTCTTTATTTTTAATTTTGTTTAAAGTATTCTCAACAACCTGGTTCAGTGAAAATCTTCCTTATCCTCTGTTATGTCAATCATTTTTTTAACAGATTTAGATTCGAGCAGTCGGTCTTTGGGCACTTTCACATTTCCGCCCCGCTAACATCCAGCAGTATCTGTATACATTGTCTATGCTGGTCATGAGCCTTTAACTCATAGCGCAAATGACGATTGGCCATTTATCTAGAGGCTAAAAAAGCCACTTAATTACAGTAAGTGTTCAGCAGTAGCTCATGTCTCTGAGGGTCAGCTCTCGTGTGAGATCATTCAAGGAGGGGAACCGCAGTGGGCTGCATCAGCACAAGCGTACTACATTCATCCATAAATGGGCTATTGATCAAACTATTAGTGGGTGCCAGAGCGAGATACGCGGCGCACATGCGTTCACTCTGTGTGCAGATATGAGAGAATAAAAAGGTTGTTTCAGGCAGAACAAGGTTAATCTAAACATCTGCATGTTCATAAATGTGAAGTCGAGAGCATTTCTGGTTAATTGTGGTCATCTGTTCCACGTCTGCTGTAATATACTCAAATGTCAACTTCTTGTTGCCTTTAGAAAACCGATAAAGTCATATATAGGACTTGCTTACAAACTTTGCTTTTAGAATTTTATCTTTATAAGCCCATCTCGCTAGCTTATTTAGAACTTCAAAGCCTTAAAATGACCATCTGTTACACGTAAAAAGAAATTATAATGAATTAAAGAAGCCAAAAACTCAATTTATTGGACTTAATGTTCCAACAGTTAGGATTCAACACTAACATTCAAAGAACAAAGAGCTGATATTCTACCTAAGAGATGAAGTTTTAGGATATGAACTATTTTGGCTCCTCCTTGTGTAAACACAGCTCTATTTCAGTCTCTCACAGTTCCCCACCAGACTTAACTGATCCCCTGTTGCTCATAAATGCAATGCTTTGCCAAGCATGAGAAAATTACTTCCCGAGCAAATTAGTGATGGGGCCAAAAGGGAATAAGGTCGACTGAGCACGAAGTGTTTTATTTATTTGTTTGTTGAAGAAATGTCTTGCTGTCCCAGTGCTAACGGGGCTCTCTGTGAGGAGCCAACAAATTAGCGTGAAATAAAGATAACAATTCCAGAGATAAAAACTTTTTCCTCTAGAGTTTTTGTGGGTTTCTTTCACAATAAGGATGTGGATGACAGGATCGATCTGTTGTTTGTCACTCAAGAAGGTTTTTTATTTTTAATATAGTGTTTTTAATTAACAGCTTAGTATTTTTGCTCCAATATCTCTGCTGAGACACTTGGATCTTTTTGAAAATGTGTGCTTATAAATGTGATTTGCTAACTTAAAATATATTTATAAATATTAAGCCAGTCTTATCTTCATTGAAAAAAAAAAAAACCCAGGAAAAACTCAGTTTCATGAACTTCTTTGACAGCTTGATGTCAGCCAAGTAGAAAGATTCTTTAAAGTTTTGTAAGAATTCAGCAAATATTGGTCTGCTTCTGTAGTTAGTATAATTTCTTTTTCTTTTTTTTAACACTTTGCACTTGCATTCATCCAGTAACTCGAATATTAAAGCAACATTTTCATCTGTTGAGGTCACATGTGTCAAAGTCAAGGCCCGGGGGCCAGATCCGGTCCTCCAGGTAATTATGTATTATTATCATTAATGGCCCGATGTTACTTACTTCTAACTTGTATAATGTTGACAAAATATATTTTTATAGAGAGTTAAGCATTGAAAGTTATATAAGTTATTAAGTTGATTTTTTTCTGGATTAATAATCCTGCCTTTTTATAATTCATAGTTATGTAAAAAGTTTTTTAAAATGTTGTTATATTTTGTTCAATAAATGTTTATCCTGTTTGGTGTGTTTTGGATTTTGGTCCCCCACACGATTGAGTTTGACACCCCTGGTTTAGGTTCATCTTTGGTGCAATTTCAATCAGGAAGATTGACCTCATCTTCAGATACGCTGAGATGCTGAATCCTCACTTCACACATGAATTAATCCTCTCTCTGAGCCAAAAGCAAAAGTGTTCACCATCTTTACAGCCAAATCAAATTCCTGCCCTTGAATTCATAGAAATTTGTCTATCCGTATTCCAGACACTTTGGAGGTCTTGGCTCTTCGCTTTGGGAGTGTCTGTCCTCAGCTAACATCAGGTTCTGGAGTCAGTCCTGACATGATCCAAGGTCATTCCGAGCATGCGACATGTCTCCAACCCAGAATCCTAACCGCCAAAGATCATGGACTATTTCACGCCCAAATTCCTGTTTCAATATTTAATCTTTCACTTTACACTTTCAAGCACCACACTACTTTTTTTTTTTTTTTTTTTTTTTGCATTTAAAACTAAGTGGTTTGCAACTTACAAGCAATCATAAGTTAAATCAACTCATTCTTGGTTAAGTGCTGTTAGAAAATGTCTCAGCCAGAATGAAAATCAAAGTCAGTGCACATTTTTTAAGCCCAAGGGAATCTCTGGGAGAAGTCACTATTTAGTTTTTTTTTAATACTGAAACATTTAAAAATATTCATCTTTATTTGTGAACATATTTTCAAACTAAATCACTTTAAAAAATGTATTTATTGTTTTTTTCTTGCAACTTTTATTGTTTTACCTACTGCAATGGAGGTCTGGATGGTGGATTACTGGTTAGCGCCCCCATCCCACAATAGAAGAGTTCTGGTTCAAGTCCAGGCTGGGACTCTTGTGAGTGGAGTTTTCATGTTCTCCCTGCGTGTGTGAGTTCTCTTCCAGCTTCCTCCCACAATCCAAAAACATCCTGCATTGGTTAATTGGCTCAGTGGCCTTATGGTAGAGTGTTTGCCCTGGGACTGGAAGGTCATGAGTTCAAATTCCATCTGAGTTAAACCAAAATCTCTAAAAATGAAACCCAGAAGTAATTCTTGTTATCCATTAGCTGCATTTTTCAAATTAATTCGCAAATCGAAAAATGAAAAAACAGTTTGTTTTTCGTTTTTGATTTTAAATTGAGAAACGAATGAACGAATGATACACGGATTTCCCTGCTTGACGCTCAGCATTAAGGTGTTGAATTGGGGGGTTAAACCACCAAATGGTCTTCGGGCGCGGCTGTGTCATCAGCTCCCTGCTGCCCTGGGGGATGGGTCAAATGCAGGGAACGAATCTCACACACCAACTGATTGGACTTTAACTTTAAATTTTCCCAAAGGTGTTAATGGGGAGTCACTGGTGTGGACAGATCCCTAAAATAAAATATTATTTCCTCACTTCAGTACAAGCCAACTTTCTATTTTCCATCATTTTAGTAATTCTTTATGTATTTTCTTTCCTACCATGGTGTGGCAATATGTCAACGTGTGTGTGTGTTTGTGTGCTTGGGTCCTAAAATGTTTCCTTGAATAATCTCTTCTTTCTTTTTAAAATAAAAAAATGATTATGTAAATGATTCAAATGAAGTACTTATGTAAAGCACTTTGATTTGAATTGATTTTTTGGGAAGGTGCCATACAAATAAAGTTTGATTTGATCTGAATGTGTGTGGTTGTTTGTCAGTGTTGTCCTGCGATGTTCCGTCGAGCTTTCCAGGTTGTACTTGCCTTCATCCTTCAGTGATTCCAGTTCCAGTATCTGTGTGACCCAAATGGGAATGAGTTTGATTTGGAATGGATGCATGAATGCATTAATCTGGCGTTTTCAGTATTAGAATTATTTCACGTGGTCACATTGGAAGGATTTTGTGTCTTTCTCCAAGGTCTTTTCTGAACTTTTTTTTTTCTTTGCATTTTCTTTATTAGATGTGTGATTTGAGTCGCAAAAACACGTTTGATTGAATTTGATTGCTTCAGGACCCAGCAGCTGCTCCATCGATGGAGAACAAAGTCACCTAAATGAGTTGATGAGGTCTATGATGGTGAAAGACTCTGAGGGAGTTCCTGCTAATGCACATGACAAGATGGCCTGAATGTTCACTCCTCACATGTGATAGAAGGATGATGGTAAATCAGCTACACATACTTTGTGATAGACAATCACTGACACATATGTTTATTATGATATCTTTATATATGCTCAATAACAAAATTAGAATATTTAAAAAAAAGCTGTTGGCTTCATGATGCGCATAAAACTTACGTAATGACTGACAATCAAAAGAAAATAGCTTGAAATCGAGACGGCATTCAACACACCAGTAATTTTAGTGTCTGCATTTACTTTGGCTGTTGTGCTGTTGTGATGGAGTGTGTATTTATGGTCACACTTGGCTTCACCAGAAGACATGAGCCAGCTGGCACAGAGACTTACAGCTATGCTTTATATTTAGGATGTAAGGCTCTTCTGTGGACCCTCAGATGCAGAAAAACAGCCCAGATGCTTTGAAAACCACAGTCGTTGACACCTTTAAACCCCACTGGTATTACGAGAATTGATATTGATAGCTCTGTGCTCAGAGAAGCCTCAAAGGACTTTGTTGTCTGTTGATTTGTACTGTAGCTTTGTACAGCAGGGAGGTTTAATCACAAGAACACAATCATACATAAAAAGCTGAATGTATAATACGGATATTAATTAACAGAATAATACAGTTTCATATCCATGAATGTGTTTCTGACATTTCCACAATTTTCTGCAATTTTTTATGATATTTATCAGCAAAAACGGGCAGTAAAATGCTCTATATTGCACGATAGGCGGTAGAACCAATGACAAAGTGTCCTTAAATTTTCTGTTATTGACCATTTTTCTATAAGATTACACACTGGATAAATGTAAAACAAAACAAAATGTTATTGGGTACAAGAAGAGGGAAAAAATACATTTTTAAAGTCAAATCTTGCTCAGTTTGTGTGCTGGTGATTCTTTTGGAGGTTTTTCAATTGGTACGTACTTTTTACTGAAGACATCTAACATGGATCTAATATTCTGAAATATATAATTACAACTTTAACACAAAACTAAAATTACCACAACATGTGTTTGTCTGAAATATGATGAGGAACAGTGAACATCAAATGTACAAACCTTTTCTTCTGTTTACTCTGGTTTCTCGATCTAAGAAAAGTTTTGGAGCCTGAACCAAAGTTTACATGTGAGAAACTGTTTTAGATTGCAGGATTTAAGATTTTCTTCTTAGAGCAGCAGGATGAATGTTTTGCTCAAGCTTTTTATTTGATTTGTTCAGACTAAAGCAGACGTAGTCAAACCAGACAGGTTTAGAATTTTTCGGCTAGTTAAAAAAAAAAAAAGTAGAATTTCTCCTTTTTTTGTGAAATTTACTCCTTTATCAGTTGTATTTTTTTAATCAACAAGACCACATAAAACACTTTTTCTGGAGAACAAATCTGATCAATCTGAAAGCTCCTGCTAAGTTAGTGAAAGTTGATTTAATTAAAAAAAAAACAGGAAAACATCTAAGCATCTCTTTTTGACAAACTTAATAGTTTTATCATTTTAATGCGTCATGTATTGTATGCAGAAAAGCTAAACAATCAATTAATCAATCACACTTTATTTGTTGAGCTCTTTTCATGCACATCTCTACAGCCTGACGTGGTTTTCAAGTTAAAAGGAAAACATGATTGAGCAAAAAACCAGAGTAAAAAGCACCAGACAGGCAATAGATGTAACCACATCATGTTACGGTGTCAGGCAAAAACGGAACCCAGGATCAGGAAGAACTCAAACCCAGAAGGTAAAAAAAGAAAACGATTTAATAACCAAAATAAATCTAGATTACTTGTAAACATACGTGACAAAACAAAACTCAGCGACACTGAAGAACCAAAAGACAATAACTTAAAAACTAATGACAAACGTAATGCAGCTGTGGATGAGAGCAAAGGAGGAGGGGCAAACACTGCTGACCATAACCATCAAGACACTTGAAATCAATAAATAATTTATAAAAAAATTTTAAAAACATCTTTAAAATATCGAAATATTAAAATACATAAATGTTCAACGTGAGTTACTGAAAAGCTAAATGCTTTTAATTTATTTGTAGAAATCTCCACAGATGTAGACTCTCAAATCCTCAGGTAAGATGTTCCACAGACGAAGACCAAGACACTAAAGAAAGGCCTCGCTGTGATGTGTCCATTTATGATTGAGGACAACATTTGAATTAGTTAAAAGCACATGTGAATGTATGCAAACTTCTATTTTATTTGATAAATAATTATCCTAAGCTGTTTCGTATTATTTTTGCATTTATTGCTTGAAATAAACCAAATCTGCAATAGTTTCAAATTAAAAATCAGGACAGTGTTGATGAGGAAATATTTTATTTCAAGCATTTTCCACAGCAACAGCATTGAGTTACGTAGACAACAACGTCCTTTTCTTCATCCGAAAACACGAGGACACTTTGAGGTTTACCTGCCGGATGACTTCATGACTCAAGTCTTTCTGAGTCATAGATGAACTCATTCTCTGACCTCCAGGTTCTTAATGTTTTATGTGTCCTCGCTGACTTTGAGTTTCAGCGTCATCGTCTGGCGTGATCCTGCAGGAAAGTCCAGTGCCGTCCCGCTCCGCTTGATTAATGAGGTCTGTGACGATTTGACCTCCATGCATTTGCAGGAGTTGTTTGAAGTAATTATTTCAGTGAGAATCACAGTGTTTGTAACCAAAATATTTCACAGAAATTCTAAAAAAAAATAATAATAATAAATGAAGAAAAAGTAACATTTATCATTAATATCAAAACTAAACTTTATTAAATATTTGGAATACAGCAGAAGGAGAACGGCAGAGGAAAACCACAAAATGTTTAAAATGTTGATTCTGTGAAGGTTTAAAGTTTCATAACCTTAAAATGCAAAACTGACAAACAGCTGTTTGATTGGAGGAAAAACTACTGAGCAAAAAGACATCAAATAACTAACGTTAAATATGATTCTGCACCGAGTGTCCTTCAGTCAACTCAAGCAACTCTTTAGTCAACTCTTTAGTTCAGCTAAAGCAAGTGTTTTAAAATTTAATTAAAGGCATTTTTTAAATCTTGTAATTTGCTTTTGATTTATTATAGAGTATAACATTTCTAAATTTGTTCCACTTTCATGTTTTGACTCTTCAAACAGCTCATCTGCATTCATAAGACTCCATCAAATGCTCTTTTAATAACACTCACTTTCACTTATACACACAATTCAAGTTTATCATTGAATTAAAATAAAGCACACAACATATTACATTAAAAAAATAAAGTTAAAATACCATTTCGGATTACATCTTCATTTATATATTTTTGACAACAAGTTTACATCAACATTTCTCAGCAAAATAAACATATTCCTTTCAGTGCTACATTGTTCATTTTTTGGATAAAACACAGTCATAAAGGTAAAGGTGCGTATTTTATTTGACATTTTTTTGTTAAAAGGTTTGGCACGACTGTATTTAATTTAGAATTCTGCAAACACATTTTACATCCTAATAAGACACAAAAAATATATCTGAAGATTTTTTTTATATATATACTTTTCGAGGAAATTTAGGATGCATCTATAATTTGTTGGAAACCAGAGAAGACAACCTTGCATAGAAGGCTCACAGTCCTCAGAAAAGCATTACATAGCAGCATGCAAATTGCACATTCATGTCATATATTTAGACTATCTGTGGATCATAAATAAACTTTTTTCTTTGGCTAAAACATTTCAGTTTGTGTAACTTTTTGTAGCTTTAATCTTATTGAGTTTCATCCTTTGTTGCATTTGAGTTTATTTTTGTCAGACATATCTTTACCTTTAATGGAAAAAAAAAGATTTTTTAAAAAATATTTAGATTATTATACAATAATACACCTCCAAAACATTAATAGTCACAGTTTGTATTTACTTTTGAGGTATTGAAGCACAAAAACACGAACAACATGACTGGAAGCTTCTCATTTCTTCTCATTGTTTTTCTTTACCTGAGCTGGACTCTGGCTTTGCACATTTCTCCGGTCTGGATTAATCTCCTTGGTTGGGTCCGATTCCCTTTTCGGTGTCTTCTCTGCCTCCGGTGTCGGACCTTTCCTTGGCTCAGCTGCGTTCGGGTCAGCGCTGCCTGCATTGCACAGATCCCTCATGTCCAGCAGTCCCTGCTGCAAGTGCTTTGCAAACTCTGCTGAGCATGTCTGCGGGCTCTCGTGGAAACTGGACACGGAGAAGAGGATGTGGTCTGACTGGGGGTTGTAGCAGACCCCGTATCCGTTTTGGACCACAGGTCCGTAGCAGCAGAACATCTCCACGGTGGTGGGGACCTGAGGGGAGAGATTGTGCATCAGGAACAGTTCAAGCACTAAAATCCTTCTGTCACTGCTGGAAAACAAAAAAAAAATGGCAGCTCTGTGGAACATATTTTAGTCTGTTTCTGCTTTTTAATATTAAAGATGAATTATGACAGAAAATGATTAACTTCCGCATTTTTAACAAAATTCATATTTTTTTTTACTACCTGACTTGTAGAGAGAAGAAACTGGTTACTGATGACATAAGCTTCATCTTTAAAGATTTCTGGCTTCTCCATCTTCATGTCTTGTGCAATCTCCCGCAGACCTAGCAGATGATTGTCTATTGCCATCCCTGATATGGCCTGGAAAAGAGCAGTTTTGCCTTTTTAAAAATATTTTATGATAACTAGATATATGGCATCAACTGCAATGTGTAAATGTTGTTAGCTGAATATGAAGCTGAAGATGCTAGAGCTTATAGCTGAAACTGTTGTAGCCAAAAGCTTGACACAATATTAGCTAAATGCTATATTAGCCACAAAAAAAAGCAAATAGAAAAATGTTTCTAATTTTGCCAAAGCAAGTAGTATATTGTTAAAATATTAGCTAAACTACAAATTAACCTAAAAACAACAGGGAAAAAAGTCTAAATTAACCAAAACAGCTTTAGCATACTAGAATATTAGCTGAACTCCAAATTATGCTAAAAAAAAACTAGAAAAAAAATGTATATTTTTTTCAAAACAGCTAGCATAATGCTAAAATATTAGCTGAACTCCCAGTTATCCTAAAAAAAATTAAGAAAAGTCTAATTTTGCCAAAACAGCTAGCATAATGCTAAAAGGTTAGCTGAACTCCAAATTATTCTAAAAAAAAACAAAAGAAAAAATATATAATTTTGGCAAAACAGCTAGCATAATGCTAAAAGGTTAGCTGAACTCCAAATTATCCTAAAAAAAACAAAAGAAAAAATATATAATTTTGTCAAAACAGCTATCACAATGGTGAAATATTAGAAGAACTCTAAATTATCCTAAAAAAAATTGCAAAAAAATTTGCAAAAAAAAAAGCAAATGGTCAATGGTTTCTCTCTCTATAGCTGGAACTACGGTATATACAGAAGTTTCAAAGTGCACAGAGGACTTGAGGAATTTCTAATTAATTTCCTATGTGTGGCATATTTTGCTCAATGTTTCAAAAACTATAATGTTTGAGAATACTAAATGTACCAGCAGTAATGTCCTGGATGAGCTGAACGTTTTGATACCAAGATTGTTGAAACCGTGATTGAGTTTTTGTGTGTCAAAAAAGGGGCAGGAGAATTACAATTTGGAAACAGTACAGGTGACAGTTACCAGAACTGTATACTTTGTCTGTGCAGCTATGGCCTCTCGCAGTCTCTTCATCTTCTCTATGTTCTGCAAAAGCCACAGATGGAGAGTCGGGTTCAAATATTCACAGTAAGTTTAGTAATTAATGGTTGACTTCATCATCACAAACTGAAGATTAAGTTAGTGTTCTTGTGTCTCAGCATCGTCCAGATTGATTCTTTAACAGTGACGGGACGAGTGCTGCATCCACGTTAAAACATCTCACGCTTGAGCTGAGTTTCCCATCAGTCATTGCTCTGACAAAAGCCAGCGCTTCAGGTGTGGCTGAGCGGATGTTGTCGACTCTGCCCTGCTGGAAACGGCGAGTGGACGCGCTCTCATAGGTCGAAACTATCCTGCCGTGAAACCTGCAGTGACCGAGAGAAGCTTTTCAATGTGGGTTTGTATTTTATTGCCATAGTAAAATATTTATGGTTTTTCTCACCGGAAGTACGCCAACTGCAAGGCCACCTGGATGAAGGCGTCTGGACTCATTCTCTGTTTCTTGATGAACTCTTTCCCATAGTCACAGAATTTATGAACATACATGTCCAGATTCTTCACCAGCCTGATCAAAACAACACAAACTTTGATGGAAGCTCTTCATTTATGTGTTTATGGAGCGATTTTAAGCCGACACAAACCTCTGGAGTCGGTCAGCTGAGGAGTTTAGGCATTTGTGGATCTCCGGAGAACATTTCCAGCGAAGCCGGCGAGGAGCAGGGAGCTCGCTCACGCTCGCAGCCCTGACCAGCTTTGACGGGCTCCCAATCCTGACGGGAAAACCAAATCTGCAATCGACGTCTAAAACGTGTCAACACACAAACGGATGTGACTTACATATATTTGAGGAGGTACTCCGAGCACTTCACGAGGACGATTCCCTCAAAAGGGGAGTGTTCACACACGACTCCACAGCAACCGTCTTCTCCTACGACAAACTGATGGAGATCTGAACTTCAAAGTTGGGTTTTACTCAATTACTGCTGTGTATTATGGACGTCTTGTTTTATTATAAAGGATGGAAGCTTTAACAAGCAGAGAATAAAAACACTATCTATCACTGTAGTTACACTCAAAGCACCTTTTAAAAAACATGGAAAATATGGAGGTGTTCATTTGTGTCTTCTCTCTCCTGTGGGGTACCTCAAGGCTCTATCCTCGGTCCTGCCCTTTTTTCGTTATGTTTGCTGCCGCTTGGTTCCATCATTGCACGGCATGATGTCTCTCTCCATTGCTACGCTGATGATCTGCAGATATATCTGCCCCTCGGTTTAGGAAAAAAAGACCTCACATTGACGACGCGAAGCAGTGACTGAGCCTGAATTTTCTATATTTGAATCAGTCAAAAACGGAGAGCATTGTTTTTGGTGACACCTCTACAGCTGACTGTTAGAAATCTTTGACAGCTGTTTTAAATTTGAGAAACTAATTGTCAATGTTGTCAAATGAGCTTTTGTCACTTGCGCCTTTTAGCTAAAGCTAAATCTTCCCTTAGCTGCAGTGATCTCGAAACAGCCATGCATGCTATGATCACCTCCCCCATAGATTATTGTAACTTTGGTGTCACCCAGCGATCACTCAACCAGTGAGTCCAGAATGAAGCAGCACGACTGTTAACTGGAACATCCAGAGGAGAACAGATCCCTCCGTTACTCAAGGCTCCTCACTGGCTCCCTGATCATTTTAGAATTCAGTTTAAACTCTTACTGTTTATTTGTAAAACTTTTCATGGTCTCACCCCAGTTTACTTAATCCTTTAACTACCTAAAAAGGGAAAAAAATCACCAAAAAGTTTTTTTCCCCGGCTTATTCCCCCTTAAAGGACATCAAAGTAAAAAAAAACCAAAAAAAAAAAAATATAAAAATAAAGTGACATTTCTTTTTTTCTTTTTTTTTTAATACACAAGTGTTCTGTAAAAGTTACTTACTATCCAGAATTCTCTTTTTTTTACTTCCATTTTTAGAAATAGAAATGCTCTAATTAGTAACTGAAAATGTATATATATTTTTTTCAAAAAAATTGAAGCAAAAAAATTTGTCTGGCTACTATCCAGTGCACACCAGTTAGCAACCAGAAAAAAAATATATATTTTGACTTCATTTTGTGGAAAAAAAAAGAAATCTCAATTTATTTTCTTCAATGTCCCTTTAGGGGACTACTAGGAGTAATATTTATGATCAATAATTTTAAAAAACATGTTTTCTAAATGTGCCCCTCCATTTGGTTGAGCAGGATGTTAAAGTAAGCTTTTAAATCTCCGTGGCCATCCAACAGTTTTAACCAATATCTGCTTGATGTGCCCAGGTTACGACAGAAACGCTGGGGTGACTGTTATTTTTTCCATTTCCGGCCCACAGTTATGGAACAGCCTTCCAGCAGAACTGCGCATGATGTCAGACTTTAACAGTTTCAAACGTTATTTAAAGACATATTTTTGAATTACTTTTAATGCTCAGTAGTTGGTTGAATTTAATTCATTTTATTGTTTTCTTATTTATCTTTTATGTATTTTACTGCAGACTGCTTTTGTAATTTGATGCTGTTTTCTTTTTTTTATTCTGTTCTTAATTTGTCTATTTTTTTAAACTTTCTTCTTTCTTTTTATTGTGAAGCACTTTGGTACACTGACAGGAGTTGTGAAGATCATTCATCTACTTGCTGTGCTCCACAAACCTGCATGGGCTTGTCGTACCAGCGGTTTCCCCCGTTTTTGGGCGCTCCTCCTCCGTGCAGCATCAGCATGGCGCGTGTGGCGTCACTCAGCTCAGGACCACTGGCCTCATCAAGGCAGAGCAGACACATGCTGCGCTCGATCATGTCAAGGGAGTCCCTGTTGGTTGATTCTATAGAAGGAGGAGTGATGTAGAGTTTGTCTTTAGATTAAAACTTTTTTTTTTTTTTTTTTTAAGGACTTGTACCTCTTATGAGAAGGTTGCGAGCTTCTGCCCACTCTGTCCTTCCGTCTGAAGTGAGGAGACCCACCGGCGGGAGACGCTCTTCCTCGCTTTCTGCCATCTTCTTGATCTTCTCCAGCTGAGTCAGCAGGTCTCTTTCATTGAGTCGGCGGAAATTGATCACCACGTCCAGAACGAAGAACTGCACAGGAGACATTTTAGTCCACTTGTTCTTCTCCAGTCAGAACCCTAAAGAGCTTCCTCAATGAGGTGAACTCCCATTTTAATCTGAAACTGTCCAAGCACCTTAAATTCATAGAAGAACCTCAAATTAAATGAGTTCCAAAAAGAGAATAAAGCTCAGCTTTTTGCCAGTTGCACCTCTCCAGATTTAAATTCCATGTAGCATGCAGGAGTTGGTGTTTTTACAAAGGTCTGACCTGGTTCTTGCAAGCCACTATCATGTGTTCAGGTTCTGGCATCACGCTGCTCTCCTGCGCCACCAGCGTGTCTCTCTCCTGTCCTGGTAGGCGGTAGGATGTGAACAGGCGGTAATACTGCTCCATGCACAGAGGGGTTCCAGCCAGTTGTCCCTGGGCATAGTCCACCGGCAAGTCATGGCTGCACTCAAACACAACTTTGTTATTGATGTAAAAGTCATAGACATCAGTGAATAGTGACGGTTAAAGTGTGAGTTAGGTGGAAACTCACGCATCTAGAAGAGCTTTGTACTCCAAAACGCCTGAGATTAAGTGAGCGGCAAACCTAGATCAAACACAAAACACATCTGGTGAAAAGCTCTTAAATGAGGAAGACTGTAGGATAGATTCCAAATAAAGATTGTCACACACGACTGAACATTAGTGTCAACTTATAGCCACCAGAGGCTACGTGGGCAGACAAGATGGGAACCAAATCTGCAATCCTCCAATCAGAGGTTGACCGCTCTACCAATGCGCCACTGCTGCCCCACCAAAACAAAAAGAAAAGATGAAAACTGCTCCTTCTTCCTCGTCTGATTTTCAATGAGAATGATGAGGCCTAAATTATTTAACATTTTAATGCCAAACTCAGACACGTTTTTACTTATTTTAAAATCATCCTGAGTGGAATTTTAATTATAATTATGTTGTTTAAGACAAAAAAACTAAAAAACCATAAAACATCGCCCCCCACTGCTGAGAGCTCTTTGTTTTTTCCCACTAGCTTACTCCCCCAAGCCCACAACCTAACATTACCGGTGCAACGAAAATGGTGAGCAATACTGGAGCTATACAGTCCTGCAGTTTTGAGCCAGATACCATCTCAGATGAGGAAAACAAAGACACACACTGATCTATTTCTCAACAAGTGGATACATCTGAATCCTTTTTAAACTGCATTTCTTTTGCCTGCTCCTGATTTATAACAATATACAGTAAATAAATACTCAGAAATGCAATTTTAAGCTTAATTTTGCCTATATATGTCCTCCATTATAAAAAAAAGACCAAAAAAAAAGCCACAGAAACATGTAAAAAACATGGTTTTCATCAGAGTGGAACTATAACTCTCAATTGGATTTCTGTCATAAAAGCTTGCTGTTTTTGGATCCTTGCACAGCCAAACCCCAATGTACATCTCTGACCTTTTAATGCTTTTGGTCTGATTTTTATAGATCTTCTATCCTGCACCCTTTGAGCATTCCAAAAACTCACTTTAAGACTAGAGGAGCTCCGAACTCCCTTCCACTGTTGCTGCATCAGATCGACTCCATTCAGTGTTTTGAATCCCAAGTCAAGACGTTTTTATTCATTCAGGAGAATTTTTATTCATTTTAGCCATTGTTTTACTATGTTTTTAACTTTTATTTTGACTTTTAGTGGGCCTTGCTAATACTGGATTTTGACTTCCTCTTCGTGTTTGGTTGATTAGATGCCGTCTTTTTATCAAGCACTTTATGATTCTGTCTGTGAAAAGTGCAAACGAAATAAAGACATTTTATTTTATTTCATTCTCTATTCTATTCTATTCTATTCTATTCTATTCTATTCTATTCTATTCTATTCTATTCTGTTCTGTTCTGTTCTATTCTATTCTATTCTATTCTATTCTATTCTATTCTATTCTATTCTATTCTATTCTATTCTATTCTATACTATTCTATTCTATTCTATTCTATCTATTCTATTCTATTCTATTCTATTCTATTCTATTCTATTCTATTCTCTTGTTGTTCACTGTGACCTTACTTTAAAGAGTCAATGGGGGCCCTGAAGTTCTGCTGTGGGAAAACCATCACAGGACTGGAGTTGACAGGCAGAGCTGCTCGGTTGTTCAGGTACATGTCATTCAGCCAGTAGTCATACGCCTACAGAGGGAGACATGAATTCATACTGTTAAGGATTTTAACTTTGAATGCATTTTCAAATGAGGCAAAATAAAATAAAATGAAAGAGTTTGAAACATTCTGTAAAGTTTGGAAATAATAATATAATAATAGATTCATAAATAAAAAAAATAAAATTGTAATTTCACACAACCATTTTTTTTCCCTTTTTGTTACATTTGTTACAGATTGTATATTACTTTGAAATGAAAATGAAGATGGATTACATGAGCGCTTAATAAATGGATTCACCCAGTTTGCTGTGCTCTCCCTCTTCTCCACGAGTTTGCTCTGCAGAAGCTCCCCCACCCCTCCAGGGGCTCCAAACTGCCTCACTATCTTTTGAGTCTTGTTGAACTGCTCTTCAGTGAGCAGGTGCTTCACATATCTGAGGTACGTGTCCAGTGTGTCTTTCAGATCTGGCAGGGGTAGCTTCGGAAGACCCTGATGATACGTGGGCATAAAAAAACAACACTTTTGAATGTTAAAATTTAGAAAAATATCCAGAATTTATGTTTCCTTTGTCCCTTTAAACAATGAAAAACCAGTCACATGCATTTGAATCAAATGTTTAATTTTCAGAAATATGATTAGTTTTTATTTAACAATTCATAATTAAAAACTCCCATTTTAAAAACAATTAAAAAAACAGGAGGACAGAAAGATACTTACATTTTCTTCAGCCGCATCTTTGGAAGAATCTTGGTTCTGAACTGACATATTGGAGATGTAGTGTGTGACTAATATGAGTAGAACCAGACCCTATACAAGCAAAAACAATGTTTTAATTGGTGGAATAACAGAATAAGTCTAAATTAGATCAATCTAGAATGGTAAAAGTTAAAATGGATTATGTTGGCAGTCAAGAATAGACAAAAATGCAATGAACACATCAGAAACACATTCCATCTCAAACGCTAAAGATGAAGTGTAAAAGAAAAAAAAATCATGAGATTTTTTTTTTTACTCACCACATAAGCAGCCTTTCTCCACGTGGGGTTCAATAACAAGCTTCAGTTTGGTCCATCTTTGACACTAATATTGTTTCAAACTGTCAACACATCCATCCTTTCATTATTTCAAGCATCTTTCAGTCTCCTGCAATGCACGCGCACAACTCCCTCAGCTGGCTCAAGAGAGATGCTGAGAAGGTACCACAGCCTCCTGACGGGAGTGGCCCCTCCCCAAAAGTCCTGCTATTCGCCGACAAGTTTATTTGACACCAAACAACTTCAGCCCACTTCCTCCAGACATCATCTGAGACTCAGGCTGAGGCTGCGAGGCGGAACAGGAGGCGTTTTTACGCACGTTTTCCATAAGCTCCAACGTTTACAGAAACTCTCTTTTTTTTGGACAGAGACGTCACTTCCACACTTCCAGATGTGTTGGTGTTCTATATTTTTAAGGCAACATAAATAGTATTAAAAACAAGCTTACTTAA
The DNA here is from genome assembly GCA_003999625.1 of Oryzias javanicus. Taxonomy (NCBI): domain Eukaryota; kingdom Metazoa; phylum Chordata; class Actinopteri; order Beloniformes; family Adrianichthyidae; genus Oryzias; species Oryzias javanicus. The sequence goes on along the minus strand of CM012451.1, from coordinate 23,339,831 downwards.
GTGGCTGTTTTGACTTGAATTTTACTCAAAATAATGATTTTTAAGATAAATTCAGTACATTTTATTACCTCATCGATATTTTTAATCAATATAAATAAAAAAAACCTGCATATTAAATTATTTTAATAAATATTTTTCCAAACGCACAGCATTTTATTAGTTTCTAACTATATTAAATGCCGTTATTCCGTTTTTCCTCCATTTAGTGGAACATTTAAAAGATCACGACTCAAATCAGGACGCTATTTCACATTATTTAATTATGCGTATGAATATACAGTTGATGCATATCATTTGCGTTGCATTCAAGATACACACTCAAAATGAAAAAAAAAAGTAACAATCACCAAGGCGCACATTCCGATTTTTTTTCTTCCCAAAACAGTTTTTACGCACGAGTTTTGCATATTTTAGGTCAGCAAAAAATAAATATTTCACATTCCAGGACGCATCTATGACATTTACACATCTCTCCCCGCATGAATCAATTTCCTAAACATTGACACACAGGTTATGCTCTGGAGGAACAGAAGACGCGCCTTTCACCTGCAAAAGCTTCAAATCGCTTGATTTGACAAAAGCCCGCTGGGATTGTCAAAACAAGCGACGTATTGGTACATCCTAATCGTGTTAAACAATTGATTGACTCAGACAAGATACACACATCTACATGGGCACTTTATTTATCTATTTTACACCTGGTTGAAGGTCTTTTACGCGTACTCTCCGCCTGAGGATTCCTCCTCTGAGAAGGAGCGCTGAACAAAAGTCTCAATGCCGTTCTCATCCAGCGTCGTGCACAGCCCCTTTCTTTTTTTCTCCCTCTGCTCCATCTTAATGGTATCATACAGCCCCGTGGGGCCATCCTCCAGGAGCATGTTCCTCTCGGAGAAGGAAGGCTTCATCTGTGACACGTTCTTCAGCAGGAGGAGCGCCGGCGCGTAAAGCACGTTGGCGAGCCCCATGCCCAAGTTGAGCTGAACAAAGCCGAGGTTGTGCACTATCTGTCCCGCAGCCACGGGCCCCAGGGCGTAGGCCACGCAGTAGGAGATGTCGGCAATGGCGTACACGCTGCCATACACTGACACGTGCCTAACATCCACGAGGAAACCCAGCGTTGGGAGGAGCGCCGTGTCCACGAAGGCGATGCCAAAGCAGATGCCGCACAGCGGGATCATGAGCTGGCCGAAGTTTTTACAGGCTGGCACAGTGCAGGAGCTGGCCCCTATGAAGACCATGCCTATCGCCCCGTAAAACCACTGGAGATGAGGGTACTTGGCTGCCAACTTCACAGTGAGATACACACCTAAAACATGAGGGAAGAACGCGGGGAACCACGTCATGCCAATCTCCCACTCGCTGGCGTGCATCGTGTCCTCCATCCAGTTGGCGATGGTGGGCTCCAGGAAGGCGAGAGGGATGTTACAGATGATGAGCGCCCCGGCCACCACAGCTATGTACGGGTCGATCATCAGTTTGTAGATGGGGGTGCCCACTGGCATGTTCTCCCGCTCCCGGTTGGAGAACGGCTTGAGCACAGTCAGGCACAGCACCCCGTCGGTGAGGCAGATGCAGGCCAGGATCAGAAAGGGCACGCGCTTCCCCGCGAACTCATAGAGCACCCCTCCAAAGGGGGGCGCCACGAGGCTCCCAAACGAGATGAAGGCCAGCGCGATGCCCAGCGCTTTGCTCCTCTCCGTGTCCTCCGTGTACCTGTCGGCGATCAGCGCGATCCCTGAGGTGTCCGCGAACGCAGAGCCCAGGCCCTGCATGCTGCGGGCCAGGAACAGGGTCGCGTAGTTGTCTGCGAAGGCGAACGTGAGCGTGGAAAGAAACATGACATTGAGGCCGATGAAGAGTGGAATGTCGTACCCCACCCTGTCTATAAAGGTGCCACTTATCGGGTTGACCAGGAGCTGCACGATGGCCTTGGAGGCGAACAGGACTCCAATCTGCAGGTCGAAGTTCCCCGTGGGGGCTTTGGGGATGGTGCTGTTGGTGGAGTTGCTGTGCCGCACAGCTGCATGTTGGGCAATATCTGCTGCTTTCTGCAGCCCCTCAAGATAATCTGGTATGATTGGCACAATGACCATGTAGAGCATGTTGTCTAACAAAAGTGCTACACAGACTATGACCAGAATGATTCGTTTCTGCCGCTCTGGATCCTGGATTGCGTTGCCCAGTATTTTAGTTCTTTCGCCCATCTGGGACAGTTTGGAGGCAGCAGTCTGAGCCACATTGGGGCTTTGTTCTTCTCTGATCCCTTCCGGCTCCATGGAAATTCCCTTTTCTGTTCCAAATGCGCAGACTTCTGAAAAAGCGACTTCAGCTCCAGCAGTTTGTTTACAGGATTACGCACTCATCTGCTTCTCTTGCACTTAGTTTCTTCATCCAACACCAGGATCTCTAATTGTCTAGACAACTTTCCGCTGTTTTACCTCTTCTTCTTCTTCTTCTTTTTCCCATGCGCACTCCGTCACCGCATGCGCTTTTCAACTCCGGCGTCTTGGACTCGCTTCACTCCTGTCCTCCTGGGTTGCTTCATTGTATCCCGTCACTGAAGTGACGTGCTGGTCCCGGGCAGCGCTCTGACAGGTTGGGAGTCGCCCACAGATCACAGTGCAGCGGCTTCACCAGCGCGCACTCACTCCCCGCTGAGGTCCGACTGCTGCTGCTGCGCTCTTCTGGCTTCCAGACGCGCCCGGCTGTCTCCAGTCACCTGTAACACCTCCGGCTAAGTCATCATTTCACATCAGCACGGCGATTTTTTTTTTTTTTTTTTTTTTTTTTGCGTGTTGATCGTGGGAGGAATACACAGTGCAGTTTGTGGACTCCCATAGGTATCCCCCTTCCCCCTCCCACCTTCACCGGTGGCTGTGACGCACAGTTCCGCTGCTCTCAACAGATCTTTTATGCTAATTAAACACAGAATCCCAGTGCACACTGCTGTCCAGTCAACTGCGTCAAACCAAAGCAAAAATATTCTCGAAGTTGTTTTTCACAAAACCAAACTGTTTTCAAACTTTCTGCAGTTCTAATCATTTCCAGTTTTCTCCTAAAACTGGAAAATGTATTCTGAGTGCATTTGTCGAGAATAAACGGCAGCGCTTTCTTTGGTTTCAGCACCACACTCTCATGGACAGTTCCAAAGTGCTCAGGCTTCTAATAGAACAATTTACCAGAGTTTACCAAGCTGTTTCTCAGAAAATATTATACATTTATTACATGCACGCATAAAATAAATCCAGTAACAAACACCCGTCTCGATCACGCTCCTCTGTTGTGATACCTTTATTACAAATAGCAAAAGTGACACCGCCATCATTAAGCCAGTTTGTCCTGTTCAGTGACAGAAGGCCAGTGGCACACTGCCATCTACAGGTGAAAACGAGGTAAAGCAGCTCTGGTCACAATCCAGTGCAGATTTTTGCCTTGAAGGGTCAAAAAACAGTTTGTGTGTTGGCCAAATCATGGATCAATAATCAAATGTTTTATAGATCATAAATAGAAATTAAACTTTCACAATAAAGGTAGGGATTGCATAAATGTTTTAATTAACTTCTTGTTCCTTTTGAGTATTCTTTTGTTGCATATTTAAACCTGTCTTTCAAGTCCCGTGTTGCTAACTTGGTCTGTAAATTAAGAGTGAAGCTTGGATTCTATTACAGCAGGTGTCCCCAAACTAAGGCCCACGGGCCGGATCTGGCCCTCCTCAATATATAGATATTTTTTTTCTAAATCTGGCCAATCAAGACCCACAAAGAACATTGTTTTTTTATTCCACCCATCAGCAGTTTGAGTTGTGACAGACAGACTATTAACATGTGTCAAAGTCAAGGCCCGGGGGCCAGTTCAGGCCCTCTGGTTAATTATATCCGGCCCTCCAGATCATTTTATTTTATTGTTATATATGGCCGAATGTTATTGTGCTCTTATTTCCAAATTGTACAATTTTGACTAAATATATTAAGGAGAGTAAAATATTGAAAGTTATTTAAGGTTTAAGTCTGTAATAATATTCTTTTTAACAATGATCCTTTTTATTATTCATAATTATGTTAAAAAGTCACAGTTTTAAAGTTTTAAAAATTGGCATTCTTCCTGCTCTTTGGACTATTTTAAGCATTTACTAAGATTTTATTTAGGCAGTTTTGGAGTTAAGCTAATATTTTGGCTACACGCTAGCTGTTTTCACTAATTTGGGCTTTTTTTTTTCGTTTTTCCAAGCTATTTTTAGTTTATATATTTTTTAAACTACATGCTAACTGTTTTGGCTAACCTATTTTTTTTGGCTAATTTAGCATTTAGCTAATATTTTAGCAAGCTATCAGCTTCAACGTTTTTAACTATCAATTTCAGCATCTTCAGCTATCATCAATCTTCTTCAGCTGCCAAATTCATCTTATAGCATTCACACTAGCTTTATCCCAGGTAATGTTATATATCTAGTTCATAATTATGTTAAAAAGTCATGGTCTTCAAGTTTTAAAAATGGAGTTTAAGTGTGTTAAATAAATGTTTATCCTGTTCTGCCCGCGACCAAAGGTGTGTTTTGGGTTCCGGCCCCCTGTACAATGGAGTTTGACACCCCAGATTTAATGGTTTAATATTTAAAATCTTTTAATATTATTTTTTCTGTGAAGATTACAGAAATGAATCATTTAAAACTTGGCTATACGTGGCTTCCTGGAAAACCATAAATGTTTAAGTTCAGGCTGTGATTCTTACCCTTTTTCTGTTAGCCTACAAACTGACCCGGCCCCCCCACCCCATCAGAGAAGAAAACAGTTCTGTTGAAGACCATGACCCCTGTAATACAGAAATGAATCCTGCTTTTCTCACAAACTTCTAGTATCTGAAACATTCTTACCTTAGCTGGATTTGGATGATATTCTGTATATGAATACTTCATCAAAACATTTTCATTCTGTTTCGCTCGACATCGTGAGCTGTACCTCAGAGTTGAACGGCGTTCATTACATCAGCAGAGGTTCACTCATTGGATGAAGCTGATTTACAAGTCTCTTCTTAGTTACTTCCTTCTTATCTAAGCTGCCTCCTTTAAAGAATAGTCAGTATGCTCTTCACTCATATAATTCTTACCAACTTTTAGTACCTCCTTCTATGATTGAATCTGGAAATAAAGCCTATAGCTATAAGCTGCACCCTCCACCTGGAATGTTATACAAGTGGAGCTGAAACTGTCAAACCTGATCTACCAAGATGTAGTTTCTCCTATTTTGAAAATGAAAGAGCAAGAGTCCTATAAAGTGTTCATGTTTATAATTTGATAGTTTTCTGCCTCAATGTTACATTTCGTAAGATTTGGATTTTCTGTTGTATTTGACGTTTTAGATTTAATTTCATTCGTTTGGATGTCACTCTCTCACCTCTTGGCCAGGTCGCCTTTGTAAAAAAGATGTCCATCCTAATGGGTCTTTTACAGTTTTTCTGCATTGTTGAGACACTTTTCTTGACAGTTGATCTCTTTTTCTCTAAACTGTGAACACAAAACCCAGTTTTCAAGTTACAGTCACAAAACCTCAGACTAATATTGCAAAACCAACATTCACCTCACAACAGCTCAATCTGTGTTGTGAAATCATGTCCCGAGTCAGTCAAAGTTAAACGCAACAGTAACCAGTTATTAAACACAAAAGTAGGAAAAATAAAAACGCATGACATGAAACTGCAGAAATAAGTGTTTATTGTGCATGTTGCAAAAAAACGGTGCATTTAGGACTAATACAAAAAGAACAAAATAGAAATATTGTGCGTTTACATATAAACAAACAAATGTTTGTCACTTGTGTATAAGTAAAAATAAAGTATAAAAGTATTCAAATAAGTACATTACTCAGCCACAGTCTCCGTGCTTTGTCAGGCCACAGGACTTCATCACATCACAGTCTGGAGAAAATAACCCTGGCATGTCGTATCCGGACTTGGCGTCCCTCCACACCTTTGTCCCCCACAGGTAAATTCCACAGCTTGCGAGAGATTGACCCTGGTGAAAAGTTGGCATTCATATACCTCCCATCAGTAGAACAAGTAGGGTTTAGGAGAGGGGAGTACGGCTGAAAGCAAAGATACCATAGGTGGAATGCTTCTCCTGCTGCCATAACAGAGCTTCTCAAATGTGATTGAGGAAAATGAGGAGCTGGTGAGTCTGTAGGGCTCCAGGTTGGCATGATGGTGGACATCCATCCATGTATTCATGGGCTCTTTCCGTTGCATCCAGTTGAAAATCCTTCTGTGGAAATAGTTTTGTGAGAGATGCGAAAAAAGTGATACTACAGTTAATCACTAATCAGTCATCAATATTGAATGTGGATACATGCCAACCTGTACACAGTGGAATCTTTGCCCTTTGACTCCGTCTGAGTTGTGATCAAAGGGCACTCTGCATAACTGTTCTCTTCTCTAAATCTTCGGATTATGGTGGACACAGTGAATCTACGGATATAAATAATGAATATAAAGGAAATGCTTTTGTCTAGCCAGGGTGGGATCATATAAGTTTGTTTCCTCCCGCTCCATTTCAAGTAATCTATAATTTGATGCCTAGTTATCTTATGTCTGACGTATCTTTGCTAACCTCTGATTGTACTTCCCATGCATTCTTGTTTGATTGCTTGAAATAAACCAATTCAATTCAATAAACCGTTTCAATTCAAAGTTTGGCTTTCCCCTTTCATGGTCATACCATGGACAAGAACATGGTCAATCACACTTTCTCTGATTATATTACATATTGTTTGTCTATGCTGATCACCTCGAACACCTCCACCTCTTCTCATTCTTCTTCCTCTCAGATTTCAATCCACTGTCGGGCCTCACAAACCAGAGTTCTCTGAACTGTCTTCCTCTATGTGTTCTCTCCCACCACAAACCACAAGTGGAATCAGTTTTGTGTTCAAGTGGTGACACCTGCGCTTTCTTTGTGTTTGACTTTTGTCACCTGTGCACACCATTTATGAAGCGTTGGTGCATCATGATGAAAATATGTCTAAACAGGGGAGAAGAACTTCTGGTTTTGCCAAAGGAATGATTGATTCAATCAGTGGGTTCAGGTAACCTGAACGTTTGGTTCAGACAACAGGGCAGAGGTCTGCAACCAGCGGCTTTTGAGCCACATTTGGCTCTTTTACCTCTCCAATGTGGCTCTTTTTTCAAATAAAATGTTTCAAAAATATTTAAAACTAACTGTAAAAGAAAAACTAAGTAAGTAGTAAAGTTAAAACAAGTAAATCAACTTAAATTGCTTTCAGCTCATTCACAAACAGTTGAAGGACAGAATGATTGATTCAACAAATTATACCGTCAAGAAATGTTAATTAATTTGTAGTTGAAATGCATCAGAAACGGTAAAATAAACCGTTTTTTGTATTTATCATTGATGACTTTAAACTTCCTACTTCATTTGCTGCATTTGCGTGATCCTATGGTGGAGAATTGTCTTTTATTTTGAAAGGAAGTCATGTAAAGCTCTGTCAAAAGTTAGAAACTATTTTTAAAAAAGCTATTTTCTCTTCATGATTATGTTTTATTTATGAAAAAAAAACTCACAATAGTTTGCTTTAATGTATTATTTAAGTAACAAAAACATAAATAGGTTTATTTTCCTAAAGTTCTAACCCTCAGCAGCAAACTATTTTATGAAGGTGGTGCAGCACTGACCTCTAGTGGAATTAAATTGTATTGTAAATGAACGCTAACCTCAGAAGTGAACAGTAGATTCTGTTATAATAGTTTACTTTTATGTATTTGTGGATGGTTACAATGCTCCAACACAGTAAGATTTTTTAATCTATAAAATTGCTTGGTTAATTGCAGTTGTCTACTATAAAAAACGATTTAATTTGAAAGATGTGAGTTAACATAGCTGTATGTATTTTCTTTTTTTTTTTGCCAGAAGTTGTCATGGCGGCTCTTCACACGGTTTACTCAGTGAAAAAAGTGGCTGCACGGTGGCGTTGTGGTTAGTGTTCTCACCTCACGGTGAGAAGGCCCTGGTAAAATTCCGGCTGGATCCTTTTTGTGGGGCGTTCTTGAGCATGTTTGGGTTTTCTCCGGCTTCCTCCCACGGTCCAAAAGCATTCTTTATAGGTTAATTGAAGATTCTAGGTGTGAATGTGAGTGTGGGATTGTTACAGACTGCTGACTTGTCCAGGATGTACCCTGACTTTACAAAAAAGAAAAAAGCTTGGATAGGCTCCAGCAACATGGCTGTTTTAGTAATATAAATGAAGAAGTTATTTTTCATGGTTTAAAAATTACTTTTTATTCAAATCAATGTTTTCTTTCAAGTTGTTTGCATCTTTTAAAGACACTAAAGAAAACTTAAAATGAGGGTCGAGGCAAGTCTAAAAGGTAACTTTAACTCATGTTAAGTAATTTTTAACAGAAAGCTTTCCTACAATTTGAGAAATTTGCATATTTATATTGACGTCCTGTTAAGTATTTAATTGTATTCTCTTGTTTGTCATTCTCTTGTACTTCCGATTCCAGTAAAATTAAAGATGTTTTTCATCACTACATTCCTATCTGTGGTAGTGTTATGCAGTCAAATGTGAACCAGTTCTGAACTCACTGGAACTGATTTTTGGGCCAAATCTGATGAATTCAAATAGCTGTTTAACGCAAATCCTTAAGTGACGTGTAAGTTAAACCCAGCTAATAAACTGTGGGAGGCCAACCAAGAGGGCACAAAATGTTTCTGTTTTATTTTTAGGCAAAACGTTACGTCACGTAAGTGAGAGATCAGCTTTTATAATCACATTTATTTCCCTCTGTGAACATACTGACACTGGAAAGCTCAGACAGAAATGAAAACCAGATCTCTACAACAGCTTCTGGGTGAAAGAAAAGAGTAAACTCTATTCTTGAACTTTCTTTCTCACATCTGTGTTTTCACATGCACACAAACTCACTAAAACAGCTGGTGTAAATAGTTTTTTTAGAGAGAGTTGTCCACTTTAAGCTCCTTAACTGTTCTTTTGGGCAGTCCCTAATGACTGTGTAAAGGTCAACTATTTTTAAAGTCATATTTTTGCGTTTAGTTGTAAATCTGTTCTTACCTGGCTTAAAATGAACTTCCCAGATTTCAGAAAGCTGTGCAAATTTGCCAAAGTGTTAATTACTAGCAGCTAAACAAAATCCCAACTTCCTTTACCTAATACAGACGGTGTAAAAATAGATAAATAATTGGCCTTTTTGAATGGAGCAAATCTGACATTGAACATTTTGGGGGTGAAGGTAACACGGTTCAGGAAATAGTCTCGTCTGTCTCACAAACTTTTAAAATCAAGTTAGTCGATTTGTTAGGCAACTGAGTTCACATGGTCCACATTACCACAGGAGTGCCTGCATGTGTGCAAGGAGAACTGTGGACTGTAATGTGAGCTGGATGCACACCTGCAAATACATCAGAGTGAGAAGCCTTTAAAGAGCCACAATGATTTAAAAAAATGTGTTTTTAACACCTTAAGCCTTAAAACTGCATTTCTGTATTTATTCAAATCGTAGTGAATCTGGAGCAGATACAAAATTTTAAAAAACTGCTGTTGGAAAAAGCTCTCAGTTGAGACACACGGGTGTGCCAAAGTTTCCCAGCTCTGCTTCATTCCAATGCATCATCCACTTGCAGACAAATAGATCCATTAACGTCTTCATTTTTCTTGTCTCAGCAGCCATCCGGCTCAAATCTAATGTATATATAGGGGCTGTAAGCTAGTGGGAGAGAGTGTAAACGAAGGGATGATGGGATATCAGTGGAGGCTTACTTCCACACAAATGGTCCCCCCCCTCACCAAAAAATAAGTATACTCAAGTTTGTTTTAAGTATGCTTTTTAAAACTAAAATTAGGATATTTACTCTTAGTTTGATTTTTAGGTACTTATTAGACATAAACTTTATATTTATATGTTTAGCGTATAATTTTTTTTTACTGTCTTTAAGCATTTTATTTTTTACACAGCATTAAAAGTGGAGTAGATGCATTCTTGGGATATTTCTAGTACATTAAAAATATATATTTTATACACTAAACTAAAAGCAAACCATAAAAATTACAGCACATATACTTCAAATGTAATTTAATTAAAGTAAACTTGAAGGTTATTGTCAGTGAGCTAAAAGTATACCTGAAAGTATAGTAGTAAAAGTAGTATTTTAGTAAACTTTCATAAACTTTGAGTAAACTTAAGGTTTGTTGCCAGTAAACTGATAGTTTACCAGAAAGGTTGCTTTCAGTGTACTAAGTATAATGTTTACAAACTAAAAGTGGGCCAGTTCAGTCCTAACAAGTACACTTGTTAATAAACTGCAAGTATACTTTTTGATTGTACTTCATACACTTGGGGAAATATACTTTTCTATCCTTAAGTATACTTTAAATATATATGCAAGTCAGAGGGGAATTTTTGATGCACTCTTGCCACAATTTGTCTTAGAAAATGAAAGATTTTTTATTTTTGCTTAAAAAATGGCATGATCATAATAAAAAAATCTCTGGGAACTCTTAAAATGGATGAAAATATGATTGGATTGAAGCTTTAAATGTTTATTATTCAAATGAAAGGCAAGCTAATAAACACTATTGAAAATCCTGAAATACCCATTAGTCTCTGCTGCGTAAACCCGACTTTTAAACAGGAATTCAGTTTGAGAGCTCAGCTGATTGGATAGGAAACAATTCTCTGGAATCGGTTTGTTGTATTGGAAACAGCATTAGCGCATAAGCAAATTTGATAAACTGAATATTAAAAATACAAAGCGATGCTGAAAGACAATCCACATTCTCCGTTGAAGTGTTAATAGGACATGTGTCAACTGTGATGTTCACTCTATGGCTCCAGTGAGCGAGCGTCAATGATTCAATGCAGCAATTTCCAAAGAGGCCTGCCGGCAGCCCCACTTTAATCCAGATTACACTGCAACTCTAATCCAGTCAAAAACACAGTTTCTTCTAAATATGTTTTCTCTTAATGAGGAACGTGTCAGGTGAATGTCAGCGTGATTTAGCTGATCGGAGGTACTGCACAGGCGCGGCGCTTTTTTTTAAGGCAAAGCAAACTTTGCAGGAATGGTGGGTTTCCTGCAATCATTGAATTGATTGGAAGAGCAGCTGTGCTCAGCATTAGCATTGATTGTCTTGTGGCTGCTCAGCAAGAGAGAGCAAGTGTGTTTGTGTGTGTAATGTGTGTGTGTGCAGTCTTGTGTTGTCCAGGGTTACATAACCGGCCTCACATCACATAGGGAGGATCGTTACAGGGAAGAGTGCTGGACTTGATGCAGCACAGTGACGTGTCTTGACGTTTGTTGTGCCTAAAAAAGAACGTTATAAAACCTGGGGACATTTTTTGTTATTTTGTCACAATTAAAGAGTGTTTAAGATCAAATACTAAATACTATTATATATATATTTGCTGTATGAATTTATTATGACTCCTTGCATATGTAATTTCCCTGTGTACCAATGGACCAAGAGTTCTATTTTGTTCTGTTTTGTTAATGTGTGAAAAAACAATGAAGGTACATTTAAAAAAAAAATCTAAAGTGAGTAAAGATTTTATCATCAAAATGGCTTTACACAAAAATTTTGGGGAAAAAAAAAACTCTGGAAATGAATTAATTGGTAGAGATAAAAGTGATAATTTGATGAAAAGCAATGATTGAAAAGTATAAAGAAAAGTGTTTTTTTTATCCATATAGAGTAAAGATTTCCTTAAATTTTACACGTGTCTGGAAACTGCCACAATTTTTTGGCATATATGAGAAAAAGGTGTAAACATTTTGTTCCACAAGAATTATTACTATTTTTTTTTAATTTTCCATGTGAAGCAGGGGGGTCTGTAGGGTGGTGTAGTGGTCGACACTGCTGTTTTACAGTAAAAGGTCCCTGGTTCGAATCCTATCTTTTCTGTGAAGAAATTGAAAGTTCTCTGTTGTGCCCCAGTCTTTTTTTGGGAGAAGACTGAGCTCAACAAAACGAAGAACTAACAAGTTAAAATATCAAAAATATGTAACAAAGTTTCACATTTAATAATACAGAGAATTAGTTTACTTTTAGCGAGCTGGACCAAACCAATATTTCTCTTAGGGAACACACATGGAGTGTGGCTCACTACATCCCAGAATGTCAATCTTTGTTCACCAAAAGTTAAAACAAATTTACAAAAATACATTATTTCAATCTATTTCACAACAGCACTCCAGCTTCCTTCCACAGTACAAAAACAGGCTTCTAGGTTGATTTGTGTCTCTATGTGATATCCTGGCAGCCTGTCCAGGTGTACCCCGCCTTCGCCTGCAGTAAGTAGGTCCCGGCGGCCTCATTACCTGAGGACTAAGCATGTTTTTTGCTGTTTTATTTTTAGTGGAACACATAATCAGATTTAATGATTTCTGTTTTCCAAATCACTTTTTCTGAAGGATGGGACTTTCAAAGCTACACCACAGACAAAACAAATACTCACTTTTTAGGCTTGAATAGTGTATTTTATTTATATTTAATCAGTTCAAAAATATACGTTTTTTTTTTCTAAGGAAACACGCTTTCTTATTAATCAGTAAAGTACTCATTCATATGTTTTTCTCGAACATTTCTCTCTTGTTTTGATTCCCTCCTATTGCCATTTGCGCTCATGTTGCTGTGTAATCCGTTCAAAAAGCCCATATGAAACTTCATTGGTTGGCAGCAGATAATCCTCAGTGAACTCTAAGTACCTGAATATGTTTGATTGTAAGACAGGAAAAGCGGATGAAAAGAAAAACCTAACCTTGCTCTCCTGCCAGAAATTTGGATTCAAAAACGTCATAATCCAGCAGTTATGTGATGTCAAATCTTAAGCTTTTGTGCTTTAAATAATTAATCTGCGGACGTCATCAATGACGACACACTAATATTATCCTGAATTTAGTCTGATATTTTGAATTATATTTAGGCAGAGACATTTCAAAGTAGTGACATGCTTTCTGGCTTTGAAATTGGAAAAACCACAAAAACAATTTTGATCATTTTTGAATGGAATTGTGAAAACTCTTTAAAAATCACTGTCTTAATTCTTAAACAACTTTGAGTAATACCACAAAAAAATATGGCTCCCTATTTTACTTGTTATTTGCTTGAGTTTTTCATTCGTCTTTTATTTTCTTTTTGGCACTCTGGTCTTGAAATATTTTCAAATCCCCAATGATAGTTAATCATAGTTTGCATCATTTCAGGAAGTGAGGTCAAAGTGACTCTTTACACCATCTGACACTAACTCCATGTGCTCCTCAGTGTCCTGAGATTTGGTGTACATGTCATAAGATCTCTTTTTTCAGTTGATTACATGAGACAAAAAAAAAAAGTTGTTGCGTCTTCATGCATAAAGCAAAACAGTAACAAGGATAGTTTAATCTGTAAAAAGGTTTTCCCATGAACTGTAATCAATGGGAAAATTGCTGATGCATCAGGGCGGTGGTTTTCCCAAAGCGCATGTCATAAGTAAACATTATGCAAGTCCCCATTCTGCTGTCAGGCTGTCATCAATTAATCTGCTTAAATGCTTTAACATGGGGGTTCCACTGGATGTCAAACTGGTCTCGTTCCATTGCTTTAACATGCTTTAAAAACTGCACTTTTGAAAAAAAAAAAAAAAAACATAGAATAAAACAAAATTAATTTCCCACTCAAACTAAATTTTTGATTTATTGATTTTTATTATGCAGTTTTTAGCTATAATCAGAAAATGTATCAATTTTCTGCAGAGCGGCAGGAGCTTAGTAGAAATTCACGTCTGAGTAGGGATTGGGACAGTTGGTAAGGAAGTAACCCTCCGCTGATATCCCATCATCCCTTTGTTTACACTCTCTACCGCTAGCTTACAGCCCCTCATCGGTGCAATGAAAATGGTGAACTTTCCAGAAAATGAAGACGTTCATGGATCCATTTGTCTGCAAGTGGATGCATCACAATGTGGCAGAACAGGAAGACTTCGGCATTTCACTTAATGTAAACTTTTTTTCTCCGATTTATGTTAAAAAATATTTACAAACGCTGTTTTAATCTTAAAATATTTAATATATGTCCTCCATCATGAGAACAATGCTGTAAGAATATGTTGAAAACACAATGACACCATTTTTAGTGGATTTGGTGAAGGAAAAAACAATGTAAGTAGATGTTCAAACAGATTTTAAAAAAGTCTTTCTAAGAAAGTGCCCATCATTTTTTTTTATTGTTCCTTCTTTCAAATGTTTTGATTTTTGTTTTTCATAAACTGCAAAAAACTAAAGAGAAAACTACTTTATTTAACAGTTTTTTCCCCTATAGTGATGCTGTTATTAGCTTTACTTGGTGAAAAAAAAATAGTCTGAAACAAAAGCCTTCTAATCTTTCATTATTCCTTTATCGAGTTACTTCTTCAGGTTATTCACGTTCTTAAAACCAGTTTACTAATAATAATAATAATTTAAACACACATTTTGACATATTTTTGACAATATATTTAAAATAAACACACAAGATCCTTCCTTGTCTGTGCATATAACATTTTTATAGGGAATAATAAATATACAAAATCCACTGTACATGTTAATACATTGAACAGAACAGGATCAGGATCAGTCGGGTTTCATCCACAAAAAGATGTTTGTCTCTTCCTTAAGATTTCACAGACACAGTTTTGATGACACATGAAGTTGGACTTGCATCACATGTACACAACTCGAAACAACAACTGAGATAATGCCCCCCGTGTTCAGGTAAACAACAACAATTCTGTTCGATGTCATTCAGAAAAATGCAGTTACATTTAGAAATCCACCCTCTTTCCAAAGTTATCCATTGATGACATTCTTTTGTTTTGAATCAAATTGTGTAAAAATGCAATAAAAAAACAGGGCTGCTGTGAAAGCAGAAATTAGATTATTTTTTTTTAAATAGTGTGCTGGCATTTAAAAGAGTTGTCACAGTAGTCACCTGTTTCTATGTGACCAAAGCCTTCTGGGAAAACATAACATGCAGAAGGTTAACAGAGTCCATATTTCAAAATTTGAAGTGGAGTGGCTGTAAAATTGCTTAAAAATGTCCCCTCTAACTTTTTTTATTTTTGTCTTTTACACACAAGTGTCAGACTGAGAAGCATTACCAGTTAATCTACAACCACCCTCTAATCTCTGACTTGTCCTTGGGGCTGTGAGTCAAAGAATCGCCTCATTGTTCAGAGGATTATTGAAGTTTTGCTCTGCATACACAGAGGCAAGTCTTAGAGTTTGATGAGTTATCATTGACTTACCAAAGTAGTCTAGTCTAGAGGTGGCATGTCCAAGCCTATTTAACAGAATCAAAATATTTGAACGGATTTCCCTCATCAGTCACATCCAAACTGCTGGGAAAATCCTCAAGCAAATGATTTTTTTGCAGTGAAGACACAAAGAAAATGTAATAACATGAGGTGTTTGTCAGAGAAATACTTGCTTGAATCATTTTTGATAGAAAACTTGTGCTGTACAAATGTTAAAATAAAAAATTTGAAGCTCTTGACACATACTAAGGGTTAATGTGCTTTCAAACTGAGGTTTCAATTGTTGCTTTTGAATAAAATGCATTATGGTGTTCTGAGGATGAGCTCAAACCAAAACTATTCCTTGATTAAAAGAATAAATGTAATTAAATCTGCATGTGAGAAATCCCATTAGTTAGAGAAGTAGCCACATTTTTCTGCATTTCCTCCACAGCCAAACTGGCTGACAATGTTAGCTGATTCCGTTATTTCCAAGTATTGTTAAAAACTCGGCACCTTCAGAAATAAAACCACAAGCATTGTACTGATGTTTACAGGGGGGGGACTAATTATCACTGCTTAAGACACAACACGTGCACGGATGCTCACAGACAGAAACATCGAGGACGATGAGTGTGTGTGCGGATGCCGCGGGGTTTGGTTTATTTAGACTTATTGTCATCTTGAGGTACATGAATCCTCTCCCCAGTGAGGAGCTGCCAAATACCTCCTCTGTAGTTCTCATTTCCCAAAGCGTACAGGAGCGGATTGAAGGTCGGAGAGGTTTTAGCCAGGATGGGAGCGATCTGCAAGGACATGGAGACGTTAGAGCCTAAAAACTTCAATGAGACTGTTTTAAAAAAACAGCTGAAAAGCTTTTCTGGTGAGCTTGTTTTTCAGAGACCAGTCGACTAATCAATCAGTCGTTACTTTAAACTAAATGGAGTCGGAGTGTAGTAAAGTTGAAAGTTATAATAACATTATTCTAGCTTTTTGGACTATTTCAGGATCTATTAAGGTTTTTTAAGCTAATATTTCAGCTACATGCTAGCTGTTTTGGCAAATTTAGGATTTTTTAAAGGTTTTTTTTAGGCTGTTTTGGAATTAAGATAATAAATCAGCTACACAATAGTTGTTTTGGCTAATTTAGGATTTTTGTTATTTTTTACGCTAATTTGGCATTTAGCCAATATTTCAGCTGAATCCTGGCTGTTTTGGCTAATTTAGAATTTTTAAAATTTTGTTTAGGCTATTTTTTTAGTTTAGATGATATTTCAGCTACATGCTAGCTTTTTTGGATAATTTAGGATTTCTTATACGTTTTTTTGGGCTATTTTGGAGCTTAGCTAATTTATCAGCCTCATGCTAGCTGTTTTGGCTAATTTAGGCTTTTTTCAGATTTTTAGGCTAATTTGGCATTTAACTAATATTTAAGCTAGCTATCAGCTTCAGCATTTTCAGTTATTAGCTTCATTGATTTCAGCCAGCAGCTTCAGCATTTTTTAGCTATCAGTTTCAATATCTTCAGCTATCAGCACTAACATCTTCAGCAGCCAAATTCAGCTTACAGCATTCACACTAGCATTATCGCAGATAATGCTATATATCTAGTTTTTAGTTTAAAGCTAATGAGGGTTAAGATGTGTGCTTTACATCCGGTTTGCCCATGACCTGATTAGTCGATTAATCGGAAAAAATAATTAGTGATTAGTCAACTGTTAAAATAATCATTTGTGGCAGCACTACAGTGGATTATATTCTCATATAAGGAAAAAGGTCTTCATCATGAACAGAGGGTCGCGTGTAACAGATCCTGCTGTGGATCTTTGAAATGAAGCACCAAGAAAACAACCGTGCACCACGGTGCTGCTCCCTCACTGATCTCTTTAGCTGGTTATTAAACAGCACATGGTTTGTTTCAGGCATGTCAAAGTAAGTTCTTTATCAAAGCTAAAAAATGTATCAGAAAAAAAGCCAAAACAATCAGCTATGCTCTTTTAATGTAAGCACTGTAGAAAATAGATTATACTTTAGTAAAAACAAACTTTTTTTTTTAAGCTGGTACAGTCATTGTTACCAATGTTTTGCGATTAGCGGTCTCCTGCCCCTCCTCTTTACTACATTGCTTCAAAGCTTTCATTGAAACAGAGCCCTACTCCGGTCCAGGATTTGGTAGTATTTCAATGAGACTTCCATCTGGACTTTGACTGGGCCACAGCTTAAAGACTTTCTCGTTCAGCCAGTCGGCTGTAGATCTGTTGCTAAGCTTGAACCCTTTCCAAGGCGAGTCATAGGTATGAGTCTGTGATCCTTGTTTTTTTTCCCCGTTGAGTCTGAACTTGTGATGAACCATGTTCCGTCCTGGGAAGACTGAAAACACTTCTTCATCAGTATTTTCTGACAAATGAGATGCCTCACATTTCTCTATTATCTCTGCTGATGTGCCCCTCCCTTTCGGCATTTTGCCATTATAAACCTCAAGGCTCCAGACCAGCAACCTGCCAAGATTTTTGGGGTTTATGGAAGTCTGCATACTTGGTGAGGCTTGAATAATTGAGTGGATTTGATCGCAAACTCAACAGAAAAGTCTAAACATTTAGTTTTTTCCCACATTGTTTCTGCTGTTTGGCTTCTTTGTTGTGTTCCTAACCAAGAACACAACATTGTCATGTGGTGCTCATCTGAGCAGCTATGGACCAAGTCCTCCTTTGTGCCACAATAATAGAGGTTGTGGTTGTTCTTACCATTCTGATTTTAGGGGAGACGAGGTTGGCGTTCTCCACTGCGGCGTAGAAAGCCAGGATACCATAGGGACCCCAGCAAAACAGTAGAGTCTTCAGGGGAGTGCTGGCATTAAACTGCAGAGAGAACAGGAGGAAACGATGATGGAGCAGACAGAACGAAGATAGAAACTGAAAGGTGAGGAGACACAACTGTGGGGCAGCTCACTTGCTGGTTTGTTATCTTAATTGTTCTCAAACTAAAAGAATGAATGAATGAAGTCAGAATAAAAAAAATGTAAAACTCCATAAAATTACAAAAAGCAGTCAGCAATAAAATACATAAAAGATGAATGAGTGCAATAAAAAAGTTAAAAAAATTTAAAAAATTAAAAGCTGATTAGGTCAGATAGCACAAGCAATTCTGCAAAAGAAAAATTCTGAACTGACAAAATCTGAGCAATATTTTTTAAGTTTACTTATTCTGAAAACTTTTCCTCAAATCAATGCAAACAAAGTCTGACTTTCAGCCAAATCTGTCAAAACCAGACGTTGCACAGCCTTCTTCAGGCAACATCAGGCAGATATGTTTACACTTTACATCCTGTTGACTCCAAAAACTGTTTTGACAATCACAACGTTCCTCTCGTCTGGTGGGGAGCTTAGTGTTTCCACTCTGCACACGTTTACTTTGTAATGAGTGAATTTCTGGCCAGCTCAGATGACTGTTAATAATAGGCTTATGCAACCTGAAGTGGGGCCACAAGACACAATCCCTGCAGAACTCTATCATTACTCTTGCTAGTTGCTGACAAATTGTTCCTGTCAAAAACACAGGCCGCTGCCTGCATTCATAGCTGAAGCCTAGCGTCTTCTGCCTGTGGCACTGACCTGTATGTCAGTGCGTGCTCTACATTCCACGCCCGTGTTTTTGCTTTGAAAAGCTAGCAGGACTCCAAAGAATCCACCTTATTTCCGCCAGTGAGCAACTTCAAAGCAGGGAAAAGCACTGATCTGACTCCAAATTTGTAGGGATTTATGAATCAAGTATTAAAGTTAGGATTTGTCATTTTTTTTTTTTTTTTTATAAATTTGTATCCTCTCCTCCTCTTCATTTGTTTCTTTTTTTTATTAATGAATAATGCTAATAATGTTAAAATCTGTAAAAACTGAGTAAAAAGCCTTCTAATAATGGGACATTTTAAGACTGAATTGACTTACTCTGGGGTTTCCGGTCTTCTTAAACCTTTGTGCAATAGATTGGTAAGAGGACATGACAATAAACACCTGAATCCCCATGTTAAAGATGCTCATGGGGATCAAGTAGGAGATATAGTTCCTGTTAAAAAAGGACATAAAGGAGGTCAATTCTCAGAGGAGGAAATAAAGGATGTGAAGTGACCTGAATTAGTCTTTACAGCCTCGTTTGAAGAAGAACAATACCTGTCTCCCTTGCTGATGTCCAATGTACAGCAAGTCCTGAGGGGTTCGTAGTCGTATTCCCCCCAGCCGATGAGGGGCATGGCAGCCCAGAAGGCAGTGAAGATCCAAACTAACACGGCCAGAGTGATGGCAGTGCTCCACTGGAGCTTTGACCCTGGTGAGAACAACAATTGAAATTGTCTTTTTTAAAGGCTTCCAAAAGCATCATCCGACACATTGAAAAAGATTTCTAAAACAACAAAAGGCAAAAGCTATAACAAAACAAAAACGACAAAAGCCGCAACACAACGGAAAGGATTCGCGATCGTCTGGCGGCTCTCCGTTTGCCGGGCATCCAACCCCCGGCCAGCCAGAGTAGCGACCTCCGCGGCCAAGGGTCCGGCATCTGGGCGGTGGCGTATGCTAGCTCGGCCGGCGACTGGGTGGCGACGTTCCCTTGCTCTGCCAGAACCCGGGCAGATGCAAAATTCCCCTTGGTCGCAGCAGTACCTGGCTATGATGTTTTTATTTCAAATCAAGACAATAATAAAAAAGAAGACAATCATTAGTAAAAAGAGTAATAAAAAGATCCCCTCTCAGGTTGATTTTCAAAGTTTCAAGCAACGCCAATAGCTTGAAACTGAAGCAAACTTCAAGGAAAAGTCAGTTTTTCATTTTTGTTGTGAACCATCTCCGTTGTGTTGTCTTTTGTTGTCGTGCCTCAGCTGTTGTCGTGCTGCCGCTGCTGTCATTGTGGTGTTGAGGCTTTTGTCGTTATGATATGGCTTTTCTAATTGTGCTCCGGCTTTGTTGCCCGGTTGTCTTCTTTTGTCGTTGTGTTGTAGCTTTTGCATTTATGTGAGCCATGTAGGCCATCATATACAGTTCCTACAGAACAACATTACAACAGAAATTTACCTCTGAATTGTGGGTAGAACTGTTGCAGAATAAGCCCGTCCCCATTTCCCATCATCCATCGGTATAAACACTCTCCTGCTAGCTTATAGCCTGTTACAACCCCAGGCTAACATCACTGATGCAACAAAAATGGCAAACAAATACATACTTGGATCTAGTCGTATACATGGACGCTTCTGTGTAACAACTACATGTTTTTACCAAAAGTATTTTTATGTCTGCTCCTGATTTACAATCTTTTGGATAAAATATACTCAGTAATGCATTCCTTATATTTGTCCTCAATAATCAGAAAAATTCTATTTTTATTGCAGTGTAAGGCTACTTTCAGGTGTATATTATCTTGAAAATAAAACGTCCCTTACTTGCAGCAGGCTTTTTTTTATTATTCAGTTGACAAGCTGTCATCACTTTGTCACTCTGATGTAAACAATCTGTGACCAGTACACAGACTGACCAGCTGCCCCCTTCGGGTCATGTGTGGCTGCAGGACACATGTGACTTTCTGGCTGTGCATTGCAACACTGTGTGTACTCACTGGTGCAGTACTGATGGTATCTGTCCCAGGCGATTGCTGCAATAAAGTGGATGCTGGCGAGGGCTGTCAGGAAGCCATGGAAGCCATGAGTCTGGCATCCTTCTGAGCCATATGGCCAATACCTGGTGACATTAGTAGATTAAGATTAAGTGTTTTTGTTTCATAATCTGCATTCTTTGCCATAATAAGTTACATCACTCACCTCAAAAAGCTGGAGAAGGCTGCAATGGTGGCATTCATGGAGATGCCGATGTCAGCCATTGCCAGGCTGAACACCAGGAAATTGCTCGGGGTTCTGAGCTCTCTGACTTTGAGGAAAGCGACGATTGTCACCGAATTCAGGAAGATGCCCAGCAGACCTTTTGGGTGGAACACAAACAAACCAGACAGACGCGTTTACTCTCATGGTTGGAATCGGAAAACGCAGCTGCTGATGCTCCGACCGAAAACATCAATCCAAGTCCTGTCAGAGGTGGACGCCGCGCGCCGAGGGCGCAGCCCCGCAACAGCATGGCTGCATTCCAAAACACTCACCCTCCACCAGCAGACAAGATCCCAGAGAAAACACGTCGAGCTCGGAGAAACCCTCCGGTAAAGGGTACGACGTGGCCATGTTGACACAACCGCTCGCAGCTGTCAGACTTTCGGCTCCTGTCAGCCGTTGGATGCGCGTCGGTGTGACCGCTTTTAAAGGCGCATTTCACGTGAAAAGCATGCCGTTTATTATGTAAAGCCGCGCTCTCTCACTCGATGTCGCCCCAATCCGCGCAGGAATGTTTTAATGAACATAACCGCGCAAACCGCAGCCTTTAATGCGCATTTGCCCACCGCAACAATACCGCCTTCAGTGAGTTATACAACAAGTCTTTGTCTTCTGGAAGGATGCGGCTGCAGCCGATCACGGGACGCGCTTTGACGCAGCCTGCAGCCCCAGCGCGGCTTCAGGGCGCCACAACAGGTGTCTCCCAGGGTGCAGTAAAACAAGTGCAAACGTAATTCTTTTCATTCAAGTTCTCACTTACTTCCAGGTTGAAGCCAGTGCTTCTTCTTATGTTGATGTCCATGCAAAAAAACAGGCAAAAACATTTTAATTTATCTCAAGATATAGTCAGTAAAGTGCAATTTGAAACGTTTTTGTGCTGATTCATTTCAATTAACAATTTCAATTATTTATGCTATTTGGGATAGTTAATAAATCCCCTCCAACAATCCAAAAAATATGCTTCATAGGTTATTTTTTACTCTAAAGTGTCCCCATGTGAGAGTGATTGTGTGCCCTATGACATACCTGTCCAGGGTCCTTCACCCAACAGTAACTGGGACAGGCTCCAGCAACCCCAGCAAAAGGGACATCTCAGGTGTGAGTGGCTGCAAAATGCATATTAAAGCTGCATTTATGAACTGCAACCTTTAACACTAAAAGAACATTTTAGGTGTGTTTCTTACTGACCAAAATCCAGCAAGAGCCACTATATCACTTTATTCATTAAGAAAACACACTTTATTTCTGTAATTTTTGGCAATTCATTGTATGATAATTGAATAATAACAGTATTTATTTTTATTATATGTACAATTGAGAGATTGTCAGAGTGGTTATTTTAAGTATTTTAAGTTAACTTTTAAGTAATTTATTCATGCATTATGCATTCATTGTTTTTCTAATGTTCATTTTAATGTAGTCAATTTTTATGTTTCCTTGCAGAGTGTTAAATGTGTACAAACTGGATAAGTGAATTTCTCCAAATGTGGATTATTAAAGTATTTTCTACTCTACTCTATTAAAAAATGTAACTTCTTTTCATTACAATTTCTTTCAAAATAAAATACACCTGGTGTCAAACGGAATCCTCCTCCTGCTGCAGCAGATTTACTTGAACTAAAAATGCAACAAAGCAAAGTCAAACATGACTTTGATGCATCTTCATTCTTAACTTTTTTCCTTTTTTAACTTACCTTTTAAGACTAACTTTACTTCTGTACAGCAACAAGCCCCCTGTTTGTGCAGCAGAAGATAAAAATGTAAGCTTTAAGTTTATTCTAATGATTTACCTCTCTTATGCCAGTCTAACCTTTGAGCATTAATTTTCTCAGTTTTCTGACATGTTGAAAATCTAAATAGGAATGAAAATACGGAAGAACCTAAAAAAATGAACGAGTACAACAAATCTACTTTTTTTTTCTCAAATTATAGGGGGAGGGGAGGTATACAAGAACCCCAGATGACTCCAAAGCCTCAAGCTGCAGACACCTGGAACAGCTGAGGCTCCGGGGCCACATGTGGCGCTCTTACCCCTCCACTGTGGCTCTCTGATTAAAAAAGTTAAATTTTAAATTGTAAATAGTAACTAGAGTAAAAAATAAGCAGTAGGGTAAAAATTGTGAACTCAAACTTTATTCTATCTATTTATGAACAGCTGAAGAACATCATGTATCACTCTGAGAGGCTCCTGACAAAGATACTGTGTTCCAACAATCCATAAAGCGGTTCATAATTTAACAAAGTCGAGCTACAACATTTAGACAGGGTTGTGATTGCCATGCAACACAAAAAAATAAAACTCAATCTGAGGTCAATAAGCAGAACTAGAATAGGGTTATAAGGCAGATTTTCTATTTTTAAGCAAATATAAGTGTTTCAGGTTCCCTCTTATGGTTCGGAAAATAAAATAAAGTTAAAAAAATAGTTCTGATTTAACTTTGGCTTGTTAGATGTATGCATTTCTGGCAGAGATGCACAACAAATTGAAAAATAAGTTGTTTTCTACTCACTGCATTCTAATTTTTGCTGGACTGAGATGATCCTGTATGAGACAGGAAGTCTTTTATTTTGAAAGGACGTCATGGAAACCTTTGTCAAAGGTTATAAGCTATTTCACATTTTTTTTAAATGTTTTTTTTTTTTTCAGTCATTTTTATTTTTGACTTCTTAATTAGTTGTTTAGGAAGAGATGTGCTCATTGGACTGCAAAGAGGTTCACAACATTTATTTTTTAGGGTTACTGTCAGTCAGTGATGGTTTGACCTCTTTTCCTTTGATGCTCTGGCCTCCGTTTGCAGGGATATCTATGACTTTTACTACCCAAACTTGGTTTGGTTTGATATCATTTGATGGATGTTCCGCATTCACAAGATGTAAAGTCAAAGCCATGGCGGGGGTCTCTCTGGTGATTGGACACAGTGTCTTTGGTGTGGAGTCCCCCTCTGCTGGTGGACCCTCCAACAGTTGCATGATTTGCTTGGCAAGCATTACTTATTCAACAAACATGCTACATCATAGAAGGAATTTATCCAAGTGTTGATAAATCAAACATCAAAAATGCATTTTGGGATTCAACCAACATAGACTTAATTCCGGAATTAATTCTTTGGTGGTTTTTATTCTGCAAAGTAGTTGTTTTCACTGAGCTAACAAAGACACTTTCTGAGGTCGGCACCAGCTTGGATTCCTCATGTTTCAGCTGTGATAGAACTAATGGTTTTTAATGTTATTGACATAATGCCTACATTTGGGATTAAATGATCATAAAGCATGTAAAGTTCCATTTTTGCAGTTACTAGCAAATCGTTTTTGTGTTTCAAGTAGTTTCAGTAATTGTTGAGTTCATCTTCATGATAGTCTCTTCTTGTCACAGTTCATTTCATGTGTTTTTTGTCTTTATCACATGTTCCAATGTTTGAATGCTTTCTGGTCTCTCACTGATCTAAAGATAAATGTATCTTTTCTATCTTACAACAGAATGTTTTTCCTTTTCATCTCATTCTGTTTCCAGTTTTCCAGGTTTCTGAGACATTTTTGCTTGTTTACTTGTTGTTTTCCCTCTGCTGCTGTGACTATTTTATCTTTTCTCTGCAGATTTTCAAGGAATTTTTGAGTTTGTCAGTCTTTATCTCTTTATTCTCTCTTTAGTTGTTGCAGTTACAAACATCTCTTCTGTCTTTTAGACTTTCTGTGATGTTGTGTTGCTCTGCCCACTGCACTAACTTATTCATAAAGTCCAATAATAACAGATGTTCCAGGGATTAAACTAGAAAAACCTTTTCATGTAATCTGTTGTTCACATGGAGGATATTAAGATGATGCAATTATTGAAATAATACAATTAAGAAACCTTGTCTTAAGTCCTGGATCAAATTAAGCTTAAATTAAACTGAACTTATTTAGCTTAGTTGATGCTTATTTAGATACATTTTTTGTCTTTTTTGTAACACCTTGAGACAATGTCAGTTGAGAAACACTTACGTGTCAGAATCTCTGCCTTTTTCCTGTGTCCATCCTTCTGCAGGACCTGGGCAGAGTCCCATCCCACTTACCTGTGGGCGGTTTTTCACTCGGGTCCTACAGTTTCAAACCCTGCTCATTCTCCCACTCTGTGCTGACCTCTCAATGGGCCTGCCTGATATTATGATAAAAAAAAAAAACTATTCATGCTTTCCCAATTTGGTTCAATATTTTTAGAGTTAACTGCTAAAGCAAAAGCAGTAATATAGAACCAATTAAAATTCCTTAAATTAAACTTAAAATAAAAAAAGGTTGATTTTTATATATTATTTACCATACACTGAAGAGCTTTTATAAGTAAAAAATGTATTTCAATTATTGACTGAACGTTTAATTTACAGTCAAACATTTTTTATGCACAACACACAACTAACAGTAAAAAAAAACAATGGAATTTTTTATTTCAAAGCAAAAACTAAAAAATAAAATTGGTTAAAAATAACGCATCAGCTAATTGGAAAATGGCACAGAAATGGATTTGAGTGTGCATAGCACGGGCCTACGTTTGGTGACAAATTTCAGACAATGTAGAATATTTTGTGGACTCCTTGATGAACATTTTCATTCTAATTCTCTTTAATTTTTTCACCACCTTTAATTTTCAGTTTGACTTTTATTAAGCATGACTGTGATCTGTTGCTGTTGTGCCATGTAAAATTTTGATTGTTTAACAGAATCTGTCCCTGCAGCTCATTGTTTCGCCCTCTTTCACAAAATGTTGATGACATTGGCCCAACTTCCACATTTGTTAGTTATCAAAAACTGTACATTTCAGTTAAAACAATTTCAACTTTAAGAGACAAAAAATGTAATTTTAGACCTGCTTAGCCCAAATCTGATTTATAAAATATTAATTTGTGTAACATATGTCCACAGTCCCCAAGGTTAGAGCTACAAAGTATAATATAGTGGCCACCTTGTGGTAAAACATATTTCTGTCCTCTCATCCAGCTTAACAGTCACGGCAGGGCTGAAATGAACATGCAACATTTGAAAGAGAGAAAGAAAGAGAGGGAGGAAAAAAAACACTACATCACAACGGCTTATGACCTTTTCGGAAGTGTTTTTCTGTGATAATAAATAGAGACGTCTCTGCGCAGCCTATCGGATTCCAGGATGCAATACGCATCCAAATGAAACGAACGCCAGTCCTTTCACTAATCCTTTTCTATCCTTTTTATCTCGGGACTCATAGCAGTCTGATCACTATGGGACAGCGAAGCGGTGGTACAAAGCCATGCAGATGACAGTTCTGTAAATAAGAGACGAAAAGTCAGTTTGACTTTAGTGCTGCAAACTGGGCGCATGTAGGCAGGCTGCGTATGCGTAAAATTGCGCCAAAATGTCGCCCCTGGTGCTCCTTGTGCTCTGCATGGTCACAGGGGAACTCGTCTTTCCAGTGAGCTCCTGCCCTTCACAGTGCAGCTGTTTCTACCACAACTTGAGTGATGGATCAAAAGCCAGGTAAGAATTTCCTAAAAAGTTGCTATTCCCAGTTGTGTGTGGATGACAGGTTCACTTGTGAGAAGACAGATGTTTTCACAGGGGCAAACACGTGCACATACAATCTAAAAAAGTGCATGTGGATCCAATTTTATTTAATGCAGGATTATCTTTTAAAAGCATTTTGTGGTGGATTTGCTTTTGTTTGTTTGGATGAGATAAATATTTAGCATTTTATCATGATTACAAATAAAACGTGTAATGCATTTGAGTTTTATCTGAGTGACTGAACTGCAAAATGACACTTACAGTTTTATGCCATTATAAAGAACTGCAGAAATGTATTTTTTTGGGGGGGAGAAAGATTTTAAGCCCATTTATGTGTTCCGCTCGCAGGAGCGTGATATGCAATGATCCTGAGATATCTACTGTGCCAACCGGATTTCCCGTTGACACATCCAAGCTGCGGATTGAGAAGACGTCCATTAAGACGATACCAAGCGAAGCCTTCAACTACCTCTCCAGCCTGGAATTCCTGTGGATGTCCTTCAACACTCTGTCCACCTTGAGCCCGGACAGTTTCCAGGGACTGGACAACCTGGAAGAGCTCCGTCTGGATGGGAACGACCTCAACGCCTTTCCGTGGGAATCCCTCATGGACATGCCCAGCCTGAGACTTCTCGATTTGCACAATAATCAGCTCACCTTGCTGCCCGCTGACTCAACCACGTACATTAAAAACCTCACATACCTGGATCTGTCCAGCAACAGCCTGCTGACCCTGTCGGCAGAGGTGTTGTCAACGTGGCTGGCCGCGAAGCCCACACAAGGTCCTGAGAGCTCCAAGATGATCCTTGGTAAGTGTTTTGTATCAAGTGAGTGGACGACGCCCCAAAGTAGCAGGCCTCCTCCTCTCTTTAATAACAAAAAACAGTCTAAAGAATGCATATTGATTCATTAATTACATTTATTAGTTCATTTCTTGCATTAAAAATGACAATTTATTTTCTAAATAGTTAGAAAAAAAAGAGCCAAAAAGAACATTTTAGCCACAAGTAAATGATTTTCTCAAGTATTAGATTTTTATCATATATTTTTATTTGCTAAAATCTCAATATTTTAGCAAACATTTATTAGAGTAACAGGAGTATTTTGAATGCTATAAGCTCAAGTTAACCCTAGAACTCTTTTGCTATAAAAAAATTACATCTTCATTTTTGCCAGGTATTTTTTACCCAATATAAAATACCCAATAAAAAGTATTTCTCACAAAAAAAGTTCAAAATATGACAACGAATGATAAATTTGATTTTTTATTTTTAAATGTGGTTTATGTAAAAAAGTGGAAAATTAATACATGAGAAGATCCTAAAAACAGGCTTGAAAATGAGGAATTTGAGAAGAAAAAAAAATCCTTAAAAAATGAATGAGACTGGAGACTTGGCCTTTGGTCCATCTATTCCTGGGACAAGTGAGTCTTAACTCTGGGACCCATGACAGTCAGAAAAATGCAACTTATTGAACATCATATGAATACTTTTGCTTAGGTGAAAATCATCCAGCGGTTGTGCTCTAGGGTGAAGAAACTAACATTCAGAACCCATCATTAAAAAAATAATATTTTACTACAAAGACAAATTATGACAAATGAAAAATTTTGTTTTGACATTTGAGATTCCTAAAATTAAAGAGAAATATTTGATGAACCGACTCAGAACAGCAGCAAGAAACTCAACTGGTCCAGGATCAGTTATGCGCCTATTTAACATGAAATGACCACAAAGTGATCTTGGTCACCAGACCACTTCTGACCTCAATGTGTCATCACCATCATCATCATCATCATCATTGCCATAATCATGTTCATGATGTAGTTTATGAATTAAATGGAAATCCTCTTACAGGATTAAGATCATAGCATCCACACCAGCCATCTGCAGCCTCGTCTTTCCACTTTGCACACATCGAGATGCTCGCATTCCTCCTTTAATGTTGTTTGTCCGTTCATCCTCAGGTCTCCATGACAACCCCTGGGTATGTGACTGCCGGCTATTTGACCTGGTCCAGTTTCAGAAGTCGCCCACTCTTTCAGTGGCGTTCATAGACACAAGACTGCGTTGTTCCGCCCCGGAGAGCCTGTCAGGGGTTCTGTTCAGCGACGCAGAGTTACGTCAGTGTCAGCTCCCGAGCGTCCACACAGCTGTGGCTCGAGTCCGCAGCCCTGTCGGAAACAACGTGCTGCTCCGCTGTGGCACCATTGGAGTTCCCATTCCTGATTTGACCTGGCGCAGGGCAGATGGGCAGATCCTTAATGGAACAGGTGAGCCGGCTGGTCTGTGTGAGTCTTTCACATGTCATCGGATGATTTAGCTTCTGTTAATTAAACAGAAAGCTACCACAGCAATTATTTAGACTGTAAATCTGATTCACAGCTGTTGCCACCAGAGAGTTACGCAATGGGATCACAATCAAAGCAACATTGTGTAATAACCGGCGTGACATTTATTTGCATATTTGACGTCAGGAGAATTTCCCAAATTGTAACTTTTAAAGTTATTCCTCATGCTGTAATTTAGAAAATAACATTTCTCTCCTTCTTCCACCACAGTCCAGCAGGAAACGTCTAAGGAGGGAATCACCTGGTCCATCCTCAGTGTCCCAGCTGTGTCCTTTCGGGATTCAGGGAAATTCATCTGCACTGCCTCCAACTATGCAGGGAATGCTGAGGCTATCATTTCTCTTGTTGTCTCCAACTCATCGAAACTTGAAGGGAATCAAACCATCAATGACAAGAAGCCTAAAGTCAAGAAACCAAACCAAATGGGCAAAGCGGCTTATCAGGAAAAACTAGTGGCCAGATATGTATCTCAGACCTCCTCCAGCTCATCTTTGTCCACCGCAGATCCTGACCTTTCACCTGGTCCTGGGCCTGACCAGGGACCGGCCAGTTACAGTCTGACCGACAGGGCCACCCAGGGGGCCGCCACTTCCTCCAACCCAGATGGTCTTCTCGATTTGGAGAAGACAAATCTGAGCAACCTGGCCGCCAACACATCATCGCTGCAGCAGGACCCCGACAGACTGGTCCGCTCCGTGAAGGTGGTAGGGGACACTGACAACACAATCTCCCTCAACTGGAGGGCACCGAAAGCAAAGAACACAACAGCATTCATCGTGTTGTACGCCGTGTTTGGAGAGCGAGACATGAGGAAGATAAACGTCGGAGCAGGGCAAACCCGAGTCACCATCGACGGGTTGGTGCCCAGGACCAAGTACATCGCCTGTGTGTGCGTGAAGGGGCTGATCCCCAAGAAGGAGCAGTGTGTCATTTTCTCCACCGATGAAGCTGCGAGTGCTACAGGCACCCAGAGGCTGATCAACGTAATAGTGATCACCGTGGCTTGTATCATTGCAGTCCCACTCACTGTTATCGTTTGTTGTGGGGCCCTGAAGAGACGAATTCAAAAGTACTGGGGCAAGAAATCAAAGGACATTCAAGATTCCTATGTGACTTTTGAAACCCTGTCGCCCGCTACTAAAGCTAAAGGGCTGGAAGGGGAATACCTGAACAGACTGAACCCAGAAGAGTCCAACAGGCTGCTGTCGGCCCGCTCCAGCCTGGACTCGGAGGCCACGGCTAAAATAGAGGGACAGCCTAACGAGTACTTCTGCTGACGTCATGCTCCAGCTCCGGCTCCCGCGCCACGCCATGTTCCTCGGACTCACCACCACCAGCGCCGCGCTTCAAACCCCAACGCCCACTATCACCGCTGCCCACAAGTCCACTTCCACCCACATCCGTACCCGCACCACCGCCCATACCCCCACCCCACTCAGCACCCTGACGTCAGCCCCCCTCCCACACGCACCCAGTCCCCCACTCAGTGGGATTCCCCTCCGCCCGTCCCTCCCCGCTGGATAATGCCACCAACTCCACCTCCACAGAGAGCCAACTTCTACCAGAGGGCTTTTGCACGCTGCACTATAATGGAAATCTCAGTTTAAAGGAATTGATGCTCTTAAAGATAGAACACCACTGTAATGTTGCACAATTACTTAAACGTTTGCTGTCTCGTGTAAAAGTACGTTTTTCACTCACTGGAGTTTTGATTTCATTCAGCAAAGAAACCCCTTCAACCCAATCTGATTTAAAGGGAACTCAGTGGTAGACACTCCTTTGTTTATATCTCACATGTACGATTTGTAAATATTTATTGGCTAGTGTACACTCACACACACAGTTAACCCTGTGCCTCTGTATGTATCTGTCATATGTTCACAGAGAAGATATACACACAGGCATGGTTCATCACTGCTGAATGGAGACAAGCTGGAGCTGGAGAGACGCACATACAAGAACTGAACTATGACACCATGTAAATAAAGTAGAAATGATGCAAAAGGATTTTTATTCCCAAAGATGAGCAACATAATGAAATGTACCTATATTTTGCCAGTTTGGGGCATCATAACCCATATATTATATAGATCTATTTATTTCAATCATTCTACATCTCTTTAAATAAACTTTTATACAAATTGAACTGTGTGTTTTAATAACTCTGTTCCCTTGACAACAAATCTGTTGTAGATTTTTGTCTATAACTGTCTTACGTTTGATAGATTTCAATTATTAGTGACTGTTGTACATCTTTAATTGTGTTTTTGATGCAAATTAAAGATTAATATCACATTTTCATGATTAGCCGGAACTATGGGCATAATTTCAAACCTGTGAATTTGTAAATTTGTGATCTCACTTGTTTGAATGTTTTGATCACTGACCAAAAGAAGCTTGCAAAGTAAGACCATAATCAAAGGGTTATGAACCAAGGTAAGCATTTGGAAGCGCTTCAAATGTCAACTATTCCTAAAAGTCAACTTATTTATTATTATGCATTCAGGGTACTTCAGGGGGAAAAATAACTTGGAACAATAAAGGGTAAAAATGGTCTGAGGATAATCCCACATCAACTGATTAAAAAAATGGACAGAAAAAGGGTTAAAGCAGCAACCAGGAGCTGAGTGCACTGGCTTCAGTAAAGTAAAGTAATCTATAAGTACATCCACACACAGTATTTTATCTACGTTTTGGTCTTAAGTGTGTCACAGTTATATTTTAAAAGTAAATCATTACAAATTTTGAGATAGGGAATGCACAGTGGCCTGCACCTCACAGCAAGAAGGCCATGGAGACCTGTCGAGGGTGTACCCCACTTTTTACCAAGATTAGTCAGGTTTTTCAGCATTAAAAAAAAATATTCAATAAAAGGAAAAACGTGCAATCCAAACTGGAGTTGAAAACCCAAACAGGATGGGGTAAAAAAAAGAAGAAAAAATTATTTTCATAAAATCAATCGGTAAAAAAGAAAAGCAAACATTCTTCCGGTTTAGGACACAAAAAGAGAAGATTGAGAAATGAAGAACAACAATTTACAATAGCAAACATCTATTTATGCATCTTTAAATTATGTGGAATTTGTTTTGGCTAATTTAGGCTTTCTCTGTTTTTTTTTTAGGCTATTCTGGAGTTCAGCTAATATTTCAGTTCTATGTTAGCTTTTGTGGCTAATTTAGGTTTTTTCTCTTTTGTAGGCAATTTTGAAGTGAAGCTAATATTTCAGCTACATGCTATCTATTTCGTAATTTAGCCTTGTTCGCTTTTTTTTTAGAATTTTTTTGGAGTTTAGTAAATACTTCAGCTACATGCTAGTTGTTTTGGCTAATTTAGGCTTTTTTTTCTATTTTTTTAGGCTAATTTGGATTTTAGCCACTATTTTAGCTCCATGCTAGCTTTTGTGGCTAAATTATACATTTTACCCGTTTTCAAGCTAATTTGACATTTACTTTATATTAATATTTCAACTTGGTATCAGCTTCAGCATTTTAGCTATCAATTTCTGCATCTTCAGCGGCCAAATTCAGCTTACAGCATGATTGCAGGTAATGCTATATATAGCCTTCAAGTATGTATGCACCGCAGTGTGACTTTTAAAGTAAATATCAGAGGAATTTGTTGCATCTGGGTCACCTGAAACCCTTTACCTCATTATTATTTTGTTCAAATCATTGATCAACTATGAAAAAATAGCTTGACAGGCCATTTTTCTTTAAAGCATCCTGTGCCTTTGTGATCATGACCGTCTTCTCCAAGAATTAAAAGCCACTTGTTCCTGCAAACTGTGTCAGGGATTAAGCTTAATAGGCTTCTGTAGTCTGCTGCACCGGACATGACTTGAGCACAAACCCTGAAATTGAGAAATTCTCTCGGACTATGGAAATAATTTCTTTCCTGCTGGTTATAATTTTTCTTAACACTAAAGTCGACGCTCAATGTTTACCTGCTTGCAGCTGCGTCGATGACCGTCATGGAAGGTGAGGTCTGGTTTCATGGACTTAAGGGCTGCTGCTATTTTTAAGTTACTTTATAAATACAAGTTTTTGAGTCAAAGTTAGAGAGTGTTTGTGAAGATATGTTGATGGGAATAATATAAATGTGTCTCTAAAACTCCAGGTCGCTCGTCTGCATGGAGGATGGCGCGTTTGGCGCCATACCGGAGAACCTTCCGGCTGATCTGACCAAAATACGCATCGAAAAATCTCACTTCACTGAAATCCCCAGAGGTGCTTTCTCAAAAACGACATCCTTGGAGAATTTGTGGCTGAACTTCAACGACATCACCGTGATCAACTCAAAGGGGTTGGAGGGTTTGGGGAATCTGTCCGAGCTCCGTCTGCAGGGGAACAAGCTGCGTTCAGTACCATGGACAGCGTTCGAGGACACGCCGCTCCTCAAGATCCTGGACCTGAAGCACAACCAGCTGGACGTCCTGCCGGAGCATGCCTTAAAGTTTCTACCTGGGCTGACGTATCTAGACTTGTCTTTCAATCGGCTCACGGTTATATCAAAGGAGGTCTTTCAAAACTGGCCTCTCTACCAAAAACTCCAGAACATGGAGGAGCGCGAGGCCATGGCGTCCGGGCCGAACGTGGTTCTGGCCCTGCACGACAACGCCTGGCTGTGCGACTGCCGCCTGAAGGGCTTCGTGGAGTTCATCGTGTCTTTGAGCCCCCCGATCATTCTGATGAACTCCTACTTGACCTGCTCAGGGCCGGACTTTAAAGCCGGGAAGTTCTTCCACGAAATCGAGCTGCAGGCGTGCGTAAAGCCCGACGTAAGCACCCCGACGGCGAGCGTGAGCGTCCCGCCGGGCTCGAACGTCACTCTGCAGTGTGTGGCCAAGGCCAGGCCTGACCCTGCCGTGTGGTGGACATATGGCCTCAAGATAATCAGAGGATTTCCCGGTAGGAACATCCACCAAGTAATAAATGATGATAAATTAAATCCAAGTTTAGTTACAAATGCATTAAAATGAAAAAAATCAACATTAGCTCAATGTGATTTAATTATGAAAGTACTCTCAACCATGATCTCAGCGTTAATTTAAAGTGTTGGAGATTATAGATTACTGCACAGAATGTAATTAATGCCAGATCTGTTTTCACTAAACCCTTAGAGTGGAGTTTTTACTGCAGATTGTGATTTCAAATATCCACTTTAATGGCTTTTCCCACTTCAGAAGTCAAACAGGCATGTAAGAATATTCCTGAGGGGTAATGCCCCCACACAACGACTTCCCCCTCAAATGCATGGCCCACAAAAATCTACAGTTAACTAAATAAAGACTAAAATAAAACAAAGACTAAATATAAACTGTTTCAAATAAAATAATCTTTCACTTGTGCTCTCAACTTGGATTTAAAATCATTTATTGGAAGGAGTTTTGTAAGTTTCCAGTCCTTCTGCAGTGTCATTTAAGGGGTTCGGAGGGATAGACACCCCAAACTTTTCAAAAACGTAAAGTCCCACATGTAAACTGTTTAGACATTCATCAGCATTTTGCTGAATTTGGACCTATGTAATTATGAGACTTAAGAAGCCCCAAACCATACAAACTGTCTATAGCACGTGTGAAAGTCAAGGCTCGGGGGCCGGATCAGACCCATGGGGTAATTATATCCGGCCCTCCAGATCATTTTATCATATTGTTATTAATGGCCCGATAACATATTTCGCTCATTTTTAACTTGCATAATTTTCACAAAATATATTAGAGTAAAACATTGAAAGTTATAATTCTTAGTTATGTTAAAAATGTTACATTTTAAAGTTTTAAATTTTTTGTTTTAGTGTGTTCAGTAAAAGTTGATTCTGTTCTGCTGATGAATTTTGGATTTTGGCTCCCTGTATGATTGAGTTTGGAGTTTGACACTCCTGTTCTACAGGGTTAGAAAGTTGGATAAATATTGATTATTATTGTTAAAATATTTAGTAAAATGGAAGATTTATAAGAACAGTGATAACCCGTCTCTCCATATGTTTTTTTTTGCCTTTTTTTCTATTGTAAACTAAAATATTATTGAAAAGCAGAGCAACCTTTATCTAAACTGTTTTAATAATTTAAATATATGTTAACAATTATAGTCACTATGAGAACTATGAATTGAGTTTTATTTCTCTGCTTGTCTTCAAAAACCTAATTAAAGAAATTTACAGCATTTAGAATTAGGACTCTATATTCCAATCCTGATTGCTCCATTGCTTCTGTTCTAATGTTTTGCAATAATTTTAACAGGACAACATTTGTCTGATGGAAAATTTCCTATATTTTTCATTGACTTCATGTCAGTAGATGCTTATTAAATTGCATTCTTTTTTTTTTTTTTAATCCAGAGTCTCAGGAGAGAGTTGCTGAGGATACCATCAGATCCCTCCTGGTGATCCCCTCCGTCCGCATGGCGGATCATGGTGTCTACACCTGCACAGCGGTCAACTTCATAGGAAACTCCTCCTCCAGTGTTCTTCTGGACGTCCAGTCTGCTGTCAGCCCACAGTCTCCTCATCTTCCAGGCTTCTCAGGCGCACCAAGTGCCGGTGACGAAAACGTCTTCATCGACATCCGTATCAGTAAGCAGACAGTCCGCGGCATCTCCATCGAGTGGTTTGCCGCTCTGGAACACCCAGCTGAAACTTGGTTCACCATCCACTTCGGCCGCTCCGGCGCCGCCAAGAAGGAAACCACCTACATCGGGCCCGGGATCCACTCCTACTCTGTGTCTGACCTGATGCCCGCCACCAAATATGAAATCTGTGTCACCCTCAAGAACCAGGTGCCACGCCCGGGCCAGTGCATTGTGTTTGTGACAGGAAGTGACATCACAGAGATGGAGCAGAGGGAGAAGCTCATTCACATTGTGGTGATAGTCCTAGCCATGGTTCTGGCGGTGCCCATCGGCATGTACGCCTGCACCACCGACACCAAGTTTGCCTGTCTGGAGGTTATCATGAAGACATGGAAAAACCGCCAAAGAGAAAGCAGCTCGTCGGGGGCGGAGCACGACAGGCAGGGCACTTTCGATAGTCTGCAGGCTGCCAGCGATGAAGGCCTGGTTAATAAAGATTCCAGCGAAGACAGGAAGGTGAGGAGGAGGTCAGAAGACTGGCTTCATAAAGGAAAGTCTGAACACAGTAGAGTCACAGCAGAACTATATTAGACTGCTTTTTGGAAACGAAACAGAAAGTTCCACGTATAAAATCATCTTTAGGGTGCTAAAGTGTAATGTTGGCAAATTTATTAGGTTTTTTTTAACATAACTAATTGTAACATTAGAAAAAATTATTTCTAAAATAAATTCCCTTAATAAATGGATTTTAAAATTACTTATCTTTAAGATTTCTAGTGTGCACATCTTTTTGTTTTATGCTAATCTTTATTTTTGTTTATTTTTCCAAGTCTTCTAAATCATTATTTTGAATTATTTTTATTAATAGAATGAAATAATTTCAACAATTTGCCAGTTCATTAAATGTCAATTAGTTAGTAACATTTTTGTGCTTTTATTTGCTTAAAGGAATGCTGAATTTATACATTTATACATGTATTCTTTAGGTTCCACTTACTGCCATGAAGCTCAACTGTTGAACTTTCTTCTTTTGCTAATAAGTAAAATAGGAAGTAAATGAAGAAAATCCAACTTCTAATTCTTACTGTATATATTCCATATTTGTGTCTTCTGTTGGTAAAAGAAAGTCCATATTTTTTCACATTTAAAATATGGCGTTTTGGATGTGGATGATGTAAATGAAATCCTGAGACATTTACATCATCATGTTGAGTTCCATATTTAGAGAAGAAGCAACGTAACCAGTCCTGGTTTTAATCCTTTCTCTCCTTCTGTTCTAGGCCGAAGGAAGATGTGAAAGATGACCATATGTCAACTGTGTAGAAGTCAGTTGTTGAAAATACTGTCACGCTTTGCATAAACACGTTAGATGACATGGTCTGCCATCGTTTGTCCAAAGATCTTGTCTCTTGGCAAAAGAGTTTTTAGATATGAAGCAAATTTGTGACTCAGAAAGCTGTATTTTAGTTCATTTTATTTAGTTTCTCATTGTTCATGATCTGTTCAACATCTGGGGATTTATTTTTACAAAATTTTCTAACAAAAATGGTAAAAAAAACCGAGACTATCTGGGACTAAAACACTTCTTTCTAGCTCCTTTTTCACACATTTCCATATTTTTATGTGTAAAATAGCTCTTTATATATGTAACTATATGTATTATGCCTAAGTTAAGCATTTTAAAATGCATAAAAGATTTTTGAACAATAAATTCTGCAAAAAAAGTGTATTTTCTTTGTGAATTTTCTGTACAAAGTGAAAAATTTGCATTTGAAGATTTCTCGATTTTTTTTTTTTTTTAGGTAAATTGTCCAGTCAATGAAATTAAACTTTTCTTTAAACTAAACCACTTTAACTAATACAAGAATTCATTTTTTTTAAACCAAAATGCAAAACAAAGACTGTGTCTGAATATTTAGTAAATGCATTCTTCAAAAGAGTACTGATTTGGAGGACTTTATCTATTATTTGTTTGAAGTCATTATCCGGTTTTTCAATTTGTTTTGTTTGTTTGTTAAAATAAATCTTTATAAACTAAAACAACATTTCTGCGGAGATGGTTTTATGCACTAAGAGTGATATGTGAATTTCTTTAAACTTGTTTAATAAAATCATTTGGATGACGTCTGTGTTTACTGATGAAGTGTAATGAAAGTTTCCTGTTGGACGTGAAGAGATACAACTGGCACGATTGGTGGGAAATTTTAAAAAATGAATAAAAACCATAAAGAAACAAAAACATAAGACAGAACTCCATTCCATTGTTTCTGTTTACTCTGATGAGAAAATTATATAGTATATCTTTTATTTTTCAGTTTATGAGAACAAAAAAGCAAACCATTTCTTTATTTCTTGCTCACTGCTGCATTAAAAGACTAAACATAATAAAAACACACTTTTCCCTCCATAGTTCAGTCTGCTCTCCTGAACATTCAGTTTGCCTCCAGATCCAGAGAGTTTTAGCTAACTCTTGTAACACAGATTCTTTCTATCGTTTGCCATCTTGACCCTGATTTACTTCTGTTCTCTTCCTCTCTCAACGCTGCATCCTTTCTGATCTGCGCGGAGGCAGATGGTTCATCAGACGTGCAGTGACCAGAGACATTGTTTGCTTGACATAATACCCAAATACAGACGTCCTCCTCAGCGTCTCATTTGGA
Source organism: Oryzias javanicus (assembly GCA_003999625.1). Taxonomy (NCBI): domain Eukaryota; kingdom Metazoa; phylum Chordata; class Actinopteri; order Beloniformes; family Adrianichthyidae; genus Oryzias; species Oryzias javanicus. The sequence continues at coordinate 23,301,611 of CM012451.1, read as the reverse complement.
TCAGACCACACGAGTCCGCGTTCTTCATCCCCGTTTGTTCTCTCTCATGATTCAAAGATTGTTTTGCACATATTTGTTTCAGATCAGGATTTTTTTAACTGACTGAGACAGACAGCTTTTATTTTGTAGAGCACGGAGGCATCAGCTTTCTTGCTCCATCATTAGTGTTTATGTGACATGCGGGCAGAGAGGGATTGATGCAGCTTTTTGTTGTAATCCTTATCCACTGTGTATGGTACAAGACAATTTGACCAATTCTCTGATTCGGTTATTTCAACACAAACACCCCAGGATTTAAGTCATTTTTTATATTGCACAAGAAATCGCTTTTAGTATTAATATCTATTGTGAAAACTATACAAACAGGAAAAAAATATTTCTAATTTTCTCTCCAAAAAGATTTGATTTACCTTTAAGAACTTCCGTGGCTCAAACATATGTCACGGGTTTTTGAACCCTGCATGTTTTCTTTCTTTTTTTTTTTTACTCTCTCTTTTCATTTTAAAGCATCAATGCTCTTTGCAACTTTCAACTCTGTAATCCTCTATCAAATAGCCCAGTAATCCGGGCTGCTTCTTACATGGCATAATGCATGATCGTTTAGGCCGCTCCTCATATTTGCCTCATTTCACTTCAGAGCTTTAACAGCCTGCACCGCTAAAAAATTATGAGGTAAAAATCATTCTTTTGGAAGTGAACTAATCTGAGAAAAACGTTGTTTTTTTTTTTTCAAAAATCGTTTGTGTTTTATCATATGAGGCTGCAGAAAGAGTTCAGTGCCAGACCAACTTCTGGTTCATAGCCAGCTTGTACAAAAACGACTGAGTTGCTGTTTGGATTAGAGGAAATAATTTGTAAATGTCATGCTTCGTGTAACTTTCAAATACTATGCATGTTTGATGAATATTAACCCAAATATGCAAAGAGTAGCTTAGTGTGGTTTCATAATTAATACACATCTCACTATGAAATGTGTTTTAACTGCCTTAAAAAATTATTTTTGTATGAAAAAAGTCTTAAATCAGATTCTGTTGTGGGGTATTTTCCAATTACTATAACATCCACGCTTTTTTATTTTAGGTGTTTCTATTTTATAAAAGCAATTCACAGTTTTCCATTTTTCATTATTATTGTCAGGATGTCGGGCATTATTTTTGGCCTCTTTGGCTTGCCGTATTCGCTCCCTGTCGTCACCCCTCTGATTGCTCATTCAGCACTACTGATTCCTGGACTATTTAAGATTCATTCTTTCACCTTCGCTCTGCAAGTTCATTGTATTCTCACTCCTCAAACACACTGTTCAAGTTCTTCTTTCTGTCTGTTGATTCCTGTTCTTTATTCTGGATGTCTCGTCAATTCTGCCGCTTTTGGTTTTTGCTTTTGTTTGGATTTCTGGATTGGATCTCACATGACCCTGGTCTGAACTCCATAGATTCTTTGGTGCTCTATCTTCCCCATGTGGAGGTCCTGGATCAGCTCTCTGTGAAAGAGGCCGTTTCCTGTAGTCTCCATGTTCATTTCTGTGACCACCTGAGCTTCAGTAAACATCTTTTGTCTTACCCTCAGTGTGCGCCTTCTTGGGTTGTCCGATTCACCTCCATTATGTTGTTTAGCTAAAGGCTTTTAGCTATTGGTTTGTCTCTGAACAAACTTATGAGGTTCACAAAATTGAATGTTTAATGAATAGTTTAAACTGGAATCAGATCATCAATGAAGGGACAGATTATTTTCTAGGTTTTCACCTGAAGTTATTGATGCATCACATATTGTTGATTTGTGACTCCATGCTTAAAGAGTACTGTTATGAATTTGAAAAGATAAAACCAAAAAACATACTTTTTCTTTTTTTTTTTTACAGTAAGTCTTTGGGCTGTCCACGTCTGTTTCAGTGAATCCCTGTGATGCAAAACTGGTTTACTAAATTCAGTTATGCACAATTCAGAAGAAAAAGCACTTTAACTATTGATTTATTCAACACAGCCATTATTTTGTTTTTTGCTAAACTGTATTTATATTTTATTATCACATTTTATAACAAAATGTAATCAATCTGATCAATAAATCTGTAATTGGTCCATAAAGTATGTACTTTTATATAATTTACATCAGAACAAAATTATTTAATTTAAAAGGGTTAGGGGAAACCATACACAACTTGAAGGAAATTTTCATTTTAAGGAACGTTTGTTTATACTTTAAAGGAAAGCTATTGGATTTCATAACAGTTCAGGTTATACTAAAGGAGCGCTTCAGAAAAAAAAAAAAAAGAAACATATAAAAGAAACATATTTTATTAGACAGAGCCAATGGAAACCCCTAAAAAGGACTTCCAAACTGTTGAACAGAAAGTTTATGTCTAAAGGTTTGGATTTCTCTCAAATTATGTTTTCAAATAAAATTGATATTGTGTCCAATTGAAAGTTTATTTACCACTTATCCTTCAGTTCTGGTGTTGTTGAAATGTCCTTTGACTCTTTAACTTATCTCTATGTCAAACTTAAAGTTGTTAAAATCTGGCTAAATGAATGACTGGTATGAAAGAAAGTCTGATTTACATGTTATAAACTCCTGGACTCCATGACTGGCATGCATGTTTTCCAATTAACTTATTTTCCTGGCACAAGCATATTTAATCCAGCAGCAGGAAGGAATGAGAACTTCAGGATGTTGGCCCTTTAGATATGGACTCTGACATCCCAACTGTTCAGGAAAATCAGCCAACATATTTTAGATTTATAGTCAAATAAAATCTGATTAAGGATGTAAATTACTGCTGGATAAAAAAAAGATTTGAGAGGTGTGTTAGATTTTTAGGAAAAGAGTCAAATTTGATGAAGTAATGTCGATTCTTTTCCCACCATTTGGGTTAAAACTACAGAAGATATTAGCAGCAATTTCAAAACTTTAAAATTCTTACACCACTTCCAACATGTTTATTCGTTGAAGTTGTTTTAAGACAGGGGGGCAGCATAGTACTTAGGCCATAAGAAGGCTTAGAACTTCTAACTAATCCCACCAAAGGTGTTCATCTGACTGTTGAACTCCCTTCTTAAGATGAGTCTTCTGACGGTTGAACTCACACAGTGCACACAAATCTTGTTCTAAGTTTTCTAATAAAAACAAATAGCAAAACAAGATATAAATAAAATAAATATAAATAAATGAAACAAGATTTTTTAGTCATTTATTCAAAAACAAAGAAGTCACATAAAATAACAAATGTGTTTTAATTTGCATTGAAACTTGTCGATGTTCCAACCCTTTCAACAAAAACACGTCCACTGAAACAAATATGCCGAGATGTTAGAATTAACAAATTAAATTCATAATTATAAAAAATATTATGAATGATAATGCAGGGGTTACATTTAAATATTTTGGGGTCCCTTTAACTTAAGTCAGTCAGAAAGTTCAACTTTAGTTAGTTTAAGAGTCATGTGACCTCACAGGGACTAACTTGGTTTCATTGGATGATATTTTAGTGACGATTTCAAATTATAGAATCCAGCTGGTTCACAGTGACACAAGCAGCAGAGTAAACATGAAACCCATCCGCTTTGTATGGACATATGTAGAAAAAGGAGGTTGTTTGGACAGATGTGAATATTTCATTATTTATTCATGATGAATCAAGTTGAGTATCAAACATTCCCACCAATGGCACACACACACACACACGCCCACACACACAAAGCATAATTCACAACTGAGTTCATTTTGAATCCTTTGACATCACATTAATTAATAATCTCACCACAAAGTTGCATTAAGCAGCTGCTTTAAGTCATTTCTGATCTACTATAATCTACACAGATGTGCCAATCCGGCACATATCATCTGTAGATTTTAATTTTAGTAGATTTTATGTATATTTTTCCTCACATATGTCCTGGCAGCCACTTATCAGACTTGCAATGAGATTATTTTCCCCTCAGTAAAGGAACATCAGGGTGACATCATCCTCTTCTGCTCGAGCCTCATTTTGAGCTCTGAAACGAGCGCTCTGTTCACAGTGTCCTGTCTGTCGTTTATCGTTTTCTTTCTGGGTTTGGGCGCCACCGTTGCAGAGACCGTCGGGACGACCCATTGTCGCTCTCCTGGGAAGTAACCAGGCGGCGGAGGGGGCAGAGAAGGCGCGCAGGCGGTGGAGGAAGAGGCGACCAGTGTCTCACGACAACATTGCTGACATTATTGTTGTAGTTGACGTTCTCTACGATCGGCTCAGGCGTCTGCTCCTCGCCTGCAGCCGTGAATCTCTCTCTGGCGGGGTCCGGCGTCCTGAAGGGGTTCTTGAAGCTCCACATTTGCTGCCTCTGAGGCGGATGCCTCCTCCGGATGCGGCGGTTCGGCAGGATCCGGTTGGACTTTTTGTTGCGCATAAATGTTGCAGTGGAGATGATGACGGTGACCATAACCATCAGACTAATGAAACCAACAATCGTCCCTAAGATTTGCAACGGATTGTTTCTATTTTGCATAATAAATGATCCCAAAGGCCCCCCTTTGAGTTGGGTCTGTAAAAGAGCACAGGGAGAATTCACACCCATGGGGATGACGTCACACAAAAGTTCATGTTTGTAAAGGTAGTTTCATGTAAAGCTTCACATATGTTCTTCTAATATGTCAAATCAAACATCAAAACAAATGTTTATTTCGTTTATTGCACTGCTCTGTTCTAGAGTAGTACTGTTTTATATTCTAAAAAGACAAGATCAGAGAGGTTTAGCCCATTCAGCGTCAAGAAAATAGCATAAAATATATCAATTTTATTCCATATTGTTATATTTTTCAGCAAAACAAGAAGATTTTAAGAGGATATTGTGCTCTTGTACTCTTTTACAGACACAGCCTTGTTTCCACTACATGATTCTCTGTAAATAAACATTAACAAATTCTCAGTCCACCACTGAAAAAAGCCACAGCTGCTGTGCTTTTTCAGGCAAGGCAGTTCTCCTTCATGAAAGAGGCCTCCTCATAATCTTTCTGATCTTGCCCTGAGGTTGCACGCGGGTCTTTTTAACCGATTTCCAGTATATAATGGTCGATATGAAGATAGTCAGTGTAATGGCGAAGGTCACAAGGGTCAAACAAATCCCAAAGACTGCCCCGGGACGTTTCCGCAGGCCCAGGAAGTACGAGAAAAATCTCGATTTGATCTGAAAACATGACAATTTCATCTGTAAGCTTTTAAGGGTTGCAAGTATTTATGTTATTGTTTCAGATAAACAAAAGAGAACAAATTTACTCTGAGCTATTGTGAAATAGTTCTGAACCTCAGAACACCTGCAAATAAACTGTGAAGTTGCAGTAAGTTACATTTTTTGATAAATAAATGACCTTTTTATGATTTTTGCCCACAAATTATATGTAGTTACATTGGAAATCTTTAGAGCCAACATTAAAAATATCAGTTTCTATGTAAATAAGCCCCTTTACCCAAGAAAATGCAGACTTATAAATTTAAACATAATAAAAAAAATGCAAATGTATATATAATAAACTACACTTAAGTGTGGGATGTGTTTCTAAAAGTGCATTCACGCTGAACGCGATTTGCTCAGCAGAGGCCAGCTCCAAAGTTAATCAATGGCAAGTTCTAAAGCCCCGCGGCGCAATATGAGCGACTGGCAGCTGAGCGGCGAAGAGCAAAATCGGGCGGCACAGCCAAAATGTAAATTTCTGAAGTTTGCGTCGTATCAGCCAATTAGGAACTCAGCTTTAGGCACGTGACGTTTTCAGTGACTCGATCAGAGGGTAGAATATTAATCCCCCCGGTACCGCGGAAATCTTTCAATAATAATAATAACCCAAACATGGAGATATGTTTACTCATGTTTTTGTAGAACTCTCCACAATAAATAAACCTTATTCCTCGACATCGTATGCGTTTTCCATTCATTCTAAGTGAGATATCCTCAGACAGAGCTGGTAGCTCCTCCCACATGGGGCCATGGCGAGCAGCGAATGCACCGCGCAGTGAAACAGGAATGGGGAAAACAAAGTTGTTGCACAGATTGCGTTTGGTGTGAAAGCACCTTTAAGCTATGTTGTATAATTTTAACAGAAATAATTTAGTTATTTAGCAGAAATAAAAAAAATCATTTTTTCAAACGCATATTTTCACCTTTTAATTCATGTATTAATAATTTTTATATTTACTAAATAAATATTTTGTCAGCAATAATTTAAAATATATTAAAAAAAATATTTTATAATAAGCTAAATATGTATTCTTAATTACATATTTAATTTAAAAACAAAATAGTGATTATATAAATGTAACATTTAGTTTGCCAAATTAATATTTACTATAAATATAAATATTTATTTTCAAAACTAAATATTTGGGTTTTATGATTAAATATTTAAGTTTTCTCACTAACTATGCATTTCTTAAATAAATATTAAAGTACAAATTACATTTTTTTAACTAGATGTAAATAATTTGTATTAAAAATTTTGCTCCAAACTATATATTTAGTAAGTTCACTAAATTTTTAGATCCAAACTAAATAATTACTAAGCAAGCTAAATATTAAGCTTGGAGCTAAATATTTAGTCAGTAAGCTAAACATTTTGCTAATTATATCTAAATATGTATTAAGTGAGCTGAATATCTTGTAAGCAAGCTAAAAAATTAATAGGCAAGCTAAATATTTAGCAGGCTAAATATCTTGTCAGCAAAATGAAAATTTAGCTCCAAATTAAATATTTAGTAGAACCTAAATAGGCCTATTTAATTTGAATTTTTATATCTATATACAAAATAACTATTTAGGTGTAGGACTTCATTATTTAGTTTGGAAAATCTAAATGTTTAATTTTGTTAAGTTAAACATTTAGTTTTTAAACCAAGTTTACAATTATAAAATACATTTTAACATAGCTAACTAAATATTCAGTTTGTAAATGTAAACTTTGTAAATATCTGAATTTAAAGGTAAAAGCATGCATCTGAACACTTAAACCTGTTTTTTCTGTAAAAAAAAAAAAAAAAAAAAAAACTGGCCAAATAAGCAGAACTATAGCTGTTAAAATTTTACCATCTAGGTTAACAAACAGCACCCATACTTAAGTGATAAAATGTTTTCTGCAATCATTCACATAGCATCCTAAGACATGACAGTCTCCCTTCTGATTGTTTATGTGTGCATGTAATTGACCTAAAAAAGCATGGTAATTCTATTTTTTCTGTTCATTTTATCCAAAATTACTTTAATTTGTTTAAGATGACAAATAATTAATTAAATTAAATGAAAAACATGTGAAATGTTCTAGCAGTTCTACTCGACGAGGACTTACGGCTTCCGTGATGTCGATCTTGACGACTGCAGTGGTGCTGAAGGAAGGCTGGCCTCGGTCCCGGGCCTGTACCACCAGGGACCAGGTGCAGTCTCTTTTTTTGGTGATGTTCTGAATGATGGCCATCGACTTGATGTAAGACTTGAGCTTGATTTCTCCCGTGTCCGAGTTAATGTCAAAGATGTTGTTGTCCGGCTCAGCTTTCATGATGGCGTACTCAATAACGTTGTTGGGTACTTCTGCGTCATCATCTACCGCCTGACGAGAAGCGTTTCAAATGTCCATATTATGAAAGCATCAATCATGGAAATTTCTTATGTGTTCAAAAATCAAATGTTTGTACCTCTATTTTAACCGGTGCTCCGATCACCATCGTCTTCTCAAGGAAGTTCTGATTAAAAGCAGGAGGATGGTCGTTCAGATCTAACACGGTGACAAAGACCTCGGCCAGGCTGTACTTCCCCTCCGAGTCCTCCGCCTTCACGTAGAAGTTATACTTAGATCTCACTTCTGCATCCAGGGTTGCCCATGGTTGTGTGTAGATGATCCCTGATCTGGGCTGGATGAGGAACCTGCAAATGTTAGCACAAATCCCAAAACTCAACATTAACTATGTCTCTATGGGAAAAAAAAGTTACACTAAAACTGCATGTTAAGAATCACCACACAGTATTGCTAAACACACAAATATGTAGTCAAATGAATACATCTATATTTACACATGTCAATAAAAAATATTATCTTTTTTGTTAGCGATCAACTTACTTAATGCTTCCATGTCTGGAATGATTTAATGATTCCATCAGGGTTGCAGAAGGTTGGAGGTTGGATTGTCATAGGACAGAATAAAGATAAACAAAAGTAACTCCTATCTCCAATTTAGAATGATATATTACCTTTTATTTGGGGCGGAATCTCATAATAACTCAGTTTTTACTGCAATTGGTGGAGATGTTTCAGTACAAATGACTTCACATGTTACTTTAGTGTGCTAAAATACATGTAGTGCACTTTAAAAGTCCTAAGCTCACTCTAAATACATATAAAAAATTATAATGTGTTTTTTTTAAAGTTGCAACATGTTTTAAGTGTAAAACTAGAACAACAAGTCAGTTGGCTTCATTTTGGTGTCTTGTTTGGTTACCGTAAAGTGACTTTGTAACATGCAAGGCACAAAGAACCAAAGAGCAGTCTATTTTCTCCTCCAATCCCATTAAAGGATTAAAAACAGACTGAGAGCGAACTGGCAAAGATCATCCCCGTGGCGTCCTGAGTGCAGTAAATTAAGTATTCCATGCCATTCTGGTAGAAAGGGTACGGCTTGAAACAACAAACCGCAGCTTCTTATGTTCTCATCTTGAGGCCGAGGAGACACAGCCTCAAAAAGGTTTTGATTAAACAAGTATGCACTAAGCCTAAGTGTTCCAAATCTCTCTCTAGTGCTTATGTTGGAAATCCTTCTTTTGCCATGTGACATCAAATATCTGCCTAAACTGATTACTACAGAGCTCAAAATATGCACCAAATATCCCAGAAATACGTTTCCCACCTCCATTTGCAATGGAAGGATGGATCTCTGGAGCATGTGACGGAGACGGCACAACGCATCTCTATTTGCATGGTTTCTGAACAATCTAAGCCAGCATTTTATTGGGAAACTGTCTGTGGTGAAAGTAGAGGTCCCTCAGGCTTTTTCTTGGAGGTTGGATACGGAAAAACAAACAAAACTTTTATTGGAAAACAATACATATATGAAAGACATAACTTGGTAAATCCCCCTCGGCCACAGTGCTGTAAGGCAACCAAAGAACACGTGTTTATCTTAGCATGTGCTTGTAAATGAAATGCCAAGACGATCAAGTTTTGCTTAGATACGCCTCAGTATTTCTTTTTTTTCTTTTAATATTTTGACTTGAGGGTGTGTTCTTGTTTCTTTGAAAAGTGACCCGAGAGTGAACCGTTCTCACTGCTGTGATTATTCTGGAAAAAGTACGTTTTTCCGCCACAAATGTCAAAAAATGTACCTGCCACTCTTTTTTAAGTCTTAATTTTTGATTTAATCCTGTCCTCCCAGTAAAATGTAGGGATCACTGTCCACCAATTAGTCATTGTATATGAGGAACGTCATTAGCTCAGCTCTGATCTCTTACTCACAGGTCAGCCCCTGATCCATAGATGGAGTACTTGACATCCCCCCATGGCCCTGAATCTGGGTCCACTGCCTGCAGGCAAAAACATCAGAGGTTGGAAAAATAAAACTTCCTGATAAAATAATTTGATCTCTCTGATCGGAATGCATGAACTGCATGTATCCCCTCTCAAAGGAATTCGTTATTACATAGGAATATTATCCTCCGCCTCAGCTAATCTGTCTGCAGCTCCAGCTTCGTGAGTCCAAGGTCACTTGTGGGCTGTTCTTTTATCTGATTGAAATTGCCTGGGATCAGGGCAAAACCCCTCTGCGGTGTCCACCCAAGGGCAGGACTTATTAGTGAGACTCCCTGCCTCTGTAGAGCTGACACCAGCTGACAAGTGCCAAGAAAGAGATGCAACAAACCAATTCTTCATCCTTTAGAAAAAAATAAATAAAAGCATTCACTTTGCTGTATTTTTGTGCCGAAGCCCCGTGTGCCAGGGAGAAATAACCGGGGGAATTTGCTGTTATACAACAAAATGAAAGTGATAGCCATCTGGCAGCTTACCTCGCCTAGCTTTTATCTACATGATTTCACATATTATCCCAACCCCCACCGCCCAAAGAGTTTACATTTAGGGAATTAATGGCCCTGTTGGGTATTTTGTTAAAATCAGCATTCCTCTTTAGCTCTGAGTGACGTACGGCGGCATGTATTTTTAGACGGGATTGAAGGCTGGCTCACCGTGACTGACACCACGTTGGAGCCACCGGGTGAGTTTTCTGGGATTCTGGCAATGTAATACTCCAGGGAGAATTTAGGGGCATTGTCATTAGTGTCCAGGAGATGAATGATGATGTCTGCTGTGGCGCTGAATCTCTCCGGAGTATCAATCTCGACCGCAAGTAACTGTTAGAAGAGAAAGAATGAAGCACCTGATCCAAAAATGTTTCTGTAATACAAAATTCTGATGTAAAGAAATAACCTTATATGTTAGGAATTCATGTTTCTCGTAGTCCATGGCCGCAGAGTCTTCCACCAATATTGTCACTTGTGCCTCGTTGAGGACAGTCTGAGGGACAACTCGCAGCATTCTTCCCGGTCCAATCAATCGCAGATTAAATTTGGCGTTTGCGCCCTGCAAAAGCACACACACACACATCACCGCACAGCTAGAAAAAAAAAAAAATAGTACAACTTACAGTACATTATGCACCACCCGACTTATGGTAATTCCTATTTGTTACAGAGTAAAGTAAAAAAAAAAAGAAGATAAAGCTCAAGTATAATCTCTATGGTCAATATAAAAGCCTTGTGTCCTTAATTGCTACCCTGATGTCACATAGATCATTTAGATATTTGCTTAAGTAAAAATGTTCTGAGCGAAACATTATGTTAGTGCGGAGAAGGAGATGATGGGACAGAATTATGCGATAAAAAAAAAAAGTATTTTTTAGAGGCCATCATCCTTTTGGATGCACACAAAAAGCGCTTGCGTAAGAGAACAAATGGCATGACGTGCACCTTTGGGTCTTTGTTGGCGTGCTTTCACAGTTGTGCAGTTTTAAAAGGATTGCCTGAGCTAATGGCAGGCTTTAGCCCATTTTGAAGACAGCAAGGCAGAAAGCATTGTGGATAAATGTCACTTTTTTTCCTCATTTGAAATTAAATAATAAAAGCTCGTCACAATCAGATGCTTCATTCCAGCTGCTGCATCGACGGTGATTTAAGGATGTGATCTCAAGCGGTGCCTCCTCACCTGATCAGAGTCATTGACTGTGATTTTCAGGCCTCGCAGGATCTCTCCCTCTGGTGGATGTTCGTTTATGGTCAGCTCGAACGTGTTCTGTGGGCCCTTCTCTCCATAAAACGTGGGTGGATTGTTATTCAGATCCACCACGCGGATCACCACTGTCGTGTGTGAGTAGTCCAGGAGTTTGCCTTCAGGACTCACTTCAGACGCCTGCATGAAAGTTGATTTCATTTATATCATTATTATAGCAACATTTTCATAATATTTAGAATTCTGCTTATCACTATGACAAGTTGCTAAAAGCAGAATAAAAAAGGTGAAAAAGCAGATTATTTAGCTCTTATATTGTGTTTAGGTCTAAATTGACCAGAAAATGGTCAATTTTAAATGTGTGTATATTTTTGTTTATATATACTTTCATAAAAGATCATCCTCATTTTCCTTGTTTGATTAATTAATTTCTTTGATTCAGTAATATGGGCAGATAAAATAAGTTTTCTTCTTTCTGCTCCTTTCCATTTATTAACTGTTTTATGTTCATATTGTATTATTTTGATGTTATGTTACTAAATGAAATGAAAAAAAAAATAGCCTGAACACAAAACAAGGATAAAAAAAAAGAAAAGGTAACATGCTATTAAAAATCTAGGGAAAATAGAATTTGATTTACCTTGACTTTGATGTTGAAAATTTCCCTCCTCAGATTAATGGGATTAGTCAGCAGCGAAATGCTGCCGCTTGATTTGTTGATGCCAAAAAACTCCATCATCACCTGATCAATCAAAACAAACATAGTCCAACACTTTAACATGTATTCGCAGGTATTTCTGGGTAATTTTTTAAAATATTTTTTTGACAGCAAACCTCCATCAAATGAGTACTGGATTGGATTCGGCCTCCCCACATCACCATCTTCAGCAACAACAGTGAATATTTCAGATCCCTGCAGAAAAAAAGATTGTTTTTTACTGTAATATGTCCTGAATAATAACTCCTGATTGGATTTCATTTACACAAACAAAATGAAAAAAAAAACAGCATTTAGTGCATTTCATGATCAAAAAGATGCACAAAATCAAAAAAAACCTATAGAAGTGTGTTCTTTGCCCAAAAAGACACTTTAGAATGCAATTTTAATAATTATATTGATTAGACATTATAATATTACATAAAGAAACTCCGGCATGAGGAAATTCAAAACTCTTCTTTACCTCCTCGGAGATTTCATAGACATAACCAAAGTAGGGTGTCCCAACGAAGGATGGCGGAGTGTCTTGGGCATCGATCACGTTGACAGTTAGAGTTGCAGAGGATGACAGAAACTGCTCTTTGCCATTGTAGTTGCCGCCACCATCCTGGAACAAGAGCCCCCAAACAACAGCTTTTTATTTAACAAGTTTGTTAAAAAGTTTGTTAAAACATCATAAACTGGGTGAAAAAATATTTAAAAATATCTATAAAATGTGTTCTTTTTACTCATAAAACCTAAAGTTTGAAGAACAAATAACTGCTTTTAGGAACTGGGAAGACACAGAAGCAGTTGATGAGTTTAAATAACTCTAATACCTTTGAGATGACAGTGACAAAGTGAGTCTTTGTCTTTTCATAATCCAACATTTCTCCAGATTTGATACGGAGGACTCCACTGTGCCGGTCAATGGCGAACAAAGAAAACTGCTGCATCTGGAGCAAAGAAAAGACCCCGAAAATCAAAAAATTCCATAAAAACTTTATTATACCTCCTCACAAACAAAAAATATTTAAAATAATTGGAATTAGAAGAACAGTTGTTGACTTTAAATGAAAATAAAATATGAAAGCGTGATGTTTTTCAAGGACAAAAGCAGGCAGGTGAAGTCAGCTGTGTCCATATGTGAGCAGCTTTACTCATCCCGGTCCGTAAAGCTGCCACCAGCTGTTCTTCAGTACTAATAGTCCAAAGTGCAAACTAGCTTTTAGTGCCAGAGCAGCCCTCTAAGCCTTTGAAACCTAACAAAAATGTAGCTGTGATTAAATCCTGTTCCCATTAATACACTCTGATATTCAAAGAGATGTTAAACACATAGAGTATATCTCACCTGCAGATAGAATGTGACTGAGCCTCCTGAGCCTGTATCTCTGTCAACTGCTTCAACTTTATAGATGCTGCTTCCAGACTCGGTCGTCTAAAGAGGAGAGAACATTTGACAAGATTGAACACTTATGTGGTCATAAAATAACATCTTAAGAGATTATGTACCAGGAAAAGGGTTTTTAACTTCAAAATTGAGTGTCTAAAGCATATCATGACCTCCTGCTTTGGGTCGTGACCCCGAGCACATGACCGAATTATTGACCGGCATCTTTTATTTTAAGTACGCAAATCAAGCATTTTTAGGTTTAGCATTTTTGTGGTTCACAATCCAAATTTAGCTTAGTTTCACTTACTTCCACTACGTTGATAATTGCAGGCAAGTTTTTGAATTCAGGTTTTTCATCATTCGCATCCATCACAAAAATGGTGACTCTTTCTGTGACCTAAAAAAGAGAAACATAATCAGTTAATACTTGCTTTCTTTTAATCAAGCGTCCACAAGAACAGACTCCAATATCTAAATCTACTAGTATATACGTTAGATGTTGCCTATTTTTCAGCTGTGATAAATATTTACGTAATAAAAAAAATAATTCTTGGTTCTCCAAATTCAACAGGATCTTAGAGATGCAGGTGAAACAAGTTAACCGGCTCACCAAACTTTCACTCTTGTGTGACAAACAGTACCTTGCTTCTTCCATCTGTGATGCTGATGCTGACATCAATAGAATCTTGTTTCTAAGCAAATAAGAAAACAATTAAATCGTTTTTTTTTTTTTTTAAATCCCTTTGGTCCAATATATCCACTAGATAAGGTTTACCTCTCTGTCCAGCTTTTCCATTAATGTTATAACTCCAGATTTTGGGTCCACCCGGAAGAACTCCTTTGACCCCGGGTCAAAGGAGAGGCCGTACCTCACCTCCTGGCCCTCTGGGTCTGTGCCGTTGAGACAGTAGATCTGTGTACCTGAAGAGAGAGCAATAATACGGTCGGTTGTCAAATATTTGATCTAAAATCTTTATTTCCCCAGTTGTGAGATTTCCTGACTGTAAGCAGGTGCTTCACCCACAAATCCGACAGAGCAGGTGGCAACAGCACGTGGCGGCGTTGCTGATGCAGGATCCATCACCACACATCTACTCAAAGACTTTTAATAGATAGATTTCTTCCATAGATGTGTAGATTTTCTATGACAGAGGTCATTCCTCACCAACACGCGTGTCTTCGGAGAGGCTGAACAGGGCCAGATTCCCATTGTTGCTGTAGGGTCCGTTGTCATAGAAATAGGGAGCGAAGTCTGCCTGTGCTGTCAGCGAAAACAACAATCCATCAATGCGGTTAAACATCACAGAATGTTCCTAAAATCACAATTTTTTCTGAATTAAAAAACATACTACATATTAAAGGAACCGCTAATGAAGGACTCTGTTTTTCAGATAAATAAAATGTTTACATATTGGTAAAGGTGATAAAGGTGTGGGTGAAGACTTTTCATGAAAATTGTATACTTTTTTTCATTTACATTAGAGTTTCAGCCATCTTTTGTTCAATGCTTGATCCGGATCAGGCATCCAACAATCAACCTGAGAGATCTTCAGTTAAAAACAGAAATGTTCTCTCCTCGACAGCCCTTGTCAGACTAATAAAAAGGATGCTAATTAAATTGCACAAACGTGTTTTGTTTGCCTTGGATTACAGGAGAGTTACGTCAGCCTTCTAATATAGCTCCTGTAAATCTAGACCTGAAATCCTTTCTATTTTCCTTTTCAGTATTACTACTACAACTACTATTTTAGCTCTAAAAGTATTTCATTTGATTAATACCTGTTTATTAGGTCAGAAAATTGTTGTCACATATGTACTGAAACCTGTACTTCACTTACATCATTAACCTGAAAGAAATTAACTTACATTGATTTCAAATCCTCAAACCAGACACTTTAAAATGTGTCTGAGCAACATTTACAGCCGCGTGAAAGCAAGCCGAACTACCAGCAGAATGAACTTACCAAAGCAGGCGTGCACAAAAACAAAAAGGACTGACAGATGTAAAATCTTCACATTCCTCATCCTAAAGAGCAAAGAAACGGAAGAGCACCATAAAGTCGGCTGTGCTGAGAGAGCTGTGCATGAGGCACGGCTCCGAAGGTGTTTGGAGAAGGAGAGCTAAAAGCAGATGCTTACAAGCTAATCCAATGACTCATCTTAAGAGATACTCCAAGGCCCCTGCCGTCCGGGGCCAGATCAAAAATCTACAGAAAATGTTTATCATGCTTTAAAAGTAACTACTGCAACACTGGTAAGCAGGTACAGACTGATTTTTAATCATTTTATTTGATCTAAATTGAACACATTTTGTCAAATTATGTGTTTATACCACAATGCTATAGCAATATTATCGGTCCTAAGATCCTAAGCTTGTTTCTATTTACTTTTTTTTTTTTTTTTAACTGAATTTATTATTAGATTTTCTGATATTTTGTCAATTTTATCATTTCTTTCCCCATTTTCATTTTGTCCTAAATAGTAGTTTTATATTTGATGCTCCAAAAAGTGAATGCATGAATAAATGGAGGCAAACAGAGCTAAGATAAGCAACACACTTTGTTGTTATGCTTTTCTTAGCAGACAAAAATGAAATTAGGGCCATAGAGAAAGAAAACAAAGGCAATGAATCTAGAATTCTGACTTTCTTCTTAAAAATATGCCTTCTGACTTTATTATCAGAATTCTGACTTTTCCTCTCAGAATTTCTGACCTTTTCTTTTGGTACTCTGACTTTTTTCTTAAATATTTACAAACAATTCTGACTTTAATCTCAGAATTCAATATTTTTCTCTGAGAATTCTGAGGTTTTATTTAAACAAAATTCTGTAATTTTTTTACACAGAATTCTGACTTTTCTCTCAGAATTCTGCTTTTTTTCCTCTGAGAATTTTGACTTAATCATCTAAATTCTGACTTTTTCTCTTAAAATTCTGATTTTTTTTTTTCAAAATTCTGCAATTTTCCTCTGAGGAATTTTGACTTTTTCTCTTAAAGGACTAAAAAACCTTTTCTATATGGACTAAAGATGGAAATTAGTCTAAAAGACTAAAATCTTATATATTTGCATTTTTAAATGTTTTATTAATATATGCTGTCCCTGTCTTAAATAAACAATCAATCAATCAATTAAAATTCTGACTTTAATCTCAAAATTCTACATTTTTCGTGTATACATAGAATTCTGATTTAAAAAAAAAAATCAAAATTCTGCCTTTTCTTAACAGAATACTGACTTTTCTCTCAGAATTCAGACTTTCATCTCAGAACTATGAACTTATGTGATCCACTTCTTTCTGTAAGCACAGTGGAGTTATAAATGCTAGACTGAAACTTTGTAAACATGTCCTCTTTAAGAGTCTTTTTGCAAGCTTGAGGCTTTTGAATTTCAGCATTTTTTTACTGAATCTTTTTTTTGTCAAAATCTTTAATTTCTGATGTACAGCAGATGGTTTTAATGGCCGTGCCAGCTGACTTGTAATGAAAGTCCAGCCTCTAATGGAGATGAGTGTCAACTGTCTAGTAAACCAAAGAGTAAGATTAACATCTGTGTCAACTATGTGTCCTTTTGAATGTCTGACCCTGTCAACACTCAAGTCCACTTCAGTACTATAAGAATGTTGCAGAATATACACACTAAAAATCTGTTTTAATTTTCCGTGCATATTGAAGCAGCTCATTCATATAAAAGATAACCAAGATATATTTTAACTGAGGGAAAAAATGAATCTGGGAAGTTGGTCTGCACTTTATCAGTGAAGTTGAGTTTGAACTTCAGGTTTGTTTATCCTGATACTGGCAGATGGCAGGCCCAAAGATTAACCCCCTGTGTTCTAATCTGTCCTCATCTTGTCACATGCATCGCTTTCTCACAAAACACAAAGTCTGGAGCAAAAAGAACAATTACCACATAGAAATAAACAAACAAAACATTATAGTGAGTGAAAAACAATTAATTGTTTATTATAAGATTATTATTAATATCTGTATTTTTTAATTTTACATATTTTGCCCTACAGGGAGACAATATTTAAAACAGTAAACTGGGCCTGTAGTAAAATAACCGTCCTTGTAAAAATCAGCACAAAAATATATGCAAATGGCCGCTCGTAGTCATCTTCTTAGTTTCTAATCCTTTCCCTCAAATCACTGCAGCATGACCTCCTGCTCCCTTAGTGACAAAGCCATTATGCTGGGTGATGCTTATCGTGTCAGCATATGGCCACATCATGTCCAGCTTTTCATGTAGATTGATGCCCTTCAGGGACATGGCTAAACCTATGAAGGTAAACGTGCTTCATCACCTAACAACACAAAGATAATGGAACATGTGACGTGTGTCAAAATGTACGCAAAGATAGAGAAAAATGTGGCTACTAAATGTGCCAAAAACACACTTTTCACTCTGATTCTTGCATGTTTTTCTAACTTTTGACTTAAAGTCAGTTTGTTTTACCTCAACTCTGTGGGAAAAAAATGCATATATCCCTGACTGTACATTGATTTTTAAAGATTTTGCCTATTTTCTTAGAATAACAATGTTACACTGAATATATTATTAAACCCACTGAAGCTACAGCTACCAAAGGGATATTCTAACCTCACAAATGTCACAACATACAAAAGCAAATACGGAAATGTCAACGGCAAAAGAGGACATGGCATAGTAAATATTAATAGGCTTGCTGCTGTGTAGTAAACAATTCAAAGAAAAGGGTAGAGGGCATCTGTGTCTGGGACCAAAACACACGATTGGAGTTCTGAACAACAATAATGGTGAGTAAATCTCCTGCTCAGCTGCTCAGTAAGTCAATTCTAAAAATAGTCACTCTTGCTTGTAGCTTAAAACTCAATGTACATAGAAAAAAAAACAATAACATATCCCTGCTCCTTCTTGAATATATTTAAGTAAACCTGACTTTTTTGACTTGGTAACCCCCTTTTCAAGCGTTGCAACACAATTAGACACAACATTTTTTTTTAATCTGTCTGAGATTTATTGTGAATAAAAATGTGAACTTTATTTTGAAAAGCTTTTCCTGTCTCATCCTATTATCTTTGTCAAATTTTTACTAGCAAATACACTAGAATTTGAACTCTTCAAATGATGCAGTTAATGATTTATCAAAATTGTGATATATAATAATTGAAATGTGGGTTAGAAAACTACAGAAAATAAACAGTTACTTGTTGAATTTGAATAGTTTTCATCTCTTCCCTTGAAAACCACTGACACACATGATTTGTCCTTGGGAGATTAAAAAAAAAAATTGAAACAGACACTGCATATAAAATTCTAATACTAAGGAAGATTTTATAAGAAAGTTTTTTTATTTAATTTCGTCCTGTCATGCAGGATTTTATTCACTTTCTGAAGTTTAGTGCCACCTCTTGGCTGCCTATCAAGATGCAATGTTAGCATACAAATCTGCATGTAGATTAAGTTCAGCCTCAATCTAGTACAAGTTTCTGAAACGTGATAATAAAGTCAAGTGAGCATGTGAACATCCAAATACAGATTTAACGCTAAGACCGTTTTTATTACAAGAATCCTCAATTAACCTAAAACATCCCAAAAGAGAATTATTTATATTTATTGCCCAAACCCATCTTGTGATGATTGAGATGCTGCTGCAAACACGTGAGTCAAAACTGTGAAAAAAAGATTTTCCAAATATCCTGTTATCTAAGAAACAACATTCATAAGGAAATCTCTGTTTACCTGCAAGCTTCTGAGCAGAGGAAGGTATAGGTCACTGTGTAACACTTGTATCAGTCAGGGATAACTCTGTTTGTAAGAGTACCTGTTGTCAAGATACCCAATTCCGCTTTACCATTTTGGATTATTATTGATAATCTCTTGTGTAGTTTGCCAAGGGCAGAGGTTTGCTTTTAGTCCGGGTCAACTCAAAAACTAGGTCACGTCTTTAATCTCTCGGTGCAGAGAGAACACTGTTCATTTCGCTTTTTAATTTCAAGTGTGCTAAAGTCGAGCAAAAACACGCTCCTGAAATGGGAAAATCCTGCAAAGATATCTCTGCAGAAAGGATTTCGGGGATCACTGACAGATATCGGTGGTAATAATTTGAAAGTCATCTTCTTCACACGAAACTGCATTAATGATAGCAGATGACAAACTAGATATATGACATTAGCAGCAATAATGCTAGAATGAACGCTGTAAGCTGAATTTGGCTGCTGAAGATGCTAGAGCTGATACCAGAAAATGTTAAAACTTATAGCTAGAAAAAAAGGTTGAAGCTGTAGGTTTACAAAAATATTAGCTGAACTCCAAGTTAGCCAAAAAAACATGGAAAGACAGCTAGCATAATGCTAAAATATTAGCTAAACTCCAAATTATCTCAAAAATATGAATAATGTCTGATTTTGCCTAAACAGCTAGCATAATGCTAAAACATTAGCTAACTACAAATTAGCCTAAAAAACTGGGGTAAAAAAAAAAAGTCAAATTTAGCCAATAGTTTAGTATTTTGTTAAAATATTAGCTAAACTCCAAATTAGCCTTACAAAACTGGGAAATGTGTAAATTAACCAAAAACAGCTACCATGTTTCTAAAATAAAAACTCCAAATTATCCTAAAAAAAATTAAGTAATTACTGAAGATTTTAAAGTTTGAATTGTGACTGCCTGAAAATATGCAGAAGTTTACATGTTTGAGCCATCTCTCATTTATTTATTATGGGGCATATTTTGCACAATATTTCAAAAACTATAAAGTTTCTGAATACTAAAAGTACAAGCAGTAATGTTTTAAATGAGCTGAACGTTTTTAAACCAAGATAAATCCTTGAGTTTTTACGTGACAAAAACCTATGAAAGGAGCAGGAAAATCACTTTAGTGAGATTTCACATTAATGCTTTTAAGCATTCACACAATTAAGATCGAAAATCAATTAAACACCAAATGTCTACATTTTTAAAGAATAAGTAACTAGCATAACTTCAGATGTAACTTTGGATCCTCAATGTGACTTTAAGAAGCAGTTTTTATCATTTTTCCACATTTCCTTTCAAACTATTTCACAAGTTTCAAATTTATAAAAAAAATTTCCTCCAATATCACATTTTAAACGTCACCTATGAGCTAAAAATGAAATATTTATCTTTTACTTTAAACTTTAAAATAAACTTTGACAGTAAATCAGTACATGACATACTTTACATTGACAGTATGAGGTTTTTTTTTTCTGTCACTATAAAAACACAAAAAAGGACTTATTGGAAACCCCTCATAAAATATATTATTAATATTATCTACTGGTAAGACAAGCATTACGTTTTGTTTTTTTTTTTTAACTGGTCAAAGTGTGATTTCTTATTTAACATTAGTTTTGTTGTCATGTCTGATAACTTGTTTTGTGAGCCGTAAGTTAGTTAGGAATTAGGAGATGCTCTATAACTATTCATATCTTAAAAATAAAATGCAAACATTTATATTAATTTTGCAAAAACAATAAAATTGTATTTTCCTGCTGTGAACAACAGAAACATAAAACTGTACAGATTTAATATTTTAATTTATATCCATAAAGATAAAAAACATGGTTTACCTTTTATATCAGCAAAAAAACAAAAAGAAAAAAAATAATGCAACTATTTTCTAAGATATTTAACACAGTTTGGTTTTCACTGCATATACATAAATGCATGTGTAGTAATGTTGCAAAACAATAAGTTATCATGATTGGAAAGGCATCACAATGAATACAAATGAGGTTGAGTGGATCATACATAAGCTAAATAAAACTCAGGAGTACCAAAGTACTGCTCATAAAAAAAGTATAACAGATGCATTTATTGATTATGCAGGAGTAAGAATCAATAGACAAAAGACTCATTGCATTGATGCATTAGTTGCTTTTAAAATAGTGAAAGCTCGCCCTCAGAAGCAGTTTCTCTACACATTTTTATAATATAATCTGGATTGTCTTGTGATTTTTTGGCATCTTTATTTATTTATTTGTTTTATGATGTTTTTTTTTTTTTTTTCAATTTTCAACATATATTTTTATATAGCTATTTTAAAAAATAAACTAAAAAGCAGTTCTATCACATTTATTCTCCATGGAAAGGTTGATCTTTTACACTCCTGCCACTCAGTGGAGAGCTGCTGTTAGTGCATTTCCTAAAGTCCATAAATCTTTCTGGTTCTGGATTTTAGAATTTATAACATCGTATGAGTATCAGGAAAATGTTACAAAGTGACTTAATAATTACAAACTGTGTATATGAAAAAGAAAATGTTAGAAGCAAGCTTATTTTAAATATTCATATTTAACATTAATAAAATAAAAACCTAATTATTAAAAAAAATGCTTTAAAAGTGGTCGAAAAAACAGCTAAGCCAAAAGATATTAAAGGCCATTCATAAAAGCCTGATGGAACAAAAGCACTGAACCGGTTATTCAAATTTATGGTGCAGTTTTAAATGGCTTTTTTTTTTAACATTTGAAGCGGTCCTGTCCTTTATTTCTAAAACTGGACGCAGCATAAATAGCAGGAGTTGTTCTGTTTCAAAGCAGATGTTTTCAACCCCGACAGCATAACATTAAAAATCCATTCAGAGATTAAACTTTAGGACTATGGAAGTTTTTTTTTGTTTGTTTTCACCGATGATCACATTGCAAACAGAATTATCAATTGAGAATTGTATATCAATGGCCAAAACACAAAATCTCTTTTTATGAAAAAATTCCTTTTTTCAGGGAACGAGAAAATATGCTTGAAATATTCCAGTCAATGCTGAAAGCAGATGTTTGTCTAATGACCTTTGTCATAGAGCAGGGCAGGAACTTCTTGTTTATTCTGTCAGAACTCAATCTCCCAGAATTCCAGAACTACCATAGAAATACTTTTACTGCTCAGACATTATTTGTACATATTTAGGAATTTATTGAAAAGATTTAAGAGCATTAGTTTGAATATGTAAAACATATAGGACACTAAATTAATTTGAACTATGAATGTAGATTAGATGAAGGCCTTCAGCTCATCCAGTATCATATGAACTTTTCTCTTTGACTCTGTGAGACCAATGACTGCATAGAAGAACTGGACTGAATATCCTCCCCATGTCAAACAGGAAGTACTCACTGGTTCCAAGAGGCCAAAATCCCATAAACATCTATTACTCAGTCATTATATTAATCATAATATTATTCTTCCTCAGAAATCTTTTTCTTACTAATCATATTTTTTTTTAATATGTTTTGCTATAATGAAACTTATTCAAATGATAAACTGACCAATCAGATACCTCAGTAAACTATGGGATGTCAGCAAATAGAAATATAATGTTTCTATCTATCTTTTTTAGCTGAAGGATGCCTCTAAGATTATTTCTGAATCCATCTCAGAGCTTGATGAAGTTTCTCCAAAACACTCTCTGAACCTGCTCCTCCATCAAATTCTTCCTCATTAAAGCTAAAGCCTCTGTAACTGTCATATTTTTTTTACTTTTGTCTCCATTGGGTTTATAATAAAGCTATAACTAGGTTTTAGTTTAAGAGAGCATAAAAAAGAAGAGAACAGGAGAAAGAACAGAAAAATAAGGCAAATAGTGAAAAGCCTCCAGTCAATTTGACTGCCATAGTAATTCTAGGTAGTTTCACTTGTTTTTTCTTTTGTGCTTTAACATTTTAATGATAAAACAATTTAAAATAAAATATACTAGTATTTTTAAATCAGTCAACATGACTGCCACGGGGCTTTTAACTAAAATGTGGAATTATCTTTGTTCTCACTATTTAAAGTCAATCTCAAAATTAAATTTTAAAGTTGCAGACAGGAGGTTTCGTATTTCGACCATCGATATTACTTTGAACTTTGGGTGAAAAACCCTCCATATTGAGACACGTATGTTAAACAACCATATTTCCAAACCCTGAACTGCTGCATGGAACAGCGATGTTGGAAAGGAATTCACCACTTTGTAAAGAACTAGAAACTAAAAGTTTGTATTAGCTTTAATTGAAAACCTTTGATTATTCATTTTAACATAAAAACACATTTAAAGAAGCAACAATTTTTTTCTTGCATTAACAGACGTAAGGTTAAAGTCCATAAATGTTTCCACCATTTAGGACCTGATCAGCTTGTTTACATATGTTAGTTCTACAACTCTGAAGGTAATAATAACCATATACGGCTCTGGTTCTTTAGGTCTCTTCACTGCTGTGTCTGTCCTCGGCCAAACACCAGAGTGCTCCTCTCACATGTTGGTCCCATACGAACCACTTTGGACTCTGGATCTCATGGAAAGTCATTTTGCAAGTACAGAACTAAACATGGTGAATCATAGTGTTAATTTAATACTAGTAATATCTGTATTTTCCCCAGTTATCTAAACATTTTTTAAAATCCAAACTAAAGCCGACTCTTGTCCTATTCAACTCAAGGGATGACAACCAAACGTCTTCTCTCTTAAGTTTGTTTTAAATAGTTTGTCTTCTGTTATTTTTGCTAATATAATTGTAGCTATATATATATTTTGTTTTCTGTAAAGTGGTTAATTATTGTTGGAAAAAAATTCTAGCCATTTGAAGAAATAATTAGTATTAGCTTTTTTTTATTTGTTTTTGTTAATTTTGTCACTTTTATTTAGATTTTAAATTTGTTTTTTAGTTGCTGTTCAGAGAGAGAGTTAATAAATTATGTTAGCATTACATATATTTTTTTAAGAAGTCTGGATTTGACATCATTGTCATGCATTCCGTAATAAAATGAGTAAAAGTAGAAGTTAGACCATAGTTCTGATGACAGAAAACATCATTTTTGACTCGATTTTCTTGCATTTTAATTCAAGTAAATCTGCTGCCGCTGGATATTTTATTTTGAAAGGTTATTTTAGTTAAAATTGCTATGTGGAAATATGAAACTGCTACAATTCAAATGCAAATATTTAAAAGATGAATTTTATAAAGAAATGGCTTAACGGCCACAAAAGCATAATATGTATTTTTCTTAAACAGTGTGGTTGGACTTTGGGGGTCTTGGTGGATTTTGGTCAGTATCAAACAATGAACACTTTGCTTTTTTTTTAGCTACTTCCTCTTAAAATATCTTCAAATCCTCAGATATCTTACCTTATTACAAAACAAAACAGAACAACAAAGCAGTTTTATCAACTCGTAAAAAGAAGATCCAAGTTTTCTTGTTTCATAACTCTTTTTGGGATAAAAAAAAAAACTTTAAAAAAAATGCAGAAAAGTTGAACTTTTCGGAGAACATTAAACTCCATTAGGAGTGAAGGAACTGAGGAGGTCTCTGTGTTCAGTCTCAAGGGTGCAGGGTCACGTGACCTGAGAGGCACAAGGCGTCCTTCAGAAAAAGTGAGTGGGGGCTTGAAGCGTGGAAATGAGCAGCTCACTCCCACTGTTGTTGGCTTCTGGTCATTTTTCCACAATCCTAAACTTCTGGTTTCTTTTGCGCTACAGTTCTCTGCGTCAGACCCCCTTTTCCAGTTCCATACAGCAGTAACTTCTCTCCTCGTGTCGCTCGGGCTCTCAGATGCCTCCACGCCTCCTCGGCGGCTCAACGCCGCATCCGGCAGAGGAGAGGAACCCGCGGACACAATGAGCCAGTGTGTGTAGAAGGATGCGAGGAGACCCCGATTCTCTGAAGATCTGGAACGCTGCGCCGAGAGAACTGGAGGTTTGTTGTGTATTTGCTCCCAGAACAGCTTTTATTCTGACAGGAAGTGATGCACAGTGAAGGCGCAGCGCGCGGAGCTCACATCCAGCGCCCGTAACCATGGCTAGTAATGCGTAATTACGCGCGATTATTGATCTAAATCCGTTTTTCATCACATCCAAGGCGCTCATTTGCTTTTTTTTATGTTGATTCACAATAGATTAAATGGGAGACAGAACACATCATCATTTCTGTTTTTTATGCATTACTTTGAAATAAAAACCGTTATTTGACATATATCCATGGCAGCCCCTCACATCAGTGCTCCTTTTTCCACATTGTTCAGTCGCTGGTGGAAATTTGAATAAGTGCCCCTCCCCCTAAAAAGATCGCACGGTGTTGAACACAGGGGCCCCCCACCACCATATCCTCAGTTAAATGAAGAAATCAGCACCGATGCAAATTCCAAATAACCGCTAATTGTTTACACTTCCAGTGCGAATACAACGTCCGCACGCTCCAGCGCTCCGAAGGCAGCCATTAATGCAATTTGCACTGAGATGATATTTGGAGTGATGTGCGTTTCTGCATGAGTAAAGAGTCAGATATGCAAAAACGCTCCAGTGACTCTTAAATATGGAAAAATGTTCGTCTCAGGCGCTTCAGTGTGTCAGCTTGTCAGGTCGTGGCGTGTTAAACTTTGGTAATGAGGTGATATCAGGACTAACTAGAAGAAAAAGATTGATTTATTTATGTGAATGAAAATGAGAGTCAATGTGTGAATTTGAATGATTTCATATTGACACAATGTAAATTGGTTTTGGAGTTCAGCAAACTTGCATTTCTCTTTTTCCACATGAGGGTTAAATATTTGTACTTTCTTATATAAAAGCATCTCTAGTTCTGATTCAAGCTCAACTTGAATCAGAATTGAATTAAACTTGAATTAAACTTACTGAATTTTGGCCATTTGCATGGATTTGCTGCTGTTGGAGCCTTTTGCATTAGGAAATTGACTTTGGCTTCACGTCAAACAGGAATTTTGTGACTTGAAACTCAGTGCTTACTCATTTCTTCATTACAAAAAGGTTTAAAACATATTGTGTAATTTTAATTGTGTTAGAAGTTGACAGAAAACAAATATATATACAAATAAGTGACTTTTAAAAACATAGTTTATCCCAATTTAGCACTATGTAGATTTGTTTTCAGAAAGAAAAATGCGTGTTCCAACTTGTTTGTATTTAGTTTGAATTTTTGTGTTTTTTTTTTTCCAGAATGAAGCTTTCAACTGCTTTTGGAAAGTTATGACTAATGCAAAAGACTAGACGATAGACCTTCAATGTAAAAGCCAGAAATCAAGAATGAAGACCAAGTATGCAATCCTCTTCATCTTTGTTGTGGCCCTGGTTATCATTGAAAAAGAAAGCAGTATTTTGTCAAGGTAAGTGAATGAAAAATTGTGTAAAAAGTCTGGAAAAACCCTAAAAGACTCAGATTACTAAAGGCAGGGCAAGAAAAAAAACAAGACAAACTTTAGAAGTTCCTTGTTCATTTTGAACACCATTCAGTATTTTGCTCACTTAAAATTTACCAGACGTATTTTACAAATCCATTAAACACAATATTATGAGTTGTAAATCCATAAATCTAAAGTCTTTATAAGCTATTAGAGATTAATAGCTGCAGATTTGAATCAACATGGGAAGAGAAAGACGCTTGCTTTTCACATTACATTATTTTATGGTTTAAGGTGCTTATAAAAAAAAATTACAAGTTCTTGTAAGGTCGTTTTGTTGAGAAACTCTGTTTTGCCTCAGGGACTAATTTAAAACTGAATTTAAAAAAAGTGTTGGATATTTAAAAATAGCCTATTTTATGGTCTAATTGCTTGTTATCTACAGGAAATGTTGATAATTTACCTCTAAACAAAAATCCAATCTTTCATAAGGAGACAGGAAACTTACCAAAAATCAATCTGGGAACAAGATGCAGTTTTCCATTTTCTTCTATTTTATCAGTTTAACTCGAGCAAAATGCTAAAGATAATATTTCATTTGAATCTCTTTCTATATGTATCATCATGTCAGGTCTCATCTCGACTCTTCAGAAGTGATCAAACAAATGTATGAAAACATGCTGCTGAAAACAGGACAAACTTGCTCCACATTTCCTGCTTCTTATTTTTTTATGATACTTCCTCCCTCGCCATGAATCATCTCCTGGTTACATTATGAAACAAAAAGGAGATACTTGTACTATATCTAATGGTTCGTGTTTGTTTTTATTTAAGGACATTTTTCAGATGTTTGCACGTTGAGCTAAATGCCAAACAAACTTTAATTCGGATAAAAGTGATGGAGTAGAGCAACAATGTATGAATACATTCTTGAAAATATCAAAAACATATCATATTTCTATTTTTAGGTTTGTTTTAATATTTTATTTTTCAATCTCTGTAAACAAATTTGTATAGCACAATTTGCAAAAAAAAAGTGCTTCACATAAAATGATAAAAGAAACAAAAAGGTTGACTTCTGCACCACAGATCTTAGTGGTGCACAGTTTCTTTAATTAGGATGTCTTTTTTAGCAAAATTGAAGAACTTGCATCATTGTCTTGGACATATATATGCAGAGCAGCAGGAGTTCCCACTGAGTTGTGGGTAGGACCACTGCAGCAGAAGTAAGCCTCAGCTGGTATCCCATCATCCCTTTGTTTATAATCTCTCCTGGTCATTTCAGACAACTGAGAGCTTTTTCAAACATTGTTTTTGTCTTCTCTGGTTCATAACAATTTCAGTTCAATTTTATTTATATAGCCCAATATCACACGCAGTTATATCAACAAGTTTCACACAGGTAATTGTACAAAACTATAAAACCTGTCGTAAAATATAAACGATAGCTAATTGCTAAGATAAACTAAACAGACTAAGCTAAACTGTGCATCACCCCTCCATATTTGAATAAATAAATACTCAGACACAGAGTTTTAATTTTATATTCTACTATATATGTCCTCCATAATGACAAAAATACCATAAAAACATGTTAAAAACACAAATTTTCATCTAAGAGGGTCTTTAAAAGCAGTTGACCTACTTTAACTTCCTTTAAAGTTAGTCAGCCTTTTTCTGGAGTCCTTTGCTCTATTTCTCTTTCAGATTGTAGGAATTAGTTCAGTCGTTCTCTTCTAGTCTATGTCCTTGTGTGACACGACTCCAAGGACAAAGGTTTGCATACCGGCGTGCCACATCAGCAAGGCCATTTCACTGATCTGAGGTGGAAACGTGAACAGCACTTTTTATATATGTTCAAAGTCCAAAATCGATCCTAATTAGCAGTACTTGTATTTTCAATTTTGTGGGGTTAATTATTTTTAAACTTTTTCATATGAATTATTTTAGTTGATTTAGTTACTCTGGTACCAGCAGCAGCGTTTTAATACTCAGCAAAATGTTAGCAGCTTTAACTGTTTCAGCACTTTGACATATAGTCTTACTTCCATAAACGTTTTGAATAGTGGCAGATTAAGGGGGAGTTTAGTTTTATTTTAAACATCCTTTAATGTAGAAATGCAATGGAAAATGAAGTTTATAGATAATTATTGATCTACTCTCTGCATCTTCCAGGGTCTCTGATAAGCTGATCCAGATGCACAATCCACAGCAGACTCCACAGAGCCTTCAGGACAACAACAACACCACACCAAGAAGCTCCTTCACCGTTCTCAAAGTGCTGCTCTCTAAACTGCCTGAAACCAAAGGGAATTCCACAAATCTTTTGGAGGAGCAACACGAAGAGGTGGAGAACGTAGGCAACAGCAAGCATGTCCTCCTCATGGCCTCCACACGGACCGGCTCTTCTTTTGTGGGAGAGTTTTTCAACCAGCATGGAGAGAGCATGTTCTACCTGTTCGAGCCCCTGTGGCACGTGGAGCGCATGCTTTTCCCAGCCGCAGAGGCCAACAATGGGACATTGTTGCCCGAGATCTACCGGGATCTACTCCAGGCATTCTTCCTGTGTGACTTCTCTCCACTTGAGAAGTTCATCTCTCCCCCACCTCAAGACCACGTCACTCCTGATCTGTTCCGCAGGGAGTCCAGCATGGCGCTCTGCGAGGAACCCGTCTGCACTCCTGAAATTAAGGATGTTTTTGAAAGGTATTCTCTCTTAAGTAAACTATAAAATTGCAGCAAAGCAGTTTCAGATAACAATTTGTAAAAGTACATAAAATAAATATTGATATCTTAAACAAATTGATAATCTTGGGTAGTGCTGCCACAAACGATTATTTTAAGAGTCGACTAATCACTGATTATGTTTACAATTAGTCGACCAGTTGGTTCACGCACAAAGTGAATGCAAAACACACGTCATTAGCTTATAACTAATTAAAAACTAAATATATAGCATTACCTGCGATAATGCTTGTGTGAATGCTGTTAGCTGAATTTAGCTGCTGAAGATGCTAGTGACGATAGCTGCAGATGCTGAAATTGATAGATAAAAAGGCTGAAGTCAAGAAATCAATGAAGCTAATAGCTGAAAATGCTGAAGCAGATAGCCAGCTAAAATATTAGTTAAATACCAAATTAGTCTGAAAAACTATTAAAAAAAAAACTTAAGTCAGCCAATAGCTGTAGCTGACATATTAGCTAAATTCCAAAACAGCTTTAAAAAAATGCCTACATTAGCAAAAACTGCTAGCATGCAGCTAAAATATAAGCTAAACTCCAAATTAGCCTAAAAAACTGTAAAAAATCCTAAATTAGCCAAAAAAAGCTTGCATGTAGTTGAAATATTAGCTAAATTCCAAAACATCCTAAAAATTGAAAAAAAAGTTTAAGTTGGCCAAAACAGCTAGCTAGTATGTAACTAAAATATAAGCTGAACTCCAAATTAGCCCTAAAAAAGCTGAAAAAAAATCATAAATTAGCCAAAACAGCTAGCATGTAGCTGAAATATTAGCTAAACTCCAAAATAGTTCCAAAAAACTGAAAAAATCCCAAATTAGCCAAAACAGTTAGCATGCAGCTGAAATATCCCAGGGCTCCCTTGAAAAGGAGGTTTTAAATCCCAATGGGATCCACCCTGGTTAAATAAAGGTTAATAAAAACATTAGCTAAACTCCAGAATAGCCTAAACAATCTTAATAGATCCCAGAATAGTTCAAAAAGTTAGCAGAATGCCATTAAAATATTTCAATTTTACTACACTCAGACTCCATACAATAAAGTAATGGCTTACTATTAAATTAGTCGTCCACTATTTTAATAGCTGACTGGCAGCCTTAATGTAGGTTTAGTTTTTAATCTGATAAACTATTGATTTCTAAAATGTAACTGACCTTTTTTTCCAGGTATCACTGCAAGACTCGACACTGTGGACCTCTGAACTTGACTCTAGCGTCTGAATCCTGTCTTTCTAAACAATACCGCGCCATCAAGACCGTTCGTGTGCGATTGCTGGAGACTTTACAGCCTTTGTTGCAAGACTTCCGTCTGGATGTCAAAATTATCCACCTGGTTAGGGATCCACGGGCCATTTTAGCATCCCGCATGGTGGCTTTTTCCTCAAAGTATCAGACATGGAAGGCCTGGGCCCAGGACGGCCAAGTGCCCGAGGACAACGAGGAAGTGAAGAGGCTCAAGGGAAACTGTGATCAGCTGAGGATTTCTGCAGAGATGGGATTAAGTCAGCCTCCCTGGCTGAGGAGGCGCTACATGTTGGTGCGTTACGAAGATATCGCCAGAGATCCCATGCAGAAGGCGGAGGAGATGTACAAATTCACAGGGATACCCTTCAGTTCTCAAGCCAGGGAGTGGATCCTGAGGAACACACAGAGCGTTCAGGAAGCCAGCGGGATTTACTCCACACAGAAAAACTCATCGGAACAGGCAGATAAATGGAGGTTCAGCATTCCTTTCACACTGGCGCAGATAGTGCAGAAAGTGTGTGGACCGACCATGAAGCTGTTTGGATACAAATATGTGGATGATGAGAAGACATTGGTGAACAAGTCTGTCAGTTTGCTAGAAGAGAAACAGTTTCATTATTAGGAGTCGGATCTGCAAAGAGCCACAGTAGAATCACAACCGCACAAACCAAAACTAACACACAAAAGTGACTTTAAGACACAACATTTTAGTTTTATCAGTATCATTGAGAGCATACAATAATATTTATAAAAACATTCATGTGCCTGCTATTTCAACACATTCTCACTCTCAATTCATCACATATTGATGTTTGGTCAATATGAACCCTACTCCTCACTTTTGGACATTTCAGGTATCCCCAACTTAACGTTTTTTTACGTGCTGGCTGTTTCTATTAAATCACCTATCCCCAAGTTCCAGGCTGCGAACCGGAGCTGGTCCAGTACTGGGATATTGAGTGCGCCGATACCCTAACCCGGCACTGGACGCTGTACCAGATGCGGTACAGCAGGACTACCCGTTCCTGGTCCTCCAGAACAACCATCCTGCCTGTTTTCTAGATCTCCAAACTCTGCCAGCTCCTGATTGGGTCAGGCAGATGTCTTCACGTTCTGATTGAATGAACACACCAGGTCCAGGTACTCAGCAGCAGTGCAAGGAGAGCTGAAAAACAGGCAGGGTGGTAGCTTTCAAGGACCAGGAAAAGGTCCCCCTGCAGTACAGCATGTGGACTGATCCTACCCTAACCCAGTACCGGTACCCTAATCCAATACTGGGTTAGACTACCGAGACCGGCCACATCCGGGCGCTGTTTGCATTACCGTGTCTGGTACCTGTTCGGGTCCGCTACCGTGTCTGGTACCACATCCGGTACCACGTCCAGTACCAGGTTAGGGTACTGGGACTGAACGTGCCCGAGGACCAGTCCAGTGCGGAACCTTATCTGATACCGCGTGTGGTGCCAGGATAGGGTACCAGCCGTGTCCAAGGACCAGTCTGCATGGGGTAATGCATTTAGTGCTGGGTTAGGGTACCAGTACCAGGTTAGGGTACCGACTGCATGTAGTACTACATCTGGTACCATGTCCGGTGCCGGGTTAGGATACCATTACTGGGTATCGGTCCGAGGACCAGTCTACATGCGGTGCTGTATCTGGTGCCACATTTGGTGCCGGGTTAAGGTACCGGTACCGGCCACGTCCTGAAGACCAGTCTGCGTGCTGTACCGCATCTGGTACCGCGTACCGAGGGGTTGTGAACCCTTGATTTTACGTACAGCCAGCACGTCAAAAAACGACATGTTAGAGACATCCAAAGCACCAAAAGGTGATGTGGAGTGGTCCTTAACCAAATGTCAATGTGCGAGGAGTTGAGAGTTAGAGTGCGTTGACCATTTAACAACATTCGACCTCCCTCTGATCTTAGCTTTCACTAAAAACGACAACAACATCAGACAGAATGAGATTAGATATATATTTTCATGTTTGTACTGTCAGGGAAAGTGCACAAGGTAGTTGTAATATATTGTGTTTGTGTATTCCGTTTACAATTTAGCCAAATCCTATATCCAAGCTGTTGAATTCTTATTAAAAACATTCAAGAAAAAATAATGAATTACTTTAACAGTTTAAAAACACACACTCAGGTTAAGACATGTTAATGTTCCCAGCACAATAAACTGTTCTTAGCTTTACAATCGAATTATTGATTCTTCACAGTAAAAGCCTAACAGGTTTATTAAGACAGATATTTATTAATATAGTTATTCTATGTGATGAGGAAACATGCAATATGCCTTACCTCAGTTAACGTTACAGAAAAGCCATAACACTACGGACACCCATCGCGTTCCTACCTCAAGACTTTTTTGTGATAAATTAATGTTCTAATAACGTGTTTTTATCACAGCCAGACTGTGTTGTTTGAAGATGAATATATTTCCAGTGCAGTAAATCATTTAGTCAATTTATTTGATCTATTTGTCCAGTGAAAAAACAGAAATGTAAATCTGTTTACCGTTAGATTTAAAGTTGTGTGCTTTGGTGAAAGTTTCTGTAAAGTTTTGTGAATGCTTGTTTTCTTAAGTTTGACCCAGGTGGTGCTGCATTGATGGTGGATAAAGGTAACCACTGTGACTCGGACTCAAAGGCATCATTGTTCTCGACTTGGTGGAGGTGCCAGTAAAACTGTCTCACTCCAAAAGGAAAGGAATTTTTCTAAGTTTGGTCCTCCTGTTTTCTGTTAGTATTCTCCATTTAAACCTGGTACTGAGTCATTGAATAAACTGCAAAATATTGCTTTTTCAACTTTTTAGAGAACTCATGTAGTTGTGTTTTTTTTCTTAGTGAAAAGTCAAAAATGCTTTTTAAAAAAGATGAATCAAAGTGATTTATTTAAGTGTTTATTAATATCAGTTTTTGCTCATGAACTCCACATATTTTAGAATTCAGCTTTTCCAAATGTTATAATTTTCTTATTTATAAGAGTATGAACAGCTTTGTTTAGTGTTTAAAAGACAGTCTTCATTAAAAGTCATGTTGATGTTTTTTTGTTGTCACTTTTATCATTTTTATTTAGTCAAGTCTTACAATTTACCAAATTTTTCGCCTAAAAGTAGGAAGAAAAGTTCAAAATTTTGATCAAATCCAACTGAAATTCTTGCTTAAATTATTATGTTTTTGAATACCTCTTCCTTTCTTTTATAGTATTAAACTCTGGATGTGGATTTAGGAATACTGAATTACATTTGTTATGTCAAAACATATTTTTCCTGTCATGTTTTCCATTTCTTGGCAATTTTTTCCAGTTTTCCAGATTGTTTTAGTGTTAGGAAGACCCAGCATGCACTGCAAATTTTGTCTTTGTGAAAAGTTTGCAGAGTTTGATAGAGCTAGAGTGTAGATGCTGAATTTGCAGGCAAGTTTGTTCTTGAAACAGTTCAGTTTGTATCAAACTTACAATTTAAAAACCTGCAACTTTAAGCAGATAACATTCCTGCCTGTACTTTCACGTGTAAAAATAAGCATTTTTTTACTTACTTCTGGATTTTTTTGGATGTTCATCCTATCATGATTTGTTTTAATTTAATTCAGGATTTTTTATATTTTAGTTTGCTTTTTGATTCGTGACATTTGCCTTTTAGATTTTCCAGTTCAGCTTTCACTCAACTCACTCACCCCCGTTTCTCCACACACACCTTTTTTCTTTTCCCTCTCTGCCTCTCAGAAGAAGTAAATAAATCCAGCGGATGGGTCGGAACACAGAGGACCTTTCTGCTGGTCTGCTACTGCTGGAAAATGTCCTGTTTGCTTCTGCAGTGGAGCCTCAGAAGAACATGCATTCAAAACATTCATACATTTAACCAGTTAGAAAATACTGATAACACAAACTATGATTCCTGTTCTAAAACACATTGTGGAGGATTAAAGTGTAAGGAAAGAAAGTGGAAAGGCGTTTGTTACAAAAGTGTTCAGTGTGTCCTGTAGATGGCAGTAGACTAAAGAAAACATGACTATAGAACATAACACTTGTTATTACCTATATTTCCGTTTATTTTAAATCTATACACAGTTAAAGTCATAAAGTTTCTAAATGCTGAGAACAAAAAGAGATAAATCTAACTTTTGATTATCTTTATGAAGCTATTACTGAAAAAATGAATATAATACATTTAAAATATAAATATTAGTGATATTAAAAAAAACTTTTTTGGATCGGTAGATTAGTGGAAATGAACTGCCCCTCTTTAATTATTTAAATGTTATTTTTCCTCAAATAGAAGTTTAGAAGGAGGAATCGTCATCCATGTTAGTTGTACAATATCAGATGTTTACTTTTCCTGTTCTTGTTAAATAACGACGTTTTTGGTGATTTACAGGTCTGGACTTTGTTATGATTTTCTGTTCAAATTCTGATATATTTTGAGTTAAATCAGCGGAAAATTTGGATAAAGTTATTATGTGAATGATTTTTAACAGTCATAAACACTTTCTGATTGGTAAAACCTTTGGAAGCTGGACGGTGGTGTAGTGCTCCTCACTCTTTAGTGAGAAGGCACTGGTTTAAATCCAGGTTGAGTCTTTAAAATGCTGTTTTTGCATTTTCTCCTCGTGCATCTATGTGTTTTTTTCTGGGTGCTCTAACTTCTTCCCACAGAAAAAAAAGATAAAACACCTAATAGGTTAATTGGTGATTTTGAAAATATCATTTTGTTGTGAATGTTCCAAAGTGCTCCTTTTCCCAAATGTAACTGTGGAGGATCCAGGAAACCTGAACATAAATCAGGAATAAGTAGATATTGAAAATTAATGGATGGAAAGACTTTCAAGAAAAGTGTAAAATTTCATTAAAAACTTTTCTAAGTACTGAGCTTTTACATTTAATTGTCTCACAGATCTTTATTGCACTCTGTGCTTCGCATATGTATTTTTTTGTATTATTTTTATCCATGTCCGTGGTTTAAAGTTTTAGGGTCAAGTTTCCCTTCGCTTTGTTTGTTGAGCAAAGAGTTGTTTTTCTGTTTGCCTCTACAGAAAAAAAAAACAACAAAAAAAAAAACTTTGCTTTTATAAAGATAAGGATAAACCTGTTTGAACGTATTATTCATAAAAATTCAAAGAAAACAAATGTTCTTTAAAACCTTTGAGCAGTTGGTGTTGTCTTTACATAATAAACATCTGTGTGTCACAATTTAAAGTGTTAGTAACAAGGCTGCCTGGTTTCTCTCAATCTTCACAACTCTTCGAAGACCAATTTATCTTTATTTTGGATTTCAAATACTTTGAGTTAAAATGACCTTCAGGTGTCAAGAAACAGACAGTTACAAGAATCTCTTGATGGAATAGAAATTTTACTGAAATAAAAAGTTTTCTACAAACTAGCAGCGACACAAAGCGGAACAGTGTTGTAAAATCCATTAACTGCATTAGTTCTGAATTTCCCAAAAAAGTTTTAAAAAGAGAAACAATGCAAATGATAAATTATTCGAATGAAAAAACTGAAAACATTGCAGCACAACATTGCACTCATGCCTGCTTCTCTTTCCATCTTTGACTCTCACTTGATAAATTGTTCTAATTCAGAAACAGAATCACATTTTACAATGGGGATGAGCACACATAAACACCCACATGTCGAGAAAGCCCTTCAGGGGAAATCCTCTCAGCCTCACCTGAACAATTGTCCCCTTTTCTCTTCCTGTGTTAAGGGAGGCTGTGTTGATTCAATACAATGGGGTCATGGAAACCCTGTCAGACACTCACTCGATCATCATGACACAGAGAACTTCGCTTTCCAAGCTGTAAACTTTTGTTGAGCCACTGACAAGTATTTAAAAAAAAAATTAATGTATCTTTGAACCAAATTGGGTTCATTAAATAAGGTGATGAAATGCTAAAAAAAATCAAAATAAATAAATAAATTTCAAAAAGTGACAGATTAAGTTAAAAACCAAAACATTTAAAATCTCTAATCTTAAACTTTCTTTCATAACTCCTGTTTTCTAAATTATTTCTTTTTTTTCTGTTTTCTGAATTCTGTTGATCCTCGTGGTATTTGTTCAATTCCAATCTAATCAGTTTTTTTTGTACTTTTATTTCAGAGAACAGCTTTTTTGCTTAAAAAGTACACCTCATAAGCAATTTGGTATTCATCAACTCTCCATAAATCATTATTGTTATTTTATTATTTTCAAATGTTTTTGTGATTTATGTTTAATATATTTTTAACGTAGTTACTCACAGCAATACACCACTCCGCCACTAGGGGGAAGCACAAACCAGCACCAAACAACATGGAGAAGCTGAGAGCATGACTCTTAGGTAAAGTACCTATTTGTTCCATTTCTTTTATGTGTTTGAATATATCAAAGCTAGAAAATTAAACAGCGTTAAGCTGTTGCGTTTTACAACAAACTAAAATCATGAACAGAAAGATTGGCCATTGCCTTTGAAGCAACAGAACGTTTTTTTTCACCAAATTCCCTGAAATGTTGCTGATTAGAAAATAATCTGAGAAAAATAATAGTAAAACAAATAAAAAAGTTCATGAAGTTTGAAAAGCAAACTAATCAATCATGGGCTGGATTTACTAAAGCTAAACTTTTCAAATCACAGAAAAATCCATGAAAAGACAAGCAATTCCAAGTCAAATCTTTATTTCATTTAATTTAGATTTCATACTACTGTTTTTGAAGGTCAAAGATAATTATTCCACAAAAAAAAAAAAAAAACAAAACATTATTTATAAACTGAGAAGGTTTTCCTCTCAGAAAGTGTACCATCTTACTTCCAAGAAGATAAAAAATACTTTTATATTATAATATATACTTTAGCATTATTAAACCATTCTTTATTATTTCTTAATATCCCAAAGAACCTAACATATTGGTTTAGTTTACTTTGTAGCATCATTCAAAAATCAACAGTGAACAGTTGAATGTCTGTTTTTGAGCCCACTGTTGTTCCCATTTTCAGAGACTGACTTACCATTAGACAAAGGTGGGCGATCGCCTGGGGTCCTGAGCTGAGCACTTAAAAGTTTCTCAAATAAGAATTTACGGCCATTACCTTTAACTCTTGTCAAAAAGAAAACATAAAAACAATGATATGACAAAAGACTCTGCAGCAATGAAATATTCTGTCAACAGCAAGTTAGCAAGCAGAGAGAAACTCTTTAAAGAAATGTAAATAAAAAAACATAACAAGATGAAGCGCAGATGCCTGAGCAGAGAGGAAAATTATCATTATGGTACTGTTTCTTTTTTTTTTTATTTGAAAGAAAAAACTAACAAATCAAAGAAAAAGAAAGAAGACACTCAATTCTTCCTACTAGAAAGTGAGTGGGTAATGAAATAGTCTACAATAATAGATTTAATGTTTTTTTTTTTTCCAAAAAAAATGTCTTTAGCATTTAAATGGGATTCCACTTTTTAAAAGTTTATCAAAAATGTTTGGATTCTTGACATTGCTTCTGTCTAAAAGTGGACTTGTAAAGAAGTTATTGTAAAAATGTTTTATTTTATAGCTAAAGATTTTAAAAAAAAACCTGATAACTGCCACAGAAGACCCCATGTTATAATATAAGTCCACAACCGCCAACTTTTAGTTATTTTCACATTTTTAGAAACATTGTTTTTCTTGAAAATCAACCAAATTTTATGAACTTCTCCGTCTATGATTTGGTAGAAAGAATAGATAAAAAAGAAAATATTGCCACTAAATCTTAGTATATCTTTCTTATTAGAGAATAAGATGGACAAAGACTGTCGTGTTATTCAATCCCGCGCTGCCCGTCTCTCCCACACCCCGACTGATCTACTGACCTGAACCTCTCAAGTTGCATGAGCTATGATTAGCAATTTCTGCTATTATGTATACTCCCTCCATTATTGATGCTGTTTGTTCTTTTTCTATGTGTGTCAGAGGGAACACGAGAGGTGAATCCCAGCCGGCTTCAACAACCACACGAGCCATCATGTAGGGAACAAATATATATATATATATATATATATATGTGTGTGTGTGTTATTTGTGTTTTAATCTAGCAAACTATAGGACAAAAGCTAAATATTCAGTAAAATAATTAGTTAAAGTTTAGACTTTTTACAATACCTTTTTTACATTTAAGAAACTGCTGATTAAATAAGTGGTCAGTGCCATGTTTTTATATCAATACAGGACAGTAATGACCGTTTCTGAGAGACTGACCTTAAAAAGGGGTGCAGCTTAAATCCCTTTCATCTTTGTCCGTGTGTGGGGGGGTTTGAGTCTGATTTCCACGTTTCCTGCATGCACACACAAACACACACAGACACTTGGGGGGGTTACAGAGTTGATTCTGCTTTTTGGTGTGGCCACCCTTTGATTCGCCGCTCAATGAAACTTGTGACTGTTTTAATTAAGGGGACGGCGAGGCAGGCGGAAATCCACCAAGGCTTTTCTGGCTGGCCTCCTTTTGTCAGACAGACCATTTATTTCTACGCCTCTGTTTTCCGTTCTTAAGTGTGACGCGGAGAAATCTTGTTCAGGTATGTCATGTTCACATCTTGTACAAAAAAACCCACATTTCCGTCTTTAGTTAACGGTTCTTCTGCTGTTTTTAATTTTTTAAAGGTGAGTTGGAATTCTCTTATTCCTTCCTCCCTCTTCGATCATCAAAACACCAACCATGTGACCTCAGTTCTGGTCACTTCGGTACAGTTCTCTGTTGTTTCAGGATTTTGACAGATGCTTCACAGAGGTTTGTGGACAAGTCCTCTCTTCCTCTGGGGATCAA
Organism: Oryzias javanicus; assembly: GCA_003999625.1. NCBI lineage: Eukaryota > Metazoa > Chordata > Actinopteri > Beloniformes > Adrianichthyidae > Oryzias > Oryzias javanicus. The sequence continues at coordinate 23,262,430 of CM012451.1, read as the reverse complement.
TGTCTGTCCTGTTGCCTCGCCAATCTGATGTTTATCTGCAGGTGATCAATCACGCGGCTGACAGCAGGAAGGTTAGAGTTACCGTCCCCACAGCCTCTGATTGGGCGGCTATAAATTGAACGCACAGGACATCTAAGAAAACTTGAACTGTTAACATAAGGGGAAACAATTAGGTTGATTTATTATTTATTTGACGGATTATCAAAAACTTGTGCGCATCTAGAAAGAATAAATATTTAAATCAGATAGAAGAATGAATTAATTAAAAATAAGAGAAAAAATGTTTGAGGAAGTTTATGAAAAGTCCCATGATTGATGCTTGAGTCTCTGCAAACGGGGCAGACTGGGGCTGATTTTTGCTAATGCAGGTGTCAGTAATCCTCCTTAGCCTCTTCAAATGATGTTTTTAGCCTGGGGAAATCCTTGACCAGGTTCTCCCCTCACCGCATAGACATGGTGTAATCTCTCAATTCTTGACACAGCAAATAAACACAGCACAGAAGGGAACTTTATCTCTCACTTCCTTCCACATTGTCTCCGTGACAACTTCCATGGGAACCTCACCTGCAGGAGAAAAGAGGAGACACAAACCCAAAGGGGCTGTGGCAAAGGACTGAAGGTTAAGTGCATGTACTAATTCTCACAAAAAGGAACTTAACACCAAATATATGACTCTGCAAACACTTCCTCTTGACCTTCCGCCTGGCTGCCATTTCTGTCTCAAAAGAGCAAAATTGGCGTGTTATCCTGTTACACGGCGTCGGAAGATAAATGGGGGGGTCTTTTGTGCTCGTGATGTCACTCATTTTACTGTAGCTACCTAATTGGGGGTTAATGCGTTGTGCCTTCGCTCATAAATTATTCTCCGAGATAACTGAAATCCCACTATAACGCCCCGCTTCCCTTTTCATTGGGACTGGACACCTACTTGTCAGGAAATAATCTTCAGGGGGTGTCTTGGTTGACTTCATGCTCCGCATCAGTACACAGCCTAGATAAGCACGGAAAGACGTTGCGGCGAGCTGGACCCCCTTCAGACGTCCACAGCTGCTGGACTCAAACATTAAAAGTGGGTCAGCAAGTTTAAAGAGAGAACTGTGTTAACTGTAAGCGTGCGTGCAGACATCTGAAGGGGAATTTCACCAGCACAATCTCTAAAATATGTCAAAATATTCTGTGTTTTACCTGACACTACATAACTATTAATATTAACTCAGAAATAAAATAAACTAACTGGATTTAAAATAACCATTAGACAACATTAAACTCCTCTTATTGATAGATTTCTTTCAAAGTATCTCAAATTAAATGTATCTATTAATGCATAAGAAAAACAAATTTCCTTAATTTAGGAAAATCGATGTAATTTAGCTTTTAATTCTAATTCTGGTGTATTTATTTTTTAGCTAAAACACAGATTCATATGCATTGTCCTATTTAAATAAATAAAATAAAAAAATACATTCCTCTTTAAAATCTCTTTTTTCAATGGATAATATATAGGAAATGATACTTATTCACTTTTTTCAGATTAACTTGTGTTTTACATTTTTTGATGCCAGATGTTGTTTTTTTTCTGCATTAGTGCATCTTTTAAAGAGCTTGTTGCACCTTAGGCTGCTAAAGAGCCTAAAACATTTGCTCTTTTTTTAAATATTGATATGATACATATTTCAGCTTACTTTTTGCATGATTTTGAAACCCAATTTCAGTATTTTTCTGACATATTAAAGTTATCTGAGCATATTTTATTTTTTCTGAAGATCTCAAATGAGTACTTTTTCATTTATTTTTCATCTTTGTCAAAATTTATATATTTTTTTCAAATGTCTTTTTGATTATTTTATCCTTTATTGTGTTACTTTCAGATTTACTCTTGAAAACCTCTGCTAAGAGAATTTTTAAAATTTAACTTTTCTCAAGTTGAACAAAAACTCAATCTATGATGATGTAAAAAAGTAGAAAATCTTACAAATGTTCCAACTTTTATATATGTATTAGTTGGTCTCTTTAGCTGCATTTAAGACAAACATGATGCTTTCAAATGTTTTTATTGGTTTCCTTCCGATTTATTATTGTAATCATGAACTTGGTGCGTCCCATAGACTTTTCATTGTAAATATTTAAACATTGATGTCAGAAGATGTCAGGTTTTGAACCGGTTGCTCCGTTGTGCTCATAGGTTTTGCCGTTTCTCTAATGTCGATGCGTACTCAAGTTGTCGTTGTAAAGGAGAAATTGTTCTCAGTCGACCCACTGGGATAAAAACAAGGTTAAAAAATATATAAAATATTAAATCCATTTTATTTGATTGCACTCTGAGCCCAAAATCAACAAATAGGTAAAGTTTGGAGATTTACAGTTGGTTTATTGTTTGAAAGTACAGTGACAAAATCCTTTAAATTGACGCTTTTGCTCATGTTCCTCTCCAAGGCAAAGACTTGTTGCGATGACAAGGCGATTCAATCAATAACAAATAATAACAATATAATGATGGGGATTCGTTTGCTCTGAAAGCTATTCCCTCTTCCACCCCTGAGGGGCAGCAGAGATCTGCAGGAACTTCCTCATGTTTGAGCTGAGATAAGTGGTGACTTTCACATTACTGTGACTAAGAATCTAAATAAATTAACTGCTAGAATTTTAAAAAATATGTGTAATTAGTGAAAAGTTTTATTCTTTCGGTGATTAAAAAAAGCAACAATTCACTAAACGGCGTTTAAGAGCACTGATGAACACAGGAGTCATTTAGAATGGCTTCGTCTTTCAGCAGAAAGGTTGATATGCTGAGACAGTGCTTCTGGGTGGGCTCCACTGCAGAAGTTGAGGGGAGTTGGTTTAAGGCTATCATGTGAAATGCCTGTTATTCACAAGAAGAAATTAAAAGTGTGGAAAAAAGGGGTTGATATTAAATGAAAAAAAAAAAAAAAATAGTGACTGTGACGGTTCAGGTGGGTTATGAGATGAATAATAAAGAAAGCAGATCTTTTGAGGAGAGGGAGTTCTGCAGGGCCAGAAAACACAGATGAAAGAAGGAACTCTCTCCTGCTGCTGTCAGCAGCTTTTAATGTCAGCTTTCCCACTGATTGGTGGAGCAGCTCCATCTTTAGAGCTTTTCTAAAGTGTTAAAACTTCTGGCTGATTAGCTAAACCGAATGTACAGCCATTATTGTTTTGTAGTTGAAACATCTTTTTGATCAATTTTTTACAATTTAAAAAATATATATATATCTGAGGAGTGTTCACTTAACCTGAAAGTGTATGAAATCCGCATCTGTATTTATCTGGAGTACAAGTGAGGTTCCATGTAGTCTATAGTAATCTTTAGCCTTTACACAGCACTGTAATTGAATCAAGCCATGATCTTTCATCCCCGTAGTTATTTTAAGACAGGAATGACACAACAAAAATTGAAATGCAACCCCCCCCCCCAACCCCAACCCCAACCTCCATCTTTTCTATTTCAACAAAAGGTCAGAAATTCAATCACCACCGCCGCTATTGCTATAATAATGTATGTATGGGAAACAGCCACAGTTACTGACCGCCAAATTCTTTGGCTGCCTGTGGTCATTTTGTCTTGCTTAAGAACAGAGGCGTTTCTCACTGAAGTTATTCATTAATGCCAGCAGGCTGAGAGTACGAGCGTACAACACCAACAGATCCTTTCATTATTAACTCTCTTGGTTTTAGTGTTTTGTACATTGAAGTATCCCTCTTAGCTGCTGTGTAGATTCTGACATTCCCCCGTTGTTATTAATTTATCTTATATATTTTTATTTTTTATTTGTATAAGGGTGTGAATGGATTTGATGTTTTTGTGAATGGTTTCAAGAGACTTTGCAAAAAAAATCTACCACCAAAACTATGATTTAAATACAAAAAAATAAAGCTTTAATGTTAAGGAATTTGAGAGGAAATGTGAGGAAAAAAACGAGACAAAAAGAAATGAAGTTCCTTTTAAAGGAGGAGCCTCGTTAATGCAGGGTCACGGCTTTTATTTGCTCCCAAACATAAACCCGACAGAATTAGATGAAGAAATAAAAAACTCAGGCTAGACAAAGCTAATCAACAGATTACGAGTAAGAGAGCTCCCTGGATGTTTAAAGAACTTTCACAATAAAATTAAGCTCCACAAGTTCATTCAATTTTCAATTAAAAAAAATAGGACTTTTATTATCTTTTATTTGGCTTTTATAGAAAAACAGTCCCTTCTATCTTAAAGGAAAGAGCTTTTGTAAATAGACTTTTTCCTGTTGCAAGGAGGTGACAAATGTTCCCAATTGTGATATTTTTTTGCCACAGTGTTGGCGGTTTCTTGCATCAGGCATTTTTAAACCCTTGCATCTATTACCTTTCACCGGGTAAATACCTTATGCTGGAAACATTTGTCAATGTATGCAGCTGGCTGAACAGAATAGATGATTAGGAAGCGAGGGGAAAAACACATTGCTTCTCCAAACAGTGCAATACAAAGTATGCTTTTCTACCTCAGACATTAAAAAAAAAGGCCAACTGCAGGCATGTTTTCTTCTACTAGAGCATATTTAGACCTGCGGTCTCTTAGTCAAGACAAATTAATTATTTACTGGTTTTAAAGAGCAGGTTTAAAGCTCACGGTAATTACACAACGAGCACAGTAAACAAAAGGGTAAGCACATCTTGAACTATCGGAGCAGAGGTTGTGCTGTGTCTGTTTTGGTGTGCGCAGCGCTAATATGAGTGTGAGAGCAAATGATGAGCTGCGGTGGAAGGAGTTTGCGTGGCTTGTTTTGTGGTTTTTACATCAAGCCTCATTAGAAATTTATTGCTGACGCAGTGCAGTTCATTCACTCAGAATGCCGTGAGGAAGCACGTCCACTTCTACAGCAAACTCGAAAGGGTTTTAAATATTTTTATAATTGAGGAAAACAGTATTTTTTATGATTTAACAGTCAAAAAGAAACATTCTCACTGTTTAAAGAAGACATCTTTATAAGCTCAGCTGCTGGCCTCAGTCCACTCTGGAGGTGCAGCAAATACGACTGTTCTAAAGAAAACCTAAAACTATCACAGCCTCTTGTTTGGTCCTGTGGCCGGTGTTGTGCAAACAGCAGAAAGTTGCGGCGTGTGAAGGGTAATGGGACATCCAACGCCAGGGGACAGCAGGCGGCAGAGTCACACACCGCTGCCGAGAGAAAGATGAAGTAATCTCAGGAAACAAGTAGACACACTCCACTTCAAATTTTGCCCCAAACAAGATTAAAGTGACATTATTCTATGAGAGTGTGGCAAGAGTATTAATCTTACACATAGAGGCAGAGGCTAGACAAACATTGGCTGGCTGCAGCTCTATGGGAGCACATTCTTTATTTTGTCAGTGTTTGGTGAGACTCAGATGTAGCTGTTAGAGCACCATCATCTCATTTTATAATGCACTTTTAGGTCCATTACCCCTTTAAATTCTTTTGAGTGAGCGTTGGATAATAGAAGTTTTGTTTTCTGAGTTTAAGAATTAACAATTGATTTAAGAACATATTTAAACGTTAGTTTTGGAGGTGTTTATCCGATTACTTTAGCAGAAATAATAAAATTCAGCAACTCCAAGTGTCCTTCACAAAGTAGGACACTTGGAGGATAATAATCAACTTTTTATACAATAAAAACTATTAAAGAATCTTGTGAAAAATTAAATTGTGCAAATCATGTTGCCAAATAACATCCAATTATTTATAGTAGTAGAAAATTCCCATTGTACTTAAATGGGGAATTTTAAATTACAAATGTATGATCGTGTGCAACAAAAATTTGAACAAACAATGCAATAAATATTTTAAACCAAGGGTGTCAAACTCACTCGCACAAGAGGCCAAAATCCAAAACACACCTTAGGTTGCGGGCCAAACAGGATAAACATTTAAACATTTGTTGAACACTCTAAAACTAAATTTTTAAAACTTCAAAACTGTAACTTTTTAACATAATTATGAACTAGATATATAGCATTACCTGCGATAATACTAGTGAGAATGCTGTAAGCTGAATTTGGCTGCTGAGGATGCTGAAATTGATAGCTAAAAGCGCTGAAGCTTAATTTACTGATGCTAATAGCTAGCTTAAAATACTAGTTAAATGCCAAATTAACCTAAAAACTTAAGCCCAAATTAGCCAAAACAGCTAGCATGTAAATGTTAGCCTAGCTCCAAAACAGCCAAAAAAACTTCAATAAAAAAAGCCAAGCAGCTTATCAAATTAGCTTAAAGAGCTAGCATGTAGCTGAAATATTAGATAAACTCCAAAATAGTCTTGTAAAACCTTAGAAAATCTAATTTATAACACGTTTGAGACTAATTTATTTACAAAGTCCAAAGAGCTGGCAGAATGCCAAATTTTAAAACAAAAAAAAAACATAATTATGACTATTAAAAAGGTAGGAATATTATTCCAGAATAAATCAACTTTAACCTTAAATAATTGAATATTTTGCTCTCCATAAAATATATATTTTGTCAAAATTATACAAGTTAGTAATGAGTGCAGGATAGCATCAGTCCATTGATTATCAATAAAAAAAATGATCTGGATATAATTACCCGGAGGGCCGGATCCGGCCCCCGGGCTTTGACTTTGATTCATGTTCTAAAGTTTAAGTACGATCATAAGCTAGAAAATTATATTATACACACTAGCATATATGAACTGTTTTATTATTGCATATTGATTAAGATGAACATAATTATTGATGAATTATAGCTACAACTATATTATGCAGAGAGAAATTTGTTTTTTTAAAGGTTAGACTTTAATAGGCTTACAATGCATTATTATTATTGCAAAAATTATTACTATATTTTGTATCGTATAGATTTTATTCTAATTATGAACACTTTTGAAACTAATTTAATAAAAAAAACATTGTTTCTTCATTCACTAACTAATGATCATTGTTTGCACTTTTATATAAATGTGTATTTAATACTTTGAGTTCAGTTTTCTGCTCACGCATCTCCTTAATTTAGGTTTGAATTTCCTCTGTGAAACTACAGCTGTCCCTTGTACAAATAAGTTCGGCCCAAAAAGGTTCCCCTCCCAAGCCTTTAAGGAATCCATCAGTCTCAAAGCAGCTAAATGAGCGTTACATTGAGGTTTTGTTTAGAACCTGTTGCATAAATAAGTTAAACCCCACTGAGAAAGACTGAGCTTTAATGACTGGGGTTTAAGCCCTTCCGCCCCTCTTCTCCAACACTCTCAGCTTGGTCTCCTAATGAGCCATCATCATGCAAAACTGCCAGCTTGATACACATTAATTGGATTTTCACTTTTTCACCGATTAATTGACCAGCATTGTCATGTTGGCCAGCCTCCGGGGGCTTTAAAAAAAAAAAAAAAAACTGGGGAAGCTTCCCCTTTTTACTTTCGCCGACTCTAATGGCCACTGACTGGAGAGGGGAAACATTTCCCTTTTCTTCCTCTATACTGCAGAGATCAGCTACAGTATCTCATTATAGGCTTATGACATTTGTTGGAGACAATCCCTTTGTGGAGAGAAAACAGTTTGTGTGCTGCTCAGTTGAAGCCTTTTACAGTTTGTTAACCTGCCTCTGCCAGTGCCAGGGCCCCTGGGGGAAAAGCCTGATGTGCAGTGAGTGACTCAGATTCCTCGCGCCCTGGAGGACAGAAAACAGGGTTAGGGAGAGCAATCCCACGCCACCTTGTTCAACAAGCACCAAAACAAGAAATGAATGCAGTCATGGCATTTCACATTGGTTATTTGATATGTTGACACATCAGTGGCGTTTCGAATTCTGCCAGGGGGATTTTTGTTTGCAGGAATCCTTGCACTTCAAAGCCGCTTGAAGGAGGCGCAGTAGGACTAATATTTTAGTCACCCTGCTTGGTTTAATCTTACAGCGGGGAAGAAAACACAGCAAACACGCCGTGACCTTTGGTTGATCATTTACGCGGTTATTTGGAGGGGGCCGGTTTAAAGTTAGGGTTTGGAACTTGTGTCCAAGTTTGGTTGTTTAAATATTAACGCTTAAAAAAAGGGTTTACAGTTGGCTTCCATGGGGATGACTGGAACGGAAATGAAAACATGAACAATAAATGCAACAAAGCTGCGAGTTTTTGTTCATCTTCTTTAAAATAAGATTAAAATCAAATTTTAAAAAATGCTCTACTGGTTATCGATTTATAGACTGTCTGCTTTTTGTTAATCAGTTGCAGGTAAAAGTGACTGTTAACTGCTGGTTTTGTTGATGCATCACTTATACATACATCAGCTGCTGTAATTGCAACTGCAGACATTATGTGCTTAATTTGGCACAAAAGGAGAGAGAAAAATATCATTAAGCAGAACTTTGAAAAACGAACAATGAAACAAAACCGCAGACGACTGTGTCAAATAAATCACTTCCGCTGCAGCAAAGTGAAACACTGGAAATTATTTATTTGTTCTACTGAAAATGATAAACAGGACATTATACTGTGTCTGAAACGCAGAAAAGTATCTTTGTGCATCAGCGGCTTTTACCGAACGCTGAGTGTTATTGATCCTCTTTGTTTTGACAATTATTAAATGTAATAGTTGCTTAAATGGCTGCAGCTTGAAATTTGGGCCATTTGTTTCAGCTGGAAACAAACACAAGAGCTGCAGGTCAGTAATGAAACTGTCTCCTATTATTTTATGTTGTTAAAAAAAAAAAAAAAAAAAAAGAAGACTGAATCTATAATTCCCCACTCAGGGACGGCTAAAGGTTAAAGGTTAAACCTTCCAGAAACCTGTGACTGTATAATCAAGGTCAATAGCTTTAATGAATCGATTGAGAGTTCATGAGGAGGGCTGGTTTAAAGCTTAAACCAGGATGGTTTTGGTAACTCTTACGGATTCCATTATTTATATAAGAGTGTCTATTATGCCACATTATTTTTAATGCCATCAAAGTTTAATCAAGCAGAACTTCATTAATCCCCATAATTAATTGAGCAGGCTTTGTTATGTTCCTTTGCTACCTTTACTTTCTGGTCGGACGGACATGTTTCACCATTATCTCGTCCCATCCCACCAAGGGTGGTGAGTTAATCTGCATGACCCAGCACCTGTCACATACTAATAAACACGGGACTAATTGACTTTGATCCCCCCCCTCCCTATCAGCCAACCCACCAGTCAAAACAACCTTGGAAATTTAATTTTTTGGACATCATCAAAAAAAGGTGGAACATTTTTATTTCTTGTAAAGGATTATTAAATCTGAGCAAATATTTCAAATATTTTGGAGTCCTGGGTATTTCATTTTTTCTGAAATTTTAAACATTAAAGGGAATCTTTTAATCTATTCAGGTTGTAATTTTAATTCCGCCTTATGTTCACCATACATCATAATAAAAGAAACTGCTTTTGATTCCATCATCTGTTCATGTTCTGCTTATTTTAAGTTGGTTTTGTGTATTTATTGGTTATTATTAACTGCGTTGTATTTGTGGCAATATCTAACTTGTAATTGTTTAAAAAGGAAAAACATAACATAAAAAAGAAACTAACAAAAATATATTTTTTATTCCAATCACATATTTCCTCTATTTTACTTTGCATCTTTTATGTATCATGTAAATCTAAAATTATAAAAAAAAAACCACAATTTTTTCATTTCACTTCCTGTAAAATTAAGTCACATTGGAAGTTATGTTAAACTAAAGCTGCACAGTACAACACATTTGGTTGAATGCAACAATTACGACTGGTTCCTATAAGCTGCTAACGCAATTACTTCTTACAATAATAATAATAATAATAATAATAATAATAATATAATAATGAAAAAAATGCACTCTCAAAAGTGTTTATCTAAAAAAATAGGGCCTTTTGATGCACTTATAAAGACTTTAAAGCACCTGGAAACAAAAATTTACAATTTAAGATATTTTTTTAAATAAAACTTAAAAAAAGGAAAGTGTAGTTTATATTTATAAAGTGTATTTAGCAGTTTCTGGACACCCGCACATCCTCTTTGTGACATAGCATTAGTGAAATGCTTTCATCAAATCCTAATCAAAAGAACTATCGCTGTCTTTAAACTTAACTATTCCCAAATTTAGACCAAATTCTACACAGAAAGTCCACAATTTAAATTGTACTGATATACATCAGATTTAATCAGGTTGTAGATAGTAATGAAATTAAGAAAAGGACTTTTGTGATGAGCTCATGTAAAGCAATGAAATTCTTAAACTTTTTGTACAAAACATTGTTTTGATCAGTGTAGTTTCTATTGTCTTGTATTTTTTCATTGTCATAATAATCTCTTGCATGTGTAGTTGTTTTTTAAAGTTCCCTGAAATAATCTTACAAAAAGAAATCTGTACAGATGAAAGCTTTTTTATGAGATAAGTTGATAATTATTAAATAAAAACAAGTAAAGCAAATCAAACAAAATACATTAATAAACATAAATTGATTGCAGGGTACCTGTTATTGTTGCAGGCGGAGAAAGTTACAGTTGCCCAGAGGGGTCACAACAACACAACAATGTAAATTCACAACAAAACAAACTACAATTAGTCACAGCATGAAAAAAATAACCCACAACACAAAAAAGATAACTCACAATACAAAAAAATCAACTTAAAACACAAAAAATCAACTCATAACACAAAAAAACTCACAAAACAGAGAGTCACAACACACTGCAATTAGTCACAACACAAAAAAAATAACTCACAACACAAAAACATAATTTAAAAACCAAAAAAATCAACTAACAACCCTGCAATTTCCATTCAAAACACAAAAAAAATCAACTTACAACACAAAAAAAAATCATGTCACAACAAAAATTACTCATAACACAGAGGGTCACTACACACTACAATTAGTCACGACACAAAAAAATTAAAAACATGAAGTATATATATCTATCTATCTATCTATATATATATATATATATATATACATATATATATTTTATACTGAGTACAGATTATACCCATCCATACTAGTACCTTGTACTGTTGTCTGTGACTCTCACATATACGGGCATACACACACAAATACACACAGGCCCTTCAAAGTTTTTCCGTGGTATTTCTCGGTTAATTAACAGATTAGTGGTGTGGGGCAGCCCTGAAGTTCGGGGGTCAAGACTAAACCCTCCAACTCGGAGGATAATAAGTGGCAGGTGGGTCCACACTTCTCCCTTTGCCCCCTCACAAACCCCTCCCCTCACGACAAAACAAGCCGCTGCATTTATAAGCTACCGGCACTCTTGACTCCGGCCGCCGCTAAAGCACCAGAAAGAGAGGAAGAGGATACTTGGAAATGTGCCACCCTTTCATACACACTTTGTTTACAAAACTGACCAGTGGGGAATCATTGAGCACAGTTTGACTGAATGGAATGTGGACTTTAGGACTGCAGGCCTTCATCCTGTAAAGCACAAATTAAATGAAAGCGACGAGAGGAAAACTTCTTTTGCCGTTTTTTTTTTTTTTCCTGTCTGGATTTAGTACTCCCATATTCCGCTCCTGGTTCTGCTTGGTGGATACCTCCGTTGTGAGACTCTGAATGGAAGACTTTGGGAGTATCCCTCCTTCTGTTAATTAGGAGTGGCCCGCCGTTTCCGCTCCCTCCCCCGTGAGCCCCTCCTTCATTATTTTCTCAAATTCTTTTACCAAAGTTAACCCTTCAAAGAATTCCAGAATTTAGTCAAAAATATATAAAAAAACCACACTTACAGTAGACTATCAGAAACTACCTTTTGAGGTGCTATCAAGTAGAACTATGTTTTTGAAGTCCACTGATACTCGCCTGTCCATTGAAATGCCAAAATAAAATAAACCTCCCCTACGTCTGCACTGAACATCAGTCAGTAAAGATGTCCCGGGGTGCATTCTACCTCTGCCCAGCAGGCATCCATTTGCCCAAAAAAATCACTTTGCCTCATTAGCTACACACACTCTTATTTTGTCACAATGCCTTTGCTGGAGTCCTGCTAACAGAACGCTCCCTCCCCTCTTTCTCTTGCGGGGACTTGAGGGGCCAGAGGCACAGTTTCAGTGAGTGAGGCCTTTTCTTCTACCCCTCTCCTAGCTGGTTTAAGGCTTGTAATTATCTTTTGCTGGGGGAGGCTGTAAATTGGATTAAAGTGGAGGGTTTCGGCTGAGTGCATCACCCCCCCCACCTCTTTTTTTTTGCCCTCCACCCCCACCACCTCCCGCCATCTCCCCACTTGGTGGGCCACACGCTGATAAAGTGCGGAAAACCGGATTTGGATTCAGCCTCTGCATTCATGGCTTCCTGCCGGAAAAAATGAAATTTTCCAACAGAAGGGGCCAGTGTGCTTGTGGTATCTGCCCGCGTGGTGCGTTTCATCTGGCCCCACTCTTCCAGAAACACCATTACCTACGTTATCTGTGTGAGCCGACTCAGCCTGACTGGACTGGGAAGCCCGGCCGGCTACAGTCTCTGACCGTCTCCGCATTGTTGCTCCCTTCACTGCTGCCAGCTTTTCGAATTACAGTTTATTCAATTTAACCGGTTATTTGTATTGAACACGGTTGTGAGACAGAAAAAGTGTTTCAGAAATCACTTTTTTTTGTTTTACTTAAATCATACAAATGCATTAAAAATATTTAAAAAGTAAAATAAATAGATAAGAGGAAAGATGACTTTTTGGCTCTCAAGTCTTTTTCCTTTTGATCATAAAGTTTTAATCCTGTCAAGAAATGTCCCCGAGTCTGCATGAATAGTTGGAACACTGGAGCATGAAATGACAAATCTACCTTTCCAAATGATGTCAACCCTGTTTTTACAAAAATGGCACCATTTTTTAGCAGCTCACGGCGGCTACAATATTTGCATCCAAAGGACAAGCTTTCTTCCTAGATCGCTGCCCACAACCGTACCCGAGCATCGCTTGATAAATGAAACTATTTATTTATTTACACCTGCTAAATGCAAGCGGGATGAGTGGGCTCACTTGTAATAGTTTGATGCAAAAGTTTGTTGCGAAAAAGAACTACTTTGTTTGATGTTCAGATTAATTATAAATTAAAAAAAATGCTCAAATAAATTAATAAAATACAAATTTCAATTAATAGATTCTAATAAGGTATTTGGTTTACTTTAGTATCATATACTTCAAAGTTTACTCTACATTTGTCAAGATTCTGGTAATTTAGCACAAACAAAAAATAGCTTAATAATTGAAAATCTATGAGAATAAGGTAATTAATGTAACTAATTAAGTAGAGATTTTTACGCACATTTTTCTTCGAATGTATTTTATTTCCTTGACTATTTTAGGGTTTTATCTGTGTTTTAATATAAAAATAAAACTTTATGAATCCCACAACAGGAAATTTAAATATCCATTGCAACATTGATCCAAAAATAAATAAAGTTGAATAAGAAAAATTAAACAACCCAGGGTGGTGCCTGTACAGTAAGCTCAGAGTGACTAAGAAGATGTGCAGTTTTGAATTTTACTTTTCAAAACTAATATAAAAAACTATATATGTTTTTTTTTATTCATTAAATATTAAATATTTATACTTATATTTTTTAATAACCTCCCCCTAAAAAAAGAAAAAACAAATACATCAACTGGTTATTGACCACTTCTGCCATAAAATTAAATATATTTCAGGAGATGTTTTTACAGCAGAAAGTAAAATATTTCAGGCATTCATTGTTTTTATTAACACTACTTTCAAAATTAAAAATACAATTTTAATATAATTCTAATAAAAGTACAAAACTTGTCATCTTGGAATATATATAATTCTGTATTGGAATGTAACATTAAATAAATTCTTGTTTAATGTAAAACATTTTTTTGTAGAGTTTCCAGGTATTATCTAATGTCTTTTTTGGGTTTATTTCCAGGAGCATAGTTAATATTTTTATCAATGAATAACTGATCATTTTCTTCAGTCAAACAACGCACTATACTTATAATCTCTGCAGCTCAAATATTTATTTATTGCTCTAAAAACAGGTTTTTGACAAACTATGAGTATCATAAAGGCTTTACTAAGGTGGATTGAGTGGTCTCCTATTGTGGGTGTAATAACCTGGAAGCAAAAAAAAAAAAAAAAAAAGTGTAAAAGACTCCATTCAGAAGGATTTCTCCTTTTACATAAAATGTCAATGCATTTTCTAGCAGACACTTACATGGGATCAGTGGACCCTCAAGTGTAGAAAATAACCTTTGAGTACTACATGTGGACGCTACTCGATGGAGCCGTTGTACAAGCATAAGAGCTCTAATGAGTGAAGCAAATATCTTTGGCATTTTAAAAAGACATAAAAAAGAAGCAGTGAGAGGGATTTAAAAAAAAAAAGCTGAAAACAAAACCATATCAGCAGCTATAAAAGGTTTGACTATGCCTTCAAGCATGAACTTATCAAACAAAAGGCCACACAGAGTGCAAAAGCACACGCTATCTGGGGTTTTGGATATTAGTTAGCAGTGTGGAAGCATTTTTCATTAGGTGCAGGAAAAACAGTGCTGGGATGCTCCACTTTGATCTCTCTTTAGCCTCCCAGCCAGAGCTTTTCTTTTTTTTTTTTTTTTTTTTTTTTCTGCTTTCAGCCGCTGAGATAAATGAGAGGGAGTGCTGTTAGTAGAAGATTCCTCAACACAGTGGGAGCTTGAAGCCGTCACTGCAAGTGTTTGCCTAAGATATGGATTGTTTGCAGAACTCCCCACAACTAATTCATTTATTATTGTACAAGAGAAATATGGTCAAGAAAAAAAAAGGTGTTTTATTCTTTCCAAATACATCAGACGGCACCTCCCGCTTGTGCAAAGACTTGGAATCCCTTAAATAAATTAGAGTAACATTTTCTTCATTCTTCCACAAATAATTGTATTACTTAAATAAGCTCATAAAGAAGGTTCAGTGATGTATCAAACACAGACACTGGTACTAATAGATGAGAATCAAGACATATTACCATGCTTTGTTAAGAAAAATAAGTTAGAAAAGCATCAAATTTGCAACTTTTATAGACCCACGCTGATGAATATTGTCCTTTTAACATGTTTTTGAGGCTTTTTTTCATGATGGAGGACATACATATATATATATATATATATATATATATATATATATATATATATATATATATTTATTTTGATTTGATTTGATTTATTGATTTATAAAGCACCTTCCACCACCAGTCAAGGAGGCCCAAAGTGCTGTACACAAGGAAAAACAAAGAACCGAGCACTGTGCAATAGTAAAACATAAAAAAGGATAAAAGACATAAAACCAAGTAAAACAATTTTAAAACAGACATAAAACCACCATAAAATAGAATAAAATAAAAGGCTAGGCTGATGCTAAAAGGCTGTAATGGAGGAACAATTCTTTTTTAAAACACTCCAAAAGCGTGATCTCTCTAATCGCTGGTGGCAGCTGATTCCAGAGTTTTGGAGCCAACACAGAAAAAGCACGGTCCCCCCCTGAACTTACGTTTGGTTCTGGGAACCAGTAGCGTGCACTGGTCTGCGGAGCGTAAGGACTTAGAGGGGGAGTATTTTAAAACCAGACTGGAGAGGTACGGAGGTGCTGTCCCTGCTAGTGACTTAAAAGTAAAAACAAGAATTTTGATAAAAATCAGGTATTGCACTGGGAGCCAGTTTAAAGAAGCCAAGATCGGGGTTATGTGGTCAAACTTTTTTGCCCCACAAATAAATCTTGCTGCTGCATTTTGGACCAGTTGCAGCCTGGCTACTGAGGCCTTAGGTAACCCGGCATATAGAGAGCTGCAATAATATAGTCTGGACAGCACAAAGGCATGGGTGACAATTTCAAGGTTCTTTTTAGAAATAAAAGACTTGATCCTAGCTAGTCGCCGCATCTGAAAAAAGCAGGATCTGGTCACCGCATTTATTTGGAGGTCGAGTTTCAATCAAATCAAATATATACAAACAAAATGAAGCTTTAAATTGCATTTCTGAGTATTTCTTTATTCAAATTGCTGTGAACAAGAATAAGAAATGCTATTGCCAAAAGCTTGTAAGTGTGTTGTAAAAGTTACTACGGTAAGTCACAAGCTCCCTGCTCTGCTCCATTCTGATGCCTCCGCTGGAGGACGATTAGATCCATGAATGTCCTCGTTTTTCTCGTTTGAGATGACATGTAGCCCAAAACTGCATTGGACAAAACTAATACTGACACCTATTCTTGTTGTTGTGGGGTAGTAAGCTAGTGGGAAAGCATGTAGACAGATGGATGATGGGAAATAAAGGAAGGCTCACTCCATGATAATGGCCCCGCCCCCAATTCAGAGGCAAATTTCTATTAAACTACTGCTGATCTGCAGAAACTATGTCCTAGAAAACAAATTTTTAATTTTTTTTTTTATTTTAACCAAAAGCTCTCAATGTTAAAGCGTCAAGATTAGTAAAAATATATAAATAAATAACATGTTAACATTTATTAACGCTAATTAATTCCGCTCCGCGAAGCAGACGTCTTCCGTGGCATGCGTTAATGTCATATAATGCAAACTAACCTTATAGAATTGTCACTTACAAAATAATTCAATATTCAATTGATTTTTAGCGCTTTATTCTTGTTATTTTTTAGGTTCAGATCGCAAAAGAATTCCTAGGCAATGTGGTCCGTTGTCAAGGTAACGCGAAAACACATTACAGAGCCAGAAGTGACTTCAATTGCTCCGGCAAGTCAAATCAAAACAAATAAAACTTTATTTGTGAAGCACTTTTCCAAAACTCATGTCACTCAAAGTGCTTTACATGAAAAAATAAGGAATCTTGAAAGATAAATATGCTCATCACTGCGACAGTTCAGAGAGAAAATTCACCTCTTATTGCGTGTTTTGATCCAGAAGATTAAGGAAAAGTTTGTTTTGAAGAAGTCTGCACATATAGAACATAACTTCTTTGCTAGGCGTGTATCAACACTCAGCATCCAATCAGAATCTATTATTCACAGGGACAGTTTAAAGTGCAGAAACACAATCTTTGTTTATGACTGTATGGCAGCATCTTTGTTTTCTTGGAGTAATACTGCAGACACTAAAGTCTTTAGAGTTCTGCTCATCTTATTGTTGAAATGTTTTGTGCTCACAAGTTACACTTCAGAATTAACACTTGATGAATTTAAATATTTCAGAAAATAAAAATGAAGGGAAACATTTAAGGCTCGTTTACACTGGAATGGGAACGCGTTTTGCTCTCTGACCCGGTAAGCAAGATATCGGGTACACACCAGGACGTTCCAGAATGATATCGCGTTCACGGTTAAAACGAATGCTGACGGAAAACGATGTAATTCACACGCCACGCCGCTATGCGCGCTGTGAGCCACTCCCACCGGATGGAAAAGAACATAGGAGAAGTACTGCGCATGCGCGAACTTCCCTATTTCTACCGGTGCAAGGACCATGGCGCACACAAACACGATAACAACAAGAAGATGAGTGAATTCGAGTGAATTCAGCATCGCAGCTACCACCAGTGCTATCTCTTGGAAGTTTGCCATGTTGTTGCAGTCGCTGTTGTGACGAGCAATTGCTGCGCGCAAGGCTTATATGCGTCCTGGTCATGTGGTCATGACGTAGGGTATGAGCACATCCGCTTTACACCCTGACACCGTTCCTGATCCTACACACTAGAATGGGAGGGTGGTGGGAATGGGAACGTTTCGCAACGCTCCACTCTGGAAGGCGTTCTCCAAAGTTGTCGTTCTGGGGGCCCTAAAACGCCGTTCTGGTCTAAATGAGAGGCCCAAACGATAACCAAGTTGTCGGAACGCACGCGAAAACGTTGTAATGTAAACGAGCCCTTAGTCTCTGGCCTGTTTTTGTACAAAAGCTGCAAATTGTCGTGTAAAATTTACCTTGTCAAACATGGTGACAATGTTTTGTGATTAAAACATTGAGAATATCGCGATTAATCACGATTAATCAGTTAATCACAATGTTTGCCATTAAAATGTTGTGATTATTGCGATTAATCGTAATTAATCGCAATCAAAAGTGTGATTAATCTGATTAATTGTTGTAGTCGATAGACAGAACTTCTAAAAATTAAAATACCACTAGGAACAGTTTAAAATAGACCAAATAATGCCTATATTGGGACTAAGTATAGATTAAATATCTAAACTTGATCCTGTTCACAATATTTTTCACTCGGTCTTTGCATGATTTATCAAACAACAATGATACAATATAGACTGGATATGTGGCAGCGAATGAGGACATTCTGTGTGTTTATCAGACACAAGGATGGACTTCTTCTTAAATTTCCTGCCCTGTCATTTGCAGACAAAGATCAAACAGGGGACAAAGTGACCCTCCACGCTTCAGCCTCCTCGGAGGAGGGCAACAGAGCCCCCGCTGACCCTATCTCTTCTTGCTTCCTCTTCACTCGGCCCTTCTCCACAGGCTCGCCTTTTAAAGGTAAAGCTTATCAAGGCTATTTCTCTGCAATGAGGCTGTTCACCCGGCGTTACTGATTAGTGATTGACTTGGGGGCCATTTGTATTTTATTCTGTCATTGACAAATACCGCGTCGTTGCCTGAGATTTACTGCTCTGTGAGAGCAACTGACGTGCTGCTCTTGATTTGAATTTTCTTCTGTATCTCCTTATGACTGTTTAGTACGGAAGAGGATTAGGGCCATGGAAAAAAAAAAAAAAGGCCAGGGAAAATTCTGACTTTAATCTCAGAATTCTGACTTTAAACTCAGAATTCTGACTTTAATCTCAGAATTCTGACTTTAAACTCAGAATTCTGTCTTTAAACTCAGAATTCTGACTTTAATCTCAGAATTCTGACTTTAAACTCAGAATTCTGACTTTTTTCTCAGAATTCTGACTTTAAACTCAGAATTCTGACTTTAATCTCAGAATTCTGACTTTTTTCTCAGAATTCTGACTTTAAACTCAAAATTCTGACTTTTTTCTCAGAATTCTGACTTTAAACTCAGAATTCTGACTTTAATCTCAGAATTCTGACTTTAAAGTCAGAACTACGGGGACCCGTGAGCAACATTCTACAGTTAGCTTTAGCAGCACACTAGAGTCATGCAAACCAGAGAAAAACGAACAAAAATGTCCTCTTTGAGTTTCTTTTTCCATGCTTTAAGCTTACCAGATGGGCCACTGTGTTCATAAAGGAACAAAAGGTGAGTAAAAAAGATATTTATGTTATTTGAATTTGTAAATAAAAGCGCTAAAGACAAAGCTATCTTTTCATAAATGCTATACAGACGTAACACGTCTTTTAATAAAGTACGTTTGCTGTTGAAAGATCAGGGTAAACGTGTGACTGACAAACAGTTTCAGAGTTTAAACGTTGTGCACAGAAAGTGTGTAGAAAGGCAGTTTTGTTTACACGAAGCCGTTTACGTTCATCTACTTATCGTCTCCTTTCTGGAGATTTAAGTACGTCTTATGCTTCAGAAAATACATTGGGCTTGTTATCCAAAAGATTTTTGTTTTGTTTATTTAATTATTAACTACGCGTGACTGTGTAACAGCCACCAATCTCTATTCAAATTTACAACAATATTAAGCTCAGGCTTCCTGTCACGTCACACGTTATCATAAATGTTTGTGAGCATGTAAACAGGCAACATGTATGAATGCCAAAGTTTGCATACAGCAACATGAAAGCTCCATGTTGGGTCAAAGTTCTCATTTTCCAGGGAACATCCTAAATTGAGTCTTGGCATCGGACTTCAAATCTTTATTGAGAGAAGATCGAAGCACATGCAAGACTCAATTTTAAGATAAAGAAAGTAGCTTTTTCCTATGTTTTATTGTGACATTAAAAAAACATTTACTTTTTTTAGGCTGATGTTATTCCACGTATATCCGTGCGACCAGCATAGATAGTGATGGAAATTCATATTGGCACACGTAATAAGTGCAGCCAAGCTCTCATTGCTGTATTGCCCGCACACATTTAAAGTGTGTCCAAGGCTGGATGTTTTGTTGGACGCACGTAAAATTAAAATAAAGTTAAAGTCCCATTAACAGTCCCGCTCCTAAATGTTGTGAAATTGTTCTCACATTTGACCATCCCCTGGTGGAGCCTTGAGTTGCAGAGACAGCCGACCTCAGGAACTATTTGCTTTTTTAACGTAACCATAACCATAAAATCTAACTTTAACCTTTGCCTGGTCTGTGCGATTAAGAAAAAGATTAGCTCTGGCCACACGTTTTTCCAAAATACGTGTGAATACACACTTTCTTTTTTTTTAAACACTAATTAATGTGTCTTTGCAGATTCAGTGATGTATGGCTTGGAGGATGAGGATGATCTCTGGGACAAGAGACAGACAACCACACACACCACATTCACCAAGGGACATTTAGATAAATTGGCAAGTTTTTGGACTGGTGGAGGAAGCCGGAGAAAACCGATGCATCCATGGAGGAGAACATGCAAACTCCACACAGAAATGCGCATCTGGGAATTAAACCAAAGCCCTGTTGGTATGAGGCAAGTGTGTACATCACCGTGCAGCCATGACAAGTTTGTTCTGGAAATAAGACCAGTCAAAGTTAAGTGCATAATTATTTGAAACAAAATTAGAAGTTGCATTGCTTCTATAAAAATGTATAAATAAAAGTTTTTCTTCTGAAATGTTTTGTGTAAAATGTACCATATGGGTATGCTTAAAGAGCAGTTACCAAAATTATTAACAATGGCAGAACTAAACCATGTAATGCCATAGACAGAATATTTCAAAAGGCTACAAATAAATATAAGGGAAATTGTTGATTTTACAGTTAAATTTTTTGATCTTAGGTTATTATCATTTGATGTCTCTGTTATGCAAGCAAACACTGAAAAGTAACTCATAAAAAGTGTTTAATTATACATATTTATTGAAAATTGACAAAAGTGGTTAGTCAAATTATAAGGAAAAGTTGTCAACAGGTAATCTCTGATGTGTGCTGTCACACATAAAGAAGAAGAGACAAAATTATACAAAATCAAGACTTGACAGTAGTTCTAGAAAAAAGGTTATATCAAACAGAACAGACTAAAAGTAGACCTGATTGAGTCCTCAACAGATTATAAAAGCTCCATTAAATGCACTTAAAAATATTAAGAATGATAACAGTGTCTAAGAAGTAATGTAGTCAAGTGGCTGATGGAAGAGAAATGAGCAAAACGCCTTTTCTGCCAGGATGTGTTGCAGACTCCAAGGTAAGGGATGTGAAGTGCCATTTCTGCATCCTCCAAGGCGATGACATCACTGTCAATCTGCAAACAAAGACAAATTCATTAATGTTAAAAAATGTAAATGTTTTTTTAATGTCACAAAAGAACGTAGGAAGATAGCAGTTTGATTAAATCATCCAAGTCAGCCATCTTCAAAAGGTGTGTAACATTCTTCTTCCATAGGAGGGGATGTATTTTTCCAGAGCGGCATCATCCATCAAGGCGATGACATCACTGTCAATCTGTACAGAAAAATAAAACAATAAAAAATGAAATATTAGTTTACTTAATATAATTTAATGTCACAGCTGCAAAACATATAGAAAAAAAATAAAAGAATAACTGGAGCTTCTTTCTGTCTGTTTGCATGCCCACTAACACTGGATAAAGGTTAAATCAGATGAATCCAAACTGACTGTGACACCGCAACTGATGGTAAATTCTAGACAGAGTTGATCATCGGATTGATTCTGGAGCACTACGTAATGACGTAACGTTCAATCTCCCAGTTCCTTTCAAAACCCCGACTTGTCAAAAAAAAAAAAAAAGCTGCACTCTCTCTGTAACTTTGTAACGGCACCGACAGACGTGGCGTTAGCTTAGCTAATATGGATGTTGATGAGCATTCAAAAATATCAATACATCGCTGCTGTTCTCTGATCCCGAAGAAGAAATGGCTGTTGCCTTGGATACACAACGCTACTCCGGGTGTCACGTGACTTCCGTCTCCCGAACTTTATTTAAACTCGCGCTGGTACAGCATAACAGCAGCTGCGTTTGTTACGTTAAACGTTTGGACAGCAGATGATTATTTTAGGGCCCCGTCGACGGCGCAGTGTTTGTTAGCAAATAAGATAATAAAAGATAGAAAGCGTCACGTGACGACAAGGTTGAAAACCGTTATTGTAACCGTGTAAATAAAGATACGTGTGCATCACACAGTTACAAAACACGACAATGTTTCTGAGACATGTCAGGAGTATTTTCTGACAGCTACAAACAATAACTAAAAAGATCATGTAGTTAGTTATTCATATAAACGGTCACGATGGGCGTGCTAAAACATATCATTGACGTAAAAACGTGCATAACGCAGATTAATAAAATAGCTTATTTGAAACTCAGTAAAACTGTGGATAAGTTTGTTACGAACACATATTCAACTTGACAAATTAACAGCATGCTGCACATTTCTATAAAAAGACTTCAAACACGTGCAAATGCCTGATAATGCTACAAAAGCTAGCATAGCCTGCCGCCCTTTTATTTTCAAGCTCGTGTATTAACGAGCTTTGTTTAAACTCACCTTCTCTTCTTCCATGAGCGAAATGGCCTCCTCCTTACAGACGTCATTTTAGTGTGTTTTACTGCTGCAGGTGAGTTCTGAATCAGCAGTCCAAAAGGAAGTGGCTCACATCTCCCCGTAGTTCAGAATTCTGCCTTCTTTTTACCCAGAATTCTGACTTTTTCCCCCCCTCAGTATTTTGAGATTAAAGTAAGAATTCTGAGTTTAAATCAGAATTCTGAGTTTAAAGTCAGAATTCTGAGATTAAAGTCAGAATTCTGAGAAAAAGTCAGAATTCTGAGATTAAAGAACCCTGACTTTAAAGTCAGAGCTTTAATGAGTCTTAAAGTCTAGAGATTAAAGTCAGAATTCTGAGTCAGAATCAGAATTTTTAGAAAAAGAAGTCAGAATTCTGATTTAAGAAGTCAGAATTCTGAGTTTAAAGTCAGAATTCTGAGAATAAAGTCAGAATTCTGAGTTTAAAGTCAGAATTCTGAGTTTAAAGTCAGAATTCTGAAGATTAAAGTCAGAATTGAGAAAAAAGTCAGAATTCTGAGATTAAAGTCAGAATTCTGAGATTAAAGTCAGAATTCTGAGAAAAAATCAGAATTCTGAGAAAAAGTCAGAATTCTGAGAAAAAAAGTCAGAATTCTGAGTTTAAGTCAGAATTCCCTTGCCTTTTTTTTTTTTTTCCATGGCCCTAATCCTCCCGCAGTTTAGTGAGCCTCGCCTTTCTCATCAAAGAAAAACTTTCATTGCCAATCTGTGTGATCTTTGTCAATCAAACATCTGTTCAGCGCTGTGTCCACTGCAGCACCTGCTGACCTCTAAGTGACCTGCAAAATAAGCAGTGAGGCGGGAAACTACAGGAAGCAATTTACTCTCCCAAAGCTACCTTGGAAAGAGGAAGCCAATCAGGGTTTAGTCTGAGTGTCCATTTTTGATTAAACCCACTCTCCGGCTTTCGTCTTCTGTTTGATTTTCTTTCTTTTTAACTGCACCAACAGTGTTACTTAGGCAAAGGGGAGGCGAAATTTCTCCCTTCCAAATGGATTGCAATTTCCCCCCATTTAGCACCTGAAGGTAATTAGCTTGAAGAGATTGCAGAGTGAGAAACACGTTCATGGAACATTAACTCTCACACATTCTCCAGTTGCAGGGAATTAATAGGAAAGATTAAAGTTTAAAGAGAGCAAATGCCATTAGCTCACAAACCTCTTCTGAGGGGCTGCAACCAAACCACAGTAAACCAGCTTTAAAATGGGTTTAAACAAAACAAACACACAGAAGAAAACAAAATCATTAAGCTTCTTGCAACGTTTCATAGCCGTATTGGCAGTTTCGGTTGGAAGGGCATTGTTGTTTGCTGCTTTACTTTGTTTTTTTTTTTTTTCTCAAAAGGTCATTTTTTTTTAGCTCTGTGTATGCAAATGACAACTTGCTATCTGCAAAGTTAGCATCGCAGGAAGTAAATGTTATTTTTCCTAATTAAAAATTTCCCCCTGACTTTTTTTTTTTTTTTTTAAGTATCTACATGTGTATCTAATCCTTTATTTCTATCGTACACTAAGCTTTCGTTCGGTTACACTTTTCCCCACTTATTTGCCCATTTAGCCATTCATCCATCAATCTATCTACCTTAAGGGGTATAGAGGAGGAGACTGCAATTGGCAATGAATTTTTAGAGGCTATACCACTTACAGATTCCATCATAGCTGGAAAAATTCAGAGGTAAAAAAAAAAAAAAATGAAATTGAGACATGGTAGAATTTATTGCCCAGAAAATTCCATTCTACTATCTGATTTGAAAAGTCCAGTCCTCCTAGCTTCAGAAAATCTATTTCCCCACATTTTAATACCCCCGCACAGCAGTCCTCATAACTCATTCGAGTGTGTTAAGTTCAGTTTTATTAGATCTGAAACAAATTTTGGTGAGAATCCTATAGGTCATTAACCATGGAGTAATTTTATCCTTGTTTCCCTAATGATGCCATAATGGTGAGTGAATTTCTTAACTAAAGACCAAAGAACATTGTGAAGGTCAGTTTCATCTGCAGGCTCCTTCAAGCGCTTCCCAGAGAGATTGGAAAAGTCGCACATTTTTGAGGAGTCATTAATAACCTTAAAGCTGAGAGCCTATTTGCGATCTGGCTCTCTACCTTTTAATTTCCCTGCTTTTCTTGCGCTCCCTCTCTTCCTCTCTGGCTCCTTGCCTTTTTTTTTTTTTAGTCTTTTATCACCCTCACGCAGAAAGCGTTGAATCCAGCGTATGTGTGCCCAAATGGGTGAGAGGGAGTTAAAGAAATAGAGGGAGAGCAGAAATGGTTGTGCAGTGACATACAGATCCCAGATGTGATGCTGCTATAATTTGAATTTTATGCCTTTGTTATCGCTTTAATCATTTTCTTTATTCGTTTTGTTTCAGTGGTCTGGGAGAGACACCTGATTGGGTAAACCACCCAGGGACCCATTTTTATTTGGAATGTGGTGCAAGGTCTAATTAGAATTTGAATTTTGCTGAGCCCTGAAATGGCTGGTACTTTATCCTGATCGCCTTAGATATTGTTCCAAGTCAATCATTTGTCATCGCAAAGCATGCTGGGAAGATTCCGCTAATGAAAGCCCCACGTTTCTTTGCCTTTTTTTTTTTTTTTTGCTAGCGTGGCATTTTTGTCCATTTAGTCAGCCCGGGTAACAGACAGCGGCGGTTATATATTCATGCTCGGACACATGCTGGAGCACGTCACATCCATCTGAGCTGAGAAGAAGATCCGTCTTCTAAACTTTAAACCAACTTTCACTGAAAAATATCAATACGATTAATCTCTATTGGTACTCCACACACTAAGTTTGGAAGTATTGTGGTGTTAAAGAATTTGTAATTAAAAACAATGCAAGTCGATGTTATTTGTTTTTACTTTCTTTTCTGGTAAAACTGTAGATGAGGTTCTGCAAAACACTAAAAATGGTTTGTTAAGCTTGTAAGTTTATTAATTTGGCCTTTGTAGACAATGGTTTCACTTTAGATATTAATTAATCTTACCAAGTTTGTTAAAGTCCCTCTCCAATGAAAATCATGTTTTTTGAGTTTTTAACATGTATGTGTGGCATTTTTCTTCTGAAAGAGAGAAAAAATATAATAAGAAATCATTTTGTGTTTACATTTCCGAGTATTTCTCCTTTTAAGTCACTGTCAACCAAAGTGCCGGAGAAAAACTCTGTTTGGATTCCTGAAACTTCCCTACGTCACAATAGCTAGCTAGCCCGGATCCAGCTGCAGGGGTCGGAGAAGGTAATATAACGTCCTACTTCTGTGCTGTAAAGGATTGTAATTCAGTGAAAGGCCATTCTGATGTTAGCTTTCAATATTTTCCCAAGGAATCCGAGGAAAAATGCACTGGATTTAATGGTCACAGCAACGTCAATAATTATTCGATTATTTGCGGAAAAAGGGACATTTTTCAACTGGATGGAGCCGCGGGTGATCAAATTGCCGCTTGTATTTTATTGGGTCCAAGACAGGACTTATTTTTAAGTTGGCCTCATGTATTTAAAAAGTAACTGAAAGTAAAATGCCATCAGCCGTCACAAATATGCTGTCCGCGTTTGATCCAACCCGCGGAGGACCGGCGAGGTGCCGCAGCCGTGGCGCCTGAATGCTCATGTTTCATTTTATTTGTACTTTTTCATGGGCTTTTCAAAGTGTGTGTCTCGCTAGCATGCCTGGGGGAATAAGGGGCGGGTTACACAGCTCAGCACCATAAGCCACGCCCACACAGAGGAATTTTTGGAACCGAATGCTTCAGATCAACAGGAAAAATGATTTTTTAAGACATTTAGGATGTGGAATTTTTGTGAAAAACTTCACAGTCCCAATTAAAACCCCACTGGGAACATTTAAAGAAAAATTTAAAAAATCGTTGTAGAGAGATTTTAATAAACCTTATTTTGGTTATTGTGCTAACTAATGTTTTATTAACACCCTATAAACACATTATTAATGTTTGTTAATATGTTAATAAAGCTTGTTAAGGAATCGTACTATAAAGTGTTACCAATTTTATTTTTTTGAAAAATTAAACCTTTAAAATACCTTATTTTATATCCTAACCACTTATAAAAAGCAACTTTCTGTGTTTTATGATTTACTTTTCCTATAATATTTTATGAATGAGGTATTTGTCATATGTATCATTCTATTGCATGTTATGTCTTTTATAGATATTATAATATATGTATATTATTATGTTTGATATTATTATTAAAATTCCAATATATATTTTCACAGATACCCCCCACCATGCACTAATGCAGTTTTTAAATGTGTTACAAATCACTAAAACGTATTTATTTTGTGATATGTTATGATATTTTTCAAGATTCTTGCTAATATAAATCTTAATTTTTAATCAAATACATTTTTATCTATAAAGCACTTTTCCAACAAAGCTCAAAGCGCTTCCCATTAAAAAAACGTTTCTAAATTTAAAAGCTAGTTGTTTTCCCCTAATGTACGCATGTATTTGTGCGTCACGCTTTCATTGAAAGGCATTCCTCATAGGGACAGGACACTAAAGCTGTCCTGTACATTGCCATGTGAACAGGCAAAAGTAATGGTGTTTTGTCACAGCTTATCTGGGCTAACGTGTGACCCACTCTCAGGTCCCCTCCGATGCGTTTTATTTCCAGAGCACCTCCTTTGGAGAGATTGAAGCTGACAGGCGTTAACTTTTAGAAATGTACCTATAAATGGATCTTCCTGTATAGTTTCCTGGTGGTACATTAGGAGAAGTCCCTCAGGATTTAAATATTTTGTCTTAAATGTGTTAATAATCTGTTAATAATTAGGTAGTTTGTTTCTAAAATCAAACATTAAAGTATTTTCTTTATTTTGTGTTTTTTAATCATTTATTTCCAGATTGATGCAGAGTGTTGGGTTGTGAATTATAAATTGTTTTCCCCTCAGATCTGCTCGAATAAGCAGGCCTCTCTCCGCTGCACACTGGAGACCAGACTTTTCTGTTAATTGCCTTTAAATCTAATTGAAACTGAAGTAAAAAGTATGGAAGGCCCGCTTTGAAGTCCTTTGAAATAAAATAAAATTCTTCTGACAAGATGATGGATCACCTGTAAGTCTACCTGACACTGAAATTAGGGTTTTTAATGACATGCTGCCTCCTCCTAGATGTGAAATTCAAATTTCCTCCCTGGTCTCCCTCCCTGTCGTCACCTGTCCCTTTGACTCGCGTATACGCCAAACGCAGGCACTTTGTCTTTGTCACTGGGAGCAGGACAATGTTTTTCACCACCAAGCTTTTGCATTAACCAATCTCATATGGAACTGAGGACATAGCTCATTGAGCACCGTGTTGTTGTTATGTGAGCGTATTTTTCCTTTTATAGGCCAGTCTTTTTGTGCCGCTCTTTTTTACTCCAAACAGTAGAACCCTCTCAACTGATTAAAAAAATTACATTTTAAGATTCAGTGAAAAAAAAGGATATTTTTATAAAGATGCTAATATGTTTGGAATGCTTTTAAGTCTAAAATAGTGACAGATTTGACAGTCTAAATGTTTTTGACATTGGTATTATGTTACCTGTAGTCGGGTTTGGCACTTTAATGATCAACCACACTCTCCCGTGTCACTCCACAAAGCTGTGTTTCTGTGGGGTCCCTCTAATCCATCTTGAAGCGTGGAGGAAAGGCCCGTGATGGCTGTGGAACTGGGGGCAGTGAGGAGTAAATTAAAAATCAATGCTCCCGTGACACATTAACTTATCCCTTGATTTCATAACTGGCATTCAATGTCAGGAGAGATCTGTGGTGGAGTGGTGGCTGCTTTGTCGGTTTTCATGGTCAGAGTGTGCTGTCGTGCGGTCTTGAAAAGTGAGGAAAGTGGAAAGGAAAAAAAGGAACTGAAGTGGAATGTAGAGGACTTGTGCTTCTTTGTAAGTAAGTTATGGAGCACTTCAGACTGGTCCGGTTTTGAATTTTTAAGGCAATTCAGTTGAGCGTTTCCATTTAAGATGTGACTGTCACGGCGCATGTGGGATGAAGTTATTAACAACAACGGAGGTCATGGTTTTTTGCTTGGCTTTTGATACTTCAAAGCTTTTAATGTTTCAGAGAAGATTCCAGAAAGAGGAATACAGCGCTTTCTTTTGTCGTTAAGACCTTCCACCAATCAACGGGATTCAACAGTAGCTCCGCGCTAACATGTCCGTTACATTTTTCTGTACAACCAACGGGGGCTCAAAAATAGTACAGTTTGGTTCAATTTAATGGGTCACTTTTATAATAGAAAAATGTAGTTTTTAATATAAAATTGTTGCCACTGGTTACAACTATGGCTAAATAAGCACACATTTGTATCACTTATTAGATTTTGGATGAACAAATTTTCAGAATAATATACATTTTTCAAGTTTGGACCATGGTATAGATGAAGATTTTACCCAATTGCTTGTTTTCATTATGGAAAAAAGGACGATGTGATATAAAGTCCCACTACAATCATTATTTCAAAGCTTAATTTAAAAACCTGTGTTGTTTTTCTAGGACATATTTTCTGCAGAGTGGGAGTTCATTAGAAATTCGCCTCTGAGCTGTGGGTGGGAATGTTGAGACTCGTTTCTACTAAGCAGTCCGATCCAGTATTTTGAGCGTTTCCATTGTAAAATGGACCATTAAACAGAACCAAACCGTACCTCTTGAGCCTCGTTTGAACGGTCCAGACCGGACTGGACTTTTAGCATTTCCATTACAAAACAGACTCGTTAAGTAGGACCGACTGGTACCATATATGGTCCCCCGTTGGTGGTAGGTCCATAGAAAAGTGGAATGGACCTATTAGGGGGCAGGAAAGGTTTTATGACCACAGCGAGTGTCCTCCTTTTTTCTAACTCTAGAAGATCCAAACTGAAAGTTTTGTCCTCTTCGTTTGTACACACAGTATTCCCCCCTTATTCTGGGAGGGTTGGGGACCAGAGATACGCCGCATCCATGAATATGGAGGACATCAGGATAGCGCTCATTTAAGCTAATGTTTCCAACAATGGTATTTACATTAGCCGCCCACAATCTTCTTTCAAACAACATTAAATTCATGATATACCAGAAACGTAGCAATAAAAAGATGATCTGCTGGATGATTTCTGCTGATGATTTTTCCATTGTTGCTGCTTTTCTACAATGACCCAATAGCACGCTATAGCGCTCGTCACCATGCATACACCGTGAAAACAAATCGCTCAAAGTGAGGCTAAGATGAGTGGAAATGCTCGTCAGAACTAACTGGACCTTACCTGACCGCTCAGTGGAAAAGAACCTTCCCTTACATCCTCAAGCTTACATTAGTGGTGCTACAAAAATGGCGAACAACATTGGACAACAGTCTTGAGCCTGATGCCCGCTCAGAAGAGAGAAATGACGGTGTTCTTGGATTTTTTTGTCTCCATGTGGATGCATCAGAATGGAGCTTTTTTCAGAGATTTTTGCAACTGCTGCTAATTCACAATGCTTTGTGATACTCAGAAATGTAATGTTAAGCTTAATTTTCTTTATATATGTCCTCTATTTTTGAAAAATGCGACAAAAACATATTGATTCTAAATATCAAATGCACTGTTTGATTAAAACAGAAAACTAAATCCTAAAAGGAAGTGTGGATTTGTTAAGGAACAGATCAAATTTGACATGAGTTGCCCCAAAATGAATTTCTTAATAACTTAAAATAAAATGTTTCTTTTATTAAAAGCAGATGCTTCTGTTGGATTCTTTTAAACATATTATTCCTGAATCTTTTGAAATCTCGATAGTTACTTCAAGTAAACTAATTTTCTATGATTTTTGTTGCATATTAGTAAATTTAAAAGCTTTCTGTACTCCTGCAGATCCTCTGTAATAAATCTACATTAAATAATATAGTATCATGAATGAACATCAAAGAAAAATTGTTTAGAAATTAAAAAAACGTTCTGACCTCTGTGATCACATAATAGTAATCATAATCTAGATAGAAAAATTGCCTTCACTGGCCTAATCAGTACTCTCTCTCAACTGTTAAATGTATTTGAACACCAAATTAATAACCCATAAAGGGTCTCTGGAACACCACATTCAAATTAGAGTCAGTTCTTATTTACTGCCCCAGAAGTGCAAAAGTGACACTTTCCTTGATCACATTAAGAAATGCAATGTTGTGACCTTGGCATAATGGAGGTGGATGAGATATGACTGTCACTGCGCTCATCCTCAAAAACATACAGATTCACTGCGTCTTCAACCAGCAGGCGAGGTTAGAGAGAAAAAAAAAAAAAAGGATGACTGTCCTGATCTGCAGTGTCATTAAATCATCTGCTAATGGCGTTAGCATCAACTCAGTTAATGCTGAGGCAAGCCTGGAAGATTTATGGCAATGAGTTCTAAAAAACAGGAGAAACGCTTGGTTTCAGAAAGAGCTCAGCTCACCTCTAAGTTCTGTGTCGGGGGCGTCATCTTGTTTATTGGGTGTTGATCGTTCACATATTTAATGCTTTAATTATACCTCAACAGCTGTGCACAGTGATTTAAGTTTATGGATGTGAAAGCTCTTAATTATGAGGCAAAATGCATAAAACTATTTCTGATGGGGGTTGCAGACAATTAAATTTATTTAAGATTTTCTGCAGAGGCTGAAAATGACCCTTTATGAATTGCACAATATGCTGCGACGTGAAATCAGTCTAAAGCGAAAGCATCAATCAGCGAGCAGCCATTTGGAGATATATTTGTCCTTTTTAACCCTTTAACACCGCTGACGCTTAAACACAAAATATAAACACAAAATATTTGTAATTCCAGTAGATTTTTAAGGTTTTCTTGAAGGTTTTCTCCTTCAAAATCTACTGGAATTATCAAACGGTTGAAAAGTTACAGAAAAATCAGAGAACACTGGAGCTCCGGTGTTAAAGGGTTAATTGAAGGCTAGCTCTATTGTGTACATTTTTGACGACTTTAAAGGTAAAGATTATTCTAGCCAAAAGGTATGTGTGTAACTGAGTGTGTGTGTAGACAGGCCCCGCCCATTCCAGATTGTTATTTAGACCTGGTTGTTATAGGATGTTGCTACTCTGTGTTACCTTCTTTGTTCTCTTAACCCCACTCTTTTATCCCCCCCCTTTGTTTCCGTCCAGTCCAACAAAAAAAAGAAAAAGATACAACATAATTAAAATAAAGTTTAGCATGAAATACAACAGGGGTTTATACTTAATAAACCCCTGTTGGGACATTGAAATCTGTCCAACGCAAGAGGCTCTCAGCCCGTATCTGCTTGCTCAGCTGTTGGACAGGACAAGTTAGAAAAAAAAAAAAAAAAAAAATTGAAGGCTAGCTGAAGCTATGATCACCGCCATCGGAAACTTTAAGCGACTATATTCAATGAAACATCTGTGGAAATTGTGATATATGGTGTTACTGTCCTCCGACCACCAGGGGGAGTCGGTTAATTTTCTTATGTTTAGTTTGCCTGTATGCAGAACGTCAGAGAGACGAACATGGAGGAATAATTTAAGCACAAAGTTTAAGTAAGTCTGATCTCCAAACGTTTTTATGTCAGGTCCAGCATCATTCCAGCCTCATGTTCGACCATTGCTATGCACATTTTTAAGACAATATTTGGACTCTACTTACAAAACGCGTCCATACACGTGTTTAAATTTGAATTATTCCCTTTTTCAGCTTCAGAATCCACTGGAATTGCATTAATCGTGTAGTTATAAGAAAGCGTTGAACAATCTGGAATCAGTGGTGCACAATATGCAGCAAATTTAAGATTTAAATCAGTAAGTAGAGACAAAGAAGTATGTTAAAAATTAATTCATGAAACATTTTTACCTTTTTTAATTTTTTTTGGAAACTTGATCTTGGATTCTACATCAAAGCTTGTAAATACGCCAGAACAAAAGGGGAAAAATATTAAATTTAAGTCAGAAAATCAGCATCCGATCACCACTAACTGCTATTTGTCAGATGAAATGGAGTTGTGAGGCTCCTGACTCTCCCACGTTAACAGCTCTGAAGGGCCTCTTCAGTCAAATTTACCCACATTATTTGGCAAATTGACTTATGCCTGCCTTTTGTGGCAGAGGCTTAATGCGGCACATTTTTCTTTCTTTCATCCTCTTAGCACCCTTTATCCTCTCACTGCAGCGCACTTTCTGTCTTACTTACAAGCTTTTAAAGACTTTGTCTGTTTTCTTCAGCTGAGTGGTTAAGGCCCGGGCTTGTACCAGCCATTTAAAAAAACAAAGTGATTTCCTAAATGTTTTTTAAGACCTACAGGAGCTACGGTTGCCATTATTGATGGCATCATTATTATGAGTAAGATCACCAAGTGAATAATAACCCATGATCTGTCATTTTTCCTGTTATTGGCACTGCAAATTGTAAAGGTTAGCTAATTCATTTTAATGTGTTGGCGTGTCATCTGGTGTTTCCATGCACTGCTGTTCTGATGTATTTCAAACTGAAAGGCTTACTATTTTCATTTATGTGTCATGAATAATTCATCAAATTTTATTTTATTGTCTTTTTTGTATAGAAAAGCTTGAAAAAGTATTGTTTTTCTAAACAAAAAAAAATCAATGCAGACAAATATCTATCTAAAAAATACCCAGTTTACTCATTTCTGGCTGTCTTTTGAAAATTAGCTGATAAATGTGCTTTAGAGTGATGCTGGACAAATGTTATTTTCTTTTTTTATGAAAGCGTGGAACCTTGTTGGACAGATTCTGCATTATGAAACATGGAAAAGAGAAGCAGAAAGGGGCCTCACATACAAAGACATTTCTGTACAGCATATTCCCCAAAGATGAATAGCTGTTTGGTGGTATGGTCGTGCAGAACAATGAGAGGGATTTCAGGAAAATGGGCTTTGGGGTGGCATTGTACGCATACATTGGGGGAAGGGGGGGGATCAGCACGCTTGAGCGCATTTAAATTTACACAAACTCTGGGAATGACAGTGATAAATGTTACACTCTATTCTACAATATGTTTAATGCATAGGTCTGAAGAGTTAAGTTTTTCCCCCTCTGGTACGAGGCTGCTGTTGTAGTTACGACTATATGTTACATCAGATTCCCTTCCATTAAAATGCCAAGTGGCACAGTGAAGACAGCAGGAGAATATGACACTGAATTTGTTTACCTGTCACCTTCCTCCATCCTTCATTCGTCTCTCTACCTCTGTGTGTGTCTGACTGCTGGAGCAAGTTGAGGAGGTCATGCTTGACATGTGTTGTCTCCTAAATGAGGGACGATGAGATAAAACATATCAAATATCTGGAGTTATTAGTGGCTATTTTGTTTTTTATGATGCAAAAGAAAAGATTTTCTGTGTTTTCATAAAAGCCTTTTAATGGAATAACAAGACGATCAGCAAGAAAATTATAAAGTGTTGACAAAAATACAAGGAACTCCAACTAAACTTGAATAGAAAAAGCATATTACTGACAAAAAAGAGACATTTTTTATCAAAACTTTATTTTATATTGAATATTAAATTATTAAAAGCATAAAAATACACAGAAAGGAAAATAAATAGTTACATAGCCACCTATAACATGGTCCAGGTAAATACTTGATTCTGATTGGCTGAAGGGTTTTCAGTAAAAATTATAATAAACAGTGAAAATGTACACTTAAAAAAGAATTTGTGATCACATTGCATTCTGTATTATTGTGCTTAAGTAAATGCATGTTGATCATGACACATTTTTTCTCGATTTATCACAACAGGAAGACCGTAGAAAAGACGTGTTTTATTTTCTACACTGGAAAAGATTTCCTCCTCAAAACAAGTTCATACACTCAGAATACAAGATGTCTTCCCCTTGTTATAAGTGAAAACATCTTCCAATAGAACTAGTAGAATTTGTCTTGGTAAGATTTCTTAAAATAAGTTGTGATGTCCTGTTCTTTTTAGACATCATTTAACCATGAAATAAGCCAAAAAAAAGCTATTATTTAGGTGTAGCGTGTATTTTAAAGAAAAGTTTTATATCTTTAAAGTACGTACATGTATTTACATATATATTTGTACCTTTTCACCAATAAATACCCTTTTTTAAGTGGATCAACAGTCAAGCTTTCCTTATTTCTACACCAAATAAAATAAGACTGAATTAAAAAAAAAAAAAAAAGCTGTCAAAATTAAATGAAAATTCTTAGTTAAAAACTAGTTTAATTAAAAATTTTTAAGATCAAGTGACACAAAAATATATTTAGGTGTCTCAGTAATTTAGTGCATCTTATTAAGAAGTTACTTGTAACTTAATTTTGTCATATATCAAATGTAAAACCTGGAAACTAGAGCAAATATTTAGTGAAATTTTGTGTTTTTTTCTGGTGGAGTTTCCTTTAACCTGTTGGATGAATTCTGATTTTGACACTGGGATGCAGCAGAAGAGAAAATAAGAAAACTGTGATGAAGTACAAGGAGGAGACACTGGAGAAAAGTAACATTTTAAACTTTGGACTTTGTGTCTTTGAAACAAACTTTTGCTTCATTATTATCTGCACAAAAACAAACAGTAAGAAGTTTTATTTCTTAAACTTTTTTAGTTACATATAGTATCTTCAGGCATCGTTCATTCTTAACTGCTCTTAGACCTTGTAGTCTGTTGAACGGTTGTGCAATACATTTCTCTACATATTGTAGAGTTTTATCCTTATAGTAAAACACACAATGATTAGTCTACTTACTACTGCAGTTCTGACTCACCACATATTTACTGGCTATGAAAGTCACAAACAACCACAGAGAGTCACTCATCCTCTGCTCCTCTTTTCACTTCGGCTCTCGCACAAACACACACCTGTGTGGATTAGCAGGTGTCGTTTCTGACCTGCCTTTGAGCTCCTCTAAGCAGGGCCTGCATGAGCAGCTGAGTGTACTCCTACTGTACGTATACAACTGGAAGCACTGATAAGATGTGCAGGCTTGATCTCTCTTAAGGATAAGTGTTTTGGATTCTGTGCATCTGGAAAGATGAAGCTGGTAACACCTGAGGGGAGTGAGGATGAATATGTGTTTTTTATTTTATAAACAGCCTTACAGAACTGAAAAGCTATAGTATTAATGAACAAGAACTTTTTTTTTTTTTTTTGTTTTTGGTGTTTTTACATTTTTTTTTGTTGCATTTTTCTGACGATGAAGGACGTATATAAAGAAAATCAAGCGTAAAATTGAATTTCTGAGTATTTCTTTGTTCAAATTATTGTGAACCAGGAGCAGATGAAAAAATGCACATCTTTGTTTTCCTCGTCCAAGTTGTCAGTAAAAGAGCCATCTGGGCTTGTTTTCAACTGATCGAAACGCATAGTCTTACTTTAGCCTTTAAGAAATTTGGATTTGCGTTTATGACCTTCGGTTTTTTAATAATAAATATGAATTATGTCTATTTTGGACAAAAACAGAAGCAAGAATATAAACGAGCATCTCTCAAAATGGGATTTTGTTTTTAATGTAAAAATCTACATAGTTTATCCACCATCAATTTATAAATATAACTCATCTAAATTAAATAAATATTAATTCACCAATCTTTACTTTAAAAAATGCTATTACATTTTTCTTTTATGTATTTATTTATTTGTTCTTATTTTCCCCTCCTTGTCCTCAGCAGTCTTACATTTCTGGGTTTTGTTATTTTAGCTTGGGGTTGGGCCTTGGTAGTCTTAGTTTGCTGGCTTTGTTTATTTGTTTTCTTTAGGTAGTTTTGGTTTAGCAGCCGTTAGCAGGGATCTGCTGACTCTGATGGTCGACATGGCTGGTTGCAGACCCCTGGCTCAACGGTTCCTATTTTTCCCGCCATTTTTGTTGCACTGGTAGCATTAAGTTGCGGGTGTGAGGGGCTGTAAGCTAGTGTAAACAAAGCATTTAGGGTGGATTTACGCCATGCAAATGGTCCCGCCCACAACTCAGAGGTGGATTTGTAATGAATTACAGACGCTCTGCAGAAACTATGTTCTAGAAATTACAGCTTTTAAAATTTTGACTAAAACACAATAATCATAAATAAAAGATCACTAGGAAGACATTTAAATAGCTAAATATGAACTTTTGCTAACCTTTTGTCTTCTAATAACCACTTACATAATCTGCCAAAATAGTTTGATTGTTCTCCATAATAAAAGAAGTATCTGCTTTTGTTTATTTCTGACAACACAAGTTAAGTGTAATTTAGAGTCTGGACTGAACACTATTATCAGTAAATAAGTGCATGAGTTGGTGGTTCAAGACCTCATTAAAGTCTTTGTTTTATGGTCCATCCCACACCCCGAGCCAAGCGCAGCTTCTTGTGTTCTGTTGCTGGCTCACTGTAAAAAGCCTGTAATATGTAAACAAACAAGCCCAAACTTTCACTGATTTACAACAATAGCAGCTCAAAGCCGGGGATCCCTCTGCACCTCCAGCAGGCCGCGGCAAGCCGGCGATTCCGCTCGCAGACAGCTTGAGCACTTTCGATTTTATACCTCAGCAATTTTTATAGCATCTTTAGCTCTGCATGCACAGACCTCACTATATCCTCTGAAAAGAGAGTCTGCCACAGCGAGGGAACAAGAGGCAAATAACTATAATGCATGCTAAAAATGAAACACTGAGAGAGAAAATGACAGCAAAGTTATGTGGTTTTAAAAGATTTGGTGCTGATTTTTGGAACATGATGCAGGATCTCCTCATTCCAGCTCCTGATTGAACAGCACTAAGTGAAGAGGAGCCTCTGTGGGTTTGGTTCTGACTGAGAAAATCAGCATTATATCCCTTTATTTTAGGTAAAAATAATCTTTTTGTGTGCAAAAATTAAAAAAAAGAAAGCTCCAGTCACTCAATAAAAAAGTATTAAATGCATTACAAAATATATTATCCTATCGCAGTTCTGAAGAAGTGATGTGCCACTCCGGGTTCACATTTTTCCCCTTGTGAACAAGGTTACAGCTTTCGATTGCAAAAACACCGTATTCCATTTTTCATTTACCTAGCAGAAAATCAGATGCGACAGTTACATTTTTGACAGTGGAGAAAAGCGACTCTTTGCCATTTACAGCTAATGTCATGTTTCTGTGCTAATCCCTCATCATTTTTGGGCCTCATTGCCTATTTTTCTCTATGATATTAAGTATTCAAAGCTCATTTACATTCTTATTTTTCAATTTGCTGCTGCACTAGTTTAATTTATTCCATATAATTTCTTTTTCTGAGAGGGACATTAATCATTGACTGTACGTTTTAGCGCCTCTGAGATTTTTTTAATCAATAAACTAAAAAGGATAAAAGGCTCGACACTGACTACCTTGCAAAAGGATTTTCTTTTTGTCTTGTTTTACTAAACTTGTGTTTTTATTTCAATAAATGTATTTTTCTGAAAGTTGCAGCTCTTTTTTAACTTTTCAACAACAAAAAAGCTGTTTTATTGTTTGCCAGGGAATGACAAAAACACGTCTGGGGAAGAACGCTCATATCAATAAGGCCCCCCTGTAATGCTTCTGGTAGTTCTATATTTCTGGTCTGTTAAGCCAGAGGCCTAACCACTTTCATCCTCTTTCTTCCATCCTTTTCTTGTTGTTTCTTCATCCTTTCACATTCATTTTATGCTTGGCTATTCCGTAGGCTATCAGTGTATTAATGCCAAGGCTTAAGCCAAACAGCCTCTGTGAGATAAGCCTTCAGGTTGTCATGTGGCTGTTCACAGTTCATACTTCGCTTTCCCCCATTTGCTGGAAACCCCAAATCATTTCATATTATTAATCTATTTTTTTTTTAAGTTTTTTTTTTTCCCCCAAGTTTCTTCACTTTTTTTTAGTAAACACATCTTCATTAGTTGTTGACTTGCGTGAGAGGTTTGACCCTCTGAAGGTTTGTCTGGACGCGTGTGGATGGGGTGGGGTCTGTTAACTCTGATACATAATGCCGTGCACCATAATACCTTGTGCATGGCTGGTTGCAGGCCTGCTAATCACAGAGAAAAAGCCCACAACTGTCTCACTCCATAAACCAGGCCCAGAAAGGAGACGGCCACGGGGGCACAATGTCACTTGTAAATCCCAAATTAAACTCAACTGCCCAAAGATTTCCAACATAAAAAAAAAAAACGCCTCAATCCCACCTCCCTGTATTGTTTTTTTTTTTTTTCTTTTTTTGACAATGTTCTGACACATGTCCAGCTGAAACGTTGCGAGCTTTGATCAGTTTGTATCCCCGTTGCGGATGTTTGGCGTGCTGCGTTTATTTCAGTCTTAAAGCTTTGAAGCAAAGCTGCTCACACACCGACACTCTGATCCTTTCGCTCCGCGGACACTAGAAAAGTTTTGTGTCCAAAAAGAAAAATGAACTAACAAAAGTAGCATGAATCCTCCTCTCTTTATCCTCAGTGTGTGAAATCTCCCTGTATGCATATATGCTAGCTTGAGACTGCTAAAGGGGAGGGGAAATTATCTCCTCGAAGGCAATCTGTTCATTAAGATAATGTGTTAATTCCAATTAAACTAACATTAAAAAGGTCCCCGTAAAGAGATGGAGTCAGCGTTTTTCCTAACTTGCTCCTTTAATTACATCGTTCCTCTCCTGTCATTAAGGATATTAAAAATTCATTAGCAAGAACAGTATTGCATACTGCAGTGCTGCAACAAATCAGAGACTTTTCATCTCATGTTGTCGAAAGATCGTCGCCATTAGTGTTTTGATCTGAAGAGCGTTAAGTTGTCCTGGAGTGATATTTCTGGAAACTGTCAACAGGTTTCTGTAATGGGGAACTGTCACGTTGTTCAAGCCCAATGATTATTTGCAAGGTGTTTTTTAATACGAGGTTTAATCGAAACAGAGGGAGACGTTTATATAATGAATACGTTTTGGCAACATTGGGGTTACTGCTTTGTATTTATCCATATATTAAATTTGCATTTATTTGCGGCGGCATGTCGCGTCCCTTCTAATGTGATTCCATTGCCGGCTGTTATGTTTTCTGTCAGTTATATTTCTTGCTCCTAATTTGTTTTCATCAAATGTGTTTATGGCTATCTGACGCTGTTTTACAGCTTTACTACTGAACCGTGCTGCTGCTGCTGCTGCAGGAAACGAGGCTGTCCATGAATAACACGAGCTCCTGCAGCGCAATCCCCACCAGAGACCGAATCTGCATCAAAAACGCAACTTTCTCCCGATGCTTCCAGTAGATTTCACCAGTACCTATATGACTTTTTAGTTCAATAAACATCAGTGGGATGTCTCAGTTAAAACTCTTAATGATTACAATTAAAAAGAATGAATAAACATGCACACATGGGAAATGCAGCAGGTGCTAATGTAAAAATAATTATGGCTTTGGCATGAAAGTGGAGAATAATTAAATGAATAAATGTAAAACAACTGATGTGAAATGTTTTTTTGGCACAGATAGGTATTAGGTGTCCCAAAAATTTCCCTGGTGGCATCCACGAACACCTTCATTAGATTTTTATCAGTGTTATGAAAATGAAGCTGAAGTAGACAAAGTAAAGAAGGCCAGATGTTGCAGATGTGTTTGCTCATTTTTATACCAATAAGTCATTTCTTTTGTTATTTTTCAATGTTCCATCCAAAGTAAGGATGAATCCAGTGCTAATCGAAGTTCTTTTTATTTCATTGTTTTTTGTTTTTTTTAATAATGTTAAAGAATCTAAGCAAAAAAATAAGAATCTTCTCTGGGAAAAAATATCAGAAAAGTTACATCATCAATGTTTTAGAGAACCTGCATGTTTGATTTTATAGTTATTGTTCTAGTTTTCTGGTAAATTCTCATTGTGCCTCTTAATTCTATTTCTAAACTTAAGCATCTTAAGCTGGTTCCTCACCAAATTTTACAATTTAATCACATTTTGAGTTATAGATTTCCACAGTAGTTAATTCTGCTTAATTGGGGTCCTGTGACTGCAAGTTTAGATGGTTAGTTCAAATATTAGCTCGGTTCCTAAGAAGTTAAAAATAATTGTGATCCCATAAACCATGAAAATAATTGACCATCCCAATAAGGTGGGAAATTTGAATTTTAAGACTTTCATCTACGGCTGACCTCAAAAGTTGTCCATTTTTGCTCAGTTTTATTAATTTATTTATTAATTTGGCTTATAATTCCTTAGATCAACTTTGATTTAATCTATATAGATTGGTTTTAAAATAGCAAAAAAACTAAATTTACACTTAAATTCACCTATTTTAGTTAAGATACGTAAACTATATAATTAAACAAAATAGATGAAATGAAATTAATATATTGCTAAATACATGAACATACTTAACATTTGAAAGATTTTTTTGATGACACCATTACAAAAAAATGGGTACTTATAGGGTCAGAATCTGTAAAAAAGTAATGCGTTAAAAAAGATCAACATTTTCATGAAAAACTACCAGAAAACATCTTTTTTTGTTGTTGTTGTGTTTAGAACTAAGCAAAAATTGACCACATTTTCATCAACCTTGTGATGTTTAATTTGAGTTAAGAAGGTAACTTTACTTCTCTAAAATATAGTTTACTAACTAACATCTAATTAATGTTAAATTCTAAGGCAAACCAAATAAAAAGTATTGTCATAAATATTAGTTATCCATAATTCTAAAAGTTAAAATACGTACTTGATGTTAAAACTATTAAATGAGATGAATGCGAATTAGATTTACCTTCTTGAAAATTATTTGACCACGATTTTGACATTTTTATGATAATTAATCAACCAACAAATTTATCAGCGAGTTTTATTTTTGAAGAATTCTCATATTAACTTTGTGACTCCATGGCCAAACTCTTATATAGAATATTTAAACATAATTAAAATTAAATAGAACTTAAATAGAAAGCTGCTTCAGTATTTATAAATGTTGTTTTGCTTCTCAATGTCTACTCTGTCTCTCAGTAACATCCTATATGTTGATCACCAGTGAGTGACCACAGGATGAACCCAGTCCACATGCTCTCCTTCAATGAAAGCTGAGAAAAAAAAGAACATAACGTCACCATGTTATCAATATTCCATTAGGAGCTGTTGTGAAATTTATCTCAGTGCAGCCACCAGTGTATCATAGAGCACTGAAATATTCATATCCTCCTAATTAATTGGCATCAGAGGAGCACATCTTTTTTTGTTTCAAGTCGTGCCGCAGAAGAACGAGTCAGAAATCAGACTGAAATGTTCCACACCGGGAGGCGGGAAGAGTGTGTGTGAGTTTTTGGAACTAAAAATACTTTTAATTCTTGCTTCAGGTTTTAAATGTTTTTTTAATGTCTAAAAAAACTTTTTAAACAAACTTTTACTGTAAATCCTGGTATACATTTCAGGACAACCTCGTCTCCCTTAAAGGAAAATGTTATTAATTAGCTGTGTGGGTGTGTGGAGGGGTGTGTGCATGTTTGTGCCCGTGATTAAAGGTATGCATATGCTTGTGCTCTGGTTTTCTGTTTTTATATTCTGGCTACAGACTCTTTGGCGTCCCTCAGGGTCGGTCCCAGGTATGTCCCAGCTGTGTTGGAGATCCATCAGCCCTGACAGGTCTATTGTGCCAGCTCTCTTTACAGGCTCTGACCACCAGGATATCACTTTCAATTAGAAATGCATTCATAAGCAGTGATGGAGGTGGATTTGAGTGATTGCAGATGCTAAATGGAAGGCTAGCTCGGCTGCTAATTTAATCTAAGCATTGTGCTTAAAGTCAAAATATTTTCTGTTGGATTTCGTCTTTGTATCTATGAATCAAAGAGACAAACAGACAGTCTCTGTGAGCCCGAGGATCCAGAATTCCAGAAATGAATGGGTGTTTGAATGATTGCTGCTGTGACAGGCTTGCTGTGATAGAATAACACATTCTGTTGAACAAATAGGCCCTTGAGTGCTAACTGGTCCCAGGGGTCTGTCTACAGCCCCGAGGCTGAGGTTTTCACAGAGATGGGCTGCTCACAGCACAGCTTTGCCCTGACAGACACAAACTGGAAAACTCCTCATTTGAATGCAGGAATACTTTTGACAAAGACTACACATGCCCCCAAAAAGGTAACGAAAGCTTTTAGCTTATTTGTAATCTTCTCCGTGTAATGAAACATTTGCATTTGTGGTTTATTTTTAAACTGGCGCTCAGCTTTGTTCACTGGTGCCTTAAGAGACATGTTTCTACTGTTGTAAAGGGTCGAATCCTACACTCCGGCCCGGCAGCCCCACACGGCACGCTCTTTGATGATGTCACAGGGTTAGATAGCCGCTATTGTAGATATGGGCTTCCAGAGTGCAGCAACACACTGTTCTAGCATCTGTTGAAAAAGAAACTCCCTCCCAAGTCTCTTTGACACAGCTTTTTTTTCTTTCTAAAAGGGAGACCTGGACAAAAGCCACAGTTTCTTCTGTGATATCCTGTTAAGACTGTTCTGGAGCCAGCCAAGCATAACCTTCCTTCAGAGAGCTGGGGCAACATCATTCAGCTTCCTTCGTGTGATTCAGGGCACACAACAAACCCTGTGGTCCACAGCTCAGTGGCCAAGGAAAAAGACCCGTCACACATTGTCTTTTACCCCTACAAACATTCAGAGGCTTGCACGTTATGCATCACCCCCCCGTTTGGGCACGCATTACACATGCGCTCACAAGGAAAAGTTTTGCTTTCATAAAATGCAGGATTAATTCTCCTAAATATTTGGAGGGCTTTTATTTTAAATCAGGGGTGTCAACCTCAATCACACAAGGGGTCAAAATCCAAAATTACAGGATA
Source organism: Oryzias javanicus (assembly GCA_003999625.1). Lineage (NCBI taxonomy): Eukaryota > Metazoa > Chordata > Actinopteri > Beloniformes > Adrianichthyidae > Oryzias > Oryzias javanicus. Next base: position 23,219,179 of record CM012451.1, on the reverse strand, counting down.
AACATTTATTGAACACTTTAAAACTAAATTTTTAAAACTTTAAAACCGTAACTTTTTAACATAATTATGAACTTGATATATAGCATTACCTGCAATAACGCTAGTGTGAATGCTGTAAGCTGAATTTGGCCGTTGAAGAGGCTGAAATTGAAAGCTAAAAAACGCTGAGGCGGAAAACACTGAAGCTGACAGCAAGCTAAAATATTAGCTAAATGGTAAATTAGCCCAAAAACAAAAAAAAAAAGAAACTTTGGTGAGTCAAAGCAGCTAGCATGTACACTCTCCGGGAAATAGCTAAACTTAAAAAAGGAACATAAAAAAGGAAAAAAAGGCCTAAAGCTAGCCAAAACAGCTAGCAATTAACTGAAATATTAGCTAAACTCCAAAATAGCTTAAAAAAACGTATTTAAAAAAAAAAAAATTGTCAAAAAAGCTAGCATGTACAGTATCCGGGAAATAGCTAAACTTCAAAATAGCCTATAAAACATAAAAAAGGAAAAAAAAAGCCTAAAACTAGCCAAAACAGCTAGCATTTAACTGAAATATTAGCTAAACTCCAAAATAGCCTAAAAAATGTAAATAAAACTAAATTAGTCAAAACAGCTAGCATGTAGATGAAATATTAGTTAAACTCTAGATTAGCCTTCAAAAAAAAGGAGAAAAAAACTAAATTAGCCAAAACAGCGAAGATGTTGCTGAAATATTAACTAACTCCAAAATAACCCAAAAAATATATTAGTAAATACCAAATTAGTCAAAACGCTAGCAGAATGCCAAATTTTAAAACTTTAAAAACGTAACTTTTCAACTTAAACTTTAAATAACTTTCTTTTACTGTCCATAAAAATATATTTAGTCAAAATAAAACAAGGTAAAAATAAGCGCAAGAAAACATCGGGCCATTAATAACAATAAAAAAAAAAAGATCTGAAGGGCCGGACATAATTACCTGGAGGGCCGAATCCGGCCCCTGGGCCTTGACTTTGACATGTGTGCTTTAAATGCAATGCTCCTCCACTTTCCACTGGGCTCAATTAAAGAATTGCTAAATTAGTATAATTAACAGCCTTAATCAAATTGAACCTGAATAATTGCATTGGTGGTGAGCTGCGGCTCTAGGTATGGTCAGAACACATCTCAAGGGTAAACATGATGGAACTGCGAAACGAGCAGCTTGCAAACTGTCTCAGCTTTGATGAAGTAACGTTTAATTATGCCCCTGATGGAAATAGTTCCCATTGTCTAAAGCTAATTTGTCCCTTTTGGCTTCTTCCCTACCCTAGAGGCCTGTCTGTCTCAGGTTACCTCCCCCTCCTCCTGCTTACCAGCCTGCTGCCACCCTGGGTATCAGCACCTCCCAGCTCCAAACAGATCCACGAGCAGGAGTCGGGTCCAGACAGTGTTCTGTTTGTTAAGCACGGCCCAAAAATCGGGGCCTCTGGGGGAAAAGATGAAAGGCGGTGAGCCGCCTCCCTCTCAAGGAAAGGATCAAGCAGGTCAATTTCCTCTGACTTTGTCCCCGTCTTGGAGTTTGTATTCCCTCAGTCCACAAAGGCCGCCATTCGACTGAACCGGAGGCCCGCTCTCTCTCATCTGTCCTGTTGCTGCCCTCATTTAATTCACAGCATAATAGATGGCAGCACATGCCTTCTGAGCACAACTCCTTTTTAAAAACGTGAAACAGGAGATGACACTCCCTGGTAAGAAAGGGGCATCAAAATAGAAACAGATACTGTATAATTCTCTCTTGTTTCAACACAGACTTCACGCAGCACGCTGTGAAAACAAGATTATCGCAGCTGAGAGCAGTGAGACAAGACTAATATAAAACTTAAACACAGAGCATCGGATTTTGAATATTGTGAAATGGTCACGTTTTATCCCTCTCACCTATTTAGCCCCGAACGATTTCTCATGCTCTTCAGATAATGAAATGAAATGCGTATACATTAGGTCTGACAGTGGATCGCGCTCACATTTACATGCAATTTCAAAGGGGACATATATTTGCATAGTGAATTAAAATTAAGACCTAATTATGCAAATATTTTATTAAATGCGACAAGGGGATGGTTTTTAATTTGGCTAATAACTGATACAATAGTGACTTGATAGTCCAAACAGAATAGCAAGATTTATTTTTTTTTTTACTGCAAAGCTCCACATTGCTGTTAAGTATTCAGGTGCTATTAACCGATGAACAAAATGAATATATTACAGGCAGTAATCCTTAGATAAATGAAGACAAAAGCTCCTCCCCATTGAAGTCATTGTTCTTCGTGCTTCTTTGCATTCAACACTCAATCAGACGTAGAAAAGGCTTATTTCAAATGTACAGTTCTTTGTTTTTACAGATGATTTTTTTTTTTAATTAGTTTTTGTTCAGGTTTTGTAATGTGCTTCACATGACAGAAATGCAGCAAATCTACATTTTTTTCACATCCACAGTTTATTTTAGGAAAGTTATAATGTTATAATTGTTGTTTTTTGTGTGTGTAGAAGGTACAGATTGCATAAGAATATTTCTTCTTCTACTGTTTTAATTGTTCAGAGCCTAAAAGAGGGGTTATGCGTTGTTTTTTTTTTCTTTTTTTTGTCAGCTGGCGTAAACAATAAATGCATTTTAATACATAAAGCCAAAGCAGCTCCATATTATGAAAGTATATTATGGAGAAATAGTTAAAAAAAAGTATTCCGTCATTATTAATAAGAGGAAAAAAAATGAGCAAATGTGAATACAATTAATTGGAAAGGATTCAACTCAACCAGGCTAGCGGTCATTTTTACTGGAATGTTGAACCTGACATGAAAACATCTTTCTAATTCTGTCTCCAGCAGAGGTCCTCCCTTTTACAGGAATCAGTCAACCTACATTTGGCCAAAAAATAAAAAAATAAACGTGTATACCCACAGAAGCTCACGATGATTATGCACTAAATAAAATATACTTGAATCTTTTTAAAATAACAAAAATAGAGTTTAAAGTTTAAAAAAAAGCTGAAATTCTTCCATTTTCATTCATCTTTCATTTTATTCTTTTGTTTAATCTCACTTTCTGTTTGTTCTACTTTGGGAAAGTAGTTTAACTTTCTGCACATTCATGTTTTATTACTTTTATGCAACCAACATGCAATTCTCTGAAATGTTAACATCATTTTAACTGCATTTTATCTGAATGTTTGTAGGCTGCAGGAAAACAGCGCAGAGGAATCCAATTTTATGAATTTAAACTTAATCCAAGTTAATTTTTTTACTGTTTTTATAATCTATATAATTTTTTAAGATGTATTATTTTGTTTTATTTTATTTGACGTTTCACATTAAAATGCATTCGTTAGCTACAAAGTCATTTTTATCCGCGGTCCCTGGACTGATGGTTTCATTTTGTTTGATGCAATTTGACAATTAATGCATGAAATTTATGGCTTTACATGTTTTCTATAGTGAAATAATGAGATTATTTTATAGAGATGTTTCATTAGAGGAAATTAGAAGGCTGACCAGTAAGAAAATAAATTGTAAAATAATTACAACTTTGCGAGATCACCAATAAATCCAGTTTATGGTTTAAAAGATAACTTTTGCTCATACATTTCACTTAAAAAGAAAACATGAAGAATCCTATTGGGTTTTTGATGATCTGTCCTCAGAGGTCCTGTTCAAAGACTTGATCTTTGTCATCAGGACCGTTTGTTTGTGTGTGAGATGGAGCAAGGAGAGCTAAAGGCTTACTGTGTCTCTCTCCTTCTTCCTCTCTTGTGGGTCAAGCAAACAACCTTTGCGATGACAACTCAGGGATTGGTGTCGGCCCAGCCAGGCTGAAAATGGCCCTTGTCCATTTCTGCCATGTAGCATTTCTTCTCTCAGCCATTTGTCCTTCGTCAGGAACACAGCTTGTAATAAGAAGAGCCAACATATTTATGAAGTGGTCTAGCTCGCTGGTACACAGGTCTTTTATCTGCCAGGCGGGAAACAGCTTTGTTACTCTTTAACAACCTGCAGCACAGAGAAGAGAGAAACAGCGTCTCTGAGCTGCATCTGAGTCTACATACACTCGCTTCTGTTGCTTACATTTGTTACAAAACACTGAGAAAGAGTCCTCCCTGCATAGAAGCACAGCGATGTTTCCGCTTTTAAATTTGACCAACAGGCCAATTAGTGTGTTTCTGGTGAGTGATTTGTTTTGCCGTGTGCAGTGACTGTCCACTCAGCAACGTTTATGAGTGATTAGTTAAGCTTGGCCTGAGCTCTATGAAAAACCTGCAGGGAGCAACAAAGCATCATTCAGACGGCAGGAGAGTCCAGGGGAGACTCACAAGTGAACTTTGGCAGACCAAAAAAAACGATGATGGAGTGAACAAAGATGGCCTTTAACACTGATGTTTGTGGGCCTTTTTTACATGCTGAAGAACATTTTATATAATATATATATATATAAATAATAATTGTAATTGTAAATCAACGACATATATCTGCTGTAAACAGCTACAAAAAGGAGTAACTACACCAATTTCTGACAGAAATCCCTGCATTAAAAATAGATTAAACATCTTAAGTGGTATTTCATATTTGCAACATACATTTTATTACTTGTTAATTTATTTTCCTTGTAAACAATACTTAAACATTCTAAAAGGTTTCTTGGAAACTAAACTAAAACCGATTTCTAATCCTAAGAAAAATAGTTAACAACATTTATCCTAAAACTATTTTTACATCAGCATCTGACAACAATATGTAATAGTTTTTATTAAATTTACAACTACTGTTAAAGAAGAATGTTCTGTATTTATGTGAACCTAAAAACTATTAACCTCACTTTATAGCAGAATTGTCACTTATTTATCTTAGTTTATTTCCAAGATATTTATCAGAAAATTAGGTATTTTGACATAATGGCAAATATTTGAATGTAACATCCATTTTGATATAGAAAATATGACGCAAACATAAATACGGAGCCACTAAAGGGACATTATAGTGAAAAAAAATATATATAAAAATTGAGGTTAAAAAAAATGTATAGTTGCTGACTGGTGCTCACCAGATAGTAAACGGGGGGGATTTTAGCTAATCAGTTTTTAGATTTTTTTTATTTACCGTTTTAAATTCTAGCTATATTATTTTTTTTTTCAGTTAAAAAAAAACAAAACATTTTTTTAACTTCGATTAAAAAAAAAATCACTTCACTTCAATATTTAGATTATCTTTTGTCAATTAAAATCTGGTGCACACTGTTACTAACCTTAAAATAAAAATACTTTTCTTTCTTTATTTTTTCTTTTACTTTTACAGGACAAGACAATTTTTCACTTAAATGTCTTTCTTTCTTTGTTTTACTTTGATGTCTCTTCAGGTTCTCCGTACACACATGACAGAACCAGATCAATAATAATAATACATAATCATTTAAATAAATGGAATTAATAGAACAATGGCTGAAGTATTCTTTTGCAAAAACAGAAAATCAAAATGAAATAATTTTGACCAAACTCATGTTTGGAGTAGACCATCAATGATGTGTGTCTGAAAAAATCTTGATTGCAGATTTGAGCCAAAATTTAAGGTCATTTTGATTGTAAGAAGTGTAAAATTGATAATTAAAGATAAGACTTAATTTACCTTGCTTATAAAATAGCAAAAATAGTAATACGGCTTAGTAAAATAGTAATAAATAGTAAAAAATGTTTACGTTTCCTTTCGTTTTTGCAAATTTCATTTGATTATTTTTACCTATATTTCTTAGTGCTGCATAAGCGTAATATCTCAATTTCAGGGCTTTTGTCAAGGTTAAAGACGAGGAATGCGACCCTTTTAATCAAACAGTTAATAGTTTACGTCACATAATGACACTTTTATTTAATGGATGCTGTTAAATAGCTTAAATGTGTTTTAATCCATTCTATCAAAGTGTGATTACAGGGGACGAGTACATCAAGTGGTCCTTTGATTTGGTTAGCATGATCAAATTGACTTGTGTGTCATAAGTGATGACACCAGTGGTAATTAATTTCTCCATTAAGGATGGTCGATGTGACAGCAGTGCAAACAGAGAGCGGTGACAAGGAGGACGGAGGAACTTCAGCTCGACTGCAGAGGAGGAGCAGCGGGCAATTCCATTATCCGTCTGTATTAACAAAAAACAACACAACTACACTGTGCGGTACTGCATTATTGGAATATTTGCAGATCTGGCAGATTATGTCATGCATTTACTAGGATTAATGGAGTTTTAGGAATTCATTGTCTTTTAATCAAGTGAGCTTTTGCAGCCTAAAGGTATTCATCCTTTTGCAGTTTATACTATTAAAGTAAATTAAAACAATTGTTACCTAAAGACGAAATATGTTCATTGTGCAAAAGGGAAACCTTAAATCAGAATTTGTAGTTGCAGATAAGACTATTTATAGAAATATTCATATATTTTAACAATTAAATGACTTTTACCCTTTGCATCATAGACTCATTTTACAGGATCCAACCGTCTGTGAATGCGTGCACTTGTGCGCCTGCAGGCTGTCTCATCACCTGTGGGGGTTTTGATAAAAAGTGAAATCAACAGTTTCGCCAGCAGCGAGAGTCATGGGCTCCTCACAGGGAGGGGGTGATTGTCCAGCTCCCCCCCTCAACACCGACATATGGGAAACAGAAGGATCTGCCACCGACTCCCCGCCAGAGCAAAGGCAAACGCCAATCCACATATGCATAGAAGTGGTTATTTAGAGCCAGCGCGGTTTACCATAACAACAGATGAAACACAGGAGTCATTTTGTTTTCTCTGAGGGGCTTTGTTCCCGGGGCTCACCTCCTTCTTAAGCTGTCTCCATATGAGGCAGGATAAACTCAGGGGCCCAGGCTGCGGTGTAAATAACAAAGACAGCCTCACTTACATGCTTCCTAAATCCTATCGGAAGATAAAAAGGAAGTTAAAAAAAAAAAAAAAGATCCACTTGATTTCCTCACTTTCTTAAAATGAGCTTAAAGCAAGACAAATACATTTAGTGGTTACCCATACCCCGTCTGTGGGTTTTGGTATCCTTTGTTATTTCAACTGGAAAACCAATAGCTCTAAAAAACTATTGTTTTTTATAAGATTGAATCTATTCTTCTGTATTATCTAAAGGGATTAACATAATCGTGTTAACTTTTCTAACTTAATTTTAAATGAACAATAATATTCTTTTATTTTTTTTGTCTGCAGAGGTTTATATATTTCTGCAGGATGTGAAGTTTACATGGACTCATTGCTAAAAAAAACACTATTAATGCTATCAATTTGACACTTTCCTCATAAATAAACAGATGATTTTAACACATCCTTGTTGGCAATTGACCTGCAAGTTCATGGTTCAAAGAATTTATTTTTAATTTAGAGAGAACTTAATACAGTTAGTAATTCAAAATGCTTTCCAGAAGCCTAACTATTTCAAACCACAAATCAAATCAAGCTGAATCAAATCCAATCACAGCATGGTAATAAATAAATAAATGTTGCAAAGTCAAAGTTTTTACAGTTCAATTTTCTTACACCACTAGATCTCTATGGAGCTATTTTGGCGCCATAAATATTGGAAACCTAAATAAAAACATGTTGAAAAAATATTTGTGTTTTGCCAAAAAAACGTAAAATGTCCAAATCCTTTTGCTGTTCTAAAATTAACTTAATTATTTTCAGCTTCAAATGTTCATTTTTTTAGGTTTCAAAACTCAAAACCCTTTTTTCCTGTTTTAATTCTTATTTTCGCTTTCAACTCTTTTTTTGTTTTTGTTTTTTCAATTTTAGGTCTGAAAATGTAAGTTTCAAAACTTTTGGCCCTGTTTTGGCGAGTTGGGGCGGGGCTTATACAAAGGACCAATCAAAATCGATGAGGGTGGTTCAGTCCCGCTGCATTCACTGACTCCTAGAACTGAGATAATTATGGTCACAAAATGACTGTTTAGTCTGTACTATCATTGTCTGAAGTTATCACAAGACAGATGTAAAAATCTGAGTTTTATCAAATCGAACATCCAAAACGCCGTTCTAGCTCGTTCAAAACGCCATCTTATTGTGTACAGGCGTAGAAAACAAACCCTATGCTTGTATAAAATGGCTATGTGGTGGGTGGCCCACCTATTAATCCGACAGAACACGTTAAATACATGGCGCTGGTGGCGTAGCGGTACGGCATCTAGGAAAAAAAAAGAAAACACATATACAAAGTTCAAACAAGATTAACTGTAAAAAGGCGAGATGAACAATAAAAGAAACAGGAATTTTGGACAAATACCCAAAAATAATTCTGTTCAGCCCACTTTAAAATAGTTAATTTGCTGTTTCATTTATTGAAACACACACTGATATGTTTAGCCTCACTCATAGCTTTTTTACCCACAAGGCACAGGTGCAGTCAGATCCCGGCCACCAGGGAGTGCAAATCTGTAGCAATGTGGTGGATTTTTCTCACTTACTGTTGCTGAAGCTGCTGTTTAGATTCAAACCTCACTTGCTGATGTTTGTTGTTTCACTCTTCTGGACGATTAAAAAAAAACTTTATATTCAAATGAGATGAATCGCAAATCTGTAATATTTCCGAATGCTTCAAATCTGCTAGGACAAACAAGCTCGTGTTAGCAGGTATGAGCCTTCAATGCATTTTTTTTTCTTTTTCTTTTTATCACTGAAAGCAATGAGCCAGTTGACCATTTTGTGCAGGCTTGCAAGTGTTTTAGTGTGCATTTCAAAGCCGGTCAGCCCGTCAGTGAGCTACTTAAGAGCAGCAATATTGTAATAATGACTTGCTGATGGGAGGGCAGCAATGGAGCTGAACTTACATTCCTCTGGTGCTGCCTGATTATGACTTTAACGGAATAAATTATGACCACAAACAGCATGAGAATCTAAAGCTGTTTCATGCTGAGGAAGACAAAAGCACAAACCTTTTATTAAATGTCAGAAAAATGAGCACAGAATTGCAAGGATTGTATTATTTTCACTTCAGTTTTTGCTCATCCCAAAGAGATTTTCTAAAGTTTTTGTCACTATTTTTGAATAAAGCACCTGTTTTCAACCGCTTGTTTCTCATCATTTTAACAAACTGACTGTCAAGTTTTCATAATTACTGCAGAAAAGTGGAGCGTTGTGGTTAAAAACACAGAAGAGGTCCCCTCTCTGTGTGTGAGTTCAACCTTGAATCTTAATGCGGTGAGATCACAGTAAATCATGGCTCCAGAGTCAGCCAAGTCTATTGGATAAGAAATGAAAGGCTGAAAAATTTCCTCGACAAATTTATCAGGGGCCCGCTAAAGCGCCGTGCTTAAGCCACATCCGATCCCTGTGAAATATTATACAGACTTTTAATATCAGGAGCGAGTGGAGCTGGAGCGAGAGGCAGTCAGCTGCTTCGCTATAATCAAATGTTACAGTATAAAACAGCGTGTCGCGCCACTATTTGACATGGGGGGGAATGAGATTAGATGGAATTCGTTTCTAAGTGAGGGGAAATTACAAGCCTATTGAAAGTCAGCCCCCGCCCCTCGCTTGATCACAGCCTCTGGGGTGGGATTGTCAGGGAGAACAGTGACATGAACGCGGGGATGGTGACCCAATAACCTGCATGTGTATCAGCCAGAATCTGCTGATACATTCAAAGAGTTTCAAATCAAAATATGAAAAAAATCAGAGAACGAAATGAAGGTTTTCTTCCACATGCTGTCTGATCGTGCTGTTCATTGTTTGGTCAGAGAGGAGGCCCTTGACATTCTGATCCTTTAACACGTGTCTTGGACTTCGCACCGCATTGAGATGACACTTTACAAAAAGAGAAGTCCAATTTTGGCTCCTGCTGGAGAACAACACGTGTCAGCGGCCCCCCCTGGGCCCTGTCAGGGGGTGAAGAGGTTAGGCGCTCTGTGCGGCCGCAAAGATCCCAGCTTTCTTGGAGACCACCATAATGACTGCTAATTATGCAGCCATCTGTGTGGTAGGCTGTGTTATGTAGACACCTGTTCATTAAGTCCCAGAAAGAATTTTTCCCCTCTGAAAACTCAAAAGTCTAAAGATAAAAGTCTAAGAAAATACCCCCTCATTGATCCACATACACGTGTCAATAAAACTCTATACCAGGGGTGTCAAACTCAATCACAGGGGGCCAAAATCAAAACAGACCTTCAGTCACGGCCCTAAAAGGATAAACATTTATTGAACAGAAAAAAATTAAATTATAAGAACTTTAAAAACTTTTTTACATAATTATGAACTAGATCTAAAGCATTACCTGCAATATAGTGTGAATGCTGTAAGGTAAATTTAGCTGCTGAAGATGCTAGTGCTGATAGCTGAAGATGCTGAAATTGAAAGATAAATACAATTAAGCTGATAGCTGAAAACAATGAAGCTGGTAGCCAGCTAAAATATAAGCTAAAGGCTAAACTTATTAAAAAATACTTAGGTTAGCCACAACAGCTAGCATGTAGCTGAAAGAATAGCTAAACTTCAAAATGTCCTATAAAACGAAAAAAAAAAAGCTTAAATTAGCCAAAACAACTGACGTATAAGTATTAGCCTAACTCTAAAACAGCCTAAAAAATTTTTTTAAAAAAGTCTCAATTAGCCAAAATGGCAAGCATGTAGCTGAAATTGTAGCTAAATACCAAAATGGACTAAAAATACTGAAAAAAGCCTAAATTAGCCAAAACAGCATGCATGTAGCTGAAACATTAGCTAAAGTCGTAAAAAGCTTTTTTTAAAAAAGCCTCATTTAGTCAAAGCGGCAAGATAAAATACTAGCTAAACATCAAAATGGGCTAAAAAAAAAACTGAAAAAGACCTAAATTAGCTAAAATAGCTAACAGGTAGCTAAAATATTAGTTAAACTCTAAAATAGCCTAAAAAATATTAGTAAATGCCAAAATACTCCAAAAAGCTTTTTAAAACTTTAAAAATAACTTTTTAACATAATTTTGAATAATAAAAAGGCAGCTCATTATTCCAGAATAAATCAATTTAAACTTTGAATAACTTTCAATGTTTTACTCTACATAAAAATATATTTTGACAAAAAACATGAAAGTTAAAAATAAGCGCAAGACATTGGGCAATTAATAACTATAAAATAAAATGATCTGGAGGGCCGGATATAATTACCTGGAGGGCCGGATCCGGCCCCCCGGCCGTGACTTTGACACGTGTGCTTTAGAGCATGCAGAATTAAACTCTTCTGCATCGGTAATGATTGAACTTTGTGTGAAACCTTTCCAGCTTCAGAGCTATCACCAAGGTTAACCAGGCCATCGGGCTGCATTAGTAGGAGGGTGTTTGCATGGCAAGCCAATAAAAAGCTCTCAGATATCTGCTGAGGGGGAGCACAGCCTGTCAAGCCTGTGACCCCAAGAAGTGATCTGCCATTACTGACTCACAGAAGACTAATGAGGACCATTCTGCCAGCACCTTGAAAAATGTCAATACTCTTTTAAGCTTAGTTGAACGCTACCTGTTCTACTTTCATTTGATGCGATACAAATTTCCCCTTCCTCCTTGAGAGTATCTAGGCTGTCCGGGTAACTAATAGTGCAATAATAATTTAAATTTTCTGTGCTGTGGAAGCTCCGTGCCAACTTATGATAAACTCTGCAAAGCTTTAAAGCCTCCTCCTCCTCCTTGAGTATCTCCAGACACATTCATCTAATCCCTATCTTTCAGTTTAAGATTTATATAAACAGATGATCGCCGAGCATCACATATTTCAACTTTTTATCTGTTCAGCTTATGACTCCATTTAGTTTGGATCCTCGGAGAGGGAGCCAGTGCACCAATCATAGAGCGAGGGCCAATTAGGATGTTGACGGATTGAGTTTGGAAGATAAATTTGGGATGTAAAAGGTTGACATAGCTGCTGTGTCTCTTTCACTGTGTGTGTGGCTCCCAATTAAGTGAGGAGAGGCAGCTTTTGTTTCTCGCCTGGATCCGACTGTCTCCCTGACAGATGAGCCCCTAATGAGAGCAAATCTGACAGAATCCTCAAGAAACATGATAAATTGAATTGTGTTCAACCTGCTCATTTGTAGTGTTCACAGAATTTCGCGAAATGCTACATGTATTTAGTCAAACAATTGAGAAATCGAGTAGGTGGGCCCCTTGCTGTTTAAATGTACCCTCCTCTTTATTTCTTAACGCTCTTCATCAGTGAAAAATGGAGTTTGCAGGTCGGAGGCAGACATATGTTAAGTCCCGAGGCCTCAATCTGCCTCCCTCCCCAATATTTATCAGGCATATTAAGGACAATTTCTCTCATTATCACTCCCCAACTCCTCACCATATGCATCCCTATTATTAGACAACCTGCAGAAGATGTCCTATTTTAAAATTTCAATTACCAAGTCTAACCTTAATTGGTTAGAAATGCTGTTTAGTGGATGGCATCAAAATCAGGCTCAGGAAAGAATACAACAGATGGCTTAGTCTTATGACTTGCATTAACACCTTCGAAGTTTAATGAACTGTTAATTGCTTTTCTAATACATATCAGGGGCAGTAGAATACAAGCAGTAATGCAAACAGATTACTTTGTAGACGAGAGATAAACACGCGCGCTGCTCAATGTCACCTTTAGGTGTCTCGATAAACAAAAGGGAGCTTGAAGGAGGAAGGGAGGGGAAAAAAGTTGTGCTTTTTTTTGGAAGAAATGTGGACACTTTTGGAACGGATTCACCTTATCGTCCGCTTTTGTCGTCATCTCAGCATTGGGGCTGGTTATTGATCTAATACCGATCCGATACCGGTCAATATTACCGATATTTTTCATAAATCTAATCAATGTGGCATAATGAACCATAAAATGTCAATTGTTTTAATTGCTGTTTATTTATTTATTCATGTATTGTTTTGGTAAGTTTTCCTTTTTTAATTACTTGATAAACATAAAAAAAAGGATTAGGACAATATTTTAAATTAAATGGAAGTTTACCAAAATAAAAACTTCTTGAAATTAAACAAAAAGTGAAGAAGTGAATGAAAAACAGTCAACAAAAAAAAGAAACAAGTAACTATGAAACAAAAATAAATCATAATGTTTAAGGTAGAAATATAAATAATTTGTAACTTCTTTGCCTTTAAATAGAACAAACAAGAGTTAAAATATCTGGTATCGATCCGATACCAATTTGAGATCAATACTATAAATATTTTGGATCGATCCACCCAGAACTACTGAACATTGCAGCATAAACAAACCTTTCATGAAAGATGCAAAGTTAATACACTTTTACTTTTGTTAACCAGAGTTCACTTTAGTTTTTAAGACTTTAATCGCAAAATTTGTCATTAACGACCAATCCGAGATGAATAGAAATGATTAGTTCGACTTAATACAGATGTGTAAACAATGTGAAAGAACCACTTCTTTTTCAGTTACATAACCCTAGTATACTAATGCTACTTTAATTGCCATGTGATGTGCTCTTGTTTTAATGCTGACTCTAGGGCTTCTTAAATCAGTGCAGCATAGTGCAGCCAATCTGCCTCGTAGTTTGCTGATGAAGCAGATCTCCCTGCAGAGGCTAACCCTCATGTTACCTGCAAAGGCCCATCAGCAGGGAGAACTCATATTTGTCCCCTAACATTTTTTATCTTCCATAGAAGAAATTTTCTGTATTTTAATAAAGACTATATTAAGATTAATTCATATTTTCCATAATTTCTCATTGGGGCTGTTTATAGACCACGCCTCCCACCATACCGAGTTCCTGTTTTGACCTGTTGTCATGAAAAGCACAAAGAGGTTGATACAAGAAGGCATAATGAGTGACTCCTAAAGTCTTGGAATGGGAACAGTGTTTTTCTTTAAATAATAAACATTGATAAAATAGCTGTTGTATCAAAGATCGCATAATCCGTTCAAGATGATCCATTCATTCATCCATTTCCGTTCACCCTGGACCAGGTTGCGGGGACAGCAGTCTAAGCAAAGATGCCTAGATTCCCCTCTCCCCAGCCACTTCCTCCAGCTCCTCTGGGGGGACTTCGAGGCATTCCTGGGTCTAGACCTGATCTTCAACGTACCTGACTCTTCTTCTTCACTGTTTGCCTGCCGCCTGCCCTGACCCTCGCCTGGACTCTGACATCTTTAGTCTCTTTTTTGATGCTCCCGTGCTCGTGATTGACCCCTGCCTGTCTGACTCTGATTTAGTTTGAGGACTTCTAGCTGTGCTTGGCTCCTGTCTTCCTGTCTGAACTAATTCACCTGCCACACGTGGAATCAGCTGTCTGCCTATGACTCTGTGCAACATAATCAAGCATTACAACTTAAAAAATAAGTATCGGTTTCAGCACCGTTTAAGTACCTACATGCTTTCGAAAATAAGGGATTGGCCCTGTACTAGATAAAACCCAAATGAAACCCAACCCAAAATATGGGCTACTTTTAAGACAAATATAAAGTGTGACCATAGAAACTTACAAGACGTAAAGGCTGAATCCAAATTCCTCCTCTAACCCTAATGTCATAAACTGGTAGACAGCTGGATCCAAGTGCAGCAGGTTTATTCTGAAAAGACAGAAGAACAGCAGTAAGGCACAGCTAAAAGTCCACAAAGTTAAATCAGGGTCAGGCTGGCAGAGGTCAAACACGAGCATGAGGGCATCGGAGAACAACCAGAGTGGTCAGAGTTCAGGCAAGGGTCGAGGCAGGCGGCAAACAGTCAGAGCTGAAGACAAAGCAGGGTCAGATGAAACAGAAGATCATGTCAGGATGAGAATGCTCAGTGATGCAGGCAGAGGGGCACAAACAAGACTTCACACTGAGCAGAACTAAATACTGATGGGAGTGATAGCAGATGGAAAACTGCAGTGAGGCTTCTGGGAGTGAGAGCAGGGGCTGATGGGAAGTGTAGTGTGGACACCCAGGAAGTGCTAGAACCCCGGTGATGGCCAGACGGGGAGACGAGACCAATTCATGACCATAGGCCTAAATGACACATATCAGTAAAATGAGAAACTTGTATTTGGAGTTTTTCTGTTGTGAACGGCGTGTGTACCATGATGAAATTTGGTGGTTATTTCACTTACACCAAAGTTACCAAATTTACCCATGAGCTCCATCAAAACTATAAGTTCTTGACTCCGAAAATGGTGTACTACAGCGCACATGACATCACCGCAAGGGTTCTATAGAACCGAGAGACAGGAATACTCCTTCCTTATGAGTGTTATGTGAATTAACATGAGGAGACCAAGACGAAACAAAGAGAAACCTATAACCACACCTTTATTGACAAACAACCATCTGAAAACTGTTTACAGTTTTAAAAAGTTACAAAGTCCTTTGCACATTTAAAAATTTACTATAAATTGACTCAATTGGCTTTTTTTATTTCTAGATGTTTATTTTAATGCAGGTTTTCACATTTCAATAGGTGGAACTATTTTCATTTCATTCCATTCTGATAACTCAGATTATATTAAGATTAAATAATTTTGGCTACAGCAATTAAGCTTGAGCACATTAAATCTTAACGACAAGTATTCATTCCACTTAAGCGACCATAAATGCACCCCAACATTTGGAGGTGGTACTTTATTAAATTAAGTTCTTTTTAGGGTCAATCTACTTCTGTAATGAGTTGTCTCTTTTGATCATCAGAGGTTAGATTGTACCCAAACCCCCTTTAATGATGCTGGCATTCCAGCCGAGCTAACAACAACACTTATGTTTATCATATTCCAGCTTAAACTTAGCGGAAGCAATGCCTTGCATGTTTAAAATCCATTTCCATAACTAAGTGTAATTCCCCCTGGTTTGTTCCTGTTTAATGAGGTGAAGTCTTGTTTATGCCTCACAATGTCACTGGAAAAGTTGTTTAAGTGCCTGTGTCTGTGTTTAACCAAATTAATATCACTATACTTTGATCCTGCATCCGACTGTTCGAGCAAACACAATTTGGTTTTAAACAAGATTTGGTTTTGATTTTGCTGTTTCATTTAAACTCGTGGGGCAGATCCTAATGATGGAATGTGTGAATGCTTCAGGCTACGGCAGAAGGAGGAGAAGAGAAAATGACCAACATTGATTTATCCTGGCTGTTCTCTTTTCTGGTTGGTGCTTTCAGAACACCTCGTTGCATCCCATTCCCTCCCATTATCTCCCCGCGATCACCACAGCCCAACGAGTTTCCTACAGGGTCATAAATACTTCCCCCGGACCCCATACTGCTTCTACATTATCCTCCAGACGCCGCCTAATGACAGCGGAAGACAGCCGATGCATCCTTTCTCTCATGACTGCCATGTTGTTCATACAGTTTTACAGTGGCTGGAAAACAAACACCTACACATTCTGAAGCCAGCAGCGGTGTGCCACATTTAAAGTGGTACATTATGGCAACTTGTCGAAAATATTCTACATGATTGATGCCAGTAATGACCATGGTTTCCCTCAGTGAGAGTCGTGTTTGGTTTTACTCCCCATTTAAATCTCAAAAACAGGAAAGAAACCAAAGCGATGATGTCAGCGTCAAACCGCCTTATTGTTCAGTTCCATTAAAACTCATTACATCTTGTGAGGAGGTTGGTTATTTTAGGATGACGAATCAAATTAATTTTTTTGACACGCTGGTCACCCGAATCAATTAGGAATAGCAGACAGTGAGTCATTAGTACAAACAAAGTGTTTCCCCCAACAAGCATTCCCAGCCTTATTAGAACGAAAAGATCATTCAGACGCTACACAAACATGACTCTGAGGAAACAAACAAACAAAAAACAGACACGTCCTATTTGTGAGGGCAATGAGGCCATGTCAAATAGATGGTCAATTGTGTCACTGTTTTGATTGTCAAATGAGCAAAGAGTAAAAAACAATCAAGATGTTTGTGTCGGTTTGCAGAGCGAAGCAGTGGAATTCAGGACAAAACATGGACTTAATTTGGCAAATTACAGATAGAATCCTGTCTGAACAAGCATTCACTAAAACAAACAATATATATATATGTATATATATATATATATATATATTATTATTATTTTCTCTAAACTGCAGTGTTTTATCCACCTTATTCCTGGGGCCGCTGATGTAAAACGGGTTATGGGTGCAACTTCCGATATAGCAACCGGAAGTCACACAGCGCTATTTGTTTCCATTGAAAGTTAGCGGTTTTGTTAGCTTTAGCGGTGCATACAAACTGTAGAAGCGTGTTTAACTTAATCCATCAAAAGTTTCAAAAATGGCTTTGTGCAGCTTGTGGTTGTTCTAACACCCAAACTAAATTAAATTTGTGCCTTAAGGAGCGTTGTGTGGAACGTGGGCCGCTGACGAAGAGGGAGTGCAGCTGCCCTCCTCGGTACAGATTTTACCGTCTCTATCGGGCGAGGATGAAGTCAGAAGGATTTGGCTGAAAAATGTAAATCTAAAGAAACCACATAAGACTTTATATGTATGTTTGTTTCATTTTGTGGATAAAGTACCCACGGAGGAAAATCCGTATCCAACATTCTGGTTGGGTTACTCCAGACCACCAGAGAAGAAGAGACGCCGGGTACTGCAGAGACCTGACGGCGCGGTTAAGTTGCTGCAGCGTCACAAGAACAGGGTCGATATTTCATGTGTAATTGCTGCATCTCCTGGTATTAACTATTAAAAAATTAACGATGTTTAAACCACAGCTGACTCTGTCAAAACATGAAACGGGCTAAAGCTACACCGCGCGATGCAACCCTCATTGGCTCTGGCAGCATGTAAACACAAGCACGTAAAACGATAAGGTTACAATTGATCAGCACTGTGTGCTAACTCCAGCAGAAATAATCATCTATGAAGGTATTGATATGCCTCGGAGCTTTAAGATTGTTCAGAGCTTCACCATCTGCCGCAACCAAAGTAGCTTACTAAATGTTATATTTGGACATTTTTTAACGTTTTTTCATCCTTCAATTTTAGCATGCACCGGAATAGTTATGTCGCCTCTTTAAAGACATGACAGCTGGTGTTCCCACATTTATATGTAGTTATAGATCCAAAACAAGAGGAATTGCACTGTCAGCTCTACAGTTGTAATGTAAATAAATGCTACTTCCGGCGTCTACACCAAGTATCACCCATAATTCACGCAAAGGCTCATGGGGGCTAGGAATAAGGTGGATAAGTCCATCTTCCTGCAAGCAAATGTTTCCACTGACCCTCAATGTGATTGAGAAGGTAGAGAAGATGACGGGACTTTGTGATGTTTCTCCAGATGCAGAGAAAGGTTTCTGTTCATGACGGTTTCTTTTCATCAATAACACTTCACGTTAGTAGGTACAAAGTTGCAACAGAATCGGCTGATTTCTTTGGGTTTGCTGCTTGTGTAGTGTTGCATATCAGTGCAAAGCTGCTTTTCTCCATTATAGAATTTGCTGGATTTTCACTCCTTGAACACTACAACAGTAGCTCTGAAAAGGGACTTTTTTGCAACCAAACATTACTAAATAGGCAATTGTAACTTGAGTACAAATAATTTATGCTGTCAGTTTACACACACGACCTGCAGTGTTTGGCAGACCGTACTTAAAAACAGTTTTCTGGCAGAATGAATTGGCCGCCCACAGATCCACTGCATTGTAAAGCTGCCACATGCTCTATTAGTCCCTACTGTTCAAATGTATACATTAAAGATAGAACAGAATCACACAGCAAGTCTCACTCTGAGCCATGAAATCAGGACATTATCATCCTTCGGACCAAAAACACGACAACTCACACTTCAGCTCGCCTGGTTAGAGTTCCAGACCGGCCTCGTGCTCTGAGTCTCTCTCCGCTGTCATGCAGGCCGAGTCCTTATTGTAAAGTGTAATATATGACCTTGTGCTGAGAGCATTTTTGTGGAGTCTCACACACACAAGCTGTGCACTTGGAAGGGATACGAGTGACTGAGCATTGCTCTATTGGATAAGCTTCTTAATACACGTTTAAAGCAAAGCAGAGGAGGTATTTGGAGATGAAGAGGTTCTGTAAATGAGGATTCTAGCTGGCATGGCTAATGTCTACAAAGCAGCAGTGTTTAGGGTGACATTAACAGAGCCACAGACCCAGGGATGCTCAGGTCTTTACACATGGGATGGCATTTCTGGCTCATTTATTGCACCATAATCAAGGTTTATGCGCCTTTGTGCAGAGCCGGGTAGACGTCGAGCTTGACACTTGATTTGGGGTTTTATCAGTCGACGCCATTACCTTTTGGTCTTCTTTTCGCCCTCTAATGAAAGCCAATTAGGGATGTAAATGGGGCTGAAGAGTGACAAAGAGGTCCGCTTGTAATTCACATCCAAACTGTGTCTTCCCTCGGCAGAACATTTATAACAGAAGATCATAACGGCTTCGACATAGGAGGGTCATTTGCATTGTTGAAATTCATTACAAGGGTGGAGCTGTAATCATAAGCCATAATACCGACCCCAGCCTTCCCTCCACGCCGACTCTACCCATCATCGTTGGGTAGAGGAGAATCTGATAGGTTCTTCTTCATTGGCCACTCAGCGGCGGTGAAGATGCAGGGAAAAAAACGGAGGGAAGGGGAGAGGGACAGGAGTAACAAGGAGAGGTGAAGAGTGTTTGTTGTATGTGAAGCATAAAGCGGTCCACCCACTTGTTTATGTGTGTGTGTTTGTTGTTGTGGGTGTACACGAGTGCTGCAAAGCTGCACCACGCTCCCAAGCGACAGAAACCTTGTTGTGATTTATGCAGCCTGAGATATGAGTGCTGGTTACGCAGTAGCAAGACATCGATCTGACAAAGCAAACCAAACAATAAAGAGGCGAGGAAGATGATGTGCCCAGTGGAGTGGAGAAATGGAGAGTGTACCTATAAGAGCTAATTATCTGAGCACATAATTCTTCAGGTTAAGACAGGGAGAGCTGAAAGTCAGCCAAGCCACAGCTGTCGGAGGAAAGGCTCGGCTGTGCATCGGGGCAGAGGGCAGACCTTGGTCGGAAATAACTCAAAATAAAAGTGTAGATCACTTAAATACCTGTCTAAAAACCCTAAAGATGATTTTTTTTTCCGTTTTACTTCAGAGTGTGAATTTTAATTAATCAAAAATGAAGCTTTTCTTTGTTTTTCATTTGGAGATTTTAAAGCTGTTTTTGCTTATCTTTAGGTTTTAACCCACAAAATGTGGGGAAAAAAAACATTACTGTAAAACCTTCCTGAAAAAAAAGACAGTTTCCTGGCAGATTTCGGTATGATGATTAAAAATAATTTAAACAATCTAAAAATGGTTAAAAAAATATTATTTATGTTTTGTTTGTTTGTGTTTAACCAGGAAACCACTTGAGTTCTGTGTGCTAGAAACAGAATATAATAACAATTATCAGCATTTTGTTTTATCTGATAAATTTTGCATTCAAAAATGTTGTATATTGATGCAGAAACTACATGTTCATGACTTATTAGTTTGTATGAGGTCTATTCAAAACCATATTTTTGACAATACATATTATCAATATTTGCCCATTAATTTCCCAATCCTAAACAAATCCATAGGAAAGTGTCTGTTGTTGGAACCCTATGTATTGTCTAAAAGGCCAATTTCAATTTTAAATTTAATTTCTAATTCAAAATTAAACAATGAAGCTCATAACAAATTAATGTCAGTATCGTGGATAACAAATCTAACAATTAAATGAAACCATTCTAAATATTTTTATTTCTGTTGTAGATTTGTTTTACATTAAAGTAAATTGAGAGAGAAAATAGTCTCAAAGCATTTGTGTGTGTGTAATGATTCATTTATAACTTGTTTGCCTGTTTGTGTGTAACTTTGGATTTGTGTGTGCGTAATTCTTGATTGGTAACTCATACAGCACATTTTGTCCTTAACTGTTTGTTCTTACAATTGTGTCTTCACATTTAATTGAATTTAATTTACGAACCCACAACTTGAAATTATAGCAGCTTACTACTATCTACAAATTTAAAATGGCTCTTATACACACACATCTATAAGTTCTGCACATGATACACAAAAACAAAACCATATTTACGCCATTGACTGTATAACCGCTGGACATCTCAACCCTGCCCCTCTGGTGTTCCAAACAGGAAGTAGGTCTGGTTCCAAGACGTCAAATCCAATAAACTCCTTTGAGAAATAAACCGTTACTTCTCAGTAATTTTATTTGTCAGAATAATCATTTTCTTAAGACTTTCTTTCTAATCCTATTTTTTTTCAAGTTATTTAAGTTTCTCCATGGATGACATCAACACCTCGCTTTGTCCAGTGATTAATATATGTCTATGATATACAAACAAACGTATAGGAGGGGTTGTGAGACTCCTTTCACTTCTACAGATACATGATGCGTTTAAATGCTGACAGAATGCTGGGTTATAAGAGTTTTTTTTTTTTTTTAGAAGCTGGATTGTAAATAATATCTAGTAGAAACTTTTTTTCTTGTTGGAGGATGCATAAACTCCATTGTCAACTTTTGTTTATCTTACATATGTGCTCTTTTATGTAACTTTATTATATAACAGAATCCAAATTATTATAAATTCTAGAAGCCAAAGCATTTGTTTAAATAGTGCTTTAAAGGAACTATTTACTTTGTGTTTAAACTAAATTCTGTGAAATATGTTAAGGGATGCTCTTGAATACAGTATTTAACAATATAAGAAAAAAAAAACATCTTTTTTATTGAACTGAGAAGTGAGACTTAGATCAGAGACGTTATAATGTCATGGCTGTCCCTTAAGATTTTATCACCTACCCATTACACAGGGGGAGTTCACTTCGAATACATTCTTCCCCTCTTTCTATAAGCCGTGAAAATAATAATGACTGTATTTGCAATTATTATTTCCTATCTTGCAATCTCATTCTCTGCTCCTGTAAGCAGGGACTAACCCTTTAATTAGACACATACACAAAGACTGGGGGTGGGGGGGTTCTCGCTGCCATCAATAACGCTATATAAAAGCAAAGCCAGAATGCATCTGACACTTTTAGTAGTTTGGGAAACAAGATGTAATCTGCGATTGGTGCCAGGAGCAGAATGGGGCTGTGTGTGCATGGAGGGGGGGGTGGAGTGGGAGTCCTGCCTGTAAGTCAATGCAAACACAGCACTGTGAGTACATCTCTGATGAAGACATTATCTGTGAGTTATATGCACACAGACAATGGGAGGGAGAGGCGCATATAAAACCTAAGTTGGGGGAACTGACATACAAAATGGACAGGAGCCGCGGCCAAGGCCGGTCTCTGGTGCGGGGATAAACCTGCAGAGGTAAACAGAAAGGACTCCTTTTGTTTGCTGCATCCCCTCCATTCTGTTCAAAATTCTGAGCTGGAAGGGAAAGAGAGGATGGAGCAGAAGATGGGGTCCCGTTTAGCGGCACCCTTGGCACCCATCTAACCTTGGCACACAGCTGGGCATGCTCCACTGGCTCCAAACATGCTGAGGTTTGAATCCAGAAATGCCTTTGTGCAGCACAGGCCAACAGACGAGACGTGGGAAGCCCCATTAACATCCACAACTGTAACGTATATGTCAAGACTTCACAGCCAAACCGACACGTGTGATCTAAAATACATTGTAATTCAGGATCTAAAAGTAAAGTTTGTGTTCATTTGGAGAACCGGCAACAAAAACTTCCTTTTACTTGTGGTCAAAATATTGTCTTGTTTGTGTGTTTTGTTTGTTTAACACAAACCCCAAATTTATTTTCTGGCAGCACAAGATGGCCACATTAACCAGGCATGGCAGTCTGGGACGGCATCCAGCTGGAAGCAAGCGTGGGCGCCGCTTCCGCACAAACAATACCAGCTCTCCTGCCTATAGCTAAAACAATATCTCATTTCTAAGAAGTTAAAAGGAAAGCGTGTAATGAAGTACTTCATTGTAAATCTTCGTATTGCTTTTAAACTTATGGTTCCTGCCCCCTCAGTGGTCATAATTATGCTGTGATTTGTAGTCTGGCTTTAAAACACTTTATCTCACGTGTTCCAGGAGTCAGCGATAAGACACCGTGGGGGTCACATGCTATATTCTCATCGGAATGTAAGAGACTTTATAAATTCTGAATTTTACTTCGCTATTCATCTTCTCCTCCCCCATCCGAGCAGGTTTCATCTTTCTCTGCTGTCAGTCGAGCTGGTTGGGTAGATTGTTGGATGTGGTTCTGGACTGTGTCGTCCGCAGCGCCCCGAGTTCAGAAAAAGTGCATCAGTTTGGGTTCTGTGGATCCTTGGTGATGGTTTCTTATTGTGTGATTGCAAAGTAAGCAACCACACTATAGTTCCTGCTCCTTTTGGCACATAAAAACTCAGTGATTTCAACAATCTCAGAATCAAAACGTTCAGCTCATTCAGGACATTACTGCTTGTATTTTTGTAATTCATAAACTTAATAGTTTTTGAAATATCGAGCAAAATATGCCCCATAGGAAAAGAATGAGAAAGTAAGTAAATTAGCAACAAGCCTTTAATTGTATACATGACCTATGTTTAAATATATTATAGCAACTTTCAAAAAATGTGGACTTTACCTAATGTTTTAGCAACACGCTAACGTTTTTGGCTAATTTTTTATCTACTGGGTATTTTTAGGCTAATTTTGAGTTTGGCTTCTATTTTAGCAACAGGCAAATGTTTTTGACTAATTTAGTTTACTGAGGAATTTTAGGCTATATTGGAGTTTAGCTAACATTTAAGCATTGTGCTAGCCTTTTAGCTTTTGAAATGTTTTAGGCTAATTTAGAGTTAGCTAGTATTTTCAGCACACAGGCTAATGTTTTTGTCTAATTTAGTTTACTGAGGAATTTTAGGTTATTTTGGAGTTTAGCTAGTATTTAAGCAATGCGCTAGCTTTTTGGTTAATTTGGCATCAACTGAAAATTTTTAGACCAGATTTAGAGTTTAGCTAGTATTTTAGCAACAGGCTAACATGTTTGACTAATTTAGTTTACTTAGGAATTTTAAGGTTTTTTTAGCTAGTATTTAAGCAACAAGCTAGCTTTTTTTTTGGCTAATTTTGCATCTACAAAGGTTTTTGGAATTAATTTGAAGATTCGCTCATATTTAATCAACACACCTATACTTTTTGCTATACTTGGCATGTATTAAGAATTTTTAAACAATTTTACTACAAATTTGTCAGAAATGTTGGTCAACTTCAACAATCTTTCATAGTTCTTTTACCAAATGCAACATTTTGCAAATAGCTTTTGCATTTTCAAGAAATCCATTCAGCAATTAAAGTAAATTGCGTCAGTATCTTCAGCCAAAAAAGCTTCAGCACCTTCAGTGACAACTTTCAGCAAAAATCCTTCACACCACCATTTTCGCAGGTAATACATCTTTTCCAGTTTTAGCATGGCAGTGCAGTTTCCGTTGAGGTCACATATGACAGGACAATAAAAAAATATTGAGGCTTTCTGTTTTTAAGGAGTAAGATCAGAGAGACTCCTAAATGTGATTGAGCTTTCACTACTCCCATGCTATTCCTCCATGTTGCAGGAGCAAGTTGCTAATCTGCGGTCCTCTTGCCCTTATTGGCCCTGTACTGTGTACCGCCGCCTCTCTCTTCACACTTTCATCAGAATCCCATTTCCCCCCACCGCCGAAAGCCCCCTCTGAAACTCTACCCCTCACTCCAGCGTTCTAGCCAGCATATGATGGATGGCCGCACCTCAGGTCTTCTCAGCCTGTCCATCAAGCGCTGCGATTAAAACACTTGGAATGACCAGCATTTTTCTCCTCCACCCTATCGTCTCCCTTTACTCTCAGGCCACCGCCACTGCAGCCCTCTGCCCCCTCACCTTTTCCCTCCCGTCCTCCCACTTCAACTGCCCCAGAACCCCACAATCCATCTTATGGGAAAAAAAAAAAAAACATCATTTATTCTGTACTTCCCAGATAATTTACTTTTTCTCTCCCTCTTTCGTTCCTCTTTTCTTTTTACCCTCCTTTTTTTTTCCACAGGAATTCTCCATTTCCCTATAAAATGAAAATTCATCTGGAATTACATCTTATGTCATCATTATGTTTATTAAGCGTGGATGATGTATATGAGGAGCTGCGGCGTGCCGCTGAGTGCTTAATGATGCATAAGATTAAGCCGAGCCTCTCAGCTGTGCTGAGACTCCCCTCTGCTTCCCGGGCTGCAGACACACGCTGGGGGAACAGGCTCCAAACGGCCATCAGGTGAACAGGGGAAAAGGGAAAGCCTGCTTCCTCTTTTTGTGTCAGCACAGAAAGTGTGGAGTTGGCACAGACGAGATGCAGATAGTGAGAGTTCAGAGAAAAGGAGAAGTTTGTAACACTTTGTTGGCCACAAACACGCAACTTCTGGAACATTCCCTTCAACGCCAATTTAGTTATAGTTTTTTCTTAAAAAACTCTCTGAACCCTTTGCTTACGGCCTCCCTCTTGTCTGACAGCAGAAGCAGCAGCAGTCTATGACAATAACATTATCCTTCCGTTGCTAAACAATCCAATAAACCTCTCCACAGGGAAGAACTTAACCTCTCCTCTCCTCCAGCGCTGGCTTCCCGACCACGTGACGACTGCCACAGTAAATACCAATCATTAGTCTTTTCTCTCTGCCATCACACAGGCAAGAAAAAAAAACCACCTCTATTAGTAATGGGGGCCTCGTCAGAGACCTTCCTTTGAGAGTCCTGCCTTCCCAATTCCCACAGGAAAAAATCCCAGCAAAAAACTAATTCTACTTTTAATAATCTGTCATCAGGACCAGAGGCAGCCATAAATTATGTGGGGAGCATGTGCGGGAGTGGGCCACGAGAGGGAACTGAGGGGGAAAAAATCAAAGCCCGAGTTTGACAAACTTTGCCGAAGATAAATAATAACATACAAACAGGATTAGTTGTAAAGTCACGGCTGAGCGCTCTGCCAAGCCGTTTCCCTCGCAGTCTATGCAGGATGAAGAATTTACAGACACACCTATCACCCCCCCTCCACCCCGCAACATTCACACACACAGCTTCCATTCTCTCTTTCTATTCTAACTCCCCCAGCCTTTCTGCACCGGCTTCACCGACCTCCTTGGCTTTTTTTTTTTCTCACAGAAAACAATGTTTGTGTTTCATCATTAACCCTTGTGGTTCCCAGGAACAGGTGCAGAGGGAGTTCAGCTTTGTGGAGATAAGAGGCTGTAAGATGGTGCTGAGGAAATGACCTCTTCCTCCTCCCCTTGAGTAAATAAACACAAATAAACACCACACATAATTGCAAACTGCTTTAAAAAAAAAAAAGACACAATTAGTAAAAATGTCTTAGTTGTCTACTCGAGCATCCACGATAAGAAGAAGTTCTATGAGCTTTCCCTCACTGTGTCAATATTTGCTGCAGCGATCGACATGAATCACAATCAGCTTCTGCTATTGAAGCCTGGCTAAAGGCCCATCTCCATCAGGTGACAGAGAGCAGCCAGGTGATGAATCTCACCGCAGTCCAGCACCGCGGGAAGGAAAGGCAGAAATAAAGCAGGCGTGTTCCCACAAGTCTGTGTCAAATCCCTATTGATTTAATCGTCAGTATACACTGCATAAGGTCGAACGATATCCTGCAACACATATTTCAACCTCAAGAAACACACACACACAAACATAGTATATATATCTCATTTGAGTTTGTTTTAAAATAAATCTTACAGATTTTTTTTTGTTTGCAACAAGCATTCATTCTGAGAAGAAACTTTTATTTGAACTTTTATTTTAAATATATTAATTACAAAAACTAGAAAGGTTTGGAATTCAACAGTAAAGCCGACATTAAATGATGTCCACTTCAGCTTGGTATTAAAGCCAAAATACACATTTAATTCGATATAAATTTTTTAAAATGCTTACTCTAAAACCAATTTTTTTTTTACTTAGGATAAAGACTTAAAAATAACTAGTATGGGTGATTTAATCGATAAATTGATTTATATTCCTACGATCCAACCAGATCGTAAATCTGAGGTTTATTGAATAAAATTTAATCAATCTATCCCTTTATAAAATTGTTTAAAATGGAATGAATCTATTATGTTGGTCTTGGAAAGTATAATATATATATTTAACTGTAACTTAAAAGTGACCAAGTGCCATCACTGCAGAAAAAACACACAAGTGAATGATCAATCCATCATCCCAGTCCAGTTTGTGGAAACACAGAATTTTGCGCAGACATGTGACCATACAGTGTAAAATGTTCTAATAATATTCTTTTTGTATTATTCTGATGTGGAGAAGCTAGGACAGGGTTGCTAAAATCATTTAATAAATCTGAAGCTTAATAGATCAATAATCGATTCATAAAAGAAGAGATGGATCTAACGCACAAAAGCTAAAGTCTGCTAGCTTGATGCTAACATCCCATAGGACAGCTAATGCTAACGCTCAGTAGATCTAAACATACATTGCTGACTAAATGAACATCTTTATTTACTCACAGACATGAATTTCTACACTCTTTTGAGGAAATATTTCTTAAAGTAACCATTTGTGGTTTAAAACATAGTTTTTTCCTCATACTGTCTTCTTCTTCTTCTTGAATAAAATGTAATAGTGGCCAAACTCAAACATACATTTTTTTCAAAATTAAAGATCTTTGAATAAGAGTCGGTCAGAGGTCACCTAAACTTATCTTCATAAACACAATTTTTAAGAGATTTTAATTTTTAAATCTATGTAAATGCAAGTGTAATTAAAAAAAAAAAAAAGCAGCAGAATAAAATTGAATTTTAAACATAGTTCACAAGTGAGTTATCATATTTTTAAAAGAGACATGCAGGCATCTTGTGGGGTCCTTGGAATTTTTGTAAACTCAAAATTTAATTTAATCAAATTCAGTTGATCAAAAGAATTGAATAAATAAATAAATAAACAATGAATGAATGAATGAATGAATGAATTAGCCCTTGGAAAAACAACAGCAGGCTCAACTTTATGAAACTAAAATGTGAAAGGATTCTCCATCAATTCTTGTTTACTTGTTTGTTTATACAAATATGTGTAATATAAGCAATTCCCTCATGATTATTTTGCAAGACATATAAGTAATCTGGGAAACTTCACTTGTACTATTCAGTATTTGTCTCTGGTTGAAGTTTTGGCTAAAAATTATGATATGAATTAAATTGTATTGGTAAATTTTATCTTTACACTCCTAATCTAGTGTTTCAATCAAACAAAAGTGAAACTTTAAATACCAGAATAACAACTTTTCCATCACAAACTAAGTAAAAACTGTTGTTTGAAGCCACAAAACATAAATCAATTCATAGATTTGATGATCCACTGCTGACTTTCTAAGTTATTATTGATTTATGATGTCTACCCCAAATATTCTTGAGAACATTTCTCATATTTTTAAACAAAAACACTGCTGAGCTTCATCGCCCACAACGTAAACAACAAAACTTAAACCAAAAAACTGGAGAAAATGCATACATGCAGTAGTGGGACTTCAGCCCAGCTAAGTCAAGTGCTCAATTTTCCTTCTATTCTCCAGCAATAGCAAAGAAGCTCAATCATAGCGGGACAGTAATATGAATCAAGGACAGCTCACTCACTCTCAATTGCAGCTCAGTCTAACTGGGACCATGGGTATAACAGAAACTGGGTTCTCAATTCAAATGGGAGAGCGAGTAGGCCAGCCGGACTCTTCGGCACGTCTGGGGGCTGATAGATTACCTACTCTTGTAAGGACAAAGGGAATGAAGATGACTACTCTGCCAAAGCTAGCTACAGATGAGACGTGCACGGCTGAATGACCATGGTACACCTCACCCATTTGTCTACGTGTTCAAGATTTGCACTACCTATGACAAAGGAGTCGGTACACCCCACTATTGACATATAGTCCCACCTTTATATTGTGGAATATCTTGTTACAGCTTTCATTTTGAGCTAGATTTGAGGCATGTTGCAGCATCCATCAACTGGATTGAACACTTAATGTTCTTTATGTACCGCTATTTATTTAAATGTGCGATAGGGATTTAAATTGAACTTGATGTTGTTCAGTTGTATTCCAAAGAGTTTTGCTTACACTGTATTAACTTCAAAAATCATGTTTCTTCTGACTCTGGCAGAAAAAATAAGTGTAATATTTGAAAGCCATCTATTCTTTTAGTCCTTTTTTCTATTATTTTTTTATGGAGTACATGATGTGCCATCCTCAGAGATTAACCTGCGAGCTCCTGAGGCCAGGTGCGCTTGTATCTCAACCCCAGTCGTATATTACCGCGCAGCTGAGCTGGCAGTGGCAGTAACTCATTCTTTTCTGTTCTACTCTGCCTCTGCATATTCCACAAAGCCCTGCTGCTCTGCACGTAGAAGGTCACCTCTTTCATCAGCTATTCTATTTGCATTCCAAATCGTACCAACATGAAAAATCTGCCACGGAGTTCTTGCAGCAGCAGCCTCTTGAAGGCAGATTAGATAGAATTTGCCATTCGAACCTTATGCACGCTAACCTTTGCAGATGGCCCCACTATTGTAGAGAAATGGATTGCCTAATAAACCATATCATCCAACATATTTGCCGCTTGGCTGACCAAATAGAGGCTGTGTTTTTTGAGCAAATTCCCTTTGTCAAATTTGTCAGAGCTCACGCTGCCGCTGTAGCGTTGGGTCAGAGCGAGGAGGAGGCGGGGTCTTTAGTATATCAGGCTAAAGTGGTGCCCAATTTGGAGTCTGTTTTTGAAGATGAGGCCATTTTTCCAGAAGATTTATTTCATCAAAGAGAAAAAAAAAAAAAGGTTTGTTTCCTTGTGATTCTAAGCTTGTTGGAACAAACTCTAGACCAGAAGTCTGGAACCTGAGGCTCCGGAGACACTCTTTCACCCCTCCACAGTGGCTCTCTGGGTAAAGAAAAATAAAATAAAAGCAATTTTTGGTTTAATTAATTTTGGTGAAGTTTATGGCTGAGGTGAACATAGAAACTGTTTTTATATCCCTGCTGACATCATCAGGCCTTGTTTGCTCTATGCTTCCTCCAGAGGACACAGATTACTAAAACTAGGCAAAACTTTGCTAAAAAAGTCTGTTTTTTTATTGCTGAGTTTATTTTATGACTCTAAAGTACATTTTATCTTATGCTGCATAACAATTGTTAGTAGCTAGCAGGGGAGTGGCTGAAATATATAGATTTGTGTTTTCTTCACATACTGGATCATTAACCAATCATGTTTCATGTTTATGCTCCAGTTAACAGGATTAGGAAAAGGAATGATGGCTCATGAATGAATGAATGAAATGGTTTATTTCAAGCAATCAGGCAATAATAAATAAAATAAAATAACATATAATAAATCATAAGTTGATTGGTTGAAATCATTAAACTAAACCTAAAGTATAACAAGAGAAAATGTTTTTTTTTTTCTCTGGTGTTGTTCAGGAATACATTTGCTTCACTTAAATGTTCTTGTTTGGGACAGGAAGTCTTTTATTTTGAAAAAAAGTCATATGAGATTCTGTCAAAAGTTGAAAAACAACATTACACTTTGAAAAAATTCCTGTTTATCTTAATATTTATGTATTTATTCGCACCTGAAAATAAACATATTTCATATTTGTTATTTTTTTTTAAAACGACAATGAAATGAAGGAAAGTAGTGTCAAATTTGAGGGGCCTTTGGTCACACGCAAGACGGCGTCAGAATCAATCCATAGCCGGAAGCTGGAAATCGTTACTTTCGCAGGTTACGTGAGTGGAAATTTTCCAAACTTTAGAAAATCCTTTCAAAATGAAATTTTTCAAACATTTACAGAACTATCAGCTTTTACACCTTTGAATGAGAATAAACTGCAACAGTTTTTTTCTTCATGAATCAGCTGATCAGAGCTGCTAAGTGCTGGTTGTCACAGAGAAAAAAAGGGTTGATAAAAGAGAGAAAAAAGGGAAAAAGATCGAAAGCTTTAAACTATATTTTTTTGCGGCCGGCTCCGGCAGGAGGAAGAACTTCCGGCTAATAATTTTTGGGGGCCATATTTTTTCTCTGTTGCCAGATTCTCTTGTCAAATTTTGTGGCTCCTATTAGGTTTTGATCTGTTCCAAGCAGGCCCAAATGGATCTTTTACTGGCAAAGATTGCAGAGCCCTGCTCTAGGACAACCTTAATACTTTAATGCAACTATTGGTAGAATCTTTCCACAATTTTGTAACATTTTTTTTATAATCTCTATCCTGACCTTCATCTTTGCCACTAATCATTTCACCAAAATCTACAAGTTCTGCTGGGCTAGGTGGTGGTAAAGAAACAATGCTGTCCCTAAACCTTGTAAGGTTTTCACCAGGAATCTAATTTCACAGTGGAGCCCTAATTCATTGCTCCCAGAAAAACCTCTTTCATCAAACTTTGCATATGAGCAGCCAAGTGATGCACAGGCTCTTAGCGGCATGCTTTGCCTCCTTTGGTGAGTTGGCCAACCAATCCATCTTCGTGACTGCGCTCAGAGCCGGGGAGTGGGCAACCGATGCTCCCGTCATCGGGATCCAGCGGGAGATGGATTGGGGCTCCGTCGCCCCCAGTCCGGTACCGGCCCAGTGGCACAATCTGGACCTCGGCGCTGAGAGACACGTGGTGGGGCCTTGTGGGGCTCTACGAGGGGGCTGCGAGAGGCAGGATGGAGGACGCTGTGTCTCAGTCATTCATGTAGAATCCAGATCCTCCTCTCCCCGGGAAACAAAGCTGGACCTCCTGTTTGTGTTCCGCAGAACAGAGTGAGGGTGTCCAAGTCATTGCCTGCCTGCGCAGTCGCTAATGCGGGCATTACATCTATGACAAAAATGTCACCCAGTAATGTGATCATCAGCAAAACAAAAGAAAACTTACTGACACACTGACTCGTTTATTTATAATTGCAAACTTCTGAGCAAATGTGTGACCTCCGACTTAACTTCTGTCCTTCGTTGACTGTTAGTCACTGAAGTGTCTGACGGAACAACAAATACAACAAATGATCGCTCTGATTCCTCTTAATCTTTTCTAAATGTACATCCTCAGCTTGTCCTTCAGCCAGAGGAGGAGTTCTGTTTCAACCCGTCGTATCGTTCATCATGACTGCTTTTAAAACTGAAGTGAAAGCGTCTTTTATTAATCACAAAGAGCTCCAGTCAAGGCTTTGCACTCCGTCGCTTGCATCTCATTTGCAGCAGTGATAATTCATGCTATGCTAAACATTTCTTGCAAAATGTCACTTTGTGTTTGTAATTAATTTTGAAATTAATAAGCAACATTTCTGGGTTATCGCATCAAATCCTCGAAAATTGTGGTCACTAAATAATGCATCAAGGTGCCACCCATGTGACGGAGAATGGAATAGGAAAGTGACTTTAGGGATATTGTACAAAATTATCCAGAAAAAAAGTTGGAAAGAAGTTTTTTTATCTTCCTACTCAAGTTAATCTCACCTCTGTCCAGGGTGGCCCCTCCACATGGCCGTGCTTCCAAGTTGGGAGCGCTGTGTTAGGTTACCAGCTATATGGAGTATCGTGTGTCCTTCATCTAATGGGAGCTATGGACCTCTGATCAAAAGGAGACTAAGAAGCGGAGAGCGGGACAAAGTGTTTCTGTGCCCTCCAAGCTCAGAAATGAGGGCAAATACACCTGTCCCACGCCAAGCAGGTGCACAGATCTCTGTCATTAAATTAGTTTTATAAATTTGAAACTTGTAGATGTGATCTTCATAAAGAGAAGCATCAGTGAGTGGGGGAGCATATGAGACGTTGATCAAAGAAGCTGTAATAATGTCATTTCATTATGGAGTTTTCCCTCCGCTACTAAGCTGCTCATCTCTGCTCCTTCAGTCCCACTGATGGCAACATCTATAACCTGTCCTCTGATATTTCATTCCCATACGGGTGCTGTGAACCTAAGATGTAATCGATACACAGACACACAGGCCTCCTGTGTTATTACAAGAGGGACAATGTCTGCTCAGCTTCCCGTGCCGTTACACAGTTCAGGCTTCCAATTAACCTGAGCGGATCCCCATGCCAATCACAGAGGGCTTCTATCGACAAGCAGCATGAAAAGAATAATGTTGTTAGGATGATGTAGCTCATGGTACGAGGGCTCCCCCCCTCATCCCCCCCCAAACCACCAGCACTGACAGAGACGGGAGTTGCAGTCATTTATCACCTCCTCGCTGGTCACTGAGGGGCCAAACGGGGCCGCGCGCCTCTCACACCTTCGCTTCAGTAGACCGCAATCTAAGTCTGAGTCTGATTAGAATAGTAAAGCAGAGAAATGTATCTGAATTTAACCGAGTGAGCCTCACAGGCTTTGCATATTAAACAACCAGGGAAATGTTTTCAACAATTTTAACCCCGCGGCTCGGGAAGTTGTAGCGAAAAAGTTTGCAGACAAGTAAAACAGAGTAATTAGCTTCCGTTTTTTGTGAGTTAGTAAGCTGTAAAATTGCAGGGACATAAAGCAGATTAAGTGGCTTTACCCCTTACACCCATAAAAGGAAAAAAAAAAAAAAAGATCTCCGGCACAGACCTCTTATAATCTTTGTCCTCACTTTATGCTGCAAAACTTTGACTATTTTCCAAACAGCCTCTTTTTCTGTAATAAAAATGCTTTAGAACAGGGGTGTTAAACTTAATCACGCAGGGGGCCAAAATCCAAAACACCTTAGGTCCCGCGCCGAACAGGATAAACATTTACTGAACGCTATAAAACTACATTTTTAAAACTATGACTTTTTAACATAAGTATGAATATAGCATTACCTGTGATAATGCTAGTGTGAATGCTGTACACTGAATTTAGCTGCTGAAGATGCTGAAATTGATGCCAAAAAATCCTGAAAATGATAGATGGCTAAAATATTAGCTAAATGCGAAATTAGCCTAAAAAACTAAAAACAAAAACATAAAAAAACTAGGTTAGGCAAAACAGCTAGCACGTAGCTGAAAAATAGTTAAACTTCAAAATAGCCTACAAAACTTATTAAAGAATTCTAAATTAGCCCAAATAGCTAGCATGAAGCTAACATATTAGCTAAGCTTCAAAATATCCTAAAAAGAAACTGAAAAAGCCTAAATAAGCCAAAACAGCTAGCATGTAGCTGAAACATTACCTAAACTCCAAAATAGTCTAAAAAAATCTTTGCCAGAATAGTCCAAAAAGCAGACAGAATGCAAATTTTAAAAAATGTAAAACTGTAACATAATTATGAATAATACAAAGGCAGGAATATAATTCCAGAATGAATCAACTTAAACCTTAATAAAATGTTAATATTTTACTCTCCATACAAAATATATTTTGTCTAAATAAAACAAGTAATAAATAAGCGCAGAATAACATCGGGCTATTAATAACAATAAAATAAAATGATCTGGAGTGCCGGATACAATTACCTGGAGGGCCGGATCCGGCCCCCGGGCCATGACTTTGACATGTGTTTGAGTACAAGTCACATTTTGTCACAATGCTTAAAAAGACAAAAGAACAGACTATTTAGTACAGGTAAAATAAAAAAAAATACATAAGCATGGCTGTTTATTTGTTACTTTTCTCAAAACAGATATGCTCCAAATGTTGAAGTGCCACGAGTGCCCAGTCCATCTATTTTGCCTCCATGTCTGCTGAGAGACAACATACAAATTGAGACTGTATCTAAGTTACAATAGCAGCCAAGTGTGGCCTACTAGGATTTCAGGAGTGATTGAGAGTGTGTTTAGATGCTCAGGGCCAAACTCTAAAAGCATTGTTACACTGACAAGGCCAGCGCAAAGAAAAAATGTCTTTCTACATTTACTCCCCCTTTTCCTGGGCAGTGCTGCCACTGGCGACTTCGATATTGATTATTGTGAAACAAAAATCAGCTCAAGGAGCACGATCATTAAGACAAATGTAGTTCCACTCAATGCCAAATGCACAAAGACCTGAAAGTCTCTCAGACACACCTCTTAGTGTCACACTTTAGAAGATGAAGAGTACGAGACTCCTCGCTGCACTTTTGGTGCCTTTAAGTTGCATTCATGTACTTAGCAGCTTTTAGTCATTTTTTTTTTATTTGTTCACTCATTGTGCGCAGACAAAAATGGAAAAAGAACCAAAATTAAATAAAAGTTTACAGGGCTTAAATAGTTGTCAGGTTTATGAATTTGAATTTAAAAAAACATCTGAACCCATAGACTTATACTCTGTTTTTTATGGCACCTGTATTACAAATTATGTGTTTTTTGGCCAAATTTAAAACAAACTTAGTTTTGAAACAAAAATTCCCTGCAGATTTAAATTTTCTTTGCAAAATATATAAAAAAAATGCAGGTAAAAAAATAGGAAAGTATGACAAAATAAAAGTGTATGTTGAGCTGCTCCATTTAAAACTTTCTACACGATTCTTTTACTTGCTGAAGTCTTGTGGCAAACACGTTTTTGAATTTGTAATTTCCTTGTGCCTGAACACTTAAAATATTATTTTTAATAAAATAAAAAAATCTTCTGCTTCCTGCTTAGGATACATTATTTTATTGGAACAATTTTCCTTGAGGATTCAGAAAAATGTACATTTTAGACAGAAAACCGATAATACATCAAATTAGATTATCTAAATATATTTATTTGATTGAAACTATATATATAAATAAAGTTGTTGTGCTGACAGTCTTTAGGTCTACAACCTGAGGCTCCGGATTTACATGCGCCTCTTTCTGTGGTTGGCTTTGAAAAAAATGCTAAAAATTTAAACAAATATTAAATTAGATAGTTAATTTAAGCACATATACTAATCTGTGCTGCACAATAACATCTATTTATTGTCTTAAAGATTAATGTTTGACTTGAATTGTCAATTAAAGGGAATTTGTGGCAGCGAAAGGATCGTTTCAACAAATGCACCTTATTTTGAAAAAAACTTGCATGCTGTCAAAAATATAGGTTTAAGTTTTTTCATTTATAGAAAAACCTAACACTTTACAATTTAACTATTGTAAATATTTAGAAGCTACATGTTATAATGGCTTAATGGCCACATAAATTATATTTTTCTAAAAGGAACTGAGAAACTGGACCAAATGGCTCTCTTAGGGGTGCAGATCCCAGAGTTAGCCAGCGCTTTAGGAAAAAATAAAGTGGAAGCTGGCAAAAGATAAATAAAAAATTCGACTTTATTTAGATTAAAAATGCCCCCGTTTTTTCTACAATTTTAAGTTGTAAAAATGTATGCAGAACAAAAACACACAATTTAGTTTTAGTAAAATTTTGAGACAAATGTGGGGGACACAAACTGATAATAAACTATTTTAAATTCCAAAATTCAACTTCATCTTGATTAAAAGTGCTTCCGCTTTAATTATTTGAAATTTAAAAAGATAAATGTTTTGCAAAACATAGACACACAGTTAAGTGTTGGTAACACTTTGGGATGGAACAAAGGGGAAAAAAGTGCAAATTTTAAAGTTTGTAAAACTTTGCTGA
This sequence comes from Oryzias javanicus, assembly GCA_003999625.1. Classification (NCBI taxonomy): domain Eukaryota; kingdom Metazoa; phylum Chordata; class Actinopteri; order Beloniformes; family Adrianichthyidae; genus Oryzias; species Oryzias javanicus. Next base: position 23,182,786 of record CM012451.1, on the reverse strand, counting down.
GCGTTTCTTGCTTAAGGGGGTTGCTTTTCTGCATCAGCTTTCTGTCCCTGTACTGCCCCTAATGAGTGATAAGCACCACGGCTCTTGGCTAACAGGACAGGTGTGTTGGTGATTCACTTTGTATTCGTTTGAATGAGATTAATGGTTTCCTTAATGTATTCATGGGAACTATAGAAACCCCTCACGGTTAACGTTGCATAAAAATGCAAATGACTTGAGACAAACTGCCCAAAAAATGCAAAATGGAGGGCAAAACTTGGAAGCCTTGGCAAGTGGGTGTGCATAATTCTTATTTCATGGAAAGTCAAGTTAAATTCGTAGATTAGCCTTGTTGTGCTGGGATAATTAAGGATCAGCAGCTTTAAGAAGAATAACTTTTGATTTAAAGGCCATTGTGAATCTCTTTTTTCTAACTCTTAGCTAAGTTGAAGCAGTAAAATGTGGAGTAAAATGCATCTGAAAATGCAATTATAACAATTAAAAATGAATATCAAAAACCTAATTTGGCTGATTTGCAAATGGATAAGTCTATAATCGGCTTATTCACTTTTTAATCCTTAATGTAAATATTGATGTAGTCTTCCAACCCCCCATGACAAATAAGCTACAATTAAGGCTAAAATGTGTTTGAAAGCTCTCTAAGAAATCCATAAAACACAATAAATCTTTTCTTTTAAACCTCTAATTCATTATTTCCGCATGCTCCAGTGCTTCAGCGTTCAGTTCAGCATTTTAGACAGGATCAAGTAGAACTGTTCTCCTAATGAAATGGGTCAGAAGATTTAAAGAACTTCAGTAAATTATTGCAAACAAAAGCTCCAAGTTTCTCCACATACATGAGCCTGATAATCAAACAATAGTAAGAACTGATTTTTTAAAAATCTTTTTAAATTTGAAAAAAAGTTTTAAAAAAATAAAAAATATTCTATTGTGCTCTTACCAATATTTATTCTATATCTAAAAAAGTGTATTTATAAAGATGATATAAATGTGATTAATTCAAGATCAAAATCACAAAGCCAAAAAAAAAGAAAAACTGAAACTACATCTAAACCTTTTTCAGTTACACTATTCATTATTGTCTTTTGCTCTCAAAAGCAGCAAAACTGTTAAATCAAAAAAATACTGGCAGCATCTTTCATTACTTTGAACAATTCACTGTTCCTAGTGTTGCATTAATGTTTTAAACATGTGCATGAAATTCTACATCCACTTGAAATACATTAAAACATTATTTAACAAATCTCTTAAAAGTATGCTCAAATCGCCTGCAACACACATTACCGTTTTAACAGGCAGACACAAGTTATCAATCAAGAATAATACGCACAAAAATTGAATGACACTATATTCTTCCCGTACTTTCTTATCACTCTAACCTAATTGGAATTACTTTGCTTTCCATGAATCTTTTTTTAGTGATTGGACAAATAACGAAAATGTTTGATAGGGTTACCAATTTAAACTTGTTATTCCCCTTTTGGAATATCCCGTCAGGAGTTGCCACAGCAAATCAGGTCTCGCTGCTCCGCACATTCGCTCCGGATGTCCTTCTTGAAACAACCCTGTGGGACAGGCACCGGGACACCCAGACTCACCCCCCCCCCACCCACCCCCCACCCCCCCCATGGCAACAGATTTAGGCAGTAGGGTCGTGACTAGAGACTCACACTGAAATAAGTTAATTGCTCCCCCTGTGAAACGAACCCTGGTTCCCCACACAATCCTGCAGGGTTTAGTAGAAAATAAAATAAGACCCAATCACAGCTGAGAGTTTCAAGCTTATTTTTAAAGCCACCAGTTTAAAAATAAAACACCAATAAGTTACAGACATACAAGAAACAATGGCAGTCTCTGTTGCCTTTGGCTGAAGTTTTGCACAGAATAACGTCTTCCAGTAGGTTTGGTGTCGAAAAATCTCTTCTTTAAATTGCAAAATTAAGATTGACGAGCCGCATGGTTGATATTAATATATTGATGATCCTGTCACAACATTACAAATCGGTTGTTGTCCTTCACACTGATACACTATCTTGGGTAATTGATGAAAATTCTCCCTTACATTGTTCTCTTACATGCTATTTGTCTACCATCTGCTCGAGCTTAGGAGCTCCCGGGATGTAGTAGCACCAATATTAAGAGATTGAAATGCTCTGAGATATTAATGTCAATTTTTTATTTATTTATTAGATTTATTAAGTTTTTAATTTACCGTTTTTTTTAATTACTAATTGAAGGATTTTAATTTTTATTTATTTTTAATTAGATAAATTTCCAATTAATCCAAGTAAATTATCAAGATTCTACACCTTTTTTTCTTTTCAAAATATCTTTAGCGAAGGCTTGTTTATTTTTTTTTTAATTTTTAAGCGATAAATTATTTAATTAGGCACTCTTAGCATCAAAAGTAAGGCGTAGCGACTCACGCTAGGCACCCTTCCACCAGTAGGGTGATCCGCGTTTCGCTTTGCCGCGGAGAATTTCTTTACATGTGTTTCTCTGAAGCACAGAAGCTTACATTTAAATATCAGTAAGGATTTGTTTTAGCTCAACTTTTTAAAGTTTTAAAACTTATATTTTTATGTTTAGTCCGAGAGCTAAACGAAAGTTTTTCAGCAAATTTGGCGGGAAGCAGCAGTCGTATTTTTTCGCGCCATGCGGAGGCCGCAGAGGTTTCACGAAAATGTACAAATTTAACATTAAGTTAACATTGGCATATTTCCAGGTCCCGCAGTAGCAGTCCAATGACAGGTGAGGATGACGCCATTTTTTAAAATCGGGCAACAATGGGGCGGCCACAGGTTGGTGGCAGTCTGAATCGCCAGCCAGCAGCAGCTCCGACTGGATAATGCGTAAATATGTCTGGACGGCAGTCGTCCATATCAAGTAACAGCTGCCTGGTGGATCAGGGGTTTATATAATGCGGACCATTCTGCATTCATGACCGTGCCACAGTTTTTCCAAAATAAATGGGTGGCGAAAAAGCATCTTTGAGATTCTGTCTCTCCATGAACAGTGGTAGTTGTATTTGAGACTGTAGTCTATAAGTGGTGAATCCAGGTAGATCCTCTTTCATTTTTACCTTTTTGTTGATAATAGAATACAGAATATTGCAGCAAGACGATGGAAGTCTGCAGTCATAGATGATAGGAAGTAACAAATAGCCAATATTCCTGGAAAGTCATAATTGTAGAATCCAACTTTAAAGCTGACAGTTTCTTTACACTATATATGCTGTGGAAAGCAGAAAAATATATTTTTTTCCTCATAGTATTTAGAAGTGCAGTGTTATTTAAAAAGATGCTGCAGTAAGCCAGTTTGCATATTTTCTGAATTATTTAACCTGGTTTTGAAGCAAATAGTGATAAATGCACTTTTAAAACACACATCTAATGTTACCTGTGACGGTGAAACTTCTGTATTGCATTTAGAGTTCCATATGGCTCCTGTCAGTGTGACACACTACCTTTTTGTGGAGAGAAAATAACGTGTTCTTTAAGAAACTCGTGTACTTTTAGACTTGTAGCAAACCCACTCATGTTGACAGTTTGTTTTCTGCCATCTGTGTGTCTTCTTTTCATCTTAGAGGGAAGAACAAAAGGTCTAACAACAAATTAAAAATGTGGATTTTGCATAGAATCCCAAAGACTAAAAAGATATAACCTTGTGAAACTTCTCAGATTGTTAAACAAAAAACTTTTAAGATTATTTTATAGTTTCACCTATGTGTATTATATATATTTTTTTAATTACATTAAATTAATTTCATATTAAATATTAATAATATTCCCATGAAGCAAAAGTCTAGAATATGATTTAGAGAGGATTAAATCTGAAGTGGATGTTGCTAAAATGATGTCTAAATTGATGTTCAATTAAAAGTATATGAAGGCATGTGCATTTTCAGGCTTCCGCATGCAAAACTCACATGTCCACACATCATGGCTAAAGCTTCTACATCCGTTCAGGATCTACGGACAAAACTCGTGGTGAAAGTTAAACCAGGTTGGACTTTGACCAATAATGGACTTAAATTTTATAGTGATATATGGATGGCATCCCTATTAATTCGCGGAAAAGCCAACTGTTTGAAAATTAATCATGGCGGAGAAATTAGTTGCAAATTTGTGCCTGTGATTACAAAGTCTTTTATATCTGGGAGTTGAGCTGTAAAAGAAAAATCCTGGAGGAAGATTCATAAAATTTTGCACCAATTCTCTTCCAGCAGAAGTTGGAGGACGTGCGAGAGTAAACAATAGAAGACTCTCCCTGCTTGTCAAGTGTGAAAACCATATGCTCATAGCATGTTCAAGAATTTAAGCATGTCCTTTAGATACATGGTAAAATCCACATATATATTATTTATGAGAACGCAATTATAGTGTCCATTTTTTGAAGCCCAAGGATACTGAATTCTGTGGTGTGCCAGATTGCGATTTCTCTTGTATAGTACTTACACATAATTTCTTCATTAAAATGTCATAAACCGCTTTGCTACCGTCTTTAAAGGCCCAAAACGCTTTACAGGCTCAGGCTCACTCACACACTGATGGAAGCTTAACTGTTGCGCTATAGGGCTGGGTATCTGTTATAATTTCCAGAAACAATTCAATTCAATTTACAAGAGATTGAATCAATTCCTTTTCGATTTTTTTTATTCTTTCAATTCTTCAATTCAATTTCAAGTTTACACATTTATACAGATTTGTTTAGAAATAATCTACTAATCTAATATATTTATATTAATCTGATACAGTTCACTGTAAAATGTGTTAGTGAAATAATGAAATTGTTAATAGCATAAGCATAGTGTTACGTGGATACTCAAAAAGAGAAGTTCAACAAAAATGTTCAGATCATTAACACTGTAAACATTGTTCTGCCTCTCCTGGAGGCCGTTACAGTTTGGCCACTAGATGGCGATCGCCCTATAGCATTACATCTTATTCCAGAAGACGAAAGTATATGTAAAAAACGACGTGTTAGACCACAAAAGGTTACTTTCAAAAATGTTTCCTTAGAAGAGTTTGGAAAATTTAAGCATGTGTGTTTATAAGGATGTTTATTTAGTCAGCAATGTATGTTTAAGTCGACCGAGTGTTAGCATTAGCCATCCTATAGGGAATTCCATTCAATGTTAGCATCAAGCTAGCGGACTTTAGCTTTATGTGTTAAATCGATTTATATCTATTATGAATTGATTATTGATCTATTAAGCTTAAATTGATTCAATTCTATTAATTGATTTTTTTTTTTAACTCAACCCTAACTTGTGCCAACATACCACCAGAGGCAAAGGACATGTTTATAATCCTAAAGATATTTAATTTTGAAGTCAGTCAGTCTGTTATTTGTGAAAAAAAAAAAATATAACAGATCTTTTCTTTCTTTGTTTTTCACACCTTCAATACCTAAATTGGTAAAGCTTGTTATGTTAGTGATTAGAGATTCGCAGTTGTATTTTTTTTCCTAATTTATGCCACAATTCATCAAATTTTCTCCAAATCCAAAGTAGATGATCTAAAAATTACAAAGCGCTGGTCAGGCCTTTTAATCTCTCCATAATCATGACAGGTGGTGAAGTGAAATGAACTGTAGCTATTCTCCTTGACCAGTTCACAGTGGTCAGTGGTCCACAACCAGGAGACGAGATTGGATTTATTGCTACTGGGCCAAAGGTAACAAATACATGCAGCACAAAGGTGAAGATTGATGCCATTATCACTGGATTGATTTCTTGCCCATCATGAAGGGCAATCACATGGAATAGATTGGTACCGCAAGCAGTATTTTTATATTAGGTTTATATATCTTAACAGGACAATTGACTTATAAAACATAGAACAGGATGTTGCCAAACAAAACAATTCCAGGGTTTCAAGTTTGGAGTTTGTCCAAATTTGACTCCTCGAAAACCTTCATCTCCTCCGGAGTTTACAGTCCACCGAGGTGGGAATATCTTCATCTCATCCGCCGGGTTTGACCGAAGGTTCCTGGAAGTCTTGGGAGAGATGAAATGAGGTTATGAGAGGTCATGTAGAACAGCTCAGCGTGACCGCAAATCAAGGGCCCACCCTCTGCTTTCAGTCACGTGAGATGAAAGGAAACAAGCAGATAAAACTCGAACCCCCGCCGCCGCCACTTCAATCTCCAAAAGAGGTGTAATTATTCCAAAGAAGAACGCAATAAATTATCAGGCAAATGAAGAAAAACTACATATATATTTTAAAGAGTTTTGGTAATAGATTTTTAATGTGCATTTATCTGGGCCCTGAAGGCTTGGATCTTTGACATTTGAAATAATTGTTGTTCGAAAGATCATCACCAGGGGAGGCTTGTGAATAGTGTAGGGACTATTTGAGTAAATGACTGTGTCAGCCTGTTTATTTGTAACATGATTGCCTCGGGTGTTGCTGCAGGACAGCTATTAGACGGTCTGGCCATGAAGAGATAGAACGAGAAGCCCAGCAATCACCCAAAACTTAGCTCTTAATGTGACAACTTATCAGGCAAAAGCTCCCCCACAGAGAGAGGGAGAAAAGTGAGAGAACTATTGAGGAGGGAGGGAGCGGAATATCAGTGCCTGGAGATAAAAAAATATACCAAGAAGAGGAATAATAATCATAATTATTTGAAGTGCCAGGATCAAATATCACAGGAGTGAAGGAAAGCCTTGGCTCCATATGTTTGGACATATTGCACAAAGCCGTCCCGTCCATGTTGGCCTGAGGGGAGCGAGGAGCGTCCAGCTCTGTATTTAATTAGATGAGTCCAACAGCTTTGGCCTGTGGCAACCCCTCTGAGTAAGTGAAGGGTTTATAATGCGGTCTGTAAGAGCTGCTAAACAAACACTGCTGGTCCCAGCGGGCCTGAGATCATGAGGGGAAGTCTGTCACTCCCAAAGATGTAAACACAGAGCGACGTCTTGAGAGAAAGAAAAACGCCGTAAAACAAGGACATGCGTCTCAGCCGCGTCAAGACAAATAAACATGCCGTGTTGTTGGTGCGCTGTCCGACTGTCAGCGGAGTTAAACTGCTGTTGGCAAACAAAACATTTTGATACCAATAAATTGTAAGCGATGGCTGTGATTGTTCCAGAGAAAACATTAGCGTCTTTTTTTATCCCGTTCTTTATTACAAAAGAATACTATAAATCTGACTCTCGTTAAACTCCTGCAGTCAAAACACAAAGATATCAAATAACCAAAAAACTAAACATTTGTTGCCTATATGACATCAATATTGTGTAAAGAATATTTTTTTTACTAAATGTTTACTTGGAGCAATCATGACTTAGTGTAAATCACAATGTTTATTTTAGGTCTCTGTGCTACTTTGAGACATAAATTCAAAATATTAAATGAAATACAACTCTCTTTGAAACAGTAAAGACAGAAACCTTCCTATATAAACCTAAAAAATATTTGGGATTTTACTCTGAAACAACAGATTTGTTGAAATAAGAGCAAAGTCGGAGTGAAAGTCAAACATTATTTATGCTCATTTACATAAGGTAGTCCAACATTTAGTTACAAAAAAAAAAAAAACTGAAACAAGTAATATATGGGAGTTTTATATATATATATATGAATATATACTTTCTTTTTTGTATCATCAAACTTAAAAATAAAAAAAAAATACTTTATTTATTCATTTAATTTTTTTAAATCTTGTCGTAATAATACAAAACAAACTTTACTCACAGAGTTATTAATGTGTTTCCTGTCATCACGACCAAAGAGGAAAACCACTGGGAAGTGGTTCCAAGTAAGTGTTGTAGGAAAGCTCCCTGCTTTGCAAATCTCCTTGACAACTTTGGCCTGCATGAAGAATGCTTGTAATCTCTTCTGGCAGGAACGGATCCCGCGGCTCAGGGCGGCTGTGGAGTGGACGGTCCCATTGTTGCTTAAAAGCTCAAAGAAGAAAAAGGAAGATGGGACGAAAGACAAAAAAATATAGAGCAGGAAATGGTTACATTTAGAGCAAGTTCACATTAAAAACACTTTATTTAACGGTCCTTATAACTAATGCCCCCGTTGTTATCCGGACACTTTTTTGACATTTTACTATAAGTTATATTATAAGTATCCGATTTTCGTGGTTTGAAATATTTTGGCTTTTTTTTTTCAGAACAGATTTTTTGCGCTCAAATTCAGCAGGAAAACGTGCATGTGTGGCTCAAGGGGAGGGGAGAGGATTTTGGGAGATTATGTTAAATCAGATTCAGTTTAGAGGACGGGGGGTGGAGCAGAAGGCACCAGACAAAGACCGGAGAAGATACTTCCATTTACACCAGGAAAGGATGGGGGGGAATGGAAGAAGATAAAAAAAAAAAAAAAAAAGAAAGAGATGGAGAGAAAAAAGGCGGTTTCTTCTCCGTTGCAAACACTTTTTCTGGCTCTTCAAGCAGATGCTGAGGCAGATGGTGGTGAATTAACAGAAGATGGGAGAAGAAGAAATGAAAGGCCTAAAATAGGCCCATGGAGGAAAGGCATTAAAACAGTGTGTGTTTATGCGTGTGTGTGTGGATGCCTCTCTGTGAGGATGTGTCTAAACATCCAGGTTCAGGAGAGAAACTGTTAAACAGTATCTCAGCTGGGAGGACTAAAGGGGATGGGTGAAGGATTCCCAGTCAGAAACGGGAACTCACGATAATAATCACAGGCGTGAAATTACAATGCTGATATTTGTTGCACCCCAGGGTGTGGCATGAAGGGGGGGTTATCCAAGCCTGGAGAGCCGACATATCAGCAGAAGCCTTTAGTGACTGATGGTCATCAGCGATCACAAGAGGATCCCAACACCCTTGAAATCAAAATAAAACACTTTTGTGGGAAAACAGTGAAACTGTTCAAATAAGACTGACTTTCTCCAATTCAGATGTGAATATTTGAAAATAATATACTTTTTGTTCTTTAGTATTTTAAAAAATAGTAAGATTTCACCAAGATGTGTTATAGATTTTCCTCATTTCCTTTTTAAAAATGTTAATGTTCCATAATTATAGTAAATAAATTGGGATAAGGGTTTAAGTTGAAAACAAAACATTTGATCCGTGAACAACCAAATTTAACAAGGATTATGTCCAGAGGTCCTTTGATTTACAACTGTTAGATGTTCTTCAGTTTAAGTCATAAATCATTAATTAACATTCAGTTTTGTTTTAAAGTGTAAAAAACTTTTTATGGCACTATATTTATTAACAAACATGATTTCTAGAACACAAAACTCACATTCAGATACAAAAAAATACTACATTGCTGTCTGAAAATCCTCTACGTTTAACAAAAAAAACTAAGATTTTTTTTTTTAATTTAAATATTTTTAACATTTAATTGATTATAAAAGTTCTTTGGGACAAATTTTCTGAATTACTAAGGTATAAAGAAATGTGTAAGTCTTTAAGCCTTAAGGCACTAAAGTAATATAAACACATTTGCTTACATTCAGCTTTCACAATATTTATTTTGTTTTATATTTTAATATTTCTGACTATGTTATTATAGTAGATGGAAAATCAAACATGTAGGAACATCTTTTCTGACTGAATCCTTAGGATTTTTTTTTTTTAAGTCTGTTTTGAGTCTGATTTATTACATGTGTTGCTTTCTGTTGTCTTGTAGCTTAAAGTAATTGTTCATATAGTTGACCATAATGGAATCCTTTGCAAACTTTTTCATGTGTTAAGCTGCATTTATGTTCAAATCGGAGATTAAAACCAAGAAAAATAATCACAAAAGCTGCGTTACTATGGAGACTTTTGCAACATCTCAAACTTTTTTGCAGTTTTTTAAACTTTTTTTCCTAGTTTCAGAGTTTTTGTTTGCTATAAAGTAAATCTGCGCCTTCATGGCAGCTCATGATGCTGGGGGAGTGACCTCAGAGGCAGCTCAGCGGCGTGATGCATCAGCATGAATATTGTCCTGGCCGGCAGCCCAAACTCAGCCATGATTTGACACATTTTCCCCTCATTCACTCAGTGAAGGGGGGGGCAAAGAGAAGCTCATTTTCATGTCTGTCATCATCTCCTGCTCTTGCTGCTGCTTCTGTGAAAGCCACGCCGGGCTCCACATTCTGGGGCGAAAGTGAAAAGTAGATGCGTTGTCAGGGGAGAAGTGATAAAGGCTGCGAGACACAGACTGATCCCAATTGCCCTGCTTTCAGCCCCTGCCACCCCTGTGCTACCTGACACTAAAGGGTCCACTGACAGATCGGACATGGCACTGCGAGGAAAGTGCTGATCTGGCATAAAATACTCACCAAAATGGATCTTTTTCTGGGTTACGATCATTCCGATGCCCATATTTCCGATTATTTATCAGAACTTTGAACTACGCATCATTTTAGGCTGAAATGAAGCCCAAAATGAAACCTTTTAGCACTTTGTTACAACTAACTATCAAGTTCAAAACCACATTCCAGACTTTAAGAACAAAGCCAGCCGAGCACGTTACCACTGCTGCACCAAACATGTTTCATTTCCTCCCTTTCCTAAAGTAGCCAAGTGGCCATGATGCATGCTATTATCACTTCACAGGCACTTTTCATTCAGATAAACTTCACCTCTCAACAGAGGGAGAGATAACTCGGGGGATCTATCACCAGAGGGAGTGAAAAGTGAAGGCCATTATAATGTCATCACGAGTTATCCAGTCCCAGACTGAACACTGTCCTCTGGAGAGCAGATACAACACATGAAAAGGACGAGATGAGGGACAGTTATAGAGGAAAACAGAGCCGTGTTGACAGACAGGAAGTGACTGCAGGGGAGGAGAAAATGGAAATAATAACTTATCAAAATAACAAATCTATTCTATCTATTAAGAATTATGTTGTACTGGAATAGACACTGAACAAGCTGCCTGCAAGATTTATACCAGAGAGAAAAGGACGGCAAAGGATGCACTTTATCTGCAGACGTGAAAACAGCACTGCTTCTTCGGCATAATCCCTGCAGGGGTCAGAGAGAAATTGCTGTTTTTACATTTCTGTATCATTTTCCCGGAAGGAATATGGAGAACAAATGAAAATTTCAGCCAGATTGTCTGATTTATTCCTTTTATTATCCTCCCGTTTTCAGCCAGCAGTCATGGAAGGGCTCGTCGAATGCAGTAGTGTCCGCATCAGTATCAAATTCCTACTTTAAACAGGTCAACATAATATAAAAAATTACATACTTCTATGGGTCTCACCTTAAATAATCCCTAAACAAAGTGTTTTATATTGAATGAGACTCATCACTGCAGCTCAAAATGATATTTCCCGAAACAGATGCCAAGTTACAACATAGTAGTAACACAATGAGTCTCATCAGATGCTGGTAATTGACCATTAATGAACTCCCTATGATAGCCCACTGAGGAATACACCCGTGGGCCCATGGGACGACGGGGCAGCAATAGAGAAAAGACCTCATGGCATTAACATGCTCCCAAAGCTACAAGAGGCTTTTAAACCACCAATCAATACAAAGCATTAGTTCACGGTGCCCTCTGAGGGACCCTGGACGTGTCTGCCGCGCTGAGGCGCTCTGTCAGAGCCCTATTCTTTCAGTGTGATTGATGTGGGAAGCCAGATAGCAGCTAAATTTGTTGGTCAAGATGATAATTTCTTTTTTTTTTGGGTGTGTTTCCTTCCAAATTCAGGGGTAAAACCACAAAAAGGGTGTGAGACACAAATAGGAGAGCCCAAACTTTCCCCCTGACAGGACAGCATTTAAAGTGCCAGCGTAAAAGCAGGACAAGGGCATCACAAATATAAGGTGACATTTACTGTACACATCCGACAAAAGCTCGACTTGCTCCTCACCGAGCAGTTTTATTCTTAATTTTCTCATTTGTGTTATATGGCACAATGAAATGGATATCATTACACAGAATGGCACCTTCATACAAATACCACGCTGTGTCCTTGAAGGCAGCATAATAAATGGTTCATCACTGGCAACCAAACTGCAAGACAAATTTATGGCTGCTGATCTCTGCTCGTCATCGGCGCAAAGTGTTCCGTAAAACCTCATTGTAACTTCCAGGGAAATAAATAAATTTGCCCCTTGACCTTGAGGTTAGAAAATCCCCTCCCACTCATCCGGCTGAGATGATGGACCCCTCTTCCTCCATCACTCCCCCCTTTATTTCCTTCAATGCGTCACACCTTCTTTGGCGCTGTGTCCTTATATAACACACAGCGGGATTTTACTGGCTCTGTATCTAAATCCCCAGGAATTTGTGGTGGATCTAACTCTATCTATGATTAGGACGCCACTAAACGGCATAAAGGGGAGAGCACAGGAGGAGAGTGAGGATGGACGATATTGGTGCCGATATTTTAGATAATCAGTATTTGTCGGATATAAAAAATGTCACCAATATTTACCTTTTCTTGAGGACCCTCACTGGTGTGAAATTCAATATTAAAAGACAATATTCATTCGTTTTTCAAATTAAAACTAAAAGTAATAAGATGGACAAAGGACTGCTTTGTTTATTTATCCATTTTTAAACTACTGTAGTGAAACAAATCAGTTTTGATGTTCCCACATTTTTAAAAATCAAAAATGAAGCAAGCAAATAATGACTGTTAAATTCATTTTCTAAGAAAAGGGTTCGATCAGAGGGCGGGAAAAACACAAAAAGACGAACTCTTTTTTTTTTTTTAACTCTATTTAAATCTTTGATTCATTGTAATTTTTTAAATTGGAAGATAAAAAATTATTCCCATAATTGTATAATTAGAGAAGTCTAAAAACTGAGAAATAAATAAGCCGTCCTTTTTCCACTTTCATTTTTAGTTTTTATTTGAAAAACAAATGATCCGCGGGTATTTCCTTTTTTGTTATCCCTTCAATGTTGAGTTTGACACGGGTGCGCAGGAGAAGCTCCACGAGCTCACAGTGCTCCACGAGGGGGCGGAACTAGTTTTAGCGGCATAAGAAGACTTTCACAGAAGAGGTCACAGGAGTGTAAAAATACTCCCCCGCGCGCGGAGAAGAGGTTTCACGAGCCCATAGGAGTAGAGGAGCGGACGTGGAGACTGTCCTGCGCCCATGGAACGTCCCTTGCGTGAGTGGAGTTTGATAAATGCTCGTGGGAGACTTTTGGCGTAAATTTAACACCATATTGCTCCTCCTCATCTGCATCTGATGCAAGATGACACGGGGGAGGGGTCCAAGCACGCTTTGGCTGTTGGTTCAAGCACATTCTCACTCCCATCTCGTCTTATACCGACACATGGTTCTTTGATGTTTAAGATAACCCCAACTTGTCGTTACCATTAAATCACAAGGTCCCCAACACCTGGGCCCTGGACTGTAACAGTACCAGTGGGTGGGTACCGACTGGGAAGTCAAATACAGAAAAAAATGCATTTGCTGCTTTTCTGATTGATGTTTCTCTTTATGTTCTGTTAGTACTTACACCACATCTGCTTTGTTCCTAGTGTCGCGTGCCAAAGCAACTGCTTGGACCGCTGGCTATGTTAAAAACCAAAAGCTAAGGGAGCCAACCAAAAAGATGTATTTGGAGAGAGGACCCTGAAGAAGAGTCTTCAGGTTTTGTCTGCTGTTCACAGACAAAACCAGGACTCTTCCATGAAATATGTTTTCATGGCGAAACTTGTTTCCACGGACCAAACTGCTTTGTCCGATTGTCATGGTTCCGCCATCAGCTACCACCTCCTACCACCAGAGGGAGCCCTCGCCGAAGTTCTAACCCTGCTGTCTCCTTACTACAACTCCCATCAGCCACTGGCACGGTTTCCTGTCTGCACAACTGGTTCCCATCATCATCAGTATCATCTAACATTTAAACCCACCTCAGCCACTTCAGTGCGAAGTCTTGTTTTGACCTTGCAGACAGTCTGAGCGTTTACTCTAGTTTACTTTCCCTGGTTTTTGACCCTCGCCTGTTTTCCTCGTTATCCTGCCTCGCTCCAAGCTTTTGACCTTAGCCTGATTTTGATTACGCCTCTTTGCACATGGATCAAAACGCCTCTGCATCTTCTTCGCACTAATATGTAGCGACTGACTCAAATGTTTCACATACAGAACAATAATAACATCACAGACATGATGGATTCATGTTTATTATATCTTTAAGAAAATACCACTTTTACAACATTTGCTTCATTTTGTTTTGCTTTATTTACTCATCACACCGCGGCTGACGTTAGCATCCTGTTGTTAGCATCCAAGGTGACGTTAAAGGAAAAATCTTCATCCCAAAAGTAGATCACAAAGTCTACAATTAAACCAGCTACAACCAGTTTTTTTTTGCAAGGCGACAAAGTTTTATGTTTACAGTTTAAAATTAGGGCTGTTGACGCGTTAAAACACACAATTAACAAATTATAATTAATTAAACACACCTCACAGTGAAGCAGTCGTTTGCTTTGCCTCAGCGGTGCAGGGTTCTACGCGTAAATTAAAACCCTTTGTTGGTTTTTTCCCACTTATACTGGCTATTTTCAAATTGCAACACAAAAGTGTGTTCAATCAGATATATTTTTTTAATCAAATGACAGCCTTAATTAAAAATAAATGTTCTAAATGTATACTTTTGTGTGTAAATTTCATTTTGTGATTATACGCAGATAATAAGAGGTCGGCGAATACTGTAAATGAAAAAAGAAAATTGTTATCAATTGCAATTCATTTTTCCCAGGTTTGCGATTATTTAGTACATTTTTGTCATTGATTCCTGGCCCTATTTAAAATATTTGTTTACACAAAGCAATTTCTACAACTTTTTTTTGTAACACTTAATTTCAAAGTACTTTGTTCTTTGGATCCCATTATTTTCAAGTGATGTTGAAGGTTTATTGCTTGTGTTTGCAAATAACAATCATTGAATATTAAAGCTAAGTTTATACTTGTATTGTGATAGCAATCTATGATGCATGTTTTTGGCAATGTGAAGCTTATTCCATTTCTAATATAAAATAAAGGACATTTCTTAACTTTGTGTTAATCGAGACACTTAAATATCGGTTTTGGCAATTATCAGCTGTTGGTCACGTTAGCAGGGAATATATCGGTTATTGTATTGGTTGGGAAAAATTAGAGGATAGCACATCTGGCATAATGGGAAAGAGTGAGAAAAGATGAGCTCAAGAGGTGGGGGCAGGAAATGGCAGGTGAGGAAAATGCAGCGAGGCTTAAATCAAGATAAAAGACAGAAATAGAAAGCAATAGAGAGAACAAAGCCCTGGACACTGGTTTTCTCTAATGGAAACACATGGCTAAGGGCGAAAGTGTTGTCAGCAGTCAGCCTTCGCACGGTGACATTCGTGCCTGATAATCTGCCCCGCCATAAAATTAGAATAGCAAATACCCCTGTTGACAGAGATTCATGTCCCACTCGCTTTTGCCGCCATAAAAACACTCTAACCGGTGTCTCACAATGCCACAAACTTCTATTCAAGTTTACAGCGCCGCAATCGGAGAGCTGATTCTGCATTCAGAAATTTTAATAACCTATTAAGTTATGACTTCAATTTCCTTTTATGAATATATTCCTCGGAGAGCGCTGTCATCGCAGGAGCACGACAGAAACCTAAAGAAGATAAATAGCACCATTACTCTATACCATTTCACTTCCATTATTCCTAAAAACGAGAAGTTGGTTTTGCCCATAACACCTGATAATTAGCACCCTATACTTGACTTACAAGCCAGAAAATGACCATTGTTTAAAGTCTTTCATTTATCTTCAAAATTATAGTTAATCTTAACATACTGCTTGTCTGGCAGTCGCTTTTTAATGCGATATAGTCAAGAATAGCCACAGGGAGAGGTTTGAAAAAAAGAGCTGCAAAGGTCAGCATTGTCCACTTTATTTTTGAAAGATATATTTTCCCCAGCATCATTTATAGCCCACCACCGCATAAACTAAATAGAAGCTGCAAAACTATTAAACAACTCATCATAACTCCACTTTGAAGAGGGTGAGTGTGGGAGTGCAGCAGGGAATAATAGCTTCAATCTGTCTGTTGTTTGTCTCATGGGCATTAAACACCATCTTGATATGAGTGAAACTACAGCGTACGCAGGAGGGGGTCCTCATAATATTTAATAGGTCATCAAAGGGAATGGGGGGTAGACTGCTGACATTTGCCTGGATAGTTAGGAGAAACCCCAGGAGTTGTCATATGACTCATTACCAGAGCACAGTTGACTTGGTTGCATCATCGTTCAAAGAGATTGTCAGGCAGAGAAATCATAATCCAGCTGAAAAACTACTAGTCACAATGACTCCATTAAGTAGCATGAGATTTTGATTTTTATTTCTGCCCCTAAAATAGGGACTAATCAGTTAATAACACTCTGCTAATGCCACGGTGATAGTCAGCTGCTGACACGAGAGGGAAAAAGCCTGTAAATAAATCACACTTGTGAATGTTTCCTGCAGGTACGACCTTTTATTTGGACCATCCGTCTTTCTAAATAAAAAATTGGACCACCTGCCTCAACATCTCCTCGCACGCGACCTCTGGTCAAAGTTTAAAAAAGAGGGAACTCAACAGTTGGAAAGAGATGAGATGGAAGATCATTCATAAAAGAATAAATGAAATGCAGTGAGCGGGCCAGCTGCTGACCTCCTCGGGCCTCCTGGACAGCAGCAGAGTCCAGATCTTGTCAAATCTCTGTAACACTCTCCATTTACAGTTTAATGTTTTTGATACGCACTAAATCCTAAAACATAAGGAAGAGATAAAACTGACAAAATATGAAATAACATAAAAAAGAAATTGTCTTATTTGCTCTTAATGGCTTTTATTTTTCATCTGCCAGATTTTTAAGACTTATGATGTTGCCTCAACTGCCCTGGATACGGGCTGTCTGCAGGCTAGCGCTGGGCGGATCAATCCAAAATATCCATAATATTGATCTCAAGTTGGTATTAGATCAAGGGTGTCCAAAATCAGTCCTCAAGGGCCGGTTCCTTTGAAGCTTCTCATTGGCTAAATACACCTGATCCAGGTAATCGGCAGCAGATAAGGCAGGATTTCTGGTCTAGAATTACCCCAACGTTTCTTACAGAAGACTTGACAAAAGAAAGCAAGTGGACCAAGCCCCTGTACTCTCTGGAGGAGGCATTTGTCAGGAGCACAGACGAGGACTTCAGTTTTGGCTTCATTTAGTTGGAGAAAGTCGTCATTCATCCAGCTCTTGACCGAATCCAGAAAAATCTCTACTTTAAAAACAACCCGAGATTTAAAAGACACATAAAGCTAAATGTCATCGGCATAAAAATGGTGTGAAATATCATTAAAAGAGCTTAAAATATGCTGCAAAGACAGCAGATATAAAATGAACAACGGAGGTCCCAAAACAGTGCCTTGTGGCACACCAATTCTTCCCTTTAAATTCAATAAAGTTTGTTTTTTACATTCCACCTCCGTCTCGTTTTCCTCCTGATTCTTCAGTTTGGTATGATCCATCTTAACCACCATCAGCGTCTCTTCACTTGGTCATCACTACACTAGCATGCAAGATGTCTCCAGCCAAAGACTTCTGACTGTTCACAGTTAAATGCTTCAAAGTAAATCTTACACAATTAAATCTTTCAATCCCATTTTCAAGATCTCTCCTTATTGAAATGTTAGTTCTGGTGTTCAAAAACTTCATCATTCAATATTTTTGAATGTTTTTGTGATATGAAAAGTAATTTTGTGATCAAAATTTAAATCAAAATCCATGTTAATGGGCCATTGTGAGTCTCAACAAATCGAAAATAATAAACAACTCCAATCAGCTTGATAGAGTTAATTATGGGAGATGGATTTCTTACTTTTAAACAGTGTCCGGCTATCAGTTTTTATAAAAAATTATAACAAAATTGAACATGTCAAATTTAAATGTGAAATTCAGCTGCTTCCTCCCCAAAGTTGGGGTGACCCTCCCATGCCTGCTCGAAACAACTGTACAGCACTTAAATGGGCCTCACACATTGATTCCTCTCCCCAGGGCCCAAAACAATTTCTCTTGTTTTCAGACAGTCCCTCCCTGAACCTGCCGCGGCCATCGAAGACATTCATCCATCCGCCCAGGATGACTATGACTGATCTCGCCACCAAACAATCAATTTGTATTTACTCTCTTTTTCTCCTCTGTGTTGCGCGTATCCTTCTTTCCATCTATTTCTTGACCTCTTTCAATTCATTGTCTTGCTGTTTTGTTGATGTGGCGAGTATGAAGAAAAAGCGAAAGTGCAGATGGTTTTGACACTCTGCCACATGAGAGCAACAAAGCTATCACTATTTGACCTTGAGGAACAACTCGTTCTTGTGTTTATCTATCTAGATTTTTGACGTATGCAACTCTTCATTTTACAACATTATTGCAAAAATACTTCAATTCTGGATCTCACCGAGCCAAAAAAAGGATAAAGTTGCCACAAAAAGTTTATGTTTGCCTCTTTTTTTTATTTAGATGCCTTGTTTTCCAGATATCTTCACAATTATGTGACAATACCTAAAGAGGTTTTTAAACATTTTAAGCATTTGTACACATTTGAGTTACTGCAAGGAATTATTACAAATAAATCTGTTGATGGTCTTATTATTTGTGCATGCGTGGTGTGTTTTTGTGGGCGTGGTTTCTTTCCTTCGCCATTCACAGACAATTTGTACGGCCGGCGGTAGCCGTCAGGCCGAGGCCTGCGAAACAGCTGGAGCCTCTCCGTGATTGATAAACGCGGCGCCGAGAGCTTCATCTCTGAATGAAGACAAAGGTCCCACAATGCGCCGCCTGTGCGTCACGCCTGCCTGTCGTTAAGTGTGGACCGCAGACCTACCCCGGTCCTCAGCTGGGGGAGTCGAGGTGCCAGGAGGGAGGTCAGGACCCAATCTAATTACCATTTTATGACAAAACGGTTCCTTTGTCGTGGTTATATAATTGATTTACCTTTCAATGGGGAGATCATTATGAAGTGGCTTTGGGAGGCTGGGATTTAAAGGAGAATACGGGTTTAGCTTTGCTTCTACATGTTGTCAGTGTCATTAAATGAGCAAATAGCTTTGTCTGTCAATCTAAGGACAATAGCTACACGTCTCCATGAAGATAAATTCTATTTTTATGTGCTTTAGATAAATAAACAGTTTGATAATCATACAACATTTAACTTCATTTGTGCACATATAACTCGATATTTTTAGAGTGAACAGAGATGTGGTCTCTAACTGGTTGTCATAAACTTTTCTTTAGTTTGTGACCCGTGCAGGACAAGGTCAGTGTGTCACTGCCTGTTAAAATCAGATATGATCGGCTGCAATGAAACCCAACAAAACAAACTAATTTAAATGCTCTTTTGAGTCAAAACAGAGTTAGCAATATATTTTAAATTATGAATTAGCTGTAAAAATTACGAAAATGTTGCATTTACTTTAAGCAAAAACAAAGGTGATTTTTTTTCATAGATGGGAATATTCAGGTTCAATATTTGGTTCACATTGTATTTTTGTTGCTTTTAACATAATCGTTTGTATTTTTGTGGATGATGGAGAACATAAATAAAAGGAAAATGAACCTTTAAATGTAATTTCTCAGTATTTCTTTCACAAGAGTTGATGAAAATAAATGCAGTTGGAAAGACTTGTAGCTGTGATGAAGGAGTTACAGTCGGTGGGCCACAGGCTAACTGTTCCGCTCTGTTCCGATGCAGACGACTAGATCCATGTACGCCTTCGTCTTCCTCATTTGAGCTGGCTCAAAACTGTAGCCTGAAAAGCTGCAATATTGCTCACCACTTTTGTAGCACTGGTAATGGGTTTAAAGAGCTTTATGTTAGTGGAAGAGAGTGTAAACAGATGGATCATGGGAAATAAGGGCACCCCAAAAGTCCCGCCCACAACTCAGGTGAATATTTGATGAACTTCTGCCGCTGAGACTGAGTGAAAATGAATGAATGTTTACTGTTGAAGGTTTGAAGTTGAGCCACTGAAAGGAGTAAAATTATGTCTTTGTCCTGATTTGTTTGTTTGTTTGTTTGTTTGTTTGTTTGTTTGTTTTCCTCCCTCTTTCATTAAAGTTTGAGTACATCCATTCTTGACCCGTTTATTGAAAAATTTTCACTCACCATAACTAAAATGCCTCCACTGTAGAAAATAAGGTTTTGTTTTGTTTTAATCCCAAATTCAATTTCATTTCCATTTCATTTCCTTGCGACAAAGTGGATTTCAGGCCCGGGCTCGTCTGCGTTTCAGCTGCCAGGACACACGATGAACGAGTGAATATTGATGAACATAAACGATGAACCCGAAGGTGGGGAGAGGAGCTCCATGGATCCCACCCCCCCCTCCTCCTGGGAATATGGCCCTTTCCATATTCAGAATATTCCCTGTGAAGTTCAGAAAGAGATATCAATCTCACTTTGAGGCTGTGGGCCGTCATTTGTTTGTGAGAGATGCGGAGCGCTGCACAGATGACTGTGCCAATTCTTCAAATCCCACTTACAGTAGGAGTTCACACAAACATGCACAACATGTTCTCCCAAACATCTGCCACTTTTCCCAGCTCTCCGTGTCCCTGGAATCAGTGTCTGCTGCAGCCGAGTCTGCACGGTGGCAATCTGAAGTCTTGATTGAGGTAAAATTTTCAGACTCTGTGGGCGGATGAGTGAATAAAGTGATCACTGTGGCTGTTTTGGCAGAAGCAGCACGCGTTTTTATCAATTTTTAGAGACTTTTTTCTAGGATATCAGACAGAAAACTGTATCAAAATTTATTCTTTGGAGCAAAATTTCAAAAATATGTATCCTTTTTTATTTATTTGTGTTGAATAAACAGCCTAAACAAAATAATTATTTTATTTTTTTACATTTGAGGCATTCATCTCAAAACGTAGAGGAAAAGCACCACTGGAATTGCTCCGAAGCTTAAGCACATTTTTATCCAGTTTGATGCTGAATTTATGGCAGAAATCTGGCTTCACACGGTTGCTGTCATGTGCTGTAGTCCTGATGGATTACAGAAGGTGACAGATCTTTGCCTCCATCTAAACCCTTTTTTGCAAAAAGTGCCAGTAGGGCTTCATGCATCGGGTAAGACAAGCAGAGTTTAGCATGACCGACCAAATTCTCGGAACCAGAAATGTGTAATAACTAGTAAGCAGTCTGTTCAGCCGGAGTCTATCAGTGCGAGAATGGAATCAAATAGACTGCAGACGTCTCAGTTTTTGAGCTGGAACTTCTGACAGCTACAGAACATTTGATATATTTTTAGTTATTTATTAATTTCACTATAAAAAGTTACACTATTACTTTTGCTGGGTAATATTAACCCAATAGAATATACGCAATAAAAAAATATTTGTTATAAAAAATAGATGACAACACATGATAAATTAGATTATTTTTTTATTTCCAACTGTGGTACATGTAAAATGGAAAATAAGAACATAGGAAGATCCTAAAAACATGCTAGAAAATTATTGAAAAATTAGGAATTTGAGAAAAAGAAAAACAACAATGATACTGGAGAGTTTGATTCAACCATTCCTGGGACATGCGAGACTTTACCCAGCAGCAAATGACATTCAGAGAAATACAACATATTGAAAATCATGTAAATCACCCGGCTATAGTGATCTAGGGTTAAGATTGTGATTTGTAAATTAAATGTTTCTGCAATTTTAGGTCCTTGGAAGTAATGAAACTAAATTACTAAACCATAAGTTCATTTACTAGATTATTAAAATAATAAAATTGTCATATCCTACCAAACTTTATTCAGGAACAAAGACGGACGGCTGGACGGCGCTCATATTGCTCGCCATTGTTTCTGCACCCATAATGTTAGACTGGGGTTGTGAGGGGCTGTAAGCAAGCGGGTGCATAAACAAAAGAATGATGGGAAATGGAGACACACTCCAACAGTTTGGCTCAGAGGCAAATTTCTTGTAAACTACTGCCGCTCTGCAGAAAATGTGTCTGAGAAAATGACACTTAGTTGAAGATTTTACTTAAAAATATTATAAACGTGATTAAAAGAAAACTTTGGAATAGATTTTCTTTTTAAATGATCGGAGTGGAGGTTTAAATAATCATATTCAGAGAATGTCAGAATCAGCAGATTTATAGCTACAAATGCAGTACAAGTGGGATTGAAACTACACAGCAGCTCAAACATTACATTTGGGTCTGCCAATGATTAGACTTAGCAAAGAGAATCTGGATCCAGAGAAAAAATACGGCGCCCGAAAATGAATAGCCGGAAATCCAGAGCCGGCCTAAAAAAAAGTATACCTTTTTCTCTTTTTTTCTCTCTTTTATTTACCCTTTTGCCACTTTGATTAGCTGATTCGTGGAGAATAAAACTGTTGCAGTTTATTCTCATTCAAAAGTGTAAAAGCTGATCATTCTGAAATGGTTTTAAAATATTATTTTGAAAGGGTATCCAAAAGTTTAGCCTAAGTTTAGGCTATAGATGGATCTGACGGTGTCTTGCGTGTGACCAGAGGCCCCTCGATTTAGCTGCCAACAGAGAAGCCCAAAAAGCCAACATTGAGTTATGACGGTTGCAATAGTTACATAAATGGTGTCAATTATTGAGCCCCACCTCGTTTATAATCTTCCTCTACCCATAAATGCATAGGATTATTTATATACACGCACCAAAAGCTTTATGCTTTATTTTCGTTGTGTTCTCTTCGCCCTTCCTGAACATGCTGTTGTGTCAGGTGTCCGGCCTGGCTCTGGTTTGGTTTTAGCGGGGCAATGGGCCATGCAGTCCTTTCATACCCACCGTGGGACTGTGAGCAGAGACTTTGCCCTCACATGTGTTCAGTTGGGCCTGCTTTACCAACACTATTGATTGCAGGTGATGTTCTGGACTCCGTCCAGCTGACCTCAAAGGGGAGTTAGATACATCATTGTCCGGACTGGAACCTCCGGAGACCCTGCAGAGGCAGCATGTGTTAAACACTGAGACTTTGTCCAGCGCATCTGTCAAAGCTTTGGTTGTTAACACAGAACTCGTCCTGTTGATCGATTTCAAAAATTACAAGCACAAAAAGATAAATATTCATGTTTCAATGACCGTCTATCCCTGAACTTCTTCACCTTTTCCTTTTGCCTGCTAATTAGAAATCTTAATATGCAATCATGTCAACGCTGGGCCTAATTTGTGCCTCTTTGTTTCTTACACACCTCAGAGCAACTGATGGATATCCAATGAGACGCAGAGTCCTGCCAAAGGGAGCAGCTTTACAGCTTGTGACACATCACTGAGGCTGGGGGGGAAGTACGTCTTAAATTAATTAACATCGGACCTCTTGTAGCTGTTCACTTCTGTAAACAAACATTTTAATATGCGGTGATTAATTAAATCTGCCAAGCTCCTCTGCCCCTCCCATAGATCTTCCTTCACTCTTACTTTCCCCATCTTGTTAAAGAGTTTATTATGCGCTGCACGAGATTCACAACTTTATCGGCTAGCATCTTTCCTAGTCGTGTTTTTTTTTTTTTTTTTTCCATATTCAATATGATATATTTCCAGGCAGCCATTTGCATCCGGAATTCCCATTTCTTATGGATAGAAGCTGTAAGGAGCAAGTGTTACTTGGCACTTGTGAGGAATGGACCAATAAATTGCATCCTGCACCAGTTCTGCCCTTCTTAATAGCTTCTGGGTTCTGGCTGCAAGAGAACAAAAAGATACCAAAGCCTCTTGGGCTGCTTTGACCAGCTGCAATGAATAATGTGTGGTGTGACAGATAGTCACAAGTATGTGCTTTTGACAGCAAATATACTGCGCTCGTCTACAGACACACAGAGCGTGTGTCGTAATCAGGAGGAAAATACTTTATTAAAGTGTTTAAAACCCTCCTGAGTTTAGTAAAACAAGTCAAAAACATTAGCCTGTTGCTAAAATAGAAGCTAAACGCTAAATTAGCATAAAAACAGTAGATAACAAATAAGACAAAAACATTAGGATGTTGCTAAAATATTAGCTAAACTCCAAATTAGCATAAAAACCTTAGTAGATGCCAAAAAAGCTAGCATATTGCTTAAATACTGGCTAACCTCCAAAACAACATAAAATTCCTCTGTAAACTAAATTATTCAAAACGTTAAGGTGTTGCTAAACTAGAAGCTAAATTCTATATTAGCCCAAAAGCCCCAGTAGAGATCACTTTAGCCAAAAACGTTAGCCTGTTGCTAAAATAGAACCCAAATTCAAAATGAGGACAAAAAAACAGTAGATAACAAATCAGCTAAAAGGGTTAGCATGTTGCCAAAATATTAGCTATGAAAAACTTAGTAGATGCCAAATTAGCCAAAAAAAACTAGCATAATGTTTAAATACTAGCTGAACTCCAAAATTGCCTAAAATTCTACAGTAAACTAAATTATTCAAAAACGTTAGTCTGCAGCTAAAATAGAAGCTAAACTCTAAATTAGCCTGAAAAGAGTAGATAAGATAAAAAATAAGCCAAAAACGTTAGCATGTTGCTAAAATATTAGGTGAACTCCAATTATTTTTAAACTTTACTATAAAATATTTAAATATAACCCATGAAGATGTTTAAAGTCCCCCTCCAATGAAAATCGTGGGGTTTTTTTTAAAACATGTATATGTGGCATTTTTTTTTTTTTTTTGAAAGAAAAAATAAATAATTTTGACCGCAGTTGTAAAGGATTGTAAATCAATAAAGTGCATTTTGATGTTGGCTTTCATTATTTTCCCAAATGATTTTGCTTGGAGAAACCAATGGATTGAATGTATTGATCACAGCAAAGTCAATAATGATTGGATAATGAGCTAAAAGAGTCTTTGGTGAACTGGAGGGAGAAAGAATCAGGATTTTGGAGGAAGTTTGGTCGTGAAGCTCTTCACTTCCTCGTCTGAGCTGACATCCAGATCAAGATGATACGACTGGACATCCCCGATATTTCTTGACGTTCTTATGTAGCAGCGGTGAAGACTGACGCTAGTGAGACACAGAGCTATCATAATCGGGGGGGGTTTCAGGGGCAGGGCTGCTCAGCTCCACAAGCCACGCCCCCTCAGAGGAGATTTTGGAAACAGAGGCTTCAAATCAACATGAAAAATGGCTTTTAAGACATTTAGTTTGCAGGATTTTGGTTGAAAACTTCATAATCATAATTAAAACACCACTGTGAATGTTTTATTTTAATTTTAAAAATGTCACGGAGACTTAAAAGACCAAATCCAATTAAATTGTTCTTTTTTTCATTTTTTACATATATGTATATGACGAAAATTCAGCTTAAAATTGTATTTCTGAGTATTTATATGTTCAAATTGTCTAGGTGCTATCAGCAGGCCACAAACTCCATTCTGATCCATCCACTCTCAGACAAATAGATCCATGTACGTCTTCAATTTCCTAGTCTGAGCTGGCATCAGGCTCAATACGGTACGATTGGATCGCTCCGACATTGCTCACCATTTTTGTTGCACCTGCATGTAAACAGGTGGATGATAGGAAACGTGGGAGGGTTTACCTTGCGCCAACAGTCCGTCCACATCTCAGATTGTTTAAATTGAGGGGCTTGTGGAATTCCTGTCTCCAAAACGGCTGTACATAAAAATAAAGCATTGATTTAACGGTGTCTGAAAGCAAACTACATTTGAATACAACTGTGCCAAATAACTATGGATTAAGACTTATTTTCCAAGATTTCCAAGTCTTGATAAATAATTCAGATGCTTCTTAAATCCCTCAAATTGACTGCAGGACAGTTTTGCATTCATCACATCTTAAAAAAATAATAATAAGAAGAAGAATACGGCGCGAGTTTATGGAAATCTACATCAGCGGGGAATGGATGCAGACTCAAGGGGCATCACTGCACAGGTAAGCTGCTTTTGGAGGGTTCATGTAAATCCTTAAGTCCA
The DNA here is from genome assembly GCA_003999625.1 of Oryzias javanicus. Taxonomy (NCBI): domain Eukaryota; kingdom Metazoa; phylum Chordata; class Actinopteri; order Beloniformes; family Adrianichthyidae; genus Oryzias; species Oryzias javanicus. Next base: position 23,156,926 of record CM012451.1, on the reverse strand, counting down.
AAAGTCAATTACTGGGGCATCTCAAGCGTGTGTTACTGAAAGACTCTGATGTTTTATTGAAGAGAGGCTTTAATTCATCGGGGCTTCTCGGCTCCCTTTCATGCGGCTTGGAGAGGGAGAGCGTGGTACCTCCTTTAGATGGCCAGTGTCATATATCACACGCACACATAGAAAGAAAGGCAGAGAGAAGGAGAACACACACTAATGCCCAAAAACAACTCTCAGGTGGTCCGCTTCACTCCAGTGACCAGACCATTACCTCTCTCTCACACACACACACTCTCTCAGAGGAACCAAAATACTTAAATATCTTGACAAATAATTTTTTAAGTGTTGTTGACAATTGTTTGTCATGATTGAAACGCTTTCTGCTGATCACTGGGAGATGTATCCCCACAGGAAAATGAATAAACAAATGCGGGCTGACACAGAGCGAGGGCGCCGCCTGCTACTTCTGTCTCCACAGCTGGAATGGAGGCACATGGTGGCATTGCCCAGAGTGAGGCAGGCAGACAGCTTATTTTTCCACCGTGATTAGCCAAACTGTGCCGCTCATATACAAATGGAAATGGGATGTGCATGGGTGTTCCCCTTTTCTCTCTCTCTCTCCCATCTGTCAAGACAATAGATTTGAATCTTTAATCCATGAGCAGCCATTGAATACAGGGAAATTACAAATTACAGATGTTTTACTGGGCTCTTCTTTTTGTCTCCTCCTCCTCCTCCTCCTCGTTGGATCGCCTGCGTTCCGTCTCTCTTTCCGGGCCTTTGAGCCCCCGCGATGCGCTCCCCGTACGTTCCCTCTTACGCCGTCACTGAAAACAAGCGCGTGGGGCTGAAGAAGAGAAAGGCAGACATCTCGCGCTCTCATTTCATGCCATCCTGGTACCATATGACACTGTCATCATTTGGTAATTAAACCCTTGCTGGCTTTAAATATGAAAAGCTGGCAAGAGTTGATGATGATGACACTGGCTGTCGCTCTGTCCAGATTTCCAACAAACAATCCAGACACAGCAGGCAGGAAACATATTGTTTCATTCTGCTTTTAGTTAAGCCGACACAACAAAAGAGAAAGACTTTTTGCTGGTAGAGCCCCACTCCAATCATCTTTTCAGACATTTTTAAAGCATTCCTGTCATCTTTTAATTGTGATTATGTCGTTTTTTCTTAGCCAAAATCAAAAAACATGTGTCATTTTCTAGGATATCGTATCTGCAGAGTGGCAGGAATTTATCAGAAATTTACCTCTAAGTAGTGGGCGGGACTGTTGTTGGAGTAAGCCTCCACTGATGTCCCATCATCCCTTTGTCTACACCAGGGGAGCCCAAACTTTTTCACTCAAAGGGCTAAAATCTAAATGGGATCCCAGTCCGCGAGTCACATACAATCTTTTTTTTTTTGCATGTCATGAAATAAAATAAGAAAATAAAGATTATGGTTTAATTGATTTATTTTGATTCTGTATTCATTAAGGTAATACACATGAAAAGTAAGGAACATTTGTCTTTGTGAGACCTCACTGGCCATTCTTCATTGAAAAACTAGAGCAAGCTAAAACCAACTTTCTTCTTAAGAAAATGGAAAACTGGAATCCTAATAAGAGACGCGGAGCTGGTCTTTTTACTAGAGCTGGGGATCAATTACTTTAATTATTATTAAAAATGATTCGATTCACAAGAGCCTGAATCGAATCAATTCCAACTTTTTTTTAATTCTTTCAATTCTTTAACTCAACTCAATCCAATTTTGAGTTTACATATTTATACACATTTGTTTAGAGATACATTCATAATCTACTATACATATATATATAATTATTATTATTAAAAAGTACTCGTGAAGCACTGAGATTGTTAATAACATACACGGTTACATGGCTTCTGAAAAGGAGAAACTCGAACAAAAATGTTCAAATCATTAACATTGGAAACATTGTCTGCCTCTCCTGGAGGGTGTTTCAGTTTGGCCACTAGGTGGCAATCGGGCTATAGAGGTACACCTTATGCTAGAAGAAGAAGTCATTATGAGCAAAAAACTGAGCTTTAGACCACAAATGGTTACTTTAAAAAACATGTTCTTAGAAGAGTTTGGAAATTTCATGCCTGTGAGTTACCTCAGCAAAGCGAGCCTCAACAACCTGGGGGCTCGTCCGGGATAAAGAAGTTCATTTAGTCAGCAATGTATATTTAGTTTGACCGAGCGTTAGCATTAGCTGTCCAATAGGAAAACCCATTAAAAGTCAGCCTCACGCTAGCGGTCTTTAGCTTAATGTGCTAAATCGATTTATATTATTATGAATCGATTAAGCTAAAATCCGTTCAAATCAATTAATTGGTTTTATCAACCTAGCCCCACTTTTGGCTATATCTGTTTGCCGTTGTCGCTCCGTCTTGGCTAGCTAAAAAAGGCTGCTAAAACAACAGAAGTGACCGTGAAGGCTCACAGAATTTCTAACACAAAAAAAGCCCTGGGCTGACTCGCTTGGGTGTTGTTTCACCCGTAGCTGCAGGCAAAGAAATTGCTAACAGCGCCACCCGGAGGTCGTAACAGTCGTAGAGTTTTGAAACACCAAAGAACCAATCCGTAACCGCAACTTAGTGGACAAAATATAACCTTTGGTTTGCCCACCCATGGTTTACACCCTCTCCCGCTGGCTTACAGCCCCTCACACCCCCAACCTAACATTATCAGAGCAACAAAAGTAGGGAGCTCAAACAAGTACGTGGATCTATTTGTCTGCAAGTGGATGTCAACAGTTTAGCACTAAGTCACATTTGGGTTTTTTTTTCATCTGTTCCTGATTTACAAGGATTTGAATAAAGAAATACTCAAGGAATCCCACCAAAAAATGTCAAAAAACACAATTATTATAGAAGCAAGTCTTCAAAATTTGATATAAAGCTGCAGTATTTTCATTTAATGTATTTGAATGTATCAAAAGATGAGCACAGACTGGTGTAGGGTTACGGTGGAGCGAGGAAAGGGAGAAAGGGAGGTGCCAGAGGGTGAAGGCAAGAGGGGTGTGTCCAGCAAGTGGGGCAGAACTTTGAAATAAATACGACAGAGCTTCCCTGACAGAGGGTGGAGGTGCAGGTGAGAACACCGAAGGAGACAGGAAAAAAAAGGGGGACTTAACGCTAACCTCACCCCTCCGCGTCCTCCCCGCCTCCACCACACTCCCATCCTTGGAAATTAAGGACATAGATACTGTTGACCAGTCTAATGGACTGGGCATTAAGATCCCTTTCCCCCCACTGGCAAAAATCACCCCCTCTCCCTCAATTTGAAATCTGCCTCTCCTGCAGAGTCCGGTCATAAGCCGTGTATGCGGCGTGTCACTCCGCGAAGAGCTAAGGCTCCATTACTGGCGGCCCACACAGCTTTATGGCCATTTAAGATTCTCCGTTTGGTTCCTCCCATTTGGATGCTCCTGTAGGACTCCAGCGTGGCACATTAACAGAAAACTTAAAAAAAAACACTTATCAAGATCATTAATGTCAGTATTAGTGGTGGGAGTGGAAGCTTAATACTCGAAATAACTAAAACGGCAATAATAGTGATTTTCTGATCACATTTTTAATAAAAATCTTACATTTATATATATTTTAAGTGCATTTTCTTGTAAAACTCCAACACAAAACCCCAACCTTTTTTCCTTTCAATGGCATTTTGAGTAACCCATCACTTCAGGCTGAGAATAAAGTGTTCCACAATATCCATTATAGTCTTTGGTCCACTGGCAGTCTTATAGGCCTTTTTTGAACTTCAAGCACTGTAAAGAGTCTTATAATACAAAATGTTTGTTAAATAGCCGATAGAGAAGCTATAATCTTTTAATGTTTGATTTTATGGCTTTAACACGCTCTGCCGTTCTTGTGGATATTGTAATATTGCATTTTTACTGGTTATTCATCTGTTAATGTTCCAGTTGCTAAGTTTTATAATCTCACCTTATACATTTTCTCTGGATCTGCTTCCACCGCTCAGCACACACAGAAAGTTTCCTGTGTGAAGTTTGTCTGGACAAATTTGTTAGTTTAGTTTGAACAAAAAAAAAAATAAATATATATATATATATATATATATTACTTATTTGGTGCGTATTTGTGGAGCTTTTAAAGTGAAATGACAAATGATTGATGGTTTGATTGATAAGTTTTGCATGCTTTTGTGCCTCTTTTACAAAAACATCTGCACAAATATTTCATATTTTTATGACTTAATCAACTGAAAAAAAAAGTTCTGATTTTACATAAATAATATATTCTAAGGAGGGGAAAATAATCAAATATTTCCATCCTGTGGTGAGAAAAAATGCAACATTTTTGCGCAAACTCTGCTCCATTTTGTTAAGTAATTGTTTCAAAGTTTTACAGTTGTTCCTAATTCCACACCTGCGTCGTCCCTTGTTCTTTGATTTCTGTTTTTTCTCGCTCCTTTATCAGATCGTAGCTCAGTGGAGCAGGGTTGCTTCCTCTTTTTGTTGTCGCCTAAACCGTTTAGTTTTGGATGATCGGTCAAAGATTCTGACAACCAGCGGGGAGAAGCGCGACGCCCAGCCGGGGAGGGAGCGCAGGAGGCCGGACAGATCTATTGAGCTGCATCGGGGAGACGCACCATTAGACAGGGGAGAGCCATGCCTCACAGCGCCGCTCGATCAGGTAAGGATTTCTCCCTCGGTCTCAGACTGATGTCAGCATTTGTTTGCAGGTATGCTTACATTGTGCGGGAAAATACTCTGAGGGTTTCATCTCAGAGATTCGTCTGGATTATAATTTCCTTTCATATTTTTAAATAAAAAGTGCGTTTTCTTTGAATTAATAATTATATTACATTATTTTTTTTAAGGTAAGAGTTTCATTATTATTATTATTATTATTGTATCACATGGCTAAAAGTTACATGAAGATCTCGTTCACATGTTTTGGGTTAAGATCAATGGAAAGCCCTTGTAATGATCTAATTAATTATGGCAAAATTAAAAGCAAGTACAAAATCAATCTGTGATCGTGTCGAGAATAGAGTCAAATTGATATCCATCTGCTCCCGTTATAAAGCGCATGAATGGGCAATCTAAGGACGCAGCTGATATCGTGCAGTGTGGCAGAGCCTTCCCATATGGCTGTGGGTGTCAGGAGAATCCAAATCATTCTGGGATGTTGCGAGGAACTCTTGATATGATGCAGATTATTTTTAAACGAATAGATTAAAAAAATAAGTGCAGGAGGGAAGGATTTTTTTTTTTTTTTTTTTTTAAAATGCAATAGTCTGGGCAGGTTTTCTTTGTTTACGCAAACGTGGAAATAGAAATGGAAAATCCTTTTTGATTTATATCCTTACGTGGATTATTTTAAAAACATATTTTGAAAAAAGAAAATTAAGTGTTAAATGTAAAGATTTCTCATTTTTACGCACCAAAATTAACTATCGAAGATGCTACAAACAAAAAAGTAAAAGTGGCTCATTATCGATTATTGCTGCCTTAAAGACTTAAAAAAAAGGATTCAAATTTATATTTTAGTTTATAACAACAATAAATCATCACTATATAGCCACTTTACAGCCGTTTTGCTATAATTTTTCCTACATATCCCTGTGCGTAATTTTTACTTTTTCTGAAAAGGAAAAACAAAGAAGCAGCCCAACAGTTTATGAAGTTTTAATGCAGTTTTCAAAGCCTTATCAAAACAGAAGAAGGGTTTAAAAAAAATGACCAGGCCCTTCAGTTGTCAGGCTTTTTTCAAAGGGCCAAAGTCAGGACTAACAGCTTCTTAATCATCGCGCTGTTTGTTTTGCTGTAGTGCCGTGACACGGGGACGTCATTGCAGCAGCGCGCGGAGGTACGGGGGGCAAATGCGGGTGTTGTGGGCGAAATAGCAGCAGCTTTAGGGCAAAAGTGCACCGATGTGTGAAATTACAGCCCACGGTGCTACATATTGTACCAGAAGCTCCTTCCCCCCCTCTTAAAAAAAACGCACAGAAACAAGAGGAATCGTCCTCAAACTTGTCCAGAGGGTATCTGGACGCACGAAGGACCATGGGAAGTACACAAAACCCCTAAATAAAAGATGAATATTGTTGTTGCTTTTAACTATTTTGAGTTTAAATTCAATATTAAATTCCTAAAAATCAGTTTAAATTTCAGATACTTTCGACATTACTTTTTTTAATGTATTTATTTTAGTTTTTAAATAGAAAAGTAAATTAACTGCTTGTAATTCACAATATCTCACCATCAACCTTTGACCCGGGCGGCCTCAGCTGCATCCACCCGTACAGTGGCGGCCTGCGTGCCTGCGTGCCTGCAGCCTGCCTGCGCGCATGAACGCAGGGGCCTGGAAGCTGCTGCCGGAGCGCCATCTACAGAGCGCAGCTGCAAACGGTAAGTGAGGATGATGCTGGTGATGATGGGGATGATAATGGTCCGCTGACTGACTCTCCTTGTGGAGGATGTGAGCTCAAACCTGGATTAAGGCGGACAAATCAGAGCGCAACAACTTAAAAAAAAAAATTAACAAAAACTGATTTTTATGTCAATTTTTATGGATAATTTAAGGAAAAATAGATTATTGTGACAGATTTAGGGAAAATTTTTAATCTCCAAACCTCAAAAATGATTCATTTTAAATAAAATGTTAGAATAAATGTTTAACTTTAAGAGATATAGACCTTGTAAAGAGTTTGGTGTTTCAGGCTCTGCAGCTGAAATCCTCCACATTTGCCCCCCAGTTGGTGAAAACATCTGAATGAGTAGCGACGCTTTAAACAACATAACCCTGCCAGTGTTTTTAGCTCTCCTCCAGCCTCCTGGCTTTAATTTCCTTGATTCTTCACCCCAAAGTCTCATCATTTCCCATTTCGTCTCCCTCCCCTCCCTGCGCTGTCGGATGCAGGGACCTCCTCATTTGAGCTGCAGGTTTTTACGTGGGCGAATCACAAAGTGTAGGAATCTATTGCCTTTGTCTGACAAGTCATCCATCTCTATGCAAGAAGGGGATGTGGGATGGAGGTAGAAGGGGTGGCGGGGGGTGGGGGGGGGTGGGGGGGGGTAGTTGATCGGTGGGACTGCAGCTTTTAGAAACAGACACACGAGGAGAGGGCTTTCATTCTCAGCCCAAAGCTCCGCTCAGGCACAGCCCATTCCGGAGGAGAGGGGGACGCGCCGCTCCGTACACTCCGCCGCGTCCATGTTGTTGTCATCTCCGCCCCTATATCTGATTAAACCAAGGAAAGGGATTTTTTTTTTTTCCAATTTCTTTTCCAGTGGAGACGCGCAGCAACTCTTTGTGTTTTCCCCTATGATGTCCTAAAAAGCAAACAGTGACTCGGTTTGAGCCAAATGTTGCTGCGGCTGGTGCGCTCTGCACGCGCGTGGGTCACGCTCTGCACCTGACAGACAGACTCTTCTTCCGCAGACTTGTAAGTTGACAGGAGGGAGAACTTAAAGGCATCGACCCCCGAGAAGTTGTTGGCCGGTGCAGTCAGCAGGAGTCTCCCTCGCGGACTGTTCTTGTATCAAAAAAACAAGAAGATTTTTTGCTGCTTTTATTTTTTTTCTCACACCTTTAAAGCTGCATCACCGAGGCGAAACGGCGACCTCAGTCGATTACCTTTCTTTCCTTTGCTATCCCATGGATATTCACTGCAAAGCAGACCCCTTCTCGGCGATGCACCGTGAGTATGCTGGATTAGTTTAGAAACCAAAAAAACGCGTCCATAGTTACGGCGCCGCGCGGGGATCCATAAAAAGCTTTAATTCTACTGAAAAAGTCGCTAAAATAGCACAACTAAAATATATACGCTTGTTCTGTTTTAATATATTTTTTGAGCATTCTTTTAATCACAAATATTTTATGTTAGGTTTTGTTTCATTAAAGTGGCTTTAAAACAACAATTTCACCAGATTTTTCTGTGCGTAAAAATGAAACAAAACTCGCTAAAATCAAAAGTATATAATTTTATTTTAAACTGTAAAAGTTATTACAATAATAGAATCAATGTGTCAAAAATGTAACAACATGTGTATATATTTTCACACTATATATATATTTTGTTTAATTTCTGCTTTGACTCAAAGATTGCCAGAAAAAAAAGTTAAAAGTTTTTGCCACATCCTCTCCAAAAATACACGAACGGCTACATTTGAATACAAAGCTTTTATTACCCGAGCAATGGGCCCCTACAGGAAGCGAGGGCGCACGTTGTGTGTAAATTAATGTAAACGGAATAATGGAGCCCGACTTTAAATTGAAAGAGACACAAAAGCAGAAAGTTGTTGTGCGTTTTTACGCATCTGTTTCATGTTTTCCCTCCATATGATATGCGTAAAGAAGACCCGCGCTGTACCTAAATTATTTATCCGCCCTCATTCGCACAATCCGCGTTTGTAATATGAGTTATCAAAGCTTATTTTAATTATTTACAATAATTGTTGCGAGGAAAATTAAACAGGTGGAAACCCAATAGTTGCGACATGTGTTAGGCTGCAGGGAGGAGATGCTCCCGGAAAATGTTGCCTAAGCAGGACGATAAGTAGGAAGAGAAGTCATAATTAATTAATTTTCTCTTTTTATTATTATTATTATTATTATTATAACTATTATTATTAAAAATGTATCGTTTTTTGCAAATTTGGTAACATAAAATGTTCCTGTGCGCATGGGCAGAAATGTACGGTTCAGCTGATCCCGTGTATCGTTCCTCTGCAGGTATGTAATGTTATATCTCCCGGTGTTGCTGTTGTATCCCACGCAGGGCACGGCGGTGTGAACCAGCTCGGCGGGGTGTTTGTGAACGGCAGGCCCCTCCCGGACGTGGTGCGGCAGCGGATCGTGGAGCTTGCCCACCAGGGCGTCCGGCCCTGCGACATCTCCAGACAGCTACGGGTCAGTCACGGCTGTGTCAGCAAAATCCTCGGCAGGTAAAAGGGGGGATTCACTTCCAACACGGCCCTATGTGTGTGTCAAAACATCAATCTTCTGCAGCTGCTGTACTTCTGTGCTCGATTTCAACCTCAGCCATCGCATATTTAGGAAGGATTTCTTTTCTTCTCTTCTCTTATATTATTATTTTGTCTGAAACGCAGCATTTTTACGCACGACTTTTACGCAGCAGTTTTCCATCCATCCCTTGCAGCTTCGCTTAATCAGAATTAAATTTAAAAAAAAATGACATATACTTTTAAAAATCTAAATTAAAATAAGACATTAAAAATAAAAAAAAAGCAGAACAGTTGGGGGGGAATGCTTTTAATATTTGATTAAAAATATTCTAAATTTTTCCTTTAGAGCCCAAATGTTGTGAGATAATATTCTGGCATATTTTTTTCCAGCTATCAGAAGGCATTTCAGAGGTATTTCATTTCACACACACTGAATGTTTGTCACTAACATTTATATAAAATCTCACGGTGGCATGTAGAACATGGAGATGAGGTGTAAAACTGTGCTCTTCCGCTCAGTGTGTCCTTTGTTCTATATCTCATGTTTGGATTTGAATTAGGGTGCATTGCATCTCCCTAAAATTCCGTTTTGTTTCGCCTTCCAGCTGACACTCACACAACAGTTCATAGATACACGCCGCCATCGCATTTGTTGGTAATGCTCGGTGGTTAAGTGTGAGTCCGGGCGGTGGATGTCTCGGCGCAGCGTCCTCACTAATGATCTCAGGGCTGCTTTGATTGCTGGGTGAAGGCGGGATCCCTTCAGGAACGCTGTCTCTGTCCCCGTGCAGGTACTATGAAACCGGCAGTATTAAACCCGGGGTCATCGGTGGCTCCAAACCAAAGGTTGCGACTCCAAAAGTGGTGGATAAAATAGCAGAGTACAAGCGCCAAAACCCCACTATGTTCGCCTGGGAGATAAGGGACCGACTATTGGCTGAAGGCGTCTGCGACAATGACACAGTTCCAAGCGTTTCATCCATCAACAGGTACGTGGAAATGTCTGCTTTTGTTGTGTGCCAAATCGCTCCAAAAGTGAGGAAAATTCCCCAATTCTTACGCCTTTTAAATGAAACCCACACCAAAAAATACATATAAATAAAAGAATGGAGCGTAAACTGTATTTGAAATAGTTCATTTTCTCTTCCGAGGCGCGCCTCCAACTCCAGCAGAGCCTCTCGGAGGGTGGTCCGCCCGTGCGCAATTCAATCCGCGGCGCGCGGCCCTCCGAGGCTGGGGCCACGAGCAGCCACATCTGTCTCGATAAAAACCGATCGATACCGCGTAACCAGATCCAGAAGCAAAAGGAAATACCCAACAAAGTCCTTCGATCCGCAGACCACACCGGGACGCGGAGGCGAGGCGTCTTTATTGCCAATTGTGGTGTTTTCCAACACAGAGGTGTCACGTGCCGCACGTCCAGTTCAAGAAATTACTGGTATTATCGAGAATTTATTATTATTATTATTTTAGTTTGCATTTATTACAGGAATTCAGACACCCACCTTCACCTTTCCTCGTGAATGGGGGCAGCAGAGGATAGTGAGGAGGGAGGGGGGCATTAAAAAAAAAAAGTCGTCCCGGTTGTGCCTTGCAGTGATGAACTTTGGTTAGGAGGCACTGTTCCAGAGAGCTGGTCATCAGCATTATATTTTAATGAGCTGCAGAGAGTCTCATAACACTTCCAGCGAAACGCAAAAAAACAGGGGGGGGGGGGGACTTCAGCATTTAATCATGACACTAATTATTTGTTTTTATAATAACATTAATATAAATAAAGTCAGGATGGATTAAAATAAAATGAAACTTTAAAAATGTTTTTACAGTTTTAAAAAGCGTAATTGTGAAAGACAAAATGTTAATATTTTATTTTTGTTTTATGTGTTTTTAAGGGAAATATAGTCAAATTTATCATATTTATGACCAAACATGTATTTAAAAATACTTGTATTTATCGTGGTAAATATTTAGCGCCCGACTTTGAATTGACAATCTTTTTCCAATCATCCTCCAAACAGTATATTTTCTTGCATAAAAATCACTTTTTTTAAATTTCTAACATATATCTAAAAGTTTGATTGATTATTTTTTCAAGTAACCGATTAAATCTGTTGTTTCTGCCAAAAATAATGTTAGATGAAGTGTTGTAAAGGAGGTGTAAATGGTGAACAAAGGGAGAGCAGACCCCTGGTGGTCTCCGTGCTGAAAGCTGTTGACCCGACAGTTTGTCTTTAAATACATTTATGAATTATTAAATATTACACAGAGGGTTGCAGCTCGTTTTGTGGTTGCAGAAATGCCCCCCCTCCCCTCCCCTCCACACAAATATGGTTAAAGCTCTCCCCACGAGGCGCTTTCAATTATATTGATCAACATTTTCATAATTCTTTAGGGATGTACATATCTTCACGAGAGCCAAAGTCGTTAACTCACCCATCCAGATTGCTTATTCAATATCAACAACAGGCTCCAAGCGACATCCTTGAGTTTACGAGACTCCCTCAAGTCATGAGGTCAGATAACAGTAGTGGGGAGATGCTAAAAAAAAAAAAAGAAATTCAAATAAAAACTTGATGTTTGTCTCCGAGTTGCCCTGCCTGAAGCGCAGAGTAAAGAGGACACGTGAAATAGTGAGGAGAACAAAAAGAGTCTGATGTGCATTTCTGCCCCCCGAGGAGGTGAAGCCAACAGCCGCCTGACTCCGAACTGATAGCTTGTTCCCGATGCTCATGTCGATGCCGGTCGCCTCATCTGCAGTCTGTAAAAGTCACTTCTTGTCACGCCCCTTGAGTAAAAGGGCTCCCGTGTAGGACATATGTCAGCTTACAGTGCCGCCTGTTAATCAATGATCTCATGTTCTGTCAATCTAAAGATTACCATCGTCAGGGCTTCATGTACGGCAATCACAGGAGGGGTTTTTGTTTGTTTATTGTGATTTTTCTATTATATGGTTATCTGTTTTCACTGATGTCTATCATGGCATGGAAATTATAGATACTTTCATATTTTTCTAATTACTGTAACCCGATAAAAAGCATAAAATAGATGACAACACATGATACATTAGAGTTGTTTTGCTTTAACTGAAAATGGAAACTATAAGCACAGGAAGATCCTAAAAACATGCTGGAAAATGACAGAAAAATTAGGAATTTGAGAAGAAAAAATTCCTAAAAAAAACCAAAGAATGATACTGGAGACTTGGGCTTTGGTCCACCCATTCTTGGGACATGTATGACTTCAACAAAAAAAAATACAACTTATTGAGAATCGTATCACCCGGTGATAGTGCTCTAGAAGCAAAAAGAGAAAAAAAAAGTGCAACGCCTTTTAAAAACAGAGAGGAAACCGAAAGAAAAAAGAGTTTTCAGAGACAGGTTTGTGAAGTACAGTAGCACAGTGGAGAGAAAAAGAGGATAAATAAAAGATTGGCTTAGAGAGAGATGGAGGGAGAAGGAGCGCTGGGAGGAAAGAGAGAGATTATTAGAGTTGGCCAGGTAGAGCCAGTGAAGCCGATCATTGAGGTGAATTGATGTGATTTCATGCTTTGTTTGCAAGATCATTCAGACCAAAGTGCAATGAAGACTTTCCCACCACATCACATCTTACTGGCATGGAGACTTTATCATATTTCTAACCTCAGAATCCACCTAGATTGAATCCCCAATCTCATGGGGAACCCCCTATTCAGCTGCACACAGCAGCAGAGAGATTGGCCTTAAAGCCCAGAGATTGGCTATTTGTGAGCGGGCGCCAGAGTCTGAGGATACAAGAGCCCAAACGATGGAGCACTTGTACATGCACGGGCGTAAGTGGACGTGACGTGCCACGCTTAAGCGTCAAGGGTTGGCTGGTTTGGTTTGTAATCTCAACGCTCCGGGAGCAGTATTGATTGATCCTTGTCTGTTGTTCACTTTATCAGGATTATCCGCACCAAAGTCCAGCAGCAATTCCACCCGTCTCCTGACGGATCTGTCACGCCGCTCTCCACGCCAGGCCACACCATAGGTGAGCTCAAACGAGGACGCAGTCAAATGAGAGCGCTGATAATGAACCCACTTTTTGACCCCCCCCCCCGTCAGTGCCCAGCACGGCCTCCCCTCCAGTGACCAGTGCCTCCAACGACCCCGTCGGATCCTACTCCATCAACGGCATTCTGGGTATCCCCCGCTCCAACGGCGAGAAGAGGAAACGAGACGATGGTGAGACACAAATCCCCTTAATTCTCCTCATCACTCCTTTTTTATTTTTTTTTTCCTCTGCCTGATGAGGTAAAGAAGTTGACAGTGTTGTCAAGATTTTGTGTTATGTTGTCTCCTGGACTTTATTTGTGTATCTGGCAGGGCGAGTGTTGAAAAAGTGCGTTCACATCCAGATACTCCAGGAGAGCTGCATCTCTATTTGATGCCCAGATCTATTCTTGATATCTTATATAGCTGTCATACAACTCTAATCCCCCTTTGGTAAGCCGTAAGCTTTCCCAAAAAACTCGTCTGTATAGGTCAATCTTGAGACATATGGATAACAAGACACTTAAGAATCAAGTATTGTGTAAACATGGAGGGACAAGTTGTTTACTTACTGGAAATAGTTCATTTCAAGCAATCAGGTAATCAGAAACATCCAGAAACACGTCAGACATTGGATAACTTGACGTCAAAAAGTAGGAATAAAGTAGGAATAAAGTAGGAAACGAACTTATATAATCCCACCCTGGCTCGACCGTACCATTTCATCAGGGGTCCCCAAACTGCGGCCTGCGGGCTGGATCCGGCCCTCCACCACATTTGGCCCGGCCCCCCCAAGCCGTTTTGGCTAAATTAGATATCTTTCCAGTTTTTAAGGCTAATTTGGCCATTAGCTAATATTTCAGCAACATGCTAGCTTTCTTGGCTAATTTAAGCTTTGTTCAGTTTTTTAAGCTAATTAGGAGTTTATCTAATATCTTAGCTTTATGGTAGCTGTTTTTAGGCTAATTTTGCATTCAGCTAATATTTCAGCTACATGCTAGCTGTCTTGGCTAATTTATGCCTTTTCTGTTTTTTTTTTTAGACTAATTTAGAGTTTAGCAAATATTTCAGCTACATGTTAGCTGTTTTGGCTAATTTAGAATTTTTTAGTTTTATTTTTTCTAATTTGGCACTCCGCTAATATTTTTAGCATTTTTAGCTATCAGCTTCAGTATTTTTCTCTTTCAATTTAAGCATCTTTAGCTATTAATCTATAGCAGTTATGCTATATATCTAGTTTTTAAAATGTTTTTGATTTTTTTTTTCTGTGAAGATTACAAAAATGAATTATTTTAAATTTGACTATGTGTGGCTTTCTGGTAAACCGTAAAATATATGCTCAGGCTATGATTATTACAGTTTTCTGTTAGCCTACAAACCGACCCCGGCCCCCAATCAGAGAGGAAAACAATTATGTGGCCCTCACAAGAAAATGTGTGGGGATCCATGCTTTGCATGAATGATCAAAATCCGTTTCTGGACTTATGATCAAATATTTATACTCTACGATCATAGATTCAGGTATCCTTAAGTAACAATTGATCATATGGTTATGCAAGTAGATATAACACTAAATAAACTACATCAAAGCACATCAGTTTTCAGTGAAGTAACTCAATTTCAAACATCTGAAGTATTATTTTTATCAGACTTTTCTTTGATTTAAAAATCAAATAAAAGTAATTTACATTAATCAGTACCAAAAATCTAAAATATTTTTAGATGATTATCAAAAAAATAATTTTATTTGTAGTTTTACACTAACTTGAAAGGAAAAAGTAAAGGGGTTTTCACCGCAAAACAAGCAAGCAAATAGCACCACATACGGTCAAAGATTATGCGGAGGGCTATCCGGTCCAAACCTGAATGTCTCATTCCAAGGCAGAGCAGAAACTGGACACACGCTGCCCGAGGGCTAATAGATTATCGGTTGTGCAAACAATTGGCTTTTAATGCCTATGAATTAACATGTCCCCAGTGGAGGCCTGAACAGGTGTAGAAACAGACCGGTTGAGGAAGGAGCCTTGTGTGTGTGTGTGTGTGAGTGTGTTTGTGAGTGTGTGCACACATGATGGGATGTCATGGTTGAATATGATCTCAAAGAGCACTCATCAAAACAGGCCACTTCCTTCTTTTATGTTTCTGTCTCTTTAGTTCTCTGGAGTGGCAACCACTTGGATGGAAGGAAAATAGGACATTGTAAGTTGAAAGCTATAGACAACCTTTTCTTTTGCTTTGGTCAATCGGACTACAAGTATTTTCACTTCCTGTTTTTTCCGCTTACAGGGTTATAAACACAATAAAACACACACAAAAACAATTAAAATGAACAATTATTTTTTTCATGAAATCAAATTGAAAGATTTGGATTGATTTGCCCATTCGATTAGATGTAGATTTAATTGAATAACAGAAAAAGAGTTAAAGGTTAACCAAACCAGGAAATTGGAGGTTGACTCCACCCACAGCTGAAATGTGAAAATCCTGTCAGAAGGGTGGGGCTTGAGGGCAGGACTGTTCTCATTACTGGAGCTGCAGATCATGACGTCAGACTTCTGAAACTTACATGGTTCGACCAATCACAAAATTCAACTGTACTACCTCATTTCAACCCGTAGGGGGCAGCACACAGCCAGTTTTTGACTATATTTTGAAGAATTAAACAGTTTTATTTCAATTTGTCAAAAATTTGTCCAACAGACAGCCCTTTTAAAACCTCATTTATAGATGTCAACAGCCAAAAACTGTTGATTTAGGGTTTGGTTACCCTTTAAAGGATAGCCAAACTCTAAATCAACTTTTTTTGGCTTTTGACCTCTATTAACGGGGCTTTAACCCTTTAACTCCCGAGCTCTAGTGTTTATATGTTCTTTGGTTTACTATAACTTTTCAATCAAAATCTACTGGTGTTAACGATTTTGTGCTTAAATTAATGTGCTATCTTGTGGGGTCCAGATGACCCAAGCCTTGCATTGAGGTGTTAACCATCCCAAGAAAAATGTAGATGAAGATGGACAGGATTTTGCGGCTGCCACGGACACCAGTGAGAATCGATTTTTTTTTTTTTTTAAAGTTCAGCCAACTGTCTTGTGGGGTTCAGATGACCCCACTCCTAACGTCAACATGCCTAGCATAGCACAAGGGTTACGCGTCACCAACGACACCATGAGGGTTAAAAGTGCTGACTGTTGGTCATTGCCAAATTTTTGATAATTTAAAATAAACTTGTTTAAATTCTTGAAAATATAGTCAAACACCGCCTGTGTGCTGCCCCCCTACAGGTTGAATCGAGGTATTACAGTTGAATTTCATGATGTAAGTTTCAGAAGTCCCACGTCATGATCTGCATTCCAGTAACGCTAACAGTCCTGTTTCCAAGCCCCTCCCCTCTGACTGGATTTTCAAATTTCAGCTGTGGGTGGAGTCAGCCTCCAACTTCCCTGTGTGGTTACTCTTTAACTATTGACTGTATTTAAGTAAGAACTGGACATAGCAAGCGTTGAGGTCCACCATGGGAAATGCATTCCCTTCGGCCCTCGCAAAATCAGGCTAGAGCCTTCGCCGTCACTTTCTGATACATCTACCGCCATAATGCAACTCGACAGCAATTAGTCCGAGTCGGTCTGAGTCACATTTTTAAACAAACTGTTGCCCATCATGAGTGTGCTCAAAATTGTGGAAATCTGTCATCAAACGTTTGAGACAGGACCAGCGGGAGCCACGTGCTTGTATGAGGCTTCTGATTGGTCAATTTATAACTTGAATAACTTGCGATAAAGAAAAAAAAAATCTTTCACAAAAATTAGGATTAGAAAGAATGCTAAGAAGGAAGCATCAGAGCAAGAATGGTTATTCTGACAAAGAAATGACTGTCTTGCAACCTGTGAGTTCTTCCTATTCCCATTCTTCCTAAATCTGCTTTATTTATTTATTTTTTTTAATCAAGAAATATGATTTACTCTATTTCCATTCAGAAATTTAAAACTGAATCATAGAAGCTAACTTAGGGGTCTCTTTATCTGTACAGAGTTTTCATATAACTTTATTTTCATCAAATGACTCATGAGATTGTAATCAGTTACGGTGAAACTGAAAGCTTCAGATTATTGTGCAAGCACCATGAAAGTCTGACCAGCATGTTTTTCAAATATCGCCTTGTAGTGTCCTTGTACTGCTTGTGTTGTGATGACTGTGGCTTGTGCTCCTGGTGACTGAAGTCAGCGGTTGCCCTTTCAGGAAGAAAAAGGTCCCCATTACTGCAGGGCTGTAGAGATAATGTAGTGTGACACGCGTTATGTACACCGGGTCCCCATAAGACGGGCCTCAGGGACGTAGGTGCTATAAGAGCTATTAATCTGTCCTTGTCATGTGGTACGGCAAATTAAAAGTAGCAAGTTACCAAGGTGGGAGGAGAAACGTAAGAGATACGGGGGGCAGGAGTACAGAAGAAAGGGAGAAAAATTGGTTTATGAACAGGAGGAGGGATAGAAATAGGAATTGAATAAGAATTAGTTTTTGGTTTGACTCACTTAGGCACAGAGCTGCACCTTTCTCTATGTGTTTGCACGTGACTTTAGCTACTCTCGTGAACACAGTGACATTTCAAAAGAATTAGCGAATCTTCAGAGGAAAGCTATTAATTCACAAATTAATACCCCCCACCACCACCACCTTTCCTATCTTGGATGTGCAAGCTATCGAAAAGACAAAAGAAATAGCCTTAAGGGGGAAGAAGAGAGAGTCGCCGTCCTATCTGTGGAGAGATTGGTTTGCATGTCTGCAAGCAGTGATACCAATTATGCCAGCCCTGGGAGGACGCGTTTTCTAATACCGCCCCCCTCCCCATCCCCTTCCTCAACCCTTCTTCCACCATCACCTCAAACACCACCACTCTAACTCCGTCTATTGCCAGATTTATTTGTGTTTCCCATTACAGGAAATAGAAAGTTTCCCCAGCCAAATGCATTAAAAGTGGCAATGTGATGTTTGTACAGCATGTTGCCATTTCAATCAAAAGAAAAATATCAACAAAAAGAGAATAAAAAGGCTTTTCTTTTATAAGCACTTCATGTAGTTTTCCAACACAGCTTCTTGTAATGCCAATGTTCTCCTAGCGTACAGTAGTGCTGCCAAAAACAATTATTTTAGTAGTCGACTAATCACAAATATATTTTACGATTAGTCGACTAATCGGTTCATGCATAAGGTGGATGTAAAACACAACCTTAACCCTCATGAGCTTTAAACTGACTAAAAAAGGTATATATTCACACTAGCTTTATCTATGATGCTAGTGTGAATGCTGTAAGCTGAATTTGGACACTGAAGATGCCAGTTACGATAGCTGAAGATGCTGAAATTGTTAGCTAAAAACGCTGAAGCTGATAGCCAGATAAAATATTAGTTAAATGCCAAATTAGCCACAAAAAAATAATAAATTAGCCAAAATAGCTATCATGTTGCTGAAATATCAGTTAAACTCTAAATTAGCCTAAAAAATATAAAAATCCTAAATTAGTCAAAACATCTGGCACGTAGCTGAAATATTAGCTAAATTCCAAAACAGCCCAAAAAATAATAAAAAAAAAGCTTAAGTTAGCAGGTAGCATGTAACCTAAATGTTAGCTAAACCCCAAATTATCCTAAAAAACTGAAAAAATTAAAAATAAGTCAAAACAGCAAGCACGTAGCTTAAATATTAGCAAAACTCCAAATTAGCTTAAAAAAACTGAAAAAAATCAAAAATTAGCCAGAACAGCTAGGATGTGAAATATTAGTTAAACTCCAAAACAGCCTAAATAACAAAAAAAAAAAGCCTAAATTAGCCAAACTAGCAAGCACGCATCTTAAATATTAGCTAAACTCTAAATTAGCCCAAAAAAGAATAAAATCCTAAATTAGCCAAAACAGCTAGCATGTAGCTGAAGTATTAGCTAAACTCCAAAATAGCCTGAAAAACTTTTCTAAATGCCAAAATAATCAAAAAATCTAGCAGAATGCCATTATAAATTTAAATGTTAATACACTCTGACTTCATATAATATAAATTAATGACTAATCGACAATTGAATTAATCGTTGACTATTTTAATAGTGGATTATTCGACTAATCGTAGCAGCCCTTCGGTGACATGTTACCCCCGACCTTGCTGCTGAATGAAGTTGGGTTGATGTGACCTAACAGAATCCTTTCTCTCATTGCTTTACTAAGTCCTGGACGGAGCTCCGGGGAGGACAGGCAGCAGGGAGCAGCGGTGATAAATTAGATGGAGAAAGCAAAGGTCATAACTAGTGAGTTTAGCGTGGGTGTGGGATGAGTGTAGAAGGAGCTGATGAGTGTGTGAGACGGCAGCAAGAAATATGACCTCGCAGGCTGTTCATTCATAACACAAAAGAAAGATCGTAGGCGGACGGCAAAATCGTATCAACCTCACTCAATAGCCCAAGAAATAAAAAAAAAACGAATGCAGTAGATGTTTTGATTTGTTCGTATTTTATATTTGGCCCCTTCACGAGATCTTTGAACACATTTGACCCATTGGTGGAGTTTAAATCAGTTAGTGTATGGAATTGAACCTGGGTTTGCACTGGTTGGCTAGTCAAGCCACGCCATGACAATGAGTCAATAGAGGATCTCTTTAGAAAATAAATGCATCCAGAGCGACACAGAAAAATTGGAATCATGAGTGCAGCGATGGCCCTGATGGGGTGTGTGTGTGAAAGAAAAGCTCAGGTTTGAGAGGGGGCCACAGAGCGGAACATAGAGACAAGAAGCTGTTAGGGCCCTGACAGTAGAGGAGGCACAACCTGTCCTCCTGCTCCCCTCTTTCTCCTCAAGATCACATTTATCCTTTCATTGTCCCTCCACCCTAATCTATCTTGAGGCCGAAACATTTGCATGGAGCGTGGCTGCTTCAGACCCCACATATACAAAACACAAAGAGACCAGTCGCAGAAACGTCGAGAGGGAAGTCACGCAGAAGAGAGGAATCATGTCAGAGAAAAGTCAATTACGGGCAATGCAGAGAGCTAATGGAGCGGTACTCAGCTTGAGGAGGGAGAGAAGGGTTGAGAAAAGGAGGGATATGTTAATTGCATTTCCACAAATACACACCAGATGAGAATGGAGTCATATTAGAGAGGTAGAGGGTGTCAAAATCTCCTTATTAGCAAGACATTTCCCCCCGTAATTTACTCATAAAAGGGCTGTTTTCTCTAAGCAAATGAATTAAACTTGTTTAAAACATTACACGCTTTATGGCAGTAGTCTCACTTCAATTTAATAAACATTTACATTTACGGTCTTAAAAGGAAAAATTTGCTCAAAACAGATTATATTGATGTTATTTGCCAGATCGAGATGGGTTTATTTATTACAAACTTTCTGCAAGAAAGTGATGCAAGATAGGACTCCGTCTAGAAGTTGGCAGTGAAAGTAAACATCAGAGGAGCATCGCCATGCCCGCTGTCAGTCGACACACTGCTAAATCGAATTAATAAAGCTCTTAAACACGCCACAACATAACAGGATCTTAACAGCCAAGGCAGTGTTGCTCCCTCTCTCCTTCCCCACCCCCCACCCACCTCTCCTTTCCGCTTCACAGATTTCATAAATATAGCCAGCTTACAGGGAAGGAGTTTTCACCCTCTGGGTATACCAGTTTGTTTGTGCTCCCTCCCTCTCTTCCCTCCCCAAGCTCAACGGCCGTTTTCTTTTTTTTTTTTTTTTTTTTTTTTAAAGCATCAACAAATGATCAACAATTTGCGATAGCATCATTTCACCTATCAGCGCAGGACGACTACGTAAACGGTCGACTCAAAGACTCAGAATAATCATTGATTTACGGAGGCGCTGCGTTGGAATGGCTTTCAAACAAGCCTCCTCCTCTCGCCTACTCCGAGTTATCTTATCTCAAGAACGGCGGAGATGAAAGCAGCACATCAAGTGCCACCGTGCCACGACAGGATGCGAACATCCCCCTTAGAGACAAAGGAAAGGGCTTTTGATGCCATTGTGGTCTGTTTTGCAACAGTTGCTTTAAGTGGGTGTGAACCCTGGTGGATCAAGCCCCTCCCCTTCTTAAAAAAAAAAACCAAACAAACATTTTACGAAGACATTTTATCATTTCTGGTCAAAAACAACCGATCAAAGACGGCAGAAATAACAGGTGGGAACAACACCCTGGGAGATTCTCGTTTTTATCTCCTGGCACACGGGTGTTAAAACAAAGAGACACAGTCAGCTGGTGCTCTGGGAGCGATAAGAGAATTCCTGCTGAGACACTGGAAGAGGTTGAAGGAACACTGAGGAAACGAAAGCAGCCAGTCAATGAGACGCACGCACACACTGACAGTCAGGCTTCACACTCCACCTGACACACCGACTGTCAGAGGATGAATCTGATTTATCGCAGCTGTCTCATGATGTATGTGAAACATGGAGCTCTAATAGTCAATTCTGAAAGTAGATGATTTAAAGGCCAATTCTAACAGTTTTTTTGGCCACAAATTTAAAATATATCCTTGTAAAAAAAAAAAAAAAGTGATGAAACTATAAAGGCCGTCTGAATAATCGAACGTGTTTTATCTACAATGCAAGAACATAGGAAAAGAGCACTAATCTGAAGAAGACAATCACATAGAAAGGAATAAAAATATCTATCCATGCAGGATGCACTTTTATTTAATAAGAAACCTCATAATAAGATAAATCTGGAAACAAGGAGTTCCAAACAAGCATTTAAAAAAGGAAAAATTAGCTAAATATCCAACTGTTAGAATTATTTTGAATTTATTTTAAAATAATAATAAGTTATTTTTACTAATTTGAACCAAATAATTTGTATTTTTTTATTTTTATGTATAGTTCCATTGATTACATTGACAAAAAATTACTGTAGAAAGTGGAAATGACTAATTTTAGAACAAAATGTGAACAAGATAAGAATATAATATTAGTAAATGTTGTCCAACCTTAATAAAGCCTAAAATAAGTTTGATTTTTGTCATTTATTCCAAGTTTGTGTTCAATTACTTAACATATATCATGCATAAACGATAGATATGCTCTGGAAATCTAAAACTAGCCCTTATTATAAGAACATAAGTCTCATTTTTTTAAAACAGTGAATGCCAGGTTAACTTTTTAAAATGTATTGAACTTTTAATCCTTAAAATTGAACCAATCAGTGTAATTTGAATATTTGTGTGTCTTAAATCAAGTTTTTCTGTTGTTGAGGGGATTATTTTAATAGTTGGCTAATCACCGATTATTTTTTATTATTATAGTCGACTAATCGGGTCATGAGCAAACTGGATGTAAAGCACACATCTTAATCATCATTAACTTTAAACTAACTAAAAATTAAGACAACTAAGATGATAGTTTATTCACCTTTGAATGACTCTTGCCGCCTCTGTCCTGCAGTAGTTTCTGTTATTAAAACAGGATTAAAACAAATGAGGTCGGCATCTGAAACAAGGACCTACTTTTCAATAAAGATAAAGTTTTGGTCTCACTAACTCAAACATTAAAAAAGAGGTTTTTTTGGTGCTGAACGCTCACAACTTTATTCAACTTTACTACACTCTTGACTCTGTGTAATATAAAGTAACAATTAATCAACTATTTAATTAATCATCTACTATTTTAATTACAAATAATTACTCTTAATTACTATTTTAATAATAGCAAATTAAATAAATCCGTAATATTGGATAGTATTATCAAGGTTATAGAGCAAAAGTATTTTTGACTCATTTTAATCATAATTTCTTTATTGTAGCTCTTGTGCTGATTTGAGGAATGTTTGTGAGGAAAGAGCTTAAAAATATCTCAAATACCTTAAATATCTATATAATGAGGTTTGAAATCTTTGCCATTTTGTAGTCTGCAATAATAATGCTAAATTGAAATGTTCATTTTTTTTAATCTGTTATTTTAAATCTAATCTTTCTTTTGAGTGAATTCTATGTTTGCAATGATTTCTTAGAAATCCACCCAAATGCGTTCTGTTTCCTGCTGTCATGTCAGAGGGCTTCATTAAGTGTGTGAGGGTCATTTTAGCATCGTCTTCTGTTGTGAATGTCAAATGCTATTGATTAGACTTGCCTCTTCTCTGAGAGGCTGACATGATGTAGATGACTCAATTTTTGTCTATTAGAGACAACAATAAAGTTTTATGCTGAAAAAACACTAAAATCTCACCTTTTCTAACTGAAACCCATCAATAAAGCTGGAAAGCAAAGAAAAAAATTACAGGGGTGTCAGACTCAATCGCACGGGGGGCCAAAATCCAAAACACACCATCGGTCGCAGGCCGAGCTGGATAAATATTTATCTAACACACTAAAACTACATTATCAAAACTTAAAAACAATATCTTTTTAACAAAATTATGAACTATATATATATATATATATATATAGCATTACCTGCGATGATGCTAGTGTGAATGCAGTAAGCTGAAGAAGCTAGTGCTTATAGCTGAAGATGTTGGAACTGATAGCTAAAAACGCTGAAGCTGATAACGTAGAAGTTGAGATCTGAAAATGCTGAAGTTGATAGCTGAAAACGCTGAAGCTGATAACGTAGAAGTTGAGATCTGAAAATGCTGAAGTTGATAGCTGAAAACGCTGAAGCTGATAACGTAGAAGTTGAGATCTGAAAATGCTGAAGTTGATAGCTGAAAACGCTGAAGCTGATAGTTGAAAATGCTGAAGCTGATAACATAGAAGTTGAAATCTGAAAATGCTGAAGTTGATAGCTGAAAGCGCTAAAGCTGATAACGTCGAAGTTGAGAGCTTAAAAATACTGAAGCTGATAACTGAAAACGCTTTAGCTGATAGTTGAAAATACTGAAGTTAATAGTTGAAAAAGCTGAAGTAGATAGCTGAAAATGTTGAAGCTGAAAACGCTGAAGTTACAAGCTGAAATCACTGAAGCTAATGGGCAGCTAAAATATTAGCTAAATGTCAAATTAGCCTAAAAAAAAATCTTAGTAAATGTCAAAATAACTAATAAAGCTAGCAGAATGCCAATTTTTAACATTTTAAAACTGTTACTGTTAATATAAATATGAAAAAAAACAGGCAGGAATATTATTCCAGAATAAATCAATTTAAACCTTAAATAACTTTCAATATTTTACTCTCCGTAAAAATCTAATTTGTCAAAATTTTTTGAGTTTGAAATAAGCGCAAAATAACATCGGGCCATTAATATCATTAATATAAAATGATCTAGAGGGCCGGATCCGGCCCCGGGCCCTTACGTTGACACATGTGGATAACAGTTTTTTGTTTGCTTTCAGTAGGAAAACATATTTTTTTGTGGGTAAAATAGAGTAATACTTCATAAAAGTTGAAGTCTGTGTGAGGTATTTGATCAAATCTACCTGAACTCCTCTCTCTCCCAGTTTTAGTCCTCCATTCCATTCTCTCCAAGGATCTATTTCTTGGTACGAATAGAGTTCATCCTCTGGCCTCAGCCATTGAAAAAAGGTCAAGCAGTCGAGCAGAATGGCAATAACGCCCCTGAAATGGTACCATCAGTGGAACATGATTGATCAATTGAATTCCATAGCACAGAAAAATGTGGGATTAAGTAGAGTATTATACGCACAATGAGTTGAGGCATGATGTTCATTCCAAGTTCATTTCGCCTCCCTCCTCTGCGAGCAGATCAGGCAATCAATAGCGGCCTTGCATATCATATATCACCGCTGGCTCGCCCAGGAGAGAACATAATCTGCTGCAAATTTAGAATGACAGATTTGTACGGGAGCTAAAGCCCTCATCCGCTGTTGGTGGTGGCGCAGTATAAAGAGGAAGAGAGGGGGTTGGTGGGAGGGAGGGAGGGAGCCAGAGAAGTAGAGGCTGCTGGCTGGAGGTTCTAGCCCTAGGTTTCTTTTTTTTTTAGTTTCCAGGATGTGATGAGTGAACCGAAGGAGAGGTAGGCTCCATGATGGGGTCAGAGATCAGACGAGCGATGCGCGGCTCTCATTTGTTTATATAGGCTGTGAGGAAATGCATACGTCGCCCTCATCGCCCCGTTCTCATTCAGCCTGAGCTCCATTCTGCTTTCCAAAAGGCAGATAATATGTGGTGGATGGAAAGAGATAAAGAGAGACAGAGAAAAAGGGGAGGGTGATGTGTTCAGGATGAAAATACTTCAGTTAAATAATGGCTCTCCATTTCCCTTGGCCAGAATGAGATAGTCTGTGTGTAATCGCTGGCCCTATTTCTCCTCCTGAAATGCTTTCTCCCCCTTACAAGTATATGTTTGCACTGAAAATAATCCATCAATTACCTATTGCACGATGGCCGTGCTTCTAGTGCTAAAGGTTGACGTGAACGCACACGTGCAAGCAAAACTTGATTTTGTGTCTCAGTAAATTTGCAGCCTTTCTTATGGATTATGTTGTAATTGTTGTCCTCTTTTTCCTTTTCTACCTCCTCTTTTTCTACGTCTAGATGGCTCAGATGGTTCGGGACCAGGCAGCGACTCTCAGGGAAGCGTTGAAAGTTTAAGGAAGCACCTGCGAGCAGACGCCTTCACCCAGCAACAGCTGGAGGCCCTGGACCGTGTGTTTGAAAGGCCATCTTACCCGGACGTCTTCCCCACTTCAGAACACATTAAACCCGAACAGGTACGGAAAACAGAAATTATGTCTGAATTCCTTTTCTACTAACTAGATCAGGGGTGTCAAACTCAATCACACAAGGGGCCAAAATCCAAAACACACCTTTGGTCGCGGGCCGAACAGGATAAATCTTTATTGAAAACTGTGAAGCTACTTTTAAAAAACTTTAAAGGTAGCTTTTTAACATAATTATGAACTAGATATATAGCATTACCTGAGATAATGCTAGTGTGAACGCTGTAAGCTGAATTTGGTCGTTGAAAATGTTAGTGCTGATAGCTGAAGATGCTGAAATTGATAGCTAAAAATGCTGAAGCTAATAGCCAGCTAAAATATTAGCTCAATGCCATATTATCATTAAAAAAACTTAGATTAGCCAAACCTGCAAGCATGTATCTTAAAAAAAATAGCTAAACTTCGAAATAGCCCAAAAAATGAAAAAGAAAAACCTAAATTAGCCAAAACCACTAGCATATAAATATTAGCCTAACTCCAAAACAGCCTAAAAAACTTTCAAAAAGCCAAAAATTAGCCGAAACAGCTAGCATATAAATATTAGCTAAACTCCAAAACAGCCACAAAGGCCTAAATTAGCCAAAACAGCTAGGATGTAGCTAAGATATTAGCTGAACTCCAAAACAGCCTAAAATGTTTTTAGTAAATGCCAAAATAGTCCATAAAGTTAGCAGAATGCCCATTTTTAAAAATCAAAAACCGTAACTTTTTAACATAATTATGAATAATAAAAACAGGCAGGAATATTTTTCCAGAATAAATCAACTTAAACATTAAATAACTTTCAATATTTTATTTTCCATAAAAATATAAGTTAAAAATAAGCGTAAATGGGCCATTGACAATAAAATAAAATGATCTGGAGGGCTGGATATAATTATCCGGAGGGCCAAATCCGGTGACACGTGTGCACTCGGTAATGTGTTTGCCGTTTTCTAGTGCTGTCTGAATCTACAATTCCAAAATCGAGTGCACTAAAATTTCCCAGAAGTCTTTGCGAAAAGCTAACATGCATCGATACTCACTGCATTAGCAAATATACACCACAATGCATTGTGGTTGAACAATTTTTGTGAAAAAGTAAGTTTTTAATAAACCATCCACATTTTCATCCTCTGAACACAGTTGAGTCATAAACATACGTTATGAAACGTTCATATTGATTCGATTTTCACTTCGTGAAATTGGTGACGTCATATCCGGCATTTAAAAGTAGAAAAGTAGAGAGGATGGTGTCTGAAATGCCTTAAAAATCCAGTCCACCACATAGTTTTGTAGTAGTTAGGGATTAGGATGGGTATGTAAACAAAGTCTTGTATAGACATTGAATTTTCAACATTGCATGCTGTCTTAGCGTGTTTTTACTTGTATTTTTGAAAGAGGAAAGAATTTTATAGTCTTTACACCAGGGATCCTCAAACTACGGCCCGTGGGCCGGATCTGTCCATCCTCCACATTTGACCCCCCAAACACTATCAGAGACACATTTTTGTTATTTTTCTCAATCTGGCCGTTTGAGAATTTTCTATTCCATCCTTCTGCAGTTTGAACCATGAAGGGAGAGGACAGACTATTTATTGGTTTCATTTTTTTATTTATTTTTTCTGTGAAAGTTACAGAAATTAATCGTTTAAATTTTGGCTATGTGTGACTTTCTGGAAAACCATAAATGTTAACGTTTAGGCTGTGGTCGTTACACTTTTTCTGTTAGCCTACAAACTGACTCCACCCCCACATCAGACCAGAAAACAGTTCTGTGGAAACCGTTTGGGACCCCTGCTTTACACATGCAGTCCACATACAAGCCTCACAATGTCTGGAATCACTTGTATGCAAACTGATGACTGGACAGATTTAGGAACTTTTTAAACCTATTTTTTTTCTTTATTTGTTTAAAATTTGAGACTTGAATGAATCTGTAAGTTTGATTAAAAATGACCAAGGAATGGATGTAACGATTAATCAATGAATTGATTACAATCCTACAATCTAACCAGATCGATCCGTCTGAGGCAAGTTGTTAAGCGAACAGAATCAAACTAAACTGCTATAAAATCGTTGAATAAATCAATTATCATTTATATTGGAAAATAGCATTTGGATTGAGTTATGGTAGACCTTTTTTTACTATATTGTCATGGGACCATACATGGTGGCACAATGTTTTAATAATGTTCTGATTGTATTAATATAGAAAAACAACAGTGGGTTGAACTTTTTAAAACTAAAATGTGAATGGATTGTTTGTTGGTACACATATTAAATTTACACTTGATTATTTTGCGAGAAAAACAAGGAATCTGGAAAACTTTACCTGCACTCTTCAGTACCAGGTATTTATCTCTGAGTCTCACTGGTTGAAGTTTAAGCCAAAGATCCATTTTAGGTCAGATTGTTTAAAATGATTCAATATTGACAATAAATCATATCAGAAACCACAGATTGTCAAACGAATCAAATTGCTGTTAAAATCATTAAAATCAATCGTTACACAATTTCATGTGATATAGTAGTAAAATAGAAGCTCTCTTAACAAGTGTGTTCAGCTAGTTCCCAGAATTCAGTGCAGCACTTAAAGTCTATGCCTAAAAATATCTCCTGGACGTGTAGAACTTTGTTCAGACCAGAGGGTCTTGTTATGCTGAGAGGCAAATTGTGACAAAAAGCTCTATTTAAGTTCTTGCTGGAGTCTGCCTGAAAGCCTACAACTTATCACAGAGGATAACCTTTATTTACATTCATTAAACTGTTAAACAACCAGAGACCGTTAATTTTGCATTGGAACTCGACGTGGGCGCCCACGAAGCCTTTGCAGCGCCCCTAATTGAGTTCATTTTCATCTCTGCGCGATCGCGAGGAATTACAGCGGCGATAAATCAGAGGGACAGCCCCTCAGCCCGCTTTACAGCCCCTAATGCAGCTAATTACCAAAGTGATTTCTACGGCAAGATCAATACCAAAACGAATTGGAAATGACTTGCAATCACAAAGAGTGGAGGAGAAGGTATTAAAAAGGCAAAGGGAGAGCTAAAGGAAGGGGTAGAAAAACGCCATCAGAATGGTCCAGAAAAATCAGTTTTAATTTAATGTAATATTAATCAGGCCGCCTTCCACTCCTTCCATGCACCTCCTTTCTTTCTTCCCCCTCCTTTTCCTAAACTGGTGAAAAGGTGGGATATTAGGCTATTAGAGGCTTGTCTGGTGTCTGCGTCGGAGCATTAAAAAACCATTTTGAAGAGGCCAACCTGAATAGGCCTCATCCCTCCCACACTTCTGGCAGCCATGTGGTCAGGTCATTCAGGTCCCTCTGTGCTCGCCACTCGCCCTCCGCCCAGCCCTGCCCGGCCCTACCCACAGCCCATCTGCATGACAAAATGGCTCTTGTGCTGTTGAGGCCCAGCGGAATAGAGAGGAACATCCAGCCTAGTGCCAGGGAACAGTTGTAAGCAGACAATTAGAGTTTATCTGGGATAGAGGCAGACAAGTCTGGGGTCACCAGCTCGGCCCTGTGGGACCCCAACCTATTGAGACAAACAGATGCACACATGCACTCTGACACAAACACTCACAGACGCAAATGTGTGCACACACACTTATCCTTTCAAAGACGAATCGGGTCAGGAAATGTCATCTCATTAACAAACAGGATTCCCCACAACTGCGCAGATTCTTAACAAGGGATTAAAGCGAATCAGTGTTACAGATCTGCACATAAAGTTTTTGGATCGAAAGACAGTTGGAATAACGGTCAACAGTAGCAAGAGTTTAAAAAATGCCGTAGAAAATACAAACAAATCCTTAAAATCAGCTAAAAGTCAATTTTTGACCAAATGCACACATTTTTTAAGGTTGTAGTCTCCGTAAACACACACATCTGATGGCACACACACCACATGTCTCTCCTGTAACAAAGCCCTGAATGTCTCCTCCCTTGACTGGTCACAGGGATGACTGCAGTGGAGCACAAAGAGCCAGCTGACACCCCGTCCTTTCACTCCTCTCCCAAGCCCTCTCTCATCCCTCTCTCCTTCTCGACATTCTCTTCAGACAAGCCCTAATGCTTGCATACATCATCATAGGGCCACCGAGTGGGGACCGAGTTGATGTTCTCAGAAAAACACAAAAAAAAAATCTAAACATTTTTTGTCTTATAGTTTGAGTGCAAAAACATGATCTGTTGGAATGTGAAAAAGGTGGTTTGGCTTCGTCCTCATGCAGTGTTTCTCTACAGGCAAACGAGTACTCGCTTCCATCGCTGAACGCCGGCCTGGAAGACGTGAAGCCGAGCCTCTCCACCAGCGCCAGCTCAGACCTCGCCTCCAGCGTCTCCCAGAGCTACTCTGTTGTGACAGGTACAATCTGATCCATGCAACATTGACTTCTAAAGCTGCATCAGTCCAAGACATCTGCACCAAGGTGGTCAAACTCCTTCAATGAGGGAAAAATTGATGTTTTTCATAAAAAAAAAAAAAATTCCTCCTTTTTTGCCGTTATTTTAATCCCTTTCTAATAATTGGGTTACAATCTAAATTTTGTTTTAGAAAATTTATTTAAAAAGGAAGAAAAAGGGAACTTCCTCTCAGTGGTCTCAGTTCTTCTGAACAAAAAAAAAACGCTTTCAAGCATTTCTTTCTTTTTTCTTTTTTTTTTTTTTTCCAGGCCCTCCACATTTATTTCTAAGTGACAGACTGAGGCGAAAGACCATCTGAGCCCATTAAATCCTACAGGTCTTTCACACACAACTCCTAACTGGTCACTGTGCTGGCCTAGATTGGCTCACTAACAGATTGACTGGGAGCTCTCATAAAAGACAGCTGCTGTACTTGCCACTGCAGGACGCTGTCATCAAAGCCTATCATAGCTCGCTGATTGACAGCGGCTGGAGCTTCACGGACACTCGCTGCTGCTGACAGACACAAATTAAATGCAAAAAAAGATTAAGTTCGCTTTTTGGGGGGATTTAAAAAAAAATGTCCTCTATTGTAGTTGTCCTGTTGTCAAACACATATACTCTGCTGTCCAGGTTGTTGGCCAACTATTCACACTATTTTAACTGATTCTCCTGCTCCTTTCCATACGTTTTTCGGCACGTGAAAACCTAACTCCCTCTCAGCGTGTTCAGCTAGGTACCAAAACGTTCAGCTTGTTCAGGACATTACTGCTTGTATTTTTGGTATTCATAAAATGTACAGTTTTTGAAATATTTACCAAAATATGCCCCATAGAAAAAACCTTCAAATTCAGTATTTTAAGTAGATTAACCGCCAGCCTTTAAATATGTTCATGTTTTAATCTTTTATAGTAATATTCAAAAAATTTGAGTTTACCTGATATTTTAGCAACACGCTAACGTTTTTGGCTAATTTGTTACCCACTGAGGTTTTTATAGGCTAATTAAGACTTTGGCTTCTCTTTTAGCAACGAGCTAACTTTTTTGTCTAACGTGCTATCTACTGGAGTTTTTATGGGCTAATTTAGAATTTAACTTTTATTTTATCACTATGCTAATGTTGTTGGCTAATGTATTACTGAGGTTTTTATTGGTTGATTTAGAGTTTAACTTCTATTTTAGCAACATGCTAACATTTTTGTCCAACTTGCTATCTACTGGAGTTTTTATGGCCTAATTGAGAATGTGGCATTTAGTTTAGCATTATTTTAACGTTTTTGGCTAATGTGTTACTTACTGAATTTGAATAGGCTAATTTAGAGTTTAACTTTTATTTTAGCAACATACTAAGATTTTTGTCTAATTTGTTATTTACTGGGGAGTTTTTAAGCTAATTTGGAGTTTAGCTTTTATTTTAACATCATTCTAACATTTTTGTCTACATTTGCTATCTACTGGAGGTTTTATGGGCTAATTTAGAATGTAGCTTCTATTTTAACAAAATGCTAACATTTTTGGCGGATTTGTTATCTTCGAGTTTTTAGGCTAATTTGGAGTTTAGCCTCTAAGCAACAGAATAACATTTTTTGCAAATAAGTTTATTCTAACTCAATGAGAATATATAGGCTATTTTGGAGTTTTACTGGTAAGCAACGAGCTTGCTTTTTGGCTAATTTGGCATCTACTCAGGTTTGTTGGGGCTAATTTGGAGTTTAGCTCATAAATAAGCAGCACATTAAAATGTCTGCAAAATTGGCATGTATTAAAAAGTTTTAAGCAATTTTACAACAAAAAATTGTTGTAAAAAAATTAGAATTTTGGGTCAACTTCAGTGCTGTCATAGTTTTTTAATGACATTTTCAGTCTTTTAGCAAATCCCTTCAGCAATCAAAGAAAATTGTGTCACTATTTTCCGCAAAAAGCTTCAGCATCTTCCTATATTCAGTAAAAAAACATTTACTCTAGCATTATAGCAGGTATTGCAACTTTTCTAGTTGAAGTCTCTGTGTAGCTGTTGGGGCTCTTTTCCCAGGAGAGATTAGGTTTACTGGCTACTCCAGAGGAATATGCCAGACTTTTATTAAAAGTCCCATAATCATGCAGTGGGAATCAATGTCAGCGAAAGTATCCAGTGTGTGTGTGTGAGACAGACAGAAGGAAAGTAAGTAAAGAGGAAGACGGCGTGATTGAAAATGGCAGAATACCCCTCCCCTCCCTCTCATATGATCCCTGCAGTCCAGCTCCGGACCGAGAGCTATGGGAAAAGAAAGCCCCCTTTTTCATGCCCCAAGATGTGGGAGGTATCTATTCTGCGGAAAGTTGGGCCTCAGGAGAAGAAAGGTGTGTTTTTTGTCTTTTATGCTAGACTCCTCCTATGAAAGTGGTCTCGCTCTGGGGAACACGCTCATAGCAGGTGGCCTTCAAGGCACCTGGAGGCTTGGGAAGCATGCGAGGCCCAACGATCTGCATTATAGAGGACACAGACCAAACAAAACTTTTTTTTAATAAAGTTTATTATGACAAAATATTTAACGATCACTTTAAATGAGGATCTGAATGTAAACAAAAGTGAACTTGCGGTAATATCCAGTAAACTTTTATTACTTAAAGTATGCAAAGTAATGCGTGAGGCAGAGTGTAGGTTGTTAGTGCATGATATTATTTTCTCTGCCATTAGCAAACCCTGTAAATAGGAATGCATGCCAAGCCTGAAAAACAGCTAAATTACCTTCCTCACTTAGGCTGGGATCCAATTATCAATAAATTATGCTCTCATACTGGATGGAGCCACAAGATTATATTCATTCTTTAAATGTTTTTTTGCTCCCAATTAAAATTCATGCAGTTATTGATCTTGTTGATTTTTATGTCCCGAAATTTGCATAATCTATTAAAGATGAATGATTAATGAAGTGCTCAGTTTTGCATTCCTGGCGAACGCAAAGTCGGCCATGTTTTGTGTCCTCTGTTTACCCTAATGTGTGGAGGAGACCCTTTTTGGGTTGGGGGGGGCGCCTATAATCAAATACGTATTTAGCATATTATAGGGAGTTAGAATTAGTATTAAAAAATGAATACGATAATTTAATACATTTTATTGGTTTTTGGGCAATAATGCTCCCCATATTATCTTGTTTTTAGTGAATTTGCCTAAATATGTTGCAAATGTTGCTTTAATAGTTGCCACATTTTTGTCCTTGTTTAATAGGACAAAATTCTTCTGAGGCTTCAAGGTTGTGGGAATGTTTTTATAACTGAATTCCCTAAAGTCTCTATTTGTGACTGAAAAAATTACAAATCTGATGAAAAAAATTGACTTTAGAAACATTTTAACTCGCTTTAACTAGCCAGTATTGCCAGTTTCTTTTGCCGGGTGTTAAAAATGAAGTGATGACCGATCCTGGTTGTGCAGCTTGGAGACAAACGTCTCATCTCCGCTCAGTAAATGCCTCCGGCTCCGCACTTTAGATTAATTCTTTGCGCCCCCATTCCTCCCCACTAACCTTTGAACACACATTTGATAATGAACGCTTCTAAAAGCGTGAATGGGGAATTGTGCCCTGTAAATATTCACACTCGTTGATAATTAAGTGGAGCAACCTTTGGCTATTGCTCTTGTGTGTCGGTTTAGCGTCGATGCAGGTAAACAAAAGCATATGGTTAAATGCAATATTTCCAGCATAATGTTCCACATATTCCTCAGGAGGAGGTTTTTTGCTGACTCAGCACAAAAAAAAAAAAAGTTTTACTTTGAAAAAACAGAGACAACGTTCTACCATTAAACACACCAAACTTTCAACGCTCACTTGACAGTCTGCGTTTGCCGCTATATCCTGAAGCATCACTGCTAGGATTGCTGCAGGTTCTTAACGGTCCATTTCTATGGTTGATGGGGTCTGTAGACGTGGTATCTGCGGTGGAGTACAGACAGATGCTGGAGAACTCTATACCACCTCCTCCTCCTCCTCCTCCTCTCTCCCAGAGATGTGTTTGCAGGGGGAAAAAGGTCCCCGTGGACCCTGAGTTTATCTTCTATCTCCATCATCAGGGCCTCTGATTTGACAGGCTCCCTTTTCCCGGGCGCTGCCTCGTCTCCAGGACAATAAGCAACACCATATCTGATTAGTTTCAGAGTTCAGTGGTCTTGAACGCAGCATTTGTATCAGTTGCTGTTACGCTGTAACCGCTGTCTGTTTGACAACGGTTGCCCGGGGGTTGAGAAAACAGAAGCTCGGAGTAGATATGCAGGAAATCTCATATACGGTGTAAACAACTTGGAGCACACATCAAAACAAGATAACACAATATATCTAAAGGAACAACAATCACTTACGTGAAAGACGAACACAACCACAAATTCTTACAATGCCCAAAATCGGATGTTATTCTTGTAATACAAATTACTCCAAATAAATGAGGTCACATCACTTCTAATGGTTCTTTAAATTAGACTTTAGAGGTCGAACTATATTAAATATCATATATTTTAGAGCTAAACAAGAGTCATGTGAAACAATTAGGACATCCAATGAAAGCCTGTGTATTTTCCCACGTTTGGATACATATTTAATACACATTTTAAAATATTAGTGACTCAACTGATATAAATTGACATTAAAACTTTCTATAAAATGTCATTTCTGCTTATGCTTAAGTTTAGAGCCATTCAAGGGACAGTAGAAGAGTTTCAATGATGCAGTTTCATCCAAAAGTAGCTAATAGGAGGCTAGAGGTCCAAACTTTGCCCTCCATTAAATTGTGAATTTTTGTTCAGATTTTTTTTTTTCTATGAGCAGAATTGTAGTAATGTTTAATAAAAATAACAGAATTTAATATGTGAACATTTTTAAAACCGTTATTTAATGAAGATGTCCTAATTTCTTCTCACCTGAGTATTATGTCAGAGATTATATCCAAAAATTGCTCAAATTTAAACATTTTTCCTGTATTTAAAACGTCAATTATTTGGGTTTTGAATAAAAGCAAAGCTGCCAGTTTGGTGGATGACTAAATGATTCAACTTTTACCTTAATTACTTTATAATTTTGTGTGACTTTGATTAATTAATCTTATAAAAATGCCACATTTCCTTTGTACTTGAGTTTTAAAGGCTGCATACGACATTGAAAAAGGCCAGAGACAGTACTGACATTTATTGCACTTGCATAAAACAAAAAAAGTGCCTGGACTCATCAGAAAAATGAGACTGTTATCGGTTGAAGTGAATTTACTGCGAGAAGGCAGCCGTGAGATTATGTTGTTTGTTTTCTCAAAACCTTGGGGAAATTTTGTATGCATTTGAGCTTGATTGATCAGGCGCAATGTGTTGTTGCAGCATTCACTGGTGTATGTTTCCACTTAGTTGAATGAATTACTTCTGGATGCATATAAGATTATTATTATAAGCTAAGTAAATGAACAAATCAAGCTCTAAAGACTGCTTTTCTGTTCAGTATTCATAAAACATCTCAGGTTTTGAGTTTGTGAAGGTAAAATATGTTTTATTTGTTGTAGTATTCACTCTAATGAGAATTAGAAGGATCTTTAGGATGTAGAAGTAGTTGAAATCTAACATTCATGCGTGTGACTGATTGCATTCTTTGAAGTTTTGTTATTTTTCATTTGTGTGCCAGACTCTCACCCATCATACCCACCCTCCATGTGTGTAAAGCGGGAGCCCCATGAGGCATCTTTTGCCCCCTTCACCCCCTCCTCTGCTCTAGCTGACGTCTTGCCCCACCAGCCCAGCCTTTCTGTAGATGCTTCCACCCCCAGCTACCTCTCCCATGCCCACGGCTCCTGCTACAACCAGCCGTTTATAGCAGGTACAGCTTCACCTATAAGGCCCCCCAGAGCCACGAGTGAATGAATCCGTCTCTGATTTGTCTCTGTTGAACGTCCAATCAAAGCCGCCGCCTCTCACGCTGCGCAGTTGCTCTGCTATTTTGTACACAGAAGCTAAACTGACTGTTTGGCCCTCATTAACAGAGGCCGCCGTCCTCCCCTTCCCACCATGCTTTTCTCTACGTTTGACCCCTCGCTCGTCTCCCGGGTTAACAATGGACCTTCCAGTCCGTCCAGCCTCGTGACAGGCTCGAGGTCTGGGGGATGGTTGTGGCAGGGATGCGGGGCTGATGCTGACGATTCCTACCTCCCGGTTTTGTGTGCCCCCTCGTCCCGCCAGGCCAACGCTGTCGCTGGTAATTAGAGGTCTGAATGTGGAGCGGTGAGCAGAGAGAGCTCTCATTGGCTGGACGCTGCTGTCAGTTTAATGCTTCGGATAGAAGCACATCACTAATGTGTCTTTGCTTTTTCTGAATGGATTCTGTCGCTGCAGCGAAGAAATGAACAATGAAATATGTGCGGACTAACCTGTGGGAAAAATATCGACACACACCTCCAGCCCCTGAAGAAATATGGGAATTTCAGCATTTTTACATCAATATTTTAGGGTATTTCTTCCGTTAGTCCATCAAAAGTCAGTTTTTTTACCACTAACAGTGTCTGTTTTTTACATGTTCTTGCTGTCAGATATTTTTACATAATTGACTGAAAAAATATTCCTGCTTTTTCTTGGAAAAAAACAATATTTTTAAAAGGAAAATGTCAGCTCCTCACTTTAAAAAAAAAAAAAAACAAGTTTGTCATAAATAGTATTCTTCAAAAACAACTATTTTTTAGCATAATTTTCCACTATTATTGTATTTGAGGCAGAAAAAATATTATTTTTATGATAGATTTGTTGCGACACAAACAAATATCTAATAAATGATAATTGACTAAAACAAAAAAACAATAATTGACAAAAAACTTTCCAGTTTTACTTGAAAAAGTCAGTGCCTGAACACATAAAGCTATATTTTGAAAAGAAAAAAGTTGGTGCTTCAGTTTTAAAAACACAATAGTTTTTCATGAATGGAATTCTTCAAAAATAACTATATTTCAGGACAGTTTTCAACTATTATTGTATTTGAGGCACGACTGATATTCTTTTTCTGATAGATTTGTTTTGACACAAACAAGTATCTAATAAATGATAATTGACTGAAGCAATAAAACAATAATTGACCAAAAAGGTTCCTGTTTTAGTGCCAAAACACTTTTTTCCTCTCCAAAATTATATTTTGAAAAAAGGAAAAAGTTGGTGCCTCACTTAAAAAAAACAAGTTTTTCATAAATTGTATTGATATTAAAAGATCCTTCAAAAACAACTATATTTTAGCATTTCTTCTCCACTATTATTGGATTTTGAGGCACCACTAATATTCATTTTCTGATAGATTTGCTGTGACACAAACAATCATCCAATAAATGGCAGTAAAATGTTCCCAGACTTGTTTCGCTACAAAAACCAACTCATAATAAATGGCTCGGGATATAAAACAAATTTGAACATTCTTTGGAATAATTCCCTTCTCTTAACAGGCTTATAGGAGACAAAAGCTGCTGAGAGCAGTGATGTGAAATCCGATTTCAGGGTTACAGAGTCCCATGACTAAACACTATTGTAGATCCAACGCTGGCCGAGTATCAGTGATGACTCACGTAGAAAGGCATACAAATCATCGTTTGTGCCTTTGAGCGAATAAAACAAAGCGCTCTTTGTACCCGCAGGTCGAGACATGGCCAGCACCACCTTACCTGGCTACCCGCCTCACGTCCCCCCGACAGGACAAGGCAGCTACCCCACCTCCACGCTGGCAGGAATGGTTCCCGGTGAGTTGTGTTACACAAAAGTAAAACTCATCTGAAAGTGCAGTGATGACGGGGAAACCTTGAAGCGTCGGACTCCGGCAGGCTAGTTATTGCCTTGTAAGACTGCGGTTAGCATCTGTGGATGAGGACATTAGATGAACTCGATAGGCGATCATCGCAATCAGTGGCCGTGAGATAGGACAGTTCCTCTCAGTTACACTCCAGCTCCCAGCGCTCATTACCCTCGCCGTGTCCACACAGCGCACTCTCACCAGCCCCGTCGATAAACACCGCTTTTTGCTCCTCTCCTCGCCTCCCCGGACACCCGGGGCTGCAGAGCGTATCTCTTTCCCCTCTACTTAACCTGCAGTTCAGGTTCACAGCAAACAGTTAAGGGTCAAAACACAGAGGCGTGGAGGGCCTGTAAATATTTAAATCACTATCTCTCTCAGGGATGAGCTCAAGTTACACAACCAGCGGCGAGGATGCCATCGCTGCCAGCGTGTAGAGCTGTCCTACCAACTGGTGAAAACACAGCGTTCCTCAGAGAACGTTTTACACCTGCACCCCCGAGAGCGCTGATGGAAAGGCGAAATACAGGAAAGGCCGGCAGGGTTTCACTTCAAAGAAAAAGAAAAAAAAAATGATTATTTTCAGATCCAAATGAACAAACTCTACAGAACTTTTCTGTTGTGCCTCGTTTTATTCATAAACTTTGAGAAAATACAAGTTTGTTCAGTAAAGTTTAAGGCTTTTTGTAGGTTTATTGGTTTATTTGCCATTTTGGTTGATTTACAAAAAATATACACAATAAAAAGAGAATAGGCAGAAGCGTATTAGAGGCCTATTTATCAAGTCTGTGCTGATCAATTTTACAAACCAAATGAATACAATCAAGTAAAAAATGTACAACTAAATACGAGTAAATCAAATTCTTGTGTCATAATCACTTGAACATTTCACTCTAAAAAGTAAAACAACAATGTATGCTAACGATTTCCGCTAGAATTTTTAAGTTGAGCCAACTGCAGGTTCAAAGCAACATTTTGAGTACGGTGACGAAACTTTTATGGTGCAATAAAACACATTTCAAAGTAGCGTGAACTTAATAATTGTCAACTTTATTTTAGTTTATTTAACACGACATTTCACATTAAAATAAAACTTAAATAAACTTAATAATTAACACAAAATTGATAGATTTTTGACTTTTTTAAACTGGAAAAAAAATAAATAAATTTAATTCATCTCTCAGTTTGTTCATAATTTCATGACGAGAACTGAAACACATCTCGCCATAACATTTGTTCAAACTTTAACCCGTTCATAGTTAAAAAAAAAAAACTCGTAATGTATACGGACTCTTAAAGTAAATAGTTACTGTGAATTCTTTGGAACTAAATTATGTTTTTCTCCATTAACATTTTTGAAGTCCCACTCTAATCATCTTTTGATCTATTTTAAAAGTGTTACCAACATTCTTTTAATTATGAAGTTTATAGACAAAATACATAAAGCTGTCGTTTTCTAGAGCAAACTTTCTGCAGAGCGCCAGGAGTTCATCAGAAACTCCTGAGTCGGTGAAGAGTAAGCCTGCACTGATTTCCCATCATGCCTTTGTTTACACTCTCTCTAGTCCCTCACAACCCCAAGCTAACATTAACAAAGCAGAATAACATTGGAGCTAACCAGTTGTACAATTCTAAGACAGATGCCCGCTTGAACTAGGAAAACTAAGATGGGAATGGATGTATTTGTCTGCAAGTGGATG
The DNA here is from genome assembly GCA_003999625.1 of Oryzias javanicus. Lineage (NCBI taxonomy): Eukaryota > Metazoa > Chordata > Actinopteri > Beloniformes > Adrianichthyidae > Oryzias > Oryzias javanicus. Next base: position 23,117,458 of record CM012451.1, on the reverse strand, counting down.
TATCGGAATGGAGCGGAACAGGGAGGTGGTGGAGATTGTAGTTTGTACAACTACAATCTTTATAAGACAGAGTTTAGTTTCTCCTCCTGATTCACTCAAATGCAGTTTTAATCTTAATTTTATTTTTATATTTCCTCCATCATGAGAAAAAATGCTTCAATAGCATGTAAAAAAAAAAAAGAAGTTTAAGCTAAAAGCCCATCCTTCATTCAAACACCTTCAATGATTGCTTCACCTGCAACACAAAACCGATCAATCAATAAAACTAAGGTTGTGTCCAAAATCCCTCCTTAACCCTTAAACACTAAAAAACTAGACAGTGCGGGACTAATTAATGCTCTGGATTTTAAAGGCAATTCGGACCAATACTCACTACTTTTCTTTCGTGTTTTTTTACCGCTGGACGTGACGTCACCGATCTTACGAAGTGAAAATCGAGTCAACGTTTATTTATGACTCCACTGTGTTCTGATGATGAAAATGTGGGGAAAAAATTACATTTAAACACGTTATTTTTGCTCGAAATTGTTCAACCGCAATACATGGGGTCTTTATTCGATGCGCGCTAGTTTTTTGCAAAGACTTCTGGGAAACGTTTTATGTTTATCATTATTTTGCTCTGATTTTTAACAAGTTTAACACCTACTGAGTATCCTGTTGTTTTTTTTTTAAATAATTATTTATTTATTTTTTTTTAATTGTTTAAATGTCCAGGTTTTAATTACCTGAACCTTCTTTATGTATCATTTATTACTTTAGTAGTAAGTTTTTTTTACCATGGGTTGATTTGAAGTATGAATGTTGCACTGACCAGGAGGCACTTTTTTATTTCATTGCACCTAAAATAATGACAGATAAAGATATCGATCTACATTTGTAGCGCACTTGATTTCGAAAAGCACTAGAAAATGGCGAACGCACGATATAGTGAGTAGGGGGGATTTGGTCATAGCTTAAAATGCCTCAAAGACAGTTTGGTGTTGTGCAACTTAACATAAAAATAAAAGTAAAAGTACTTATTTTGAATTTTGATACTACAGATCAGGAGAGTCAAACTCAATCTCACAGGGCGCCAAAATCCAAAATCCATCTTAGATCAAACATGATCAGCATTTATTGAATTAAACTTTAAAAGCGTAACTTTTTTGTACTTTACCTTTCAATATTTTACTCTCTATAAAACATTTTTTGTCAAAATTATACAAGTTAGAAATAAGCGCAAGATAACATAATAAAGTAAAATCACCTGGAGGGCCGGATCCGGCCCCCGGGCCTTGACTTTGACACGTGCGTTCTAGATTTAGTTAAACTATTTCTGTTTCTTCTCCTTTCAATCTTCAGGAGGGGACTTTTCTGGAAACCCGTACTCTCATCCTCAATACACGACTTATAACGAAGCTTGGCGTTTCAGTAATCCAGCGTTACTAAGTAAGTATATGTCTGAGTCTTTTTTTTTTATGTAATTTGTTCTAAAATTACCCAAAATGAAAAATTCCTCAGCCGACTCTGAATAAAAACAATTATTATCTTACATAATGTCTGACTTCGTGGTTTCCAACGGCTCGCTCTTCTGTTAACTTTCAGGTTCCCCTTATTATTATAGTGCCGCATCCCGTGGCTCCGCCCCTCCCGCTGCTGCCACTGCCTACGACCGCCACTAGTTACCCCGGAGACCAGCTGAAACTGCGGGGCCAGAGCTTCGGCCTCCATATTGTCCCCGTCTGAGAAACACCGAGGTGGAAGGGGAGCGAGGTGGAATCCCAAAAGAAATCCCCTCATCTTTTTGTGACGCCGAGGAGGGACGGGGCAAAGTCGGCGCCGGGCTTCAACGTTAAACATTTCGGGTCGGCGGGACCCACGTGGAGCTCACCTGTCAGGCCTGAACAATTCCAGAATGACTTTGAAGAGATTATATAAATATATATCATAAAATATAAACTGAACAAAACAGTGTGAAGACTACCATGTGGAAAATGTTGTGGGTTTTATTCTCATGTTTCTTTGTTGCTGTTGTTGTTGTTATTTTATTCATGGATCCTCACATTCCTTTATGTCATGAACTGCAGTATTTTTCTGCTGGGAAGAAAAAAAATAAGTCAAAGGGAGATGTCAACGGTCCCACAGCTCGCTCATGTAATGACTGGACGGTGTAGAGGCGCTCCACACTTTTTGGTGCTTTGTCTCTTTTGCTCCCATTCCTCATAGTCCTCTAACTCTGCTTGCCCTCCGACCCTGTGACAAACAATCATTTTACAAAACATTCAGCCTTTTTTTGTTTTTTGCTATGTTTTGCACTACAGTCTTCTTTTTCCCTGATCAGTCGGTACATTCACTCTAAGTTGAGTTGGTTCATCTCTGAGTACACTGGAAGCTACAAGTCCTTTCATCCCTCATGCCACTAGATGCCTACAAACTCTAGAAAGCTGTATACAGGTGTGTAAACAGACTGTACATTAGCTCCAATAATTGCCTTACAAACCTGTTTCGTCAAGCTAAATTCACACCTGTTCCGTGATATAAATGGCCTTTGAGGATATTCACTTCCTTCCACAGAGGCTAAAAGGAAACACTGATTCATTCTGGCATTTTTTATTTTTGAACATTTTGTGAATGTACTCTACATTTGCCAAAGACTTAGTTTGATATTTAATATTTTGATTTACAGTATGTGTATGCATAACTAAAGCAGTATTATCTTTTGAATAGACTGAACATGTGTACATGTTAGGCAAGACTGTGATTTTAAAGGGGGAGGGAGCATTTCTGTAACTCAATAACTGCAACAAAGCGCTGCTTTATAGGAGGATTTATGTAAAATGTGAGTACAATTCTTTTTCTGTAAATATAATGTCACACACACTGTCACAGTATCATAATAATAATAATAATAATATGCCGGCTCCCTTTGTACATAAAGAGACTGAAAAAAAGAAAAAAAACATGCATTACATTTGTGTCTTAATGTAATGTTGTGCTCTGAGGGGAAAGCACAACTGCTGTGCAACCTATGGCTAGATGCTAACATCACATAGGTTGTCTCCGTCTTTTAATTTCATGATGTTTTTTGTCACTATGCAATGAGTTTAATGGCTTTCTGTATTTTCTTGTTAACCGACCCACAACCAGGACAGTATAAACGTTTAAAAAGAATGCAAAAAAAACCCAACACTGGTGTGAGATTACTTTTTGGCAACAATCAAAGATCCAGTTTGCTGTTTGTTGATCCCATGCATCCAAACAAAAGCATCTCCCAGCGCTCACTTTTCCTTGTTTTACTCCGTTTTTACTTCACAAGCTGATGTGACTTTAGGAGCAGATGTCATTGCGAGGGCATCAGAAAGCAGAGAAACAGGCAGCTCCGCTCTCCATGAGAGGCTAGCCTGTAAAAAAAAATAAAAATAAAAAATTGCACTTGGGGATTCGCCTGCTTCTGTGTACCTGCAGACTCCTTGGAACTGCGTGGAAATGGGGGCAGCGAGCGCTCAGGCACAGTCTTTGCTGTAGGAAGTGGAGCTAAAGATGTAAAGATGGAACAGTCGTTGAACCTAAAAGGAAAGTCTCGTGGCCTCAAACATTGTTTCCGTTTTGTTCCGATTCTTTTTTTTGTGCACATGAGAAATAAATTCTTGGTGTCTCCTCATTATCCAGAGCATCCTTGTAGCTGCTGGGATATTGATGTTTGCTTTTATGAACAGTTTGTACTACACAATGGGTTACAACTCTGAAATATTATTACACGAAAGCTGCACACGTGTGTGGCCGTGCAAGGAAATGAAACATGATTGCACTTTAATTAAAAAACATATATATTTATTGATGCATGCGTGCAAAGGACTGACAGAAGAGAGTTAAACAAAGACAGTTGGGGAAGCAGGAGAGCGTTTCCTCAGCTCCACACTCCCACTATATTTATTGATGCATTGGTTTCATCCGGCTGTACCACCACACTGGTGCTGCCTCTCTTTCACCCCACACTCCCGTTCTTGGAAACACACAAACCAAACGAGTTGTAATTCAATTTCTCGGCTTCCTCTGCCTATTGTTTATTTCATGGATCCCCTGTGAAGCATCAAAAGCTGCTGTTTCTGTCAGCACCTAACTGTCCTGTGTGTGTGTGTCATTCAGGCCTTGTTAAAAGATACAAAAAAAAAAAAACACTCCATCTTCTCCCAGCTGAGAATTCCCAGTGGTAAAATTATTCCATTTAGATGGGAACTTTTTTGTCACTACCCTGTCTAAATTGGCATATCTGGCTCTCTCGTAGAAACCAATAAACTGTGAACCCGGATGCATCTGTCAGTCAAGCTCATCTTTACTTTAGCAGGCCAGATGACAACAACAGGAGAAGAGACACACACACCAGCAGAATGTGGCCCACTGATTGGCTCTCATCAGTTAGGCATTACGAAAAGCACCTGTCATCCTCTGGGCTTCTCAAACCCGTATGGAGAGGCCCCTGCCACGGGGGCCAGCGAAGCACGTGCAAAATTTACTCAAACGCTTCACCCTCATTGTCAGCTTGACTTGGTGATACTCCACAAGCTGGGCCTCTTGGGCCTGAATCACGTCTGTTACCACACAGTAAATATAATGATTTCAAAGAGCTACTAGTGGGCAAAGACTCCGATTGGTTAAATGAGGCTAAATATGTTAAAGTTAACTCTTAAAAAAAGATTACCTTTAAGAGTTTAAACCAACTTTGGTGAGTGGAAAAAACAAACTTTAACTAGAAAAGTTGCTTTACCTGCGTTAATGCTATTGTGAATGCTTTTTTGATGAAGCTTTTTGCTGAAAATACAAAAACTATTTGCAAAATGTGAAATTTGAGACTGGAAATGTCATTAAAGAACTATAAAAGAGCACTGAAGTTGATCTAAATTTCTGAAAAATGCTTTGTAACATTAAAAATCTAAATTATTTTTTCCTCCATTAACATTTTTGAAGTCCCACTCCAATCATCTTTTGATCTATTTTAAAAGTGTTACCAACATTCTTTTAATTAAAAATCCCCAATACATGCCAATTTTGCAAAAATATTCAGCGTGCTTAAATATGAACTCCAAATTAGCCCAAAAACCTTGGTAGATGCCAAACTAGCCAAAAAAAATTAGCTAGTTGCTTAAATACCAGGTAAACAAATTCCTCAGTAAACTAAATTGGTCAAAGATGTTAGCATGTTGCTAAAATAGAGGCTAAACTCTAAATTAGACTAAAAGCCTCAGTAGATGCCAAATTAGCCTAAAAGGTTAGCATGCTGCTAAAGTATTAGCTAAACTCTAAAACAGCATCGAATTCCTCAGTAAACTAAATTAGCAAAAAACGTTTAGCATGTTTCTAAAATAGAAGCTAAACTCTAAATTAGCCTAACTAAATACCCCAGTAGATAACAAACTATCCAAAAACATGTTGCTAATTTTTTTTAATTTAGTTAAAAAAAAATGTAAACATAGCCTGAGAATATATTTAAAGCTAATCTACTTCAAATTTTGAAATCATGAAGACTTTCTCATTTATTTCATATGGTTCATATTTTGCTGAATATTTCAAAAACTATGAAGTTTATAAACACCAAAAATACAAGCAGTGATGTCCTGAACTAAGCTGAACGTTTTGATAGCAAGATTGCTGAAATCACTGAAAGTGTGATTGAGTTTACGGAAAGTATGGAAAGGAGCAGGAGAATCATTATAGTCTATTGCTTAAGCATTCACATAATAAACTTCAAGTTCACTTTTGTTGTTTTTGTTTAGTTTTTTTTTGTTTTTTAGTAGTTGTTTTTTCATATTTTATTGCATTTGTCACACAAATGGTCTCGTTTTTAGCACAAAACCCCTCATCTGCCTATAAAACTACTAGGAACTTCTTTGAAAAATGAAAAAAAATAACCATAAGAGGACTTTAACTGTCCATCTTGGGAGAGGATCCCTCCTTCATGTAGGCATGATTTTTTTTTTTTTTTTTTTTTAAGGGGTTTTTCCTTACAAAGAAGGAGGGTCTAAGAGCAGGGATACCCAGTTTAGCTTACTTGGTCTGTTTAATTTAGTTTAGCAATCAGCTATTGTTTACATTTTATAACCTAATATTATGTTTTTGTGCAATTACTAGTGTGAAGCCCTTTGAAAGAACTTTAATGTGATATTGGGCTGTATAAATAAAACTGAATTGAATATGAAAGTATTTTAAATACATTTTTTTTTTTAAATGCTTTTTTTGTATCAGGTTGACTGTCATGAATCTCAGAGAGGTCCAAAAAAGTTTGGAAAAAAACAGCATTTGTTTCTCTCTTTTTTGCTCTTTTTTAATTATCATTTTAAATTAAAAACTGACATTAAGCTGTAGTTAAACCAAACACCATCTCAGGGATATTTTGTGTATTGTTGTGCTGCGTTAGGAAGATTCATTATTCAAAATGTAAGTCTTCTTTTGTCAAATGGTGGCCTGCCATATTAAAGAAAAACTCAATAAAATAAAAAAAATGATATGCCAGACTACATTTTTAATGCAGTTTAGACCTAAATGAATCTAATGGTGGTAAATTATTAAGTTACTTAAAGAAAATAAGGTCTCAGCACGTGTGCAAACTTTGCCTAAATTATAATCTTCTATTTTATTTGATTATTTTTTTCTACTGTCATTTCTTTCAAGAGGAAAATTTAAAAAGTCTGTCACCAAAATCTCTATTTTGGTTGAGAATCGTCATATCTCTCGCTGCTATCCAGTTTGAATGAGGTGCGCCGGTGGTCAAGTCTTGACGTTCTGTCATGTGTCTGCATGGCGGCCTGTCATCAGCCTCATCATGTGGCTGTGACAGTTAATGCAAGTGAGGGGAGAGGCCAACTCTGCTGTGTCAATCAACGAGGCCTCATTAGAAGCGGTTTTAATTAGTGGATGCATGGGTGCCGTATTGTTCACAATGGTGCCTTCGTTAACTCCGTTAATCCCAAATGGATTGGGAAAACGAGGCATCACAGTGGCGCAGTGTTGTATAAAGAATCCCAACGACAACAAAAAAAACCTTTAAGTGTTATTTCTATTTTATAATGTTTATTACTCTGTTCAATAAACCCAAAAATAAGACAAACTATCTGAGTTATGAAAATCGTCACCTTTTTTTCCGGAGAGTTCCGGCGTGGTCCTCGGATGATCCTGATCCTGACAGAAGCGATGATTATGAGGTTATTTTCACTGTTGGCGGGTGAGACCATCCAGGCGACAAGAACATGACTTTGTGATGTTTGTAATGAGTGAGCATTGATTGACTCAACACAGCCTAAAGAGGTCTCCTCCATGTTTAAGCTCAGAGGACACTCCGGCTCCGTGTGCATCCTTTGCCGCTGCTAGTATGCAATTAGAATAATGAGCCCTCAAAGAGCTGTCTGGAGAAATGCAATCGCTGTGTTCCTCAGCTCAAGCCTCATCTGCCAACTATATGCTGTTATAATATTCCCATTCCCGTTAGATCAGTCGGCAGCGCAGAGCGATTTCGCTTCGGGAGCCGGATTATCTTTCTCTGAATGGCCATTGTGCAACACGTCGAGTAATTACGCACAAAATACTACCTGATTATGTCAGAGCTGAGGAGGTGGGGTGAGTATTAAGTCGTGAGGAAGCACAACAAAAAGCTGATGCATGTAAAATGGCACTGACCACATGCCCCCCTCCCGAAACCCCTCCTCCTTCAGTCTGAAAGGAGACCGGCCTCAGCCCAGAAAGAAGAAGAGACGAGGAGCAAAAAGTGGGAGGCCACAACCGCCAACCCCCCACCACCTTTGACTGGCTCCCCATACCGACCCCCTTAACTCGCGGCGCGCACACACACACAAAGACGCACGCACGACACCCACCACCCACCCCCACTCCAACACCCAGTCACTGTCAGGCCAAACACATGATGAATTGCCCTGTCAACAGAATTCATTCAGGGACCAATTAATTCAGCAGAAATGAACTAGAGCCATCAGTCGCTGAAAAACTCAGTGCAAAGAGAGCAAAGTAGCCCCACTTCAGAAAACGAGGAGAGAGGGGTGAGAGTGTGCCGGAGACGAGAGGGCAAGCATGAGAGAGAGGGGGAGAAAGCGCGGTGGAAGTTAGTCTGACAGAAATTGGTCATTTAATGCTTTAGCGCACTGGAGACAGCCCCTGTCATAGACGGAGGCATGGCAGGGGCTCCCCTGGTATTTTATTTATTAATTATCCTATGCAGCGAGGGGCCTTTAACTGTCTCACCCCGGCCCCGTCAGCTCGACTCGCTGTCATTTCCTCTCCACAAACAGATCCTTTAACACCGTGCTCCAGGTTAATGGAGACAAAGCCAACATCCAACCAACCTTGCCTTTTCCCCCCAAAAAAACAGTGTTCATCTGTACCTTATCCAGGTAATTATGCCTCGGACCGTCTCCGGAAGATGTCTTTGGGATGCTAATAAACTGTTCCAGCATGCCTGACCTTTTTAACTTGCTGCTTCATGGTGCCTACACCTCCAGAGGAAAGCAATTATTTGCAAAGTACAAGGAACTGTCTATCACTGGAAATAAACAAATAGTTGCCCACATTAGTCCAAAAATCAGGACCAGGTCGTGATTTTTTTTTTTTCACTTATAAATGAATATAAACCTCTCTCTCGTGCAGTAGTCTCCAACCCCCGAGCTGCAGACCGATGCCAGTCTGTAGGTCACTTGGTAAACAGAAAAAAAGACTTAAATGCACTAACTTTGATTATTTCCATTTAGGTTATTTGTTTATTCTGAAGTTTTATTTTGAAAAACCTCTGGAGTCTGTTCGAAATATCTGCTTTGGTCACGTGACTTAATTAAACGGCTACCTTTATTGCTAAGCAAGTAGCTCAAAGCTACTTACAAAAACCAGACAATAAATCGTATTCGTAAAGTTTCTTCAGAGAGAAAAGAGCCAGAGATGCTAGCTGAGGATAGCATCGGTTGTTAGCCTCCACTTTGATGTTAAAGTGAAAGCTTTCATCACAAAGTTTAAAGAGAACCTACGAGGAAAATTCTACTTTTTGAAGTTTTAAATGCATTTTGCTGGTCATTCCTCACAATAAAGAACCTCAACACGGTATTTTGATTCGTTCATGCATTTAAGAGTAATCCTCTAAAAACCTGCAGCAACCCCTCCCATACCTACGAAAACAAGCGGTTGGAAAGGTGCTGACATAAGATCGTTTCTCCCACCAGGAAGAGTCTGTGCTGCAAGCTCCGCCCCCAGACTACAACGAACACACCTCCATCTTCTCCGCGGAGCTGTGGTGCTAATGTAGTTATCCACTGCTGCCAGAATCTGTCTCCTGGTAGGAGATAACAACCTTCCTGTACCACGACCCGCTCTCAGACCCATTTTTTAAATGTAGTCTCGCTTCTTTTCTAATCGGACCGAACTTTGGTTCACTCTGAGGTTCCTCAGTCTGAATATGAAACGAATCGAGAGCGGAACAACTGAACCATGCCTGACAGTCATTTGATGTAAACACGGTAGAAATGTGGTGATCGGTGAGCCGCGGACAAATGTAGAGCATTAACTTCATGTTATCTAAAAGGAAATAACTGTTCCAACTCTTCACTTGTTGGAACGTTTATTTTAACACCACTGAGAAACGTATAACTCGCTTTTCTGTGTTTCCTACGCGGCGCGCGCCGGCTGCTGCCGTGAAAGCTGTATTGTAGTTTCAACAGAATTCTCTTAAAAACAAACCATAAAACCACAATGATGAAACATGGAAACTCATTAATGTGTGGTCGGATTATTCATTTCAATTAATAGAAAATTAAATAGGGTTCTTCTAGATGAAAATTTGTATTTGAGAATACGAAATTTAGCCAATATTAAAAATAAATTAATTATGTAAAATTGCTTTTCAGGAGAGCTGTTGAAATTGTAAAAACCGAATAATACATCTTTATAATTACTGGAGATGCAGATCATGACGTGAGACTTCTGAGACTTAAATGGTTTGACCAATCACAAAATTCAACTGTAATACCTCATTTCAACCTATAGGAGGCAGCACACAGACGGTTTCGGACTACATTTTCAAGAATTCAACAATTTTATTTTAATTTATTATAAAATTGGCAATGACCAACAGATTTATAGAGGTCAACAGCCGAAAAAAGTTGATTCAGGGTTTGATTACCTTTTAAACTAGCCGTAAGCATTTCAGGAGAATGAAAATTCAGTCACATGAAGTTGCTGATTTGTGGAAACTTGTAAAAGGGACATTTGAGAATGTTCCTACAGCAAGGTTGAACTTTAGAAAATGTTTGAAAAAACACCCAATGAATGAGGACAAAAAGGATCAATCTTTTTCCCTTAAATATGATTGGAGTCTGGATTGAGTGTTAAAATGACATTCTATGGGGAGAGCAACTTGTCAATTGCTACAAATCAACAACTTTGTTTCATTGAAGCTTCATCGCCAATTTTTTGTAGTAACATTATATTTTGAAAACAGATTTTTAAGAAAGCGGGAGCTTACAAGTGCAAACTTCTGCCCCGTTCAGACTGGTCCGTGAAAATATTGTCTAATTTAAACCGGTTCTTGGCCTAAAGAAAGGTTCAGTAAAGAAACGCTGCCTCCTGATTCACTTCAGTTTCGCTCCTTTTTCTTGACAAATTCACGCTTTCCACAAGAAGTTCACATTTGGTGACACATTTGCACTGTGAAGGGCGATATCAACACCACCTAATTAAGGTGTCGTGTGATTTTGGGCTCCAGATCAAGAATCTGCTGATTCATCCCACGGGTGATTATGGTGTCCATATGGTCAATACCCAGCCAGCGATGCTCGGAAACACTATCGGGCCGCCGCAGCGCTGCTGTGCCAAAAGTTTGATCTTGTCTTTTGTGGCTGCGCTTGGTGGTGTTCATCACGACTTTGAATTATTTACAGCATCTTTTCTTTAAGCCCCGGATCCTCCAGTGGAAAACACGGGATGAGGGTCAGCTGGGAGGCTGCCACTGTTCTTTGAAATCAGGAAGTGAAACCCAACCCTGTTTCCACTGTCGGTCATTGATGAACCTGCGTACCTTGGATGCCCCCTTTTAGATGGTCGCAAAATTACTTCACCAATCAGACGTCCCACAGATACGTCTTTCAATTATCCGACCAAAAATGACCTCCAGTCGTTTTTCTGCTTTGTTCCTCTCCATTTGGCCCTTTACTGTAGTGCTAAGCACTGCAGCGAAACAACACCTAATAGATAAAAGTGGCGTGCAAGCCAAGTGAACCTGACAAATGGAACAGAAAAGCTAACAGAGAAGAAAGAGGTGCTTAGGCCAACTGTCACAGATAAAGTGCTTTCCTGATTTCTGTTTACTCACCATGCTTGAAACTTGACTCGTTTTCCTGCAGCTTACTTGAGAGTTTCAGCTTGTGAGTCAGCAAACAAAAAAACAAACACTTATGTAGGGTCTACATTTCCCAGGAAAACGTCACCAGGAGCATCAGTAGTAAAGATGCTGTTCTCTCAGAAACTTTTATACGTTTTTACATCTTTCTATTCGGAGAGCTAAACTGAAATAAAGAATCCGCGGCGAGATGCGCGGCGGAATATAATTAAATAAACGAGACTAATTGGGAACATAAGAGCAGGTGCCACGCTACAAGCTGACAGAGAAGACAGCAAGACAACATGCCAGTGTACATAAAAAAAAAAAAAACACACACACACGTGCAACCGCACAAACACACAGCTGCGGTTACGAGGGTGGATCGTGACAGGCGCAGGGACAAAACAACTTTCTGCGTTTTGTCATGTGAAACCCCGCAGGAATACTCATGACAGGAAGCAGAGACCCAGGCACCATGGGGGTCTCCTGCCTTTGTCTCACACACAATCTCTTTATTATTTTGTTCTGCAGTGGTGGAAGGAAGTTTGCACCAGCCAAAGATTTCTCTCTCCTAATTATTTCAGCGCGTACCCAAGGCTGCAAGCTGTGTGATTCACACTCGCAGCTTTTTCTCCCTTCGTACCTCTTAAAAAGCTCCACTCCAATTGTGATGTGAAGCATGTTGAAGGTAAATGAATAAAAAGAGGGAAGTTTTAACATTTTCAAAGAGAAAAAGAAAAGGCACTAATGTAAAAACATGGAACTTTAGTGCAAAATGGATTTAACCACTACAGAAAATGCAAATTTTATTTTTTTGCTTTAAAATAAATTAATTGACAGCTAATTAATATTTTAATCCAAAAAAATATTTTTTTTACATTATTTAAAAGTTACATTTCGTTAAACTGATTTCACTTGAAACTAGGAAACAGACGCAAACGACATCAATTGTGCAAAAGTCTAAACTAAGGATGTCAGTTTAGAACTGATCGTTATACCATCAAACTGAATTGTGGGTAATGTGAATCTCTGCATACGTTTTTATGTTTATGTTAAAAGTATTCTTTTTTTCTTTTGTTTCTATACAAAAACCATGTTTCAAACCAAAGCAAAACTGTGACCCAAAAATTGAATTTTGAACTGAATTCTGGGAAAAGTGAATCATTGCTGCTTGGAGGAGCCTGATAACTCATGCTTAAATTTCTTGTTGTTGCTTTTTTTTCCCATAGAATACATCTCCATTAATTTTAACAAAGCAGGCATCCTTCTGTATTTCTTAAGGTAGATAGCGAGGAAGCTAACTGTCAAACCAAACATTGAGGTGAATACAATTATAACTTCAGATAAACTTTTATTTAAGAAATATAAACATATACCATCATGTAATCTAAACCAGGGGTCTGCAACCTGAGGGGTAGGCAAACTACGGCCCGGGGGCCAAATGCGGCCCATCAAGCTAATCAATCTGGAATCAATCTAATTGAATAAGTGACATTGATAACCATTTTCAATGTGTTATTTTCAGGAGTCTCCCAATAGATGCTGCACTAAAAATAAACTGACATTTGTCTAGGTGCAGAAAGTTATTCTGCAATCATGAGTTGTTGGAAGATTTGTTGTTTTCCGACGTTCGTGTATATTTACCTGAGTTAGATGGTCATTTTTCCAATAATTCCAACAACACGTGAACGCAGCATTTCTCCAACTGTCTGTCCTGATAAGTGCAGTTGGCTCTAAAATGAGAAAAAAAACCAGTGTTGAAATAAAAACTTAATGTTCTGTTTTAATATATATGTATTTACTTTGTTATTTTTATTTATTTTAAATCCAAATTAAAGCAGGTTTTCATCCACATCGCATGTACATTTTTTTCTCTTAAGAGGTGGAATTACTAAAACATCTGATCTGGCTCTTCTGTCAAACTTTAGAATCTTTTGTGGCCCAAGAATCAAGAAGTTTGTCCACCCTTCTCTTTTACCAAACCACAGTGGCTCACTGGTTGAAGAAATATAAAATAATAATAATTTTTAGAAGTACTTAATTAAATTAGTTTATAAAAAATGTATAAATGTATGGCTGAAGTCCAGCTAGAAGTAAAATAAACCAGGTTTTTACATCTCCGCTGATGTCACACAGCCTTGTTTGCTCAACACTTTGCTCAGAATGCATAGATTTCAAGCATAAGTTACCAAATACCTAAGTTATAACAAGAGAAAATGTCTTTTCTGTCTTGAGTTGTTTGAAACCTTTCACTGGAGAGGATTAGCTCCACTGGGATGATCCTGTCGGCACATGGGGTCTTTTATTTTGAAAGGACAGTAAAAAAGAATCATCTCTCTATACATTTTAGCTTTATTCAATAAAAAAATAACATTCATTCATTCATTCATCCATTCATTTTCCGTGGCGCTTTATCCCTTTCGAGGTCGTGGGGATGCCGGAGCCTATCCCGGTGGCTGATGGGCGAAGGCAGGGTTTACCCTGGACAGTTCGCCAGTCTGTCGCAGGGCCACATTCACACACACAGTCACTCACACATTCATACCTAGGGGCAATTTAGAGTAACCAATTAACCTATGAAGCATGTTTTTTTTTTAAAAAATAACATATTTACAATAAACAAAAGAAAGCAAAGCAGTATCAAATGTTCCTAGAGTAAAACAAGACTTAGCGGCTCCAACTTGGTTTTGATCAGTATAATTAAAAAAGGCCAGAGTGTCTCTTTTACTGTTAATGGTTTCAGAGCCCTGATCTACACCAAATTAGCTAAACTGATTTTAGAAGCAGTAATTGATGCTAGATGAGGACTGTGTCTACACCACATTTTAGGGGTTAACAATCAATCGACTTCATTGATTTATTGGTTTAGTAAATACAATCAGGCGAGGTGTTAATTGAGTCGAATCGATCTATAATAAAATTATTTGAAAATAAATTAAATTGATTTTGTTGATATTAGAAAATACAATTTGGATTTGGTATTTCTCCCTAACGTTAAAAATTGTTTTGTTCTCTTTTCCCCTATTTGTCCTCAGCAGTCTTACACTGCTGGGTTTTGTTATTTTAGTTTAGGGTTGGACCTTGGTAGTCTTAGTTTGCGGGCTTTGTTTGTTTGTTTTTCCAATTCCCTTTGTTTAGTCTTTTTGTTTTAGCCAGCACCCTAATTATTTTCCCTTTTTTTTTGTTTACCTTATTTAATAAACTGTGTTCCTTTTTCTCAATGGTGTCCAGTTTTGGTCAAATTGAATTTAAATTTAACAGTTAAAGTGGCCCACCGATCATTTTAACATAATGTGTCCAAATCTCAGGTAAATCGTATTTTCTTTCCAGCATTTAGAGAGCTTCAAAGTCCTGCAGCCAAGACTCCACAGAGCAGACAGCTCAATATCTCGCCTTAACGCAGCTTGTCAATGCAACACCAAACTTGAGACAGAGAGAGATTGGGGGGAGGGGTCGGCGCGGGGAAGGCTTTTTTAATTATCTGTGGTTGGGTCCGACTGTGCATCATCATTAGAGAGACTAAATAGCAGTGGTCACTGACTCAGGTAGTGGTAAACGGCACAATTAACAAGCTGAGGAGGGAGAACTGTATTCAATTTGAAAGCCTTCTCTCCTAATCCATCTCCAGTGATCAGCAGTGCTGCTGAGCTACGCCCTTTTACATTCAATTACATTAATCAGGTTATTACCCAGCAAAAAGTCAACATTTTAATCAAGAACTGGCAAAGTAGGGCGTGACATTACACCTGAACAGAAGCGTGGAAACGGCGGATGCCGTTTGACTTTAGAAAACACTGTTTTTTTGGGAACGTCTGCACGCACATAAATCTTAATTACTTGCATCTTTTTGGAGAAAATTCATCGGAAAATGTAGAGATTTTTTTTTTTTTTCTCTCCTCTAAGCTGCTCGGCTCCAACCGAGTCGAGTGTGGCGTGTCAAAGCGCAGCTTCAGGGTTCACGTCCCAATAATCATTCTGATAGACACCCAATTCCGTTGACGGAAACACCTTCTCTTACACATTCGTAAACAGACTAAGAAATGATGCAGGCAGAGCTTTCCCCTGTGGTAAGGTTGAAGGTTTATTTCATTTGAAGAAAAAAAAAAAAAAAAGAAGCCAATTAATATGAATATGTGCTTACTTCACCCCCAGTTCAAGTTGACTTTGCTGACTGACTGCTGACTGAACACACAAAGTGAATCTAATTTAGGAGAACCTCTGGCTAAGCAGTAGTTTCTCACCCATTTTCTCCCACTAACAGGGAAGAAATCAATTCTCCCCCATCGTTGTCATTCAAGAGATGCTTGTCTTGTTCTTATTTTATATTTATTTATTTACTTTTTTTTTATTTGAGCGGTTCTTCTCTCCGATTGTTGGGAATTCTGTGATGACCATTCCGGGGATTGGGTTCTGATTAATGGAGGGAAATTCTTGTTGTCCATTCCGTAATGAGAGAAGACAGAGGTGAGAACAGCTCAATAGGAGAGATAACCACTCTTTGATCCAAACAGTCATGCAGAACCTATACTCGCTGCATCGTCAGAAAGTGCACAGTCTCTTAAAACTCTCCACGGAAACTTTTTAAGGAGGCAGCACCATGAGAGAGACGGTTGGTTTTATGAAATATTTTGAAACTAAACCAGTGTGATAGTGTGTTCGCATCATAACGGAGCCTGTACGCGATGGTGGACTGTCCACGGTTTGATTTCGTTGTTTCTGGATCAAAACCTTGAAGATTTTTGCAGTGTGATAATCAGGGATTTCCCAATCAGGGTTTATTTTGGGCCCGATCCGATTCCGAGTCATTCAGTTGTTTATATTTGCAGATACCAAGTTCCGATGCGATACTTTTGTAACATATTTAAAACATGAACAAACTGAGTAACTAGATTTGTGTTGTCCCTTATTTATATTTCATTAACCTTCTTTTAAAATTAAAAACTTAGAACACTTCTGTGAAGTAGCTTTAATAAACAAGTAAAAATAGAGCAAAAATAAACTAGGAAAAAAATGTTGTTATATAAATGATAATTAGTTATATTAATGATAATTAGTCACATGAGAAAGTTTAGTGACTTTAGCTTTATTATCTTTGGAGCTGTTGAACATTTAAAACCTTTCCTCATTTAAAATTCTTAAAAATGAATTAAGACTTTGTTTTAGCAAGAATTTGATGATGAGTCTTCATGACTAGATGATAGAACCATTTATTAGGGTTTTGTTTGTTTTGATTTTTTTTAAGATTATGTGATTCTTTTTTAAGTTCTTAAGACATCACATTTCCAGCTTTATAACCATAGTAGTTCATTTTCCTAACTTTTATTCATGTTTCAGAGAATTAAAACAGGCATATCAAAGGACAGCTCGGGTTCTAAGGAGTTAAATCACGGAGCTAGCATTTAGCAGTTAGCAGCTGCTGTGTAGCCGCTCTTCTGTCTGCAAGAACATTAAACATAAACCAAAACAATTTTTCTGTTGAAATATCTTTATAGGTTGTTGTTTGTGTTAGGATAAGCCAATAGAGACACTTCCTGTCAGTTTAAAGCATTTTTAAAAGAGTTATTGATCTGAATTTGCAAACATGTAGCTAGCTTGACTATGTGTTTTTGACCAATTAGACGTTATGTATTATATTAATTATTATATTATTGTCTAAAATATAATAATAAATTATAATAATATAAAAATGTAAAATATAAATATAGATAAAAAGGACATTTCTAACTGTAAGCTGAAGTCTAAATTAAATTGGGAGGCATCAATATTTAAATAACGCCAACCAAGATTATCTATGAACTATAGGTAGGGAAAATCACATCAGTCCATGTAAACTGACAAACAAAACAAAGGTTTTGTGGCATTCTTTTTTATTTATTTATTTATTTAGAGATTTACAGATTTACAAAATAAATATATAATTAATTTTGGACTCTCTTTCAAAAATCAATATTGAGAATAAAAATTTGACCAAAAATAACTAAATTTTTGAACAAAAATGAATTTTCTTTCCTTTGTCAGCAAGCTTGACTAAATAGTTTTTGTTAGCCTCCTGTTTAAACTGCTGCCGTATTCTGCAGATCATTTTGTGATCCGCTCACGATGTGCAGACTTCTAGTTGAGCATTTATCCGGAATAATAAGATTGAAATATAAACCGCTGATAACAATAAGAATAAATGAAACAACAACAAATATCGATCGAGTCATCAACCACATGATCGGCCCGATTTTCGATCACGTGACTGGATCCCTAGTAATAATTGCCTCCTAACGCTCACCCGAACAGCAGCCGAATAATCCAGCTTTCACAAACGTTTGTCGAACATTACACTCTCTAAACGCCATTTTTCTGAATCCCCACTAACCAGATTTTTTTCAACTTATTTGTTTGTTAAATTGAGACTAAGTTCCCAGTTGACAAAATGTAACCATAAGACTCCAACGACAAATGGATAAACCAATCCATTTAGTGTAGCAAACTAACATGTCCCTAATTAAAATATGCCTTTTAATGATACATACTGACATCCTGGAAAACACTGTCACGCTTCCCTCCTTTAATACAGGAATATGCTAATTGCACCAGTAACAGTGGCGTTTAAATCCCAGGGCCACCACCACAACATCCTGGGGGAGTTAATGTGTGGGGCTTTAGAAACCTCGGTTAAAAAGAAAGAAAAGTGGGGGGGCGAAGGTTTACAATTCTGTTTCATTATGACTTTTTTGCCACGGGAAAATGTAGGAGAGATTCAGTGAACGTCTCCCTCGATTTACATTCATTTACACACATTCCGTTGTCATTTGGAGTCCTCCCTGCATCGCTGTGCCCCCTTTTTTTTTGGTCCCGGGAGTTAACTGCAGCACGAAGCTTCGAGCACATCCCGTGGCAGCTCATTTAAAACAAATCGGGTTGATTTCTGTGATCTTCACAAGCTCAGATAACTATTAAAACTCCAATTCTGCAGCTCTAAAAAGGGAAGAAAGTTGATAAATTTAGATGTAAAGAAATATTTTGTCACCTCAGAATTTGATTTTTTTTTTTTGTCTTTGGTGTGTGAGGATGTTTGAGAAATGGGCGGGATTTGTAGCCCTCTGTGGCAGGGACCCTAAATGACAGTGTCAGTTAATGGGCTCTCTCTGGACAGATGAGGTCCATTTGAAGGTAATTTAAAAATGAAAGGAGGAAATATAGAAAAAGAAGAAACAGCAAAAACTACATTTTTCTGTGAAAACGGTTTCCTAAAAATGCAAACAAATCAGGGAATTTCTTGCACACTGTGTAGACTAAATCAAAAAATCTTCTCTAGTGCAAGAGCGAGTGAATCTTTATCCGTTTCCGAAGAGTAGGTTACATTTTAAACATTGTGGCATTGTTCAGATGCATGGACTTCAACCCCCTGTCTCCCAATTTCCATTTCTCCCCCCCCCTGCAGAAGGGCTGAATCTGATCTGGACCCATTGGTGTGTGGATAATGAAGGGGTTTCCAGGAGCTGGGAGAGGCCCAGTAATTCCCTGCACCAGGGACTGGGTTTTTGGGTGGGGTTTGGATGAGTAGCCCTGCTCTGTGATGCATGCACTCGTGTGAGCTGGTGACAGCCTTTACCTAAATCTGAGGCCTGGCGTATACACGCTGCATGTTTATTGTAGGAAAACAGTGTAAATCTCACCTCTTTAGCAGAAAATTATTGCTTTATTTAACTTTAAACCAAATATTTAGCAATAAAAACAAAACAAAAAACCTTTTTTCTTGTGAGAATTACTAATAAAGTCATTTTTTTAGTATAAAATTAAAAATATGCAAATATGTAAATAAACTATTATAAGCAGGGTTTTTTAGGGGAAGGTGGGAGTAGCCCATCCTATCTAAGGTCACAAAATTAGCATATCATCTGCCACAATGGTTCCCACAATGTGTGGGCGTCTCCCTGAGGGGGGTCACCTTAAACATCAATGTTAAAGGATCAGGAGACCCCTACTCTCTCCAGGGTTAAGTATCTCCACATCATTATGATAAAGATGTGAACAACTAGCAAGCCTACCAACACTTGCAGTAGTCATTGAACGGCTGACTCATCCTCTCTCAGGACCCGGCATTAGCCTCCATCCATCATCTGAATACTCCAGGCAGGAATCATTGCCGATCATTATTGTAACAGGGACAGTCCCGGTGATTGGCCGTGATTATAAGATCACAGGGATGGAAGGGGTGATCCATCATGTCTGGTGGCAGACCAACACCTAAGTGTGATGGGGTTCACCTCAAGGGTCAGGGCTGGGTCACTCAAGAGAGAGTCTATCCACAGAGCCTTACAACGCCCCACATTAACCGCCCCCGACTTTTGAGATATTCAAGGTTTAATGTACTTTAATGCTTTGTTATAGTACTAATATTGATAAAAACAATTAATACAATTTAGTATTACGTCGGATTTGAAATATCTTAATAAAATCTTACAAAAATTCTTTATGTGGCACTTTTCTCTGAAAAGGAATTATGGTCAAAACTAGAACAAAAATGGATGCATTTTGTAATAAAAGTTGTTTAAAAGAGAAAAAAAAAATAATATATATTTAAATGTCAGCAACACTTAAATAAAAATTTTCAGGTGCAAATGATGGGAGCATATATCAATAATCAAAGTATCGATCACAAACATCATCAATTTAGGCATAAGACTCTATTCTAGTATTAATTACTAGAGCTGTGTATTGACAAGAGTCCAGCGATGTGATATGTAAAGTGATACATGTCATGATACGATTCATATCCTGATGTGTCTCAAAACACGTCCCATAAGCAAGTTGTTTTTTTGTTTTTTTTTTATTATTTAGGAAATACACAACTAAAACTAAAATGCTGAACGGTGAGTGTGCTTTTGAATAATCAATTAAATGTCACTTTGTCAGAATTCTAAATCGACACAAGTATTGCCAAATAAAGTATTCCAATATTTCACAGAATTGATATTTTCTTAAAATACTATTAAAAGTGTAAAAAAAAAATATAAAAAAAAGATTAAAACTGAGTTTCTGTGCATTTCTTTATTGAAATTGAGGTGGATCAGGCGAGCAAAAACAGTTAAAGTTTGAAAAAGCTCATCATTTTTTCGTACAAATAGTCATAAGGTCACAAGCTTCCTGTTCCACTCCATTCATATGCATCCACTTCCATACAAACAGATCCATGTACGTCTTCATTTTCCTTGTCTAGGCTGGAATCTGGCTTTAAAGTGTGCAGCTACATTTTTGTTTCACATCTAATGTTAGTCTGGGGTTGTGGTGGGGTGTAGGCTTGCGGGAGAGTGTCTAAAACAAATGGATCATGGGAAATAAGCGCAGGCTTACAGTCTTGCCTAATAACTCAGAGGTGGATTTGTAAACTGTTAGATTCCTAAGACTAAGCCTTGAGGTACCCCACATAACAACTGTTTTTGACTCCAAAAACATTGAAGCGAGGTTGGAAGAAAACCACATTGAATCAAACTTTATTTATAAAGCACGTTGGATACAACGGTGATTAAAAGTGCATTGCTGGCTTAAAACAATCAAAAATAAATTTATAAAATACACGTGATACACTCAACATTAATTGCTGAAGAAAAGTCCAACAAAATCATGAGCGAGCACTTTTTCCATCAGGTGTTACTATGGTTACGTAAAAAAGAAAATAAAAAATTCAATCAGTTCTTGCTATATTTTTGGTTTAGATCAATTTTTCACAAAGAGTGAACTATTTGAACCATAGTCTGGTGCCATAATGTAAAAATAAATTTGACCAGGTAAAACATAGTAATTAATCACAACTAAAAAAAGTGCGATTAATCAGATCTTCTTTAATCGATTGACAGCATTAATTAAAAATAATTGTTTTAAATGTAAGAGTTTGTGAGTAGTTTCATATTGTGATTATTTGCAGATAAGCGGTCAGCAAATATGTAGTAAAAAGAAAAAATATAGCGATTAATCATGATTATTTTTTCCAGGTTTGCGATTAATTAGTTAATTTTTTTTAATCGATTACCGGCCGTAGTTTATATTAAATTACCGTTTTTGGCAAAAGCGTCATCACTTGGTGTAAACATTTATTGAAAATAAACACAAGTGTTCAAATAAATCCATGTAAGACCAAGTTTAAGAGAAATATATGTGAGGTAAAGAAAGAGACCCTGCGAGAGATAACTCGCCTCTCAACAGTGGCATGCAAAGGAGGAGCCACTGACCCACTCTGACTCAAAACTGGTGCAGCATAACAAAGTAACCCGAGGCTATGTGTTGTCATCCAAATGAGATAAGTTTATTTTCTCTAGCCCAGCATTTGTTCCATCAGCCTGTAGGGTCGCAGAGCATACTAGGAATCAGTGGGGAGTCCTTTTCAGCACCTGCAGCTCTAGTGAGGTGGCCCGCTAGCAAGAAAAGGCTTTGGCCAGCGCCCAAATATCTGCCTGCACCTTCTGTGCAAACGCAGCAGCCTTAGAAAACCAGGAGGCAGCAATATTGTGTAACAAATGTCCTCTAATCTCAGCCTGCTGCTCTGGTGTCCTCAGTGGGGCCTCCTTTATTTGGTTGCTTTTCAGCTGTCAACGTGAGACCCTGATAGGTGTGACAAAAGCCTCTAAGTATTTTAACACAAACAACACACAAAGCACTTATCATCTGTAATAGAGTGTTAATGATCTAAAAGGTGAGATGCTTGAACGCTAAAAAGGGCAAACGCTTTACTGAAATAAATCACTGATGCATCAAATGATGGGAAGATAATTTAATATCTGTGGTAAAATCTTTGATAATACACATTTTTTGCTAGAATTTATACTGGGAACTTTATAAAACTGAATTTAAACTTAAGACAAATCATCTTTTAGTTGTAAAAAAGAAAGGAGCTAGTAAATAAATAGTTTTTTCAACTTAAATTTTCACTAGTTCTTGCAGGCTGGTAATCAAGTTGTCACATATAAAGCTTGAGGATTTACTCTTATATATATGAAGGAGTATTACCAGTTTATAAACTTTTTTTTATTTACGAATTTAAATCTCTTAAATTTACAAGAAAAAAAGTCACAACTGTTAAACTATGACAATAAAGCTGTACATTTATAGAGTTAGAATAAATATATAATACTTTTTTTTCGTAAATTTACAAGATCAAAAGTCGCAAATTTAAGAGAAAACATTACTTTAATATTATATTTTTCCTGAAAATGGCTTTAGAACTCAACATTTGTCTTTCTGCCTTTGATTATTGATTGCTCCAAAGTAAAATTCTGAATCATTTTTTCTTTAAATATAATTAAAAGTTCTTTTTTTCTCATGATCTTCGGAGTTTTTTTAGTAAATAATAAAAGTATTATCTGGTTTTAATGAACTTTTGATAACATATGCTTAAATGTAATCGATGTTTTTAATCATGATATTTTTATGAATGAATTACATGATGCTTCATTATTTATTCCTTTCGGCATCAAGGTGCATTGCTGCTGGAATCTGCTATTGCAAATTTATAATTAAAATACTATAACAAAGTAATTATAAGGTCACAAGTTAAATTAACCCTTTCATTTTAGCAAAATTTAGATTCTAAAATTAAATTATTTTATAACTGTGACACATATTGATTAAAAAATGTATTTAAGTGACTGATTTTTATCCTGAAAAACATTATATATATTCTTGGGCTGGGTATTGATTATAAGTTTCAGAAACAATTTGATTTTTCAATTCAATTCAATTTTGAGTTTGCACATTTACACACATTTGTTTGGAAAAATATTAATAATCTACTATATGTTTTTAATATATTTATATTAATCTGATGCAATTCACATACTGTAAAATGTATTAGTGACATTGTTCTGCCTCTCCTGGAGGGCGTTTCAGTTTGGCCACTAGGTGGCGATCATGCTATATCATTACACCTAATTCCAGAAGAAGCGAAAAACTGTTTTCAAACACAAATAGTTACTTTAAAAAATATTTCCTTCAAAGAGTTTAGAAAAATTCTGCCTGTGAGTTTATAAAAATGTTCATTTAGTCAGCAACGTTTGCTTATGTTGACCGATTGTTAGCATTAGCCGTCCTATGGGAGATTCCATTAAACGTTAGTGCTAAGCTAACGAACTTTAGCATTATGTGCTAAATCGATTTGTATTTTTATGAATCGATTATTGATCTATTAAGCTTCAATCAATTCAAATCGATTAATTCATTCTTATCAACCAAGCCCTAATATATTCATTTAGATGTTAAATAATACAATTTTTTTGACTATTAAATCCAAGGATATCAGCAAATAAACAGACCATTTATTAACATTTAACATTTAATCAGCAGCATTTTACTTTTATATAAAATCCTTTGTGTCCTGCTAACATTTTTGGAAAAAGAAAAACTATACTCCCTGTGGATGTTCAAAAACTGGTGATTATTACGTGCAAAAAAACTAATTTAATGATAAAACACCAACATGATGAATGTTTGTAATATTTACAAACATAAATAATCTATCCCAGCTTCCTGGGAGGTTTTTTGAATAAAATTGTACTTTGTAATCACAGTTTCCTGCATATCAAAGTATTTCTTTAACATGAATGATTGTTGTTTTTATCTTGTGGTGTTTTGGGTTCGATTTTCTGCATGCAAAGTAAAATCCATTCAATCTGTGAGCCTCATACACAAGAAGTTGCCCCGTCAAGTGTGTTATTGGAAAATAATATTTGAAATTATTTTCCTGATCACTGACTTATCTTTTGGAATTTTTCCACCAATGAAAAGTTCTGCCGTTTGAGCTAAACAAACAGCAATGCGCTCGGCTGCAGTGACTGAAATTTATTTCTGCCGTTCCAAAAAGTGACTTTCAATTTTTTTCCGTAATCAGTTTGAAAAGATAACAATTAAATCTTAGAGTGCACAAAACAGCTTTCAGACTTGGTTTTATTCTCTTTTTTTTTTTTTTTTACGTTCTTTGGGGGGAAAAAAGCTGATAAAAAAGCAGTTAAAAGGGTCAAAGGAGGTAAAAAGCTCCGATCAAAGGCCAGTCATTTTTTACTAAAACACACTATATTCCACTATATAGTGGATGAGAGTACATTAACTTCAAATGAGCAGTTGACTAGGGGTAGAGAGCGTTTCTATGGCAACAGTGTGGTCCTCAGCTGTCACGGTGAAGAAGAAGATGGGTGCCATGAACGAGGAGACCACTTAACCTCAGCTGCTCCTCAGCTTAAGGGAGTCAAGATGTGGCTGAAAACCTCACAGAACCTCGCTTAATATATAGACAATACCCCCACCCCCTCTCCATCACACACTGGATGACTATAGTGCAAAAGAAATCCAACAAGAGAGTTCCCGATCACGCGCTCTGATCCAGCAGATGGAGTTTTCAGGGAGAAAGGAAATAGGAAAACTGTAATTTGATGGAGTTTAACTTAAAAGCGCTTTAATTGGTAACAGTTTACTCTTGACAGAGGGGTGCCAATTTGCCTCACGTTTTTAACTCTGCTGTAAACATCTGCCAAAATAACATTAAATGTCACAGGGGGTGCACTAAACAACGGGGAAGTTAGGGTGCAGTGGATGGAAAAAGTAAAACAACCTTAATTTAGAAAGTAGACGATGCAGACTTCGCTCAATTACACTTAGTTACTTAATAACACTTAACTCAATTAAAAAACAGATAATTTAAGGAATGGGTCAACTTTTTTTTATTTTATTCTAAATTTTTTAAGCAATTTATTTGATCTAATCTGATTATATTTGCAGGATGTGTATGAGTACTATGTTTTTAATGTGTTTTTATTTTTATTTGATTCTCCTGCTTCTTTTCGTACCTTTTTCCTGCAAAAAAAACTAGATCACACTTTCAGCGATTTTAGCAATCTTGGTATCAAAATGCTCAGCTGGTTCAGGACATTATTACTTGTATGTTTGGTATTCATAAATCGTATAGTTTTTAAAATATTTAACACAATAAGAAAGTTTTTAAATTTAGAAGATTAGCAACAAGCATTTGGGATATGTTTTAATCTGTTATAGTAATTTTCAAAAAATTTGGAGTTTAGCTC